>CM066168.1:56804753-58130000 GCA_033629205.1 Lithocarpus polystachyus
GATTACTACATATTCCAATCACAAAATACCTAGGAAAGTGATGAAAAAAATATTTCATTCACAAACACATAACACTCACCACACTCCTAGGTATATTTTTTTCATCACACCCCCTAGGTATTTTGTAATTGAAAAATGTAATAATTCCAAATTATAATTGATGCAAATTGAGGATGCTCAAATTATCGTCAGTAGGTTGCGAAGTTCTCTCGTTCGCACTCGATACAACCTGCAAATCACAAAACAAGAAAAACCTTAAAAGGGTACCGGTGTAGTACCGGCCAAGGACCTTCCGAAGGTTAAGTTAGTAAATGCTTACAACCCTAGAGTGCCAGAGTTGGGGAATAGTATGCGTGTCTTTTCTGTGGAAGCCCTTGGGGTTTTTATAGTAGTGTAGAACCGACTTTCTTTCCTTGAGTAAGAAGTCTTTTCCATATAAAACTTTGTCATTGATTGGGCGAACATTGCGGAATCCCTTTTATATCGAGGTTCTATTCCCATTGAGATTCTACATATCCTAACAATGCGTGTAACGCAAGTTACTTCTATTGATGACACGTGTACCCATCCACTAAGTTCCCGTCGTCTTCGGATCTGTCCACTTCAAACATTAATATCAGTAAATCAAAACTCAGGTCTATCACCCTAATGTATTTTACCCTCGTTAGCTGCCCCCTTATCCCATTAGTCCGTGAGCCCACAGGAGACAGACTAAGGGGATGACGGTTTCATTTTCGATGAGAGAGACCTGACTCGATATGTTGCCATACGGTAATTAATGTTGAGTAATTAATCATGTAGGACACGTGTCGTCAATTTAATGATTGTGCATCAAGAACGAGGCATCCCTTCGCCTCCCGCGCTACTCCTTAGATATAAGCCTCCCTTTTCCTTCCTCATTTTTCACTTTTCACTGAAATCAAACGATCAGAGCGCATCCGTTCACCTAGCCAAAAACATTTGATCCGTCAATCCTGCTCGTCCATCACGTTCGTACATCCATCGATTGCATTCTCCAACAGCAAATGCAACCGGTAAATATTTTTTATTTATTCATTCATTTTTATCACCGTCAAATATCTTTAGACTAGTTAAACTTAGGACTTTCCGTCACATGTAGGTGACAAATGTCTAGCGCGTCCAGTAACCAATCGTTTGTCCGCGACGGAGCGGGCTACGATGAAGTTCACCCGTCGGGTCCAAGAGATCCTGACACTTCAAATGAAGAAAGTTCATCTACCACCTCTTCTTCCTCAAGTAGTGATAGGACAGAAAGTAACCTTAGTGACGGTCTAGGGGAAAATGAACCACAAATCCAATCCGTCATAGATTCTGATGGGATAAGGAAGTTCATAATGCTTTCTTTATGGACGGTGAATGACTTTACGTCCTCGATTAAGGAATCCCACTTCAAAACACTAAGGAATAAGTATCAGATACCCGTCAACATACCCCTCCGTCTACCCAATAAATCCGAGAAGTGTTATTACTACGGTGTCAAGGGTGTCGGGATTTATGAGCAAATGCTCAAGGCTGGATTGAAGTTTCCCTTAAGTCAATTACACGGTCACCTCCTCCACTATCTAGGACTGTCCGTCAACCAAGTTTCCCCAAATACGTGGAGGGTTTTCCTAGGAGTCGAGGTCCTGTACGGAGCAATGTCCAAGGGGAAGAAAAGACTAACAGTAGAAGAGTTCCTCCATTGTTGCCGTCCAGTTGAAATAACAAAATCAAAAGGAACGTATAGTTTTGTAGGGAGGAGTCCATTACTAAGACTAGTGAGTGATACTCCAGATTCCAATAGGGACTGGAAGTCTAGGTACTTTTTTATGGACGGTAATGAGTGGATGTGTAGTCCTAGTGAAACTGAGTTCATGCCGGTCGACACAACATGGGGTGTATTACCCCCGTCTGGTATGCATCCGTCTCTTCCTTGTTTTGCAAATCATATGCACTGTTGATTTCTAACCGTCTTCTTTCTGCAGCTCAAGACTGTCCTCAAGTTACACTTGAGCAGTGGAGTTTTTTGGAGAAGATTTTCCAAAAAACTAAATTGGAAGACAGATCCTGGGCTAAATTGGTGAGCCTTGAAACCATTCATTGGCACTGTGACGGACTTGAACCGTCTGAGGAAGCATTACGATACGAGAAACAAGTTCGAGCATGTAAGTCTGTTCACTTGAGTATTACACAGTTTTATTTTCAAAGTCATTAACTTATGTACCATCTTCTTTTGCAGAAATGGACGATGCTAAGAGGAGAGCTATTATTAAGCAGCAAGTAACTGCCAGAAAAAGGGGTGGCCAGACAGGTGGAACTGACGCCCCCCAAGCTGCCCGTCAATAAAAGAAAATCCGGCCAGGAGACAGACCGTCACACCAAGAAGACAAAGGTCACAACTGAAACTGTCGTGGGTCTCGAGGCTGAGACAAAGAAAACAGTCCCCCGTCAAACATGGCAAAGAAAAAGGCCTGATGACGGGTGGCCAAGTTCCTAATGTGGAGAAGCCACCCGTCCTCCTTCGCAAGGATTCCAAGTATGCCTTGGAAAAGCTGTCTTCAATCATAACGTCAAACGACTACGAAGACCTTGGAAACCATGTGACGGAGGCAATGGGTGAGACGGGTCTCTTCAACCTTGCCCAGGTAAATACATTATCCGTCAAAATTTTTTTTTTATTTATTTACCATCCTGTCTGACTTAACCTTTTCCCATTCTAGGCCGTGGTTATGAAGAAAGGTCTTATGGACCGTTGTGTTCACAATGAGACGGCTCTAGGCCGTGTACGGGCTAAAGCGACTGAGACGGAGGACGAACTAGCTCAATTTAAAGCCTGGAGGGTAGTTATTGAAAAGAAGCTAGCCATGTCAGAGCAAGAAAGGGTTGAATTAGAGAAGCAGACAGAGGTGCTGCAAAAAGTTCTTGGCGACAAGGAGAAAGAGATTATATCCGTCAAGGACCAACTCCGTCAGGCAAAGGAGGACGCTATTAAAGAGTATCACGACTCTGAAGCTTATTTGACGGAGTTGGGCAGCACCTTCGCAGACGGTTTTGACGATGCTCTCCGTCAAGTGAAGGCCTCTCACCCAGAGCTAGATCTCTCCCATGTGAGCATCGATGAGGCTCAAGCTCAAACGTCCATCCTCCATGCTGCTTCCGACAGTACAGATCGTATATTTGATGAAGATCAAGATATTAAGGGTGACGGGAATAGAGATGACGAAGCTCAGACAGCCGTCCAGATTCAGGCTCAGGCACAAGATGTAGATTCTGAAGCAAAGATTGTAGATTCCCCCGTCCAGTAGCTTTATACTTTATTTTTGTAGAAAGTTTAATTTTTGAACTGTCATGAACAATTTGCCTTTGGAAGCATTTACATTAATGTACTTTTTATTTCAAATTCGTCCTTGTATGTATGTGATAATATTTTTGAATTTTAATTGCCTCGTCTGTCTTTTTAATATTTATGACCCTGTTTGATGTATCCGTCCTATTAAGGACTTAGGTTTTTACATCCTCTTGGGATGTATCTGTCCTATTAAGGACTTAGGATGTATCCGTCCTATTAAGGACTTAGATTTTTACATCCTCTTGGGATGTCTCCATCCTATTAAGGACGTAGGTTTTTACATCCTCTTGGGATGTATCCGTCCTATTAAGGACTTAGACTTTTACATCCTCGTGGGATGTATCCGTCCTATTAAGGACTTTGTAGCTAGTGGATGTCACTCGTAATTCCGTTCATTGGAAAGGCATCGTAGTTAATGTAGTAAAGCATATATCTGAATAAATTCCTCATGCATAAGTAGAAACTTTGCCTCTAGGGCTTAAAAATATTGTAGCAAAAACCAAATAATCCTTAAACGACAATTGAATTAGGAAACAGAATTAAAATCTAAGGAACAAAAATAATGTTACCTCATCCTTCATTGCTCTCTATTCTACTGGTAGTACTTCTTGAGGTGTTCTGTGTTCCACGGGTGAGATAATCTTTGTCCATCTAGGGTCTCTAGGTGGTAGGTGCCCTTCCTTACCCATGAGGTAACTCTATAGGGGCCTTCCCAGTTTGGACCTAGCTTACCCTGAGACGGGTCTCTAGTATTGCCCATCATCTTTCTTAAAACAAGGTCCCCGACCTTGAAATCTCTGGGCTTGATATTGGAATTGTAGTGCTTGGCCATGAGATCCTGGTATCTTACAAGCCTTTGTTCAGCTGTTGCTCTGACTTTGTCTATTAGGTCGAGTTGGAGACGAATAGTCTCGTCATTTCTTCCTTTGTTGTAGCTATTCACCCTGTAACTGGTGAGCCCAATTTCTGTGGGGATGACTGCTTCGCTTCCGTACGCCAAATGGAACGGTGTCTCGCCTGTAGGAGTTCTTGCTGTCGTCCTGTATGCCCACAACACGCTAGGGAGTTCTTCTGGCCATATATCCTTTGCCCCCTCGAGCTGAGTTTTGATGATCTTCAGCAAGGATAGGTTCGTAACTTCAACCTGACCGTTAGCTTGAGGGTGTGCAGGGGATGAATAATGATTCTTGATCCCAAGCTCTGAGCAAAAATTTCTGAAAGAGTTGTTGTCAAATTGCTTTCCGTTGTCCCAGACCAGAACCCTTAGTATGCCATACCTGCAGATGATATTCCTCTATACAAAGTTGCGCACATTAGTTTCTGTTATTGTAGCCAGTGTTTCTGCTTCTACCCATTTGGTAAAGTAGTCGATGCCGACGACTAGGAACTTCAGCTGCCTGGCAGCTGTGGGAAAGGGGCCCATTATATCTAAACCTCATTGGGCGAACGGCCATGGGGCAGTCATCAGAGTTAGTTCCTCCGTTGGTTGTCTTATCGAATTGCCAAATCTCTGGCATTTGTCGCAAGCCTTGACGTATACTTGGGCATCCTTTTGCATAGTGGGCCAGTAGTATCCAGCTCGGATCAGCTTGTGAACTAACGACTGCGACCCTAAATGGTTCCCGCAGACTCCTTCATGTACTTCCCTCATTACATAATTCGCTTCCTCGGGACCCAAGCATCTTAAGTATGGGCGTGAGAACCCTCTTTTGTATAGGATGTCATTGATCAGTATGAACCGCACCGCTTGGACCTTCATCTTCCAAGCAACTTCTTTAGCATCCGGTAGCATGCATTCCTTTAGGTAGGCGATTATTGGCGTGGTCCAATTACTCTTAGTACCTATCTCCTATACGTCTATGTTATCAATTGCAGGTGAAAGTTGAACAAAGGAAAGTACCTTATCATGGACGATCATATGTTCTGCTGATGCGGCATTGGCTAGCCGATCTGCCTGCTCATTCTCCTTTCTTAGGATCTGCATTATCTGAGCCTGTTAGTTGTACATCTTCTTTTTCGCCTGGTCCAGGTACATCTTCATCCGTGTGCCCCTACATTCATACTCACCGTTCACCTGATTGGTGACTATCTGTGAATCACAGTGGACAACTGCATTGGTGGCACCGGCGGCTTTGGCGAGATCCAATCCTATAATCAAAGCTTTATACTCTGCTTCGTTATTCGTCGTAGGAAAGTTGAGGCGAACCATGCATTCCACTTCGTCGCCTTCTGAAGATCGAAGTACGATGCCTGCTCCACCAGCTTGCTTATTCGACAAGCCGTCAGTGTAGACATTCCATAGAGGATGGTCCTCTGCCCCCTGGTTAGCTGGACTTGTAAATTCTGCAATAAAGTTGGCCATTGCTTGTCCTTTCATGGCTGTTCATGGATGGTACTGTATATCAAACCCGCTCAACTCAATTGCCCATAGTGCCATCCTTCCGGCTGCTTCGAGATTGCTCAAGGCTCTTCTTAATGGTTTATCTGTCAGGACAATGATAGTGTGAGCCTGGAAGTAGGGTTTAAATCTTCGAGCCGCCGTAATCAAGGCAAAGGCGAGCTTTTCCATCGGTGGGTATCTTTCTTTAGCTCCTCGAAGCGCACGGCTAGTATAGTACACGGGTTTTTGAATCTTGTCTTCTTCTCTGATCAAAGCGGCGCTGACAGCAGCTGGTGACACGGCCAGGTATAAGAACAACTCTTCTCCTTCTCTTGTTGGACTCAGCAGTGGAGGAGAAGAAAGGTAGGTTTTAAGATCTTCGAATTCCTGTTGACATTCTTCCGTCCACTCAAAGGATTTCTTCAATGTTCGGAAGAAAGGTAGGCATTTGTCTGTCGCTCTTGATACGAATCTATTCAACGCAGCGACCTTTCTGTTAAGGCTTTGTACTTCTTTCACATTCTTTGGGGGTGTCATTTCTAATACAGCGCGAATATTATTTAGGTTAGCTTCGATCCCCCTATGGGACACCATGAACCCCAAGAACTTTCCAGCTGTTACCTCGAATACACATTTGCTCGGATTGAGCTTCATATTGTACGATCGAAGGGTGTCCAAAGTTTCTCTGAGGTCGTTCAAGTGGTTGTCTTCCCTTCAGCTTTTGACCAACATATCGTCCACATATACTTGGACGTTTCTCCCAATCTGTTTTGCGAACATTTTGTTCATAAGCCTCTGGTACGTCGCTCCAGCATTCTTGAGGCCGAACGGCATCACTCTGTAACAAAAGAGGCCTTGACTTGTTACGAACAAGGTTTTGTCCTGATCTGCCTCATCCATCTTAATCTGGTTGTACCCGGAGAAGGCATCCATGAAACTCAACAACTGATGTTGCGCAGTCGAATCAACTAGAGTATCAATTCTTGGGAGAGGGTAACTGTCTTTTGGACATGCCTTATTTAAGTCCGTGAAGTCTACGCACATCCTCCATTTCCTGTTGGCCTTTCTAACCGTCACGACATTTTCCAACCAATCGGGGTAGTAGACCTCTTTGATGAAGTTCGCTTCTTGCAGCTTGCGGACTTCTTCTGCGATAGCTTGGTCTCTCTCTCGCGCGAAAACACGCTTTTTTTGACGAACCAGTGGAAATGTGGGAGACACATTCAACCTGTGAACCATGACGAAGGGGTCAATCCCTGGCATGTCTTCATGACTCCATGCAAAAACGTCCCGGTTTGCCTTAAGAAACACTTCTAGCGCTTGCAGGATCGCTGGGCTAGCAAGGGTGCCAATTCGGGTCGTTCGCTCCAGAATTGAGTCATCCAATTGTATTTCCCGAAGCTTTTCAACGGGTTCGGCCACCGTCCGCTGTTCTTCGATGTTCATGGTCTGCATCTGGTCCTCCATTTCCATCATCGTTACGTAACATTCTCGTGCGGCGACTTGGTCCCCACGTAATTCTCCTACTCCGTATTCAGTCAGAAATTTGAGCATTAAATAATAGGTCAAAGTTACAGCCTTCCATGAATTAAGAGTGGGACGTCCAATTATGGCATTGTAAGTAGACGAATAGTCGACCACGATAAACGTGACGTCTTTTGAAATCTGCCAGGGGTAATCACCGATCGTGATAGGCAAAGTAACTGCTCCGAAGGGATATATCTTGGTTCCCCCGAACTCGACAAGGGGGCATTTGTTGGAGTCAGCCGCTCTTTACCAATCATCATCTGTTGGAAAGCCGAGTAGTAAAGGATATCTGCGGAACTTTCGTTGTCAATCAGGATTCGATACATATTGTAGTCCCCCACTTGTATGCTAACGACAAGGGCGTCTTCATGTGAGTGGTGAAGATGTGGAGCGTCGTTCTCTGAGAACCCAATGACAAATGTTTTGTCCTGCTTTTTCGTAGGAATGAAGCTCGTCATCTGAACGTTCTGGATCATTCTGAGATAAGTTTTTCGAGCCTTTTTCGACGAGCCAGACGTTGCCGTGCCCCCTACAATCATCCTTATGTCCCCTAGGGGTGGTCTTGGACGCTCGTTTTCTTATCGTGGAATCTGTTCTTGTGGTGGGTCCGTTCTCTCCCTGCTAACGAACCTCTGTAACTTCCCTTGCCGTATGAGTGTTTCTATTTGCTGCTTCAAGTCATAGCAGTTCGTTGTGTCATGGTCGTGGTCTCTATGAAAGCGGCAGTATTTGTCTCGAGGCCTTTTATTCGGATCTCCTTTCAGCTTTCCTGGAAAAGTGAGGGCTCCTTCGTCTTTAATCTACATTAGAACTTGGTCTATTACATATGACAGCGGTGTGAAGTGTGTAAACCTCCCAGCTAGAGGTTTAGGACTCCTTTCTTCTCGTTTCTCTCCCGTCCTTGCCGTTTTTCGTCCCCTATCATGATGTACGTCGTCTTGTCTTTCTCTCTTCTTGGAGGGCTTCTCATCTTCGGCCAAGAGTGCATCCTCCGCGTTCATGTACTTGGTCGCCCTGTATAGTACATCAGATATGGTCTTTGGGTCGTTCTTGTACAGGGAGAATAGAAATTTACCCTTCCGCAGTCCATTCGTAAATGCGGCTACCAGTATTTTGTCGTCCGCTTCGTCTATTGAAAATGCTTCCTTGTTAAAGCAGGCAATGTATGACCTCAACGTTTCATCTTCCCGTTGTCTAATACTCATCAGGCACGCCGTAGATTTCTTGTATCTGTGCCCTCCTATAAAATGCGAGGCGAAGAGAGCGCTCAACTCCTTAAAAGTGCTGATGGAGTTCGGTGTTAACCTGCTAAACCAGACCCTTGCGGAACCTCTTAATGTTGTGGGGAAAGCCCTACACATAATTTCATCTACTACTCCCTGTAGATGCATCAACGTCTTAAAGGTCTTCAGATAATCCAACGGGTCTTTAGATCCATCATAGCTTTCGATCTGAGGCATGCGGAACTTCTAAGGGAGAGGGTATGAATTGACGATCACCGTGAATAGTGAATCCGTTCGATGAACCAGGTCGTCCAGGTCATTAGATACCCGTCCTTTGAGAGCGTTCATCATAAAATCCATGTGTTCTTTCATCTCTGCCACTACGCTAGACGGGACCTGCTCCGCAGTTGATGGTCGATTTGTATCCTGTTGTTCGGGCCTGCTATGGGCGTTACTCCCTTCCAACCCGTTCTGGGTTCTCCTTTCGACGCTGCTGGCCTCATGTTCTTCCTCCTGGGTATAGAGGGTTGCATCTCTCTGTCGCAGTTCTTCTTCTAGGTCGTTGTTACGTTTTGTAAGGCGTTTTACCGCTGCTGCTAGGGTTTGAACTTGCCTTTCGAGGGCTGTTGTGTGTATCTCCCCTTGATCGTTTGTTGTGGTCGCCATCGAGCGTGTGAGTACCATGCAACCTTTTGTCCAGAAAGCACAAGGTAGTGACTTTTTCTTGTGATTTCCCACAGACGGCACCAACTGATAATGCTCAAATTATCGTCAGTAGATTGCGAAGTTCTCTCGTTCGCACTCGATACAACCTGTAAATCACAAAACAAGAAAAACCTTAAAAGGGTACCGGTGTAGTACCGGCCAAGGACCCTCCGAAGGTTAAGTTAGTAGATGCTCACAACCCTAGAACGCCAGAGTTGGGGAATAGTATGCGTGTCTTTTCTGTGGGAGCTCTTGGGGTTTTTATAGTAGTGTAGAACCGACCTTCTTTCCTTGAGTAAGAAGTCTTTTCCATATAAAACTTTGTCATTGATTGGGCGAACATTGCGGAATCCCTTTTATATCGAGATTCTATTCCCATTGAGATTCTACATATCCTAACAATGCGTGTAACGCAAGTTACTTCTATTGATGACACGTGTATCCATCCACTAAGTTCCTGTCATCTTCGGATCCGTCCACTTCAAACATTAATATCAGTAAATCAAAACTCAGGTCTATCATGCTAATGTATTTTACCCTCGTCACAAATTATTAAATTTACCAAAAAAAAAAAATAGAAGAACCTCTAAGCACGTGCGTGAGCGCGTGCTCAGAGGCTAGTATGGGATTACTATAGTAATATATATATATATATATATATATATATATATTGCTATTGTTTGAGTCTCTATGAGTATTTGCTTTGATTTTTATTTACTTACAAATTTTTTAGCCTCAGATGTACATCCTAAAGTGCTAATTTTTCACCATTGGAAATTCTTTGAATGGTGAGCCTCTAAAATTTATGACATTAGAAGAGATGAATGAATTAAAAAATTATTATACTATACCCAAAAAAAAAAAAAAAAAAAAAAGAGCCTCATCGCATGAGCAAAGTGCTTGCGATGGGGATTTTTTTTTTTTATGTCTTCTATATTTTTGTTTCTCAAAAAAAAAAAAATTGTGCTGCAAAATAAACAGGAGGTGCAACAGCAACAAAAGGCAAACAAATAAATATTTGAAGTAAAAATAAAAACTTTCAAAAGGGTTAACTAATTGGTGCCTTCATAGAATCTTACCTCTGTGTTGCAAAATAAATAGGATGTGCAACAGCAACACCCGAGAACTAAAAAAAAAGTAAGGCAAAATGACATATCTTATTTATTTTGTAATTAGTCACAAATACCCTACATTACTAGGATATTCAATTAATAGTTAATAGCATAGTAGCCTATGCTATTAATAGTCAATCAATTAGTAGTTAAAACCTGTGAAATTATATATAAAAAGCAAAGGGGGCATACGGCATACCTATAAATGTGTTCAAAATATCCTATAATTGTGATTGATCAAAATATCCTGGATTGCGTGCTCTAGAATCATCCACGTCTCCTTTGGGTAGCTTGGATCCACCATGGACTCGGTTCTTGAATATCACAAAGCTCTTCTTCATCTCAACACAATGAAGGATTGGAGTTTTTGATCAATGTTAACAAAAACTGTTTGAGATTTTGGGGAAAAAAAAAAAAGCAACGTGATATATGTTAGAGAGTTGGAGATGGGAAGTAATTTGATAACAACATAACTACTTAATAATTGATTAATGATAATGGGGAAATTTAAAATTGTTGGGCAGAAGTTCGGAGTTGTGTGTGACTAAAATGTGGGTGTTCATCTGTTTTTTTTTTTTTTTTTTTTTTTGTGTGGTAAATATGGCATATATTTTTACAAAAAAACGTGTGTTTATTTTAATTTTTTTTATAAATGGATAAAGCAATCTGAAAATCATTAGAAAAATGATTATGTTTTGTAGGCAATGTTTTAGTGAGAGTTAAAAGATGTATTTTTACTAAGTTTTGTCCCTACTTACACCTAGGGTCTAGGGGTATTTTGGAATTTAAAAAAAAAAAAATCTGGTCCAAACAGGGAAAGGGTTTTAAATAATAGCATAGAAAAAGCGTGAAACTTTTCTAACACAAACAGTAAAATAACAACTGTATTTATTTATACAAGGAGAGAGAATCTCCCACGCATGACGCCAACAACTACAACTTTCCCACTCTCTGCGTCCTCTTCGTCCAGCTTGAACAAACCACTGAATCAAAGCCAAATTGCCCTTTTTTTTTTTTTTTTTTAAGTTATGGCCTGTTTAAAAGTTTAGAGAGGGAGAAGAGTAGAGGGAAATAAAGAGAAGGAGAGTAGCGGGGAGGAGAGTAGGGGGGAATGGTTCTCCTCTATTTTGTTTGGATTTTTTAAAATTAGTATAAGAGAAGGGAGTAATTAGCCCTTCCTTTTGTTTGGATTTTTTTTTTTTTTTGAAAAACTTGTTTTGATGTTTTAAAAATTAGGATGAAGAGAAGAGGAAATGATTTAAATAGACAAATGTACCCCTATTTTAAAATGGACTTGCAACATTGGTCTATGATTAATTTATCAGTTTTGTAAAGTCTTGAACCTGATTATCATTCGTCCAAATCTTAGAATATGTTAGTGAATTTTTTTTTTTTGAGAAGCATAAATAAAATTAAAAAAAAAATAAAGTATATACCTAAAAACTAAAAAAAGAGTAAAAATCCTCATCTAGACCCATAAATTTTAATTACAAAAAAAAAAAACAAAAAAACAAAATTCAAAGAGAGTTTAGACTGACCAGTGAGGATCGTTTGGCCCAGTGGCACACTGATGAAAGGCCATGATAGCACGGACCTTCAAACCGCACAGTTTTGCTAAGGCAATGAGGTCCAAATACCCTTGCCAATTGTAAACCCTAGGTTTGTCTCTCTCTCCACTAGTTCCCACCAGACCACGACGACGACGCCTTCGACACTAGCGACTGATAGAGCTTTGAACGACTGCACCATGGCCTTGCGACGCCGGACTTGGCCGCCAGTACTAATGGAGTCGACTGGGAGAGTGACGAACACCGGTGATCCTAGCCCTCGGTGTTGTGGCGAGGAGAATTTATGGTAGAGCTCATACTGGATGTGTTTGCTTCCGCCTCCGCTGTTCGAAGAGATGAAGCCGCCGGCGCTGGAGGGTTTGAAGGAGTTGAAACTAAGAAAGCTAAACAACAATGAGATTCATTTTTTTTTTCATTCACCTTAAATTTTCTCAGGAAACAAACAAAGATTATTCATATAGTCGGTTTGTAATTTTGTTAATTTAGAAAGGATAAATTGGGGAATTCATTTGGTCAATAATTTATCTACTCTACTCTCCCTCAAAATCTCTCTAATTTTGGGGAATTAAAAATGAGGAGTTAGAGATAGTTGAAACCTCTCCAAACCCCTCCCCCTCCCCCTTCTTCCTTAAAAAACTTTCAAACAAGGTAATTAAATCACTCTTCCTCCCTTTACTCTACTCCCCCTCCTTTTTTTAAACATCCAAACAGGCCGTTAAAGACTTAAAAAGATAGAATTCTCTATTAGTGATTCAAAGCCAAATTTTCGTACAATTGGGGTTGGCAAGCCAATTGTCCAGAAAAGAAAGAAGCAAAAGAAAAAACTAAGAAAAGTTTTAAAAAAAATGCCAAATTGCTATTGAAGCTGTCATCCAAACCCAGAAAAAATAAATAAATAAATAAAAGAACTTTGGCCGTTGTGTGCAAACTTAAACCCAAAGTTGGTCCTTTGGCCAAACTCTGTCCCTTTGGCCATATCTCCATCTTCTTTTTTAGTCATCATCTTCCTTTAACCCACCATTATTTTTAGCCATCATCTTCCTTTAAGGCTTTAACCCACCATCATCTTCCTTTGCTCTCTTCTTCCTCCTCTTAAGAAAAAAACCACAATTGTTTGCTAAAAAAACCCAAGAATCCACTCTCATTACACTTCTTAAAAAATAACGAATCCTTTGCACAAAAAATAAAAAAATAAATAAAAAAAAAGGAAGAGAGAGATTGTTGTGAGAAAGAGATAAAGAAATCTGGGTTTGTGTTTTTCTAATTGGTGATGTTGGATTTTATTTGATGAAGAAATCTGGGTTTCATTTTTGGTTTTGTGATTTTCTTTTAAAGAAAAAGATGAGATGAAAAGTAATGGAAGTGAAGAGAGATGAAGAAATCTGAAAGTGAAGAGATAAGGGAGAAAAAGAAAGAAAAAAAAAAAAAGAAAAGAAAAAGAGATGAGGCGTGTTGGTCAGCGTGAGGAAGAGAGAGGAGTAACGAAAAGTCTCATCAAGCGGGTCTTACAAATTTTTGAATACTTAAAAAAAATATTTGGATAAATTCAACAAACCACCCCGGAGGTTTGTGATAATATCAATTAAGTGCAAAACATTTTAAAATCTAACAAATTCGTCCTAAAAGACAACTTTGTCCCTGAACTTAAAAAAAAATACGCGGTTACTTTTTTTTTTTTTTTAATACTCTTCTTCCTCTCTCTTTTGTCTCTTTCCTCTCCCCCTTTCTTCTCTGAGTTCTCCATCTCAGAACTTTCTCTATTGGAACCTTAGCCACAGTGAAGCCCATGACTTGGTCACCGGCATCAACAACACCACCACGCAAGGTCTTCCCGATTCCTACCACAAGATTGACCCCATCAGCGCTGTCAACAAACTCTCGCCCCTTCTCTCTCAAATCGGAACCTACACGGTGGTAGTGGTGGTGGTGTTGGTGCTTCGATCTAGATCTTGCCTTCAACAGACTCTCTCATCCTCTTTACAGCAGTGTTATGGATCGCGACATGACATTTGGGTTCTAGATTTGGGTACTATCTCTTCAAGAGAGATGAAGCTCATCTTGTGATATGGTGTGTTTTTTCTAGTTTCTTTAATGAGGTTAACAGTTGGGGGAGTGTTGATTTTGTGTTGTTTGGCCGAGATTTTTTTTGGTTTTTTGAGTGGGTTTTGTTGGGATTTTTAGGAAATTTCATTATGAATTTACAAAGGGATTTATGTGTTGTTTGGCTAAGAATTTTGCTGGTTTTTTGGCTGGGTTCTATTGGGATTTTAGGAAATTTCATTGTGAATTTACAAAAGGGATTTATGTGTTGTTTGGCTTAGATTTTTCTTGTTTTTCTAGGATTTATGTTGGGATTTTTAGGAGATTTCATTGGGAATTTTTAAAAGGAATTATGTCTGTTGTTTGGCTTGGATTTTTGCTTTTTTTTTTTTTTTTTTTTTTCTTTTTTGGTTTCTATTGGTTTTGAAAGAGATTTTTATTGGTAGTGTTGTTGATGCCGGTGACCAAGTCATGGGCTTCACCGTGGCTAAGGTTCCATTAGAGAGAGTTCTGAGATGGAGAACTCAAAGAAGAGAGAGGGAGAGGAAAGAGATAGAAGATAGAGGAAGAAGAGAAAAAAAAAAAAAAAAAAAGGTAATGGCGTGTTTTTTTTTTTAATTTAGGGACAAAATTGTCTTTTATGACGAAATTGATAGGTTTTAAAATGTTTTGGACTTAGTTGGTATTATCACAAATTTCAAGGGTGGTTTGTGGAATTTACCCAAAATATTTTTAAATCTCATCAAGAGGAGTAATGATTAGTCTCATTGGGCATTTTGGAAAAAATATTTTGAGTATTGTAGACACTCAATTTTGCACCTATGATTTAATCAAGGAGAATGACTTGAATGACTATCCATGTGCCCTAAAAATCATAATTGCATCACATGCATTAATTTGTTTGTATTACATGCAACAATTTTTCTTTGCATTACGTGCATTAATTCATTCATTGCATAGTTAGCATAAAAATGATCTTGAGATTCTAACGGTCGCAATAGTTTTTCCAGTTTCCACATTGGATCATCGGATTGAAAGATATCGCATGATCAAGTTTGCATGGTCAACATGCATTGTGTCTAAGTAGAGTCAACCACACACGATTAGTTTAAATTAATTCTGATTGGTTAAACCATTAAAATTAATTAAGTAATTTTGTGATTGGTTGATAATTAGTGTTTAAAATAGGGTTGCATGCCTAGGAATAAAAATGGTGATTGGATAACAATAAAATTGTGGATAATCTAAACTTTATCAAGATGTATTTTAAGGGATTTATCCACAAGATGATTGCACAAGATAATTGTTCAAGATAATTGTTCTTAAAAAGCCTGAATTATCCAGAAAAGAGATATAAAAAAAATCATAAACGGAAGATGAAAACGCATCTAAGTACAAGGACCGGGCAAAAAACCCTAGAAGAAGAGTCCAAACGGCACCCAAATGCGAAAGACTTTTGAAGACCAAAGGCCAATTCAGCACTTTTGGAGTGCCAAACGGCACTTTAAAAGTGCCGAATTGCCATCATGTGGGCTTTGGCCCAATAGCCTTCGGGTGATGATAAGACACACCATTTTCGACCTTTTCGCAAAAGGATGTGTCAAGATTCAAACCCTAGTTGTCCGTTCCTATTTTTAAGATCCTCAAGCCTCTATAAATAGATACTGAACCTCATAATTAAGCACATTTTTTTTATGCTTAGGAGGCACACGTTTTAGGCTCTCAAATGGCTTATATTTTCTGATCCCCTCTCTGAGTTTTGCTACAAAAATTAGGATTTTTAGGTTTCAAACAGAACTGAATAAGTTTCTTTGAACCTTAAAACATCCTCTTAAGAACAAAGAGTGCTCATGCAAGAGGTTGTTTCTTAACCCTTTTTCTTATGATCTGATGATGCATGTTATATCTCTTTCTTTTTCAAATAGTCATTGTTAATTTTTTTTTTATGCGATTGTTATAATCTCTTTCTTGAATGTCAATAATCTGCATGTGAATAATTCTTTTTTATTAAAACAAGACAGATCTACATCTTTCTTAGATGTATATCTGAATTTTTCTCAATATAAAAACAGATTTGCATCTTTTCTAGATGTAGACTGAAGTTTTCTCAATATAAAAACAGATCTGCATCTTTCTTAGATATAAATTTGAATTTTCCTCAAACAAAAAGAGGTTTGCATCTTTATGAGACGCGAATCTAAATTTTTCTCAAATAAAAACTGATTTGTATCTTTCTTAAGATACAAATCTGATTTTTTTTAATGCATGCAAATTGTTGAAACAAAGGAAGAGATCATGTACTACTATGTTTTTGTTTTTTTTAATTCATGATTGCATAAATTTATATTATGAGTGAAACCCTCTACTTAAAAAAATCTTTTCCATTCTTTTTTGTTTTTTTTTTAACATATAAAAAACAGATCTAATTTTTCTATCATTAAAAACCATTTTTATCATCACAAAACATATCTGAATTTTTATCTCCAAAAACCACTTTTTCTACATACTACAAAACAGATCTGGTATTTTGACAAATCAAAATCAATTTTTTTTTACTAATCAAAACAGATCTGAATTTTTTAAAACAAAAGAAGAGACTTCATTTATAAATAAATTTGTGTGATTTAATTTTGGTGTCACATATCATTCATGACATGCATAAAATGGTACATTGGTCATAAGAATCTAGAAGACCAGACTCTGTCTGGGCGGAATGGGTATATAACACCTTTTTATTCTGTAACCTAGCCTCCGAATCTAGGTCTTTGGTTAAGTAGGTCTAATCTTATCTTTACTTTTTATTTTTGGGTAGATTGTAACTAGGACAAAAAGCTATGTATATTTGGTAGATTGTAACTAGAACCCAAAGCTGTGTAAAGTTCAAATTTTCAATTATGTATTTCATTCTTCAATCAATGAGAATGACAATTCAGTCATGTATTTTTTATTTAATTTTTCTTATTTTTTTTATAAAAAATAAATGGCGACTCCACACCACTTACTTAAAAAGTGAGGTGCTCTAAAAGATACCCAAATCTCTTTTTTGAAAGGCACCCCAATTTTTTCGAGGTCTCTCACAAGTATTTTCGTTCTCTTTTTTTTTTTTTTTTTTTGAGGTGAGAAGATATTTGAGTTGTTTTGGGTCAAATGGTTAGCATCATTATTGGTGGTGGTAAATAGCTTTTTTTATCGCTCAGTGTTTGGCTGATGGAAAAAAAAAAAAAGAAAAAAAAAAGAGAATTTATATAAGGTGTATTGTGAAATCGTATATTAAAATAGATAAAAACATCTTTTTAAGATGTTTTAATACTAAAAATTTTAGCCCCACCACGTGCTCTTAACTGGATTAAATAGATTGGATGGGTAATATCTAATAAGTATTTAAATTATATTTAAATGGATAGTAAATTATTGATGGATAATTATGCATTCATCCCATTTATCGCCCAATCTACTCATTTGCTGCTTCCGATCACTGCCCTGAATGCACTATCCAAAAGCCACGTCAGGGTAAGAAATACCGAAATAGATGTCACACATTTCTCTTTTCTTACTGGCTTCCCTATCAATTTCAAACAATATTATTCTTACACTTCAAATCGGATTGAGATTAGGTGCAATACATAGGGTATTGCACCGGAAGGGTGGAGATTGAAAGTTACAAAAAGTAATTTTTAATCTCGACCATTAAATAAAAATATATTAAAAAAATGTAAAAGATTAAAATTAAAAGTTAAAAGTGTAAAAAAAACATGGAAAAGAAATAGTGTAATTGCATGGCGAAATTGCTTTTAGCAATTGCACCTAATCTCAACCCCTTCGAATCGACACGATTTTCCTATACAACAATAACATGCAAAAGACAAAAGTTGTCTCCCATTCGAGTTGTTCGTAGTTCAGTAATCAGAAGTCAGGAACAGACTACTCAAAAGCAAGCCAAATTTCCTTTTGATTAGGTCGCAGTTCAGTTCGAAGCTCCTCCCTTCCTCCATCTTAAAAAACATGACGGAGTTGGCCTTTTCTGTAGCAGAAAAAGTTATCGAGAGGCTAGCGTCCCTTTCATGCGAAGAGATTTCTTTGACATGGGGCATTGCAAGCGATCTGAAAAACCTTAAGCTCACCATGTCCACCCTCAAAGCCGTGTTGCTGGACGCCGAGGACAAGCAAGCAAAAAACAGACACCTGAGTGTTTGGTTGGGGGAGCTCAAAGATGTCTTTTACGATGCCATGGATGTGCTGGATGCTGTCGAGTGTGAAGATCAACGCAGGAAAGTGATGAAAATTCATGGAACCACTATCCAACAGGTACATGATTTCGTTTCATGTTTTAACCCGTTTGGCTTCAATTATCAAATGAGTCATAAAATCAGGGAGATCAGAGAGAGTTTAGAAAAGATAGGAGCAGTAGGTATCAATTTCATCTTGAGGAGCGATTTGATGATAAGCGTATTGTGCACAGGGAGGGAGATATGAGTCACTCCTTTGTTCCTCCTTCTTATGTTATTGGGAGGGTTGATGATAAGGAAAAGTTAATAGATTTTTTGCTGCAACCTGATGATGATGATGTTAATGTCTCTGTGATTCCCATAGTTGGAATAGGAGGTATGGGTAAGACCGTACTTGCTCAATCGGTGTATAATGATGAAAGGGCTGTTACAAATTTTGACTCTAGAACATGGGTTTGTATGTCCAAAGACTTCAACGTTTTAAAATTGGCAAAAGAGATGCTTATTAATCCTGCAGCTAGTAGAAGTATTAATGACTTAAGTATGAATCAAGTGCAAGAACGTGTACGAGATTCTTTGAAAGGGAAAAATTTTTTGCTTGTTTTGGATGATGTTTGGAATGATGATCGTAGTAAGTGGATTGATCTGAAGAATTTGTTAATGGAAGGTGCCAAAGGAAGTAAAATTGTGGTCACTACACGTGATCACAAAGTTGCCTCAATGATGAGTACTAGACTCATCTACAACATAGAAGTTCTTCCCGAGGATGATTGTTTATCATTACTCTTGAGATGGGCATTCAGTGAAGGAGAGGAGAAAAAATATCCAAAACTAGTAGAAATTGGAAAAGAAATCGTGAAAAAATGCAAAGGTGTTCCTTTGGCTGTGAAAACTTTAGGCAGCTTACTTTATTCAAAATCTGAAGAACGTGATTGGATTTTTATAAAGGATAGTGAAATATGGAATTAGAACAAAAGGATGATGACATCTTACATTCCTTAAGATTAAGATATGATCAGTTGCCATCTTACTTAAAACCATGTTTTGCTTATTGCTCATTATGTCCAAAGGGTCATATATATGATAGTATTGAGTTGACTCAATCTTGGATGGCAAATGGACTCCTCCAGATGTCCAAGGGAAGTAATTATCAAGAGTTTGAAGATATTGGCCTGCAATATGTGAAGGAGTTATTTTCAAGATCTTTAATTGAAGAACTTTTCGATGTAGGTTTCTGTTTTATATTTAAAATGCATGATCTTGTTCATGATCTCTCGTTATATGTGGCACAAAGTGATCATTGCTTAATTGAAAAGGATAATGGCAGAAACAATTATGAGAAACTTAGGCACTTGTCAATTTTGGATGAAACTTTGGGTGTTGATGGAGCTACAACACTTTTAAAAAAGTTAAGCAATGGCGTTCGGACAATTATTATCCCAAAACAAGATGAATTCCCTCTTTATATTTATGAAGACTTTGTTGAAATATGCATCTCGAGGTTTAAGTACCTAAGGTTGCTAGATTTAGTGTTTTCATGTTTTGAGGTGTTGCCAAGCTCCATTAGTACTTTGAAACATTTGAGATATCTTAGCTTTGGGGGTAATAAAGAGATCAAGAAATTACCCAATTCCATTTGTGACCTGCAAAATTTGGAAACTTTGGTACTAACTCTATGTGAAAAGCTTGAAGAGTTGCCGCGAGATATAAGGAAGATGATCAATATTAGAGTTTTGTCAGTATCCACAAAACAAAGTATTTGCCTGACAATGGAATTGAGTGTTTGCATTCTCTTCGAGCTTTGGGATTTACGAAATGTCCCAAACTAGAGTCTTTGCCTGAAGGGATCCAACAGCTCATAAATCTTCGCATATTGGGATTTAGTGGTTGTGAAAGCTTGATCTCTTTGCCACGAGGAATGAAACACCTAGCTGCATTGCAAAACCTTTTAATCATTAACTGTAGAAGTCTTAATTTGATGGAAGGGGAAGACTACCCAACGAGCCTTCGATCACTTACAGTCGGCAAGTTGCCACAATTAATGGCTTTGCCCCAGTGGTTTGTAGGATCTGCCAACACTTTAAAATTCTTAATGATTTATGATTGTGAAAACTTGGCAGCACTGCCGAAGTGGCTCCCAGATCTCAATTCACTTCAAAAACTTGTGATTGCGGGTTGTGAAAAATTGTCATCTCTACCGAAGGGCATGCATCGCCTCACTGCCCTAAGAGAAATAGAGGTTGAACATTGTCCTGAATTAAGTAGAAATTGCAAGCGAGGTATTGGCAAGGATTGGTACAAGATAGCGCATGTACCTTCGGTTCTTATTTACGAATGATTAGGTAAATGTTGCTCTTCTACTTCTGCTTTGTTTTTCACTCTTACTGAGTCAATCTTGCTTTTCCGATTTAATATTGCTTGCTTATTGAATTAAATTACAATTAAAAAGAAATAACCAGGACATTGTTTATACTTGGTGTTGGAGAAAATTCTAAAACATCTTCTCAACCATCCAGGAGAGGTCAATGTAAATTGTATACATTTTAGGAGAGGTCAGGTGAGTGTAATAACGAAAAACCTTGGGAGAGTTTGATGCTTTTTTCCTTTTAAAAATTTACTTCATTTGTATTTACTTGCCTAGAGTGGACATGACCCAACGATGAGAAAGGAAAATATAAACAAAATGGATTGACCATAGACCGTGCATTAATTGCAATTTGTGGTCATATTATCAAGTAACTGTGAGATTATTTTTGTGAAATTGGCATTATTTTAAATTTATTTGATTCTTCTTGTTTCTAAATTGGCAGGTGTTCATAGGTGATTGTTGTCTCAAATGGTTAAAATTGCCACCGGTGAGATTATCTTGAATATCAATTTCAATTTTCTTCTTCAGCACGTTGAAGTACCAATACTGAACAGTGTTTTGCATGAGCACTATCAAATCCATCCTCGTTTTTTTTTTCTTTTTTTCTTTTTAAGAAAATTTTGCTGATAATTTGATAGTTAGAGGTAGGGATTGAATCCTAAATGTCACTATTGAAAACATTAGAGAGTGTCAATTAATTGAGGTACAAGGTTCTTAGTAATATCAAATCACTTCTAAGTATCATGTTTTTGGAACATTAAATGGTATTAGAAACAAAATGCCTTCAGTATCTCTTTCAATATGGTGTGCTACACCTCTAGGTTTTAAAATGTATATATTCTTTGTTATTTATGCACAAAAGCTTGTTTAGCAAGAAATCCTCACAAATAAAACAAGTTAAATTCATCTAAGAAATGTCCCAAACTCTAAACATTATATATAGTTCTCTGGGTAGAACAACATATTGTTCCTAAGATTGCAAAGTATGGTAAAAACTAGAAATTTAAGAGAAATATTTCTTAGTACCAACTGATTTCCCTTCAATTTATAATTTTATACTTATCTTACAATTTTTTTGGTTTAAAAATTGCAGCTCAATAATTTAACAACAATATGCAGCATAGGAAGTCTTAACCTGATTCAGTTCAGAAATCTGTTTTTCTCATGTGTTGTAAATAATCTTGGTAATTGTGTGGTGTGAATTAAGTATTGTCACTTGTCATGGGGCATGAAGTGATGTGTATATTTATTTATTTATGATTTGATTCATGTATACCCTCATACGCACGATGTTTCAGTAATTTTTGTTATGTATTATTGATGCCTATCTGTGCTTCTTGATACTAGAGCCACTAATGTGAAACTCTTTGTTGTGCTTTTGATCAAAACTTTATATTCAAATTTGTGGAAGAGTTATGTTTTACCGGGTGGTGAGAAAACTCTGGTAATTCTACTTTCTGAAAACTACCAAGAGGTCTGCTTTAGCCATCAATTGCTGCTTCCCAACGTCAATTCGATTCAAAAGTTTCATATTTTATAGTTTCAAAATTGCGATATTTGCTGGCGCAGATGGTAGGACAGAAGACTGAAGATTGTCTTAAATTGAATTGAAAATGCCTGGAGGTATACTGGCCAAATATTGCCTCATGTCATGTCCTGGTATTTATATTCCCCCTTGTAGTTCTGCTCTGTTTTTTATTCTTAACTAGTCGCGGATCCGCGCGTTGCGCGTGGTTATTTTTTTTTATGATCGTGTTATTATTTGAAATATTTTTGAATGTATTACTACTTAAACTTCATTATAATTGTATAAACAATATATTGTAAGATTCATGATGATAGAAGGTATTGTCTTGAAATTAGATGTGGAAAGGATACAACTATAGTTGGCCTTGTAATTAGTCCAGAGCTGATCATTTGTCTTCCCAAGTTAGTAAAATTTAATTAACTTAAAATTAGATAGAAAGGATTTTATAAATTCGAAGTTAGCGTCATGCTAGGTGAAAACTTTAGAGGACTTTAATTAAATTGTTTCAAGTGTTTTTAAATAAATATTAATAATAAAAAAAGATCTATTCCTTTAAAGATAGGATGAGGAAATTTTATTGTATTATGCTTTTTTGGAAACATAATTTCTACCAAACTCGGTTGGCTAATTTGTACATTTCCAAGTCAATTGAGCACATTTTGCATGTTACATGTAAATCTTCATTTCAATATGGGTAAGGGCATTCACGATCCCAATGACCCACTCCATTTTTCTTGCATGCTTGGTTTGTTGGGATGTGAAATGTGTTTGTTCCAAAAACTGTATGTCGAAGGATTTGTTGATAGTTTTGCAGCAATTGTTTTCCATCTTGTTGGTTTAGAATTGATAATAGTAATTTTATTCCTTCATCATTTGATTCACATAACAACGCAATTGCGAGTCCATACTTTGCATTTTTGTTTCCTTCAATGTTTGCTTGAAGAAGGATTTGTTTTCTCACTTTAGTTTGATCTTGTACAAAATATTTGTGAGCTCCGACCCAAAATAGTGCTTGTTTGTTTGTAGCCCTAAAGCATTGATGAATGAGTTTTGCTTCATCGTTTTGAAGGAATAATGGATTTTAGAGTAGTCGAGTTAGATTGATGTGGTGAAGAACTTTTTTCCTTTTAGTTAGCTGATCAAATCGCTTGCAGCTGTTTTTAAAAAACAAAAAGACATATTAAGAAACTAATGCATTAGAAAAAATGAACTGGTGACAAAACATGACAATAATCATATACTAAGAATTATACATGAACATTATTATCATCGCAATTGTAATAATTGATTGAAGTTATAAATATTTTTTCTTTTAGAAATATAACAATGACTATAGAATTGCGCACTACTTCACAGTAAAAAGTTAATAAAAAAAGAAAATTGAAAGTTGGGATATACGGATCAACATTGTAATGAGGAAGAAAAAAAAAAAAAAATATATATATATATATATATATATATATCGCATCATGCTGATTATGTAACATCATTCATGTCATGAGTTTGGAATACACCATCTGTGTAACACAGGAAACTTTAATGTGAAGGGCCATAGCCATAAAGAAAAACTCTGCATCTGTTCAGCCCCTAGGGAGTGTAAAAATTTTTATTTTTTTTTAATTGCAATATTTGATTGATGTAGCTATAAATATTTTTTGTTTTAGAAATATAACGATGACTATAGAATTGTGCACTACTTCATTAGTAAAAAGTTAATAAAAAGAGAAAATTGAAACTTAAGATATATGGATCAACATTGTAATGAGAAAGAATATATATATATATATATATATCTGCATCATGCTGACTATGTAACAGCATTCATGTCATGACTTTGGAATACACCATCTGTCTAACGCAGGAAACTTTAATGTGAAGAGTTGTAGCCATAAAGAAAAACTCTGCATCTGTTCGGCCCCTAGGGAGCGTATAAATTTTTTTTTTTAATTGCAATATTTGATTGATGAAGCTATAAATATTTTTTGTTTTAGAAATATAAAGATGACTATAGAATTGCGCACTACGTCATAGTAAAAAGTTAATAAAAAGGGAAAATATAAGATTTCAATATTTTGTGCCCCAATTTTGATGTGGTTGATTGTGATTAGCAGGGAAAAAGTGGCGAGTTCATGTGAAAGTAACAAACATAAGATTTGAATTTAAAGTTGTGTACCTAATTTTGATGTTGTCTAAAAATTTTGGTGATTGTCTTCCAACATTGGAAAATATTTCGAGCAATAAATCTGTCGGTAATTCATGTTGCATACTCATTTTTGTGATTGTGGAGAGTGTATTTTTATGCTATTTTTGTTGTGTATTTTTTTGTTGTTTTGTTCTGTAATTTATAGTGTTTTGATTGTTGTACGGATGAGTGATTGTTGAATTTATTTGCAATTATTTTGAATTATTTTTTTGGGTTTTTTTTTAATAGAAGCCTTTCATATACCCTTCTCTATAAATCTTAAATCATGTAAATTATTTTTGACTGTTCAGTGTTCATTCGGCTTTTTTTTTTTTTTTTGGGATATTTTATTTTTTTTCATTTTCCATTTTCTTTGGGGCTTTTCAAATTATTAGGTGGCTTTTGCCCTACCAGCCATCAACTTTAAGTAAATAATCTAGTGGATGTATCTAATAACATAATGTTAAATCAAGTTGTGTAGGATATTAACTTTGTCTGATAGTGAAATGAAGGTTAGTTGGAACTTGGACAAACTTGGATATTTTGTAATTATAAGGAGCAATGGGCATCCTGTTTACAATTTTTGTGTCACAGTTGATGATGCTACAATGGCTATATCACATGTTATAAGGTATTACGTCCAACCTCCTTAAAATTAAGGGAAATTTGCTATTTACCTGTCGGTAAACGTAGTAAGTTTACCGTCTCTAATTTTTTATTTTTCTTTACCCTGCTCGTGGCCTATGTTATGTTAAGACATCATATTCTTTCAAAACTTGCATTTTTAGGGAGAGGAACATTTACCAAATACTTTAAGGCAAGCACTGATATATAAGGTACTATTACAAATCTGAACCTTTTTCCTGCTTTTCCTTGCTTTTAGGTTTTTTTTTTTTTTTTAACAATAGAGAGAAACTAATTGTGGTCTCTACACATTATTCTACTACAGGCTATGGGATTCTCAATGCCTTCTTTTGCAGCAAAGTAAATTACATCAAGTGGGGCTTTAGCATCATTTAAGATAGGACACAATTTACTCCATAACTGATAAAAGAATTAAAATTTAGCTTTCATCTGAAAATTATAAAAAGATAATAGAACACTAAACAATGAATGTTAGTTTATTAATTACGGGCATAATGCATAACCTTATTGTTGTCAATATTATAATAAAATTAAAAACATTATTTGTGTCGCAGAGTCATCCCTTATTCAAAGGCCAAAATGTTACTTCGAAGGAACTTCAAACTATACTTGCTCCCACGTTTGGTATTTCAAGTTCAGCCACTACTTTCCATAAAAAAAAAAGGTCAACTACTGCTTTCAGCTTCCTTGTGATCTATCTTCCTCTGTTTTCTTTCACTGACCAAGAAGGAATTGCCGAAGCAATCCGTTTTGGTAAAGATCATTGAATTATTGGGCTCTGCTACTTTCAAAGAGATTGGATCCATTTGGGGTACCGATGTTGAAGATGATGTAGTATACAATGAACGCATCAATGAAAAGTACAATCTGATAAATGGCTCCTATTTTGGAAACGACACTCATACAATCTCACAAACACATCAATGGCATGCCAAGGATTATGCAGTAATATTATGCAAAAAACTTACCGCAAAAATTGAAACACCAAAAACAATTTGCTTTGATTCTAAGACCCAATCCATATTTTACAATCATGAAATTGAAGCACGATCTAATATCAATTGTTGGAAGTGGATATCAATCTAAATGATGTCGTATACAATGGTAAAATAAAATAGTTTTTTTGGCTGCAAAGGATTATGCAATAAAATTATGCAGAATTATGCAGAAAGCTTACCACAAAAATTGAAACACCAAAAACAATTTACTTTGATTCTAATATTAATTGTTGGAGGTCTTACATTCTTCCAATAAGCCACAACACATTAAAAAAATGAGACCTGAGATATTTCCATATAAACCAAGGTAAAATAAAATAGTTTTTTTGGTTGTAAAATTATAGCACTATTATACAGCACTTTGTAATATACTTGAAACAATAATATTATCCAACTGAGATCCAAGCTACCTAAATATCAAAGAAAATTTATCTCAACATGAATGCCCCCCTCCCCAACCTTTCCAAATGAAAAAAAAAAAAAAAAAAAAAAAAGGAATTTCAACTTTAGTAGCAAAATTTGGATCTACCAAACCTAGGTGCCAAAAATTTCCAAAAGTCTGACCTCAAATGAAAGCAACTCATAATCTTAATTCAAAATTTATTAATATTTATGTAAGGTTATAGATTTCATTTTTTTTCCCTGAAAAAATCAAGTCCAAAACTTGATTTAAATTTAAGCCACAAGCGCTAACTTTCATTCACTTCACTATATTGGGCTTCCACACTCAATTTTATCTGTTTAATAAAATTTCTACCTAATTCACCATATAGTTGTATTTACTATAAAATACAATAGAAACTCACATACTTGACATCTAATGAATCCCTAAAATCTGGCCATATACCGACTCCTAACAACCACACAAACTCCAGTATACCACTGTCAAACTACTTCCCTTAGCCATGGAATATAAGCAATCGAGAGAGATGAAAACTCACCCTTAAATCCCCTTGGAATGGATGAGACGTGCCACCAAGACTTTATACTTTACTACTTCAGAGTCTTACATTCTTCCAGTAAGCCACAACACATTAAAAAAATGAGACCCGAGATATTTCCAAATAAACCAAGGTAAAATAAAATAGTTTTTTTAACTGTAAAATTATAGCACTATTGAAACGACATTCAGGCAATCTCATAAGCACATCAATGGCATTCAGGAAATCTCACAAACACATCAATGGCATGCCAAGGATGCTCGTCTAATATAAACACAAACACAAACAAACGAAAAAAAAAAAAAAAAAAAAAAAAAAAAGGTCTCATATTAATATAAACAGAGAATAAAAGTTTTGTGCCCAAAAAAAAAAAAAAAAAGAATTTAGATGTAGAGATACCTCAACCAAAAGCAGGGAGGTTCTGTCAGTATTTATAAACCGTGTGGAAAGGAATAAAGGGAGGAAGGAAATTAGATAGGCAGCCATTACTGAGAAACAGTAAAGCAGGGTGGGTAGCTTTCAAATTCTCTGTTTTCTCACGCAATACCTGAAGGCTTCAACGTTTTTTTCCCCCCCCCCCTCCCTTTAAGCTTCCCTCTACGTTACATACTTCAAACTCTCCCTGCTCATGTTTCTATTTGGTCATGCAAAACCCTAAACACTTCCCCCTTTTTTTTTTTTTTTCATTCTTCCAAACCGGCTTGAACGTTTGATATTTTTAACTTCTTTGTC
Organism: Lithocarpus polystachyus; assembly: GCA_033629205.1. NCBI lineage: Eukaryota > Viridiplantae > Streptophyta > Magnoliopsida > Fagales > Fagaceae > Lithocarpus > Lithocarpus polystachyus. The sequence continues at coordinate 56,832,278 of CM066168.1, forward strand.
CTTTAAGTTGAACTGAAAAGGCTTGCTGAACTGAAAAGGCTTTGAGTTGGGCTTGATAGTGGAACTAAATAAATAAGAGATAGGCTGAATTAATTATACAAATTTATTATAGGGTGATAGTGGGAGTAAATAAATAAGTAGTAGGCTGCATTTATAAGGCTAAAAATTGTAAAAACCATTTTAAAATTGAAGGAAAAATTATATTTTTTTAAAAAGAAAATGACATGGCTGCTGATGTGGCGCAACGTGAGAGCAGCAGCATTAAACGCTACGCTTCAACTTTTAGTAATATTTAGATATAGATGAATCACAAATAATCATAAACCTTTAAATTATGAAAAAATTTAGAATCATAATTTTTGCCACAACTTGCTCATGTAACAAGTCGTAAGTGATGGAGTAAAAGTAGTAGATCCATAACTTCACCATTCATGACTTGCCACGTGAACAAGTTGTGACAAAAGTTGTGATCATTACTCTTAAATTATTTCTACAAAGAAAAAAAGATTGTACATATTAGCAAAACTAGATGACATTAATGCATGCTACTTTCTATGAATTTCTTTCTTTCTATGTTGTTTTCCTTGTTTATAATTTTAAGGAATTCATTCGGCATATATTATGATGTCGTGGAAGCTTGAAGAAAGTACACACAATACTCTCTTTGATGGACAGAAACTAAATTGTTAGTTTCTGGATAGTAAACCTCAAATCCACAAGGGGTTTCTTAAATCCACGAGAGGTTGCTTGAATCCACAAGATGATAAAACTAGAATCTACCAGAAAATAAAATTGACAAAAATCTGTATTTATTGATAATAGTCTAATTTGCCTCTAACTACTACAAAACATAAAAATACTAAGAAAAACATCTAAAACCCTAATTCATACTAATAACGCGATTAGGTGACAAAAAATCAAAATTTACCAAAAATGTCAAAATTAAGTTAAATGTAGAACAATAAACTATTGACCTTAAAGGTTGTCCCAAAACAAGCGGGGTTTTATTCTGACTTTTGAGTAAATGCCGTTTATAGTCATTTTTGTTTCCTTAATAACTTTTTACTCAAAAGTTAGAATAAGTTCCCGTTTGTTTTGAAATGACCCTTAAAACCAGTAGTTTATGATTCTACATTTAACTCAATTTTATCATTTTTTTTATTTATAAATTTTGGTATTCTGTCACTTAATCACATAATTAGTGAAAATTAGCGTTTTAGACATTTTTCTCAGTATTTATATGTTTTGTAGTTATCTGAGTTAAATTAGACTATTATAAAAAAACACAGACGTTTTGTCAATTTTCTTCTCTGGTGGATTCCAGCTTTATCACCTTGTGGATTCAAGGTTTACTAACGAGAAACTAACAGTTTAGTTTCTGTCCATCAAAGAGAGCATCATGCATTCTTTTTTCAGGCATCTGTGACATCATAAGGTGTTAAACACCTACTTTGCTCAGTAAACTGATTTTTTAAACTATAATGGCCAATTACATTTCTTATCAAACAAAAACGTCATAAAGCACACATAATCATATTGTATTAACCGAAATTGAAAGTAGAAAATAGATATATACACACATTGAAATTTAAAGCATGCATAGACTTTAAGTGTTTATTTACACATGACAGTTGAATTTATTTGAGCATTTAAAGTGTTACATATTTTATAAATCACTTGTGTTACAATGATTACTTGACTCCAAATCTGCCTTCTCCAAGCAACGGACATACCGGATCAAACGCTGTCTCCTATGTTGCCTTTGCCCAAGAAGAGACAACAAGGTAATTTTAGTTGAAGGTTTGTCAGTGTTTCTCTGTTGAAACATCAAACATCACGACCTTCAAAGACGAACACATACTTGTCAACCCACATAAGTTGGGCTGATGAGCTATATACCGATACTGTCATACACTTCACCGAGACTTCAAATTGGGCTTCAGACTTAACAAAGTCCCTCTCAAGGATACAAGAAGTGGGCCAACGTTTGGTCCCTCATGGCCATGTCGAAAGTTTTATTTTTTTTTATTAAAAAAACAAAAAAGCAAAACAAAAATGAGTTAAGGTGCCAAAATATAACACATATAGCTTGTCTGCAATTCTATGCAAGTTATTGAATATTGACACATGATCCTATCTGCTTTAGCAATTCTGCTGCCATGTGAACCAGGCGTCTATCTTGTCACCGGTGCCAAATCAGTGACATAAGATCTTGCCATGTCAATTGAGCAATATAGGTGCCACACTAAGCTATAAATTCAAAATCTTCTAAACTCAAGCTTTCACCTTTAGTTCAAGAGAAGGTGTTAGACATATTACGACCCAAGTAACCCAAAACCAATTGTGGGCTCATGTACTTATGCAAGGATGGAACCACATATAGGCAGAGGGGGGCTGTGGCCCCCTCCCCCCCACCCCCCCCCCCCCCCCCCCCCAATTTTTTTAAAATATTAAATAGTATGTATATATTTAAGATTTTAGAAAATAAGCCCAAGAAAAATTATATTTGCCTCCCTCAAGAAAATTATATTTGCCTCTCTCGACTTCAAATCCTAGTTCCATCCCTGTACTTATATATGGAACAAACATATTAACCTTAAGTTAGTCCATAGTTAGCCTAGAGTTAGTCAAGTATTCTCTAGTATATAAACTCTGCATTGGGTTTATTATAATACAAGTATTTAATATAATATGTAATTGTCAAGGGCTTTCTCACTGTGGACGTAGGCCGTTAGGCCGAACCACGTAAACCTTTGTGTGTGCTTGTGTGTGCTCTCTCTTTCATACATATGTTCATCATTCAATTATCACACACAATCATACAACAACTTTCACATAAAGAATTGAATTTATTTGAGCATTGAATTCGACTTTTGAAAAAAGGGGATTCAAAAAAGTATTTCAATTTTGAACTTCAATTTCAGAATTGAGTTTAAATTTAAAAAAGGGAAATTGAATTAAAATTGGATTTGGATTGAGGAATGATTTGAATTTAAAATTGAACTTAAAAAAGTATTTTTAATTAATCCTTTTATACACTACGCAATTTCTTAACAAAAACAAGTTTTATTATAATTTCAATTAAACTTATGGATCTAGCATAGTAATAAAATAAAATAAAAAAACAAAAGTTACAGATGATATTACCTAAGAATTAAGATCTAGCATAAGATTCTCAATCGAAAACATACATAATTTTCTTATTTAAATCCTAACTAGCATGGCAAAATCATATTTAAACAATCCCACACAAGCATAGTATTTTACATGAGCATGTCAACATCATGCAAGCAATATAATTAAACAAACAACATAATTACAAACTAGCCTCATCACATACACTTCATATGTGTTATAAAAGCAACATAATTACATAAAAATAGGCAACAAAATTATTAAAGCAACGTAATAATAAGCAACGTGATTATAAAAGCAACAGAAAATTTATAATTGCATAATAACATAAGCACAAAAATTACCTGCATATAATAATATGAACTAGAGGAGAAATTCTTTTAGAAAGCAAAAGGAATAGCTGAGGTGAAGTTCTTTTAGAAAACAAAAGGTATAGCTAAAGATGAATTGGAGATATTAATCAACTAGAAAAGACGGTCATATATCTAAGCCATTATTACTTCCTCTTGACTCCTAAAGTAGCTAATCTAGATTCTTGTTTTGTGAACTGAATCCCTAAAGGACTGTTTATGTACTTCATGTGATGAGGATCAGGTCATAACAAAGTTCAAGACACTACATTTGAAACATGAATTTTTTTTTTTCATCAAGGGTCTGTTTGGAATCTGCTTATTTTACTGAAATTAAAAATTTTTTGCTGAAAATATTGTAAATAAAGATAAAAATTAACTGAAATAGTACAGTGGAACTCATGAATAGTACCAAAAAGTGCAATGGGGCCCATGAATAATAGCGAAAATAAGCTGAATAGTAAAATAAGCTGAATAGTAAAATAAGTTGGCGTTTTTACTTTGAAGCCTAGCGCACAGTAAGTGTCTGTTTGGCAAAGATTATTTTTACCAACTTATTTTACTATTCAACTTATTTTTGCTATTATTCATGGGTCCTAATGCATTTTTTGGTACTATCATGAGTCTCATTTTACTAATTCAGCTAACTTTTATCTTTATTTACAGTACTTTCAGTAAAAGATTCTCAGTTTCAGCAAAATAAACAGATCCCAAATGGACCTTAAATGAATATTTTTGAAAAACATGGAATTGAAAACTTGATTGAGCTTCTTGAACATACCTTGTGGAGGTTCAAGGGTTTGAAAATTAGATTGAAGCCTTGAACATACCTAGTCAAGGTTCAAGGAATTGAAAGTTAAATTAACGCCTTGAACGTACCTTTTAGAGGTTCAAGGGTTTGAAAACTTGGACATAACTTGCAGTGGTCCAAGATTGAAAGCTTCATTGAAAGCCTTGAATGTAGTTGTAGGGGCTTAGGACCGGGTGACCAAAAACGGCCCATATGACCAAGGCCCAACACTGCAGGGGTAGGATTAGTCCACTGATAAATGTGTAAAGGTCTAAGGATTAATGTTCGAGGGAACCTTATTGTGTTCTGGCCAGTTTAGGCCCAATACTAATTAATAAACCGAGGGGGGTTTGACAAGGGGACTGTCAATTTTAGGTCGGTAACCGAGCACTGTTAGTGCCTTTGGGAAATTCACTACCGAACACTATTTAGCGTCTAGAACAAGTTTTAAGAGAATCCTCAGAAGGCGTGATGATTCCTTGAGATTTTGGCGAAAGTGGAAATAAGTGTGAATGGATGAAGTGATAATGATGAATGCCCCACTAATGAGAGACTAAAAGGGATAAGAAGGCAAACAAGAAGGTTGGTTGGAAAACACTGGAAAACGTAGGGAAAACATAGGATAAACATAGGGAGAACATAGGGAAAATAGGGGTAGATTTAAGGAAAGGAAGGAATACACATTAAAGGGAAGGGAGAGTGATTAAACACAGAGGGAGAAGAACGACAGGAAGGGGAAGGTGTGTAGATCTAAAAAGGGTTTTCTGGAGGAGAATACAGCTTGGACTATCTAGTTGAAGCTTGGAGCTCTACCTGTAGGATTGCAATAAAGCCCACAAATAAATAAATTAGGGCCCAAATCCTTTGCCCAACATTTTAGCCCAAGCAGCTTTGGGGACCATAGTAGTAATGTACATTGTAGAGGATAAAGGGTTTGAAAACTTGGATGCACCTTGTAGAGGATCAAGGCTTGAAAACTGGACTGAAAGCCTTGAATGTACTTTAAAAGGCTCAAGGTTTTGAGAACTTGGATCTACATTGTATAGGTACAAGATTTGAAAACTAGATTGGAAGTCTTGAATGTACCTAGAGAGGTCCAAGGGTTTGAAAATGGGGTTTGAATTGAAAATTTTTTAGAGATTTTTCTTTTGATGATCTATTCATAGGCATTTATCCTTTGAAGGTAAGAAAGCTAAAATCAATCTTAAAAATTATAAAAGAACAAAGGTCGATCCTACAGGAGAATTAAAGTCAATCTTACAAATTTAACTATATTTACATGCCTAGAATGTACTCGATTTATGGCCTGAAAATCGAGTCCTCTAAACTCGAATTGTTGGAAACTCAAATTGTTTCAAACCTTAGTTTACTAACTATATAGTTAGGGTTTTATAGTTATTTTGAAAAAAAATCCTATGAAACGTCACACACCTCTTTTTAGTTAAAGGTATTATAAATTTTTCACAATAACATATTTTAGGAATTAAAAGATTTGTTTATACCGGAAATTTGTTTGGACTTCAAAATTTAGGAAGGAATCGTGAATTATTCCAAATGAGAAATTACTACTCAACCCCGAAAAAAAAAAAAAAAAAAAAAAAAAAAAAAAAAAAAAAAAAAAACCTCTCCCAGCACCCTAGCTATTGCACCGGGTCCTGGGCTATTACTCTTTCTGCCACACCACGCAGCAGCTTTCTTTGCTCAATTGCTTTACAGACTACAATCTGGTACAAAAAGCAGACTAGAAATGGCGCTGAGGCCCGGACTCGTGAGGCGCTTTCTATCTACTTCAATATTTACTTCACAATCCTCCCCAGCCATTGCTTCTGCCTCTGCCTCTGCCTCTGCCTCTGCTTCTTCTTCAGCCTCGCCTCCCTCAACGACCCTTTTTGTCTCTGGTAATACTTGCTCCATATAAATTACAATTACACACAATTATCGCCATTTGATTAACACCCATGAATTATTTTTTAATTTTTATCTCTGTACTTGAGAGGTTTTTAGCATGCCAAGTTCATTTCTTTATGGTTTATATTTCTGGGGTTTTCTTCTTCATGAGGGTGAATACTTTGTTTCAAGATTTTGATTTAGAATGGTTTTTGGAATTTTTAAATTATTGAAGATGGTTAATTTTCTTAGTGAGGAAAATCTAGGTGCAAAGAAATAATTATTTTTTCACCAAAACAAGAGCTTCCCAACCTTCACTATGAAACTATCATAAAGAAATTGGGCAAAATAAGTGAATCAAGAAATATTGTCCGTGTAATTATGCTCTCCAACCGGTTGGTCAGTTAAGTAATTGGTGGTTTCAAAAAGAGGTTCCCTGATGTATATTCTCTTTAAGTTAAAACTGACATACATTTCTCCTAGTTGTCTTATTCTAATGCAATTATTGTTAATCAAATCGGAGTCTACCAATTTATAATCTTTGGGGTTTCGCCAATTTTTGTCAGTGTCCTGGTAGCTACTTGTATTGGCAGGAGATTTCCTTGTGGTGCTGGAGTAGCGTTAAATCTTATATGCATGAGTATGGTCTTATGGAATCTATGAACACTTGTGCTTGCAGGGCTTAACAAGAGAACAACGTCAGAGAAACTTCAGGAAGCATTCTCTAAATTTGGTGAAGTTGTTCATGGTGATATTATATTCTTAAATGGTGTTACCTTTCATTCCCTCTCTCTCTCTCTCTGGCTGATTCTCAGTTTCAGTTGATACCATGATCTGGAATTTGTCACCTTGAAGAATCTTTCACAGTTTCACTTTCGTTTTGTGCATTCATGATTTGGCATGTATTTTGATCGGAACAATTCCTTTTTGTCTCTCAAATATTTTCTCATATTTAGCATGTAAATTTCCAAGTATGTAAATCCAAGAAGGGTTTACAAGTAAATGGACCAATGGCCTGGTTAATTAAGTCTCATCATGTGTTATGACTTAACAAAAGAGTGGCCCTGACAGGGGGAGCTATGGTAGTGAACCAAAAAAATCAGGGGTTAGGTTTGATTGGGTTCAGTGGAGACTGAGTGTTGCCATTCAGCTTAATTACCGGTGGATTTGTGATTTTTGGTGAAAATTTCCACCTATGAAAGATAACTTCGTTGATGAACTTTAACTAAAATAGCACTTCCTTCCCCCACAAGAATGGTGTTGAGGGTGTGTCACCAAGACCCAACAGATTTTTGTGTAACTTACCCATTGGGGAAAAAAGAAGAATTATGTTACATTCTTATCTTATGTTTTAAATCTGTGTTAGGTTAGATATAGCCCTTGTGATCATTGATCTTGGCCCTTTGTAGAAAATATTTGGCTATGTCATTGATAACCTTTCTGTTTTTGGGCCTATGTTTCAGCAAGGGTGGTGACAGACCGTGCTTCAGGATACTCAAAGGGATTTGGGTTTGTGAATTATGCCACCCTAGAAGATGCAGAGAAAGGAATGAAAGGGATGGATGCACAGGTCTGTCTACCTTGAAATTTCTGTCAATTTTACATACTGCAAAAAGATAAAATGTTACCATAGTGTGAACCATTTTGAATGGAATGATGGAACCATTTATGTATTGATCAATATTCATTTATTTGACTATTGCTAAGGGCCTCGCAGATCAACCGGCACCTCTTGGTGTTTCCAACGGAGATATATAGGGTTCAAATCGCCTCTCCCCCATTGTAACTATCGAATTATCAAAAAATGAGTAGTTTTAAACTTAGAAAGATTGAAAAAAATGTAAAATCATCTCCTAGGATTGTCAATGCTAAATCTCAGCAGACTTTAAAGTTATTAAAGGCTAAAGCCTAGGTTTTAACTTAAATTTCTTTTTGTCTTATAATTGTATTAAAAATAACAGTTAAATGAGATTTGGAGCTTTCCTTTATGAGTCTTGATGACATCACAGATTTGAGTCATTAGCAAGCTTTGTATGGAATTTGTTGGACAACTTTGACAAAACCCCAATGTGCATAGTCCCTTGTACTAAACCATTTGATTTTGCCATACAGTAGAGGACCAAACTACGTGTTTGGCCTTTGGTTTGTTGCTGCAATTTCACTCAATTTCTTCTTAATCGTTATGAAATAGTTTACTCAATGCTTATTATGCTGTGGTGTTGCAGTTTCTTGATGGATGGGTAATTTTTGCTGAATACGCTAGACCAAGAACTCCTCCAGGACAGTCAGCATATCCAGAAACAAACCAACATATTGGCTGATAGACAATTAAACCAATTACTAGATGTATACCAGCATTTGAAAGGTGAATTTGCTGTTTATGATATCTGATTTTGGCTTAGGACATTTGTGGATGGAAAAGTGTAAACAACTGCTTCCATTGGCGGAGTGATTGATGACCTGCCATTAAGATTTTTTATTTATCTATGCATACCATGTCATTAGTCATTAGACACTCATATGTATGGATTACTATACAATCTTTAACTCTGTAAAAAATACTTGGGAAAATTATATTTTAAACCCACTTCTTTTCCTATCTTGTAAGATTAATTGGTAAAGTCTTTTGTTATCAAATAAGAGATCTAAGAGCATCCACCAAAGTCTTGCATAATAGAAAAAAAACACCAATTTTACACATTTTGCCTCAAAAATGCTCCACATCAGTACTTCTAAAAGTGTGCATATTTGCACATTTGCTACAGTAACCGTGCATATATGCACGGTTACTGTAGATCTTATATCTAATATTTTAGATTTTTTTCTCTCTCCTTCACCTCACTCTCTCAGCTTCTCACTCTCACCTCTCTCTCGTTCTATCTCGGTCCCTTAGTCCACCGATCAGTCCATTCACTCTCATCGATCACCGATGGTTTGCTTCCTATACATTTTGATTTTTTTTTTTTTTCTCATTTTTTGTGAAGCAAATGGGTGTCACATCTGCAAACATTATCCTTCTCTCTCATATTGGCAGTGTTATGGATTTGGTGGTTTGCTCTCTTTCTCCCTCTCTATTAGATCGGTGGCTTGGTTTTGTTACGTGGAGATCAGCATTACTATGGTGGTGGGTTTGGTATGGGTTTTTTGCGTGGTGGGTCTGGTGGTTTGTGGTGGTGCTGGTTTATTGGTTCTATGATTTTTTTTTTTTCTTGTGGTGGGTTTACTGGTGGTGGTGGTGTGTAGTGCAGCGGTGGTGGAGTGGGGTTGCTGGGGTTTTCTTTTTTGGTTTGTGGTTGCTGGGGTTTCCGTTTTTGCTTTGATTTTTTGTTGTGGGTATTGTGGCTGATTTGTGGGTAGCCAATGGTGGTTGCTTTTGATTTGTGGCTGATTTTTTGTTGTGGGATGTGTGGGTTTGATGGTGGTGGTGGTGGGGATGAGTTCGTTGTGGTGGAGGTGGCTATAGTTTTGGTCAAAGTTGGGGTCTATGGGTTGGATTTGGGTGGTTTGGATCAGATTTGGTGGCGTTTGGGTGGCTGAGTGTGGCTGAGTTTAGAATATTTTATTGAATAAATGTATAAAATAAATAAACTAATGTAGGTGTTTTGTAAAAATGGGTGTGTAAAATAGAAAAAAAAATGTTTTTTCTTGAAAAATGGATAGAAATTATGCATCAACTGATGCGGATGCTCTAAGGTTCAAATTTTGCTTAGACTAAAAATCAACTGGTGTCTTAGTAATAATAAGAACAATCACCATAAAGGGGATGTCATAAGTTCAAATTCTACCGTTTTTATCTTATAATTAAAAAGAGGGAGAAGAGAATAGGGAAAGAACATTATAAAGACAATAAAAGGCAGTCACTCCTCAGAGCCTTTTGAATAGACTAGCGTGGGCCTGAGGGGGCATAAAACCTTCAAAAGAGGAAATACATGCCCATGGCCTAATGCATGAGCTTCACATTTCGTAAAGCAACGCACCCATCTAAAAGTGCATGCAGGAAGGGCACTAGCCATGCAGCGGATGTCTTGTACAAGAGGCTTGATATGCCAACTTGGGATGGAAGTAAAATGTATTTACGGGTCTAAACTCTAAACAACTTATAGTGATCATCAGAAAAGGAAAGATTTGTGTCTCGAACTCACATCTCCTTAGAGCATCCCCATCAATCTTGGTATAAATGTGTATAAATGTGTAAAATGGAAAAAAGTACAAATTTTACACATTTTGAGCAAAAAAACACCCGCATCAATGGGTGTAAAAATGTGTAAAAGTGTGTACATATTTCCATGAGCTACGGTACCCGTGTAAATATACACGGGTACTGTAGCTCGTTTATCCATTAATTTAGTATTTGTTTCTCTCTCACCTCTCAACTCTCTCAAGCCCATAGCTCTCTCTTTCAACCGTGTATAGTCTTCTCACTCTCACCTCTCTATCATTTCATCTCTCCCTCATTCCACCGATCAGTCCACTAATCTCACCTCAGGCCACTGATCTCACCAATCTCTCAGGCCATCGATCTCACTCTCACCGATCTCACTCACCGTTGATACGATCTCAACAGGTAAACAACGCTGTGGCGGAGCTTAGATAGTACGATCTCACCTCAGGCCACCAATCTCACTCATCGCTGATACGATTTCAACAAGCAAACGACGCCGTGGTGGAGCATAGATGGTACGATCTCACTCGCACGAGACCAAAAAACGACGCCGTGGCGGAGTTCTCAGGGACGTGATGTGTGGGTTTTGATGGGTATTGATCCGTGGGGTATTGATCGGGTTGATGGTGGGTTTTGATCTTGATCGGCTTGTTTTTTCTAGTTCATTGGTGGGTTTTGATGATCTTGTCGCCGATTGGGTGGGTGATGATTTGGCTTGACTGGGTTTCGGGTTGGGTGGGTGATTAATGAGTTTGGGATTGAATGGGTTTCAAATTGAGTGGGTTGGTTTTCATTGATGATGCTGGTTGGGTGGTGATGATGGTGGCTGGGGGTGGAGTGATTGTTGGTAGTATTGGATTGTGGGTCTGTGAGAGAGAGGGGCAGTGAGGGAGTGAATAATAAAAAATTGTAAAATAATGAATATTTTATTGAATAAATGTGTGAAATAGATAAACTGATGTGGGTGTTTTGTAAAAATGAGTGTATAAAATAGAAAAAGTAGGTTTTTTCATGTAAAATAGACGAGAGGTTTGAGTGGATGCTCTTATACTATAAAGTATAAATTCTAGTATAATCATGGTGTACATTGTACACTTGTCTCCTTTTCTACTTCTTCTTCTTCGTCTTCTTCTTCTTCTTCTTCTTTTTTTTGTTGGGCAAAATGGAAATATTTCATTAAACAGAAGAAACAAGAACATCTCTCAACCAAGTCTCTCTGACAAGACGGAGAGAACTATAAAAATAAAAGGAAAGATTTTGGTGCATGAGTAGTGAACTTGGCTAGAGCATTGGCAACCAATTAAGTTTGCTTTCCTTTTGACACACCCCCCCCCCCCCCCCCCCCAAAAAAAAAAAAAAAAAAAAAAAAAAACTAGCATAACAATTAGTAAAGGAAAGTGCTCATCTCATAGCAGAAGCTTTAGCTTAGCTATGGCTAGGGAAGTGGTAGTTTCCATTTTTGTTTTTGCCAAGATTGCTTGTCCAGTTGTGCTTTCGAGTCTTTGAAATTCAACAACAATAAGGTGAATTGGGAACTAACCGTTACGTCACGGTTTAGTTTTAGGGTACTTGGTCGGGGGTAACCGAATATCCTTAAGCATGGGGATCGAAAATATACTCATCGTCTTAAAATAGAAGTCCTTGCTAAATGTTAGCTTGAGGTCCCTTTCTCAACTTTACGTAAACAGAAGAAAATCTTGAGCAAAACTTCTACGTAAACAGAAGGACATCTTTCAATTCATGGATTTTTTTTTAATTATTATTTATAAAAGATAATATAATTAAAATTAAAACAATAAAATACATGGTGAGAAAATTACAGTAAAGTTGCGTGATAAGAGTCTTTGGGTAACCGCAAAAACCGACAAAAATTCTAGTAAATTATTTAAAATAAATAAATAATTTTCTTTCAATTCCATGAAACTATTGGAAATTGAATTTTAATTGGAATAATATTTTAGATTTTTTGAAACATTTATTTGTAGAGTTCTACTTATAACAATCCGTGCTAATATCCTTTATGTACAATATATTGTACAGCATGACAAAAGCACGTCATTTAAATGAAATACTTACATCGAGTTATATAGGACAAATACAGCATGCAAGATAACTTTGATTAAAAATGATCATTAAAAAACTATATATATATTTATAAAAGAGACTTATTTTACATTCCTAAAAACTTATGGTCAATAATTTTAATTTGAGCAATATAATTCCACGTTAGTAAAAAAAATTAATCTACCTGTAATATACCACATAACTGAAACACATCATTCATTTCGAAACATTTATATTGAGTTATATGGCTCTATGAACTAAGAGAGAGTGACTATCTCGTTAATCCTATCTTTGTTGCCGGCCAATGCTCCCAAAACGGTGGCATCTCTACCATCCAAAGCACTATCCTCGTCCCACCACATTGTCATTACGAACAAATTCACCATCTTTAGGTCCTTGGTTGTGGGTCTCCTCAATCTCAAAATATTTTCCATTTTGTCAAAAAGATTTCCATTTTTTCACTTTCACAATGTCATTCTCTCTTTCAATTTTGATATTTGTTCGGTTTGGCTAGTTTTAGTCTTTTTGGTTTGTGTGTAAACTTCTGGATAATCCAATTTGGCGTTAAAAAAAAATTAATTTAACAAAAAGTCTGATGGTAAAGGGTGATTTGCTTTTTTTTTGGGGGGGGGGGGGGGGGGGGGCCCCGGGGGGGGGGGGGGGGGGGGAATTAAAGTGTATTTTATATAAATATATATATATATATATATATTTTGATGAATAGGGTTCCTCATAATTAAGGGAAGAATAGTGCATTTGACCCAGGTTGATATTATATTATTTGAGTTAATTATATATTTTTTTAAATTAGATTTTGTAGTTCAGGAAAGTAGATGAATTCCTATGTAATTTCATCTTCTTATCAAAATTAGAAAAAATGATTTTCGTTCAAGAACTTATAAAAATTAGATTCACCATCCTTGTGATTTCATCTACCATGAAATGGATTATTTATATTATAAATAAACACATTATTGTTGGTGTATAGTTTGTTTAATAATCAAGTCTAAACCCAGACTCAAATTTGGCTTATTTGCTATGTAAACAAACATAAACAAGTTTTATCTCAAGCCAATCCTGACTATTCATTTACAACCCCACTCAGTCTTTTCTATTAAGGGGAAAAAGCTTTCTCAAAAAAAAAAAGGGGGGGCCGGGGGGTGGGGGGGGAAAGAGTTGTGGCCCAAATCTCATACCAAAGATGGCTTATCCATTTTAAAGAAAAGAAATTACACAATCCATCCATGAATGGCGCTAGATGGGCTTAGGCCGACTTCAAGACTTATATAAAGATGCATGCAAAGGCATTCGCATGGTTTTCTTTTTGAACCAACGACTTTACCCTTCACTCACACATGAGAAGAAGAAGTGCCATTTGAGCTATGGCTCATTGCCCCCCAACAACAACAATAGTTTTATCAGTACAGGCAACAACTAAAATGAACTATGAACCAAAAATTGCAATGGAAATTGTAAAGAGAACTTTTATTTTTTGAAAAGGCAAAACACTTGCATTATAAGAAACAAATGGCTATACTGCAACTTCCACACAAACTGCCAAAGTGTACTTGGCTTGGATACAGGTAATGGTCAAACTCAGTACAATACTGTGTAAATCTTAACAATCGTCATTACCCCTGTGTGATATAAATAGATAACCTAAATCACGTATTAGGAAACATTACATTAAGTGATGGAACACCAAAGAACCTTAATATAGGTCTGGATGAAATCGCCCAGGAATTGAGCTACTTTCTTGTGCCCTCTGCAGATGGAGCTTCAAGCTGTAGTTTGTCAGCTGTATCAAAACAAGAAATAACAGTCAAGCCAAAACAGATGATAAAGACCTTCCAACACGCTATTTGTACCAAAATCTCACAGTTCATGAAACAAGACTTGACAATGATACTAAGCCAAATTGGTCCAGTTTTGGAACCTTTATTTCGATAGTCGTGACCCAAGCAAACAAAATTACATGCTAGAAAGTTACTTAAACTAAAAGGAATAGAAGTAGAATACTGCTTTGAAATTACACATGTAAGGAGGATACCAAAAACAAAATGTAGGTTGATTGCCTGCCTAGAAGTCAAAGATCTTCATACTTAATTCTATATGATTAATGCTCAAGATGAACTAACCAAAATGTTGCAGAAAGAAGAACAAGTCCATAACTCACCTCTAAACTTCGAATTTGTTCTTGATATTGGCTTAACAGGTGTTTTAGCTGTTCAACCGCCTTTATCCTCTCTTCTTGCTCCAAATTGCGTTCATGCTGGATGGCAACCGCTCTCTTTAAAATCTGATTATCATTTAACAAGCTCTGCAGATGCTCCTTTAGAGACGCATGCTCCAGCTGCTCCATAGAGACAATAGCAAGGATGTAAACATATGTATATTAAACATCAGGGGGGTTGGGTGGCATTCTAATTTGGCATTCCCGCTAAGACAAGAATGAATAAGAAAAGTTCTTAATTACCTCCTCTGATGCCCTTGATGGGGCAGTTATACTTTGTTCAAAAGCCTCCAGAATCCTTGTCGCACGTCCCCTAGCATCATCAATGTCTGTCGCATTCATCATCTCATGCACAAACAAATCGACCCACTTGGACCCATCCATTGTATTTCCATAGTCGACAGTTGTTCTCATGTCCTTTACATCTTCAACTCTCTGCTCCAGCATTTGACTGCCTGGTTAATACAAATCCAAAAGAAAGAAAAACAGTCTAAGCCCAACGCAGGTACATTCCGGACATTAAACATCTTATAACTAGAATAACTAATTAAGAGAAGCATAACCAGCAACTTACATGTCGCGGAGCTTTGACTAGGAACATCACCACAATTTGCAATATTTGTGCAATCAGAGCTTTGTGATCTATTTCTTGCATTAACATCAGCAAAAGAAATTGCTCGTAGACTCACAACCGCATCTTCAATCTTATTATTGTGATTCCTACAAACTCTTTCCACCAACTAACAAAAACAAAAACAAAATAATCAGACCAAGAATTCTTAAAGTTAATAACATTTTACAAACAAAGCAATGTTTATCTCTTGTAACATCAGAGTTTCTTTCTTTCTTGTGGATAACTAGAATCTAGAAATACATGAAATGGATAAAGTGGTGCCGACATAACTAACATTTGCTAACTAAATATATAAATATAAATGTAAAAAAATTACATTGTAAAAAAATCCGCATATTTGAATTGATTAAAAAAAAATATTTTCAATGCCCATTTATTTATTTACAAAATTCTAGCTGGGAATTTGATTATAGGAAAAGAAATGACATAGTAAAATAAAATAAATTAGTATCAATTAAAGTCATTGAAAAATTTGAAACGCACCTGTGGATCCAAGTCGGGGAACATTTGGAGCAAAACAGATAGAGAGTCATCGGATCCGGATCCGAAACTGGACGACCTGGGTCTCTTAGCAGAAGGGCACGTCGTCGGAGACGAAGGTCCGAAAATTTCTTCGAACCCGACCCGTTTTCCGCAAACCCCGGCAGACATCGCCACCTAAACCCTTCAGTTATTTACCTTAAATTTTACAAACCCAAAAAATTAAAAAAAAAAACACAAACAAGATCTGAAGTCTGAACCTAAAACCTCGAACTTTCTGGTCTTATGTTATACAATTTTTTACGTGTTTTTTTTTTTTTTTTTTTGGTTTAAGGTAGATATTAGTTTTGGTGTGTGGTTTTTTGGGTTTAAAGAATTACCAAAAGGGTTTTGTTTTGATGGACAAGACGTGAGAAAGATGAGAAATGGTGGTCTGGTGGGGTTTGCTTTTGATGGGGATTTTCGGGAATCTGAGGATTTTAAACCTTTCACGTTTACAGTTTACGGTAGATGCAAGAAAAGTACTATTCTACCGTATATTGTATTTGCAAATTGCTAAGAGAAAGAGAAAGAGAAAGAGAGAGAGGAGCTGGTTGGTCTTGCAAGCTTTTATTTTGTTTTTTGAAGTTTTATGATTTGATTCGGCGTGTCTCACACTAGTGTTTGAGAAATGAATAGGGTGGGACCGTTGGGCTGGGAAATGTGGGACCTACGTAATGACTGCTGTAATGTGACTACTGACTAATGTCATCTTGCCCTAAAAATCCGTGTTGAGACTTTTTGTTTTTGGTAAAATGTGTGGAGACCTGAGAATAGGGAATCGCTACTTTTTTAAGTTTTGTAGTGGAAACGACATGCAGGGGAAATACTCAGTAAAATTATAGTCAAATTTTATCTTATATATACCCATCAAGTAGACATAGAGGTGATATATTATGTTTTCTCTGGATATGTTAGCACAATCTTACTAAAATTGAAGTAGTTTGTGTCTAATACTGTTTTTGTTTAGCTTTTAGCTTCTTCTTTTTTATATACAGTTTTTTAAAACATTTTTTTTAAGTATATTTTAGCCTATTTTAATAAAAATAAAAAAATAAACTAATGTCAAACGCATATTAAGAATAGATAAAAGTAAAGGTTAACTGAAACTGAAAACTTATTACTGAAAGTATTGTAGATAAGGATAAAGGTTAACTGAAATAGTATAGTAAAGTCAATAAATAGTACCCAAAATAAGCTGAATAGTGACATAATTTTTATTTTTCATTGATATCCAAATGGAGGCTAAGCTTAAGTGTAATTTGGGTCAATTTTTGCAAGCATCACTACATGTGCATGCATCTACTTAGATCATGGGTTTCTTTAACTTGTATGTGGTCAAATCTAAAAAAGTAATCAGCAAAAAGTTAAATAAGCAAATTTCAAACATATATGGGTTAATTTTTTTTTTTTTTTTTTTTCCTAAAAGCTTGGTTAGCACTGTGCGTTGTGGCTGAAATTCTCTTCGCGGTTCTCGCATGCCGGCCTTAGGAGCTCCTTGCATTCTCTCCTCTTGACGTTTGCCTCAATGGATCCCTTAATCGGTGTTAATCAAATTTCTTGCAAGAATCTTGGTGAGTATTGCTCTCCTTATTGGGATATTCTCTGCACACAAATTGATTGTTCGTGTTTCTACACAACCAAATCTAATACAAGTAGAGTTAACAAGGCCTCTACATATATACTAATTAAATTGTCTTTTAGATAGAACCTTTAAAGAAGCTTTTGACAAGCTAGCACAAATAGAGTAGAAGAGCCCATTCGCATCCTGGGATTTAGAGTATTCATATTGAGAATGACATATGTCATATATAGGAAAAATTTAGCATAAAAGCTCAAAACTCCTCACACATTCAGACTTGTAAAAACCAACTACTGTTTTTTTGCAATAGTGCTACAGTATAATTATTAAGGTAGAATTGCATTGTAACTCAATTCTAAAAAAAAAAAAAACTAATATTTTATTTACTTACTTTATCAATTCCTCTCTCTCTCACCGATTTTTTGGGTTTTGAGTTTTTGTTTTTATTTGAATTTTGAGATATATTATTTTATTGTGTAGAAATATTATTTTAATGTGTTGTATTGTAAAATAAAAGTTGAGATGCTGAGAGTATTATAAAATGATATGATATAATTGATAAAGACTCTTTTTAGGATAGTAAAATAGGATAAGATAGAATTTTGGGATGTAAATGCTCTTAGTAAGTTTTCATGTATCCCTATGATAGGAATAGGTGTGGGTTGGCCTTGCCGTGAATAGGGCTGTCCACGGGTCGGTCCGAGTGGGGTTTGTGCCCAACCCGGAACCGACCCGCCGGAATCAGGTGAGAAAAAAATGCACCCGCCGTCGACCCGCCGGAGTAATTGAGTCAGGCGGTTCAGACCATCAAAGGGTGGCGACGGGTCGGTCGGAGTCCTAGATCCGAGAAGACGGCGAGAAAATGGTAAAAAAAAACATAGATCCGACGAAGAAACCCAATTTCCGGCGTAGTTTTCCAGATTCCGACCTTAGATCCGGTGAAATTTCAATAGATCCGGCGAAAATCTCACTGGATTTGATAAGATTTCGCCAGATTTGGTCAAAATCTCACCAAATCTAAGGGAAATATCGCCAGAAGCTGGGTTTCTTCGCCGGATTCTGGAAAATTATCGCCGGATTCTGAAATTTTTGGCCGGGATCTGGAATTTTTGGCCGGAATCTGGAAATACTTCGGTCGGTTCGGATTTTTCGGGTTTTAGGGGAGGAAAACCGAAACCGACCCGCCGGAATCGGTTTCTGGTGGTGAAGACCCGCCGCCGACCTGCCGAAACAGTCAGGTCGGCCGGATTCAGGTCGAGTCCGGTCGGTTCTTCGGGTGGGTCGGGTAACCGAATGAATCTGGACAGCCCTAGCCGTGAAAGACTAAAGAGGATATAATAAGAGTTATTTATAAGAATAATAACATTTTATCAATGATAGTGTGATTGGAGCCTGTTGAAATCCCCTCGCACCTAAATGCAGCGATACAAGATATTTTGAAGATTCATGAGGAAGCTCTAGATCAAAAATTGAATAATAATAATAAAAATAAAATAAAAACACTCTTTATTTTAATTGGAATGCTTCATAAAGGGCTAAGGAATATATCACTGTAGCTTTGGGAGTCTCTTACTATGCTCAATTTAAGAAATGTTGGTGCCTACATCTTTTGATTGGATGATCCTGAGGACAAGCTTTTTTTCTAATTTTTTCTAAGATCAAATCAAGAATATGGAAGTAGCTTTAAGGTTGCAAGAAGCAACTTTTGTCTAAATCTAGAGAGATTTTGATAAAGATGTAGTGCAATCGATTCCTATGTAAAGAATGTGTTGTCGTATTTACCCATTATTTTATGTGGACTGGCATTGTCATTTTAAGTATTTGAATATGTGGGGCCTCTATTTTCTCTATTTGTTTTTGGGCCCATAATGGGATGGACCAATATTTTGAACACAAGAGGAAGCCCCTACTCTCACCCTTTATAAGATAGCAATTGGCTTATTAATTTGCTATCTCCCATCTCTCTCTTCATCGGCTATTAGGACAGAGAGTAGTTCTTCTCCTCTCTCTCTCACTCATGCACACCCTTACCTCTTGCAGCCACCATTAATTGACAAAAAAAAAAACACGGAAGGCGAGATGGGATTTAAAGGTGTTTAACTTGGATTTTTTGGCAAGAGCAAAGGATGGAGGTTGATCCATGATACTCAATACTTGTTATAAAAAGTGTTCAAAAATCCAAGTATTTCTCATGTGGTTCTTTCATGGAATTAAGTAACTATTTCCCATATGCGTCTTATGCTTGATGTAGTGCTATGGAGAGAGACTAAAAGAGTAATAGAGTTGGGATTGGTCGATAGACAGATTCCTACTAGTGACAACTTTTAAAGTAATTTCCCCTAAACGTGTGCTCTATGTTGATGCATCATGCATGAATTAGTGATCCCATTGAAACTAGTTGCCACAAATGGAATGTTTACACCATTGATGGGATTTTCCTTCCTTCTGTGGCTGATATTATTAAAGAAATTTCTTCGAGTGCTAGGCAGCCGAATAATGTTATTTTGTGGACAATGATCACATCCTAAGGCATGTTTTCTATAAGTAGTACTTACCATCTTTTAATGGAGGAGTTGCGCAATAATTTATAGTGAGAATCTTCTTGGTTCTACAGAAAACAAAATCTTTGGATAGAAGTGTGTGATGCGAGATGCAAAAGCGAACACCTCCACTTTTAGAAAACAATAAATAAAACACGTTTGTTTATAAAAATAACCTTGAATCCACGAGGGTTCCTTGAATCTATAAGGAGAAAGGGTTCTGGAATCCATCAGATAAAATTTGAATTTTTTTTAATATCAATAATGCTGGAAAAGCGTTTACAGATTTAGGAGCCTATAAAACTTGACAAACAAAAAAATATATTCCAAAACAACTCCTAATTAATACTTAACCATAATAGGAACTAAATTTGACCTTAAAAACATTAAAATCACTTAAAAACAAGAAAATAAATCACCTAAATCTAAGATAACTTTTTTTTTTACAAGAAAATACCAAATATAACAAATTACAGAAATTAATTTGAGGATTCTGTCCCATATCAGTGTTGTTTGTAATGGTCCCTAATAAAGTAAAGAATTTTATATGGCAGGCATGGGATTTTACCTACCAAAGTTAATCTGTTTGTTTGTGGGATAATCTCCATGTTCTTTACAGTAGATGCCTATGTTATTCGGAAGTCTGAGGGAGCAACTTCAGTGCTTAATTGGGACCATTCCTGTATCAGTATCCTTTGTTTCGAGGAGGCGTTTGATAAGTTGTTGTAAATAAAATAAAATAAAATAAAAAACTTTCCAGAAGTTCAAATTCTAATATTCATGGCATGGATGCTATGGATGAATTGTAATGAGAAGTGCATAGGGCAGCGGAGTCTTTGAGCTGATGAACTTTGTCAACATGGGACGATTTCGGCAACAAATTTTATTGAGCCAATGGGCTTTGGTTGAAATTCAATACAGGCTAGCTGAGCATGTGCCATAGAGAGAGTGCCTCATTTGCATGTTTACAAGGTCAATATTGAGGGCCTCAGAGCAGATCACGATTTGGTCGGAGCTAGTGGGGGCTAAGCCTGACTTCTCTTAAAAACTCCATTATATGTACTTATGTTAAAGTTGAGTTATGCCCCTGACATGGAATAGGAAAAACAAAGAAACTTTTTTTTTGTGTACAAACTGTTTCTGACATGAAATAAATAATAAAAAACAAATCTTCTAATTGATAAAGTCTAAAAATATAACAATATTTTACAATATTTTTACGGTACTCTTGTTTTAAGTCATGATCTTAGAATAATTTATTTTATTTTGACCAATAATGTACTAACACCTCAATTTAACAATTTAATTTATTGAAAAAATATTATGAGATTTTGTGGTGGTATTTTTTTTTTGAAAACCCAATCAAACTTCATTCATTTATACTAGAAGAATCAAAAAACAAAGCCTCACGAGCTGGTGGTGGCGAATCTTCCAACCACACAACTTCCTCATCTAATACATTGGCATACCGAGCTAATGAATGGGCCATAGAATTGGCACTACGTCTAATACAATTAAAAACCACATAGTGCAGGCCTGCTGCTAGACACCCAATGTCATCATAAATCACACCCAGACGAGACCAGTTTGGAGCCGAGGAAGACACAGCCTTGATTACCATTGCATTATCTCCTTCGACAATTAGTTCTGAGAACCCCGCATCTATAGCAAACTCTAGTGCTTTCCGACATGCAAGTGCTTCCGCCTCCTCACTGTCAACCACCACTGCTCCCCTAGCAGATAAAGCTGCCATTACCTCCCCTGCTGCATTACGAATCACAGCTCCTATTCCCGATCCATTCTCAAACATAGCCGCATCAAAATTTAGTTTATACAGCTGACCAGTTGGAGGCTTCCAATTCTGCATAAGTTCAGGTGTTACCGAACCTGCTTCAAGTGAACTCTGATACAAAATAAGAGTGGTGATACGTTCACAACATTTTTACAATATTTTTTCAACAAATCATAGGAGTTAGTTGTTATTGGTTCAAATTTGAATCTAACACTAAAATTATTTTTTTTTCCCTAACAATAACAACCAATAACAATCTACCACTTAAAATTTATTGTAAAAATATTGTGCACATCTCATTGTTCACAAAATAAATGCCACCAAACTTGTTAAAGCTGTCTACACTTTTGACCAATATTCACTCTTTATTTCTTTTTTCTTTTTTCACTTATCCAAATTTCCTTCTTTTCATTTCCAGTTCAACCCGTGGAATTAAAATTACACAAAAAAATAATAATAATAATAATAATAAAATGTCTTGTATGGTACTAAAGCATTAAGATGTCCATTACTTTTTCCTCCTTCATCTCTTACATTTTCATAGTTTCAAAATTTGAGTTTCTACGATAAATCCAAAATTTTAAGTAATTAGAAGAACATAGAAAAGTTGAAATTTATTTTGAGCAATCAAATTAGATCTCTAAACTTTATGTATATAGATTAATCTCTTACTTTGATGATTGATTTTCAGTAACTATGAATTAGATGTTTTACAATTGTTTAATTTTGATAGATTTTGTATGACAATTAATGTTTGTTTATAATTTTATTATTAGTATCGATTAATGATTTTAGGTTATTTTATTATTATTGTCTTTTGATCTTGCTCCTCCTAAACTAAATCCCTTACTCCATCATTGGATGCTATCGTGCATGATGTAGGAGGAGTTGTTGCAGTAATGAGATGACAATGTTTTTTGAGGGTTGATGTGATTACGGTAAAATCCATGGCAATGTTACCTGCTATTTGATGGGCATAGGACCGTGGTTTATGGTAAATGATTGTTTAAGGGGATTGCTATTTTTTAATGTCAATGCTTGCTTAAGCAACCCATGTTTGACTCTTATTATGAATAGCCATTAATAATAACAGCATTCGAGCACGCACGTGAATTCGAGCACGCACTTACGTGCGTGCTTAGAGGCTCTTAAATTTTTTTTGTAAAGATTAATTTCCATTCATCATAATTTGGGGTTTTTATATTTTTCAATCATAAAAATCCTTAGGGGTGTGATGGAGGTTATACATGTGTGTGAAATATGTTTTTTGTATAAAAATCTCATCACACTCCTAAAAATTTTTGTGATTAAAAAATGAAGCAATCCCAAATTATGATGATGAATGAAAATTAATCTTTACAAAAAAAATTTAAGAGCTTCTAAGCATACACATGAGCACGTACTCAAAAGCTAGTAATTCCTAAAAATTTTAGTTAAGAGGCTTTTTTTAATTTTTATTTTGGATGACAAAGCTTTTTATTTAATGCAATTCAAGATTTATGTGTTTGTCAATTATTGAAATAGATGGATCCGAGCGTGATTAAATCTTGTATAGAAAAATGGACACACCTGAACCTACAGTCACACGTAAACATTTTCCCATCTAATCAAACATGTAAAATCCTTATGTAAGGCTTACCCACCTAAAAGGGTCCAATTCTACAAAAGTCCACGACTACAGAATAACATTTCACATGAATTTGTGGTCTCGTTTAACCAAGTGATTGCTTTGCATTTAGACTATTGGATCCGAGTAAAATTTGGAAGCATAAATTATCCATTAATTTAACCAAATTTCCAAACCATAAATAATTAGTGATGATGAATAATTCCAAATCCAGAATTTGTACCGAATTGATTACATAGTGTAAGTGTTTTTAAAAATTTAATTAAGGATGAAAATTACGTTGGTACATCAGAAATGACAAGTTGCATAAACTGAGCAAACGATACTTCCAACCAATTACAATCATCATTAATAAAAAGCCTACTTTGCTAACATTATGCAACACTATTAATTTGGATGGAAGAAAGCAATGAAGAAACAAAATGTATATTAATCTATAATTTGGTATTACAAAACTTCAAAGCTTGAACAGTAGGCAACACATTTGTTTCAAAGATGCCAACACCAAATGCAAACTGAGCAACATAATATACAGCCTATAATGAAGTGTCCACATTCCACAATGCTTTGAATTGTAGAGCAACTCTACGGGAGGACTTACAATGATCTTAAACCACATAGAATGTGGAGGAGTCCATTGAGTTGAATCCATCACATGCACTTGAATCATTGTCAAATCCCCATCTAGTCCCACACAATCCATACCAAAACAGAAGCTTAAGAGAGTTAAGGAAATTATTTTTGAAGCCAATGTCTACGAAGCTTTTGTTCTTACAAATTTACCTTAAACTAATGAGTAACCCCGTGCATATGCACGGGTACATTTAAAAACAATCACAATTATATATTATATATATGATTATGTTTTTTATGGTTTATTATATTGAACTCCTCATTTTCTACATTAAATTAACTAATTTGACACAAAAATTTAAAAATTTAGATTAGATGGGACACGTGGCGCAAAATTAAACTCTAATTGAAATTTAATTTATACCTAAATTAACTCATTTGGCACAAAATTCTAAAATTTAGATTAGATGAGACACGTAGCATAAAATCAGACACTAATTGAATTCCAATTAAAAATTTAATTAGATTTTCTCTCTGCTTTACCTATTATTATATATATAGATAAGATTGGTTTTATACACAAATTATAGTGAAAGGCAGTCCCCTTCTAATTAAACATCTCTATATAAACTAATTGGGAATATTAAAAAATATAAATGAAAGTTATAATACATCATGGTAAAAAATTTTAATAAAAATTTAATATATACAAAAATTTTATAGATTTGTAAAGATGGTTTCAACACCATTTATTTCATTTTGTATAAAAAAAAATTATCACTACAGATTTCTTAATATATAAAAAGCGCCTATGCCGCTACAGTGCTTCGGCATTATGCACCCAGTGTGTTTTTACTGTGCAACACTGTAGCGGCAACAATGTTTTTTTTCATTTATTTAACCCTTTTGTTTGTTCATCTAGCACTGCAGCTACAGTGCCTAAAGTTTTTTTTTTCAGTAATTGATTTGTGTTTTTTTTTTCTTTTAAATGCTGATGTAAGCTGACATTTATATTATTATACTGACACAACAAATTTCACAATTATTGACTCAATTTTTCACAAGTCAAAATAAAATAATAAAATAAAATTTGAGATTTTTTTTTTCTTTCAGTAATCAGTTTGTGTTTTATTTTTTCTTTTAAATATTTGATGTAAGTTGACATTTATATTGTTATACTGACATAACAAATTTCACAATATTTTCACAATTATTGACGTGTCAATTTCTTACAAGTCGAAATAAAATAATAAAATATGAGACTGTAGCCAACCATAACTGAAAATAAATGTTTTAAAAAAATGTTACAATACTTATTGTTATCACAATATTTTCACAATTGTTGAGATCTCAGTTTCTTATAGATCAAATAAAAAAAATGCTAAGTCCATAACATTTTAATATTAATTTATACAATGCCTAAAGTTTTTTTTTTTTCCCAGTAATTGGTTTGTGTTTTTTTTTTTCTTTTAAATATTCATATAAACTGGCATATATATTGTTATACTGACACAATAAATTTTATAATATTTTCACAATTATTGAGGTATCAATTTCTTACAAATCGAAATAAAAAAATAAAATATGAGACTGTGATCAACCACAATTGAAAATAAATGTTTCGAGAAAATGTTACAACACTTATTGTTATCACAATATTTTCACAATTGTTAAGATCTCAGTTTCTTATATATCAAATAAAAAAATGCTAAATTCACAACATTTTAACATTAATTTCACAACAAATTATAGGTAAGCTATTATTGATGGATAGTACTAGTGCTACAGTGCTTTTGGTTTATTCAACTGGCATTGTAGCAACAGTGCCTAAAGTTTTTTTTTTTTTTTCTAGTAATCGATTTGTGTTTTTTTTTCTTTGAAATATTTATGTAAACTAGCATATATATTGTTATACTGACACAACAAATTTTATAATATTTTCACAATTATTGACGTGTCAATTTCTTACAAGTTGAAATAAAATAATAATAATATATGAGACTGTGACTAATCACAACTAAAAATAAATGATTTGAGAAAATGTTACAACACTTATTATTATCACAATATTTTCACAATTGTTGAGATCTCAGTTTCTTATAAATCAAATAAAAAAATGCTAAGTCCACAACATTTTAACATTAATTTCTACCATGCCTAAAGTTTTTTTTTTTTCTTAGTAATCGGTTTGTGTTTTTTTTTTTTAAATATTTATGTAAGTTGACATATATGTTGTTATACCCACACAACAAATTTCACAATATTTTTACAAATATTGAAGTATCAATTTCTTACAAGTCGAAATAAAATAATAAAATATGAGACTGTGACCAACTACAACTGAAAATAAATGTTTTGAGAATAACAATAACAACGTTATCAGTTTAAAACCAATAATAACTTGTCATTTAGAATTTGTTCTAAAAATGTTATGAATGTAGCATTTCTCTCAAATAAAAAAAATATATCTATTCGGATCCTAAAAATGAAGATATTGTGAAAATATTGTGATATTTTGTTGTATTCTTAGACTTCTTTTTTAATATAGTTAAATTGGATGAGCCAAAATTTATGGTTTCATACACAAAATCTATATTAATTTTCTCACTACTAGGGCTGCACACATATAAAATTACATCCAATTGGCACTGGTGCTAAACTACTAATAACAAAGAGCACTGATTATCACCCCCCCCCCCCCCCCCCTTTCCCAATTGAAGATACACTTATTAATGCCTACCTGTGATTAATGCAGCAAAGTATATCTATTCGAGTACAGAGAATTTTTGTGCTATGACTTACAACAATTGAAGCTTCAGCTCCTTTATAGGAGGCTCTAACCTCCTTCATGGGAGGCTTTAACTTCAGTTTTTTTAGTAAAGTAGTTATCCAAAACTTCCTTAAGTTATTTTAGTAGTAGTTATCTGAAATTCTTGTCAAAGATAACATAGTTTTTTTTTTTTTTTTTTAATTTTAAGAATCTGAACGTGGGTTTTTTTTTTTTTTTTTTTGATAGCACACAACAACACGCCAACTCCAAGGCAGTTAGAGTCGCGGAGCTATTGATATACTCACGCACACCAAGCAAACTAGGCGATGTGGGACAAAGCCTACACACAGGTTTTTTTGATAACACACAACAACACGCCAACTCCAAGGCAGTTAGAGTCGCGGAGCTGTTGAACATGGGTTGGGTTTTGACATGGTATTTGAAATTTTTTGGATTTGTTTTTAACTTTTAGTTATTTTAGTAGTAGTTATCTGAAACTTTTGTTATAGATTTGAAAGTTGGTTTTTTTTTTTTTTTTTTTTTTGATAAATTTGAATGTGGCTTTTTTTGGGGAAAATTTGAATGTGGTTTTTTTTTTTTTTGACAAATATTTGAACGTGGGTTTGAATGTGGTTTATTTTTTTTACATGTCTAACCCTACCATTTAAGTTTTACAAACTAGTAAACTTAAGGGTATATTACGCATCAAATATAAGGATTTCGAACAGGAGAAACCCCTTAAATAGTAGTATAGATAAGGGTAAAATACTATGACACTTCTTAAACTTTGGAGTAGTTGCACTTACACTCCGTGAACTTTTATTTTAGCCAATTTAGTACGTAATTGTTGGTAATGTAACATATGGACCCCTAATTAAACTTTTATATTGTTGGTGAACAAAAAAGTTAAGAAGTCTATTTGCTACAATAACAAAGTTTATGTAGTAAATGTTAGTGCAAAGTGAATAAGAAATTGACTTCTAATGTGACCACTTGAACATGATATTAAAGTGATGAAAATCCTTGAGTCTCACGTTGGAAATGATAGAGTATGAGTTTTGGGCTAGATATTGGGTTGGGCTTTAGGCATGTGTGGACTAGGCCCATTTATCCAATTAATAATGATATTTTATTATTTTATTTTTGAGTTAGTAAGTCTGTATATAGCAGTTATCTCTGAAACAGTGTTTCTGTTTTAAGTTACGTATAATTTCATAGTTCCTCATTTATGAAAAATAACTTTTAAAGAAACTCTCCCAGAGATAATATTTTTGTGCATTCATATGAGTCAAAGAGAGAGAAAGAGACAAAGAGTAGTTCGTAGAGTACGGATCTTGTATGCTTATTTTCCGTGCTGTAAATCATTTTATCTTGAGAGGCAAACGTCTTTGAGTTTCAAAACGCCACAGATTGTGTGAGGGGAGAAATCTATTTTAAGGAGATTATGTCAAACATAAAACTTGATCTAAATCATTTATCTTTCACACATTTGGTATGTGAGTTTTAATTATTTGAAAATTTCTTCTTATACATATTCAGTGTTTATTTATTGTTGTTACCTATCACATCTATTTGTATTTTTGCTTATTTTTAGATCTATGTATTGTTCCTTTTGCTTTACCACAAAAAATAAATTGTTAAAATATATCTAACAATCTTAAAGCAGATTTCTTTAATTTATTTTTGTGATTTCAGTGAAAGGAATTTCGGCTTGGTTGGAAATCGTTATAGGCAATTTCTATATCCCTGGGTAAAGCTTGAAAAAACTGGTTTGAGTTTATCGTTTATTGCGAAAGATATTCTGTGTTTGTCGTTACCGTGAGTCTCTTTGATTTCTGGGCAAATTTGGTCTTTACGGTTTTGAAGGTCAGTATTGTTCGGTGATGGTCTTGGGCTTTCTGAGTATAATTATTGTTGGGTTTGTTTTTAGTGCAGATTCCTTTTCTTTTGACTTTTGATTGTACTTATTTGGTCCTGTGTAGAATACTTTGAAATATCTTTGGTATATTCTGATATTACGCAGTGACTAGAGCATCTACGCTTAAGCTAAAAATTAAGTTAGTTGACATCATAAAAAATTACTTTATCTATATTACTTATTCACTTTACAAAATATTTAGTAGCAGTAGATCTATTTTAACTTTTAACATAATAAAATAATATAAACATCACAATAAAATAATATATTCACTATAATAAAATAATATATCTACTATAATAAACAACCATCACAACTACCGCAACCACTATTGTTGCCACTACCGCCGCCTCCACTGCCGCGGCGGTTTGATGCATAAATACTTAGTTTGACATGTAGCTTAATCCCATTGATAAAAAAAACAACAAATACATTCTTGAGCATCTTAAAACCAAACTAATAATTTCTCATTAAAACTAGAATTCATGATTCAAGTTTGTTTGTAAGAATTTTGAAATCAAAAAATCAATTCCTCATAATTCATTCCAAAGATTCACCAATCAAATATTCATCATACATATGCTTGAATTTACAAAACATTCTGCAGCAGTGGATATATTTTAGCTTTCAACACAATAAAATAATATAAACATCACAATAAAATAATATATCTACTACAATAAAATAGTATATCTACTACAATAAACAACCATCACAACCACCGCTACCGCTATTACTGCCACTACTGCCACAGTGGTTTGATGCATAAATACTTAATTTGACATGTAACTTAATCCCATTGATAAAGAATACAACAAATTCATTTTTGAGCATCTCAAAACCAAACTAGCAATTTCTCATTAAAACTAGAATTCATGATTCAAGTTTGTCTGCAAGAATTTTGAAATAAAAAAATCAATTCCTCATAAATTAATTCCAAAGATTCACCAATCAAATATTCATCATACATATGCTTGAATTCACGAATCAAGTTTGTTCGCCACAATTATGAATCAAATAAAAAATTCCTCATTAAAAATTAATAAAACACTAAGAAGATTCACCAAGCAATCACTCTGACACACACTAATACTCATAAAACAAATACTTGAATTCACGAATCAAGTTTGTTCACCACAATTGCAAATCAAACGAGCAACTCGCTTGTGTGAGCCCATCAGCCTGACCAGATCAGGTCCAATGAGGTGGCCACGATGACGGCCACAGCAATGTTTATTAGTTATCTTCGACTAGAAGGTTTTATTTTTTTAATTTTTATTTTTGAAGCCATATTTGTGAATTGATTGTTAAATTAGTTGCATTATATCAGTTTATTATTTATGTATGTTGATTGGATGAATTTAGGTATCCCTTTCTCATATTTGCACCTGATGGGTGGTCATAAGTCAGGCAAGTCTCTTGGATTCTGAAGAGTCCATATTGTAGCTTTGTATATATCTGAACTCAAGTGTATTGAAAAGAAAAAAAAAAATTTTGTTGTTTTTTTTTTCTTCCTATTTTGATTATAATGTTTGTTCTTCGATTTTGAAACTTAGTAGCATGGATAGTGAGGAATTTGGTTATGTGACTTGTTAATGGCAATTTACTGCAATTTTGAACAATAGCCTTTGATTTTGATATGACATTGTGCTTTCTGCTAGTAAGTGGGTGCAGGGCCTTCAGGCTGAGTCTTGTTTGTAACAACTTGATTTTCTGACCATTAGGTGTCATCACTTGGAAGGGAACTAGTCCTTTTGTGTATGGTATTCTTTAGTTAATCAAAATATTCAGTTATTGTACCCTCTGATTAATTTTTTTTAGAAAATGAAGATAGTGATTTGCTCTTAGTCATTTGAAGGCACAACCCTATTTTCTAACTGGAGTCATTATGGAAAATCAAATAATAACAAGATGTTAATGCTTTATAAGAATGATGCATTGGTGCTATTAAGGGTCCCATCATGGGCGGTCTGGGTTTTTTGAAAACAATTCGATTAGGGAATTATTTATATGATGGTATTGGTATATGTATTATGATGACTCACAATATAAAGATATTTTTTTTATGTGAAATATTTAATGACAAAATATTGATGAGTTACAAGTTATAAAATTGTTGTAAGAATTATTTATTTAAAAAATTTGTTCCTACACCCCAATGTTAGTGAATTACACTTATTGAGTTATCTCACCCCCTTTCCATTTCCCCTTACAGATACATTAGAGGGATTATTGGAGTTGAAATTCTTGGAAGACAATGATAACGCCTTAAAATGTATACTTGTTATATATTTATATGGGCGTTATCTTCTTATTACTATGCTTAATTTGTATAATTAAGCCATGATTTGCATTAGTCCCTATTATTTATCTTTACATAATTTCTTGAATAAGATGTCATTCATTGTGTGTAATTTTCTACTTTCAGGAAATCATGTGACGGAATTTGTGAGAGAATGGAGGCCAAACTAGAATTAAAGTGGAGCTAAAGGGCTATGCTTAAATGTATAAGGAGGTGCAGCTGGAGTGCTTGGATCGTCTACCATGATTGGAAGCTTCAAATAAGGAAAGAAATCAAAGTGGCAGAATCTGAAAAGGAAAAATCTGATTTGAGCACTGATTAGTATTTTGGGTGTATCTCTCTCCTCAAAAATCCAATTGACACAAGGCTAGATGAGTTAGAACCGTGACTTTAATATCTACAACTTTCCAATTTTGAGTTTTTCAAAATTATCAATTTTTGAAGGCTGAAATTAACTCACAAGTTACTGCTGTAAAACTATACAGAAATTAAAATAGTAAAAGTTTTATTTTCTTTGGACACTTGGACATTAGGGTTTGGAAAGGAGGCTGTGGAGAACGAATTTTGGGCAGAGAAAACCTTATATTTTCCTTTCTCTAATGGCAACCTAAACTCTTTGCTAGGGCTAGGAGTTATGTTTCTTCTATACGGTATGAATATTCAATGTGATTTTCTTTAAGATTTTAGACAATAACATATTTGATTGTTCAATTAGATTTATTTTTGATGTATTAGTTCTTCCATGCTTTCAATAAGTTCAATCATGTTTTTCTTATTGTTTAGATGTATTTCTAATAGTTTCAAATAGAAATTAGGTTTTAAAGTGAATGAGTTTTTCTGAAAACTTTTCTAACCGCATTATTAATCGAGGTTATCATGCGTTCTTAAATTGTCTCAGTTCAATCGAATCATAAGTTTTTAATTGTATAAGAACAATCAATTATGAAATATATATTTTCTTAGATCACAAAGAATCTAATATCGATATAGGGAAACACCCCGATGCCTTGGTATTTACATTATTGATTTAAATAAGTTATTATTATTATTCTTGTTAACAATCACTAAGCAAAAGTACTTTTCTTCATTACCTAAATTGTTGTTTAATTATATTGTCTTTAAATTTACCCTACTCCTTGTGGTTCGACCTTAGTACTCCGAGAATTATATTGCTACGATCTCCTACACTTGGGAGTAAGCAAGCAAACAACAGTCTAGAATTATTTTGTGGAACTGAGAATTTTACTATTATTTTTATGGCATTAAACTTTGTATTGGAGAATTATTTTGAGGATGTTTTGTCTTTGGTGGATTAAAACTCTGACATTTGTGATGAAGTTTTTTTTTAAAGTTACTGGTTTCTTTTATTTAATATTTTTTTTATGGATTATTCAGATTAAATAGACTTTTATTGCTTATGATTTTGGGGCGTTACAATGACAGTCTAGTGAGAACACCTATATATGTAAATTTACATCTAACTAAGAATAAAGGGTAAGGAATATCTCAATTGGAGTATTCGAGAATAATAGGCAGTCTTATGTATATAATGAACTGCATTAGACCGGACATAGCATATTTTGTCAGCAAGTTGAGTAAATACACTAGTAATCCAAGGGAAGACCACTGGAAGGTATTAGTTAGGGTTTTGAGATATTTGAAATACACCATAAACTATGGGTTGCACTACACTCGGTATCCAACTGTACTAGAAGGGTATAGTGATGCTAATTGGATATCCAACACAAAAGACACCAAATCCACGAGTGGATATGTCTTTACACTTGGTGTGCAGCAGTATCTTGGAAGTTTTCTAAACAAACATACATTGCTAGATCCATAATGGAATCAGAATTTATCGCATTGAACGAAGTAGAAGATGAAGCAGAGTGGCTTTGTCATTTCCTAGAGGATATGCCAATGTGGACGAAACCTGTGCCCTTTATTTGTATACATTGTGATAGCAAATCAGCTATTGGTAGGGCACAGAGTCATATGTAGAACGGTAAGTCTCGACATATACGTGGAAGACATAATACCGTGAGGTAGTTTCTCTCTAATGGAATTATTTCCATTGACTTCATAAAGTCGAAAAAGAATATAGCGGATCTGTTAACCAAAAGTTTGAGTTGAGAGCAAGTAAACTACTCATCGAGGGGAATGGGGTTAAAGCATATGACCTAAAGTTTCCATGACGGTAACCCCACCTAGTTGACTGGAGATCCCAAGATCTAGGTTTTCAAAGGGACAACAAAATTGTGGAGACTAGCTTTTATCACTATGGAGATACATCTCCCACCCATTCCTATGATGAAATAGTGATGCCTATAAGCGATATTCAGGGTAAGCTTTACTTTTAATGATTCTTATATCTTGGATTCCAAGTGGGGTATAGCAGGATACACTTAAAAAAAGTCACCTATATGAGTGTGAAGTGAGCCGAAATGAACACAACTATATGAACAAAATATGTTCGAAAATGAGCTGTGTGAATTATATTGTCTTGCTATACACAAATGACTGAACAGTTCAAGACATCATGTTCATTGGTTAGCCAGTATATCCGATAGTCTTTCACAAAGGAAAGTTCAAAGCCAAAAGCTACTTCTCCCGATAACTTTTCTTCTACTCTTTCTGTGTTTGCATCATCAATGGCATTATGCTTTATCAATTTCCATTCATGTGGGGGATTGTTAGTATGGAGGGAATAAGAAATTAACTCCTAATGTGACCACTTGAACATGATATTAAAGTGGTGAAAATCCTTGAGTCCCACATTGGAAATGATAGAGAATATGAGTTTTGAGCTAGATATTGGGTTGGGCTTTAGGCATATGTGGACTAGGCTCACTTATCCAATTAATAATAATATTTTATTATTTAATTTTTGAGTTAGTAAGTCTATATACAGCAGTTATCTCTGAAACAATGTTTTTGTTTTAAGTTACATATAATTTCATAGTCCCTCATTTATGAAAAATAACTTTTAGAGAAACTCTCCCAAAGAGAATATTTTTGTGCATTCATATGAGTCAAACAGAGAGAAAGAGACATAGAGTAGTTCGCAGAGTACAGATCTTATGTGCTTCTTCTCTTTGCTGTAGATTATTTTATCTTGGGAGGCAGACGTTTGTAAGTCTCAAAGCACCACAGATTGTGTGAGGGGCGAAATCTGCTTTATGAGATTGTGTCAAATACAAAACTTGATCTGAATCATTCATCCTTCACGCATTTGGTCTATGAATTTTAATTATTTGCAGATTTCTTTTTATATATATTCAGTGTTTATCTATTGCTGTTACCTATCACATCTATTTGTGTTTTTACATATTTTTAGATCTCTGTATTATTCCTTTTGCTTTATCACAGAAATAAATTGTTAAAATATATGTAACAGTAAATTTGGTAAAATAAAATTTTAAGAGGGTTTAAATGTAACTACTCAAAAGTTCAAAAAATGTGAGGGCATTTTTCTCGTGATATAAAAAAGAAAATTAGGAATTTCAGAAATTAAAATTTCGAACAGCTCCTAAGGTTTCTAATAGAGCTGCGTATGCCATTGCCATAGCTCAAGAAGCCCAAACTTGGGAAGGTTCTTGAAATTTGGTAAAGGAATGCTGAGTTTTTATTAGAAGAAATTAAAATTTCGAACAGCTCCAAAGGTTTCTAATAGAGCGTATGCCATTGCCATAGCTCAAGAAGCCCAAACTTGGGAAGGTTCTTGATATTTGGTAAAGGAATGCTGAGTTTTTATTAGAAGAAATTATACTTTTTCACTTTAAAATCCTCATTTTACACTTTGCTCTATAAACTGTCGAAATGAATGATCAACCTCTCAAATTTATAACTCTGCAACACTTTTTAGTTTTTACCACAGAAAAAAATAATTATAAAAAAAAAAAACTCAGTAACACTTAACCCCTACCTATTTGTTTTGATATCAAGGATTTGTTTAGGATCCGCTTATTTTATTGAAACTAAAATTTTTTTTGTTGAAAGTACTGTAAATAAAGGTAAAAATTAACTGAAATAGTACAGTGAGAGTCATGAATAGTATAAAAAAATACAGTAAGACTCATAAATAATAGTAAAATAACTTAATAGTAAAATAAGTTAGTAAAATTAATCATGTCAAATAGACACTAAAGGAGAGTTTGACATTAATTTTAAGTTTTTAGTTTTTATGTACAGCTTTTTAAAATATTGCTTTTCATTTTTACACTTTTTCAAACTATGGAACCGAACTGAAATATACACACACACTCATGTTTGAGTCCGTAGCTTAGTGGTATAACGTGCGTGTGCTACTGCTGGGCGGGAGGTATATCTTGTTCGAGCCTTCGCAAGCACTTTTGGTCTTCACAAAGAGAAGCAGAAGTCAACACAGTCAGATATGCTCATTAATTTTCTTAAAAAAAGAAAAAGAAAAATGTCTGATATGCCCCAGTAAAATTTTTGATTCTTGTTTTAATTATAATTGGATTAATATCCATCAACTAGTGGCTGTAGTTTAGTGGTAAGAATTCCACGTTGTGGCCGTGGAGACCTGGGCTCGAATCCCAGCAGCCACATTAAATCACTTTTTTTATTTTTTAAACTTAGTGTTTCTGTAAAACTGGGCCCAATTGGGCCTGCCCTTACTGCCTTTGTGTATCACATCACAATCCTCTTCAAATTAGCCCAATTTAAATACTCCTTTTTTGACTTTTTTTTTTAAGGTAGCAGCCCGTTCCAATATATATAGTGATCCCGTTACACTCCCCTCACTTCTTCGTCTTCGTCGTTGTCATCGTCATCGTCAACCAGATCGTTGCAACAAATCCCAGCCTCACATCGTAAGCTTCTTCACCTCTTTTTCTCTTTAATTTCGCCATTTCGTGTTTACTCTGTTTTATTTGATCTCAATATTTCGATCTCATTGTTCCTTTTTCGATCCCTCTTTTCTTTCTTTTACAACAACAACAACAACAACAACAATAATAATAAAATTAGGGTTTTAGCTTATCAATTTTGGGAGTCAATTTGGTATTTGGGGTAAGATTTTTGATCTGGAGCTGAAATTGGTAATTCGTAAATGGTAAATCTGATCAATCTAATTCCAAAAAAAAAAAAAAAAAATCACAGTTTAATTTGTTCTCCATTTCAATTCAAGCCCTTGATCTCTGCTTGAATGCGTGAGCAATTGGGTATCTTGTAGCCGTGAGCCAATTTTGCCTAACCGATCTAAGCAAGAACGAGAAAACGATATTGTGATGTTTTGGGGGGTAATGGTGCTAAGTTGCTGTATTTGCGTGTTGTGTTACAGATGATCGACGATCAGGACCTCGGCTTCTTCGCCAATTTCCTTGGAGTGTTCATTTTCGTACTGGTGATAGCATATCATTACGTGGTGGCTGACCCCAAATATGAAGGCAACTAAGGTTTTCTGTCTCTCTGTTTTTTTTTTTTTTTTTTTTTTTTTTTTTTTTTTTTTTTTTTTTTTTTTTTTTTTATGTGTTTGCAATAGAGATGTGTTGTTCTAGTTTTGTAGACTTTGAGCTGTTTCACAAAATGGACGAAACTTGATGTAACCAAAATGCAACATTGAATGTCATTTTACTGCTTTATATTCATGAAAACTTAATCCATCCAGTAATAGACTCTTGCTTTGCATGCACATTTTGTTTGGCTGTATTTTAATTTTGGTGATGCTGTTAATGTCTTGGGGATCATGGTGGCGATGTGGTTCTATGAATGTCGCGTGAAATTGTCGAGTATTAATTCTAGTGTTGGCGGTTGGCACTCTTAGCTTTGTAGGTTTGAGGTCCCATTTCTACTCTTGTCCAATTGCGAATAGGATGGAAATAAGTGTAGGTTTTCTCATTCTTGCAACATGGATTAGGCTTTCGGGTTGAGACCTTAATCTAACCAAATCACATTTGGTGTCGAGGAGAGGTAAAGCATTTGTAGTTTTGTGGTTTGTGATTTGGTTAGATGCCTAGAGATGCGTGTTATAACCTGACAGCCTTTCCATGTGGGACTCGTGAAATCTATTACTGGTTAGCCAAGAGTTTAGGTTTTCTATCTCTCTTCTCTTTTAGGCACCCACTAGTGTTGCTAGCTTGTGGTGGTGGTGCTGGATTTATGAAAAGCAAGCACACTTCTGAATGTAACTAGGTGTTTGTATTGCTAGTATATTATGTATGCAGGGCTTTAACTTTACAAGAAATTTCATACAAATTTATGTGGCTTGAAGGATTTTCCCATATGACTAGTTCTTTTACTTCATTCGTGATCTTCATTGTTTCTTTCATCAAAGCATTGATGCTGAACCCCAGTCCACCTAGACAAAGAATTGTTTCATTTTTAAGCTTGTCCTCAGCATCACTGGTATAAATTTTGTCAGCCACTTTTCTTGACTGTTGGATAAAAGTGGCTGCAATGTTCTCAACCTCTTCTTCTGAACTTGGAACCCAGAATGCATTCCCATTTGTTGAAAAATGAGGCTCCGATATGTTTTTCTTTTGCAACTCTTTTTCCAGTACTGCTAGAGACTTGATTGAGGTCACCTCTTCCAAGCATTTCAATGTAGAGCCAACTTCTTTCTTGAAATGCTCTAAAACATCATTGATATGTTCTTGGAACTCTTCCACAGTAACTCCAACTCTCAGTGATTCTCGTGTGAGAAATTCAATTGTATGAGTTGCAATGAGTAATAGATCTACCATTTTTGATAAAGATCCTAGGAGGTTATTGTAACAAGCACCATGGAATGACAAGAACCAGAAATTTGGTTCCAACTTTGCTTCTGCAATCAACTCTTCTAATTCCTTGACTTGGGATTGTAGCTTGTTATGCCTTTCCCTCAATGTGGTAAAATTTGAAGAGCAAATGTTCTGTTTAGCAAAAACTATGTCTTTGAAGCATTCTTGAAGTGCACCTAAGCTTGTGGACAGTTTAGTTTTGGCCAGAGTTGCTGCTCGAACTGGGTTCACAAGCATTTCCACTATGATGAAACAAATTAACCCGATTGTAGCCTCAGCAATTCTGGCTATTGCGAACTCGCTAGGAGGGCCATAATCTTTCCTACCCAAGATTAATAATGCTCCTACATTTGCTGAAACCCCACCAGCTGGACCATACATCTGGCTATGTCTTAGTAAACTGCCAAAAATAATCCAAGGAAGAAGAGATAAAAGCCGTAAAACCACATGCTTATGGAATATAAAGTAACACAGGACTCCGTACACTGATCCCATTGCTGTCCCTTGTGCCCGACCATTAGCAACCGCAAATGTTGCCTGTCGTCCTGTTTCAAAACTAATGGCAATTGTGAGACCTGACCAGTATCCATTTTCTTTGTTATATATCAAACCAAATAACACGGCGAGACCCAAAGAAACTGAGCACTTGAATGCAAAAACCACTTGCTGGCTAGTTGGTCTTAATTTCAGAATGTTCCAGGTCTTTTGGAAGGGACACTTTGCTTGTTTTTCTGAATAACTTGATGACTCCTTAGAGTCAATTTCTATAATGCAATTAGGATTTTGAGCAATGAGTAAGTTATATAGGAGTTCTATGCAATAGAAGAAGAATGAAGCTGGAAAATCTTCGGGGGTTACCAAAGTGGTCTTAAGGTTCTGCTTGAATTTGTCTGAAAAATTTCCTGTTCTTTCTGGAGCCGTTGTTGCACCAAAACACACAGGCCACTTGGCTTGCTCTAGGTTTAAGCCTATTTGTTCTTTTAAACTTTGTAAGACATTTCTGAGCTCCTCATCTACCATGCCAATAGGGAAGGAATGGCAAGAAGTTACTGCAATTTCCATCCCTCTTATTGGTATTTCCATTTCTCTCAATTTTTCTCCAAGGTCCATGGAATTGGCTGTTACAAAACACAACTGAGGTCTCTGCCACAGCAGGCGGTCCTGTTAGCAAGGAAATGACATTAGCTATTTGAAGTTTTGAACTACCGAAAGCTCCTAAGCAGAAAAGAAGCTAGGAAAGCTCAGCTACCAATAATGAGCAATAACATGCATCAGTAGAACAACTCCTTATATTTCAAACACAGTACATGAAATTTTGCTT
This sequence comes from Lithocarpus polystachyus, assembly GCA_033629205.1. Taxonomy (NCBI): domain Eukaryota; kingdom Viridiplantae; phylum Streptophyta; class Magnoliopsida; order Fagales; family Fagaceae; genus Lithocarpus; species Lithocarpus polystachyus. The sequence continues at coordinate 56,871,220 of CM066168.1, forward strand.
ACCAGATTATGTTTGATGTTTTCAATAAACTTGGCTCCTGCTTCAGAAAGGGACTTTACTTTGGAGACTAACTCGAGTGCACTTGAGTTGTCTTGAGCAGAGAAGGCCTCCGCTAAGAGATCTAATCTCTTTGAAGCAGTTTCAGCATATAACTGACACGTTTTCCTCACCTGTAATATAGAACCCCTCGTCAATTAATTACCATCTATAAGAGCATGCATTCGAATCCGTTTGTCCAAAAATTTCTTTCTAATTTAACAGAAGAACCTTTTTTTTTTCCCTATTTTACAAACTCATTTTTCAAAATACCACACATCAGATTATCTATTTTACACTACATTTCATTCAAATATCATTTTTTTTTAATTGATTCTCTTTCTTCACACGCAACAATCAACATTCACTCCCTTCTTTCATCTTCGAGATAGGTTAAAAAAAAAATAAATAACTAAATGCAAAATGAATAGTATCAATGTAAATTTATATGGTTATTGTAGCAAATTTGTAAATTTACACAGTTGACAGGGGTCATTTTTAGACAAAATTATGTAAATTTTACACATTTTTCTATATATACGGATTGATGTGAATGCTCTAATGAGCCAAATAATGTCTGACACTCATTAGAATGAATCCTCTCGCTAGTATAGGGGGAAAAATTGGAGGGGTAATGTCAAACATCTAATGTTAGTACCATTGGACAAATTAATAAAATCTCATGATAATGTTGTCATGGGCTGTCTTTGGCAAGCTAGGAGTACTTTGATGTTGTAATTGTTAGGCGTGTCGGTAGGTTGTAGTGAGTAAGTTATTTGAAGTGTATATATTTAAAGCAAATTGAATGAGATTTGGTTGGCAATCTAAGGCGCATATCAGCAAAAAAAAGAAAAGAAAAGAAATAGAAGACGAAGAAAAAGAAAGAGGATTTCTTTACGCAAATAGGGTTCAGGATTCTGTTTATCACCTTATTGAGCATATTTGGTGGTGTATAGCTATAAGATGGGTTAGATATATGTCTACCTATGAGGCTTCCATAGAGCTTACTGTCCTAGATTGGAGGGGAAAAAAAAAAAAGGCACGCTCCAGAGGATGCCAAATAGCTTGCACAGGACACCACTCTGGTCTCTGGCTAGCCCTGTGGCTTGTTGAGTTCAAGATAGTCCTGACCCATGACCCAAAAAGTGGAGATACGAACAAAATTGAAAATAATATATGGAGTCAACTTGGAACAATTATGTTAAACCATACCCAATGAAATGTGAATCGCATTAATTCCTTCCCCCAACAAGTTTGAAGCTGAACGAATCAAGAAAACTCTCTCTATCTCCTTCCAATTGGCAGACATCGAGACGTGATACTTTGGAAATTAGCCTTAAGTATGCATGCATACTTTAGAAAATTGAAGATGCCTTGAGCATAAAGAGCCCCGGAAAATTGGGAAGCAAACATAATTCATTTGTACAAGCTATGACTAAAGTTAGGTTCTGTTGGTTCATAAGAAATTAACTTTAATATTTTAATAAAAATTACTACTATGTTTAACATTTTATTTGAATTAAGGGTCTGTTTGGATACCATTTATTGTTGAAAACTGAAAACACTGTAGCAAAATAATTTTTAAATATATGAATAATACCGTGAGACCCAGTTTTAAAGAAAAAATTGCTGAATATGGTACTTTTCACGGGACCCACCGGAAAAAACGCTTTCGCTAAAAAACATGCAAAACGTGCTTCCCAAACGGAGGCTAAAAAATTCTACAAAATCTTACAAATTAATTTGAAGGTTTATAAAGTTGCAAGCCTTTTCGCCATTTTTAGGTGTGAATATATGGAGTACAGGTAATGTTTTATTCTTAACACGTAACTTATTTATTACATTGTCACTTTATAGATTTTTCCCCACCCATGCTTTTGTAGATCATAGAAAAATTTCTTTAAGGCCATGTTATACTTCCAAGCTCCAAGTTTCATGCACCCATTTCAACTATGGAATTGAACCAATCCTAAATCTAAGTAAAATTTAATAAAGTAAGGGACACTGAACGATGCAGAACTAAACTAAATCCAGAAGTAATAAAGCTTACACCAATTACCTCGTTATAGGCTAGCCGAGGATATGGAAAGAACATAGCTAGAACAGAAGCAACTACTCCAAGGGCCGTACTTGATGCCACATGAATTAGGTGCTTAATGATTCCAGTTTGTGCACCATGAATCACAACCCCAACATAGACAATCACAATCTGCCCAAACGCAATTCGTTTAGACATCAAGTGTGTAGACTCCGGCAACGCCACCACAAACGTACAAAGAGCCACTCCCACTGCTGCTAAGCTATTAGTGAACCGAGCAGGATCAACTAGCCATAAGCTTGGTATAGAAAGAATCGTAACCTGAATTGTAGCATAGATAGCATGCCAAAAACTTCTTAGGGTGTCACCAAGTGTCGCGTCTGATACGATTATGATAGTTGTCAAATAAGAGAAAGCTGGATATGCTAGTAAGCGTTGGAGAGTTTCTGGACCATAGAGGGTGGTGCAGCCAACTATGGAGCAAGCTAGAATGGTCCTTAACGCTGAGCAAAGACGCACGCGCCACAGTAAATGGGTTGGGTTCATTGAGTATAAATGGGTGGCAACAATCGTGTGATGTCCAGAGCTGGGAAATGGGTTTTGTAGTAGAGAAATAACGTATTGGTCTTTTAGGGGAGAAAGAAACCTCGCCAGACAGTTAGCAGTAATTAATAGTTTCATGGAAAATTGAAATTAAATTTAGTATCTATAGAAGGTGAAGAGGGTAAAAATTCCATGCCAAGTTTTGATGACGGAGGAAAATGTGTGTATCTGATGTAGACGGATAGGTAATGAACGGGCATGATGCTGACGGGTATGATTTACACGTGTCAACCCTTTTTTAAATGGAAATAACTTGCGGATTACGCATAATTAAGAAGAATCCCAATGGGAATAGAATCCAATTATAAAGAGGATTTTGTAAATGTTCGTCCAATCAATGACAAGTCCTATATGGAAAAGACTTCTCTTACAAGGAAGGAAGGTCGGTTCTACACTACTATAAAAACCCCAAAGACTCTCACAAGAAAAGGTACGCATACTATTCCCCAACTCTGGCACTCTAAGGTTGTGAGCATCTACTAACTTAACCTTTGGAAGGTCCTTGGCCGGTGCCACACCGGTACCCTTTCAAGGTATTTGTTGTTTTGCAGGTTGTATCGAGTGCGAACAAGAGAACTTTGCAGCTTACTGACGATATTTTAAGCATCATCAGAAGGAATATAATCCGAGCTAGTCACTGGATTTTTCAAAGTTATTCTAGAATGTTGGAGGTGCTGCTATGCGAGCCACTATATATGGCAGGTAGACATACGTTTGCGACTAGGCGGAGTAAATTAAAAGTGGAGTGACCCTTGCGTATCAAGTTTTTCTTCTGGTGTTTGATAAGTGATTGGATAATGCATAACAAAGCATCAAATTTGATGATACACAAAATCGTTAGCCAATCGTCCTAACTTATAAGAAGACTTGAAGAATGAAACGCTTATGGAGTGTACTAGTGTGGTGCTTATCAAAGACCTTATAATTGTTAGGTCTTGGGCTGTTCACCACTTGTCTATACCCGACAAAGTTGCTCGATCTAATGCCATCTAACCCAAAAACTATCTAGTCCAAGCAATGGTTAGGTTGACGACAGGTCATTGGTGCAAGGAACTGAAGAGATCAGTTTGTATTGCGGCTTGGCCATCTAAGAAACCAACAAAACCAACGAACCTAACCCATTGACGACTGGTTCTTTCTTCTTGACAAATTACGAAATTTGGATAAAAAAAATCAGCAAACTTTAACTCTTTCTTCGCCGATTTAAGGAGATCTCAGCTAGATTCGGCATCTCAGCCCTGCCATAAACCTTACTTCGGTCAACACTCACTTGACACCTAATGAAACTCAATCTGAAGCTCTTTCATTGTTGGCTGTGAGTTTTGATCTTCCCCATCAGAAATGGTCAAGTCAAGTACGAGTTGGGAACAAACCCAACTTGGATCGACTAGTGGACACCCCTAATTAAGTTAGAAACTCACAATAATCTCCGAGAACTCTAAAAGTGTGAAAGTCAAGAAATTATGAATGTAACTTGGAATGGAGGAAACATGGTGCTTATATAGTGGTCTAGAGTTGACCACATTCCCAAAAATTTAGGCACTTCCCTTGTAGGGAGCGTAATGGAAGGAGTGAAGTTAATGACACTAAGATCTTCAGGTTCAACTTCCAATGCTTAGTGGATATGAATCTATAGGAAGATCTTTTGGCATAGTGTGCAATAATACTAGTATGTGGGTAAGTATAGAATGGAGTTCATGTATCACTTTGAGGAGTTAAGTGTCCTCATTTGTCCGTCTGTTTGGGGAGAAATTATACAGTCCTTTGGTGGACCACGTTATCTGTCCACCATTCTACTTAAAAACTTCCACTTGTTTAAAATTGCTGAGTCAGTGTTTTAAAAAAATTTTCAACTCAGCAATTTTAAACAGGTGTGAGTTTTTTAATGGAATGGTGGACCATGTCACTTGTCCACCATGTGGACCTTATAATTTCTCCTGTTTAGGTGTCAAACGAATGAATCTGGTTGGACGACTCACATCGGTGGATTGAGTTTGCGATGGTTTAGCTAGCTACTCAGTCAAACATGTTAGATGAGTAGTGCATGCCGGACAAGTCTACCTATCAGATGGTTCTAGCATAAATATTCCCTATCAAAATTTTTGAAAGGACAAGGCGATATTGGAGGTTGGAGCATACAAGTTCTACTTGTATTTAATTAATATTAATGTATTATTTTTTTATGGGGTATAGCAATGTATTATTAGCAATACAATTGCCACACGCATCCTTAGAGCAGTGATTACTCTACAAGTATAAGTGCTTGTGGGGTGTGGAGGGTAAAAGCTGGAATTTAAGTCTCCAAGAGGAAAAATTCATTCAAAAAGTGGAACCTCAAAGTTAATTAAGTTATTAACAATTTATATACATAATAGTCAGATAGTATAAAATCATATAAATTATACATTTTATTTTTTTGATACAAGATAAAATTCTACTCTGGCCTAATCTAAATATATATGTGTGTGAAGCTCTCTACTGGAGACTTGAATCTCGGTCCTAATCCCTTACACCCACGAGCACTTATACTTGTAGAGTGACCATCGCACCAAAAGTATGCTGTGGTTATATACATTTTATTTGATAGATCAGTTAGCATATTATAAAAATTAAGTAAACATTATTCTCCATTATTAATTTGAATGGAGTCTATTCCAACGAATATTTATTGCTTTACTGCGTGGGAAAGTCATGCTGAATTGATCCTTAAAAAAATAAAAAAATAAAATTCAGTTTTTATGGTTAATACTTGTGTCCTCGTATGGAGGGTACGCAGTTGGCCTTTATATTTGAGCTTTACCCAAAATGCCACCATTATGGGGGAATGTTTGTTAATGTTTTTGACTGTGATTTCAAACATTGTCAGAGTTAACAAAAACTCTAAATGAGTGAGATGAGTAAACTTAGTGGAATCCGCAGATCAAACTATTCCACCTCGACTCCTATCATCAATCATCAATGAATTAGAATGCTTTTTTGACAGCGTGACTTGTGATGCCTATTATTCAATAATGGAGTTTAGCCTCCAGGAAAATTCCAAAGAACTTGTAGGAGGAATCAGTTCTACCTCCTTTCTTTGCAAATGGTACATTGCTTGGACAACAAAACATGAGAAGAACATTAAAAGTTGAACCATATACCCCGCAAAATGCTAACCCTCTTAAGTTTGGAAAAGAATCTTCTTTATTTTAAATGGGTTCATTTTACGGTTTATAATAAATATTACAAATCTTAAGACATAAAGACTCTTACGTCATGCTAATCTTATGGGGTGACGACAAAGATCATAAGAGAACTTTATATCGAATCCAAATCTTCTGTCCCATTTTTCCTGTTCTACTCTATACTTCACTAATAAATGCTTGCCATGTATTAACTTAATTAATAATGGTAATATTAATAAGTCAATAATGATAGTATTTAATTAATTAAGTTAACACGTGGCAAGCATTTATTGGTGGAGCATAAAGTGGAGCAGGAAAAATGGGACAGAAGATTTGGACTCCTTTATATCTGCGATCTGTCAGAAAAATCATTTAAAATGAAAACAAAAAGGTGACGAAGTAAAAAGGCTACAATTGTTCTAACATGGCTGTATGTATTAAGCTAGGCCTGGGAATAATTGGAGTCATAGAATTCAGGAATAACATTGAACTTTTAACTATACAAGTCATGAAAGTGGACCGAAAGAAACAACTCATTTCCTTCCTTCTTGTCCAATCTAAGAATATATTTTTTAACCTTATCTTTAGGTAAAGAACAAAAAATTCATGGACTTAAAATCACCTATAGAGAGAGGAAATTCCCTTTCCCAAAGAGAACAAGCCTTCGTAAAAGAAAGTTATTCGGGTGACGACAAAGATCATAAAAGAACTTTATATCTGCGATATGTCAGAAAAATCATTTAAAATGAAAACAAAAAGGTGACGAAGTAAAAAGGCTACAGTTGTTCTAACATGGCTGTATGTATTAAGCTAGGCCTGGGAATAATTGGAGTCATAGAATTCAGGAATAACATTGAACTTTTAACTATACAGGTCATGAAAGTGGACCGAAAGAAACAACTCATTTCCTTCCTTCTTGTCCAATCTGAGAATATATTTTTTAACCTTATCTTTAGGTAAAGAACAAAAAATTCATGGACTTAAAATCATTTGTAGAGAGAGGAAATTCCCTTTCCCAAAGAGAACAAGCCTTCGTAAAAGAAAGTTATTCGGGTGACGACGAAGATCATAAGAGAACTTTATATCTGCGATATGTCAGAAAAATCATTTAAAATGAAAACAAAAAGGTGACGAAGTAAAAAGGCTACAGTTGTTCTAACATGGCTGTATGTATTAAGCTAGGCCTGGGAATAATTGGAGTCATAGAATTCAGGAATAACATTGAACTTTTAATTATACAAGTCATGAAAGTGGACCGAAAGAAACAACTCATTTCCTTCCTTCTTGTCCAATCTAAGAATATATTTTTTAACCTTATCTTTAGGTAAAGAACAAAAAATTCATGGACTTAAAATCACCTGTAGAGAGAGGAAATTCCCTTTCCCAAAGAGAACAAGCCTTCGTAAAAGAAAGTTATTCGGGTGACGACAAAGATCATAAGAGAACTTTATATCTGCGATATGTCAAAAAAATCATTTAAAATGAAAACAAAAAGGTGACGAAGTAAAAAGGCTACAGTTGTTCTAACATGGCTGTATGTATTAAGCTAGGCCTGGGAATAATTGGAGTCATAGAATTCAGGAATAACATTGAACTTTTAACTATACAAGTCATGAAAGTGGACCGAAAGAAACAACTCATTTCCTTCCTTCTTGTCCAATCTGAGAAAATATTTTTTAACCTTATCTTTAGGTAAAGAACAAAAAATTCATGGACTTAAAATCACCTGTAGAGAGAGGAAATTCCCTTTCCCAAAGAGAACAAGCCTTCGTAAAAGAAAGTTATTCGGGTGACAACAAAGATCATAAGAGAACTTTATATCTGCGATCTGTTAGAAAAATCATTTAAAATGAAAACAAAAAGGTGACGAAGTAAAAAGGCTACAGTTGTTCTAACATGGCTGTATGTATTAAGCTAGGCCTGGGAATAATTGGAGTCATAGAATTCAGGAATAACATTGAACTTTTAACTATACAAGTCATGAAAGTGGACCGAAAGAAACAACTCATTTCCTTCCTTCTTGTCCAATCTGAGAATATATTTTTTAACCTTATCTTTAGGTAAAGAACAAAAAATTCATGGACTTAAAATCACCTATAGAGAGAGGAAATTCTCATTCCCAAAGAGAACAAGCCTTCGTAAAAGAAAGTTATTCGGGACAAGTGCACCTTTCATAGTTTATTGTGGCTAATCAATTTGATTAGGCCTGTGTGATATAATAGTTCCCCATTTTAGACTAATGAAATTTGATATTTATTTATCAAAAAACAAACAGTCAGTCAGTCTGCCATACAGGGTAGTCATGAGAAAATGTGTGATAAATGTTGTGGTCTTAGAATAACGGGTTTGTATTTGGGCTGAATAGCGTACCTTATCCATGAATGATTGAAGGATAGAACAATTCTGTATAAGCTAACAGTTGGCCAAGTTATAAGATATGTTGCAGCCCTCATCTCATACACGCGGCTTTATGATTGTAGTCATAGGCATAGCAAACCCACTCAAAGAGTTGCCCGCGGTGGTGGTTCTATCATTATATATATCATGTATACAAAGCATTAACTTTACGGGAAATTTCATTCAAATTTACATGGTTTGTGGGATTTTCCCATTTGACTAGTTCTTTTACTTCTTTCTCGATTTCCATCGTTTCTCTTAGCAAACAACCAATGCAGAAGCTCAGGCCAGTCAAACATAGAACTATTTGGCTCTTAAGCTTCTCCTCAATTGTCTTAGCATAAATCTTGTCAGCTTCTTCATTTAAGTGTCGAAGAAAAGAACTCATAATTTTTTCAACCTCTTCTTCATCTGTACCAAAGAGCCGGAATGCACTTACATTTGATGAATTTCCCAACTCAATGTCTTGAGACATGACTTTCTTTTGCAACTCTTTCTCCAATGCTGCAAGGGACTTGATTGAAGTCGCCTTTTCAAGGTGTTTCAATGAAGAACCAACTCTTTCCTTGAATAGCTCTAGATCATCATTAATGCGATCTTGGAGTTCATTAAAATCAAATGCAAATCTTTTTGATGCTTGTGAGAGGAACTCTAATTTATTAGTCACGAAACTTGTAAGGTCAAACATCTTTGACAAAGATTCTAGGAGCTTACCATAGCAAGGACCATGAAAAGGCAAGAAACAGAAATTAGGCTCCAAACCTGCCTCTGAAATGAACTTTTCCAAATCATTGAAATGAGTTTTCAGTTTGTTCTGCTTTTCTCTCAATGCCTGCAAAGTGGAAGCTGGCATGTTCTTCTGGTTAGAACAAAGAACTATGCTGTTGATCCAATCTTGAAGTGCCCCCAAGGTCCTTGAAAGTTCAGTTTTGGCCAGAGTTGCTGCTCTTGCAGGATTCAAAAGAATCTCTACTATGAGGAAACAAATTAATCCAATGCATGCCTCTGAAATTCTAGCAATAGCAAACTCACTTGGACTGGTATAATTTGTCCTACCCAAGATTAATAATGCCCCTATAACTGCTGAAATTCCACCAGCTTGGCCATACATTCTGCTATGCATTAGAAAATTGGTGAAAATAATCCAAGGTAGCATTGCAAAGAACCTTAAATCCTCAAATGTTTGGAAGATATAGCAACATAGGATTCCATAGACTGATCCCATTGCTGTGCCTTGTGCTCTAGCATTTGCAACCTTAAACGTGGCTTGTCGTCCTGTTACAAAACTGATGGCAATCGTGAGTCCCGACCAATATCCATTTTCCTTATTGTACATCAAACCGAATAGCACAGCAAGACCTAGAGAAAGTGAACACTTAAAAGCAAAAACCAAACTCTGGCCTGTAGGAAATATGTCAAGAGTGCTCCAGGTCCTATTGAAGATACCCATTGCTTGATTTTGTGAATCACTATATTCTTCAGTGTCAATATTCTTAGTGTATTCCAAAGCACACTCAGGGACTTGAGCAATTGGTAAGTTATCCAAAAGAAGTTCTAGAGAGTACAAGAAGAAGAATGCTGACAAATTTTCTTGGGTTATGGATATGTTTCGGAACTTCCAAAGGTACATGTCTAAAAATTGTTCCTTTGTCTCTAAAAGAGTTATTGTGGCATCAAAGGGCATAGAGCACTTAGCTCGCTCAAAATTTTGGCCTATTTATACTTTCAAACTTCCCAAAACTTCTCTGAGCTCTTCATCCATCATGCTGCCAATACAGGAAGCTGTGCTACAATTTAAGGCCATTTCCATCCCTCTTATTGGTAATTCCATGTGTTGCAATTTTTCTCCAAGATTAATGTAACGGGTTTTTAAGAATTTCGTCTGAGGTCTTTCCCACTGCATGACGTCCTGCTCACAAAGAATTTAATGACTTCAGTTAATTTGATAGCAAGGGGAGGGAGAATTTGAGTCCTGGATGTTTTCATTCAAAACTCTTAAAAGTGCAAGCTGAGTTATAAGGCTCTTGACAATGACTTCAGCTTATTGGATTAGCTAAGCTCAGCTAAGCAATAGTATATATGTGAATGTTAGCTTACCATATTTTTTTTGATACATTGAAGAAGTTTGGCTCCTGCTTTGGAAAGGGACATAGCTTGGGAAATCAGGTCACGTGCAGTTGTGTTGTCTTGGGCAAAAATGGCATCGATGAAGTAATTTAATCTCTCAAATGCATTTTCAGCATATAATTGGCATGTTTTTCGTAACTGCAAAACATAAGAGTTATTAGTTATGTTTGGTGAAGTATACGGTGGAACGCAAGAAGTGAGACACAGAATTTGTATCCGTATTTCATTTTCACAATCCACATATATATGAACTCCCAAAATTGTTGAACACAATTCCAGCACTAGACCTGTGAAGAAGACAGAGAAGATTATATGTGAAGAAAACGCACCGTTTCATTTTACATAAGATTGGACAATTAAATCTAACGCACTAAAACACTTATGTGTTGACTTTCTTAGGTGCTTTAATGAAACGGTGCACGCCACTCTTATCTGATTTAATTGGCAGTTCAGGCTTGGCACGTAAATCAGTTAGAGCAACGTAACTAACTCCCTAAATATCAGGAGCTTAACTTAATGTAGTTTAATCTTGTTGTATATAAACCACTATGTGGGCACAGATGTAAAGTATGAAAGAAGTCTCTGAAATTGAATAGAAGTTTCTCTCATTCTTCTTTTTCTTTCTCTCTCTCTTGTTCTTTAATTTTCTTGCTCTTTCTCTCATTTTCTCATACTTTCTCTTCTTTATAATTGTTCATATACACTTGCTTTCTCTGTGATTCTTACAGAAGCTTAGTCCTCTGTTATTGAATCTTTCATCAAAAATGTCACATAACTTGCCCTATTGCCCATGGCCATGGATATACTTCTCTCTAGACAGTCCCGTAGCATAATAGATTGTAGAAGTCATATGACCTTATAATAATGGAGGAAGAATAAATATATATATATATATATATATATATATCTATATGAGATTAAATTCTATAAGGACGTGATGTAAAACTCATGTTTTACCCCTCTAATCTTAATATGCTACATCATCTTATCACATATTTAAGAATAAACATAATCACACTCAATCAATTCTAATACTCATATATAAATCCAACCAAATTGGAAATTTATTGAGATATTATTAAGTGTGGTAAGATGTATTGAATTTTAAGTAAAATTATAATGTGGCAATCACTTATTGGAAGGTGTAAAACATGAGTTTTACAACCCATCCTTATAGAATTTAATATCTCTCTCTCTCTCTCTTTCTCTGTCTCTCTCTCTCTCTCTCTCTCTCTATATATATATATATATGAGAGCCAACTTGGGCGCCTCTATGCATGGTGGGTTGGATTTTAGAGCTTCCCAATCCCAGCAAGCATAATGCATATTCATGATTCATGATTAGTGTTACCGACTGCATATAAAGAGCCTGTGAATTGGCACAAGCCCTCACTTTATCATATGCTTCATGCTCTCCTTTTTATTTTAGATGCGCTAGGATTTTTATTTTAAAATATGTCTAGATAGTGTACAATATGCCTTCTAGGATTTTTTTTTTTTTTTTTTTCCTTGTTCTCTTACTTTGTTCTTTTAAGTTTTAACTAAGCCTGTTGGGAATCATAGAAAAAAAAAAAAAAAAAAAAAAAAAAAAAAAAAAAAAAGCTTGTTTGGGAGAAGAGAAAGGAACAGATCGAAGGAAATTTTTAAGAAATGTTCCATATATATATATATATATATATATATGCATTCACATGCTTCATGCTCTCCTTTATAATTTCAAGACGCACTAAAAATATTTATATCTTAATGTATAATGGCCTTCTAAGTTCTAAGATTCGGTTTTCTCATGCTCTTATCTTGTTCTTTTAGCTTAACTCGTTTGGAAGTTTAGTTGGAATGAATTAAATGAATAGGAGCAAATGCTCATTGAATTTCATTCTCTTAATTTCCTTGTAAACATTCCGAAATACTCTTCCTTTATACATGCAATTTTAATTTTATTCATATTCTATAAAAAAAAAAAACTAATAAAAAAGTGTTTTTTAAGAGGGGAAAAAAAAAAGATAAGCAAAATATGAAGGGCATAATTGTAAAGTTATAATTTTTTTTCCCATTTTTCATTCCTTGTTTTATAAACTCTAAAAATAATAGAAAAACTTACCATATTTTTTTTTCATTTCATTTCATTATTATATAATCTATCCATTTTATTCTATTCTCTTTTTAAAACTTGGAAGCATAATACTGACCAAGATCTGCCTTTAAGGAGACCAAAAATCTTCATAAATAAAAATTAAAAAAAAAATCACTTATGCCAGCATGCAGCCAGAGAATGAATAATGCACAATGCATCAGAAGATTCAGAACCCCATGGTCATGGCCAACTTGAATGGTTATTAAACTGATGCTTCAAGACAAATCTAAAAAGATATTTGCTTGTTCTATTTGGGTAAATGCAATAAATAAATAAATAAATAAATAAAAATTGTTGAATAAGAGGCAAATGCGTTTTTTTTTTTTTTTTTTTTGTACTCTAACTTTGGTACCAAATTAGAGCATTCACATTAGTGGAGCTAAATTTTTAGCAATTTAGCTCCACCAAATGTTACTTTCTCTATTTTAGCTACACACGTACTGCAGCAGTGGATCTATTTTAGCTTTCAACATAATAAAATAATATAAACATAACAATAAAATAATACATCCCTATAATAAAATAATACATCTCTACAATAAAATAATATATCCCACCACTAAAAAAATATACACCACACCAACCACAACCACCTTTACCATCAGCCACAACCACAACAACAACAACAACAACCACCACCACCACCAGTGGTCCACAGCAGAACAAAAAAAAAAAAAAAAGAAGAGATCGGCCACAGCCACAGCCACAGCCACGCCCACAACCACCACCACCACCACCACCAGTGGTCCACAGCAGAACAAAAAAAAAAAAGAACAAATCGGCCACAACCACCACCACCGGTGGTCCACAACAGAACAAAAAAAAAAAGAACAGATCGGCCACAACCACCACCACCGGTGGTCCACAGCAGAACAAAAAAAAAAAAAAGAACAGATCGGCCACAACCACCACCACCACCGGTGGTCCACAGCAAAAGAAAAAAAAAAAAGAGCAGATTGGCGACCACAGCCACAGCCACGCCCACAACCACCACCATTGGTGGTCCACAGCAGAAGAAAAAAAAAAAGAGCAGATCGGCGACCACAGCCACAGCCACAGATCGGCGACGGGCTTGGGGTGAGACGAGAGTGCTGGCCGGCTGTTGAGTTAGAGAGAAAAAAAAATGAGGAAGAAAGAAGAAAGAAGAGAAGCCGGATTGAGAGAGAGAAAGAGAGTATGAGATTATTTTAATCAGGGAAGAGAGAGAGAGATTAATAAAAAAAAAAAAAAATTTTTAGCTGTGTGCTACAGTGCACACTTATTTATAAATGTACACTGTAGCACTTTAGTTAAAAATTTTAGGTTTGCCTCCACTGCTGTGTGTGTTTTTTGTTATAATTGTGGAGCTAAAATAGCAATATAGCTATTTAGCTCCACTGCTGTGAATGCTCTTAGCCAGTTATGTAACTAGGACCCGCTTAATTGGCTCTGGTTGGTTTAACTGTCAATTTCAAATTCAAATCAGGTATTTTTTTTTTTTAAATACCAGAAAATACAAAAAATGCCAGTAAGTAATGATCTTTCATCTAGTAGTTGTCTAATTAAGAGTATTGACGAGGATGGTATTTGAAAAGGTCACCCTAATTGAGAAAGTATTAAATCTTCTTGGGCTCCGCTGAATGTTTTAATTAGAGGTGTACTTTCAACCCATCAATCTAATGAAATTGACCCAACCAAACGTGACATTTTGGTTTAATTTTTTGAGAGTTGAGTCAGACATGTTGACAAAAAAACTCTAAACTCAACCTGGCATGCGCGCGCACACACACACATATATATAAGTTTATTTTACTATACTTATTTCAATAGTTTATTTTGATTTATATTGATATTTTGAAAATTATTTTTAATTAATTTAGAAATTTGGAATGCAATTTAGGCAAACTATATGAATTATAATAATTTAATGAAAAACAACTGGCTTAAATAGTTGATGAATTTTTTTTATAAGAGATGAAACATGTAAGTCCAATCCAACTTAACCCAACTGGTTAAGTTGGTTTAAGTCTGATTCAACCTGATGATGCACACCCAAATTACAACTAATTTACCTAAATAAGTAAAGCCATCAAAACTCAACTCCAACTCTTCTACAAAGTAGAAAATAATTAATTCCCCTTTTCTTGACCATTGGACCGATTGAAAGGGATAGACTTGACAAACTGGTTAGTTTGATGGGGTTCGGTAAAAACTTTATTGGACCAAAATAGGATATTATTCCTATGACCTATATCCTATTTTTCATTCAAGTTCAATTTCTTTAGGTTTAATTAGGGAACACCTTAAGTTGATTCTAATTAGTCCAATTAGTAAATTCTTTTATAGTTGAATAAGAGATTTGAGGTTCAATTTTCACCTACACTAAAAACTAATTAGTGTCTTAATCTGATAATAAAGAGCTATCATCATGACTGAATATCATAGATTGAAACTTTCTCAAAAAAAAAAAAAAAAAAAAAAAAACCTAGGGAAGACCTTGAGTCTCAATAGTTACTTTTCATGTGCTCATTAAAGTGCAAGAGTGTAAAAGAAAGCAAGTCAATTACCTCATAAAAGGCCAAGTGCGGGTAGGGTAACAACATAGCCAGGAGAGAAGCCAATACTCCAAGGGCAGTGCTTGATGCCACATGAATTGGGTGTGTGATAGCTCTAGCTTTTGCACCATTAATGGCAGCACCCACATACACTATCACAATCTGCCCAAATGCAATCCTTTTACACATCAAGTGTGTTGACTCAGGCAAAGCAACCAAATATGCATTGGTTGCCACTGCCAAAGCTGCTAGCTCGTTGGTGAACCTGGCTGGCCCAATCACCCACAGGCACAGCATGGATGGAAGCAAAGCCTGAATGGTAGCAAACAAGGCATGCCAACAACCTCTTAGAGCATCACCTAGTGTCGCATCAGACACAATTAGGACTGTTGTCACGTAAGAAAAAGCTGGATATCTTAGAAAGTGCTTGACAGAGGCTGGGCTATACAGAGTGGTGCAGCCAACTATGGTGCATGCTAGTATGGTCCGTAACGCAGAGCCTAAGCGCACACGCCACACAGCTCGTGTTCGGTCTGTTCTTGGCTCTGTGGATGACATTTCAAGTGTCGCAGGGCTTTGTATGCAAGCTTAATTGCTCCTAAGATCTGCAGAGGCAGAAGGGGTTTTACTTTTGCTTTTGCGCACACGTTGATGATCTCAATTGTATTTGTTTTAGGTCCCTCAAAAGATAAGAGTTCTACAGAAAATGAGCATGATGTCTTGCTCCTTTGTGTATAGATGGAAGCCCATGTTATATATAGTAAGATCTAAGGGTGATTAATGGCTCTATTTGCATAATTGTTCCTATCAAAGAAAACATTTTTCTTGTATAAGAGCATTGAGATTTGAGAGAGGATGTTTTTCCCGTTTCTTTATAGGTGTCCGACACAAGCTTATAATTGAGAGAGAGAGAGAGAGAGAGAGAGAGAGAGTCATAGCGCTAAGTGACAGGAGAGTTTCAACTGAACTCTAGATTTTGTCGGACCACAAACCTTTCTTTCCAATCGTTTTTTTTAAATTTAATTGTTTTATCAGAAAAATAAAATAAAATAAAAGAATGGTGGAAATTAGAACACTTTAAAATAATTGTTCTATTCTAATACAGTATGATCGATAAAGCAATAAAATGACACTAAGCATGAGCATATCCTGAAGTTGGCCCTTCATTTGATTATTTGTTAAATTACAGCTTTAATTATCTTAATTTGAATTTAATCGTTGACCTTTTCTGTTGTTTGCCATTTAGTTTTTGTACCTTGTGAGGGAGTTTAAAATTTTTAAATTGCTTGGCCAGTTGTCTTTTAATAAAATCCAACATTTCAAGAACTGCTTATTTATCGGCTAATTATTATTGAGTACTCTCGAAATACCATAAATACATACCTCCCTCATTTATGATATTCCCAGAGTATTCAATAATTTTTCTTATTTATATTCCAAGAAAATAATTTTAAGAATGGTAATAAGTAATTTTAGAAAACTAAAGGCATGAGCTTAAATGGCCATTTTGAACCATAAGCGACGGGTGAACGATCAATGTTTTATAAATTGGATAAATTACATTTTTTTCACTCTAATTTTTCAACCGGATTACATTGTCCCCCAAAACAAAAAAGTATAACTTTCCAATGTTAAAAATCCATTCATTTTACGTGATTATGGGGACCTTAGTTTTACCAATAAATAAAAAGGAAAAGACTTAAATACAGTATTTGGGTGCTGTTCCTTAGGTTTCCTTCTTAAAATTTTACCATGTGAATTTTTTTTCCTGAGAAGAAAGTGTATTTTTTTTTTTTTAGTTAAATAGCCACGTGACTAAATCTTAAAAGAGAAACCTAAAGAACAGCACCTAAAGTATTATACCTAAATTTTATCCAAATAAGAATAATATGTCATCAATGGGTAATGTAGTATGTTTCGTGTCATGTTCAATGCATCGAAATGTTAAACGCAAGCGAAACCCCTCTACCAAAAAACTTAAGATTCAACCATGTGAATTTTTTCTCATGAGAAGGAAGTGTATTTTTTTTAGTTAAGTAGCCATATGGCTAAACCTTAAGAGGGAAACCTAAAAAACAGCAACTAAAGTATTATACCTAAATTTTATCCAAATAAGAATAATACGTCATCAATGGATAATGTATTATGTTTCGTGTCACGTTCAATGCATTGAAATGTTAAACGCAAGCGAAACCCTCTACCAAAAAACTGTCACATATGATGCTCCAATGTTCTTATAAGCTGGCAGGAGAATACAGAAACAATCATTTCAAGAATAAGTTCCACTTCTTGTTCATTTCAACACCTGCACACTTGTGATTTGTGGAGAACAGACAACCGAAGAAAATTAGTGAACAAGTTCTTCTGCAACATGCTTACCATTTATACTCGGCAACTATTCTCACAATGACAAGTCTCTTAGCAGTGTATCCTTATTCCTTTAATTTGAAGAGCAAGAGTCGTACCAACTGGCAAGTGTTTGCCCTATTATTCGATTTAGGTGCATGGCAAGTGCTACCTACATAAATTTTTAATATATATTTTCACAATAAATCTTACGTGATAAATTGATATTAGTTATAATTTGAACTCACTATTATTCTTTTTTCATTAGTAACAGCTAGAAACTTAGTAATAATTTGTCATTTAAAATTTATTACGAAATAACATTTCTCTTTCTTACCAAAGGCATACACAGTATCAAATAATAGTCAGTGTTTCAATAAGTTTTGGACGAAAAAGCCAAACACCAAGTGTTAAAAACTTAAAGTAGAGAGGTACTCAGCCGACCAAAAGAAATAAGTGGTTCCTATAAAAAAGGAAAAAAAGAAAAAAGAAAAAAAGAAGGTGGTATCCTCAATTTGGTCCACTAATTTGTAATTAATATCTCAAATGAAAATATTTTATTAAACAGAATTAATTACTAGCTATATTATATGGAATAGATATTATAAAAGTTATCAAGAGTGTTTCGATTCAATTAACACTTTAGAGTTTTCAACATATATAAATTTACATCGTTCAAATTCTCTTTTCTCAACTATCAAATTATTTTTAAAAAATTATAAAAATTGAAATGAAAATAAATCTCTCATAGAATTAGATTATTCTAGAATAGAATTTTATCTCAAATAAATAAATATTATCTCTCATTTAATAAATTAGAGAAGATTCCTTTCAACTAAATTTAGCAACTACATTTAGAGGAAAACTTATCATTTGTTGTTGTAAATTATATCGGAATCTTGTTGTTGGCACCATTAGTTTGGGAAATATAATTCTGATATTTGGAATTTGGTACCAGGTTATTTGATGTAGACTATTTGGACTAAACATAATCGGCGTTCTTTTGAGGATATTGAGAAATCAATGGCTCAATTGTTAGATTTGTGCCGGCGTACTCTCTTCGATTGGTCTCGATGTTGGAGTCTTTCGAATTGTTCTACTATTATTGATTTTCTTTTGTCTCTTATAATGGGATGTTGATTCCTTTATTTCTTTTTGTCATTGTGGTTTTTTGTTCACTATCGTGAACTCTTTGTATCTTTTTTTTCTCTTCTAGTAATAGCATTACTTTCTTACCTATCAAAAAAAAAAAACTCTTACTATTGTAAATTTGTATGGAAAATAACATTGACCTTTTTGGGGGCTACAAAACTAACCACAAGTTAGAATCATATAGCCCTCAAGCAATATATTGTCTTTTTTCTTTTTCCCCTTGTTTTTTTCTGTAAGGAATAGTGTCGTTCAATTGTCTACTTCCATTTAAAGCTCATTCTGCACAGCATAATAGAAGAAGAAGAAGAAGAAGAAGAGGGAAAAGCACAAACAGATGGCTAGAAGAGTCCATGTATTAAAATTTTACTTGATATATTCACCTCAATCATCCACTTCATGGAAATATTCTTCATGATCCCCATACAAACAAGCCTGCTAGCTTGTCAAAGTCCCATATAATATCCTGGTTCTCCCTTTCTTACTAGAGAACATGTAAAGCAAGACAACATCAAAAGAAGACAAGTATTAGCACTAACCAGTTCTGCTATTGCTGTATTGCTGGAACTTCTATTCTGCGCTATTCTGATGAAGGATCAGCTAATGCTTGCCTTGTGAGCGAGTCCGAGGGAGATAGCGTAGTCTGGGAGAAAACCGTGGCGGCTCTTGCTTCTTGGAAGAAGTTGAATTCCTCTTCTGGCCTTGACTATTGCCTGAAACTTTGCCTGCAATATTGTACTACATATGAAATCGTTGCGTAGTTTAAAACAAAAATATTCTTAAAGAGAGAAAAACTCTCAGGTCAGTATAGTTGCTATAAGCTGTTTCTAAGTTACACAAGCATTAAGGCTGAATCTAGCTTGAGTGGAAAAGCCTGGTGGCAGTATATCCCACGCCCCCAGGAAGGGCTCAAATTATCCCTTGTCTTAATGGTGCCTCAGAGAGCCTTGCTCGTGGGCAATGCTGTCATATTGTCCAAACAAATAAGTATAAATAAATGCACCACTCACCCAGAATATAGTCAACAAGATGGGTATGTGTGACCGATGGTTTAGTGCTACATCCTCAACTTTGGCACAATCAGATGTGCATCATCCAACCAGTTTTTACTTCTTTTTGGAAATTACACAGTAAAATTTTATCAAGGCTAAACACAGATTGGTTGAATTGCACTAGAAAGAAACTGACTTAGTGGATCCTAGACCACTTAACATAAATCATGAGTTGATATATATCACCCATGAAGCCAACTATTACTCAAGCTTGAATCAACAATAGCAATACACAGAAAACTAGTAGCAAAATGCAGCAACATAAATCTGGTGCATGGGAAATTTAAAGCATAAAATTGAATCAGATTTATGACAGGATGGGGAGTGTATTACAAGTTTGGAAGCTACTTGTAACAAAAATGTGGTTAGAAGATCAGAAATAAGCAGGTAAATATTCAAGATTTGACTTGGGATACTAGGCAGAGGAAAAATGCATACTAGAGAAGCAAGTCCAGTCAGCCACAAAACATTCTTATTCAAGATCATTGACCTGTAGTACTTTCCACAACAAAAATTGGGTTACTAGTACCTAAACTAAAAATTGGTATAATTGGTTAGTAATATTCAGAGTGTTCTAAAAAAACTTCTTGGCTATGTCTTGAAGATACTAAAGGGTATTGGAAGCCTAGAATGTAACTGAAGTAATGAGAATAAATTTGCAGATGTTTTTGCAAACATTAGAAACATAAAAACAAAACTTGTATAACAGATGTGTAGCAATTAGGATCAGGGTTGGATAATTAGAATTGTCAAAGTAGGATGTGAAAAACAAAAACAATAATAGACCACCCTTTGAGTTCGTTTACATAACCTTCACCTTGCTGAGTGGTTTTGACTTCACAGGAACTCTGCCTTTTATTTCTTTCCTCATCAGGGATATTAATCTCAGCATCAAGCAGTGAAGAGTTTGCTTTCTTCTTTTTTGATACAACACTGCTCTTTTTAGAAACATCGCTCTCTGGAACAGAGAGACTTCCTTCAGGGGAACATGACTCTCTATTATGACTTGACTGTTTCTCTTCCAACACTTGTTTGACCTCCATAACCACGTTTTTCTTTTCTTCACCAACTGCAGAACGAGTAAACCTTCTCTTGTTGGTTGTAGCCGTTAACTTCATTTCTTCAGAACAAGTCTCTATTTGAAAACCCTCATTTTGCATTACTGTAACTTTCTGAACTGCTGAACGAGTTATTCTAGCAGCTTTAGTAGGCTGACTAACATTCCTCTCTCTTTTTGAACATTTTAAAGTCACTTCAGAATTAGTGAGTTCTGATTCTTTTTTGCCACTCTTATTGACCTTGGTTGTTTTTCCAGAAGATAAATCCACAAGTTGAGACATACTTTCAGTTGAGATGAGTGGATTTCCCACTTTGTCAGAGGCTGAAGTGACAGGAATGGAAGCATCTAATATTTCTGAGGAAACTTTATCCTTCATAGGCATGTCAATTAAGCCAGAGGAATTGAACATTTTAGTCCCATCCAGAGCAATACGCATGTGATTAGTTGACATTAATGAGGCCAGAGCTGCACGAGCAGCAAGAGGACTGAGATGGGACCTGTTTTCTGGAAGCTCTTCTTGGATGGAAGCAGCAGCTGATTGTTGATCCTTGACTTGCAAATTTATTGGCAGTTTACTTGAATTCTGTGTTGACCTATTCAACTGATTCTGACCATGAGGAGCTTGAGCATGTGAAATGCTTACTTCACATACTGAAACAGCGTTGGGTTGTATATGTCCCTTGTTATCAACTGCATTCACAAGAAGGAACATAAATGACATTTGCAACATCTTATAACATTAAATAGGATAAGGTAGAACTCTTTTATCATCTTATATTAGAAGGCGTGCCTTGCAAGCACAGCTTAATACCTGAGCTTTTGTATTGCTGTTCGCTTAGTTAAGCCTTCAAAGCCTCATTGTTGATTTTAACATCATTTTCATCAAAAATGAAAAATAGAAGAAAAAAAATCTAGGGTAGCTAAGGTGTAAAGAAATGTGTGAGGCAAGCTATATTAATATTTCCATACCCAGAAGAAAGAGGAACATCATAGAAAAACATGTTATAAATATAAATATAAATATATCACATCGAAAACAGATAGTGCAGACTCATTTGACCATCATTACTTTACGGCATGGACTATATACTTAGTGTGCCTATATGTTTGAAGGTATAAAGGTGTGGCATTTCTGTTGCAATACTTTTTTTTTTTTTGTGGATAGGTAGATAGCGGGGGAGGTAAGGTTCGAACTAAAGACATTAGACACCATAAAGGATGCCAATACCATTGAGCTATCACTTGAACCCCTCTGTTGCAATACTTAAGAAGGGTGTTTTAGGTTTGAGGCTTTAGATGCAAGATGGTATCTTGAGCAAACGCACCAACAGAGTCTTCACCCAATACACCAACACCCTCCCACTGTCTCACAACCCCCCTCCCCCACCTCTTTAATAATAAAAATAAAAGAGAGAGAGAGTGAGAGAGAGAGAGAGAATGGAATTAGAAGGAAAACTGCAACAAGATGCTTGAATTGATCAAATTGTTAAAGTAGTCATGTAGCATGCCCACCTTTAATCTCTAATAAAATGTCTTTTGACATTTCCTCCTTGGATTCAGCAGCTGAATTGCTGATATCTTCTATTTGCTTTTCTAGCAATTTATTGATATCCATTTCACCATCAGTTTCTTCGAGCACAGTCGGAAAAAGAGATGCACAGGATGAGCGCATCTGTTTTACTGATTTCAAGAAAACGGCAACAGCTGGATGGTCATTTATGCTTTTAGTTGCTAGTTTCATGATTGAATTAGATGGGACAGTGAAGGCTTCTCCTTCCAGATCTTGGTGAAGCCATTTGATAGTGAAAGTGCATCTACAATAAATCTTCTTTGAGTGTCGTACTCTCACTACCTGATAATTATTATTTGTTGGGATGTGAACAGAATTAGAAAACAGCATTTCTAAAAATTATGCATCTCACATTAAAAAATAACAAAAATTTCAATACACACACACACAGAAACCTGCACTGTATTTCACATAGTTGACTCTTTCCTTTCTTCTTTGGTGAAATGGGTGATCTTCCATTATATACTACAATATTTCCAAATCCCACTTGAAACTTTGAACCCATTCTTGCCAATGAGCTCTAGCTAAAACAACATCTTTTAAGAGCAAAGTGGAGGGTGAGATCATAGGTCCAAGACTCACCAGTTGCATGTTAATTTACCAATCAAAAAAGAAAAAGCTATCAACCAGTTCTTGTTGGTCCACTCTTTAAGGTTCCCACTCTCCTACTGTCAACAAAAGAGATCCTTACTATTTTTCCATGCAATTACCCTAGAAGGAGAAATGTACCTTTTCCACCTTGGCATCATAGAAGCGGCTCTTAAATTGTGATTTATGGGTGGCAAGAACATGCTCTCCTTCTTCAATGTGTGTGCAGTCATCTCCTTGAAGAGGAGTAGAACGGAAGCGGAGACACGTAAGAGCTTCCTCATCCTGCAATAGCATATCCTCCAACTCTTGGCTCCCAAACTCTATAAGAAGACCATCTTCAGCAGAGCTGAGCACACAATCAGGAAGCATACTCAAACATTTTGTCTGAATATCTAAGTTGGTGAACTTTCGAAATTGATTGTAATAAAGGAAATGCAAATAACAGGCTTAAGGTAACTTTTGCACTAAAGCTTTTTATGGTGTTACAATTATTGTCCCTCCCAAATCTTTCCAGTTCTGCGAGGAACTCTAAACCATGTTAAATATTCATCAAGTCCTCCCTACATATTCTCATTGAATATCCCACTCCTTCCAAAAAAAAAATGTACTCTTTTTCCAGGAGCCTTGTAGCTCAGGTTGAGCTGCTCAATTGGTGTTTTTGACGAAGATGTCCATGATTCAAATCCCCCCACCCCCAACTATCAAATTATCCAACAAAAATATATATATATATATATGTACTCATTTTTATTTTATTTCCTTTCTTTTGTTCCAATTTAAGGTTTGTTGTCATCAGAAAGTAAAGAAACTGAGGAAAACATAAACAGGAAAATAAATAGATCAAAACTCATTCTATTCACTTCAGATATGGTACAAAAATAAATGAAAAACTCATAAAAAAAAAGTTAAATAAATAGATAATATTGTCCATGTTATAAAGAAGTAGAGATTTTTACTCTAGCATCTTTTAGATACAAACATTAACTCACAATGATCACACATTTTAGTCATAACAAAGTTTCCTTATATATATCTACTATCCTCTTTTGTTGATCAAAAACAAAATTTAAAAATGCAGTCATATATTTTACACCCAAAAAAATCATCAACGCAGAGAAAAACAGAACCCATAAACACTCACACACATAACTAAAAATATAATCACTTTACTTACATAAAATAAATAAAACCCACATAACTAAAATCAATTACTAAAAATAATTTCTATTTTTGGGTATCCTAAAGTGATCAGCTTTTTTATTTTTGGGAGATGCCCATGACCACAAAACAAAGGAAATAAAATAATAAAAAGCGATGAGTATTTTGGTCTCACCTAAAAGAGACCTGGCAAGGGTGCCAAGATGAGTCTTCCTTGCTCATGGCCTCGAGTTCTAAGGCACACTCTGCCTCACTGATTGTACCCATTTTTGAGTTTGGCAGAAAGAGTTGGATTGGAGCGGCCTTGGGGGATAGATGAAGTTATGTAGAGGAAGGGACACCAGTACTGATGTTAATAGTCTTCCCAGTTCCGAGATGCTGCAGACCAAGTGACAATAAATAAATAAAAGGGTAAAATTATCAAATTCGAAATTACCTATGGAATGGAATTTTGACCCATTATCTTTTACTATCTCATTTTTTTTTTTTGTTAGGTACTATCTATTTTTTAGTTGAAGAGATTTGAAAAATTCTAAAGTCAACTACAATATTATTGTTACGATATGATAAATAAATTAATATATAAATGTCATAATTACTTTTTTTTTTCCTAATAAAAAGTAGCAATTACTTCTTGTTTTTTTAATAATGGATGATGTCCCTCAATCAGGTATTTCTTCTCTTCGAAAATGGCTTTGAGCCTTAGTCCTCAAGGTTTTGTTCAATCTCACATCGGAGAGAGACGCCTTCCACTTATGTCTTATAAGCCTTTAGTCTAAAGATAAGTGTACCACTATTACACATGTGTAAGTCTAAAAACTGCATGCTGTGCTAGTGCACTCCTGTCTCAACAAGGAGAAGGTGGGGGTTTCCCCTTAAACTCCAAAAAGGCACCTTTTTGTGGGAGGACTTTCGTCTCAGCCCCCAATCAAATATTATCCTCTTCAGAAATGGCTTTGAGCCTTAATCCTTAAGGTTTTGTTTAATCCCACATCGGGGGAAGACGCCTTCCACTCATGCCTTATAAGCCTTTAGTTTAAGGACGAGTGTACCACTACTACACATGAGCAAGTCTAAAAAACTGCATGTTGTGGTAGTGCACTCTTGTCTCAACAGAGGGAAGGTGGAGGTTTCCCCTTAAACCCCAAAAAGGCGCCTTTTTGTGGGAGGACTTTCGTCTTGGCCCCCAATTAGGTATTGTCCTCTTCGGAAATGACTTTAAGCCTTAGTCCTCAAGGTTTTATTCAATCCCACATCGGGGAGAGACGTCTCTCACTCATGCCTTATAAGCCTTTGGCCTAAGGATGAGTGTATCACTACTACACAGATGATAATACTTGTATAACGAAATTTGCATGGACAAAATTTAGTTATAAAATTGGTTGTAACTTAAGGTTACAACATTACTCAATAAAATAAACATTACTACATATTTTGAAAATCTAACTGTTGAATTGCGTGTTCTTTATGCCCTTAATACACGTGTCAAATTTTGTGTTAATTGGATATTATTTACTATATGATTTATAAACTTATTTTTTATGCATAATTTTAAACTATAGAAACTTGCAATTTAAACAATTTATTAATGATATAGCAATTAATCTTTAATTTTCTAAAAATTTTGCAAACATTAAGGATATAAGAAGAAAATATAACCCAATAGTGAATTTGTCAAAATTCACCTTCAATAAAAAAATATTAAGTAAAGTTGTAGCCTCCAATTTTGTACCTAAACTTTGTCTAATTTGAGTTATCTTTAATGTCTATGAGTACCACAAAGGTCAAATGAGTAAAGATTGCATGTGAATTTTGGAAAAATAGCCTTCAAACTTCTTATTTATTTTTGTACTAAATGTGAATTTTGAAAATTTAATCGGTGTATTACATATTCTTTTTATATCATCCATGCTTTCAAATTTTCAAGAAGATTAAAGATCAATAGATATGTCACCAATCAAATGTTTAAATTTCAAGTTTTGTGGATTAAAATTATGTATAAAAAATAAATTTATTGATCAAATAGTAAGTAACATCCGATTTTAACGAAATTTTACATGCATGTTAAGAACATAAAGAAAATACAATTCAACAGTTAGATTTTCACAATTTTCATCCATTAAAAACATATGTGAAGAGTTCGAAGGATTTTTTCTTCAAACTAGAGAAAAACTTTATCCAATTGACCCATTATTATTTTTTTATTTTTTAGAAGAAGCTTAAATTATTTTTTTGTTTAAGATATTTGAAAATTTCTAAAGTCAACTACAATTTTATTTTAACAACTAGTTATAGGCTCGTGCATTGCACGGTTTTATGAAAAAACTTATAAAATAAATGTATAAATAATTATATATTTTAATAGATTCAATAAAGATAAAAGAAAAATTTATCAAGTGTAAATAATTATCTCACTAAAATAAGGGGTAAGATTTCTTCTTAAAACTAAATTAAATTGATAATTCCAAATTGAATTTTAAATTGATAATTATTTATATATAAAAAAGTACTAAACAATTGATAAATCTAAAATTAATATAATCTTGAAAAAATTATAAATTAAAATTAAAGTTGATAATTTAAGAATACACGTGTAGAACATCTTAATAATTTGATGTAACATAAAAATCAAATAAAAAAATTGTTAAAATTAATCTATTAATTCTAACCATATTCAATCATTAATTCTAAGACCCTAACCCTAAGCATATAAATTAAATCAAAGCTAAGAAAATTAGTTTAAACAAAAGGCAACCAATACACAAAACCTAATCAATTTAATAAAAACAAAATACAAAAACAAAGAAGGAGCCTTTAGAAATTTGACAATGTTTTGAATTCATTAATTAAAATCACATGAAGACAAAAAAAACCAATAATAACACTAAAGAAAATAAACAAAATGAAAATAATAATAATAATAATAAAAGAAAGAATGTATACCTACATTGTCATGGGATTTAGGCATTCACATATTAAAATAAGTTTCACTCCTAAAAGAATATATAAGGTTATATTTATTGGTAGAGTTCCATTTGGAATATAATTCATTTAAATCTTATTGGAATCAAAGATATTTAGTCAATGTGTTTGTTTTTATCCCATAGAGATTGGAATTAAAAAAGGGTCATACGAATATAATAAAAAAAAAAGTTGATTCAACATAACGTAACATATAAAAAATTAAAAATTTTAAAAAAAATGAAAAGAGAACGTAGTTGATAGCTATAAGGAACTTTGACATATATATATATGTGTGTGTGTGTGTGTGTGTGTGTGTGTATATGTAAGGACACAAATTTAGGATTGGGCCTACGAACGGAGCAGTTGGAGGCCCAGATTGTGTATAGTATCCTTAAAATGAATTTGTAAAGAGAGTGGGCTGAAGAATACTCGATTGAACACGTATGGGTTGAAGGCCCAAGTATGATTATGATTAGATTTGTATTGATAAGATATTTGAGTGTTACAATGTATTGCTCGGCATATTTCGAGGAGTGTGCTTATGCAAATACTATGAATACTTCTCTTTATCTCTCCCTTAATCTCTCTCCTGGTTGTTCTTTTTTTTTTCTCTGCTTTTGTTCCTTCTTCTTCTATTTATATGCCCTTTCTCTATTACGTGGACTTTTCTTGATACTTGTCCCATCAACCCCCATCTGGAGTCTTCCTTTGGCAGCTGCAAAGGATGGAGTCACTGTTTAAGAGTCCTTTCCCATTAATGCGGCCATGATGTTAGCTGCAGGATCATAAATGCGGTGGCAGCAGCCTTTTGCTTAATATCTGATCTTCGCCACCTGTCCTTTTTGTCCATATAAATTAAGGGGTTCTCTGGGGGAGCCAGGATTGACGTTGGAGCACTCATCCGGGACACCTTTTTGACAATCCGAACGGGCAAGCCTCCTCGGACTAGTTCTTCTTCCACATGACTTGCACTTCAGAATCGAATTGGGCTGGACAAACTCCTCAAGATTTTGTTGTCCTCAGATGTATAGGTCTCCTCGGACAGGCCCACGGCCCAAGATCTGGTATTGGGCCTTTTACCCCTACAATAGCCCCTCAAAATTCCGGTTTTCTTCTCTTATCCGAGGAGAAAGGCGGGATTTTGACTTCTGCAGGGGTGAAACTCATCAAACCCATTAACTAATCCACATGGAGGCACTGTTTCGCGAGACTTTCGATTTCCAAAGACGTTTCGAAAATTGTAGCGCGTCATTTATAGCTCTGGGTGGCGCTCTGTCTCCTTGATCAAAGGCGGGATGCAAATCGTGTGGTTGAGATTTCTTCGTGAGTTTTTGAGCGGGATAACTCCCACTCATTTTCCTCCACTATATAAGGGGCTTTGAAGGAGCGGTTTGACTTATTTGATACATCAGAGTTCTCGAGCATCCTAGCCCTACTACGTCACCCGTACTAATACCTTCCGAGCACATTTTCACGAAGTATCTTAGATTTTTCAGAAGTCACCGAACCAAAAATACCTATTAATCTTGTAAGTACTTGGTTTCCAAGTCTCTTTTCTTCTCGGCTGAGCACCTCGGCCATTGTCTTGTTACGTTTCCTCGCCTTAGGAGAGTCTCGTAGCACCCTTTTAGACATCGATATGGGTAGGTTTAGAAGTTTAGTTGATACCCCTGTGGCCGTAGAGCTTTTTAAGGCGAAATATAATATTCTCGAGGGGGTTAGCCTCCGTTACTGTCCACTAGAGAATATTTTAACTTCTAGGAGGACCGGTGAGGTGGTTATTCCTGTAATGGCCTTTCTGGATGGGGGAATGACCATTCCTATAGGTAGCATTACTAGGGAGTACCTTAGGAATCACAGACTGTGTCCACACCAATGTGACGCTAATATGTTTAGGATTTTGGGATGTGTAGACGCCCTTAACTAGATGATGGGTCTACAGCTTACCTGGCATAACATCGTACATATGTACGAATGTCACTCCTTGAAGGAGGGGGGATACTACTTGAAGTCCCGATCTCCCGTCGTGAGGATGATATCGTGCCTTCCGAAGTCCAACAAGGGCATGAAGGACGATTACGTCATTGTCTC
Organism: Lithocarpus polystachyus; assembly: GCA_033629205.1. Lineage (NCBI taxonomy): Eukaryota > Viridiplantae > Streptophyta > Magnoliopsida > Fagales > Fagaceae > Lithocarpus > Lithocarpus polystachyus. Next base: position 56,900,234 of record CM066168.1, read on the forward strand.
CGGGGCGTGGCATGACGGTCATCATTGTCTGACCACGGAAGGGGAGCCAGGTGGTGTATTCTAGGACTAGATTAAGATAATCATAGGGATTGCGGTTTAGATTTCATTTTATTTTACTGCGTATGCGTTTGGTTTAAAGGTGTGATGACTAACCTTATGTTTTTCTTTTGATTGTGGCTGCAGATAGACGGTTTGTCGCCCCCAAACTCAGTCTTGTGAACGTGCTCGGCCTAAACCATCTGCTACGATCTGAGGTGTTTGCCCACTCGGACGGCCAGCTGTGCGCCGTCCACCTGATATTGGATTTTGCTCCAATATCGGATAATTTCCAAGAAGTCGAGGATTCCATCCGAGCGGGGGACAAGAGACTTCGCCGGATAGACGTTTCTCGGCCTAGTTTTTTGGCAAACAAAGACCTTCCTTCGGTTCCTTGGCCGCTTCAACAAGTTGCCCCTCAACCCGTTATACCAAGGGAGGAGTCGATTACCTCTCCGCCATCTTTGGACATGGAGATAGACCAGTTCCGTTTTGAAGAGGAGGAAGAAGCGCAGACCAAACCCCTTAGCCCTCAAAGTTTCGAGACTTCAGAAGACGCCGAGGAAATGTCTTTGCAGAGAAAGGGACTGAAAGCCCTTGTGGCAGGACGGAATGCGGGTTCTTCGTCCAAGGAGGCCCCCAAGGAGAAAGAGGTTGGCAAATTGCCTCCCCCTCCTCCTCCTCCTACTACGGCACTCGGCCTTCTCCCCATACCAGATCTGAAGAGGAAGAAGAAGGTCGTTGATCTGGATGCCGAGGAGGGTGAAGTATCCCCTCGGCAGCAAAAAGGGGCGAAACAACAGAAAGTGGGGAGAGATGATAGGAAGGGTTCCCCACCCCGACATAGGAGTGACCCCCATCCGAGGAAAGCTCAGCAACCACCGGCCTGGGCTCCGCGGTTGGATCTGGATAAGGCTCCCATCCCTGCTACCGCATCCATACGGGAGTTCTAAGGCGGGCATTCGGGCTACATCGCCGAGGCCTTAGAGCGCCCACTGCTCTTGCCGCGGGACATGGATGCGGTGAGGTCCTGGAGGCAAGCCGATCTGTTTATGTCCATGAAGAAGGACGTGGCCATGGAAAGTTCTTGGTCACCTCGGTGCACACAGGATTCGTTTATGTTTAAACTGTGTAACTTAGTTATCTCTGTGGTGACGTGAATTTGTTTTTCCTTACTGTGCAGCTCACCTAGCAGATCTACGTGGCAGAGGATTGGGTTAGGGATGCCCGTAATTTGGCCAGGGCCCAGACCCAATCTCGCAAAGAAATAGAAAAAAGCTTGGGGGAGCTACAGCATCAGAAGCTGGAGTTAGCCAAGAAGCTAACTATTGAAGAAAGAGAAAGAAGGAGCGCGGAAGCTGGGCTGAAGAGTGCCCAAGACCAGGCTGAAGATCAGCGAAAAAAGTTGCACATGACGGAAATAGAGCTGGCAATTGAGAGGCAACTGGTCTTGGAGCTTCATGCCCGAGCTGAGAGGGCCGAGAAGACTGAAAAGAAGGCTCTGGAGGCGCTGAGGGCTGCCGAGGCCGAGAAGGAGTCCGAATACCTTCGCGGCATCGAGGAAACAGAAAAAAGGCTCGCGGAGGAGTTCACCGAAGTTTGCAGGGATTACTGCCAGTCCACCTGGGAGGAGGCCCTAAACATGGCCGGGGTCCCAGCCGACTCGGAGCTTAGGCAGCCGGGGAAAACATACTTCCACCCAGACCTCGCCTTACCCCCAGCTGACCCCTCCTCCTCGCAATGAGCCCCGGAGCAAATGGGCCAAGCACTCGTCCCTCTGGAAGCCGCTCAAGAGATTCAGGAGGAACAAGTTGCTCCGGGTGCCACTTCTATGACCGCGGATGCCATTGAGGCTAAGGAAGCAGTTCCCTCAGCGACCGAGCCAAGTGGTCATGATAGCGCTCCTTCTCAGACCGACCAGGCATAAGACTAGGGTTTAGTTACCTGTAGTTGTAGTTAGTTTTCTTTGTAACAACCACTTCAGGTGGTGAGCTAATGTAACTTACCTTTCCTTTTAATGAGAATGTTTTATTTATCTTCTTCTGTTTCCAGTTTCATTCATTCTCTTATTTTGTTTCGAAGTCTTTACACCTATGGAAAGTTTAAGTCCACAGAACGAAGCAATAATAGAAATGAACCTGCATTCCCACATAATGAAGAGGACAACGGGGATATGAAAGCCTTAATGATGACATTAAAATCGTTCAACCAATTTAACCCTATCTTAATAAATTTGAACAAGTTCAAACAAATGTGCTCTCTCACTTTCCTATTAAAGTTGAGTGGAAATCCTAACTCGGAGAAGATGGTCTGAGTAAACATGAAAGACATGGTTTTTCGCAGGGTGTTCAGTGATAGGTATGGGGTAGTGATAAGACCTAGGAGTGTTAATACTTAGGAGTATTAATTTACCCAAGGTAGGTGGTCCGAGGGGCTAGGCCTGACAAAGGTTCTGTTTAACACTAAGTAGTGTTAATTTACCCAAGGTAGGTGGTCCGAAGGGCCAGGCCTGACCGAGGTTCTGTTTAACACTTAGTAGTATTAATTTACCCAAGGTGTGTGGTCCGAGGGACCAGTCACGACCAAGATTCTGTTTAATACTTAGGAGTGTTAATTTACCCAAGGTAGGTAGTCCGAGGGGCCAGGCCTGACCAAGGTTCTGTTTAACACTTAGTAGTATTAATTTACCTAAGGTGTGTGGTCCGAGGGACCAGGCATGACCAAGGTTCTGTTTAATACATAGGAGTGTTAATTTACCCAAGGTAGGTGGTCCGAGGGGCCAGGCCTGACCAAAGTTCTGTTTAACACTTAGTAGTATTAATTTACCCAAGGTGTGTAGTCCAATGGACCAGGCACGACCAAGGTTCTGTTTAATACTTAGGAGTGTTAATTTACCCAAGGTAGGTGGTCCGAGGGGCCAGGCCTGATTAAGGTTCTGTTTAACACTTAGTAGTATTAATTTACTCAAGGTGTGTGGTCCGAGGGACCAGGCACGACCAAGGTTCTGTTTAATACTTAACGAAATAAGCAGTATAATAGACTTCAATAAGAGAATGGATATTCTCATTAGTAGTAGTACCTTTTTAGGTTATTTACATTCCAGGGGTGTGGTACAGCCCTCTCATCTATATCCTCTAAATAAAAGGCTCTTATTCCAGCACCCGATAGGATACGATAGGGGCCTTCCCAATTAGGTCCCAGTTTTCCCCAAGCCAGATTCTTCGCAGTGCCGACGACCTTTCGCAAGACCAGGTCTCCTGGTGCAAGTGGTCTCAGTTTGACATTGGCATCATACCCCTGCTTGAGTTTATGCTGATAGTAGGCTAATTGAACAGCAGCGTTTTCTCTCCGCTCGGCGATTAGGTTCAGGTTGTCCTTAAGCAATTGATCATTATCTGCCGAGGTAAATGAATTGGTTCTAAGTGTGGGGAACCCAGTTTCTATGGGGATAACAGCCTCAGCACCGTAGGTCATTGCAAAGGGGGTCTCCCCGGTAGACCTCCGAGGAGTTGTCCTATAGGTCCAGAGCACATGCAGTAGTTCTTCCACCCATTTCCCTTTGGCATCATCCAACCTCTTCTTAAGGCCACTTACTATGACTTTATTAACTGCTTCAGATTGGCCATTGCCCTGAGGGTATGCAGGGGTGGAGTACCTATTCGTGATGCCTAGCCCGCCGCAAAATCTTCTGAATGCTTTACTGTCAAACTGAAGGCTATTGTCCGAGATGAGAGTATGTGGTACACCAAAACGTATCACGATATTTTTCCATACAAACTTCTGGACATCTACATCCCTGATATTTGCCAATGGCTCTGCCTCAACCCATTTGGTGAAGTAGTCTGTTGCGACGACCAGATATTTTTTACTCCCGACTGCCTTAGGAAAAGGGCCTACAATGTCCAGGCCCCCACTGAGCGAAAGGCCATGGACTTGATAATGGATTTAGCACTCCTCCAGGTTGATGTATATTTGGCGCAAACCTCTGGCATTGGTCACACTTCTTTACATATGCTTGTGATTCCCTTTGCATGTTTGGCCACCAGTATCCCTGAGTTAAGGCCCTGTGCGATAGAGACCTTCCTCCTGTGTGGCTGCCACAAATCCTTTCATGCAGCTCTTCGAGGAGTAGCTCCGCGGCTTCAGGGTGCACACATAATAGGTAAGGTCCAGAGAAGGAACGTTTGTATAGCTTATTATCCTCTGATAACCAGAACCGAGGAGCTTTTCTCCTCACTTTGTCGGCTTCGGCCTTGTCTACCGATAAGACGTCGTCTCTGAGTAAGTCACCATTAGGTCCATCCAACTTGGCCCTACTCTAACTTGACAAATGCTAGGCCCTTCAATCTCCTCAGAATGCCTTTGTACATCCTCCACTAGGATGAGCCGAGGTGGTTACAAAAGTAGCCAAGGAGTCCGCGTGTGTGTTCCCACTCCGAGGAACGTGTTGCAAATTGAATGACTTGAACCGTGATTGCAGTTGCTGGACCTGCCTTAGGTATTTCTGCATTCTTTCATCACGAGCTTCTAATTCTCCTCGAACTTGGCTGACGACCAAAGCTGAGTCCGAGAATACTTCTACGATACTTCCCCCCATTCTTTTGACCATAGTCACCCCGATCAGCAATGCTTCGTATTCAGCCTCGTTATTAGTAGCTGAGAAGTTTAGTCTGAGGGACTTTTCGATGACAACATTTTCTGGAGACACCAGGACTAATCCCACTCCTAAGCCTCTCTGGTTGGCTGCACCGTCCACATATAACTTCTAAGGTGTGAACTCTTGCATAGACACGAGGCCAACTGAATTTTCTTCCATGTATACCGACTCGGCACTTTTTTCTGACACAGGCTCAGCAAACTCGGCCACAAGATCGGCTAGTATCTGCCCTTTGACCGAGGTGCGAGACATGTACTTTATGTTAAAAGCCCCCAGTATGGTACCCCACTTAGCAATCCTTCCCGTGTAGTCTGCACTCCAAAGCAGTGATCTGAGCGGGAGTTGGGTGAGGACCACAACCGTATGTGATTCGAAGTAATGAGGGAGTTTACGGGTGGCATGAATTACTGCAAAGATAGCCTTCTCAAGTGGCAGATAACGGACCTCGGCCTCGTGAAGAGATTTACTGACATAGTAGACAGGCTTCTGGACGCCATTGTCGACTCGTATAAGTACTAGACTTACAGCATGGGTAGCTACAGCAATGTAGGCGAATAAGACCTCGTCCGTTGTAGGGCTGGACATGATAGGAGGCCAAGCTAGGTATTCCTTTAGTTGCTGGAAAGCTAGAACACACTCCCCATTCCATTTAAATCCCTTCCATTTGTTCAGCAGTTGGAAGAAAGGCCGACATTTCTCTGCAGACTTGGAGATGAATCGGTCGAGAGCGGCAGTCATCCCGGTCAACTTCTGCACTTCTTTTGGGTTCTGAGGAGGCTGCAGACTGTTGATCGCTTTTATTTGGTCGGGATTCACCTCGATTCCCCGATGAGTGACCATATAGCCCAGGAACTTTCCTGATCCAACGCTAAAAGAACACTTCGAAGCGTTGAGACGCAATTTGTGTTTCCTTAAGATCTCAAAGATGTTCTCAAGGTCTTCGACGTGGTCGGACTCCAGCTTGCTCTTGACCACCATGTCATCGGTGTAAATCTCAATGCATTTCCCCAACAGTGGTTCAAACATTTTGGTCATCATTCTTTGATAGGTGGAGCCTGCATTCTTCAGACCAAACGGCATCACCTTATAATGATAGTTCCCAATGGGAATCACGAAGGCTGTTTTCTCTTGATCGTCTAGAGCTAGGGGAATCTGATGGTACCCTTGGAAGGCGTCCAAGAAACTCATTCGTGGGTGCCCTACGGTTGCATCCACTAATTGATCAATCCGTGGCATGGGAAAGGGGTCTTTTGGGCAGGCTCTATTTAGATCCGTGAAGTCAACGCATACACGCCATTTCCCATTCTTCTTCTTCACGACCACTGTGTTAGCCAACCACCCTGGATAGAAGACCTCTCTGATAGCCCCTGCCTGCTTGAGCTTGTTCACCTCATCCCTGACAGCGTCAGAATGTTCCCTTGATGAGCGCCGAGGAGGCTGCTTTTTGGGGAGGGCAGCTGGGCTCACATTAAGGTGATGGCAGATGAACCCGGGATCCACTCCTGGGGCCTCGTAAGAATTTCAGGTAAACACGTCCACGTTTCTCCTGAGGAAAGACAGCAGCTCTTCCTTTTCCAGAGGGGGTAGCTGAGCCCCTATCTAGAAAAACTTATCTGGATCCTCCCCAATTGCAACTTTCTCTAGTCTTTCGCATTGCTCCTCGGCCGGCTCTTCGGCTTTGGGGGGAATCGAGGCCTTTGATTGCTACGAATCCCTGACCGAGGTGGTTACCTGCTCGGCGGCAGGTCGATGTGAAATGGCGGCTATAAGGCACTGCCTTGCCATAGGTTGGCTTCTTACGATCTCCTCTACTCGTCCTCCAGACGGAAATTTAACCTTTAGGTGCAAGGTCGAAGAAACGGCCCCCAAAGCATGGAGCCAGGGTCTGGCTACAATGGCCGTGTAGGGGGAGTATGCATCCACAACGATGAAGTCCACCTCGACCACTTCAGACCCTGCTTGTACGGGCAGCCTTATTTGACCCTTGGGGATGATGGTCTTTCCATCAAAGTTGACTAGGGGCGAATCATACGCGGTCAGATCTTCAAGCCGTAGGCCCAGTCCCCTGTACAAGTCTGGATACATGATCTTAGCTCCGCTGCCTTGATCAACCATCACCCTCTTCACATCGTACCCTCCTATTCTGAGGGTGATGACCAAAGCGTCGTCATGGGGCTGTATTGTCCCCACTTTATCCTCATCCGAGAAGCTAAAGGCTGGTTGGGCCTCCATTCTTGCCCGTTTTGTCTCTTGATTGGCGTCCTCGGCAGACGTCCTAGAAATGAACATTACTCTGGAGGGGCAGGATCCAGTTCTCCCGAGGGCCACAAAGATAACATTAATCATGCCCAAAGGGGGCCTTGATGAGGCGGTCCCCGAAGCCCCTGGCCTAATATGATCTCCCTGGTTATTTGGCCGATAAATGAACTACTGCAGCTTTCCTTCCCTCGCAAGTCGTTCCAAATGGCTCTTCAACGTCCTGCAATCCTCGGTGGTGTGCCCTCGCTCCTGATGATATTGGCAATGAAGGCTCTGGTTGCGCTTCATGGGGTCTCCCCCCATCTTGTTTGGCCACTTGAAGTATGGCTCGTTCTGAATTTTCTCCAGAATCTGGTGAATTGGCTCTTAGAATACGGCATGGACTGCTTGCGATACAGCAGACCCGGACTGCACACTGTAGTCTCTCCGCGGCCTGCTACTGCTATACTTGTCCGACCTAAAGTCCCTCCTCTCCTGAGGGACAACCTTTGCCTTTCCCTTTCCAAGCAGCTGGTCTTCCTCGACCCGTTTATACTCGTCGATACGATCCATTAGTCGGCGCACACTTCTCACAGGCTTCTTGGTTAGAGACTTCCTCAGATCGTGCTCGGCTGGTAGGCCGACCTTAAAGGTTCTCACAGCCACATCATCGAAACTCCCTTCGATCTCGTTAAACATCTCCCAGTACCTGTCTGAGTATGTCTTCAGCGTCTCCCCCTCTCGCATGGACATGGACAGCAAGGAGTCTAGTGGCCGCAGGACCCTGGTGTTCATCACGAACCGAGAGCAGAAAGCCCTAGTGAGCGCCCTAAAAGACCTAATGGAGTCTGCCGCGAGGCCATCAAACCACCTCATGGCCACAGGCCCCAAACTGGAAGGGAACACTTTGCACATAAGAGTCTCGTTCTGGGAATGGACAGCCATTTTCTGATTGAAATGGCTCACGTGCTCCACGGGGTCAGTCCGTCCATTATATGCTGTGAAGGTAGGTTGGGTAAAACGCCGAGGAAGGCTCCCTCCCTCGATGCTGCGTGTAAAGGGCGACCTGGAAATTTGGTTAAGTGCCCTTGTCATGGCATCACTCCCAGTACCCCTTGAGTACATGTTTCTACTCCTGTGGTGATGGTGATGCTCTTCCTCGTGGGAGAAAGACTCACTTGGAGGTGTCCTGGAGCGGTGCCTATAACTGGCATCGTCATCATCATCGTAAGAATCATCAGTGATGGACGGGCTGCTAGACGGACTGCGCTTCCTTCGCGCACGGCACAACTTCTTCTTGAGGCGATCGATTTTGCGTTGCATGCCCTCATGAGACTCGTCATTGCCACTTCGACGTCGACTCCTGGCAGTATGAGTCGTGTGCACACTCCTTTTGCGGTCTCTTTTACGCTCAAGGTGCAAAAAATGGTCAATATGTTGAGAGCCACCTGACTCCGCTCTATCTGATCTAACCATGGTTCAAGCCTCAACACACAGATACAATAGTAATCTCCCCACAGATGGCGCCAATTGTAAGGTCATAAATTTAGGATTGGGCCTACGAACGAAGCAGCTGGAGGCCGAGACTGTGTATAGTAACCTTAAAATGAATTTGTAAAGAGAGTGGACTGAAGAATACTCGATTGAACACGTATGAGTTGGAAGTCCAAGTATGATTATGATCAGATTTGTATTGATAAGATATTTGAGTGTTACAATGTATTGCTCGGCATATTTCGAGGAGTGTGCTTATGTAAATACTATGAATACTTCTCTTTATCTCTTCCTTAATCTCTCTCCTAGTTGTTCTTTTTTTTTTTTCTCTGCTTTTGTTCTTTCTTCTTCTATTTATATGCCCTTTCTCTATTACGTGGGCTTTTCTTGATACTTATCCCATCAACCCCCATCTGGAGTCTTCCTTTGGCAGCTGCAAAGGATGGAGTCATTGTTTAGGAGTCACTGTTTAGGAGTCCTTTCCCATTAATGCGGCCATGATGTTAGCTGCAAGATCATAAATGCGGTGGCAGCAGTTTGCTTAATATCTGATCTTCGCCACCTGTCCTTTTTGTCCATATAAATCAGGGGGTTCTCCGAGGGAGCCAGGATTGACGTTGGAGCACTCATCCGGGACACCCTTTTGACAATCCGAACGGGCAAGCCTCCTCGGACTAGTCCTTCTTCCACATGACTTGCACTTCAGAATCGAATTGGGCTGGACAAACTCCTTAAGATTTTGTTGTCCTCGGATGTATAGGTCTCCTCGGACAGGCCCACGGCTTAAGATCTGGTATTGGGCCTTTTACCCCTACAATATATATATATATATATATATATTTTTTTTTTAAATGTCATCAACGTAAAAATTATTAAATTAATGGAGATATATACTATTTTTTGGAATAGATAAAGATTATCAAATTATTGTAGATATATATTGTTTCTTGGGATAGATTTATATTAATCACATTTTGAAGAATTTTGATTGTGCTAATCCCTTAATAATCAAGTTTTGTAGCTTGATATTTTGATAAAATAATATTAATTTAATAATTTTGAAAATTTGAAAATTTAGATGATAAATATTACCTAAATTAAATTTTTGTATGTTAAATATTATCTTCTAATTTAAGAAATATATCCTAACAAATAAAAAAACAATGTTAATTAGATGATAAATATTATCTAAATTAAATTTTTGTATGTTAAATATTATCCCTTAATTTAAGAAATAATAAAATATATCCTAACAAATAAAAAATAATGTTAATCTAATTTTATTTAATGATAATAATAAATTAGAGTCTTGGTAGTATACTATTCCTTTTTAGTTCTTTGAAAATTTAAAATTTTAATGAAATTTATACAATTTGGTGAAGCCACGTAACGCAACCATGGAGTCTAAGTTTAACTTTTATAATAATAATAATAATAATTATTATTATTATTATTATATAATATGATAGATAAATTAATATATAAATGTCCTAATTACCTTTTTTTTCCTACTAAAATGTTACAATTATTTTTTAAATAATTGATGATAATACTTGTATAACAAAATTTGTATTATCCTCAGTATCTATGACACAAAGGACAAATAAGTTTGGTGTGATGACTCAACCAACCAAGCTATCTAATCTCTAGATGAGTGTTTTAGATTTGGAGTGGTAGCTTGTTTTATTAAGAAATAAAGACACGTAAATTGAGAAAATAAATAAAACACACCTTTATTCCATTAAAAATTCAGGTTACATGATAAAATGAAAAATTACAATTACAATATTTTATTTATTTGCAACAATATAAAGAAAAATCACATGGCTATAATTCCAAGTTTAAAATGTAAAAATTACATTGCAAAAGCATAGCCTTGATCTATTAATCCAAGGAAGGATGCTAGTTACAACTTATGAGATGCAAATGTGTTCGGCGTCTACCTTATCCTACCTAAATCAATCTTTTAGGAATTAATGTACATATTTATGTCATGAATTATGCAACTCATCTAAATAGAAAATTAAACATAATAGATCATTTTTAAGTGATCATTATTTTCTTTTATTTTTTTAGAATTATTTATGTGATCATTCAATTGAATGACAAATCAGAATTTTCTTTTAAGCATGCCTTTATTTATTTATTTTTTTTTGAATAGAAGCATGCCTTTATTCAAAACATTAAAAATAAGATTTGATCATATTTACCATTTTATGTCATGGTAATCAAATTCGGATTGCCACATCAGTGTCATAAAGGTCTTTTGATATTTCTTTGTTTTGCAACACAACATCAAATTGAGTTCATCCAAATCTCCTCGACATTACAACAACTGATCCTTCAAATTACATGCCAACATTTCTTTGGTTTAAATTCTAGAAAATAGTGTAATAAAATGGACAAATAAATTCCAAAGATAATTATTGTTTTTGAGATTTTGATAAATTTTCTTTGTAAAAAAGGATAAGCAGTTGGAACTTGAAAACTTTAAATATGTTAGAAGATAATCTCATCAACAAATGGTTTAAAAATGATTAAAAACCTATAATTAAACTCAAATATACTAAAAAATTAAGAAAAACCGAGCAAATTTCAATATTGAAACCAAAATTGGAGCCCTAATCAAACTTCTACTCAAACATCCAATGTAAGGGAATCGGAGAGAAATTTAAATATTCTAATCCATATTCCTCCATAAAATCAAGAAGGTCAAGAAACCGTAAAAAAGGGAGATTTAGCCCAACTTTGAGCATTCAATTTTCTTGTTTAAGAGAAGTTATTGTAGATAGAAATTATGTTGCTTTTATGCAACACTACTCTTTGTAAAGGGCACAACTAGAGGTTGAGTGAATCTCATTTTTAACCTTCCAATCACCATTTTCACATCATACATACCTCCATAATCAACACCCCCCCCCCCCCCCCCCCCCCAAAAAAAACCCTAAACACTTTTTGTTTTGACTCCCAAAATTTATGGATCTAAAAGTTCTCATTGAGTAAACTTTAAGGAAATCAATTTATTTATTTATTTTAAAGGTAAGGTCAAATAGTCGATGGTAAAGAATCTCTTAAACCTATCTAACACCATACCCCACGTTTTATTAATTCATAGATATAACTACCAAAACATTACAAACTCTTTTACATCTAACTTGTTACTTATTCTGAACAAAATATTAGACAATACAAAAAAAAAAAAAAAAAAGAGGAGTTGTATAGCACCGCAGGATGTTAGTATTAGTAATAACAAATAAGTGAATAAAAATAATTAAAAGAAATAAATATATTAGTGTTGGTATTAAATTATTAATATTCGTTTCTATTTCAAGGTGCAGGAAAAAAAAAATACTAATATTTGTCACTTGAGTTTTGGTTGAAGTGGAATTACCTTTCTCCCCCAAAAAAAAAAATTTAAAATTAAAATTAAAAAGTTTAGGCTGAAGTGTTACTGAAGTGGGCTTTGGGGGAATGGGTTGGGTTTTACGTTCTCCACCTCTTCAAGAATAGTTGGGATATGTTTGCGGAATAATGGGCCTGTAGGGATGGAATACAAATATACAATAGGCCCTGCCTTTGTGAATCAGCTCACTTAAGTTTGAACTTGATGCCTCTGCTGTACTTGTGCGTATGTTCTAATGGAAAATCTGGAATCTCACAACCATTCATAATTTGAGGTAGTTATTACATAGGAAAATGATCGAACACGTATCCTACTCTTTCCAAATCCACTTAGCCAACCAATCAAACATAGAAAGATAACATGCCCCTCTTATTGAATCTTTCATTTTCTTTCTATTTTTATTTAGATATAAGACACATGATAATTAAAAATTAAATAAATATTACGTGACGCACATCCCACTAAAAATAGGAAGAAATAAGAAGTGAGTTTTGGTTAGCTCAACTGATAAAATTTTTTATAATTAAATAAGAGATATAGGGTTTAATTTTCATTTACATCAAAACCGATTGGTGTTTTAATCTGATGATAATAACTATAACGGACGTTATAAGTTAAAATTCTTTAAATAAATTAAAAAAAAAATTGCTACGTTCACAACATTTTTTACAACAGTTTCACAACAAATTCTAGTTGGTAGGTTGTTACAGGTTTTAAATTTAAATCTAACACTAAAATTACTTTCTTATTCACTAATAACAACAAATAACAACTTACCAATTAAAATTTATTATAAAAATATTATAAAAAATATTGTACACGTAATATTTCACTTAACAAAAATATATAGCTATTACACGGCTAAAACAAGGCCGATCGAGGTGAGAGACTAGAAGTCAAGTCGGCAACCCCAGCCAATACGTTTTTGAAATGTTGTGGTCCCCACAATGTTCGTTGCGAGCAAAAGCCAGCAAGGGAAAGCAAAAGTCTTCGTCGTCTTCTCGTGCTTTTTCCTAAGAATCTTCCTTAGGTGCTGCCCCCACCAATCACAAGTCTCTCTCTCTCTCTCGCAAATGTGCACAGCTGCATTTATTCATCTCAACACCCGTTACGTCACACCCAATGACAGCCAACTTTCTTCTCTAATTTTTCCCCATCACTAGATTTCCATCTTTATCCCTCCTCCTGACGTGTTACATTTTTTGCTCAATACAGTCATTTTAAAATTTTAAATTCTCTATTAAAATATATATCAAAGTCATTGCCTTATTATTTTTTTTTTATATAACGAAGTCATTGCCTTATTCTTTGAATCTTCCTATGGTCATTTTGTCAATGAGAATTTTTTTTTTTTTATATGATAAACTATAGACGTATGATCAGTTTGGTATTTGACGTGTTATAAAAAAAAAGGAAAAGTTTGGCATTTGATGTAGGAAAGTGCAGTTTTCGTTAACAAAAGTTCTAGAACCACATAAAATATTACAATTATTGTTACAACGGTCCATGTGACTAATTATGAATGGTGGAGAAAAAGTGATGGGTCTATAAAAAATAAAAAAAAAATATATATATATATATATGCATTCTTTTAATAAAAATATTTAATACATTTTTATCTGTATTTTTTACAAAATCTTTGATATTAAAAATATAGTTATTTTGGGCTATACCTCGGTACCAATCTACATACAAACAAAGCTAAGTAGATTTTCTTTGATGTATATTTATGTGAAAATATTTAATTGTATTCAAATATTTCTTAATAGTTTTTTAAAATTTTGAAAGATTTTTTTGGAAAAAAATAATGCTGAGGTGTGAAATTAAAAATAATAACTAAAATGTAAATAAATAAAAAAGGTAAAATATAAGAATTATTCTTGAGATTGGGGCTAATATCATATACTACTAAGACTTTTCAAAAATATTAAATTTACTCCCTAAACACAAATGACACACGATGCACGCTCATTACATAGCAAATGGAATATTCCCGCTACTAGCAGGAATCTGTTGGTGGGTATCACTCGCTAAGTCTAGTGCTCTGCCCGGGGGCTAGTGTAACCTAGCTAACCCCCATTTTCTTTTTTCAAAAAAAAAAAAAAAAAAGCAAATGGAATAATAATGTTGTAGGTCTTATTGGAATAGAAGCTCTTGGAGCTAATAGTGCCCAAAATTATCCCAAACACCGCGTCAAAACTCTATAAATATAAATTGAGTAGACTTATACTGATCTCTCAGAGAGAGAGAGAGAGAGAGAGAGAGAGAGAGAGAGAGAGAGAGAGAGAGTTTCCCTTGAACATCTCTCAAAAGTTCCTTACTATTCTAACAACTTGTTTGGATTGCACAAGTTTCATTGGAATTTTATTATGGAAATCACATACACAAAAGAGTGCCTGAATAATTAATGATAGATAAATAACCATTAAAAATTGATAGAAAAGAAAGTATCATGAGAAATTTTAAACCGTGTTATGTAACGTTTGTCATTGCTATGCAAAGGAGTGTTTAGGTAATCAATGGTAGATAAATAACATCTCTCTCTCTATATATATATTAATAGGTAAAGTTAAGAAAAAATCTAATTAGGTTTCAAGTTGGATTCTAATTATTATCTAATTTTGTGTCACGTGTTCTATTTAAGTTTTTTTTTAAAAATTGTTGTAGGTGAATTAATAAGGTGTAAAAGACAAGGGTCTAATATAAATAAATCATCAAAAACTCAATAAAAAAAAAGAAAAAAGAAAGAGTAAACTCATGTATATATCTAAAAAAAAAAAAAGAGCAAGTGTAATTTGAATTCATATATATGTAATTGTAATTTTTTTTTAATTATATCGTACATATACACAAGTTATACATTAGTTAAAGATAAATAATGAAGCAACAAGAGAATTTCTAACCGTGTCAAGTAACTTAAAAAAAAAAAAAGAATGGAAAGCTAAATGGAGTAGATGAGATTTTAAGTTTTTAACTCTATTGTCCAATGTCTAGAGGGTAAATCAGACAATTTACAACGGTAATAATTTGTGTATATTACTTATTACACAAAGAATAAAAAATTTCAAAAAAATGTTAATGATTTTTATTTGGTCGGTGATTGGAAGGAACTAGAAAGTGGAAACCGTGTGAAGAGGAGGGAGTTGACGCGGAGGCACACAAGTCAATAGAAACTCAAAAAAAAAAATACTGAGCGGCGAAGGAAGGCACCTCATCTAGACAGATCTGAAACCGTTGGTTCCCACACGAAAATCGGACGGCTCCAATACTACAGCGCGATAGAACATTCTCGAATTCTTAACCCTCACACTATATAAACAGAGCTCCACCAAGCTCTTTCATACTTTCAAACCCTAGCTCTCTGTACTACTATTTTTTTTTAGCTCTCACTAAGATCTCTCTTTTTTATTTTTCTATTAATTTCTTCTTCGTCGACACAACCAATAGGATGACCATTCTGGGCGGCGGAAAAGGAGAAGGACCGGCGATCGGAATCGATCTCGGAACCACGTACTCCTGCGTCGGAGTATGGCAACACGACCGTGTTGAGATCATAGCTAACGACCAGGGTAACAGAACGACGCCGTCTTACGTTGCTTTTACCGATACGGAGCGTTTGATCGGTGATGCGGCTAAGAACCAGGTCGCCATGAACCCTACCAACACCGTCTTCGGTAAGAAGATCTCTGAGTTCACTGCTTCATAGATCTGAAAATAGCATTTTTTTTTTTTGACTTGGTTTGACTTGTTTTATGTGAATATATATCTTTGTTGATCTATCTAGCTCTGTTTTGAGCTCCGATCTACTATTCTGTGTTGTTTATTTTTACTTGTGTTTTAGATCTGAGTTTTTGTTGTTGCTGATGATATGCTATTTGCAAGTTCTGCATGAAAGTTTTGATGTTCATCTTTGGAGTTAGATTTAATGTTTTTTGTGATTCTGTTAATGAAACACGTATTTACTTGTGATTAAAGTAGTTGCTTAAGTAAACAAAGTAATGGAGAGGCTGTAAATAATTGTTAATTCAAATAGGTAGTCTTAGATTCAAGAGAAATCATGGTTTATGTCCTATGTTATTACTGTTTATTGAATCGAAGATTAATCTTAGTTTTATTAAGATGTAATGGTTTTCTGTAAAGTAAATACTAAAACTGTTACAAATTACTGATCAGTGACACATTAGTTTGTAAGCTTATTGTCCATGAACTTCAATGATTGGAGAGTTGTATTATTTTTAATTATATGGAATCTAAATTTAGTTGAAATAATCTGAAATTTGGAAAATAATAAGCTTCTTGATACCTGTTAAATTATTTACTTATTACAATGTTATGGGTGTTATTATTGGCGAGTCATGTTGGATGACTATATATATGTGAAACAATCAATTTTGATTCGTTGAAATTTGGGTCTTTTTTGTTTGTTTGTTTGTTCTTTATAATCAATGTTTTGTTCTTTTTTGTTTGTTTGTTATAATCAATGTTTTGTTCTTATATTGTACCTATCCTTTGCAGATGCCAAGAGGTTGATTGGACGGAGATTTAGTGATGCCTCAGTTCAGAGTGATATTAAATTGTGGCCGTTCAAGGTCTTTAATGGACCTGGCGAGAAGCCCATGATTTGTGTCAACTACAAGGGTGAGGAGAAGCAATTTGCTGCTGAAGAAATCTCATCCATGGTTCTAATGAAGATGCGTGAGATCGCTGAGGCTTACCTAGGTTTCCAAATCAAGAATGCAGTGGTCACTGTTCCAGCATACTTCAATGACTCTCAGCGTCAGGCTACCAAGGATGCCGGTGTCATTGCTGGTCTTAATGTCATGCGTATCATTAACGAGCCCACTGCTGCGGCCATTGCTTATGGTCTTGATAAGAAGGCAACAAGTGTCGGCGAGAAGAATGTTTTGATTTTTGATCTTGGTGGTGGTACCTTTGATGTGTCTCTTCTTACTATTGAAGAGGGTATATTTGAGGTGAAAGCCACTGCTGGTGACACCCATCTGGGTGGTGAAGATTTTGATAACAGAATGGTCAACCATTTTGTCCAGGAGTTTAAGAGGAAGAACAAGAAGGACATCAGTGGCAACCCAAGAGCTCTTAGGAGATTGAGGACATCATGTGAGAGGGCAAAGAGAACTCTCTCATCTACTGCCCAGACTACCATTGAAATTGATTCTTTGTATGAAGGAATTGATTTCTACTCCACCATTACTCGTGCCAGATTTGAGGAGCTTAACATGGATCTCTTCAGGAAGTGTATGGAGCCTGTTGAGAAGTGTTTGAGAGATGCCAAGATGGACAAGAGCACAATCCATGATGCTGTCCTTGTCGGTGGTTCAACTAGAATTCCCAAGGTCCAACAGCTTTTACAAGACTTCTTTAATGGGAAGGAGCTCTGCAAGAGCATCAACCCTGATGAGGCCGTTGCTTATGGTGCTGCAGTCCAGGCAGCTATTTTGAGCGGTGAGGGCAATGAGAAGGTGCAGGATCTTCTGCTCTTGGATGTTACCCCTCTCTCCCTTGGTTTGGAAACTGCTGGTGGTGTCATGACTGTGTTGATTCCGAGGAACACTACCATCCCCACAAAGAAGGAACAGGTGTTCTCTACATATTCCGATAACCAGCCTGGTGTTTTGATCCAGGTCTATGAGGGTGAGAGAACGAGGACCAGGGACAACAACTTGCTTGGTAAATTTGAGCTTTCAGGAATCCCTCCTGCTCCCAGGGGTGTTCCTCAGATCACAGTGTGCTTTGACATTGATGCTAATGGTATATTGAATGTGTCTGCCGAGGACAAGACAACCGGTCAAAAGAACAAGATCACAATTACCAATGACAAGGGTAGACTCTCAAAGGATGAAATCGAGAAGATGGTTCAAGAGGCAGAGAAATACAAGTCTGAGGATGAAGAGCACAAAAAGAAGGTCGAGACCAAGAATGCTTTGGAGAACTACGCATACAACATGAGGAACACAGTGAAGGATGAGAAGATTGGTGCCAAGCTTCCACCAGCTGATAAGAAGAAGATCGAGGATGCCATTGAGCAGGCAATCCAATGGTTGGACAGCAACCAGCTTGCAGAGGCCGATGAGTTTGAAGACAAGATGAAGGAGTTGGAGAGTATCTGCAACCCAATCATCGCCAAGATGTACCAGGGTGCTGGTGGTGAAATGCCCGGAGCTGATGATGATGTACCTGCTGGAGGAAGTGGAGCTGGCCCCAAGATTGAGGAAGTCGACTAAATTTCTGAGCTGCCTTCCCTATAGTATATCTTATTTCAAGCAGTTTGTTTATCTTATTTTTGACTCTCAATTGGGGCTCTGAAGTTATAAGTAATTTTGTTCAAAGCCATCTTATATGTCCTATGCTTCCGATACAATTCGGTTGCTTATTATTGTGGCATTGATGCCTGGAACTATTTTATTATATTTTTAAATTTAAGTGTTTACATTTAGGCACGTTCTGCTTAAACTATTCTGTTTGTGTTTTTTTTTTTAAGTTTTTAAAAGTCCTGATTAACAGATGAGATGTTTTTTGCTTCTACATCATCAGTTGCAGGCCGAAATCCACCAAAAGTTTTAGTATTTCGAACTAATCTACATTTTCAGTGTTGCTGTATTCATTCATATAATTGAGGAAGTGAGCAGAGGCTCGGGACAATATTGATCTGCTTCCAAAAGTTGTATACTTCAACAAGTAATGCATTTGCATTAAGTTTTTAGCTGGATCTGAGTTAAGATTGGTGAGACTGATTATGCCTAGGTTAGGAACAAGATATCTGGCTTTTGTTCCTTAAGCTTGATGTCCGCGAGTTTCAGTGACACAAACTAGGATCGAGATAATCACTATGCCAAGATTGCACGATGAAATAGCCTACCAATTTTAAACTCAGAACCAAATTTAATTTTTTGCCTCTTTTTAAATCACGTGGTAGCCTTTATTTATTCTTTCAATAGCACATTTAGATATATCTGAGGGTCGATTTGTGCATGCTAGCCAAACTTGGATTCACTCTTAGTTCGAGTTTGTCAGGGAAACAGAGAATTACTACATTCACAGCATTTTTTACCACAAATTCTGGTTGGTGGCAAAAAATTTGGAGCACAACTTTTGCCACACTCTGTCACAATTTTATGGTTAACTATGATTAGTGGAGAAATAATGAGTAGGATCAAGTGAAAATGATAAGACGTCAGTCACATTTTGCCATGTAAGAAAGTTATGGTAAAAGTTATGGTTTTAGAATTACTTAAAGGAAGAGCTGCTGGAATTTGGCAGGGCAAATGATTACCAAACCCAACCACGTACAAAGTTATTTCTCCTGTTGACGTTGAAGTGCTCAATCCGAAGCAAGAGTATGCGATGCGAGTTGATTGATCCTGGTACCCGCTGGTGGAAGTGGAACTAAACTAACCATTTACATCCAGTCTTCCTTCCCATTGATGTTGAGAGCGTAAAGAAAATCCCCCCTATCCAATTTTAATGTTGCGGATCACATTTTTAAGTAAAAACTAGTATGTAACTCTGTGTATATGCACAGATATATTTAAACTTTAATTGAAATTCAATTTTTACTCAAATTAATTCACTTGGCACAAAATTCTATAATTTAGATTAGATGAGACACATGTCATAAAATTAGACATTAATTGAATTATAATTTGAAATTTAATTAGATTTTCTCTCTGCTTTACCTATTATTATATATATAGATGAGGCCATTCAAATTTACTTGGAATCACAGATTAGAGGGAGAAAAATGACATTTGCGGAATTCATTGAGCACATATATCTAATTTCTTCCCTGCCCAATATCCAATATCCATTGGCCATTTGCTTTTTTTGAGATAGTCAATGGAGCTGCGACATCAGCTGATTATAGTGGATAAAATGGAAGTACTTTCTATTCAAATCGGAGCTACCCAACTCCTTTACTCTAGAGTTTAGACTTAGAGGCGAAGTTGTGTGTACCATCCTGTTAGTTTTTCCCCATCTCTCTCTCAACATGTTAATCACAGTCACTCATATTTTTACTAGCTTTTTTAATTGAGCTTTTTTGAAAATACTTTATAGCTTTTGCTTTCTAGTCACCCCAAAACTTTTTATCACTCAGTACTCTCACATTCTCTTCCATTTGACTTCATTAAAACTCTTCCTTAACAAAGCATATCCTAATAAAGAAAAATATATCTTCCTTAACAAAGAGTTTTATAATTTTTTTTTTTTTGTGAAACAAAGAGTTTTATAATATGAAGTTATGTGAATTTTGAGAGGTACACAATTCTTGTTTTGCCTTTTCATTTCTATTATATTTCAATCTTTATTTACTAATCTTATGATTATGATTTATGGTTTTCTTATTAATTTCAATTTCTATATATTTGAGAGGTACAAAAGCAATCTTGAATTTATTTTTTCACTGTAGTAATCTAATTTGGTTGAATTTAGATTCAATTTATTTTATGATTGCTAATCGTTATTTTGTTATATTTAATTTCTATTAATATTATTTGACTTGCAATATAGTCTAGTTTTATTGTATACTTGTATTATATTTCTATGAATGTTATGGACGAATAATTGTTTAAAGGAATATGGGAAACTCAAGGGAAAAAAATTACCTTAAAATGATTAATTTGTCGTTTAGTTTTATTAGTATTTTGGGTACTAATAAGAGTTACATTGCTTAAAAAAAATTTTGCAACATACTTCCAAGTTAATTGAGAGACTTTTCTTTTTCTTTTTTTTGAAAACTAATGCATGATAAATACATATATATATATATATATATATGTGAGAAAGTTTATAGATACAAAAAATTTCACATTTGTTAATCAATGCGACTAATTGTTAGTTATAATTATAAAAAAGAATGATGTTAGTAATGGACATAGGCTTAAAACAAAACTAATAAAAGTTAATAGGATAGTTTTGCCTTGGTCCCCTTAGAGTAAAATTCCTGACTCTGCCTCTGTCTAGGCTTTTAGTCCTCATAGCAGGGTTTCTTCCTCTCTTCTGGCTTTCATCCAGTTTGATACACAAGTCTACCTCACACTCATATTATCAGATGATGGGGATAATTTCTAGTTCAATAACTTGATCGTGTAACAATAAACTCCTTAAGGAAATAGGTCTCCAAGATAAAGAAGTTGCTGCCACTCATATACCACACTTCATTAGATCTGCACATTATTTAAACCATATTTTGGCATCATCTTGGTAATGGAGAATGAAGACATTGGGTTTTTGTTTTTAGAGTGGACCGGCCGCTTTTGGCCAACAATTTTATATGCTATAAGTATATATCAACATTTTGAAAGATGGCTACAATGAATTAATAATAACAATAATACATTTTTTTTTTATTGGTAATGTACACACATGATATCGTACATCTTAAATTCATGACTCTACTCTCTCATATTATTATCTCTATATTATTATTATAAGAGAAGAACGTATTAAGTGAACTTTAAATCATTTGCAGTGCACTATAAGAGTACTATTGTTATAAATTGAATTTTTTTTCTTCTTATACTATTCCTAAATAATTTTATTTACTTTCCATTCATTTCCTTTCAAAAGATAAAATGTTTGATAATTTGCTTATTCTATCACATTCTGTTCATTTCCTTTATCAACTCATTGAAGGATTACACATGTGTGTTTAGGTTGCAGTTGGGTGAGGGAAAAGAAAAGAAAAGAATAAAGAAAAGTAAAAGGAAAGACTAAAGAAAAGGAAAAGAAAACATTTCTCTCATGTATGTTTGAAAATAGAGAAGGAAAGAGAAAAGAGAAAATAAAATAATATGCTTATCCGGACCTTTGTTTGGTTTGTAAGGGTAAGAGAAATGAAAAGAAAAATATATAATTTTTACTTTTATACCATGACAAAAAAGAGAAATGGATGAAAGAGTTAATGAGTAAAAATTGAATTTTCAGAGCCAACTAAAATTTTAAAAAGCAGCTAGAGTTTTTTATTACTGATTTCTCTCCAATTCTACCCAAATTGGGCGGATTGTAAAAGTTTTCCTAGTGGATTGATTTTTCTTCACTTTTTTGCTTTCTTTTCTTTTCTCTCATACAAACCAAATAGCAGGAACTCTATCTTTTCCTAATTTCTCCTCCTTTCCTTCTTTTAGCTGTTCCAAATGCAGCGTTAGTGTCATTATCAACTGACATGCAGGCTGCACATTGGTTTGTTTTCTAGTAATCATGGTGAACTATCAATTCTAGGATAACATCTTTTTCTTTTCCTTTTTTTTTTTTTTGGTGATGAACTGGAAATTTCCTTTGAGAGAGAACAAACTATATATGCAAACAAGCTTGAAGGAGCTGTTACCAATATCAAAAGAATAAAAAATAAAAAAAATTTAAACTAAAGACCACTTTGCTAGAGAATGAGAAGTCTCGTTGCACAATTTGTGCACCTAACAGACATAAACCTTAGGTGAAGATGCCAAAAGAACCTGAGAGTCAACACAAATAGATTTGATTCTCCAATGGGGGGCAGATTTCAAATTAGAAAGAAGATTGGAAGAAAATTATATGCATCAGGTATATGTGACACCCCTCTCATATTGGATAGACTTCACAAGCATGAAACTAACCTCTATATAAGAGAGACATTACATATACTCAATACACATACCTTCTCAATTTCCAAACTAGTAGCATTGTAACAGGCCTGAAACTCGAAACAATAAATTCACCTTTCTTGGCATTATCTAGGATATATGCAATAGGTGCTGTACACAATAAAAAAGATTGGTGAATATAGTTGTTGGATTGAGATTCTATTTCACCATACAATGAACATCTCATGTGAAATATAAAAGTTGATAAGAGTAATTTTTTAACCTTTAATTTTTATCCTATCAATTTTTACATCTTACATAAATAAAGTTTTTATATAGTGCAATAGTCCTAATTATTGTACCAAATCTAATTCATAGCTGTTTTCCAAGGGAGCCTAGTGGTATTAAGTTATTAACCGGGATAAACATTCATGTTTTCTATGCACAAAAAGAATAGATTTCCGTTTAGCTGAGATGTTTGAATCTTTCAACAAAAAACAAAACAAATATTTTGTTTTGTTATTTTTATATATGCCTTTTTGTCCTTTTTAGTTGAAAATAATAAATAAAAAAGGGAAAACAAGAAGACATGTGGAACTGACCTCACTCATGACGAAAATTCATTTTTCTACTTTTCTTAACAGCTCTTATCTAGGCCAAGTACCATGTTCCTTCAGCTTTTATACGCCTCTCTAATCTACTGACAGCAATGCCTCCCTCGTCAGTTGTATATAGTATTGCCTTTTTTTTTCTTTTCTTTTTTTTCGTTCTCTATGTTCTCACTTCAAAACTCATTCTTTTCAAAAAATCTATAGTATCTTTACAAAACCTAAGAAGCACGAGTATTTGTCTAAATATATGAATAATTTTTAAAAAATTATAACATAAAATGACTAATACAATATCGATATAATATGAATACGATACAAACTTATCACAAGTACGAAATATCTGTGTTTTTAACTGAACTTTTAAGGATTCTTAATTTGATAAATAGAAATGGCTGATCTTCTACAGTTTTACTAGGCCTCAACTGAGATTGGCTGGTTGTCCATTCCTTCCCAGTGGAATCCACATGTCAAATGCATAAGGTAACACCTAGGACTTGGAAAAGTAAACAAAAGCACTATTAATTGATATTGTTGTATGGTAAACTCACGCACAAAAATATCATTCAATGCGACGCCGTCCTTGACCTCACCAGTCACACCACCACCGAAGTTTCCTCCTATGGCCCTCTCACCATACCCGAATAGACATTTAACGTTGACTCAGCGTTCACATTGGTATTGATCAAAACGTTTTCCCATAAAAAAAGAAAAAGATATTGATCAAAACGTTTTGGTTTGGCCCTGCTTTTATCCCAAAATATCATTCAAAAAAGTCATTTTTTATATTTTTTTTGGTAGAATAAGTCATTTTTAATTTATTTATAGGGAAACATCCTTTTGCTTAAGTGGCAACACAGTATTGGCTTCTGAAAACTTTGAGATATGGATTGGTGCCTTTCACAATAGTTAGGCACAACCATGAAAAAAAAAATCATAATTTAAATATTAAACAGGCACTGTCTTATCTCTGTCAATGCTGCTCTCAGTCAATACCTGTTTTTTGCAAGGATTATTTATATCAAAATACGCTACCAGTCTTTACCCACCTCAAACAGACCAAATTTGTTCTGAAATCCGATGATGTATTCTTTGTTACTAAATTTAAATAAAATATTATATATATAATCAATTAAATAAAAACTATTTGAATCTGCTATAGATGAAGACCAATATGGGAATTGTTTTTTTTTTTTTTTTTTTTTAATTATTATAAAAAGACCAACATGGGAATGAAGGTGTGAGTGTGACTATATTTTAGACCTTAGTATTTAATATTTACATGTAAATTGTCAGAGCAAAGTTTAGGTGCTTGAGGAATAGGTGCTTAGTTCCTTAAGGTTATACTTTATGTTACCAATTGAATTCAATTTATACAATTGTATTGACCAATACATTAAAAATAGTGTCATCTTCTTTATATAGGGTAATTAAAAATCATATAGTTGTTCAACCAGGTTGTTCATTAGTTAATGCAACCACATGGTTCAATTTGATCGAGGAACAGTACTGCATTTTTGGGTCACCTGAAATACTCATGCAGAAGATGATTTCAAGAGCAAACTTGGCCCCCACTAGTGAACTTGCTAGCTGAAAATACTCAAGCTAGGCATGATATTTTGGATGGATATGTGCTTGCGCATTGTTTCTTCACATACAAAAAATACCAATAATGGCAATTCATACTAAGTGATGGAAGTCAATAGCCTCTTCCAAGAGAAAGATATGCAATGAGAGACTGAAAAATGGAAGTGATTTAACAGCAGGCAAGATCAGCAAGTAACAAAGTACCTGACCGCAAATTTTGTTTTTATTGGAGATTCTAGACTACACGTAACAAAGTACCATACGTAAACCACAGCAAATTAAATCAGAAAGAAATTATTGATGTCAACATACAAGATCACAGCAAAATCCCTCTGGACACCTCATATCCAAACTTTATAAGCTATCAATAAAAGGTGCGGCCCTTGCGGGATTGAGACAGAAATTTACAGATGAAAACAATATATAAGCCATGAAAGGTGATTCAACTGAAGATATAATGACTTTATAAATAACTTGATTCCAATATAGGTTGAAAAGAATCATTACAGTCAAAAGCTGAACAGATTCATGGGCACAAATACCATAACAGTTAGTGAGCAAAGTTTGCAAAGACAAATGTGAGACGCACAATTTGTTTCATAGAATACACTTTATGGTACAAAGTTAGTAAAACAATGAAGCACCAACCA
This sequence comes from Lithocarpus polystachyus, assembly GCA_033629205.1. Classification (NCBI taxonomy): domain Eukaryota; kingdom Viridiplantae; phylum Streptophyta; class Magnoliopsida; order Fagales; family Fagaceae; genus Lithocarpus; species Lithocarpus polystachyus. The sequence continues at coordinate 56,925,484 of CM066168.1, forward strand.
TGGCAACAATGCCTACAATTTTTAATAAACACCTATCTCAAGTCAACATAAGATCATTGCCTCCCAGGTGAGGGCGAAGGCAAACACGAACCTCATGTTCTTCAGGCCCCACACGAAGTTTTGGCACTATAATCTCAAGCACAGATCCTGGCCCATCATAATAAGCTTCTATGTTAGCGTCTTCAGGAATCCGGGTTGAAAGTGAGATTTCTCTAACAAATTCCCCTGGAGGGCAGTGTTCGGAAGATGGATCCGTAAGCTTGAAAGTCCTATCATGTCTCTTGATAAATTGCATGCGAGATGTGCTCACACAAGATACCTTTATGATACCACGAGTGAGAGTATTCCTCCAAGAAACTTTCACCTTCTGAAGATCCACAAAGGGCAAACTGACAATGATCAAATATCCTTCTTCATCCTCATAGATTGTTTTTGCAGCTGTAACAGGCCCATATACATTCTTCATTACCCCACTAAAGTCATTCAACCAGAGTGGCTCATTAGGGTGAATTTCAATATCCGGAATTTTAACAGCCAAGTAGCAATCATCATCATTCGCATGTGGGAAAAAGTCCTTCTTCCTCTTGCTGCTGGGTGATAGGTCCATCACATCACCATTGCTATGATTAGACAGCTGAGTAGACAAATTCAGGCCAGAACCATTAAGCAATTTTTTTGAGTTGGAATTAGAGGCAGTCTTTATTGGAGGAGCTGGCCTCTCAAGCTCAAAGTCTGTGTTAGGCAGGTTTCTCCATGAACTAAAATCGCTTGCTTCTGAAGGGATTGTGAAGTTCAAGTCCCTGCCCGTGAGTTCCATCCACCTCTTCCGCTCTTCCTCATCAAGACCCATAAGATTGGGCGCTGGAACAACCTCAATCCCATGCACACACTGGGGATTTGACAGACCCCTATAATGCTTTCGTTGCATCCTGTGAGATCGGACAAAACCCCTATCAACGCTGAATGGAAACGGACGCTCACCTTGACGAGAATGTCCATTCATGTAACTCCTCAGCTGCATCTTGCCCAATGCATTCTCTGGCCTCTCCTTGAATACCCACATGTACATATTCTCCATGTCATGTTGAACCATGAAGACATCGAGCTTGAGATCAGATTTGTCAAACCCAGACACTCCATTGCTGTCCCGGACAATCTTGGCTTTCGATTTCTCATTTAATGAGGGTTTAAAGTAAAAGCTAAAGAAAAACCAAGCACCCCAAATACTATCAATCCGCTTGGCACATTTCCTTCCAGCCTTGGGGATATTAAGGAAAGTCTCAGTCTCATAGACTTGTGGAGCAAGCCCAACATCTAAAATATCACAGGGCTCCGAATTCCACGATGGCGGAGGCGGGCTGCGTTCGGCTGACAACGGCAAATTGATGTCGGGTGGACGGGACAGTATGATTTGCCGATTCATCTCCAAATCTAAATCGTCGTGGGAGGAGGCGCTGGAATCCATGGACAAAATGGTGGATGGATGATGATTCTCCATTGAAAGGGCAGTGATGAGAGAATCTACCATTTCTCAGCTCATCATCTCCTTGGTTGTGTCTGGTGAAGTTGAAATTTTTGCCATCCCCAATACAAACAATTCAAGAAAAACAACCTTTTTATAAAGACCTTCAATCAAATCACTCAATCCCCAGTATATCTCCCCTCCATCAAAACCCTAGATTTATCAAATCAGATAACAAATTCCTCACAAACCCACATCAACAATAACATAATTATTCAATTACCCCAACTCAAACAACAACAACAAAAAAGATAAATTTTTTCTGAAGTATATAAGCAGTATTAAAACTAAAAACAAAAACCCAAAAAATTGAAAATAGAAAAAAGAATAAAAAAAGTAGCAGTTTTCTCTTCAATCTCTACCTGTGGAGAGAGAGAAGGAGACTCAGAAAACGCTAAAGAAAGACTATATCCAACCCTAGCCCAAGAATCTCCCGAAATCCTCCAAACACAGGTGGGAAACACTGAATCAAAACCATCAAATCCATCAAAAAAAAAAAAACACTTAAAGACTACTTTTTTATTCTTTTACTTAACTACTACTACTACTACTACTACTACTTCACACACACACACTAAAACTATATAAAAAAAAGCTTAAATATCCAACCCAAGAAGAAGATTGGGGATCTTCAAAGAGTACCTTTTGGGATAAGCATCAGAGAATTGAGAGGAAGAAGAGGGAGCTCCAGAAGCGACCATGATGATTCTCATCTCCACCATATCATCATCATCATCTACAACGACCATTTCCTTTCTCTTTCTCCTTCCCTTTCTTTCCTTTTCTCTCTTTTCTTTTGGGTTTTTTTTTTTTTGTTTTTGTTTTTGTTTTTTCCGTCAAAAGAAACAGATGAAGAGAAGAGTGAGAGTGGAGAGAAAAGAAAGCTGTGACACAGCGTCTCGTTTTAAAGACAACAACCTTGAACCTTCGTTTAGTAAAAGCCCGCACGAGATAGCACCAACGTTTGATCTCTCACCGTTTGTTTACGGTGACGGTGCACTTTTTTGGGTTAATGTGTCTGCATGTGTCCGTGTGTGACTTCTCATTTCTGAGGTCAATACTTCTCAACAGAGAGCTGTGGTTTGTGATAGCTGTCTAGTCTAGTGCTTATCATCTCATACTCCTACCAAAGAGAGATTTTTTCCCTTCTTTCCTTATCCCTTTTTCTTTTAAAATTGTTTTTTTTTTCAAACTTTTTTTTAAATATTTTCTTTTTCTGTAAGTACAAATACAAACACAAATACCTTGATTCAACATGAGGTCAGCTTGAACACTTGCCGAGAGAAGCCAATTGCTATGCAGATGCTCTCTCTAAACTTGGGAATTCAAATTCTGGTAATTCTGTTACTTTTTATGATCCGCTACCTGTGGTAAAAAAGTTTCTATTCCTAGATAAGCAGGGGGGTTTATTGTAATAGACTTGTGACTCTGTAACTGTTTAATGTTGTGCCTTTTTCTATAAAAAAATATATATATATAAAAAAAGAGACGGTTATTAAATAATAGAAAAAAACACATTGAGGGAAGCCAATAGCTATGCGGATACTCTTTCTAAACCTAAAAATTCTAGTTCCTATAATTCTGTTATTTTTTATGACCCGCTACTTGTGGCGGAAAAGTTTCTATTCCTAGATAAGGAGTGAGTTTATTGTAATAGATTTGTAACTCTGTAGCTGTTTAATGTTGTGCCTTTTTCTACCATATATATATAAGATGGGACTGTTATTAAATAAAAGAAAATTAAACACACGTTGAGGGAGCCAATAGCTATGCGGATGCTCTTTCTAAACTTGGAAATTATAGTTCCTATAATTCTGTCATTTTTATGATTTGCTACCTTTGGTGGAAAAGTTTCTATTCCTTAATAAGGGGGGAGTTTATTGTAATTGACTTGTAACTCTGTAGCTGTTTAATGTTGTGTCTTTTCTACCAAAAAAATATAAAAAATGAGATGATTATTAAATAAGAGAAAAACACGGGTTAAGGGAAGCCAATAGCTATGTAGATGCTCTATTTAAACTTGGAAATTCTAGTTTCTATAATTCTGTTATTTTTTATGATCCGCTACCTGTGATGGAAAAGTTTCTATTCTTGGATAAGGAGAGAGTTTCTTATAATAGACTTGTGACTTTGTAGTTATTTAATTTTGTGCCTTTTTTTCTGCCGGCCAAAAAAAAAAACTAAAATGGTTATTAAATAAAAGAAAAACAATATATTTTGTCATACAATTTTTATAGATATGATTAGCACAATACACAAATATTTAGGCTTATTTCCAACATTTCACTCGGTCCAGTCATACCAGGTTAGAGGAGAAAGCAAACCAATTTCGACTGGTCATCATAAAGTTATCAACTGAGCAAGTTAATGCCCATCAAAAAAAAAAAAAAAAAAAAAACTGAGCAAGTCAATGAATTTAATTGTCAGATCCATTGAATTCTCAATTAAACGAGTCGATGATGAGGGAAACGGTGATAGAAGGTGATGAATGTGAGGTGAGGGAGACCTTGATCTCCATGGTCCTTGGTGTCGCCGCTACTAGATCTCGTCCTCTGCAGTCAAATTTGGACATCTGCAACCAAATCTTGACCTCATCTACATTGAAAAGAATTAGATCTTAACATTAACTACTGAAAGCTTTTGTGGTGGTCGAAGATGAAAGGGGGAAAAGATAATTGGGAAATTTTGATGGTTTTAAGCCCTTACCATCAATATCCAACAAAACCAAGTTAAGTTTGATAATGCATAACCTGCCACTAATCAGTATCAATTAATACTAATTGATGCTTCTATTTGGCTCGGGTCAGATGAATGAATCAAGTCCACTTGTTGGACACTCTTATATATGGTAGGATTTTAATCTATGATGTCCACTTCATGATGATTACTTTTTATTATCAAGTCAAGACATTTATTGATTTTTAATATAATTGTAATTTGAACTTAAGTTTCTTATGTGAGGGCAAGAAACCTTTTCACTTGGGCTAACTATTACTAGAGCACAAAAAGTTACACGATGTTTAATAAATATAAAAGGCTACCATTGAATTTTTCTTAATGAGAAATTCAATTTCTTTTTAAGAAAATGTGATAATCATATAAAAATTTTAATAAGTAAGAACTACCAATTTTCAAAAGTGGACATGTATTTTCAAATTTAAAAAAAGAAAAAAGAATATATATATATATATATACATATATAACTGATAGTTGTACAAAAACCTTTGGTCAGTATAATGTTGAGCACATAGTAATAAAAAAATATAGGGTAAATTGTAAAATACACCTCTAAAATTTGAGTGTATTTGGATTTTACATCCTAAAATTTTAGAATTTAAATTTTACCTCATAAAGTATTATTTAGTTTGCATCAATAGTCAAACCATTTATATTTTTCGTTAATTGCCATATAAACTTGTCACACATGTTTAATACATCTAATAAAATGATGTCACATCATTTTTATTATGTCATGTCATTTTTATTTATTTAATTTGTTTAGACTACAAAAATGATATTACATTATTTTATTGGACAAACTAAACACGTGTGGCAAGTTTATGTGACATTTAACTGAAAATATGGATGAAGGGTCTACTAATGCAAACAAAATATAATTTCAAGTAGTGAAATTTAAATTCTGAAATTTTAAAGTGTAAAATTCAAACAATCTCAAATTTCAGGGATGAGCTTTGCAATTTAGCCAAAAATATATAATCTAAAGTATGCTGTAGGGACAAAGAAATGAGTGGCTCAAGCCCACTTAGAGTAGTGGGTTGTGCAATTTAACTTTAGCCAAAATCAATAAAATTTGTAAGAAAAAGGAATGAACAACAACAGAGGGCCTTGCCTGAGAATAAAATCAAGAAAGAACAAGGCTTGTATTAAGAAATAGATGAACAATCAACTCTTCAAAAGCTCGCCCAAAGAGGCTAGGTTCACACAAAAGTCTTATTGTTCACTCTCTTCTGTCAATCCTCTTCTTTCTCTTTTTTTGATCCCCTTTCAGTACTGCTTTTTCTCCTCCTATATACTTCTACTTCCATCACATCTTAACTATCCATTCTCACCTAACCACCGTCCTTTTTTGACACTAGTTACTTTTAACATTTGAAGAAGATGGTGGAAGGAACTTGATTAGCTATGTTTTATGCTGTTCTGGTCACTTTATAATCAATGCGACTGATAAAACTGTTGCCCACCAATTAATGCGGAGGAGACAAGTTACCCCTGCTAGAAACTTCACCTATAGTCACTGATTCTCTTCCTAGAACCTCGTACCCACTTGGGATCTTTCAGAACACTCTGGTCCATCCTCTTCCTTCCTCGGGCGTTCTCACTCCCTCAGCTCGAGGATTGTGACATCCCCACAATAATACTACAGCCCTTCAGATCCTTTCTCGGTCCTCGGGTACCAACATATGCAATTCTAGAAACTTGACATACAATGAAGAAAAATTTAAAGTAAAGTGTTTTTTTAATATATAAATATTATATTTTTTACTGAATACAATTCTATAATGAAATACGAACTAGTGTTAATTTAAAACTAAACATAAGACAATAAAAAAAATAACAGTACAAAAATAAAGTAATATAAAATGTCTCCTGGTTTTGACGTTTGATTTAAAATTCCTTAAAAATGCCTTCAAAAAAAAAAAAATTCCTTAAAAATAGATTTCATTTGACCTCATTTACTAACATTAATAATTTAATAGGCAACCTCACAACAACGGTAACTCAATATCCACGCTCCATTACAATTGGTGATGATAGTTTCTTTGATCCGAACATTACGTTTGTGCGTGTTTAAAAAAAAAATTACTTAGTATTTTCAAAAAAAAAAAAAAAAAAACATTAGGTTTGTCAAGGGTCTGGCATAATGTAATCGAATTTTTATTAAATAGGGTTTGTTTCCCCTCTCCCCGTAATTGTAACTATTAGATTATATTTAAAAAAAAAAACATTATGTTTGTTTTTAACTTTGTATTATTCTTTTTTATTAATTATAATTGCAACTCAAAATTGGACAAAGTAAATTCTAATATTGACATATGGATGAAATCTCTATCTTGTTCCTTCAAAAAAAAAAAAATGTACTTTTATTGTTTAACTAATCGCAAACTCAGGTAGTATACAAAAAAATTTGAAAAAATAAATTTATATGTGGTACATATGTAACTAAAATTTTTTAATAAATAAAAAGTCAAATTAAAATTTATATGAAAAACAAATAATTTAATTAAAATTTGTTTAAAGATCAAGCATAATTGAGTAATGCTACAGTTACAAATTATTTTACAAAATTTTTACAAATTGTTGATGTAACCAACTTTTTATTGGATTTCATCTAAGCTCACTATTAACATGAAATCTTTATTTGTAGTTCTAAAAACAAAACTAAAAAATACGTATTATATTGATAATGTGACCAGATTTGGGCATTCAATGGCTTATGTGGCAACATTAGAGGTGTTAAAAAAAAAAACTAAAAAATCAATGGTTTCAATTTGTAATTATATTATATATATATATATATATATATATTTTGAAAGATAATTGACCAAGACACCAATTGATTTTTTGTGTAGATGGTGATTGAATTTCAAATCTCTTATCCGACGACAAGAAATTTTATCAGTTGAGTTAACTAGAACTTACTTTATATAGATGTAGAATATAAATAAGCAGTATACAAGGTTAACATACTTTCTTTTAACGATGCAATTGGTAATCTTTTAACTTTCCAAACTTTTTTTAGTTATCTTACAAAAATTTATACGTATAGATGTTCTAATAGTCTTAAAGTAATTATGTCATAGAGTTCTTAAAATCTCAATTATTATATTGTTACATGATAGGTTAGATTTTGCTATATCATTAATTACTCAAATAAATGTGAAAACATTACTAGCATATAATTATTTAAATGTTTGTGTTAATTAGGAAATAATTTAAACCACTCTTTTTAAATTAAAAAAAAAAAACCAAATAACTCATTTGACGATGAAATATTGAGATTTTAATAACTCATAGAGTCTTATTGTATCTAATTTAGAAGTAACGGTTTCGGATTTTAATAATTCATAATAAAGTAGGTTTTATAATAATTATTCTTTATCACAAGTCAAAATACTAATAAATTTTATTTTTATGTAAGTGGGATTTGATCCCAATTTTTTTTTTATAACAAATTTTTTTTTGTCAATTAAGCTAGCTAAAAAACACAAAAAGAATTTATAGTAGTAAATCTAGTATGGTTTCTTAGCTTGGAGGATCCATCTATTCTCTCTCTTTTCCCCTTATTGTGACATAGAAGAATAAATTAGGACATTGAGCATGTTTATTACTTATTAAAGTATACTGATTTTATTTTTTAATTCGAACCGAAAGGTTATAATTTGTTGATTAATTGCTTACCCGTAAACAACAAGTGCTAATTTTTCAGATTCAAAATTGCAATTGAAAAACAAGTTTGTAAAAGTCTGACACAAAAAACATTTTTGAATGGATTGAATATAGTTCTTATACCTGTATTTAGATACCGCTTATTTTGCTGAAACTGAAAAATTATTACTAAAAATACTGTAAATAAAGGTAAGAAATAAGTTGAAATAGTACAGTGAATCCACATTGTAGATAGATGTAAAAGTTAGTTGAAATAGTAGAGTGAGGTTCATGAATAGTGCCAAAAAATACTATAAGGCTCATAAATAGTAGAAAAAATAAACTGAATAGTAAAATAATTTTCATTTTTCATCCTAACCCAAACGCACACTTAAACAATGTAACGTCCATTAATTTCATTTCAAAAGTAATACTATAATTGAATACCCAATCTCCCTCCTCTGAATATGTGCTTGTTTCAAAACTTTTTAACATTTTTATTAATACAACCTATTAAGGGAAATGTTAACAAGCACCTAGTGGCGCTTGTTAAGATTTCCCTTAATAAGTTGTGTTAATAAAAATGATAAAAAATTATTAAAAATATTACCAAAAAGGATAAAAAAATTATTAAAAAATTATCAAAAAGAATAAAAAATTACAAAGAGTAAATTAATACTATAAAAAACTGTCAAAGATTGTTGTTAACAGACACTTTTTGTTCATTAACACAATCCTTAAAAATTATAGGAAAAAAAAAAAGAAAAAAAAAAAAACAAGATACGCCAATATTAATTGCTTCCGTATAAGTTAACACAAAGAAAGCTGATTCTTGCAGAGCAAAAAGCCAAAGAAGATAAAAAGCGAAGAGAGAGAGAGAGAGAGATCACGGCCGTTAATCGTAGCAGCGAGCGTTATCTGCTACAGCCCTTATCACATTAGGGCAACCTTTGAATGAGGCGGTGGCTTTTTAGTACACGCAATGTGGTCAATGTTTCTTCCTATCACTTACTTTTAATAAATTTCATTAGGCATGTCATTATTGTCAAACAAAGAATTATTAACTCATCAAAAGAAAGAAAGAAAGAATTGGTTAAGATTCTACAATATAATATATATGTTGACCGATTCTACTCCAATCCTGCTCCTCTACTAATCTTTATTAGACTTTCTAAAAAAAAAAAAAAAACCAATCTTTATACTATTTGGATTATTTATTAATTTTTAATACATGTCCTTTAGATATTTGTTAATTTGATACTTTAAATAAAGTAGAATCTTATAATCTAAATTGTAATTTTAATAACCTTAGTTGTCTTTCCAATTTTTCTCTCTTTTCTTTATCAAATAAGTGTCAAAACAACCTCATTAATAAGATGATAAAATACTTCAAACTTACTCGTTTTCTCTCATACGAGTTTTTCTTGTGTTGAAGATGGGGTGAGACACTCACACTCATGATCTAACCTTTTCTCGTTGCCATCCCTAATATTGGATAAGAAGAGAGTTGGTTGAAAATTTTTGAATATTACCTATGTGTGCCTTTTATATTGAAATATAAATAGCGACTAATCCAGCATTTAAAGATTTAGGGTTTTTAAATTGTGTCGTACATGGGTAATTTCGTAGTTAGTAATGAAAGGGTAACGTTTTCACTTTATTCCAATGCATAAGATGGTAAAGTGCACTATTGAAAAAGTAGAGGCAAAGTAATATATTATGACCCCAAATACATGAGAGTAAAATGTATCCTGCCCTTCTTATAGGAAAATAAGTTTAAATAAATAAAAAAATAAAAATCTGTTATGAAATAAGTTTCAGGAGTTTTCATTCCTGGGATTGCCTATTGGTTCAACAACTCATTAGTTTATTATCGTCTAGCATATTTATAAAAAAAAAAAAGATAAAATTATATGTTCAATCCCTGAAATTCAGTCCAAGCTTTATTTTAGTATGTAAAATTTAAGATTTTAATTATATTTTCTGTTATGTTTCCATTATATTGATTAGGTTTATGGCTAACAAAGAGTTGATGTGACACATTTCTCTTTTTAAAACAAATATATTTTTGGTATATGAAATTTGGTCTAAGTTCCAAACATTTTAAAAATTCCTTTTTAAATTTTTTTTTGATAATTTAATAATTGGAGAGGAAGAATATAAATCCTAAATGTCGTTTTTGAAAACACTAAAAAATATTAATTGAATTACAAGACTCATGGCTAACGGAGTATCAACTTGGCATTTAAATTTTCATAAGAATAGAGAATGGATTTTGTGATCTCAATGAATATTTGAGAGAGAAAAAGAGATTGTTTTAAAAGATCAATTTTTTTTAAGGATCTGTTTCAATCTTTAATATTATATATATATATATATATATAAAGTCATTTTAACGTTTGCATTTTGTTTTTCTTTGGTTGGAAATGGAAGATTATTATGGCTTACGATGACTCATGTTCATTGTTTTAGATTTTTTTTTCCTTTATTTTATCTTATTACTTTTATTGGTAATCTTTGAAGAATTGCATTTGTGCCAAGCTTTAAGGGAGCGTTTGACAAATATGCTTAGCATTTATGGTCATTGTGTGGGTGTGTGTGTTTAACTGAAATATGGAAAGTTCTGTCGTGGAAGTTTAAAAAGGTCATAGAAACCACATACACCATGAGTGACAAATATACGGCCACGTATGTCCCCTAGAAAAAGGTAAAAATAATTTTTATTTTAAAACAAAAAAGCCACGTCAATATTATTATTAGTCTTTTTTTTATACAAAATAAAAATTATATTTTAACATAATTCAAGTGTACATGTGTATAAAATTTCTTCTTGAAAACTTGAACTTCAGATCTTGTTCCTTACACCCTACAAATACTTTTTCTTGTGATGTTCCCTAAAAAAAAGTAAAAATAATTTTTATTTTAAAACAAGAAAGCCATGTCAATATTATTATTAGTCTTTTTTTTTTTATACAAGATAAAAATTATATTCTAACCTAATCTAAGTGTATATATATATATATATATATATATATACATGAAATTTCTTCCTGAAAACTTGAACTTCAGATCTTGCTCTTTACACATCACAAACACTTATTCTTGTGAAGTGATCATTATACTAAAGGTATATGATGGTACTATTATTAGTCACTTAAATAAGTATTATAACAGCCAAGATACTTGTAATTTAAATAATAGTGTTTGGTCTCTATTATGAAGATAACCATGATACAAATCTTCTCTCTCATTATTTTAAATATATATATATATATATATATATATATATAAAACAAGGAGTAAACGGAAGAACTCATTTGGTACGTTTTATATGTTCATGGACTAAAAATAAAAATTTAAATTTCAGGAACTTAAATAGAATATGAATCAAATTTCAAGGACCAAATGTAATTTTTATTTTAATAAGCCACATCTGCCGTGGCCACGTAAGCAAGCAATATAATGAAAAAGGAATAGAATGACTAACTTAGAGACTAAAATAGAACTTAAGAACAAATTTTAAAAACTATTTTATTTAAAAAAAAAAAAACCCAAAAGTATATTTTGAAATTAAAAAAACACATGAAAAGATGGCAACATTATCATCGCATATGACTAATCTCAATACACAAACTATTTGTTTAATTTAATAACCTTTGGAGATTCCCATTCCATTCTCTCTGTCTAACAAAAAAAGCATTACTAGTTTAAAATTATCGTGATTGGAGTTGCCTTTTTTTGCTTAAAGAAGAAAGTATTCTCCACCAGTCCTCTCTTCCTTTTAATGGTGGGTGTGACTATCAGTCCTATCACACTGAGACTCAGCTGAGGAACACATATCACTAGTTATTCCTAAACCCACATCTCTCTCTCTCTCTCTCTCTCTCCAATGAAAAGTGGGATTGCTTTTGTAGTTTTGTGATACATTTTGAGTCTTGAACTCTTTTGTTGTGTTCATGTAAAAAAAGATCTGAGGTTTTCTTTTTTTTAAAACAAATGAACAACTAGAATTGAGCCTCCTAAGGAAGGTTTGGTTCATTTTTATTATCATCTAATATATATTACTTATTAATTATTATAAGCAAGTACATATAATTAGTTTTGTCTCATATACGCACTTCATGGACCATTAAATATTTTTCTGATGAAAAAGGAAGTGTAAAAGAAAATACTTATACGATACAGTTACCGCATATGCTTAGCTCATGTCTAGTTTTTTAAGTGTAAAATTTTGTTGCACGTTTTTTATTATTATTTATAAATTTCAAATTTAAAGTTTTTATTCTTCATCCTTTTGGAGAATATGTAACCAAATATGAGATTTATTTTTGACAAAGTTCTGGTAAAGTAAACATAGGAGGTGTCCATATACAAGGAAACTCTATTATTGTTATTAGTCATACAATTAAATATAATAACCTAATAAGTCAAACCCCAAAACATTTATCCTAAAATGAAATGAGTACTAGTACTAAATTTTCAAAGACTCATAGAAAAAAGGTATATAAAATTCCCCTTTGAAAACTGTGATGAGCTTAAAGGTTAAGGCACCTAAAAAACACATAAAATTACTGTAAATACACTGTTTTATCAACGTGTGGCCACTGTCTCATAAGACAATAATTGACAAAGTGGAGTGCACTCTACTTAGGCTCCACACTTTCGTGGCACTTGCTCATAGTTTATTAAGAGAAAAGTGAAAAAAAGTAACAATACAAGGCTTTGTCACTCATCCATTTAAAAAACAAGGGACATATGTATGAATTTTATTAATTAATTTAATAATTGATGGGGGTTGAAACTTGAAACATTGAAACTGGAATTAATAACCAATATTTTAGTCCATCCACTAATGCAACAAATGGAAGTATAATGGACTTGTTTATACCTTAGAAGTACAAATTATGATAATTTTTTATTAATTTTCTTTTTCAGTCACATTATGCCTCAGATAACACCTAAGCCTTTAGTTCGGGTGCTTCTGTCTTTGAAACCTACCTAGTAGTTTCGTGTTTTCATACACGTACGAAGAGAAATGGAAATGGGGTCACATGGTCCCAAAATTATTAAAATGCAGGCCTGCCTATCACTTTGTTTGATAAATTGACAAGTGCATCGTTGAAGTAATGAATGAGAGAAGAATGGGAAGCAACCTCCCTCAGTAAATTATCAGGGTATATCTGCATCAGCCGAAACAAAATGAAAAAAACAGGTTTATTTACGGGTACTTCCAACCCCAAGGGGAGGGGAATTAATAAAGTATTTCAAAAGAAATAATTAACTCTCCATTGAAATATAATGCAATTATTTTATTCCCTCTATATGGGCTCTATTCATGTCAATAGTTTGCTCATTAATTTGTCCTTAGTAAAGATCCACTGGCCATAATCTTGATGTCAACCGGTATTTTCTTATATTTTTAACTTGGACTCGAATTTATCTCCTGAACTTTCTTAGATTTATTAAAAAGTAATATTCCAATGATAATAATATTCTTTATGGTGTCCCATAATCTCACCTCCCATCTTCCATTATCTACTTATCAAAAAAATTATTAAAAAAGTTAAGAATTACTTAACCTTTAATTGAGTTGCACCTTATTCATGATTTGTATAAGGTCTCATAATTTCTTCGAAGTAAATCAATCTTTTAATAAAAAACTAAATGCATCATTCTTTGATAACTGTTTTATTTGACACAATGGCATTTAATTAAACATTTAATAGTAATCACCGCACACTTTTGGTGCGATAGTCACTCCATAAGTATAAGTGCTTGTGGGTGTGGGAGCTTCGCACATATATACACTTACATTAGGCTAGTATAAAATTTCTATTTTGTATATATATAAAAAAATTAATAGTAGTTCATTATAATAAATTGCAGATTAGTCATATACAATGACAATTTCAATAAATAATAATTAAATCAATCAACAATTAGTTACAGTAAGTTTAATATTGAGAAATTTTATAAATTTCACAAATTTACAAATTACAAACAAGTAATACAATAACAATAGGTGGTTGAAAGAAAAACTCATGCATACAAGGCTCATTTATTGATGTAGAAGAATTTTTACAACGAGTTTTTTCACAACATTTTTTTAATGATATGAAATAATTACTAAGTATTGTTTTAGTCATTATGAAACTTAACCTTTAAAAGACAAATCATTTAGCTATTTTCACATTCATAACTCTAACATGTTAAAATTCTAAAAATAGAGCAATCATTTTCCTTTTTTTTTTTTTTTGATACAGAGCAATCATTTTCCTAATACAAGTAGAATAGTAAGAAAATAAATTGAAAACGCAATAGATAAAAGAGGAAGACAAATATATTAGTTAAATTAAGAATGAATTAATCCTAGTACTACTAATTGATAGATTTCTTCACTTTTAGAAGGAAACATTCCACTAAAAGTATGCCTATTTGACAGATTTCTTTCATTTTTAGAAAGGAAACATTCCACTAAAGTATACCTAATTACATCTTTCCATTTGCATGATTAAAAAAAAAAGTTAGTTTATTTCAAAAAAGCTAAATTATTTGCTAACAAGTTAAGACAAAAGGCCAAAAAACCCAACTTTTTTTTCAACAATTTCCAAATGCACACGCAATAATCAACCAGCAAAGCAATTAATACACACCCACCTCATTATCATCATACCATATTTAACAACCAATCATGGTCATTTATATATCAACTAAAACCTTAAATGTTATCATTTTTCTTCTCCTTAAGGCCAAACGCACCTATGCATCTACTCAAGGTCTGATTTTCTTAACCGACCAACCATGGACAAGCATATTGGAGACCATGATGGCTTCGTTGGAAAAGGGAGAACGATGAGTTATTATGATTGGAGTAAAATCGATTTTACTAAAAACCTACTATATGAAAGAGTATTACTAAAGATATAAAGTTAATCACAAGGTTAACATCACTTATTATGATTAGAGTATTATCACTTTTACTTGATTATACCATCTACACCGCTTTTATTATGCATCAATCATAATAGATCATATCATCAGCTTTAAAAAATAATATTTTCCAGACTATTTGCATCCGAAATAAATAACTTTGGGTAAACCTTAACAGGAGAAGGGAGGTACTCCTTCCTCCCCAATCCCCATGGCTAAACAACAAAGAACCAAACCTTCAATAATAGGACTGCAATCTGCATACCGGACGGGGCTCTACCTGTAGTCAAATCATATGAATTGGGCTGAAATTCTGAGAGTCTGATTTGATGCTTGGGTTAGGTCGGATTGAACTCAATAATTAAAAGGATCCCATAAAGAAATAAAGAATAAATAATGCGACTGTTAAGAATATATATAACCCAATCCAATGTGCACCCCCCTCATAATTGGTTTATTATAATATGTGTTTTCACACCAAAAAAGCGAAAAACAGATCCTACATATTAAAGTTATGGCTGTAAATTGTTCACCAAAAAAAAAAAAAAAGAGTTGTGGCCAGTAACAACAATGAAGGTGGCAATGTCACTATAGGAAAACTTTAGGATTAATTTTTTATATATATAAAAAAATAACAAAAAAAAAAAAGTAAAAACCAGAGAGGTGTGACCATGGTGGAAATGGAGTAATGGGGTTGGTGGAATTGGTTCGAGTATAATCAATAATAGGTGCGTTATTGTACTCGTGGATGACTCTAGTCTTATGTGAAGACTTAGAAAAAGTAAAATAGAGATAGGGGTTGCCATTGGGCCATGAGAGTTGTGCTTGTGAACAATTTAGATCTCTTTTAATCTTTATAGATAAAAATATCTCAATAATTGAACCCGAAACCCTGTGTATAGATATTGACAGATATTGGTGGCATTTGGGATCCTACTCGTATCACAGATCAAAACTGTGTCCAAAGCCTTTTTTTAAAACATGGAAAAGCAACATCTTAAGTTGGTGGGAATCAAATCTTCCATATCACTCATATTGCATTTCATTGGCTTTTGGGTTGTAGAAAGAGCTTAGTCTGACAATAATATATATATATATATATATATATATTTAAATAATATTCTGCTGATCATTTGATGCACCAACTAGCAAAGTCTGAAAGTTCATATATACACATGAGGTTTTAATGGCCGGCCTTGTTGAATTGATCAATAGATTAAATATAAAATTAACCAATGAAAGTGAAATTTAGATAAGGGATAAATATCAATAGCCACGTTAAATTTTGAGAGTAATTGCAATTTGGACCTTAAATTTTAGAAAATTTATAATCAACGTACACTCTAATTGGATTAATTTTGCCAAAAAGTAATTATAATATGGGTTGTAGTATATGGTTCATCAACTGTGCAGCAGTGCCCAAGAATGGGTTATACTGTACTTGTACATGACCAACCCTATGAGGCTAACCCAACAAAATCCTGAGCCCAGCAATAATTCACACAATTATTTAGCTTTGTCATCATGCTCATGCACATAAAGTCAGCAATCACTGACCACCACTATAACTGATCCTTGGTTCAGCGTACTCAAGCCGTGCTTTTTAAAAATATGGCGATTTTAAAAAATGCAATATGAAATTGAGTTTTTTTATAAATTAAAATGTAAAATTAATCTTTTAAGTTTAATTATTATTTATTTTAATTTTTTAAATTTAAGTTTTGTCATTTCAATCCTCTATGCTTCATTTATTACTAATTAAGTCTTCCGTTAGTATTCTATTAGTTGCTGTAGTTAATTTATCAAAATGGTGACGTTTTGGACTTTATTTTTTATTTCTTAATTTTTGAAAAATTGTTAAAAAAAAAAAAAATTAATCTCCACCCCCACCCACCCGGTCTGAGAAGCCCAGAATGAGAGAGGAGAAAAGAGGGATCGGGAGAGGGAAGATTGAGAGGGAGAGGCCGAGAGGGAAGATGAATAAGATTTACCAACAATATATATGCCTTTCAGTTCCAAATAGGTCCTGATACATTGCAGCCCAGCAAGTTCTGCTTACATACTTTGCTGTAGTTGCAATGGGTAGTAGATTGACAATATTATATATCTCCATTTTACACATGGGACAACTTCATTACAAAAAAAAACAAAAATTAGAGAGGACAATGATGCTAGAGACAGGCTATAGACCAATCCAAAGAAACAAGTTACAACGAGATATCTACGCTGCCAGTACAATTTGATGCAGATAAAGCACTACATAGAAAAGCAAAGTGTCGTATCCACAACAAAGGTAAACAATTACCCAACCTAGCAGTAAAATAACTACAAACTACGGATCTGCTTTGCAATTGCATCTTTAACTAGTTCGACGAAACAAAAGACAAAAAGGGTTCGACAAAAAGGGTGGGGATTTTTTTTTTATTCAAAATTTTTTCTAAAATTAGAAAAAAATAAAATAAATAAAAAAGAAAGTCCAACATGTTTACAAAAATTTTACAATAAAGTCTATATGACAAGTTGTTGATGGTAGTGGGTTCTAATTAGTTCAACTGGTAAAATCTCTGATTGTTGAATAAGCGATCTGGGGTTCAATCTCCGCCTACACCAAAAACTGATTGGTGTCTTGGTCTGATGATAAAGAGCTATTATCAGAATTGAACGTCATAGGTTGAAACTCTCTAAAAAAAAGAAAGTTGTTGATGGTAGATAAAAAAAATAATAATGTCACTAGTAGGTTCAGATGAAAACCAATAACAACTTACTGCGTAAATTTTATTATAAAATTGTTATGAAAATATTGTGTCAATAACAGTTTTTTTTTTTTTTCTAAAAAAAAAATAGCACTAATTTAAAAAGTTAAGAGATACAATAAAATGTTACAATATTTTTACAAAACTCTTTGTTTTTAGTTGTGGTCAATCCTAGTCTAATATTTTATTAATTTATTTAATTTTATTTTGACATATGAAAAATTTGGCATCTCAACTATTGTGATAATTTTTGTGTCCTAACACAATTGTAATTTTTATTTTGTAAATTTTCTTGCATGATGGACACATATCCCACACAAACCACTTTTTACTTTTATTTAATTTTTTTTACTTCTCTTTTCTTTTCTTTTTTCTCAACCACAGTTTCTTTCACCATTATCTTCTCCCATCCACAATTATCTTCTATCAACTTCTCCTTTTCTCTGATTTCATCAAACAACATCCAAGAACCAAACTGAACTCCTCTCAAATTTGTCATCCAAACTCACGCATGCCAATTAAAAATCATTAAGGGTGAGTTAATTTTTCTCAATTTCACCCAAAATCAACTCCTCTCTCTCTTTCTCTCTAACCCCAAAACCAAATTGGAAGTGAGATTAGATGTTGAGATTTGAGAGTGAGATCGACAGTGGAGGTTCTTGTCCTTCTGTGTATAATTTGTCGTATTTTTTGTCTGTTCTTCTGTGTATGTTCTTCTGCCAATAATTTTCTTTACATGTCATTCTCTGTCTATTTTGTGGTTGGTTGGTTGGTTAAAATTTGGAGGAAAGGAAAAGAAAGAAGAACCACTACTACTGGCATGATGGGATTCTTCTTTTGAGCTTCTTGCAATTGACGAGGAGGGAGCATAAAGTGTAGAACAATTCTTCTCCAGTTTTATGATAATATTTTTTTTGGTAGAGATCTAGGTAAAATTGGGATTTCAAAATAAAAACAAGAGTAGTTTAGGGATAATACTTACCATTGGTAACATTACAAATCATATTTGCGTTTTCGCATTGCAGCTTCAGGGTCTAATATGAAAACGCAAGAATCCTTCGTATTTGAAAAAGCCACTTTTGGGCAACGCGTGATGGCAATAATTTACCAAACACGCATTTTGGGTTTTGGGCTTGGAGACGCACGTTTTGGGCTTTGAAAGTGGAACCAAACACACACTAATGCATTAAAAAGAAAATTTTGTCCCTTGGTTAATTTTATGTATTATTGATTAACTTAAAACATTAACCGATCATGAATTTAAATTGATTCCCGGTTAATTATGCAAAGCAAACAGGTCACCAATTATAAGTAAAGTAAATAATACAATCAATTGTGAAGTGAAGTGAAAAACCTATGGAACCATTACGATAGTTAACCCTAATTGTAAGAAGAATTTCACTACTTAAAATCAAATTTTGCAACTAGGATATATCCATATTTCTAGTCTCTGCACTAGATACTTGCAAATGTGACGCCACTATCCCTTGTAAGCTACTTGAGCTCTTTTAAACTGAAATTCTACTATGAACCGTGTTCGTGACTTTGAGGACCACCTTAAATATTTCTTCTCTGATATAAACGAAGGAGGATTGACTCATGGCTTCAAGCTTGATCACCAACTTGAAAACATTGTCTTCATATTCACTTTTTGAATACGTGGTCAATAGAGCATTTAGGGTTTTGGTTTGATGTGTATGATGACTCTCTTCAAAAGCTCTTTTTTCTTTTTCAATAGATTATAATGTGCACTAATAAATTTTAGAAATTAAGTAGGATACAATTTCAAATCCATCAGCCAATTAACTTAGTGGGCTTGATTAAATTAGGTTTCTGGTGTCTCGATCGATCATGACTCAATCGAAAGTGAGTTGAGATTCTAGAGACTTCCTTCTCTTGAGTTGATTCTTGGACACTTGATCTTGTACAAGTGAATTTGACGATTACAACTCAAATAGGATACACGTCATGGAATTTGCCAGCATTACACCTAATATACATGAACATGAGATTCTCACCCTTGCAGGAAAAATATGTAATTCACTTCTCGGTCTAAGGAATCTCAACGTTGAAATACAAAATCCCTTCTCGGTTTCTCACATGCCCTCACTTTCACAACTGGGTAAATGGCTTTTTCTCTGACTGCATGTGAAAAAAAAAAAAAAATTTACTATGGTTATATGCGATTGCAATTGGAAGAGTCATTTTCATGCATAAATTATTATTGGGTAAACTACATATTTGGTTCCTAACATTTACAGCTAATTTCAATTTGGTCCTTAACCTTTCAAATGTGTCAATTTGGTCATTAACCTTTTGGAGTTGTATCAAAATGGCCTCTGATATTAAGTGATGGATGGAAAATGCTGACGTAGCTAACGACCTAAATAAATATTATTTTCTTGCCACATGGACTGACACCTGTATTGCCACATCAGATTACATTTAAAAAAAAAAATTTGTTAGACTCACGTGTATGCCAGGGGCTATTTGGGATCAAATTCCCTAATAGAAATGGATCTTTGTTACAAGTTACAACCCACACCACAGGGTTCATTGGACCATAACCCGCCTTCACGTTTTGCTCTCTCTCTATCTCTGTTTCAAAAGTAAGGTCTACTCTTTTTATATTCTTGTTTTTATACCCAAAAAAAAAAAAAAAACTCTTCATAAATAAAGTCAAAGGATAGCATATTGCTGGGAATGTGGCCACACTTTACATTTAGGATCCATATATTAAATTAGAAACAATAAAACTGCCAATGATCTTTTCAATTGCTCTGAAGCTTTTGCTTTTAAAAACTTTTGTACAAAATTAGCTATCTTCCAAAAAAATTGTCATCTTTTGACACCATTAAATGATGAGAAAGACGAAGGTTTTGTGTGGGGAAAAGGGTTACTTGGTGAATGGGGGAAATGAGGCCATTTGTAATGCTGGTGAGATCTGAAGGAAAAGATCAGTCATTGTGAGTTTTGGTGCAAATGGGTGAGTGTCAAAATTTGACGTGGGAGAGTGGTTCTTGGTGAAAGGAAGTGAGACCTGAGCACAAGGGTTGATGGATATAAGTCATAACTGATTTGTGAAGATTAAGATGGGCGTCCGTAATTCTTAGTGGTGCCATAGCTTTTCATATCAATGAAAAATACAAAATGAATTGAAGAAGCCGATGAAACGGAGTTTAAAAAAGTGAATAAACCCAATGGCCCATTAGTTGATGTGGCAATTTTATTTATTTATTATTTAGGTTGTTTGACACGTAAGACGTTTCCATCCAAGAGATAATGACAGGTACTAAATTGATACGACACTGAAAGGTTAGGGACCAAATTGACACAATTGAAAGGTTATGGACTAAATTGAAATATGGTGTTAAGGATAAAGACCAAATATGTATTTTACCCATTATTATTTTTTTATTATTATTATGATACGGGAACTGATTTGTTATAATAAAGTATTGAAGGTGTCCCTCAAATCTGTTCGAAGTTATGCATTTCAATTTTTTTTGTCAATGAACGTGCATTTCAAGTATTTCTCTCCTGAAAAATATATAATAGCATTATTTGTTTGCTACCTTAGCCTGGTTGATCTGAGGGGTTGCAGTTTGAATTGGTCCATGTTTCAGCGAGACACAAAATGGGATATGATCTGGGTATCATAGTCCCAAAAAGAAGACGAAAACGTTACTCTTTGTTGGCCTTTCATATATTTAGACTTCACTTCTGGATTGAATATAGCCCTTAAACCTTGAACCTCTTTGATAAAATCAATTTAGGGGCACTTGTAAAACTCAAACAAGTGGAATATAATTTTCCTGCCAATATCAAGCTAGTCAACGAGTATATAACTAGGATTAGATAAACCTTAACTTTATACCAAAAAAATATAACCTAAAGGTCATTTACCACGTCTAATAATTCGACCATGTCCGTGTCACCCACGTCTATTAATGAAAATGAAGCCTTTACTTTGTTAACATATAGAAATGTACAAAAGAAAAATTATAAAAGATGCATAGCATGAGCCATAGTCACCTAGATTTCATCGCCTAGATAATGTCCTAATACCCTAGCAATTCTGAGCAGCCATGCCATACTTTCTTCCCTAATGGATGGCAATAAGCACCCCCAATTTAGTCCATTTTTTATTGGTCTTCTTGGGGTCATAGCTGGAGCAATTGTGGCTGTAATCTACCATTTTTTTTGCTGTTAGCTGCTGCAACCAAAGGCGTGAGCCAAGTCCATCAAATAGGCCTCAAACCAATCAAGAAGATAGGCCTAGCAGCACAAGCAATTCATTGGCGCAATTGATTCCAATCTTCAAGTACTCCCAAGAGAGTAGAGAAGAAACGTGTGCTGTGCTTGTCCGAGTTCAAGGAAGGCGAGGAGGTTCGGGTGTTGCCCGAATGTCTGCATTTGTATCATGTAACTTGCATCGATGGGTGGCTTAAATCCCACTCAAATTGCCCGCTTTGTCGAGCTGGTACTATTCCTACACTGCATGCGGTTTTGTCTGCTCCAAGTCCAGGTAAAACTCTGCGGCCAGAGCTCCATAGATTGCCGAATTTGTAAGCATAAACTTCAAATGATTTATAGATGGCTTTGCATTCCAACTCTACTACTCTTGTTTGCAAGATGAATGTGTTTAAAAGCTTGGACCAATGTCGTAGCTAGATTGTGCATGTGAAAAATAGATGAAAAAAATGTTCGGTCAATTGCATTGGCAATTTAGCATAGATGTTAAATCATCATATGCTGTGTAAAATATTTGTTCTTATCAATTAAGATAGATACTTCTTTTTGATAATAATTAAGATAGATGCTTCAATCCTAATAGTTTTGTTATGCTCATTTTCATTCAAAGAATATCATTAAAAACTTAAGGCATGTAAAGGTTTAGCAATCCTGGTTTAATTTACAATCTTGGTAGTGAAATACTAAAAGCTAAACCCAATATATCGAATTTAAGATGATTAAATCAACAATTTGAATCTAGTTTGTCTACGACATACAGAGAAAAAAAATTTAAAAATAGATATTTATGATAATAAAAAAGAGAGAACATTCATTTTTTTTTTTTTTGAAAGAATGATAGAAAATTTATTGAAACCAATATTCAGAGTAGTACAAGTAAAGGCCAAAACTACAATAGTTTGGCGTGGGGGGATAATGACTACAACAACTGTCATGACCCCGATGGAAAAGGCACTAATGTACGCCTATATCAGCTGTCTATTTACTGTGCTACCATACAAGTTTTGTATTCTGTTAACACGCTATTTGCTCTCTCCATGATGACCCTTGGCTGAAGCTGAACATGATCAAAATAGTATTTATTTTTGGCATTCCAAATGCTCCAAGCCGTTGCTGCCCACCTATCTAGATCGTCTGCTTCCAACGCTGTCTGCATTTTTTTGAATAGCAGGAAGAAATTGTCCACCTCATTGCTGCATTTCTGCACTCGGCCTCTCATCAAAGCCCACACATTTCGTGCAAATGGGCAAGTCCAGAGCACATGTGATGTTGTTTTCGGTTCCTGTCGACAGATATCGCAAGTTGCCTCAATTCAAACTTTCCTTCGACATAGGTTGTTCCTCGTAGGTAGGCAGTTGCTACATGCTCTCCATATGAAGTTTCGCACCTTTGGGGGGACATATAACTTCCAAATTCTTCCCCCTGTTGCACCATGTTGTCAAGCTGAAGAGTGTTCTGCCCAATCTCCAGATTTCAGTTTGAGAGCAATGCAGTATGCGGACTTAACCGAGAATTGTTGTGTCTTGTTCGTTGTCCATATCAGGTTGTCCTGTGAGTCAAGGTGATTAAGTGGGAGAGCTAAAATTTCTGCACATGTGCTTTGGGTGAAGGTAGCCACCAGCTTGCCCTATCCCATTGTCTTGTATCATGGTTGATCAAGTCGCTGACTCGCATTTGATCATCAGGTTCATTGAGGAAAACCGGTTTATTCTGTAGCCATGTGTGTGATAGGACCCCAATGTTTTGGCCATCTCCAACCCTCCATGTGGACCCCTCTCTTATGATATCTCTTGCAGCCAAGAGTGACCTCCAAACAAATGATGGATTTGGTCCCAAATCAGCCAACATAAAGCTACAGTTTGGGAAGTACCTTGCCTTGTAGACCCTATAGAAGAGTGAATGGTTGTTATGAATGAGCCTCCATGCTTGCTTAGCCAACATTGCCAAATTGAAAGCCGATACATCTCGAAAACCCATTCCTCCCTTCTTTTTATGTGTGCACAACTTTTGCCAATTGATCCAATTAATCTTCCTCTCCTCCTTTGTTTGTCCCCACCAATACTTTGACAAAATCGAATTGATGTTGTCACAAATAGATCTTGGGATTTTGAACAAACCCATGGAATAGGTCGGTATGGCTTGTGCCAACGTCTTAATTAGGATCTCACGTCCAGCTTTGGATATAAACTTCTCCTTCCACCCCATCACCCTCTTGGTTATTTTTTCTTGAAGCTCTTTAAAGGTATTGACCTTAGATTTTCCACTTGCAATCGGTAGACCCAGGTATTTTTCGGTGTTTGACATAATCCTTGCCCCTAATAGTTGTTGAATTGCTCTCCTCACCTCCAGCTTGGTATTTGTGCTAAAAAACAATGAAGTTTTTTGTCTATTGATTGCTTGTCCCGATGCCGCCTCATAAGTCTCCAAAAGGTCCAGTAACCGCTGGCATTCCTCTACGGTGGCTTGAGAAAATAGGAGGCTATCATCCGCAAACAAAAGGTGGGAGATGCAAACCCTTTGTTGGCTAGATTTTACGCCTTTTAACTGGTGGCTTTCTTCGGCTTTCCTTAGCAAAGTAGATAAGCCTTTAGCAACAAGCAAGAACAAGTATGGTGAGAGTGAGTCTCCTTGCTTTATACCTCTTGATGGGGTGATGAAGCCTCGTGGTTCCCCATTTATTAGAATGGAGTATGAGGCAGTAGTGAGTGTCTCTATGGCCAAGTGCACCCATCTTGGGGCAAAACCCAATTTTAGCATTATCTGTTACAAGAATCCCCTCTCCACCCTATCATAGGCCTTGCTGATGTCCAGCTTGACTGCCATTTGTCCCATCCTCCCTCTTCTTCGATTTCGCATCCTGTGTAACAACTTATAGGCTACAATAGTGTTATCAGTAATAAGGCGATTAGGAACAAACGCACTTTGAGCATCAGTGATAACCATAGGGAGTATGAATTTCAAGCGGTTTGCCAGGACCTTAGAAACAATTCTGGAAATTACATTGCCCAAACTTATTGGCCTATAATCAGATATGTGTTTGAGATCATTATTTTTTGGGATCAATACAATATGGGTATAATTCATCTTTTGCAACATATGACCAGAATTTAAAACTGAAAGGATTGCAGTTGTTACATCTTGACCCACAATATGCCAAAACTTTTAAAAGAAAAAAGGGGACATACCATCAGGTCCAGGTGCTTTTGATGGATGCATCTGAAACAAGGCTTTCTTGACGTCCTTCGGATTATACCTTTGGAATAAAGTACTGTTCATTTCTGGAGTAACCAATTAATCCACCGCGTTCAAAACCCCCTCAAAATCTGTTGCGTTCGATGATGTAAATAGGTCCTGGAAATAATGGATGGTTGTTTTGGCAATTTGGTCCTCAAAGGTGCCCCATTCCCCATTCTGAGACGTGATCCCAGAAATGTGATTTTTTCTACGCCGCTGGCTGGCTCTACGATGAAAAAATTTCGTATTTTTATCACTTGCTGATAGCCAAATGGATCTTGATCTCTGGCACTAGAAAATCTCATCTTGATGGAGGAGTGTGTTGATGTCATTTTTTAGAGTTCTAATTAGTGGTTGATTTTCCGGGTCATTTTGTAAGGCTAACTCCTCTAAGGCCATTTGCTTTTCCTGGATTTGAGTTTTAAAATTCCCAAAAGTGGTTCTGCTCCAGGTGACTAGTGCTTGCCTACATTTTTTGATCTTCTCAAACAAGCGATACATAGGGCTACCTCCTCCAATATCAGATTCCCATGATGCATGGATCACCGCTTCATAACCCGGTTGGCGCACCCATTTTTCTTCAAACCTCCTTGGAATTTTCTTCTTCCCGCACTGCTGATTCGGCCTGGACAAATTTATTAGGATGGGAATATGATCTGAGTAAGTAGATTAGAGATGAGTTACCTTAGCGTGAGGAAACATAGTTCTCCATTCCAATGTTGCACATGCTCTATCCAAGTGCTCTTGTACAAACTCTTCCCCAGTGCGACCATTGTTCCATGTGAATATATTTCCTTGAAATCCCATATCCACCAGCCCACAATGGAGTAGTGTAGAACGAAACTCCATCATTGATTGTTGCTGTTTCGGTAATCTGCCTTGCTTCTCAGTGGAGTTTAAGATCTCATTAAAATCAGCACAACATAGCCATGGGACTAATAATCTAGTGTGGAGATGTTTTAGGAGATGCCATGATTCCTTTTTCCTACTCTTCTCTGGTCAACCATAGAATCCCGTCAACCTCCACGGGTGTTATTCGTCATTGGGTATGAGAGCGTCTATGTGATGGGGTGAGTAGGTTTGGATGCGTAACTTAATCTCCTCCTTCCAAAGAAGCGCCAAACCACCCCTACGTTGTGTACAAGGCACTGCTAGCATGCATCGATAGGTCGTTTTGTTTCCATCAAAAACAAAACTTTGGGAGCTTTTTCCTTCACAAGGTGAGAAAGGACATCGACTGCACGTTGGTTCTCAAGCCCCCGGCAGTTCCAACTTAGGATGATTATTGCTCTCGACGGGGCTGAGAGGCAGCTGCCGCCGTTGGTATTTGCATGTTGTCACTCTCTTCGTGATACTTCTATCTCTTCCTACTCTCTATACCTGTGCTCTTCTCAATTTTCTGCAATTTATTCTCCACTTCCAGCCCTCTCTTCTTCCCCTCTGTCCGCTCTATTGTTAGACCTTTGGGTGTATGTGTTTTTTTTCCTTGTGGTACGATCTTTCTGTATGACCCCGGCTTGGCCCTCTCCTTCCTCTCTATCGTGTTCAGCGTAGCTGAGTTTGTGTCCTCTAATTGCTCACGTGACTTGAGCGTGCATAGGGTAGCCTTAGGTTTAGAGTTTGGAGAGTTAATGGTGGCCACGTCAACAGTGATTGGGACTGAGAATAATTGCTCCCCATAATTTACGGTCTGCCCATCTGTAGCTATCCATTGCTTCTCCCCCTTATCCATGATCACGTCCAGGTGCATGAGAGAACATTCATTTAAAGCAACTAGCTTGTGAAACTTCTATTATATAGAATATATAGCATATGATAGTATATAATTTGCGTTGGCTTTTGACATATGGTAGTATTGCTTGACTAATATAATATTGAAAGGTTATGATTTAGATTCCAAAAGAATAAGTAGCATATTAATTAAAATCAAGGATAAATTACATGTACAGCGAAATTAGACTTATTCAGCTATTATATATATATATATATATATATATTTTTTTTTTGAGAAGAGAGTTATTATATCGAATTTTACAGAAATGATACTTTGCCCCCACAAATGCTCAAAATGATTGACACACTACACCCCATTATTTTTTGAATTATTTTTGGGGTGAAGTATTAATTGTTTTGATCATTTGGGAGGTTGGAATTGGGGTGAAGTATCAATTATTTTGATCCTTTTGGGAGTGTCTTTTCTTGAAAAATTGGGTATAGCAAGTCTAATTTCTCTACAACTTGAGGGTGTCAATGTAATTTACCTATTAATTAATAGAACAAGCTTGATGATACCAAAAATTGTCAATTGGGTCACTTGTCTAATCTAGAGCTTTTAACAATCATTTAAGATCTGCAAGAAAAAACAGAGTTGATCAAAGAGACCATCGAGTTGTGCCCTGCGGGAGAGCCTCCAATGCTTAAGTTAGTATTAGCCCCATATATTTTGTATATAGATAGTATTTTGTAAGATTTTTCTCATACCTTAGCAAGTGAGGCAATTTTTTATTTTTATAAGTGATTTAGGTAGTTATTGTACATAATTGTAAGTGATTATTACCCTAAATGTAACGGTCATTGGCTTGGTGGGAGTTTAAGACATTTAGGTAATGATCACCGGATTCAAATTCTCAAGATTTCCTAGGGTACTCTACTAATAAATTTCCTTAAATCCTAACCATTCTTTTATGATTTAAGAGTCTAGATTCTGCTATGTCAGCTTTCCACTAATAATACTTTTAAAATAATATAATAATGTTGCAAACAAAACTGTAAGGACGGGATTTGAGTCTTCGGCCCAATAGGTTGATAGACTTAGGCCCAAAAAGTCCAAAACAATGACTTTGTAGAGTGTGGGCTGGAAATAAACTGATTTAAATAAATAAAAAATCGTCCTCGGCAAAGTCCGAGAAGACCAATTCGTATATATTTCTTTCAAGTTGGATTACAAATTCAGTTCTTTCTTACTACAATTTTTTTCTCTCCCTTTTTCCTCCGTCTCTCTCAAGGTGTCTCTCCTATTTTATACTACCTTTCTCTTCCATCTCTACCCTCCATGTGTAGATTAGTTTGTCGGTCATGATCTTTGTCCCATCCGCACCTTCACGGAGTGTTTGGGTAGTAGTTATAAAGCTGAAAGTTACTGTTCAGACATCACCTCCTCATTAATGTGGCCAGAGAGTTAGCTGCAGAACATTCAATGCGGTGGTAGCAGCTTTCCCTTAGATATTTCTTAGTTCCTACCTGTCTTGTATACTCATAATGTATATCCTTATCACATTTATCCCAGATGATAGGATACATATCTTGATCTTTATCTCATTTATCCTAAGAGACATTCCTCCTCGGACCACCTCCCTTAGCTTTTACAGTCGTAATTTGTTCGTTAATCCCATAGTTTTATGCCTTCCATACTTCTGATCCATTCTCGGGCCGTTTGAGCATCCTCAGATAAGGCCCAAGGCCTAGTATATATATTTGGGCCCCTTGTCCCTACAAAAACAATTAAGATTATTGTTAGTGGAATGCTGACATGGCAAAATCTAGACCATTAAATCATTAAATAATGGTTAAGATTTAAGGAAATTTATTTGGTAGAGTAAACTAGGAAATCTAGAGAATCTGAATCCATGATCATCATTGAATATATTGAATGTGTTTGAGTGGTTACTTATCAGTTATCTTTCTTTGATGGCTTATTGATGACTAAATGTCATCTATTAAGGTGGACAACCAATTGATTTTCCTGGACTCATCAAAGCTGTTTATTGATTTCACGTAAATAATCGTTCAATCACATTTATTAATCACCAAATCTAAAAATAATAATAATAAAAGAAATAAAATCAATACACAAATTTTGGTGATAAATTGGAAATCTAAGGAAGAGCCTTTTTAAAGGAAAAAAATCACTTAGGGGGATCCAGTCCCTTAGAAAATTCACTAGAAGAGACAATAATAATCAATCAAAACATATAAAACTTATGTAACTTAAACACAACCTCATTCTTTCCATCAAGGTGGCCCGGAAACTAGAGAATTCTTTTGCATGAGACTTCTTTATGAATAAATCTCGTTTGCAACGTCAAACTCTAGAGAGTAACAATAGCGACCCACTATCAAAAAAATTAACTTTGTGTTTTAAAAATAAATAATCTAAGCTTAAGGGTGAATGGTAATTGTAAGAGTAATGGGCCAGTAGGGGCAACGGACTAGTAAGGATGATGGGCCTGGAACTTTTTATCCATTTACACATTGGACCTAAAGCCCAAGTCGAGGACGGAGGCTAGTCTGAGGATGGTTCAACTTAATCTAAAAGATCTGCATTGAAGGTTGAAGAGGTTGAATATGAACTTGGCAAACCCGAAAGTTTCGCCGAGGATGAATACCACCTCGGATCACCTAAGCCGAGATAAGTCTTGGAGTCCTGCCGTTCAAGAAAACACCCCAGAGGATTCTGCCAGACTGGGCGAATGTTGTAGAAACATGTACCAAGAAAAGATCCCAAAATATTAAGGAAGTAGGCTGACAACCCCGCATTGAATGCTCTGCAGTTAACTCTCTGGTCTCATTTATGTGGAGAAAACATCTGAACAGTGACTTCCAGCCTTACAGCTACCACACAGAGATTTTTGAAAAAGGGAGATGGGACAAGTATCAACAAAAATCACTAAACTTGCACGTGGAAGGCTTAGAGAAGGAGGAGAAGGCATATAAAAGGAAGGAGAGACCTAAAGAAGTGGTAGAGGGAAAAAAACAAGAAAAAGGAAAAAAAATTGTAAACACTGGGAATCAAATTTGTATCCATCCTTGAACAATATTTAGATTTCCTCGGATATAGGCCGAGGATAAATTTCTGGGGTTAACATCTTTGTTTTCTTTCTCCTTGTGATCTTAGCCCATCTAATTGATTGTTTAATCTACGCTAGCCCAGCTTTCTTTACCTACACTCTACAAATTCATTGTTTTTAGGCCTTTTAGGCTGTTCCATCCACTCGTTGGGCCAGAACGCCTAAATTTTGTGTCCTTATAGTAATGTAAGAAATTTTATATTTAGGAACCACCAAAGGGTGATAGCCTAATGGTAGGAGTCCCTTAAACCATCACCCTTGCGAGTCCAAGGGTTATGGTTTGAGTCGTGGTGCTTCAATTTAAAATGCTGCTCCCTCATAGATAGACCCAAATAGCTTCGGTGGTCCCACACCATAAAATTCGTATTTAAGTGGGCCAAGGCAAAGATACCGCACCATATGAACCATTTTTTTGTTTATCAAAAATAAAAAAAAGTTTTATGCTTAGGAAGAAAGTCATATAATCACAAATAAGGACTTATCTATTTTGGCTCAAAGAGAAAGGCTTTTAATGGGGCTTATATAAGTAGGTTTAGGTTTTGGTATAAGTAAAAACATTTTGAGAAAACGATGGAACAAGAGTTTCAACATGCCACCTCGTGCTTTAGAGAAGAAAAAGAAGAGCTTGATAGAAGTATTAAGAAGTTCAAGGATAGTGGTGGGGAAAAGCCTTTCGTTCAGCCCCGTGGTCAGGTAAGTTACAAAGACAGCTTTATTGGGGATATCCCAGGAGCCTATGCTCAAGCATTTAGTTTTGATAATGAAGAGGTTCTTGAAGCAGAGTCTGACTCTGAGTTAGAAGATATTACGAAAGGTCTGGTAGAAGTTAAACTCTCAAAAGAAACTAAAACTCGTTTCAGGGCACCCTGGGCCAAGGCTTTGATAGTGAAAGTGTTTGGTAGGATTGTTGGATACAACTATCTCACTTTCAAGATCAATGTCTTGTGGAAACCCACTGCTAGAATGGATTGTGTGGATCTAGACAAAGATTTTTTCTTGATAAAATTCTATGACAATGGGGACTATGACAAGGTTTTACGTGGTGGTCCATGGTTTATTGGAGAGCATTTTCTGGCAAGCAAACCTTAGGAGCCTTATTTCAAAGCTTCAGAGTCTAGCTTCTCATTGGTGGCTGTCTGGGTTAGGTTTCTAGAGCTGCCCATTAAGTTCGATGACAGCCCAGTCCTATTAAAAATTGGCAAAGCCATTGGTCCAGTCCTTAGGATTGATTCCTACACAGCCTCCAGCTCAAGAGGTAGTTATGCCCTACTATGCATACAGATTGATCTAATGAAACCGCTGATAAACACTGTCAAAGTGGGTCAGTAATACCAGAAAGTGATGTATGAAGGTTTGTCAATATTATGCTTCTGTTGTGGTAGAGTTGGACATAAAACAAGAGTCCTGCTGTTATCGTGTCCAACTCGAGGAGAAAACTTCAACAGCTGAACCGGTACTTGTGCAAGTAGAGAAGAAGGTGCACCAAAAACCAAAACAAAAATTTGGGGAATGGATGTTGGTAACTAGAAAGAAACAACCAGTTAAGAACGAATAAGAAATTACGCCCAACCAGGTTAGCCAGCGTGGGATGACAGAAACAAAAGGAACTAAGGGAACTTTTGGAATTCCAAACTCTAGCCAGGCCCTCTTTAATTCGGATAAGACCTTCCTTTTCAAGGCTGAGGCTCCACATGACTCTGACTTAGTTGGTGACAATGGAAGGAAGGCACATGAAGATAGTGTATGCAATACGCCTAATGATTTGGTTAAGATCCGGGAAAGCTGCCTAGGAAAAGATGGAATGCTCTTGGGGAATGGACTGGGTTGTTACTCAAGCCATGTAGATGGGACAGAGAAGAAGAAAGCCAAAATCACAAGACCACCCCAAGGGAAAAAAAGCTCCATCCCCAAAGAAATCAAGTCTTTAAAGCACTCTAGTCCTGAGCCAAGCACCAAATCGATTCACCCTACCCCTTCAAACTCACCTGGCTTATCCTTCAACCCCCTCCATGGATCGGTCCAATAGAAGGCCACCAACCTTCCCCTCCTCGAGTTGGGCAATATAGCACAGGAACAAACCCATAGTTATTCCCGACGAAGTAATTGCTTAGATTCGCTCAGCTCCCACGGACACAATGGATTGGACTGAGGAGAGTCTTTGCGCAGCGTGGAAGCACATAATTCCAATCACCCCCGAGAGCATGAGAACAGGGAACTTGGCATTGGACCATCTAGCGTGGGGAACAACAAGGAAATCCTTGGTGGAAATTCCTAACAGACATGCCATTGATCTCGGAAGTAGAAGCGCAGGAGTTGAACAAGCTCAGGATGCCATTAGTGCTGCCCCACTTGGAGGAATCGGGTTAGCTGATACAGGAGAGAAAAGTAATAGATTTCAGGGGATCAGGTTCAGCACACTTGGGGAATTGTCCCACTATGAAACTGTTCCAAGTGCTCAAGACGGTTAAGAATTACGATCTCCTGGCTTACTGTAGAGAGGAAATGCAGGGGATACTGAATTACTTGATAGTGTGGAAGCCAGATTAGGTAGCTTCCAACGATCTTCTTCGGAGGATGGGATGGAGCATGATAGCAACATTAATGATGGGGACTAACCCAATGGAGATTCCTAACAACTACTGCTCCCAAATGAATGTTCTTCTATGGAACTATAGAGGTGCACTAAATTCGGATTTTAAGAGGAGTTTATTTGAAATGGCTGCAAACCACTTTCCTTCCATCATGATCATTACTGAAACCAGGGTTGGCGGCGACAGGGCAGCTAGAATTTGTGAGGACCTTCCTTTCAATGGGTTCTTTGTTACAGACATCATTGGATATACAGGAGGGCTATAATTACTTTGGAAAAAAGAGGAAGTGGACATTTTTGTGCTGTCATCAACTGAGTAGGAGATTCATGCCACTGTCAAGGTACATGATTCTGACCTTACTTGGCTTATCTCTCCTATTTATGCTAGTCCAAGAATAGCTGAAAGGAAAATTCTTTGGGAAAATTTAACCGAAGTTGCTCAGTTGCATAATATGGCCTAGTTGTTATTAGGGGACTTTAACAAAGTACTTAGTAGTGAAGATAAATTTGGTGGTAGGAATATTAATCTTAATAGAGCTTTAGAGTTCAAAAAGTGCCTAGATTCTTGTAGCCTGTTGGATTTAGGGTTCTCCGGACCAAAATTTACCCAGTCCAACCTCAAACAGGTCTCGGATTTAATCTTGGAACGTATTGACAGATGTTTTGCCAATCCATCTTAGAGACTTCTATACCCTGAGGCTTCTGTTACCCATCTCCCCAGGGTGTTTTCCGATCATTGCCCCGTCCTTTTGTAAGCCCCCTTTTACCCCTCTTAACAGACCCTTCCGCTTTCAAACTATGTGGCTGCATCACCCTCGCTTCCTTGATGTGGTTAGAGGTGCTTGGGAGCATGAATCAATCCTACCTTCTGCCATTAAGTTATTCACAGATAGGGTCACCCATTGGAATAAAACAGTGTTTGGCAACTTGTTTGCAAGGAAAAGGAGAATACTAGCTAGGATCAATGGGACCAAATTACCACTTTGAAATGGGCCAAACCAATTCCTGGTGCAGTTAGAACATGATTTGATCAAGGAATATTCTTACATAAGGCTTCAAGAGGAAGAATATTAGGCCTTTAAATCCCGCATTAACTGGGCTGCCTATGGGGATCGTAATACGTCCTTTTTTCATATGTCCACGCTGGTTAGGAGACATCGAAATAGGATTAAAAGCATTAAGAACTCCTAAGGTGAATGGGTGTTTGAAATGGGCCAAACCAATTCCTGGTGCAGTTAGAACATGATTTGATCAAGGAATATTCTTACATAAGGCTTCAAGAGGAAGAATATTAGGCCTTTAAATCCCGCATTAACTGGGCTGCCTATGGGGATCGTAATACGTCCTTTTTTCATATGTCCATGCTAGTTAGGAGACATCGAAATAGGATTAAAAGCATTAAGAACTCCTAAGGTGAATGGGTGATTGAAGAGGAGGATGTAAAAAATGCTATCTTAGTGGGGTATAAAGACCTTTTCCAAACAAGCTTTCTCTTCTCCAATCGCCATTCTAACATTGAGAACTTTTCCTGCTGCTTTCTCTCTGAAGGTGATAGGATATCCCTATGTAGGAATGGCAACGGGTCGGGTTCGGGCCGGGTTTTTTCATACCCGGACCCAACCCGCGGGTCAAGACCCGCAGCCCGAACCCGGCCCGTTTATTAACCGGGTTTTTTTTCCGGGGCCCAGACCCGCCCCGCCGGGCTCCACGGGCCCCGCAGGCCCCGTTAAGCTCTGGCAGATTTGGGCCTAATCTAAGGCCCAAATCATGGCCCAACCAAAAAGAAAAAAAATTTGGATTAAAGCCCAATTTTGCTTTTTTTGATAAGAATTGAAGCCCAATTTTTTTTATGAGAATCCAGGCAGCAAACTTATTTTTGCCTACATTCAAGGCGTGCATATTCAAGCCTAAATAATGTCACGTTGTTAACGTGGCCCAAATGCCAAATTAATCCAAATCATAAGTTACTAATCATAAATAAATAAATTACCTGTTAATTATAAATTCATAAATCAATAAACCATAACTAATATCATAAACCAATATATCATAACTAAGATTATAAATCAATAAATCACCTAGCTAAAATAACCATTTAATCATAAATCAATAAAACATAGCTAAAATCACCTACGAAACATAAAAATAAAATAAATTCAACAAGTCCAAAAAATAAGTATTACAAGTCCAACAAGTCCAAAAAAATTAAAAAACTACAAAATAAGTCCCACAAGTGACAAGTTTAGAATAATTACAAACCCAAAAATTAATTCAAGAAGTCTAAGAAATTAAAAAGGCTACTAAATTAATATAAAATCTAATCTTCTACAGCTGTGACACAAGTCCCATCCTCTTCATTAGGCTCCCCATCATCAAGAATTGATTGAAATGTACAATCTCCAGACATAGTTGAAGAACCTACAACAACAATAAATTAAAAAATAGAATAAACTTCATCAAATCATAACTAACAAATTTAAAAAAAATGATTTATTCTTGGGATGAAGCCTACTACGGTGTGGACTTAACAGTCTTCCACTAGTGCTAAAGGCAGATTCTGAAGCAACAGTTGTAACAGGAATGGCCAAAACATCTCTTGCAATTTTTTGTAAAGTAGAATATTTGAGACCATTACTTTTCCACCATGCCAAAATATCAAAGTCTTCACTCCTTTTCAACACCCCTTCATCAATGAAATGATCAAATTCCATTCTAGCACTCCCATGTTTCTTTGAACTATTTGAATTATTATTCACAAACAAATCATAAGATGACATTGACCCACTCAACCTAAATTTCATTTGTACCACTTGATTTGAAGTACTTGTAGGCATATGAGAACTTCTTTCATTATCTACAGGAGACTCATCAATATCTCCATACTCATCAAGCAAATCATAACAAAGATTCTTGATTTTTTCAATCTCCAAAACAGAATTATCACCATAAATATTAGGATAATAAAACTCCAATAACATCATCTTATACCTTGGATCCAAGATAGCAGCAACAGCCATAACAACACTAACATTAGCCCAATAAGAATTAAATTTAGCAAGCATGCTTTCTGCCATCGTACTTATCATCTCATTTGAAGACAAACTCCATTCATTTAATGCAATTTTCAACTCACACACCAAAGTAAAATACATATTAGTTGTGGGATATTTACGACCAGAGAAAAACTCAGTCACACTATGAAACAACTCCAACCTCCCACAAATATCTTTGGCTACCTCCCAATCATGGTCATATGGCAAACATGTATAAGATGTTTCACGTTTAGCCAAACGAGCGCAAACATCTTTATAAACCAATGCAGTAGAAAGCATTAAGTAAGTTAAATTCCAACGTGTCTTACAATCTAAAACCAACTCTTTGGTGCATTGAATACGCAATTGGTGTGCATTTTCATCAAATTTTTGCCTCCTTTTTGGTGATCCAGTCCAATAAATCACACTATCACGAATCCTTTCAATACCATCACCAATAAGAGACAAACCATCTTGAACAATCAAATTCAAAATATGTGCAGCACACCTCATATGCAACATAGAGCCACCCAACATAAGAGAACTAGTATCAAGCTTATTCAAAAGAAGTCTTATCATGGCATCATTAATACTACAATTATCAACAGTTATTGTGGACAACTTCCTATTAATGTTCCATTCTAAAAAACAATCAACAAGAACTTCAGCAAGGACATCTTTCGTGTGTGGAGAAGGAACATAAACAAACCTAGAAAAATAATAGGAATAATTATAACATAACTTTATAAACATTCTATTTAACATAAAGTCTAAGTTTGATCAATAAACTCAATTCATAAATAAATAATAGATTTAACATTCATAGATTAAAAAATTACCTTAAAACCCGGCTTTGCAATGTCCAAGTTTGATCAATAAAGTGAGCGGTAATGACCATGAACCCTCTCTTTTTGTTACTCGAAGTCCACATATCAGTTGTAATTGCCATCCTACTTCCATTCTTGTCTGTCATCTTCAAAGCTTTCTCCCTCTCATTCTCATAAATTTTAATAATGTCACTCTTCAAAGTGTTTCTTGAGATAAGCTTAAACAAAGGTTGAAGAGACTTCACAAATACTCTAAACCCAAGGTGGT
Organism: Lithocarpus polystachyus; assembly: GCA_033629205.1. NCBI lineage: Eukaryota > Viridiplantae > Streptophyta > Magnoliopsida > Fagales > Fagaceae > Lithocarpus > Lithocarpus polystachyus. The sequence goes on from CM066168.1 coordinate 56,962,128, forward strand.
CAACTATTGAAAGTGGGTATTCATGTAGAATGACCATACGGGCAAGATTATTCCTCACTATGTTTTGATCAAATTGGTAAGCATTTAAACCCATTGTTCCATCCACCTTATTTTGTTGTCTAATTAACACTTGTTGTCGCATATCTCTTATATCTTTAAATTTTAACTGTGGACATCTTGCTAAATGATTACGCAAATGGGTTGTACCTTGACTAGAGTCGCCCAAGTAAAACTTGCTACAATGATGGCATTCGGCTTTAAATTTTTCATTAACTTTCTTCCTTGTAAAATGCTCCCAAACATCTGAGGTAGTCTTTCTTTTTCTACCGGTATCCTCATCCTCATTTGTACCCTCTTGCTCTCCTTGACTCCCCTCTTGTTCCTCTACCTCTAAGTCCTCTTCCACCAAGTCCACTACTGGAGATTTTGGAATCCTAATTAATTCAAAAGTTTGGAAGTTAGAAATTCTATCAATCAAAACAAATATTCACAAATTCATTATTACACATACTCATTGATTAATGAACACAAATTCATAATTACACAGATTCACAAATTCTATCAACCCAATGATAATTAAATATGATTAACTACAAATTCAAACACTTACTCGTTGTTTAATGGGCATAAAGGTGATGGTGATGGTGATCCTGACGGTGAGTTGCCAGAAGGCGACAATGGCGAGGGTGATCGTGAAAATGGCGAAGGAGACTGCATAGCTGGCAAGGGACAACGTCCAGTTCCCGAGGGAGAGCTGCTTGGCGAGGAAGAACCAGATTTGTTTGTGTCTCCCATCTCTACTGTAGGCACTACGTTCACAACAAACTCAAAAAACAATAAACAATTTCTTCCATTAAACAAACTAACTAGTTTATTAACTTGTTTATTGATCTTTATAAAATTGCTGCTTAAAATGTTCAAAATAGCTAGATAATTGTACATAAGTTATGTACTATTTTGCTTTATTTTTTTATTAATTTTTAATTTTGTTAATACTTAATCGTATTATATATGTGTGTGTATATAGATATATTACGAGAGAGTGGACTAATAAATAGGACATTTACAGATTTACTTAAGCTGCTAAAACAAGTGCATGATCTACCACAAGTCCACAACCATAAGATAGTGATAAATTTTATATAGTTTAGAAGTTAGAATGGTGCAGCCGAATCATACTAGGCATGTGGTCACAGAATCTTGGGTTAATTATTCTAAATTTCTAACTTTCCAATAAACTCACTGCTTGTGCATAAGTAGGAAAATAATGTATCAATGTTTAAAACCCAAATCATATTTCAGCTCAAAACAAGAAAATCCAACAACCCCATTCCAATCAAGCAATCAAAAACATTTCCATTTCACATAAACAATAGCAAGAGAAGGTCTGACCAATACCCATTTCACATTTTCACATAAACAAATCCAACAATCAGCAAGCAATACCCAGATCAGAAAAAACTGAAAAAGAAAAAAACAATAGAGAGAGAGAGAGAGTTGAGGAGTGTACCTGAGGAAGAGTAGCAAGAGAGCTTCGTGGGCTGTTGATGAGGCGAGAGCTGCGTGGGCTGTTGAGGAGGCGAGAGCTGCGTGGGCGTGGGCTGTGTGAGGAGCCCTACGCTGCGTGAGCTGTGTGAGGACGAGCTGCTCAGCTGCGTGACCACTGACCCGTGAGGAAGAGCTGTTTGAGGTGTGCGCTGTGTGAGGTTTGAGGTGTGAGTGTGAGGTCGTGTGAGCTGTGTGAGGTTTGAGGTGTGAGGCCGTGTCACTTGTGCTGAGTGTGTATGCTGAGTGGGGCAGCGCAGTGAGGGTGAGGAGGGATTGAGGCAGGGAGGCGTGAGTGAGAGTGAGGGGAGAGCGGCTGTGGGCTGTGGCTGCTTTGCTGAAAGTGAAAGTGAGAAGTAGGGTTAGATTAAGAGAGATATATATAGTATAGGGTTTTTAGTAATTTTATGTTACTGGGTTCAGGTCCGGGTCCGGGTTCAGGTCCGGGTTTCGGGCAGGGTTTTTATAGAAAAACCTGGGCCCGACCCGGACCCGGATCGGGTTTTTTTTTTAAAACCCATACCTGACCCTATACCTTATCGGACCGGGTAAAATCCTGCCCATTAGGGTCAGGCTGGGCCGGGTACCCGCGGATCGGGCCGAAATTGCCATGCCTATCCCTATGTGCCCCAGTTTCAGAGGAGGAAATAAAATATGGGCTTTGGACTTTGAAGCCATTTAAAGCTCCAGGAGCTCATGGGCTTCACGTGGGTTTCTTCCAATATTTTTGGGCTAATGTTAGAACCTCAGTTTGCAGGGAGATATATAGTAGTTTTGAAGCTAAGGCAGTTCCTAAGTATCTAAATCCAACCCTGATCTCATTAATCCCAAAAAATAAAAGTCCCGAGAGCCTTAATAATTATAGGCCCATTAGTCTATGTAACACAATTTACAAAGTGATCACCAAATTATAGTAGGCTGAATCAGACCTTTCTTGGATAAACTTATTTCCCCAATCCAAGCAGCCTTCATTCCGAGGAGAAGAGGCCTAGATAATATCATCATTGCACAGGAGTTAATCCATTTCTTAGATAAGAAAAAAGGAAATAGAGGATTCATGGCAATCAAAGTGGATCTTGCCAAAGCTTATGACTGTATTGAATGGAGTTTCATTCATAAAGTTCTTAAAACATTCCACTTTCCCCAAATGATGATTGACTTGATCATGAGTTGTGTGACCACCACAAGCATCTCAATCCTTTTCATTGGTAGTAAGCTGGACTCCTTTAAGCCTTCAAGAGGAATCAGGCAAGGGGACCCCCTTTCCCCTTACTTGTTCATCCTTTGCATGAAATACCTTAGGTCCCTTATTAAGAAGGAATGCATTGCCAAAAGGTCGATCCCGATGAAAGCATCCAGGGATAATGTTGATATCTCACACCTTTTTGTCGCGGATAATATAATGTTGTTTGCAAAGGTGAGTGAAGAAAGGTGCAAAGCCATCAAAGATGTTCTAGACACTTTTTGTCAAGAATCTGGGCAGAAGATTAGTCTTGAGAAGTCTCAGATTTATTTTTTGCCAAACACTCCATCTAACCTCAAGGACAAAGTTTGTGATTATTTGGGGATTCATGCAACCACCAACATTGGGAAGTACTTGGGTTTCCCCCTGAGACACATAGGGGCAACCAGGAGACAATTTAACTTTGTAGCGGAGAGGGTGATCTCCAAGCTTACTGGCTGGAAAGCCAAGTTCCTGTCTTTCGCGGGTAGAACTGTCCTAGTAAAATCAGTCATAGCAGCTATCCCCAATTACGTAATGCAAGGGGCAGCTCTCCCCACACATCTATGTGACAAACTAGATAAAATTAATAGGGATTTTCTTTGGGGTTCATCACCGAATAAGAGGAAGTTACGTTTGGTTGGTTGGAACAAGATCATTAAGTCAAAGGAGGAGGGAGGCTTGGGGATACAAGTGGCAAAGGCAAAAAATACCGCTTTACTAGCGAAGATAAATTGGAGACTATATCAAGAAAAAGAGTCATTATGGGCTAAGGTCATTTTGCAGAAATATTGCTCCCAATCAAGAAGGAACTCCAAGGACCAGACAAGCTGCCATGCTCTCCTCGCTGGTCCACAGTTAAAAAAGGCTTTCCCATTTTTGAGAAGGGACTGTGTTGAAGCGTAGGAAAAAACTCAAGGCTGAACTTCTGGGGGGACAAATGGGTAAAAGGGAACTCTTTAAGAAGTATGGTTGAAAGCCCCCTCACCCAAAGAGAAGCCAATCTGACTATAGATGATCTATTCCAAGAAGGGAATTTGAGCTGGAATTCTATATCCTTTGACTTACCGAGTGAGGTAAAAGACAAGATTTATGCCACACCCATGCAAATCTATGGTGAAAAGAAAGATTCCTTGCTGTGGAAGTCCTCCCATGATGGTGAGTTTAACATGGCTTCGGCTTATGCTTCATACTTCACAGCAGATAATAACCCTCAAGTCTTTGTGGGCAATTGGGTTTGGAAGTTAGACATATGGCCAAAAATTAGTTCCTTCCTCTAGTTGTGTCACCATAATAGTGTCCCAGTGAGGCAAGTGGTTGCTGCTTGAGGTATCATTGTGATACTACTTGCCCTTTGTGTAAAAACCAAGAGGAAATAATATTGCACTTACTGAGAGATTATCCCTTCGCTGCCACCTCTTGGAAAGCAATCAAAACCCCCCACTCTTTGTCTAACTTTAGGCATTTTGATCTACCTGAGTGGTTAAAGAAGAACTGCCTTGACAGCAACCAGTTGTAGGCCAATGGGTTGCCTTGGAGCACACAATTCCTCTTTGCCATTTGGGGTCTTTGGAAACACATGAATAGAGTGGTATTTGAAAACACCCCTCTGAACTCCTGCCTCCACAAAGCCTGCATTCAAGAAGCCATGGAGTACCACTTTTGTGTGGGGAAAGTGCGCATTCCCAAACCTTACTTAACCAACCTAGTGTGTTGGCACAAACCAGAGGAAGGGTGGTTTAAATTAAATTTTGATGGTGCTTCCTTAGGAAATCAGGGCAAAGCTAGAGGTGGAGGTGTTATCCATAATTGTAATGGCAACTGGGTTAAAGGTTATAAAAGAAAAGTTAGGGTTGCAACTAGCATCATAGCTGAATTTTGGGCACTCAAAGATGGTTTCATATTGTGCAGCTTGATGCAAAAGTTATTGTGCAGCTTGTTCTATCCAATAATGACTCTAACAGAGCTTACTCTCCCCTCCTAAATGATTGCAAGTTTCTCCTTAATCGGTTCCAGCTTCAAGGTCAGCCATGTACCACTTTTGATTTTGTTATTTTAGATTATCCCAACTCTGATGAATTATGTAACATTTTGAATTTTGATGCAAAGGGCCTGTACACTCTAAGGCGTTCTGCGAATACTTCTATAGATTTGAATTGATAATGTAATGCTTCCTTTTAACAAAAAAAAAAAAAAGGGTTTTGGTATAAGTTAATTAAAGACTTTCGAAACTTCCGAATAAGGTTTTCACAATTTCATTCAAGTGAATTTTGCACGAATTTTTTTCATGCTTAATTGTTCCATTCGAGCGAGTCTTGATTTTGCTCGACTAGAATTACTGGTCATCAAGTTCTTTAATCTTGACAAACCTTTGCACATCATAAAAACTCAATTATAATAGATTACAACCCTCTTAAATCTTAACACATGGTTTGTCTTTGTCACATGAAATTTGCCAATCTCTAAAAACCACACAAAGATGCTGATATGATCCCCAAACAAAATTCTGCATTAGGGCCTTGTACATGCATATATATAATTTGAAGCCCCAACCCAGCTAGCCTCGGATGTTATATAAATTCTTCACAGCCCTGGCCCACCCTGATTCTGGGCTGCTCTTCTGGTCCATACTCCATAGTCCATACACACTCATAACTATAGAAAGAAAATAAAATGCTTTTGTTGTGTAGCAATCATGATGTAGGTTTGTCTTCTAACCTCATTTACCGTCAGGTGTCAATTATTGCTGCTCAAAATTCCAAAGCAAACCCCACACCCACCGTTCACAAGGCACTAATCTAGTAATCTTCTCCATAAGCTGCTTAAAATACAAAACAAAAAAACAGGAAAAAGCAAAAACACAAAAAAGAGTCTAACCAGTCTCTCCTCTCCACCATGGAGACCGCACCCACAGTTCTTCTAAGCTTCGAAGAACCACCTCCCTTCCCTGCATCGCCAAGCAGCGTGGACTTATCCCCTCTTGAATTCGTTCTCGCTCTTATTGCTGTGGTCACCATCCCAGCCTTAGTCTACGTCTTCTTCTTCGCCGTGAAGTGCCCTCCGAACCCTTTTCGAGGTCGAAGATACCGGAGCTCCTCGAGCGAGACCGATGGGAACAGTAACGTAGATGGGGTTGCAGATGTTGTTAAGGTTGAGAAAGAAAGCAGCCACGCTAGTAAAAATGTTGTTGGTAGTGAGTGTCCTGTGTGTTTGATGGTGTTTGTAGAGGGTGAAGAAGTGAAGCAACTGAGTGTGTGCAAGCACTCTTTCCATGCTCCTTGTATTGACTTGTGGCTCAATTCTCATTCTAACTGTCCCGTTTGTCGTGCTTCTGTCTCTGTTAAGCAAGGTTCGTCGGATGCATCTGATTTGGTTTGAGTTTCACACTACTATTACTATATATATCTAGCTAGATTCTTTATCTTCTTCTTATTTTTGTTTCTTTTTGCTTTTTCTTGATTAATTTCTTGGGGGTCGGGAAGAGATCAATGTTTTGTTATGAATTCTGTTTGCTTTTCAATACCTTCATCACCGACAAGTTGTAGTTATAGTATTGTTGTTTGAAGGAGAAAAAGATGAGGGAATCCAAGGTAGACAAATAGGGTTAGTGATGTCAAACATTGTGTTTCGATATCCTTATCATTTTTGTTTTCAACAATTTTTAAAATCTAAAAATTGTTGTTCATGTCTTAATTAGCAAATTTAATATCTTGTTTGTTTACTGTAGTGTGACTCCTTTCTGGGTAAAGCTAAAGCATTGCTTCTTGAGAGATCCAAAATTGGATTGAACATTGAATAAATTGTGACTACATTCATAGTTTGAGATGAAAAATAGGTTGAACATGGAATTCAGCCCTTAGAACTGGTAGCCCCCAGTGTTTGGTGACTATGAGTTTTTTATTTTATCACAGTACTAATTAACTTCTAAGACAGTATGATTACTTTGCTGAGCTAGGTGGAACTTTAATTAATTCGTTTGAATTTTTTGCTCCAATATTGTTTAGGTAGACCAACAGAACCCATTAACCTAAGGCTAAGAGACATCGAATGACAGCTTACCAAATTCGTTTAATAAGGTTTAAGAAAGTGTTTTATCAGGAAAAATTAAAGAAGCATAATCTTATTAAAAAACTTCAAGCAAGACAAGAATTAACAAAAAGGAAAATTATTCTTTTTTCACCCTTATCTTTCATCCTAATTACACTTATTCCTCCAAATTATCATAACGTACGATTGATCTCCTAATTAATTTGAGAGTTTCTTTACAAAGTGCCCCCCTACCATCCAATTTGGGGTTAAGTCCGAAAGGAAAATAGCACCCATGCAAATCAACGACAACTAGTAACTTGCAAAACTGGCATATCAATGAACTCTCTCCTACACAACCATAATCACCACCTTCCTCACTGCCATTGACCAAAACTCATTCTCACTAGTACCATTAGTGTTGCTTGCTGCAAAAGCAAAACCCTCCATTCTAACCATCGAACTTTATAGAGACCCCAAAGTACCCTTTGCTATCCCGTTTCAATTTTCCCCAATGCCATCTTTGTCACTCTCATTGTTGCCTCATCTTTGGCATGAAGTTCGTCGTCACCTCTAACATGATGTTGAAGAGGAGGTAATTTTCCTTTACATGCTTATAATTTATTTTGCCTGCTTCGGTTTTGTTTTGTTTGATGGAAAATGTAGAATTTTTCCCTAGAAACATATGCTAATCTGAACATATTTTCCCTAGAATGTTTGTGAAATTTAATTTATGTCAAATTATTTCATTTATTGTTGAAAATTGGATTTTATTTATTTATTTATTTTAAGAATCTTGGAAATTGGAATTGAGGGAAGAGATTGAAGGGGTTGGCAAAATTTGTTGTAGGTTTGGGATGACATTTAACGCTTGTTTGGTTAATGAGAAAACCAAAAAAAAAAAAAAAGTCTCTTTCTTTGATGTTGGACTCAATTATCAATTTATTTCCTTTGTCGTTGGATTCTCTTAGATATCAAATAAGTTTATTGAGCGGTTTTGCAATCTGGGATGATGTAATTTTTAGTTTGGATTAAGTGGGTTATAATATATAATCTACTTCGATTGTGAAACGTGTGAGTGAGAGTGTTGCTGGGTTTGCTTCCTTGACTGGGACTATCTGTTTTTTACTTCTTTTGCCTTTTGGGTCAACATTGGTGTAATATGCACTTTGTTGTCATCTTTTTTATTTTTTTTTATTTTTTTTTTTGAGAAACCAATTTGTTGTAATCAATTGTTACTTTTAGATTGGTGATAAGAAAAGAGGCCTAAGGGTATTTTAGTAATTTCAAATGGCAAAAAATTACAAAAATACCACTTTATTGTTTAGATGCTAAGTGATTTTCAAGTGCCTACATTTTTCGTTAGACTTAACACTAAATCAAACGGTAGAGGGAACATTGAAACAAAAATATAACCTTGGGAGATCAATATTTGTGTGTTTCGATAGTTTGAGAGGTTAATTGAGATTAAAGATAAATGTGAAAAAGTGTAATTTTACCTAACAAAAAAAAAAAAAAGCAAGTAAAAATTAAGATGGAATACCGCAAGCACTTACTCTAATTTTATTAAGAAGTAGTCACAAACTCACTTGGTGCATGGGAAAATGTAATATAATTATTTTATGGGAAATGCTAACGAGTGCCCTAAGGACACTTGTTAAGAATCCATTTAAAGAAAGTTTTTATTCCACTTTTATGGGAAATGAAAAAAGTTGTTAAAATATTAATTACTTTTTTTTTTTCATTTCTCATACAAACTTTTTTTAAATGGATTCTTAATGAGTGCCCTTAGGCACTTGTTAGCATTTTCCTTATTTTATAATAATATAATGTAAAATTTGAATGTTAAATAGTGCATGTGTTATCTAAAAGTATTTTCTATTTTTATAAATTTAATGTAATGGAACATATAATGTATTTTGTATTCAACACTACATAGTAATACATATATATTACATAATTATAATTTTTTTATATATAAATGGTGAAAATGTTATTAAAGAAATTTTTTTAAATATACCATAATTAGTTGAGTAATTTGAACATATACAAGAATATTTAAAAGAAAATGTACACCCTCTTTTCATGAAACACATGTAACATAACATTAAGTTTAAATTATTTTATAAGTTTAAAATTGTAGCATTTTTTCTTTCTAAATATAAATATAATACTTATTGTAAGGACACAAATTGCAGATTGGGCCTACAGGAGAGATTGACTCTGGCCCAACGAGTAAAAGGTATCCTCGCAATGAATTTGTAAGAGAGTGGGTCGAAGAGCTAGGTTTTAGTGGGTCCAACGAAGATGAACTGAGTGACAGAGCGTCCTCGGCACAGTCCGAGGAGCTTTGTTCTTAGTAAATGTGTTGAATCAGCATTGTTACAGGAGTTCTGGAGATTGTTCTCTCCCCTTTCCCATGGTGGATTTCTCCTATTATATAGCCCCTTTCAGACAATCTGGACCTTCCATTTGTTGATCATCCAGGCCTATACTTGAGTGCCTGTCCCATCAGCCACCCTCTTTAGTATCCTGTGAGTTGCAGAAACCGAGATAGCACTGTTCAGGGGGTCCTGTCCACATAAATGCGGTGTAAGCAGCCTTTTGTGAAATATCTCCTGGTTGCCACCTGTCCCCTTTGGCCCATATAAGTCAGGGGATTCCTCGGAAATATCAGGACCGGTGCTGGAACATTCATCTCGGCCGTTCCTTTGATGATCCGAGCAGTAAGTTCTCCTCGGACAAGTCCCTTTCTCCTTCGCATAGCTAATACGACAGAGAGGAGTCAGGCCAGGTACTTTCCTCAGGAGGGAGTGTCCTCGGGATAATGGCCTCCCCGAGACGGGCCCATGGTCTCCTCGGACGGGCCCATGGCTATTATCTGACATTGGGCCTTTTGCCCCTACAATAGCCCCTCAAAATTCCGGCTTTCTCTTTTACCTGAGGAGAAAGGTGGGATTTTGATTTCTCTAGGGGTAAGGCCCACTAAACTTCCCAACTTATCCACTAGAAACAGAATTGAATGAGTACGCTAATTCGGAGTGCACAATGTGTAATGACGAGTTTGTGATGGTGTTACAGTTTTGAGTGGACGATCCGAGGGGTTTGGGTACGTTTAAGGCCCTAGATGACGTTTCAAATTGAAGTAGAGGGGCACTAACTTACCCAAGGTACGTGGTCCGAGGGATCAGGCTTGACCAAGGTTTTGCTTAGCAGGAGGTCTGAGGGACCCGGCATAGCTAAAGGGTTGCTTAGCAGAGAGTCCGAGGACTCGACGTAGATAAGGCTTTGGTTAGCAGAGAGTCCGAGGACCCGGCGTAGCTAAGGCTTTGGTTAGCAGAGGGCCTAATGGCACCGGCGTAGCTAACGAGTTGCTTAGCCGTTGGTCCGAGGGACCCGACATAGCCAAGGCTTTGCTTCGCAGAAGGTCTGAGGACTCGACGTAGCGAAGGCTTTGCTTAGCAGAGAGTCCGAGGACCCGGCGCAGCTAAGGCTTTGGTTAGCAGAGAGCCTGATGGCACCGGCGTAGCTAACGAGTTGCTTGGCAGGAGGTCTGAGGGACCCGACATAGCCAAGGCTTTGCTTCGCAGAAGGTCTGAGGACCCGCCGTAGCGAAGGTTTTGCTTAGCAGAGAGTCCGAGGACCCGGCGCAGCCAAGACTTTGGTTAGCAGAGGGCCTGATGGCACCGGCGTAGCTAACGAGTTGCTTAGCAGTTGGTCCGAGGGACCCGACATAGCCAAGGCTTTGCTTCGCAGAAGGTTTGAGGACCCGACGTAGCGAACGCTTTGCTTAGCAGAGAGTCCGAGGACCCGGCGCAGCTAAGGCTTTGGTTAGCAGAGGGCCTGATGGCACCGGCGTAGCTAACGAGTTGCTTGGCAGGAGGTCTGAGGGACCCGACATAGCCAAGGCTTTGCTTCGCAGAAGGTCTGAGGACCCGACGTAGCGAAGGCTTTACTTAGCAGAGAGTCCGAGGACCCGGCGTAGCTAAGGCTTTGGTTAGCAGAGGGCCTGATGGCACCGGCGAAGCTAACGAGTTGCTTGGCAGGAGGTCTGAGAGACCCGACATAACCAAGGCTTTGCTTCGCAGAAGGTCTGAGGACCCGACGTAGCGAAGGTTTTGCTTAGAAAAGAGTCTGAGGACCTGGCGCAACTAAGGCTTTGGTTAGCAGAGGGCCTGATGGCATCGGCGTAGCTAACGAGTTGCTTAGCAGTTGGTCCGAGGGACCCGACATAGCCAAGGCTTTGCTTCGCAGAAGGTCTGAGGACCCGACGTAGCGAAGGCTTTGCTTAGCAGAGAGTTCGAGGACCCGGCGCAGCTAAGGCTTTGGTTAGCAGAGGGCCTGATGGCACCGGCGTAGCTAATGAGTTGCTTGGCAGGAGGTCTGAGGGACCCGACATAGCCAAGGCTTTGCTTCGCAGAAGGTCTGAGGACCCGACGTAGCGAAGGTTTTGCTTAGCAGAGAGTCCGAGGACCCGGCGCAGCTAAAGCTTTGGTTAGCAGAGGGCCTGATGGCACCGGCGTAGCTAACGAGTTGCTTAGCAGTTGGTCCGAGGGACCCGACATAGCCAAGGCTTTGCTTCGCAGAAGGTCTGAGGACCCGACGTAGCGAAGGCTTTGCTTAGCAGAGAGTCCGAGGACCCGGCGCAGCTAAGGCTTTGGTTAGCAGAGGGCCTGATGGCACCGGCGTAGCTAACGAGTTGCTTAGCAGTTGGTCCGAGGGACCCGATATAGCCAAGGCTTTGCTTCGCAGAAGTTCTGAGGACCCGACGTAGCGAAGGCTTTGCTTAGCAGAGAGTCCGAGGACCCGGCGCAGCTAAGGCTTTGGTTAGCAGAGGGCCTGATGGCACCGGCGTAGCTAACGAGTTGCTTAGCAGTTGGTCCAAGGGACCCGACATAGCCAAGGCTTTGCTTCGCAGAAGGTCTGAGGACCCGACGTAGTGAAGGCTTTGCTTAGCAGAGAGTCCGACGACCCGGCGCAGCTAAGGCTTTGGTTAGCAGAGGGCCTGATGGCACCGGCGTAGCTAACGAGTTGCTTGGCAGGAGGTCTGAGGGACCCGACACAGCCAAGGCTTTGCTTCGCAGAAGGTCTGAGGACCCGACGTAGCGAAGGCTTTACTTAGCAGAGAGTCCGAGGACCCGGCGCAGCTAAGGCTTTGGTTAGCAGAGGGCCTGACGGCACCGGCGTAGCTAACGAGTTGCTTGGCAGGAGGTCTGAGAGACCCGACATGGCCAAGGCTTTACTTCGCAGAAGGTCTGAGGACCCGACGTAGCGAAGGCTTTGCTTAGCAGAGAGTCCGAGGACCTGGCGCAACTAAGGCTTTGGTTAGCAGAGGGCCTGATGGCACCGGCGTAGCTAACGAGTTGCTTAGCAGTTGGTCCGAGGGACCCGACATAGCCAAGGCTTTGCTTCGCAGAAGGTCTGAGGACCCGACGTAGCGAAGGCTTTGCTTAGCAGAGAGTTCGAGGACCCGGCGCAGCTAAGGCTTTGGTTAGCAGAGGGCCTGATGGCACCGGCGTAGCTAACGAGTTGCTTGGCAGGAGGTCTGAGGGACCCGACATAGCCAAGGCTTTGCTTCGCAGAAGGTCTGAGGACCCGACGTAGCGAAGGTTTTGCTTAGCAGAGAGTCCGAGGACCCGGCGCAGCTAAGGCTTTGGTTAGCAGAGGGCCTGATGGCACCGGCGTTGCTAACGAGTTGCTTAGCAGTTGGTCCGAGGGACCCGACATAGCCAAGGCTTTGCTTCGCAGAAGGTCTGAGGACCCGACGTAGCGAAGGCTTTGCTTAGCAGAGAGTCCGAGGACCTGGCGCAACTAAGGCTTTGGTTAGCAGAGGGCCTGATGGCACCGGCGTAGCTAACGAGTTGCTTGGTAGGAGGTCTGAGGGACCCGACATAGCCAAGGCTTTGCTTCGCAGAAGGTCTGAGGACCCGACGTAGCGAAGGTTTTGCTTAGCAGAGAGTCCGAGGACCCGGCGCAGCTAAGGCTTTGGTTAGCAGAGGGCCTGATGGCACCGGCGTAGCTAACGAGTTGCTTAGCAGTTGGTCCGAGGGACCCGACATAGCCAAGGCTTTGCTTCGCAGAAGGTCTGAGGACCCGACGTAGCGAAGGCTTTGCTTAGCAGAGAGTCTGAGGACCCAGTGCAGCTAAGGCTTTGGTTAGCAGAGGGCCCGATGGCACCGGCGTAGCTAACGAGTTGCTTAGCAGTTGGTTCGAAGGACCCGACATAGCCAAGGCTTTGCTTCGCAGAAGGTCTGAGGACCCGACGTAGCGAAGGCTTTGGTTATAAAACTAACCCCGTCGTGGAGCCCCTTTGATTTGCTGCACCATCGACATATGCCCTCCAAAATAAAGGTTCTGGAGGCATGTACTCGATGTGAAAAGCCCCCAGAACTTTGCCCCATTTAGCAATCCTCCCCATGTGACCAGCCCCTTGAAGTATAGACCTTGGCCTCATGTAGTGACTTGTTTACATGGTTTACCCAAGGATTCTTGCTGATGGGGGCCTAACCGTTGCACTCACTATCACACAAGCTCTTCCCACAGACGGCGCCAATTGTAAGGACACAAATTGCAGATTGGGCCTACAGGAGAGATTGACTCTGGCCCAACGAGTAAAAGGTATCCTCGCAATGAATTTGTAAGAGAGTGGGTCGAAGAGCTAGGTTTTAGTGGGTCCAACGAAGATGAACTGAGTGACAGAGCGTCCTCGGCACAGTCCGAGGAGCTTTGTTCTTAGTAAATGTGTTGAATCAGCATTGTTACAGGAGTTCTGGAGATTGTTCTCTCCCCTTTCCCATGGTGGATTTCTCCTATTATATAGCCCCTTTCAGACAATCTGGACCTTCCATTTGTTGATCATCCAGGCCTATACTTGAGTGCCTGTCCCATCAGCCACCCTCTTTAGTATCCTGTGAGTTGCAGAAACCGAGATAGCACTGTTCAGGGGTCCTGTCCACATAAATGCGGTGTAAGCAGCCTTTTGTGAAATATCTCCTGGTTGCCACCTGTCCCCTTTGGCCCATATAAGTCAGGGGATTCCTCGGAAATGTCAGGACCGGTGCTGGAACATTCATCTCGGCCGTTCCTTTGATGATCCGAGCAGTAAGTTCTCCTCGGACAAGTCCCTTTCTCCTTCGCGTAGCTAATACGACAGAGAGGAGTCAGGCCAGGTACTTTCCTCAGGAGGGAGTGTCCTCGGGATAATGGCCTCCCCGAGACGGGCCCATGGTCTCCTCGGACGGGCCCATGGCTATTATCTGACATTGGGCCTTTTACCCCTACACTTATATTATTGAAACTTGAATTTTAAGATAATCTAGTGAATATTTATCATTTTATTGCCTTTTTAGGGCCCTTATCTTTAATTTGTAACGATTATTTTATTTTTATTTTTAACCTAATTAAATTAAAGAGTTTAGCCTAAATAGAATAAAATTTCATACTTTTCAACCTAAAAATTAAGATAAATAAATAAATTTGAGCAAAAAACTGAAAAAACAACTTATAAAAAGAATCAATTTAAGGCCCTAATTAGTTTGGATGAAATTTGTTTCTCCTAACATCAATAATATTTTTGTCTCTGATTTATTAGTTATGAAATAAAATTCATACAAAGCCGTTTCTAAAAAATAATTAATTAATTAATTAATAAGGCTTAAAATAAATTGAATTGGACCAAATAGAGCAAAGTAGACCAAATGGGTTGAGTAGACCAAAATGTTACGTTGATGTGGTTTTAACTAGAGCACCACACATTCTATGTGGTGCTCTAGTTAAAACAGACCCTAGAGCACTCCTGACCAATTCACATGGTTATTATACCAGGGGAAAAAAGTGTTGTGTTTCGAATACATGCCATACCTTCACAAACTAAAAATTAAAAATAAAAAAATAAAAAAATCCAATCGAGGTCGTTAGATGAGACTCATGGGGAGCAACCATTTTCCATCACTTAGAGCAATTACATCAGCTCGTGCAAAAGATTTCGTCTATTTTACACTTAAAACCTACTTTTTCCATTTTACACCACCACTTTTACAAAACACCCACATCAGTTTATTCATTTTACAAGATATTTCAATAAAATATTCATTCTTCATCAATTTTTTATTATTTTCTCTAATGGTCACACTTTTTTAATTTAAACTTATATTTTAAGTAAACAACCAACACCGGTGGCTTGGCCAATGGAGCCGCTTATGGTGGAGGTCCAATGGCCGAACCGCCGAAATAGTGGCTCTGACGAACGCCACCGGATTGGTCTCGCCGCCCACCGTACCGCTGAATAGTGGTTCCGACGAACGCTACCGAATTGGTCTCGCCGCCCACTGTACCCCCGAAATAGTGGCTCCGACGAAATAGTGGCTTGGCCAATGGAGCCGCTTATGGTGGAGGTCCAATGGCCGAACCGTCGAAATAGTGGCTCTGACGAACGCCACCGGATTGGTCTCGCCGCCCACCGTACCGCCGAATAGTGGCTCCGACGAACGCCACCGGATTGATCTCGCCGCCCACCATACTACTAGAATCGATGACCGAATCGTCGGAATAGTGGATCCGATGACCGCCGTCTGATTGGTGTGAAGTAATCCAACGGTCATAATTTTGAAATTTATATCCACCAGTCATAATTTTGAAATTCAAACGATAAATTCAAACGTAACTGTCATTTTTTTTTTTTAATTTTGACCTAACAATTATAATTTTGAAATTTATATCCATCGGTCATAATTGAGAAATTCAAATCTAAAGGTCATATTTTTTTAACTTTAAACCCAATGGTAAATTCAAACCTAATAATCAAATTTTTGAAATTTAAACCCTTTGGTAAATTCAAACCTAAAAGTCATATTTTTTTTAATTTCAAACCCAATGGTAAATTCAAACCTAATGGTCAAATTTTTGAAATTTAAACCCATTGGTAAATTCAAATCTAAAAGTCATATTTTTTTTAACTTTAAACCCAATGATAAATTCAAACCTAAATGTTATATTTTTTAACTTTAAACCCAATGGTAAATTCAAACCTAATGGTCAAATTTTGAAATTTAAACCCATTGGTAAATTCAAACCTAAAAGTCATATTTTTTTTTTTAATTTTAAACCCAACGGTAAAATTAAACCCAGCGGTAGTTTCAATCTTTTCTGAAGAGTACTTAAGGTCACCAAACGACAATGACATTGCAAGGTTGTTAGCGGTTGGCCAATACCGTGGATTTCCAGGAATGCTAGGGAGCATCGACTGCATGCATTGGAAATGGAAGAATTGTCCAAGTAAGTGGAAAGGTCAATATATTGGTCATACCCGTGATCCAACAATAATTTTGGAAATTGTGGCATCATATGACCTTTGGATATGGCATGCATTTTTTGGGTTACCGGGGTCTCACAATGACATCAATGTCCTAGAGCGATCATCTGTATTTTCTGAGCTTGCTGAAGGGCGTGCCCCTCCGGTTAATTACTCGATAAATGGTAATGACTATTCAATGGGGTACTATCTTGCAGATGGTATATATCCATCATGGGCAACATTTGTCAAAACAATTCCAGCACCACAAGACCGTAAAAAAAAAAATTTTGCTTCCGCACAAGAGGTGGCTAGGAAGGATGTTGAACGTGCATTTGGAGTGCTTCAAGCGCGATTTGCAATTGTGCGCGGGCCTGCACGTTTTTTCCACCTTGAAACGCTTAAGGACATTATGATGGCATGTATAATATTGCATAATATGATCGTTGAAGATGAGCGACATACTTACCTTGGAGCAAATGACTTTGATTATGATCAAATCAATAATAATGGACCCAAACCAGTGTCACATAATCCCACTTGTAACCTTATGCAATTCATTGAACGTCATAATTCCATTAGAGATAGAGGAATTCATTCTCAACTTCAAGCGGATCTCGTCGAGCATCTATGGCAACTTCAAGGCCAGTCGTAGGAATTTGGAATTTTAAATTTTAAATTTCTAAGTATTACTACTTTTATTTAATGTGAACCTTCAAAAAGCCTGTGATGTGTGTATTTGTTTTCTTGTATTTGCTTTCCTATACAAAAGAAAGTTCTTGCTAGAAGTTCTTGCTACAAAATATATCTATTTCCTTGCTTCTATTTCCTTGCACAAGTGAAGACTACAAAAATATATCTAACATGATTAGAGATAGAATAATCATGTTCCTTGCACAAGTAAATATTACAAAAGAGATAAGAAAGTACAAAATAAGGTTCTTGCTACAAAATAAACACAAGAACGTGGCTTTAATACCATCAAGTGCTATTGTCCATGCACAATACAAAATTTACAACATTGCTTCTATTTCCTTGCACAAGTGAAGACTACAAAAATATATCTAACATGATTAGAGGTAGAATAATCATGTTCCTTGCACAAGTACATACTACAAAAGAGATAAGAAAGTACAAAATAAAGTTCTTGCTAGAAGTTCTTGCTACAAAATAAACACAAGAACGTGACTTTAATACCATCAAGTGCTATTGTCCATGCACAATACAAAATTTACAACATTGCTTTTATTTCCTTGCACAAGTAAAGACTACAAAAATATATCTAACATGATTAGAGGTAGAATAATCATGTTCCTTGCACAAGTAAATATTACAAAAGAGATAAGAAAGTACAAAATAAGGTTCTTGCTAGAAGTTCTTGCTACAAAATAAACACAAGAACGTGGCTTTAATACCATCAAGTGCTATTGTCCATGCACAATACAAAATTTACAACATTGCTTCTATTTCCTCGCACAAGTGAAGACTACAAAAATATATCTAACATGATTAGAGGTAGAATAATCATGTTCCTTGCACAAGTACATACTACAAAAGAGATAAGAAAGTACAAAATAAAGTTCTTGCTAGAAGTTCTTGCTACAAAATAAACACAAGAACGTGACTTTAATACCATCAAGTGCTATTGTCCATGCACAATACAAAATTTACAACATTGCTTCTATTTCCTTGCACAAGTAAAGACTACAAAAATATATCTAACATGATTAGAGGTAGAATAATCATGTTCCTTGCACAAGTACATACTACAAAAGAGATGTCTAACATCAAATCATCTACGTCAACCATGTGCTAGTATCTTTGCACTATACAAAAAATTACTTGATTAAATATTGTCAATAATAATATTCAATTATGATGGAAATTTAGACCTTAACCTCTCCAAGATTTCCAAACGACGTAGACGAATATATTCTTTTTGCTCAGGATCCATGGTTCTTGTATCTTTCATCATAATTTCATCTTCCGCTTTCCTCTTTTCTACTTCATTCTTCTCTTCCTTGATACGAATCAACTCTCTTCGTTCTTCGGATGCAATGCGCATGAACTCTCTTCGTTCTTCTAATGCAATGCGCATACTTTCTTTTTTCTCCTCATGCAATCTCCGCTTTTCTTCCTTGATTTCGTCCAATTGGGAGGAAAGTATTGGAACCACGTCATCACAATTCTTTCTTTTCTTTAATTTCTCCTTTTCGGCCTTCTTGCCTATGGGTCTCTCCAAGGTTTCGCCGGAGTTCGTCTCATCATTATCTTCTTCTAGATTTATTGAGCTTGCAAAAGTACTACAAGATTGTGTGGCTGGCTGTCTAGTGCGACCCTTCAAATTCTCTCTTTGAATCAACCACTTAGCTTCATTCCTCAAAATTCTCCAACAATGTTCTAATTGAAATGCATTTTTGTTATTACTTTTATACATAGTTTTTGCATCTTCAATCTACAAAAGTAAAAAATTAAAAATAATGAGAATCATAAAACTAAAAGTGCATTAATGTACAATACATATTAGATGTTGAGTCATGCTCAGTTTGTACAATACATATTAGATGTTGAGTGCATTGATGTACAACACATATTAGATGTACAATACATATTGATGTACAATACATATTAAAAACAAAATACCTTGTCATGCTCAGTTTTACCACTTTCATTTCGGTTCTCAATTTGAGCCAAGCATCCACAAAACTTGTTGGTCTCCTTTTGAATTGTCGACCACCGACTATTTAAAGAATCCCTAGAGCGGTTAAATTTCTTGTCATTGTGGAAGGTGGACCAAATTCTATCCCAAAATGTTGTGTGTTTTTGGTCCGTCGATGTCACGGCATCTAAGCTAACATTGAGCCACGCCGACACTAGTTTAATGTCTTCATCTACGGTGAAGTTGTGTCCCCGTTGACTTCTCTTAGTAGTTGATTTTTTTGCAATGGGGGGTGTAGATTGTCCAATTTCAACTTCGGGTGGAGATTGATGGCCATTCGCATCTAAATGCGGAGTGGATATCAAAATACTACTATCCAAAGACTCAAAACCTTGTTCCTTGTCTTGTAAAATGTCAAGGAAGAAGGGATTTTGTGAATCCATCACCTAACAAATACCAAAGTAATTCAAAAACAACACTAATAAGCAACACCAAAGCAGTAACTAATATGATCTAATTATCATATATTTTAAGTTCAAGTACAACCTAATTATCACCAAGTAATTCAAAAACAGCACTAATAAGCAACACCAAAGCAGTAACTAATATGATCTAATTATCATATATTTTAAGTTCAAGTACAACCTAATTATCACCGGCTGATCTAATTATCACACTATTTTAAGTTCAAGTACAACCTATATTGGCAATAACTAATATGATCTCCAAGCATTTTATAATTCATGATCAGAGATGTTGTTCCAGATCAGCAACATGTATACAATATGACCAATTTGAATGAGATCAAGAATTTACATAAGAAACTAAAACCTAAATTGCAAACCCTGTTCTTACTAACAAGTAATGATTCCTATAATCCCAAATTAACATTGAACAAATTTTAATAGTTAATACTAGTACCTGGCAACAACATTAAGAAATAGATTACTTAGGATTGCCTGTATAGATCCTAAATTGGCCAATAAGCTAGCGAAACCATCAATATAAAAAATTTTCAATACAACAAAATTAAAGCTTTTAGTAAACAAATGAGCAATGATTCCTATATATAATTGGACATACACTCATACATAATGCATAAGTTTCAGTGACAGGCTACTGATTAAAAAAAAAACTTGCAAATTTAATTAGCAATTTATTAATAAAACCAAAAAAAAAAAAAAACCCAGACATGTTGGCAATGTTCATGAAAATTGGAAGAACCTCAAAGTTGCATATTAACTCTAAAAATCTGAAAACCAACAACGATCTGTCATAGAAATAAAAATTCCTCAATGCACAAACCCACCATCAAATAATGCATACACAAATTACATCTACTTCTAAGTTTCCTCAAGAACATATATACCCTGTTCAAGCAACCCGAAAACAGGGGAGAAATAGGCATTTGTGTGTGTTCCGAAAAATCCCTAAAAAACAACCCAAACCAGAAAAAATTTGAAACAACAAACCCTGAAAAAAATTAATTTAGAGAAACTCTCAAGAATCTTGCTTGAAACCAAAAAAAAAAATCCTAAAATCTGAATGAGAAAAAATCATACCTTTTTAGAGAAAATTGCCCCAAAGCCTGATAGAGATAGCTCCAAATTGATCCACCCTTACGGCATCCAATATCGATTTCTCACACTCTCCATTCTGGGTTCAGGTTTGGGGGCTCCCATTTGAAATGATGGACGACGAAGTGGGCTTGGGAAGGTTTATAGAGTTAGATAATTTTCGAGGTTGCAAAAACCCCCAAAATTATCACATAATTTTTGGTGCTGATGAAGGAGCAAGAGCTGATATGAAGGGACGAAGTGAGAAGAAGAAAGGAAGAGCTCCGAATGAAGCAGGGAGAGAGGCGCAGAGAGGCGTTCACGTTGGCTCAGAGTGAGGAGAGAGAAAAAAGTGTCCAAGTGAGGCTTTTATACCAAACGAAGAAAACATTAAAAAAATAAATAGGTGCGCTACAGTAACCGTGCATATATGCATGGTTACTGTAGCAAATGTGCAAAAATGCACATCTTTGCACGGACTGATGTAGAGGGTTTTTTGGTTCAGAATGTGTAAAAGTGCCACCTTTTTCTATTTTACAAGATTTTACATGATCTGATGCACATGCTCTTAGATGTCATATGGCCTTTATTAAAAATAAAAAATAGAAGCAAAAACATGCGGAAGCTCATAGGAATTATGTCAGTTGCGAGTCTTGCGACATCGCCCAAAAGATTTAATGATATATCCATTGCTATTTTTGTTGTTGTTGTTAGTTAGTTTTAGTTTTCCTCTTCTTCTGAGTCACAATTAAGTTATCTACTTATCTTCATCCTCACCAACCGAGTAATTGAGTTTGCTTCGTTTTAGACTGGAGATTAGGGATTTTAGATTGCGCTCGAGTATCATTGATCTCACAAATAGAGAATTAATGCACACCACTTTTAAATTCAACGCGGGAGACTATGAAAACCACTTCCTCCATTCAAATTTTCACGTATTAATTATAATCCTAAAAATACCCATAAGCCATAACCCTAATTTTTTTTTAATAAAGTGAATATTAAAAGAATTGTATAAAACTGAGAAAGGGAACGTTGATTGACTTTTAGGCTTTCTAAGAGTTTTTTTTTTTGGATTTAAAAAATAATCTATATCTATATAATTATTAAAGTTAAAGCGTAGCATTTAATGTTATTACGCTCATGTTGAGCCACATCAACAGGCACATCATCTTTTTTATTTCCAATTTTTCTTATATATTTTTTAAAACGTGACTTAAAAACTTCATTATTTAAAAATTAAATCTATATCTATATCTATATCTATATATTACGAAAAGTTGAAGCGTAGCATTTAATATTGTTACATTCACGTTGAGCCACATCAACAGGCACATCATTTTTTTATTTCCAATTTTTCTTATATATTTTTTAAAATATTTTCTCATTTAAGGTGACTTAAAAACTTTATTATTTAAAAATTAAAATATCTTTTAACCACTATTTTTATTATTAATTTTCCAAAACTCTCTCTCCCTTTTACTTATTCATTTCCCCACTACTTTCTACCTTAATATCATTATTTCTCTACCTTTTTATTTTTCTTTATTTTAACTCTTCATATTTTTAACATTTTACTATAAATTTGACATATTATTTTTCATTCTATGCATTGTTTTCTCATACAAAAAATGTTACTTCTCTCTCTCTCACTCTCTCTCTCTCTCAATTTGTTTTTCATTTTTTGTTTGATTTTTATTTTATTTTTATTGCATCAATTCTTTAGGTTGATGAACTTTTGTGTTAATTAGAATTCTACTTTAGGTTGATACAATTTAGTTTTATGTTTTAAGTTGTTATCTTTTATATTCTCTCTGATTAAATATTATCCTACTACATTATACATATAGTATATAATAATATAATATTATTATATTATATAGAATGACTTGGATAATTTGATTTTTATTGCTATATATTTGATTTTTAACTCTTTTTCCTCTTATCTTATTTTATTCAACATTTAAATCCAGTCACATCCTCCATACTATTAAATTATGCAGCACAAATCAAGAAAATGGTTACACACAAACCTATCTTTTTTTACCATACATTGGGGGAATCAATATATTTGTGTGATATCATATAATTTATAATTTAGCTAGCGTCCTTTTAATATGTCTAGGCCCATAGATTGAGTAATTTGTAGACTTAAAAGGTTATTGAGAATGTACTTTTTGATTCAAGTCTAAAAAAATATGAACTACTGTATATCATTTAAATAAAAACTTTTATCATAAATACATTAATATTTTTTTTTTTTTTGCTACAAATTTAAATCACGCAAACTTAATAATCTATATATATAATAATAGATAAAGCAGAGAGAAAGTCCAATTAAATTTCAAATTGAAATTCAATTAGTGTCTAATTTTACGCCACGTGTCTCATCTAATCTAAATTTTAGAATTTTGTGCCAAGTGAGTTAATTTAGGTAAAAATTGAATTTCAATTAGAGTTTAATTTTGCGCCTCGTGTCCCATTTAATCTAAATTTTTAAATTTTTGTGTCTAATTAGTTAATTTAATGTAAAAAATGAGAATTCCAAAATAATAAACTATAAAAAACAAAATCATATAACTAAAAAAATTCAAATTTATAAGTCATATAGATATATATATATATATATTAATAGCTAAAGCTGAGAAAAAATCTAATTAAATTCTAAATTGAAGTCTAATTTTGTGTCACATGTCATTTAATTTTTAAATTTTTGTGTCAAGTGAATTATTAGGTGCAAAAATCAAAAAGTCTAAATTCAATTAGATTTTAGATTGAATTTTAATTGGAGTTCAATTTTGCGTTATGTGTCCCATTTAATTTGTTGATTTTTATGGCAAGTGAATTATTGAGAGTCAAAACTAAAAAGTCTAGATCCAATTAGATTTCATTTTATATATATATTATATGTAATTGTGATTGTTTTTTTTTTTATTTGTTAATGGTCCTATTTTGTAAAAATAAAACTGTGTTCTTTTATTATATATATATATAATTTTTATTTTGAAAATCTAATTTATAAGTGAATAAATCAATTTGAAAATTAATAAAAGAGTGGTCCTATTTTTTAGGCAATGTTTTAGTGGGAGTTAAAGTTACATTTTTACCGGATTGTCCTTTAGTTTTGTCTCTACTTAAACATATGAGCGTATGAACATTTTTGAACTAAAAAATGAAGAATCCAAACAGGAAAAGCCTCTTAAATAATAGTCTATATATAATAATAGGTGGAGAAGAGAGAAACTCAAATAAAATTCTAAATTAGAGTTTTAAATTTGTGCCATGTGTCTAGATTTGAATTCTCAATTTTGCGCTACTTGTCCTAACCAAAACTCAAAAAAAAAAAAAAAAAATCTAATTAGATTATAAATTGGACTACAATTTTATGTTATGTATCTTATCTAAATTTTCTAATTTTTTGTGCCAAAATAAATGATGCATTAACATTTAACACGGAAGTCAAGAAAACCACAATGAATCTAACTAGATTATAACTTGAACTCCAATTTTGTGTCATGTATCTTATCTAAATTTTCTAATTTTTTGTGCCCAAATAAATGATGCATTAACATTTAACACGAAATCCAAGAAAACCACAATGATAATGTTCATTGGCCTAATCCCACTACCAGAACCAAGGAGTTCAACGAGAAAGACTATAAAAGTAAAACATCATCTCCTCCTAATGCCATATTTTCATCCTATGTCTCTTCCTTATTTTTCAACCTCTACCAACTAGATCCACACACTACCCTCTCCTCCTTCTTTCGAATTTCTAAAAGTAAGGCCGGGTTCAAACACAATGTTCAATCCCACTCTTTCTTGTTTCACACTCTCATACATTACCACTTCATTGGCGCCTCTAAGAAGATTCCAAGCTCAATGATCAGTTCTTGTCGTTAATTTTGTGCTATGTGTCCAATTTCTAATTGTAGTTTAATTTTGTGCTGTGTCCAATTTGATTTTTAAATGTTGGTGTTAAGTTACCTCCATTCATAATACTCAATGTGGAAATTGAATCTACCAAGATGAACATCTTATCATTACAATTGTTAATATTTCCGTACGTAAGCACGAGCTACATGTTAGTTTTATATTATGTGTTAGCATTGTCTCTACTTCTTCTTCTTCTTCTCAAAAATATAATGTATCATCTTTAAATGATGCCAACAATATTAACCTTATGGAAAAAGTTACATAAAATATTGCAGAAAAAATGTTTTATATTACAATCTACAAAAAATGTTTTTAAAATATTTAAACATTTTCTATTTTTCATATCACTGACGTGTTTTACAACTACCATGTGTTAACTTAAGTCTTAATATTCTTAAGTTGTTTCGGCAAAAAGGGGGAAAAAAAAAGTTGTCACACAAGATGAGTTCATGTAAAGTTTTTTACAAAATGAAATATTAGTTTTGTAAAGCCACCAAACTTGATAATTTGCTAACGATAGAACCACTCACAACAATATTTGCATAGTTATATAGTTTCAGCTTAAACAATTGTATATACTTTTAATCTTTAAAAAACAAACATCTACAAGTGGTTAAACGTTCATTTTGGTTAGTTCTAACTTTTCATATAATTTTACATTCACATATTCATCTATTTTAATTTAGATATTTTTTCAAACAAAAAAAAAACTTTAATTTAGATATTTATAAGTAAACAATGAAATAATTATTCATGAATAAAAAAAAATATCTATACATTTTTATTTTGTGCGGTTATAACTTTACATTTAATTTTGCATTTATATATTCATCTACTTTAATTTAGATGTTTATAACTTAATAATGAAATCTATAAATAAAGTAATAAAAACAATCATTTTTTTACAATTCAAAAAGTCACAATTTCTTTTATCAAAAAAAGGCCTTTTACATTTTTGTGGAATTATTTTAAAATTTTTTTTATAAAACCTTTGATATACCACTAACCTAACCACTTCATAAATTAAAAAAAAAATATTAGGCTCATTATTACTTCCGTTAATATACTATGTATATCTTAATTGATTGAGATCAAACTAGAGAAATTTCTTTCATATTTCCTTGAAAATTCAAAAGGAAAAAGAAAACCCTTTGACATACCACTATTTAAGCTATCCATGATATCTATTTCTTATTGATAATCATAAAATTTACAACTAGCAGGGGAACATGCAAAGTAATAAAGAATAAACGAAAGAAGAAAAAAGAAATGAAATAAGACGTCAATTAATAACCATTATTTGGAAAATAAAAAGATGACAAAGAGGAGTAAGAAATAAAATACATAGGACATTGAAAACTTTAAAGTGCAATAAAATCAACCATTACATTCACTTAATTAAATAAATAATCAACAATTAAATATAATAATACAAAATTTAAACTTAAAACTAATCAAACTCTAACTAGGGAAATTATATGTGTGTGTGTGTGTGTGTGTGTGTGTGTGTGTGTGTGTGTGTGTGTGTGTAATCATAATTTTCATACACCATGACCTCAAAAAATTTAATGAATAGTTCTACCTCTTATTTAAAAATGTCTATGTTATGCAAATTATTAACCAATAAATATATGATAATGGTAAAAAAAGTTACAGATAAGATTATGAAAAATATGATAAAATTATTTTTTTTTTAAAAACTCTTTATAAGTAAAGAGGCTAAAATGGTATTTTATCTAAAAAATTATTACGTGTAGCGCATGGGTCTACGACTAGTAATAATAAAGGCCACATCACACTTAATCTCACTATTTGGCGCATAAGGTTTTTTCGTTCAAGTATAGACAATAACTATTTTGATAAAAAAAAAAAAAGAGATTAATGATTATAAATTTATAATGACATATTTGAGAGGTTATGGATCATTTCAAAAAATGGTGAGACAAAGGTTTAGGGAAAAAATTATAATAAAAAAAGCATGTATATATATGTGTGTGGGGGGGGGGGGGGGGGAGGGGGGATGAGGATCCAAATGGCTGACAAAGTTCATGGGGAGGTAAGCCTTGGGAGACATAGGTGGGTTGTCCTCGAAAAGTGTACATTCGACTCACACTTGGGCTGAACAACCATAATTAGTGAGGGTGCCGAGGACATCTACCTAACCTCGGAAGGTCAAGGGACAGTGTCAAATGGAGCACGGTGCAATCCGAGGGGGCACAATGGTAACTTGGTGATGAACAAGAAAGAGAAGAAAAAGGAAGGACAAAGTGGCCATCACCTACTCATTAAATGCACTGCAACCACTTAACTAGCTGCATTAATGGGAAAATTACCATGAATAGTGTTTCCACAACTAATACCCTAGTGTAAGAACCTTCTAGCAAAATCTTGATAGGACAAGTATCAAAACAATTTGATCATGACCCTCCAAATGTAAGATCCAGATGCATCTTTGCTAAATTATATAAAGCTAAGAAGCACCTGGATCAAAGGGAGGTCTAGTTTTTGGGAGAGAAAAAGAGAGAGAGAAATCACCCAATCGTACCGTCATTCTCGGACTAAACCCAAGAACGGACACTTAGCCATTTCTAAGCTTTTTCTGGTTGAATATTAATCACTACACACATAGTTTTGATCTGACTTTCATCTTTTGTCTTATAATGGGTACTTAAGGGTTGACCGTACATCCCATCTCTATAAATTAATTGTGTGAGTAAATAGTAACCGAATTAAAATACAATCATAAATCCTCCGTTTCACTTTTTGCCCGCCACAATACACATACACACTAGTAATATATCCATGCACGAATTTATAATAAATTTTATGTAAAAGAAAAATTATATCATAAAAATAATAACAAAACTATCATAAGCTACTTGAAATTCTAAATTAATTATCATAATACATACATTAATTAAGTCACTTGATGTAAGAACAATATGTGGTGTGCGATTTTTAATATATCAAAATATAAAATATAAAATTATGATAGTGATTAAAATAATTAAAATAATATTGAATTTGATTTCAAATTTATACTCCGTTTATTTCGATGTAAAGAAAATATTTTACCTCGTTTGTTTTGTTGTAAAATCTTGTTAAACGTAAAACATTTTATAGTCAAACTGAAAATTAAGGCAAGAAGAAGTAAAATGTTTTACACTTAAAACAAGAGTAAAACACTTTACATCTCAAGCTCAGTTGCTTCTCCTCCTCCCCAACTCCTCCTCAGCTACGGTAATCTCCCCTTCGCCAACTTCTCATCAACCACGACCACCATGGCCGACCTTGCATCACCGCTCGAGGCCTCTTGTCACCACCATCGCGGTGGTGGCTTCCATCTCCACCATTGTCGAGCTCCTCTAAACCCTAAACGTCACCATTGCAATGCCATTGCCACTAGAGGCGATGTGCTCCTCTCATCTCACCCTTTTTCGATCTCACTGCTATTAGGGGTTCTTAAGTTTCGATCTGAGTTTTTGGCTTCGTGGGTTTTTGTGTTTTCAATATGGGTTTGTGAGTTTTTTTGGCTTTCTTTTCGGCGGTTATTGGAATGGTTTGGTTGGATTTGTGTCGATTTAGTGGTTTAATGTTCATATATTGTGGACTGCTGGTGGTTTTTATGCTTAGATTTGTGGTTTAATGCTCAAATATTTAGGTGGTGGCAATCTTTTTTTCTCTCTTCCAGATCTGGTTTTGGGGTGGTTAGTGGTGGTTTATGCTCATTTAGTGGTTTTTTTTTGGTGGTGGTGGCACTTAAAAATGTCTTCACAGTAAAATTTTTTACATTTAAAAATATTTTACATCGAAACAATCAAGGCATAAAAAAAATTGATGTATCACAATTTACCCAAAAAAAAAAAAAAAATCGCCCACACATCACATTTATTACCATATCAATTTTTAAATTTTTTATAATAAAATTTGTAACATTTCTTAATAAGATAAAAATAATTTTGAATTTCTTCAAGTTTAGTAATTTGAATTTTAGATAAATTAAATTATCCTACTAACCACACCTTTTCGAATTCAATTTTTATAATGAACTTGTTTGAGTTGTTTCTAAAATTAAAAAAAAAAAAAAATGTTTATCCTATCAAAAAAATAATTTTATAATGAAATTTAACTTTCCCCCCAATTAAAACTCAACACGTGTATGAAACTTTATAGACCCAAGGGGGTGATTTGGTCATGTATTTAATGCACAAAGGTTATTTGAATCGAAACACTTCTGGCGGATCATTGATCTGATAGTATATTTCATTCTTTGAGAATAGTTCTCTCTATAACATTTCTACTTCTAGGGTTCTTTCTCTTTCTTGATAACAAACAAGTTGAATCTTCGCTTCAGGTACCTCACTCTTTTTCTCTGTGTTCCTTTTCTTTATTATATCATAAAACATTATATTCATGGATGTTTGTCTTATGTTAGGTTGTCCCTTTCGAAGGTTTTAATTCCTCAAATTTCGGAATTTCCTAGTACAGAGTTGTCTCTGCTCTGTTTTTGTCTCTGTTCGATATTTGGGCATTTGTTTTGGTTCGAAAACTTGCCGGCAGTGAAAAAAATTTGATCTGTTTTGGCTTTTCATGGGTTTGGGTCTGGAAAAGTTTGAGGCTGAGGAGATATTAGCGTGGTGGACAAAATGGGTTCATTTTAAATTTTCATTTTTTTTTTTTTTTAAGTTTAGAGTTTGGCAATGGTTTCTTGATGTTTACAAATGAAGATCAGCCATTATTGTAGGACTTGTGCTGTTTTGCACGTTAAAGAAAGTGGGTGATGAAAATGTGACTTGTTTGGAATTTCTCTTCTAAACTAAAAAGAGTTTGTTTAGGGCCTCGGTAAATGTAAACCAATGTCCCCAATGTGACTTTTTTCACGCTACATGGTCAATACAACCAAATGATTGAATTTAATTGGCGTGCCTAAGATGCAACACCTAAGGAACTGTATGTAAGTTTTGCCCTTGGTGGAAAATTTGAGTAGAATAATAGCATGGTGAAGGGAAGGGAAAGACTAATTCATTGGACAAATTTGGTCCCAATTTAAATGTCACATTGGGTACATTGGTTTAACAAGGCCTTACATAAACTCTTTTAGTTTTGAAGAGAAAATCCAAAGAAGTCACATTTTTCCAGCTCACTTTAATGTGCAGAAGTTTGTTGTTTCCTATACATCTAAATGTAGGCCCTAAACTTAAGTAGAGACGAGTGGTCTTTCCTCCATGTATGGATAGAGACAACTTTGGTGGTTTAAATCTTTGCATTATTTGCTCTATAGTCTATATTGACTTTCGGATTGTTGGAAGGTTTGGTGGCAAATAGATTTTGTGAAATGAATTGAATTCATTATGGATCATTTGAAAATTGTGATTTTGCATATTTCTAAGTGACCTTTTCCTTTATGGGTTGTTAACATATTAAAGAAGCTCTGAGGCTTAAATTTTTTATAACTAAAAGTTTTGTTTTTTGAGTTTAAGTTTTGAGACTTGTTATGAGATGCACCAGGAATAAATGACATGGCATCTGCCGGTGAAAGTAATATTGGCCTATTCTGAGTAATATTAACTTGCCTTTGTGAAAAACCAAACAAAAAGCTGTAGAAGGCTAGTATAGATGATTTTCATTCCTATAATCTGTATATGCTTTAGGATATAATTATAAATTCTTTACTAGTTAATTTTTTTTTAAAATTTTTGAATTTCATATAATCTTTGTCAGCTTTTAGTTTTTTAAGTTTTATAGTTTTTTTTAGCTTACAGAATACTGCCTAGGAAATTAAGAATATTATGTGAGGGAATTATGTGATGGACTACAGGTACTTGAGATATATTTTTGGTGGTTTGAATCAGAAAATGTCCAGTGGAGGGGTTCCAGGTGCGGCTCCAACGAAGATTATTAATGTTGGAGCTTCTTGCCAAAGTAACCATGGAATGAACCATACGGCTTCCCATCAGGAGATTGCCTGCAATGCAGCTGTTGAAAGGTGATTAAAAGTTTCTTATGTGTCATGCTTTTTATTTTTCTTGGTCCCAATATGTTAGCAGCTGAACAGAAGTTACTGTGTTACAGTATTTTTATATAAGAATTTTTATGGGAAGCAATTATTGGCACTTTTAGACTGTAGAGAGTTGGTTCTTTAGGCTTCTCAATTTTGATTGTGTTCTTTCTTTTTACCAAAAAAATAAATAGAGCAGCAAAGAAGAAAAGGGAATCAAGAATTATTGGTGGAGGACTGCGCCAGTTCAGTGTTATAGGTGTGTACAACCTAAATTGATTTACTGCAAGCTGTCTTTCTTAAATTTGTTCTTTAGCATATTTTCTCAGTTCAATCATGAAATCTACCAACCGTAGGGATGTTGAAGCCTGAATGGTTTGTTCATGGTTGAATGATTGTCAATAGTACGACTGGTAATTCTTTGCCATGTACAAAATTTGTTTTTGTTCTTTTCTCAGTTTGTCAGAAGTTGCAGAGCAAGGTTAGGACTACATATAATCAGGTATATTTTATGTTTTAATTGAAAATGTGAAGATTGTTTTAGTGAAGAAGCTTTATGGAAGAGAATCAAGAGCTCCCTATGTGCTAATTGTCTCCTTGATCAAATTAAATAAGTTTTTTTGGCATTTTTTCTGATCACAAATATTTTACATTTACTTCAATGGTGATTTTGGGATTTCACTTTGACCATCCAAATAAAAATCATGCTTACTCAACTTGAGCAATCTATTGAGATTTGAGAAGCCATAGTGTAATGTTGTATATTGTGCAATTTCGAAGCCAATAAATTTATCTGAAATGGCATTTCCTCCTTCCATAATAATGGGATGGAGGGTAAGTCATGGGTTCTAGACCCATTGAGCGCATGAATAACTTACCAATAAAAAATATTATGCAATTCTAAAGCTTCGAACTTTAATTGTTGCTTTCTATAAAGTGAAATTTCAGGTTGAAAGCTAGATTGTTCTATTTGACTAGAATCTTAAGTAGTATCATAGCATAAGTCATTCCCTTTGGTGGTCAACGATTGTGGAACATGCTATGTTGTTTTTCTTAAAATCGTTGGGTAATGCATCATGGAAGATAATCTGTCACTTTATTTCTTGAGTACACAGGGCTTAATTTCAGGTTTATTTATAGATCATGCAATTGGCCTTATAGGGTCCAAGCAAAAAGAAAAAAGAAAATGTCCTTATGGGGAAACATATCTTCCACTTCTCTAAATAAGCACCCCCCCAATAATGAGTCCAACAATGTTTGTTCATATATTTTCACTGGGACTAGTAGAAGAGTCTTTGCCTTTTCTGATTGATTACCTCGTGTACTTTTAATTTTTAAATTTGGTGGATTGGTTGATGAGGTCCAGGTTGCAGATGAAATAATTGCAGACTTTGCTGGAACACATAGTGATACAGTAGTGCCTTTGGAGGTTCAGTTCAACTCAATAATTAAACATTTTCTTTTTGCTTCAAGCAACTTTATTATGTTGTGAAATGACATTTTGGTTAATCAGTCTGATGAGAAGAATATAAGACGACGGGTATATGATGCACTAAATGTTCTTATGGCGATGGATATCATTGCCAGAGACAAAAAGGAAATCTGGTGGAAGGGACTCCCAGAAACAAATATGAAGGATTTGGAAGAGACTAAGGTTGTTAAGCAACCTCATTTTTTATTTACTTAAATTACACTACAAAATTATGGATCCTCTCTCTCTCTCTCTCTCTCTCTCTCTCACACACACACACACACATGCACATGAAAACACTAATGAATCACAGAATATTTAAATAATCTGACCGTGTTAATTTTGTTGCTGTTTCTATGCAGGCATTGCGTGTTGAGATGATGAATAGGATTGGAAAAAAAGTAGCCTACATGAAAGATATAGAAGAACAGGTAATGTTATGTGATGATGCTTTATAAATTTGTCATTTGATGATTATGACAGATTTTTAAAACTAAAAAAAAAAATTATTTGATGAATAATCATTTTACTGTTACCTAGGTGCAGTCTGCAAGTCCACACCAGTGTTTTATGTATTCTTTTAAGTGAGATTGGTATTTGTATTGAACGTTCTCAATTCTACATATCAGTTAACAGTCCTCTTTGTCTTCCCATGTAGCTTAAATCTATCATGTGATTTTTGTCGTCATCTCTGATTAATTTATTGAGTATTTGTGATAATACAGGATCATTAATATGCTTAATGCTGTCAACAGTGTGTCTAATTAATGCTAAATAAGTAGAAATATTGTATCTCTCAAAGTTACAGCTTATTCTTTGTATTTGAAGTTTTTAAAACCATGGTATAAGACCCTCATTTTTATGCTAATCATGTACATGATATTGGCAAAGATCATTTTGGGTGTTGAGAGTTCTTTCTCCAAAAGGTAAATGGGTAAGTAGGTCTATGTGTCAAACTGGGAGCATTTAAATGATGTCCTTAGTTTGTTTCTTGTGCATTTTAATCTTACACAAACATTATGAGAAAATCCGTCACTGGAGTAACCTTTTAGAATTTCCCCGCTTATAAGTTCTAGGAGGAGGGTGAGGTCATGGGTTCTAGACCTATTACCGCATTTGTAACTTACCAATGAAAAAATGTATAGAAATAATTATTAAATTCCAAAAGCTAAGTATTATGTGGAATGATGGCATGTAAATAGGGCTTCAGTTTTTAGCAAATAGATACTCCTTTTACTTTTTTTTTACTTTACATAAAAGATATAATGAAGTTGAAACTTGACAATAGTATACTTCACATGATTCATAAACTATTCCTACATTCATGTCATGTTATACGACCTATTTTCCATATTTCAGAAATTTTGAATCAACAGGATATATTCATGGCATTTGGATGAGACTGGTAGGCTCAAGGGTTTAATACTTACTGCATATACAAAGAAAAGTTAGAATGAGGACAATTTATACTTATTTATTACTCTGCTTTCCATGTTCTCAATTCTTTTAATGAAATGATTTTTATTTTTATTTTTAAATTCTTGTAAGTGAAATTATTATACCTTTTTTTTGTGTGTGTGTTCTCAACTGTTTTGTGGGAAAAAAAAAGATTGTAGGTCTCCAGAATTTGATGGCACGCAATCGTCAGTTACTTGAGTGTGGAAGTGCCTCTCCAGAAGGAAGCTTTTCTTTGCCTTTTCTACTGGTTCAAGTATGTATTTTCGTTCAATCTATATGTTTGTTTTGTTTTAATAAATAAGTTTGTTTGTTTTGCATTAGTTGAAATTTGAAACATTATTGCTGTTCTGTTCTGCATTTCCGCCTTATTCTATTTCTGAAACTATTTATCTTGTTTATGGCTAGGATGAACTGGAAACTTATGCTTACATTGTTAATGCAATCTTCTTCAGAGCTTAGAAATCCCTAATGTTTTCTGCTAAAAACATACATGCTTTTTTTATATTGTAATGAAAAAGTTTAAATATAAGCCCCTGTTCTCTGCCCCCTTAATAATTTCTTTTGCTAAGTAGCCCCTTCAATAACTACTGAAGATAACCGAAAGTTTTATTCTACTTGAACAAAAAAAAAATCAAAATTTTCTGAAAACCTTTTATCTTGTTAAAATGCAAGTAGGAAAAGTTACGTTAGTGGTTTGGAATTATGAAATACATTCTCGTTGTCAGTTTCTGTTTATGTGGGCAGTGCATTACCTAATTGTAACCTCTCACTCTCTCTCTAGACAACCCCTCATGCTACGGTTGAGATAGAGATTTCTGAAGACATGCAATTGGTGCACTTTGACTTTAATAGGTACAAGTAATTTGCCTTATTATGAAGAGAATTTAATGTTGTTCTTGGTAATGAATCTCATACCACTCTGTTTCATTTGATAGTTCACCCTTCTCCTTGCATGATGATGCTTACGTTCTGAAGATGATGCGGTACAACCAACAGCCAGAATGTAGAGATATTTCTCCAAGTTCTTTTGTTCAGTCTTCTTCAAGCTCAGGCACTTCTCAAGGCACCAAACCCTTTCATTGGAACTCTGAAACACACTCTCTGAGATGACCATATATTGGAAAGCATAAGTAGGTTTGTTGTAATGTAAGAAGGGAAAAGAAATAGGAAAAGCACACGTTTAAATGCATCTCAGCTGATGTTTATACGTCAATATATTTTGTTGTTTAAAATGGTTTTTGGATATCAGCAGCAGTTGCATGTTTGCTTTTGATTTTTAGGCTGAAGAGAGCCTTGTAAATGACAATGTGCTAACATGTAACATGTTTTTGGGCAATACAATTCGAGTTTATCGCATCATTAGCTTCTAATGCTGTATCACAAAAGATGACCGTCAAACTGTTTGTTGTGTTATGCATGGGATTTGAACGCGCACAGTATCATATGATCAACTATATCTCTTTATTTATTTATTATTATGGTTTTTTTTTTTTTTTTTGAAATTAGGGGTGGGACATGGGAGGTGATTTTTTTAAATGAATAAAAAATAAGGTAGGAGGTTTTTGAAGGTTGTCATAATAACATCCTCCCTACTGAGCGTTGAGCCATGGCTAACTTAGCCTCACTAGGACACCAATGGCACTAAGCTAGTGTTTTACAAACAATCCATAGGTGATTCCCATTGCAAGAGTAAAACCCAGGACCTAGTGCCTGTTAAACTCTTTGGATCACCCTGGTGACCATTGAACCACTGCCCGGGGTGGTAGTGGTGCGTATGGTAGGTGATTATTGATTGGTAAGGGTGTCCTTACTCCTTAGCATTCATCTATTGTGAAAATAGTAGTCCTTAGCATTGCTCTGTATTGGTATATATGTTGCAGAAAAAATGACTTGAAGGATACCACTCGCCTGATTAGCTTTCTTCTAGATGTGATCATAGTTAATAGGTGTTCAACTTACCTTAGGGTTTGAGAGGATTATATGAAGGTATAGCTTATATAGATCGTGGACCAGATTATATGCACTGCAAACTCAATGATGAGTGAGTTTTCTTGTGGGTGGTGATGTTATAACTCTGGGCTTTGTCATGACTAAGGTCTAACAAGTATTGCTCTGGATGGGCATTTGTAGCGGTCTTCGTTGATTTTTATTTATTTTTTAGTTGTTGAAAAAGATATTCATTACCGAGCACCAAAATGAAAGATTACAGGAATGAAGATTATGTCCCTTTAAAAATTACTTATTTTCAGTAGTTTATTTACGTAATATAAAATATAAAGTCAAAAATTAGATTATTTAAAATAGAACTGAGACAAAAAGTAATATAAAACTTACAAACAGTATGTAAAATAAGTAAAAAGTCATCTTATAATTACTTCTCAAACTAACAGAGTAAGAGTATTGTCAAAGGTTAGAGGAACCTGAAACAAGTTAATCATCCCTATCTCACTTTAAGGATAACTCATGTGCAGCATTGTTTGAGTGCCTACTGATTGCTTAGGTTGTTCCTTGATCATTGAATATATGTACAAACGGTATCAAAAGAAACAAGGAACTGATTTGAACCATTGGCCCTTTTTCTTTTTGCTTTTCCCAAAATTTGTTGGGGGGAGAAAATTGCTAGTAGAGTAGAATGGAGGAAACTTTGACATGTCGTCCAGAGTGTTTGCGAAAATCTAAATGTCAGAGTGTATATATATTATGGGTCCGGTTAACGTGTGCCCTTAGGGCACACATTAAGCCATCCACTTTTGGAAATATTTTCTCGGGAATTGAAAAAGCTGTCAATACTTTTTCAATTCTCGAGAAAAGTCTTTCCAAAAATGGTTAATTATTGTGTGCCCTTAGGGCACACATTAACAAAATCCATATATAATTAATATTAATATATATTTTTGTCATGATTGTCAGTGCTTGTTGGAGCGGAATTTGGTACTTCGATAAGATGGCTCCTGGATGGAAGACGTACGGAATATTAACGAACTTAAACTCTTTTGTCTTCATCAAAGAGCAGTCTACTACTGTTCAGGTCCTAAATTTCTGCCTTGTTATTTATTTTGAGTTCGCAACTTTTATTTATTTATTTATTTATTTATTTTGTTTGTTTGTTTTTTTTTCCTTAATAAAAGTTTAAATTTTAGGCGCCATTTGATTTTAAAAAAGTCATCACTCATCACTTAATTTTTATCACTCATCACTTAAAATACTCCAATTTTTTAAGGTGACATGTTTGACACTTGTTTCTAATTTCTGATAACTTCAAAATCCAAACTTTTTGTGAGATCCGATTATCACTTTTTGTGGTATGAAATGATTATATAAGTTCAACACATGAAAGAGTTGTTAGTGTGAAGTCAAAAGTTGTGGCTGGTGGGTCTCTCAATGTGTGTATTTACAAAATTGCCATCATAACTCAGTTTTCATAACTTGAAAACACCTAAAACTTGTTTCTAGTTTTCATAACTCTCACTCAAAAATCAGAGAATTAAGTGATGGAAACAAAACTTGAAAACATAGCCAAACAGACTTCCTCTCTGTAGGTCCTACTATTTTTGAGTTATGAGTGATGAAAATAGAGTAATGGGTGATGGAAACATCAAAATCCAAACAGCACCATAACTTTGAATGAGAAGAGAAAGTAATACTGTTAAATAATAAAGTTATCCTGTTAACAAATCTCTTTGCAATTAATAAAAAATTAATTCTCATAAGAAAATAGAACAAAATTTAACAAAAGAATTAATAGAATAAAAAAATTTTATTGAAGGAAATAATGACAAACTTTGTACGAAATAAAATAAATATTCAAAAACAAAGCAAAATATGGTCAAATACAAAACTATATATATCTAAGGATTGAGCTAATACCAGATACTATTAGAATTTTTTTTATATATTCAATTTTATTCCTAAACACAAATATCATTTTCCTTCTTTGATTGCTATTCATATCATTGGCAACCTAAAAGAATAAATCTAGAGACAACTAATTGCACAATCAATTTCATTATTTATTGACTTGTGCGACTGTGAGAGGTCGGCATTTTTCACTCACTACTAACTTGTGTTATCTAACATTTTTTGTTGACCACTCATAATCGCACAAATCAACAAGTTGTGAAATTGGATGTGAGAATAGTTGTGTTTATAGTACTATTGTACTTAAACACTCCATTATACATATAGTTGTTATAATATATAGAAACATGTTAACAAATGCCCTTAGGTAATTATTAATAAACCATAATAGAAAAGTTTTGACACTACTTTCATAAAAAATATAAAAAGATGTCAACAACATTTATTATTTTATCATTCTCTCAATATTTATTGTTTTTTCAAGATAGTTTTTGACAAGTCGTTGGAAGGAAGCATACATGTTATTAGTCCTAGATAGATTTTGTAATGGGTAATTCTTGTTGTACATAGTACGCATGAAACAATTGAAATTATGACTTCAAGTCATAATTTCAAACTTGATGTCATTTTAGTTGTTTCATGTAGTGTGTATACATACACACAATGTACAACAATCACTACTCTTTTGAAATTTATTTAAGAGAAGTGACTAGTGCACATATGTAAGTGTACACATATATAGTACACAACTATATTTTACAAGAGAACTCGTAACTTTAAGTCACGATTTGAAGTTTGAAATCATGACTTAAAAGTACGCACACATACAATGTGCAACACTCACTACTCTTTTGTAATATAATATATCCAAGAGTAATGATTAATGCACATAGTTAAGCATATGCATAATACATACAACTGCATTTTACAAGGAAACTCATGACTTAAAGTAACTAATTCTCTTATTAACTGCAGCATGACCATGCTCTGTGTACACTAAAGTGTGTGTAATAAACACCAACCTTTATCCGATTAAAAAAAAAGGTGGGAGAAAAGGAAATACCGAAAGAGAATTGTAAGGGGAGAGTGTTAGGACGCACTTGAAAGGAGCGTGAGGTGGCACACATCCATATTAATTCGCCATGCAAAATAAAGACCTAAAAGAGTGGGGGGAGGGAACAGAGAGGACCGGGGAAAAGGCTAACCCGGTCGGGACACATCGACTGTTTTCACAAATATACAGTACACCACACCAAGCCACCAAGAACTAACTTTTCTTAATTATTAAACAAATTCCTTACCTCAATTTTTCATTCATTACTTTAAGTACTACAAAATCATTATTAAAACCTTGGTATTGCCTATGTAATATCATTAAATAAACACAGGGCTGGTCTGCACTTTAATTTCTCTCTATCTCTCTCTATCAATGAGACAGACAGACAGTCATACATTTTAACTTTTTCTTCATGCTAAGAGAGAAAACCACTTACTATAATCTCTTTCTTTCTTTCTTTTTTTCCAAAGCACAGTACCCATGTACCCAACAGAGCATCGCAAAGAAGCTTATGAGTTAAGAAACATCGACTTCTCTAAACCCTAAAAAGCAATAAAACAAAAAGAGTCTTAGTAAGAAGGAACAAACAAGAACTAAAATTATATATAAATATATCAAAAGGACCCTCCTTTATTTTTGCTCCTCATTCCCACCTTCCCTTCCTTTCTCTTTCTCTTTCTTTTTATCTCTCTCTCTCTCTCTCTCTCTCTTTGATGTGATTCTCCACTATTATCTCCAAAAACTTATCAACCTTTTACAAAAGAGAGAAAGAGCAAGAGCCATGGTTTTTTCTTCACTCCCAGCTTATCTTGATCCAACCAACTGGCAACAGGTAAGGGTTTTCTTCAATTTGTTCCGATGGTTTCTTTGCCAAAAAAGCGAAATTTCAAAAGACAAATATTCCTGTTACTTTTCTTATATCTTCTTGAATATACCAGATATTAGATTTATTAAGTTTATTGTTTGTTCACTTTCTTTTTCTTTTTCTTTTTTCTTTTTTTTTTTTTTGGTTTTACAGCAACAAAATCATCCAACTGGGACTAGTAGCGCAGCAAGTTCCCATCTTCTTCCACCTCCACCACCACCGCCACCACCCCCACAACCCCATATGGGTGGCGGTGGCGCGGGCTCGATCAGGCCTGGATCCATGGCCGATCGAGCCCGGATGGCCAACATACCGATGCCAGAGACTGCATTAAAATGCCCAAGATGTGACTCCACAAACACTAAATTTTGCTATTTCAACAACTACAGCCTCACTCAGCCTCGTCACTTCTGCAAGACTTGCAGAAGGTACTGGACAAGAGGGGGTGCTCTCAGAAATGTCCCAGTAGGAGGAGGCTGCAGAAGGAATAAAAGAAGCAAAGGGAGTAGTAGTTCAAAGTCCCCAGCAAGCAGTGCTGATCGCCAATCAGCTAGTGCTGGTTCAGCTAGCTCAATTCCTTCTCATAGTGGAGCTGGAGATATGATAGGCTTGTCCTCACAAGTCCCACAGCTGAGGTTCATGGCTCCTTTGCATCAATTTACTGACTTTCCTTCGAGTGAGATTGGCTTGAACTATGGCTTGAATTATGGTCATCCTATGTCAACACCAATGGGACTAGCTGGGGACTTGAATTTTCACTTAGGAAATGCTTTAGGAGGAAGTGGTGGTGGTGGTGGTGGTGGTAGTAGTCATGGGTCTTTGTTATCAGCTGGGGGAGTAGAGCAGTGGCGATTGCAGCAAACACAGCAATTCCCCTTCTTGGGTGGCTTAGATCCTTCACCGGGGTTTTTCGAAAGTGGTGTTGATGCTGCATCGGGTTATGTAGGAGCAAGTCAAGGCCGGGCCAAGCAGTCTAATTCAGTGGCAGCTCAGATGGCTTCAGTGAAAATGGAAGATAATCCGGAGCTGAATTTGTCAAGGCAGTTCTTGGGAATCCCAGCTGGGAATGAGCAGTATTGGAATGGTAATACTACTGCATGGACTGATCTTTCTGGTTTTAGCTCTTCTTCCACAGCTACTAGCAATCCCCTATAGGATTTTGCTACCTGCTTGTGGTTTAAGAAGCTTTGTGTTTTTGTTAGTGTGACTGCAATCAAAGAAAAGTTAACCTTATAGGCATAATTCTGTCCATCTATCCATAGAATGAAACTTTAAGCCCCTCGTCCAAGTTCTAGAAATTTGAGGATAAACCAAGAACTTTGTCTCAAGATCAAATGAAAACCCTAGAAATGGTAGTTTTTTTTTCTTTCTTTCTTTCTTTCTTTTTGGGTTCTTCCCAATTAGGTTTTCTTTTTTCGTTTTCTTTATCTTTCTTATTTAGCTTTAGGTTGCCATGTATGATCATGTTTACCATATGAGTGTATGAGTTCATGGATTTTAAACCAATCAGACATATTGATCGATCAAAAGCATTGTGCTATATTATTTGACTGAATTTCTATGCTGACACAAACAACATCTTCCTTTAGTGGCACTGATTGTTGCATTATGTTCCAATTTGATTACATAGCATATCAGAAGCAAATTTTTCAAGTCTTCAACTATTCAGTATTTCTAGAAACATCAGTTAATAAGTGTAAATTTCTCCTATAACTTGATCAATTTATGGATGGTGTCATTCATAACTAAGATCCATTTGGTAGAAAATAGTTAACGCTTTGTGTTTTTATAATCTTCTTTTTTTCAATATCGAACACACTTCAAAGTTTCATGTTCTTATAAGGTACTTAAAGAATGTTGTTATTAGAATCTTATTGAAGGTTCTAGCAAAATGAAAAAGGCCAATTAACTTCTGTTATTCACCCAAAAAAGATAGGAGTATTAATAATAATAACTTCAGTCACTGCCCGCACAAAAGTGTCATTTTGTTCTCTTCACGTTGAGTGTTGCAGTGTAAAATTTTGGAAGTTAAGGCAAGAGTCAGCGGCAGAATTTGGTATAAGTCCTTTTGTTGATTTTGATTCCATTTTAAAGTTCAAAAGTTATTTCTCAGAGGAATAATTAACTTACAACAAAATAGTTAAAGGTAAGACTTTGGCAGTCCTTAGCCACTGTACCTAATTAAGTCCTTAAATTTAATGTCTTGGTTGTATTGACCAACGTGTGATATCTTAAATTATCTGGATTTGATGCAATTGCATTGTTTGAGTGTGTGCTGAATTCCACATTAAATGTTTATTAGGTAGATTTTGGGTTTATAAGTGATTATGAGAAGATTCAACTATAACCTGACTAGTCTTTTTGGGTTGTAACCATAGATTTCCTCAGAATCTTACAAGGTATCACAGATGTGTGATGCCCCAAAATTGATTGGTTATTGAGCATATATTGGTTAATCTAGGCTTTATTAAAAAGAGACTTAATTGTGATTAGATTATTCATTTTGTTGTTTAGTGCAAATGTGGCTAACCCTTTTCCTTAGATCATTATGATAATGTAAGTTCATGGTTCTTCAATAGATTGGTTAGTACAACTATGGTTCTTTGATGCATTGGTCAATATAACTATGTTGAATTTAGATTGGGAATCTAAGGTGCAGCATTTTACGTAACCATACCTACGCTTTGCGCTTAATAGTAAATACTCCATAAATGTGAATGTCTTCCATTCCTTTTGAAGTTGCTTCATCCTTTGGGGGTAAAGAAAATTATGTTTCATTACACTGAGGCTTTTTAAAATAATAATAAATAAATTATTCATTTTTAACTGATAAAAATGGATAGAAGTATCAAAACAATTTAAATGAAGTAGGACTTCTGCTAGCTAGCAATTAATGCCTACCTATATGTGGATCAATATTTGGTCAAAATTAGACTTCTGTTTCAACAACCAACACGGCGGTTTTGAAGTTTGGTGTTGCTTATTTTGATGATTACTTCAACAATCAATTTACCTGAGGTAATTGATCAGGATGTTCTAGAAACTTAGACTAGAAAAAAGTTACTTAGTAATTCCTCCTACATCAATCAGCTTTCATCTCTTTTGTTGGGTAAGTAATAAATCAAATTTTTATCTTAAATGCAGTGAATTAACATTGAGATAATGCTCCCTTTCATGTTTTAAAATGGCTTATATATAAAAGTTTATTTTTGGATATATATAACATGATTTGAATATATGGTGTCTATTTCGTGATAATTATTTTTTTTATTATCAAAACCAAGAAACCAATTAGTTTTTTTTTTATATAAGTGAGATTTGAATTCCAAATATTTTATTTTTTTATGACAAAATACTTAACCAATTGAATTAATTGTAACCCACTGGTTTAGATGAAATGTTATGTGTCAATATTTGTGTGTAAAATACTAGATACTA
This sequence comes from Lithocarpus polystachyus, assembly GCA_033629205.1. Taxonomy (NCBI): domain Eukaryota; kingdom Viridiplantae; phylum Streptophyta; class Magnoliopsida; order Fagales; family Fagaceae; genus Lithocarpus; species Lithocarpus polystachyus. The sequence goes on from CM066168.1 coordinate 57,004,506, forward strand.
AATATCTTAGGAACCTCAAACTTTGTCAGAATGATGGTTTTCTTTTATCTTGTAAAGCAACACTAATTAACTACAACGAATCATTTCATAAAATTTGAATATGAGAAATATCTCTTTACACACACCGAATTACACATATTATGCCCACTATCACACGTGTGTGGAATAGACACTCCCCTTTGGACACACTGTTTTTTTTTGTTTTTCCTTTGTTTTCTGTGTTCTCTGTCATTCCAACGCAGACTCAAAAAAAATCTCAGGTTTCCACCGAGAGTAGTGACTTCCAACTGATCTCCAAGAAATCAATTGTTTAAGTCTTGCATGGTCTATATAAAATCATTATTGTTATTATTATTATTTTGCATGACAGAAAGCATTATTATTGTTTTCTCTAAGACAATAGATTTCAAAATATAATAATTGTAATTGTAATCATGAAATCCAACTTATTGGTTAGGTAAGAGCGAGTGAAGGGGAATGATTTTGTAATAATATGGGAATGTACTTATTGTTGGGTGAGACTGAGACTCTGACTAAGACTGAGACCGTGTTGTCATCACTCTCTCTAAGCGTTAATTTCGTGATTTCCATTGCAAGACAAAGGGTCTCAAAAGACGCCAAAATGCCACTCAATACCATGACCAAAAAATAATTCATTAAATAAATAAAATAAAGGAAAAAAAAAAAAAAATCTTCTGGCTACCTGGGTCTTAGAAAGCTGTTAGGAGAGAATTCTCGAAGTTTGTTGCTGAAGAATAACGTTAAGAGGAGACTGCCACAGTCAAAAATTTCTAGCTACAACTCTGGAAAGAATGTCTGACCCTTTCGCAATCTTCACGCCCGTGAGCGCGTGTTCCTGTCACGGCTCACAAGAAGACAATGTAACTTTTTGTCAGTATAAGCATCCTGACACTGGCGCTACCTCCTAGTGATTCGTTCACACACTTCACGCGCTTCACAGCTGGGTGGAGCTTTGTAAATCTTTTGCCGTCCCCGTTCAGGGACATTTTAGTGTTGTTGATTGTGATTGACTGCTTGACACTTTTACATAAATTTATTATTTTTACTTTGCGACAATCAGGCATGTGAGAGAGTTAGACAAAAGTCATGCCTTAAATTTTGTGTGGTACTAGATTTTTTTTGTGTGGTATAATTTTTATTCATTTGCTCGTATTTCTGACACTAAAAGTGAGTGTGATCCAAATAGAAAGGACCTCACATACGTACGGTTCAAATGTTACGGTTCAGTAGGACCAGACTAATACGTACTTGACTCTACTCTAGAATATTAATAAATTTGTGCGTGCATAATATCACATTGAGATTTTTACGAAAGAAGACGAAGAAGTCTTTGGAAATGATGGTCTTAGCTGACTATAGGCTTTTTAGTTCAGGCTTCAGAGTTCACCATTTTGTGAATTGTCAACAGATTGAGACATGAGAGAGAGAGAGAGAGAGAGAGAGAGAGAGAGAGAGAGAGAAGGGAGAAAATGGAACTCAAAATTAACGTGATGGGTTATGGGTATGATGGTTTAATTATACAAAAGAAAATTCTTTGGAGTGACATATTTATTATATCACCTCTATGTTATCAATTTACCATGAACACAATGTAAAGTTGTATATATAGTTGTTAAGCCTAGATTAACCTTAGACTAGTCCTAGGGAATAATACATGTCCTATAAGTAAGATTATGATTATTTTATTTGTTCTACAAGTGCATTGGTTTTTCAAATTTCTTGAAACATAATATCTTTAACGTCCCTTAAATTTAATGTGGAGGTTTGATGATACATTGAGTTTGGATTCAAAACTAGGTTGAACTGGATGTGTAAAAGATTGTACTTGATGTGGAATGAAACGCATGAGATAGATGTTGGTGACAATAGATGACAATGGTTGGTGATGGTCAATGACAATGGGGCTAACATTGTTTGCCGAAAATTTGTCCACCGATAAATGTTTCTACACACTGATAACAGGAAGTGATTGCATTAGTTATGGAGAATGTTATTGATGGCTATTCGACATGTGGTTTGAGAAGTGCATTTATGCATGTGAGGCACATATGAGTGTGTTGGCGACTTTTAAGGTGTATGATGCTAGCATGTGTGGTGCTTAGGCTGGGGAATTTAAATTCTAAATGTTTCAATTTAAAATATAAAGATGTACTAATTAATTGAGTTACAAAATTCTCAACATATAATCACATTATTTAGTTTAATATCAATACTAGTCCGAAGAAAGGTAGTAACATAATGCAGCTTGTTGGCAGCCTTATTGATGTGGCAACTCTTGAAAGAGTTACAAGTCTTCTTGATTAGTGTGTGCATATATATATATATATATATATATATATCTTCAATTACTATATGAATTATGTGATATAATGAACACAATGTAAATTACATTATAGTAGATAACCTTAGGTTAATTCTAGGATTGTAATACTTGCACTATAAATAGAATCAAGTTTACTTTACTTGCCCATCCAAAAAAAAAAAAAAGTTTACTTGCTTTACAATATATAGGCTTACACTAATTAGTTTAGGCATCTTGAAATATAAGATTTCTAACAACTCCAACCAAAGTTAACACCAATATTTTTAGCACATAATATAAATTCTGAATCAGGGATTAAAGGGTGCAGCAATACAAGATGTGATTAGTTTGTTAAATTTTTTAAAGTACTAAGAAGTTTTTTTAGTTTGGCTTTCCCTCTAAATGCTTCATAATTCAAATCACTGGGAAATTTTGCAAAATATCCGCCGAAAAGTCTTAAAAAAATGAAAAGTTGTTTTAGAAAAAAAAAATTTCTTTAGCGGTATGGGAAACATAGTGTTGGACCAATCCTCAAAACGATATAATAAAGGTAAAAGAAAATCCCATCTCAGTCTTTAGGAAACTTCCCTGATCTAGCCGTAATAATAATGTGATTACAATAATGGAATATATATATATATATATATATATTCCAACTGGGGCGGGTCATCTTGAAAGAAAGGAATCTGTTTGGAGATTAGCTTTTGCTAGAACCAAGACTGCTTACCAAGAACGAATAAAGCACATTCAAAACCCTCATGAAAAAGTCTCTCTCTTTCTCTCTCTCCCAAACAGCTACAAAGATAACTATTTTCATGGTTGGTTGGTCGGTGATCGGTCGTCTTCGCTGTTCAGTATTCAAAGGGTTACCTTATATATAGTGTGTGATCCCGAAATTATCGATTTTGAAATGCGGGTATTTGTGTATATGTATATACAAAGACATGGTAATAGCTAGACCATGTAAAAGAAGCCTCGTACGAAGAGAGTAGTAGAAGGAATTAGAGGCTCAGAAATCCAAGCCAAATCTATTCTCTCTCTCTCTCTCTCTCTCTCTCTCTCTCTCTCTCTATTTGTGTTCAACATGACTTCCATGTTGATGCCCACATGGATATGTGTGTGTGAGATGTCCTTAATTCCTCACTCTCTCTCTCTCTCTCACACACACACACACACACTCACACATATTGATATAGCAGCTTTCACTTTTGTAACGTCCTTGTTATAACACATTCTTTCTCTCTCTACATGATCTCTATGAACAGTTGGGTGAAAGAAAGAAAGAAAGTGAGACTGAGATTCCAAGCTCTTCTGAGTCCTCACGTTCTCCCACATGTACTCAATCATACACATGTCCCAGATTTTAGATTCCCTAGTCATTTCATTATACGAAAATTTTCAAAGACCCTACTGGACCCACATTGATATATATATTCCAACCTAGTTTCCTTAATGGGGCAAAATTTCAATCCGATGTCGTTTCTTGAGAAGCTTTCCTTAACCCTGTTAAAAATGTGTCATAAAAAATAAGAAATAATCCAGAGGTCCCCTCTTAGGTTAGCTGGCCCTACAATATTAGATGAACCAAACAATTATTTGACAGCTTTTTAGGTGAGCTTAGCATCCTATGAAATATGAATTCACTTTTTTCCAACTATGTCCAAAGATCTATGTCATTGAGTACTATTTCTACATCAGGATCTTATGTGATTAATCTAATGGCATTTGTATTTTTAGCAGTGTGATTAATAAATTAACTAAAAGCCTTAATTGATGCAGATCGATATCCTAATTAAGTGGCACTCTGTGCATCAGATGTGGTCATTCAACAATATTCTAGCACGAATATAAATGCATTATATTTTAAGATTAATTTTTAATTAAGTCCTGCTAAGGTATTATTACATTATGGATGCTTTGCCATTAGTTAATGACTCTCACATGCACGTGTATGAATTTTAAATGTATTCATGTTGTACAATTAGAATAATTTGGTGTTAGTAAAGTTATTTAGTTACTCCTAACTAAAGGCAGTAAGGCCATATAAATACACACTAGCAAAGAAGGAAAAAGAAAAAGAAAAAGAAAAGAAAAAACTAGAATAAGAAAATGCAAGCTACTGTATCAAAAAAAGAAAAAGAAAATGCAAGCTACAGACACTATCATCCAAATTCTCCATTTCCTACATAAAACTTTATTCTCAATAATTTTTTAACACTTTTACAAAATGACCAAGGATTTTTTTGGTGAGCAATGAGAGGGAATAAAGGTACATATTAACAAGAGTAAATAAGCTTACCACACCTAAAGGAATTAATCTATGGTTATAGAATATAATAATAGATAAGAACACTTACCACTTTAAGAAATCTACCTAAGAATCAGAGTTTAACAAGAGAAGAAATCTTCTCAAAACCTAAAGGCCAAAAATAATACTCAATATTCTCTGATTTTCATATATATATATATATATATATATATATATATATATATGAGATTGGCCTTATATATAGAATCAACTTGGAATAACAAATACAACTAATTAACAAGACCCGTTAATAAGAGTTAGGAATTGAAAAGGAAACTTTAGAAAACAAGTAGAGTAGTAGACACAACTAAAAGCAAAAGAATACAAATCTTGCTATTTTTGGAGTGCATTCTATCAACTCAGAAAGTCTGCAGTAAAATGATCATAACGTCCACGAAAAAACTTCAAATTGAACACAGTTTGATGCATTGAAACTAGAGACACAAAACCTTTCAATGATATATAACTTGCTACAGGCTAATTTTTCGGGATAATTCTAGAATTTAGTTTGAAACTAACCCAAAAATGCTAAAACAAGTTTTGTTAAGACTTTACCAATTTGATGTTCAATTTTACCTAAAGTTTTTAACACTTTTACAAAATCATTCTATGTCTAACACTATCCCTAAATGAGCATTCGAGCATTTCGTTGCCGTACCCGCAAAATAGTATGAGAAGTAGCCTTGGCCAGCTTGTAGGGGTTGTTTTGAAATTTTTACCTTTTAGCTTGTGATTATGACACAGTGCATGACATCACTGTAATTTTTTATATATACCAGCTATCAACCCTACATTATTGCGTTGCTTGCTAAATCCTTTCGGTAAATGAACATTCAAAGATCATACAATTACAACTTTTTTTTGGGGGCCAAAGAAACACCAAAGATTACCATTGTATCCCTTCTTGTCTTTCTTGTTTAAGGAGTTTAGTCTTCCCTACAATCCAACATATATACAAGAGGACACTATAAGAAAAAAATGTTTATTATAATAAAAAAAAATCGTTGCAATAATATCGGAGTCAATAGTTGATGCAATGTGTTACAATAAAATTTGTGATAATATATTTGTACAAAAAAAAATTCCATTGCAATAAATTATAAATATTTTAATGAAACTTTTGATATAATAATATATATGTTGTTGCAAAAAACAATTTTTTGCTTCTAATGTACCTTGTAGCAATAGGTTATTACTATACAAATCTTATTGTAATGGATTACAAATAATTGAAAAAAATAATTTGATCAAATTATTGCAACAAAACTTTTGTTGTAATAGATAATTATTTCATATTTTTCATTACAATAGATTGTAAAATAATTAATATAAGATTATTCTTCTTCCTCTTCCTCAAAAAAAGGTTATTGCAATAATTTCTTCGTTGTAGCTTCATGTTTGACATTGTAATAGATTGAAAATAATTTATATCAAGTTTTTGCAATGATAACTTCGTTTCAATGAGCTCTCATTTCAAAATTTTCATTACAATAAATTGCAAAAATAATTGACATTAAGTTATTACAACAATTTCTTCATTTTAAGTTATTGTAACAAATTTTCCTATTGCAGTATGGTATTAAATCCTCTATTACAACAAAAAATTATAAGTTATTGTAACTAATTATTATTAATGTAATAATTTATCAATTTTGAGTTACTATTACAACAACTTTTAACTTGTAGATGCGATCAATATGGAATTGCCGAAATAATTTAACTAACATGCTGTTAGGATTAAGACATTAATGATTATGTTATGTGGTTCAATAGTTTACCATCTGATGTCGATCAATTAAATCAATTGTAATATGTTTTCTTTTTTCATCTTTTTAATAAAACTAATTGCCAACTTCTTAAAAAAGTCAGTGTAATAATATTTGAGCTTCTATATTTCTTTCGCAGGTCACAACATGTTTGACAAACCATTTGTCAACACATATTCACCATCTTACCCTATGGTACCATCTATCTCTACGGAAAAATATGTCATACATCGGATACATGAGCCCTTTTTCTCACATAAGAGTCCACCCTCATATGAGAGGAAGGACTTGTGCACTCAATACATGATATACCTTCTCCATCTCCACATCACTATTCCATGCTCCACCATCCCACCTCTGCATTGAACCATCTTGTACCACTCACCTCCACGTTGCCATCTCATCCTGGCCACCATGGGAGCTTCATCTAGGTGGTGGTCTTACTGCTTATTTTGGTGTACTATTTGTATGGGTAATTTTTTGCCCATGCAAACAGTGGTTGCACACCACCTTTAGCCGTGAAGCTTAATGAGGATATATATGTCTTATCCAGTTGCCCAACATCTCCAGTGTTTGATTGTTTTTATTTTCTTACGATAAATAAAATTCCATTGTACAAAACGATTGTTAAATAACAAAAACTACCCTTTGTGGATGCAACATCTTATAGCGTTTCATTTATTTATAAATTTTATAACTTTATAAGTTTGGTTGTCATGTACTATTATAAGAAAAAAAATATGTTTATTATAACATGAAAAATCATTGCAATAGTATCAGATTCATTGCAATAGTTGATGTGAGGTGTTGCAATAAAATTTGAAGTAATAGGTTTGTGCAACAAAAAATTTTGTTGCCGTAAACATTAAATATTTTAATGATAACTTTGATGCAATGATATAAATGTTGTTGCAATAAATAATTTTATTAATTTGAATATCTTTTAGCAATAGGCTATTACTTGACGAATCTTATTACAATAGATTGTAAATAATTGACAAAAATAATTTGGTTAAGTTATTGTAATGATATATTCATTGTAATAGATAATTGTTTAATGTATGTCATTACAATAGGTTGTAAAATAATTGATATTAAATTATTATAATGATATCTTCATTGTAATTTCATGTTTGTCATTCCAATAGATTGTAAAATAATTGATATTAAGTTATTACAATAATATCTTCAATGCAATAAGTTATCAATTTGAAATTTTTATTATAATAGATTGCAAAAATAATTGGTATCAAGTAATCAAGTTATTACAACAATTTTTTCATTTCAAATTATTGCAAAAAAATTTCCTAATGCAGTACGGTATTAAAGTCTCTATTGCAACTGATAATTATAAGTTATTGTAAGTAATTATAAGTTATTTTACCTTATTCAATTTGCTAGGTTTTAGAGGGGAAAATTCTATGATAATGTAATTTAAATAGAGTTGGTAACATGTCCTCAAGTGTTCAAGATCTAATTGTGGTAAAGCAGCTCAAAAAGTTCGTTCTATCTAGTTTCGATAGCCACTTGATCAAGGCTAGATTGGTCAAATTTTAGAATTTGACATTTCCTCGAATGATGTACGATCAATTGACATATGGTGTTTGGAAGTTTCTCAATTGATCGTGATTCACATAATTAGTCTATAGTTTTTAATTAAAGATAATGCCTTTGTTTTTAAATCCAACACATGTTTACTAAATAAAGACTTATATTCACGTCTACATGGCTGAGAGAGGCATAATCCCTAAACAAAGAGAAAAATATACACTCCATCCCATGTTAGAATAGGCATATTCATTAATTGGGTGTACATCAAATATGTGTGATTAAAGAGTTTGAAACCACATCCTACTAAAGTTCATTGCTGTATCAAATCTTTGAGGAAGTGCCTTAGAGTCAATTAGAGGTTCAACCGTTAACACAATCGCATTGTTCATGAAAGGGTTCATGTATGAGAAGTTCCAAAATTTGAAAGCTATTACAGGTCGCAACAATGAGTTCTCATAGTGATTTTTCCTTGAGGAGACGTGCTCCATCGATTTTTCACTTTGTCACCAAGTGTTTATTTGGCTAAAAACTTAGCTTTTATTTATTTAGTTATTTTGGATAGTTTTAAAATAATAATAATAATAATAACAAAACTAGCTTTAAAAAAAAAATTTTAAAAAGAAGAAAATTTTGGTTTTTTGTCATATAGTTAACAATCTTTTGAAACACACTAAACAAATAAGTTATCAAAAACTACAAGGTTCTGCACACCAAATTCTATATGTTCATTATTTTATGTTTATTTCTTTATGATTTGATGTGCTGCTATTTGTGGTATATTGTATTGAAATTGTGATTGCAAAATTTTGAGATAATCTATATCTATATATTACTAAAAGCTGAAGCGTAGCATTTAATGTTGCTACGCTCACATTGAGCCACATCAGCGCCACGTCATCATTTTTTGTTTTCAATTTTTGTTATATATATTTTATAACATTTTCTCATTAATTTAAGGTGACTTAAAAACTCCATTATTTAAAAATTAAAATATCTTTTAACAATTATTATTATTATTATTATTATTATTATTATTAATTTTCCAAAACTCTCCATCCTTTTTACCTCTTCATCTCCCCACTACTTTCTACCTTAATATCATTCTTTCTCTACCTTTTTGTCTTCCTTTATTTTGACCCTTCTTATTCTCAACATCTTACTATAAATTTGACATTTTCCTTTTCATTTTATGCATAGTTTTCTCACACAAAAAAGGTTACTTCTCTCTCTCTCTCTCTCGCTCTCTCTCTCTCTCTCTCTCTCTCAATTTTTTTCATTTTTTGTTTGATTTTTTTTTTTTATATTTTCATTGCATCAATTCTTTTGGTTGATGAATTTTTATGTTAATTAGAATTCTACTTTGGGTTGATGCAATTTATTTTTATGTTATAAGTTGTAATCTTTTATCTTTTTATTCTATGCATAGTTTTCTCACACAAAAAAATTACTTCTCTCTCTCTCTCTCTCTCTCTCTCTCAATTTTTTTCATTTTTTGTTTGATTTTTTTTTTCATTGCATCAATTCTTTAGGTTGATGAATATTTATGTTAATTAGAATTCTACTTTGGGATGATGCAATTTATTTTTGTGTTTTAAGTTATTATCTTTTATATTTTCTTTGATTAAATATTATCCTACTGCATTATGCATATAGTATATAATAATATAATGTTATTATATTACATAGAATAACTTGGATAATTTGATGTTTATTGCTATATAGTTTATTTTTACCTTTTTTCCTCTCATATTATTATATTCAACATTTAAATTAAGTCACATCCTCTATGCTGTTAAATTATGCAGCACAAATTAAGAAAATGGCTAGACACAAACTTACCTTCCTTTACCATACGTTGAGGAAATCAATATATTTATGTGATAAAGGGTTATATAATTTATAATTTAGATAGCATCCTTTGAATGTGACTAGGCCCATGGATTGAGCAATTTGTAGACTTAAAAAGGTTATTGAGAATGAACTTTTTGAATTAAGTCTAACAAAATATGAATTACTATATATCATTTAGATAAAAGCTTTTATCATAGATACATTAATATTTTTTTTTGACACATATTTAAATCACGCAAACTTAATAATTTTACATTATGTGTTACCATAGTCTCTGTTTATTCTTCTTCTTCTTCTCAAAAATATTATGTATCATCTTTAAAGAATATCAACAATATTGATCTTATGGGAAAAGTTACATAAAATATTGAGAAAAAAAAAATTATATTACAATATACTAAAAATGTTTTACACATTCATCTATTTTAATTTATATTTTTTTCCAAAATAAAATTTTAATTTAGATATTTATAAGTAAACAATGAAATAATGATTTATGAATGATAAAAAAATATATATATCTATACATATTTATCTTGTGTAGTTGTAGCTTTACATATACTTTTGCATTTATATATTCATCTACTTTAATTAGATATTTATAACTTAATAATGAAATCTATAAACAAGGTGATTAAAACAATCATATTTGCACAATTCAAAAAGTCACAATTTCTTTTTTCAAAAAAAGGCCGTTTACATTTCCTTGGAATTATTTTTAAATTTTTTTTATAAAACCTTTGACATACCACTAACCTAACCACTTCATACATTAAAAAAATTTATGGCTCATTATTACTTCCGTTAATATATTATGGATATCTTAATTAATTGAGACCAAACTAGAGAAATGTTTTTCATATTTCCTTGAAAATTTAAAAGGAAAAAAAAAAAAAAAAAAAAACCCCTTTGACATACCACTAACGTAATTACATCTATAACTATACTATTTAAGCCATCCATGATATCTATTTCTTATTGATAACCACAAAATTTACAACTTACAAGGGAACATACAAAGTAATAAAGAATAAATGAAGGAAGAAAAAAAAGAAATGAAATCAAACGTCAATTAATAATTATTATTTGGAAAATAAAAATGTGGTAAAGAGGAGTAAAAAATAAAATAGAGATGACTATACAGATGACATTAAAAATTTTATAGTGCAATAAAATCAACAATTAAATATAATAATACAAAATAGTAACTTAAAAATAATCAAATTTTAACTAGGGAAATTATATATATATATATATATGTATGTATGTATACATATATAAATCATAATCTTCATACACCATGACTTAAAAAAAATTATTGAATAGTTCTACTTTTTATTTAATGTCTATTTTATACAAATCATCAACCATAAATATATGATGATAGTAAAAAATGTTATAGACAAAATTATGAAAAATATGATAAAACTATTTTTTTTTCCTTTTTTAAAAACTCTTTATAAAGTCTAGGAAGTAAAATAGTATTTTATCTAAAAAATTATCACACGCAACGCGTGGGTTTGCGACTAGTTGAATATTAATTCATAAACCCTCTGCATAATCAGTTAGGGTCTATAAATCGGTCTTCTCACAATCTATCCTAGCTTAGTTCTTGTCTCATTTTCCAAGGTAAATGAACTTCCTAGATTTTAGATGGAATCCAAATATCCAGTTAATCGTATTTGCCTAAGCCAGCTTAAATGGCCATTAACTCTTCTGATCTAGCATGTTACTAATGCCATACTCTCTTGAATGGCGTTTGATACTTTGATAAACATAGAGCTTGTAATACCAATCATCATATCACCAAACCGGAATTTTAGCTTTAAGAGACCAAAGCATGAATAATAAAAAAAGGCTTTTAGAAGTCAAGAATGAAAATATATTAAAATTCAAGACTAAATATACTATAATAAAAAAAAAATAGAACTAGTATCCATGTAGCTTTTTTAAAAAAATATTAACAAAGTTACAAATAGAGAGAGAAAAAGAGAGAGATAGAGAGCATTTTGCAAACGGCAAATATAGAGGATCTAGTGCGCTGTCGTGTTTTTCATGCAAAACAAAGTATATCTTGATGTGTTTTTGTCCTCCATATATATATATATATAATAATGTAGCACTTTTGTTAATGTTTTCTACTGTACGTCCTCATACAACTTGGTGTTAATATATTATAATTATGACCAGTACATAATTGAGCTGGTACCTCTTTGATTGGTGAGGGTTTAGTAGTTTCTATATATATATATATATATAGATATATATATATACACACACATATACTAGCCTCATCACATGTGCTTTGCACGTGTGATGAGATTTTTTTAAAAAAATTTTTTGTCTAGTGTCATAATTATTTATTTATTTAAATTTTGGATAATTTTGTTTTGAAGACATGGATTAGTAAGAGAGTGTCTTATTTTGTAAGCATTTTAAGTGTTAAAAATATATTTTTACTGGGTGGTCCTCAAGTTTTGTCCTTGTTAAACGTAAGGTTTAGAAGTATTTTTAAACCACGTAATAGTCCAATTCAAAGAGAGAAATCATTTTATATATGTGTGTGTGTGTCATGTATGCATGGAATGGATGCTTGCGTGAGAAAGCACTCATATAATTGGGTTTGTTTCCATTACCGTTCATTTCAAATCTTATTATCCCCCAAACATAAATCTGGTGGTTGAGAATTCAGAGAGAGGTTTTCTAGGACATAATCAGAATAAGAACAATAGATTGATACACAGAAAATAAATTTATTAGGATTTTATTTAATTGCAGGATAATTGAGCTTTAAAAGTAAGAGAAAGAAGAAAATGAACAATTCTTATCCGTGTTCTAAAAGCGCGGAGAAATTGCTCTGTTCAGGTGGGCCTCATGTATCTATACTCCAAATCTCAAGGCCCACCTAATAGTACCCATTGTGATTTAAGTGTCATCCAATCCAATTATAGACCTTCACTTTTTCTTGTTTGTATACACTTCATTTTTAATTTTCCTTTATTTATACATTTAATATTTTAAGTACCTTAATAAAGGCTTTAAGTCTCCTTAAAGGGTGAGGTTGTAGGAATATTGATTCAGTTCTTCTATCATTACACATTTGGTTACAATTTCATTATACTTGTGATTGTGATTGGTAAACCATCACTTTTACATGAATCTAATGTTTTTTTTCTTATACTTCGCAGTTGCACGTGTCAGAGTTATGGCACAAAATTTTTGTATTTTTCATCTAAATTATTGAGGGTGTTCTTCATCTTCCATGCCGGATGCTTCTAGTTTTATTAAATAGTACAATGATTAGTACATTTCTAGTTCAGGAAAAGAGTGCATGACTTGCCACACCATACTAAGTACAATATTCTTAAGTTAAATGTTAACTTCAAATAAGAACAAGATGAGTAGAAGACAAACATTGATCTTCTGCAGCGCAATTTTCGGACCAACTTCAGAAATGGTCAAATAAGTCAAAACAAGTTACAAGGTCCATGTCCAATCTAACCAATATCAACATATTTAGTTCATAGGGTACAGATTCCTCGTCCTCACCCTCCTATCTTCCTCTTCTTCCTTTCAGTGTTTTCACACTTTTTGTGGGTTCATTGTATCCTGGTGCAATAATTTCTCATGCATCATAATATGTACCATGTAGTTCTTACATCAAGGTAGAATACTAGAATTCACATATTTAAAGAGAAATTGGTGCCCGTTAATCACAAAATTTTTTTACTTTTTCCTGACACAAATTTGTCTTTTTTTGCTATTCATGTCTTTTTTTCAGTTTTGTAGTACTATTCAGATTTTTTTTTTACTTTTTCTAACATTTTTTTTTTTTTTTTGTCTTTTCTGCACTTAATCAGCACCGCCTGATGCAGGTTAACATTCTTCATTTTTTATATACCAAATGCATGAGGTACACGACATTGTACTATCTCATGGAAAACATTCGGGTCAAGCCAATTCAAATAGCTTTTGACTCCCATGGAACCCATCTGATTTTCCAAGATAAGATTGTGACAATTGGATATTTCATCGAGCTTGAACAGTGTTGGAGTGAAACCAAAAAGCTGGCTTATTGAACCACAGATTCCTCCCCCCATCGCTGTATTGGCAATATCTCTTTCCAGTTGATGATGATTAGCACTCCTGTAACATAATATCACCACTATAATCAGTTTGGCCTTTTCTATGTAACTTCACTATTGTTTGACAGGATCCATTTCCTTTGCTTGGTCAATAATATTTGAGCCTTGTAGATGGAATTTTCTTTTCATTTGCATTGCTTCAATAAACAAGATCACAATTGATGTCTTCCTCGTTGAGTCGATTAGTTGATTACGACAGATTAATTTTCAGTCGTCCTATCTGCAATAGACAAGTCTCATTCCCATGATACACACTCAGTGTAAAGTGTGGACATCCTTGAAAAAAAGTGGATATCTGGCTTTACAAATGTGGACATTGTGCAAAGTCGTGTTCATCAAGTAGTGTAAAACAACAATTAGTGTTTAAGAAAAGGGCAGCGAGAACATATCTGAATGCTGGCCCAGTACAAAAAATCTCACCCTCAATAGCACATTGTAATCAGAATACCAGACTAGAGCAACCACAACCTCTCTTCTACCCAATGGGCCAGACTAAGCTCCGGATATGCATGATACAGAAGACTTCAAGCCTGTCTCCACTCTCTTACGACAAACCATCTTGTCAAGGACTCATGCAAATTCAGACCAATTTATGCAGGCAATACATGTTCCATTATAAATTTGTTCCACTATAAAAATTAAAGTAGGAATCAGCAGAAGTCCATTATAGCTACACAATTATATCCGCACCTCAATTTCTCCCATTCCTAAACCTCTTTACAACACCTCTCATAAGCCTCCTAACATAAATTACTACAGTATAATGGCAGTAGCACTTACCCCCATAAACGAAGGGTAATGAGCAAACAATACAAAATGATATAAAGCAAAATAAAAACTATAACTTAGCTAACCCCTGTCCCAACATCTGTGCCACTTGCTACAAATGGCAAATGTGACACCTGAGCCTGAGGCTGGGCATCAGCTTGCGTCTGAGTTTGTGCATGATTCTCTTCGGAGCTACCTACAATCTCAAGCAACTGAACAGCCTTCCGCTTACCCCTTTCTGTGCCACTTTCGGAGAGGTCCAACAGGAGAGTCATCACACCAAGTTCCTTGGCCTCAGAGAGATGCTGGGGATCAGCACAAAGGTGCACCAGCACTGCAGTTGCATTCTCCCTATTCCTGGGAGATCCATTCCCAATTAACTCCACCAATGTTGGCACAGCATTCAAAGCTCCAATTGCCATTTTTCCATCAGGGTGACTGGCCAGTATTGCCAATATGGCCAATGCCTCACCCACCATGTCACCACTAGGTTCTGTAAGCAGTTTCATCAGCATGGGCACAACTCCAGCCCTGATTGCCCGGCCCTTGTTCCCTTGAAAAATACATAAATTGAAAAGTGCTGTAGCAGCATCCACCTTCCCCCTTTGGCTACCTTCACTCAAGAGTGTTACCAGTGCTGGGATTGCTCCAGAATCACCAAGAGTCACCTTGTACTCATCCACCACAGACAGGCTGAAAACAGTGGCAGCAGCATTTTCACGTGCCTGCATATTCCCATTCTTAAGTACATGAAGGATTCCAGGAACAGCCTCAGAAAATATGATGCACCCTTTGTTATCCTGACATATGGACAGGTTCAGGAGAGCAGTAACTGCATGCTCTTGGGTGCGAGAGTCGGGTGAAAAGAGGAGACCAACAAGGAGGGGTATAGCACCAGCCTCAGCAATTAACACACGGTTGTCACCATTGTGCTTGGCAAGAAGACGGAGCTCAGCTGCAACAAGATTAGGATTTGTCAGAAAGTAATTATAGTTATAACAAAAGGACCTGTGTTTCTGAGATCCAAGAGAAGAATTTAAAATCCTAATCCTGACATACTGGGTACAAAATAAAATTGACAAAGAAAATCACTTTCTCTACATATATTATAGTAATCATATTTTGAACCTATGCATCTTTTGCAAACAAAGAGAGAATCAATTCACTGACAGGAGTGACCACCAATGAAAATATCAACTGAAGTGTCCAATCATTTAAGCTTGGAGAGATATTTGGAATCCCAAGAGGTGAAGTACATAGTATCGGGATCCTCTCCATTTGAGATGGTTCCGTTTCATGATTCAGATTAATTATTACAAATCTAAAAGTTTATCTAGAGCCACGTCATTTAAAATTTGAAATGACATGGCATTCCGTACACTGTTAAATTCAGGAAATAAAACTTTAGCCGTGAAATGGACTCTTTCCATTTCATAGGCTACTGTTCCATCTGGTTACAACCCAAAATTAAAGAATCTAAAATTACACTAGAACCAACGAAACAAAACCCTGTTGTAAGCGCCTTTCAAGTCTACCAACAAAGAAAGAAATATGGGTTTGTCGCCTTTTTCCTGCTTTCACCATTGATTTAAGGGATTTGGCTCCAGTTTTCAATTTGATTCTCTCTCTAGTAGAATATTACATTTCCTAACAATAAGTAGGATAACACGGTTCACTTGATTGGTTTTTTCTCTTTCTTCTTACCTATCAAAACAAAAAGTTTTTCTCTTTCTTCTTATCTTCGAATCTAGGGATGAAGTAACATTATGTCAAACTCAAAATATTTAAAGTATAAATGGATATTGGAATTATTGTTGAGTTAGAAATGAATTTACCATAATCATCCAACACAATTTTTAGCTAATTTCATATTTTGAAGCCATTGCTTGATAAATTCTGATAAAATTTTCACAGGAAAAAGGCACATATGTCAGTGAAAGTTGCAGAAGAAGATTGAGAATTCTTTCTGGAATAGAAATTGCAACTATACAGAGAAAATTACAATATTCAAAATTAGTAAGACTTCAACAAAATAAAAAAGGAACTAGCTTAGGAAA
Source organism: Lithocarpus polystachyus (assembly GCA_033629205.1). Taxonomy (NCBI): domain Eukaryota; kingdom Viridiplantae; phylum Streptophyta; class Magnoliopsida; order Fagales; family Fagaceae; genus Lithocarpus; species Lithocarpus polystachyus. The sequence goes on from CM066168.1 coordinate 57,021,275, forward strand.
AGGAAGAAAAGGGAGGGGGGGGGGGGGGACTAAGATCCCAATATGCAGAAATGTATTCTTTTTTTATTTCCCCTTTCATTCTGAAATGAAGAAATTTTTGTTTCTATTGTCACCTGCAGCAGATCGCTGGTCCTCGATGTTGTCAGAGGTGAGCTTGCTCAGAAGAATATCTAGCTCCACGCCTTCAGCAGAACCAGTAGACACAACCCTTCCTTGTTGCGAATTGCCTGGCCGTTTAGAGGGTTCCACCCCATTCATCTCACACCAATTGGATATAAGACTAGATAAAACATAGTTGGGAGTGAGGTTAGTTCTGGAAAGGATCTGTTGTGTCTTTGGACATGTTCCATGTCCTCCTTCAAGCCATTTCTTAATGCAAGCTCGTTCATAAGTCTACAAAATGGAAAGACCCTTGTAAGAAATTTATAATTAAAATTAGCACTCTCCTAACAGGCCGTTTGGGAGGGGGAAGATGATGGGAATGGAATGGTCGCATCCCCCCATTGGGAAGTTTTTTGGGAGGAAATGGAATGCAGTAAGTGGAACACAAGGAAATAGAGAGGGTGGAACACAAGGAAATAGAGAGCACATTAAGTGCTTTACTTACAAAATTATGTTTATAACCATTAGCTTTCATAACAAAACAATCCGTCTATATCTTAGAAAAGGGTATAATAATTACATTGTTCTAATCATACTACAAAACAAGAGATACTGATTTTCTTTACAAATATCCAAACAGCAGAGGATCTGAAAGGAACAGAACTATAATCCTTCTGTTCCTTTCCATTCCCTCTTCATTTTAATTTCTCATCCTTTTCTACTCTCTTATTAACTTCCAAACACACAATAAATCAGACACTGGAAGTTTACAATCAACAATTTTTTTTTTTTTCCAATTGGTAAATTACACAAGTGGATGGGATTTCATTAGCACTAGCTTCCTACTAGTTCTCTCAAAACTTAATATAGAAGGCAAAACCTTTCCAAAACATCCAAAAGAATGTTATGAGGAACCCATTAATCAATGACTCAAATGATTCTTTTAAGAACAAACCTGCCCTGTGGAAATAATGACATAAGGAAATAGAAAGCACGTTAAGAGCTATACTTACAAAATTACCTTTCTAACCCTTAAATTTCATGACAAAACAATCTCCACTTTTAGAAAAGGGTATAATAATTATATTGTTCTAATCATGCTTCAAAACAGGAGATACTAATTTATTTTCTTTACAAATATCAAAACAACAGAGAAACTGAAAGGAACAGAACTACAATCCTTCTGTTTCTTACCATTCCCTCTTCATCTTAATTTCCCATCCTTTTCTACCATTTATTAACTTCCAAACACACAATAAATCAAACACTGGAACTTTACAATTGACAATTTTTATTTATTTTTTAATTTTTTCAGTTGGTAAGTTACACAAGTACCCAATTGGGTCTTGAACCCATGACCTCACTCTCTAGCTAAAACTTATAAGGTAAGGTGGTGCCAGTTGAGCTCATTGGTAGGGGGAGATGAGAATTTATTAGGATTAACTAAGACTTGTTAAATCTCCTAGACAGAACCCATTGGGGACAAGGTATTGGACAAAGAAGTTCAACATTAGCACTGGCTTCCTATTAGCAATTTTCTCAAAACTAAATATAGAAGACAAAAACTTTCCAAAACATCCAAAAGAATATAGTGAGAAACCCATATAATCAATGACTCAAAATGATTCTTTTAAGAACAAACCTGCCCTGAGGAAATAATGACAGGATCTTTCATCAACTCAAGTGATATTGGGCAACGAAAATCATCTGGGACAACTGGTGATTGGGAACACTGATCAGTGCATGCCTGATCACCGCAATGGGGAGAATAATCATTACTTGCAGAAACAACCATGTTGCTGTATCCTGCTTGCACAAAGTTTTCAAATTTTTTGAGCAGCATTGACATCTTCTTTACACTTTCCTCCAGATTTTCACCCCCTGAACCAATTACCTCCTGCAGAGCTAGTGATTCTTGTTTGATGTCTTTAACTTCCCTAAACTTTAGTTTTTTGCATAATATACATAGAATCCCAGGGTCAGTGTCCACATCATTGCTCTGGTTGTACATGGATAACAGATCCTCATACAGCTCCAAGTCAGGAGCATCAATCCGTTCCTTGCATCTTTTAAATTGAGTATGAACAAGCTCAACCTGAAAATAGCAACATTTATACAACTAACATTAAACATCAACAGAACAACCTGAGCAAAACTCTAACAGAGCATCATTTTATAGGTGACTGCAAATTCTAAAGTGAATACGTACAGGAAATGAGTGCTTCCAAGATTCACTTAGGCTCCACACTTAAAAAAAAAAAAAGGGCTTAAACACGTTGTCGGTCGCTAAAGTATAGCACACGAGGAATTTTAGTCTTTAAAGTTTAAAGGGATTGCTTTTAATCATTTAGATGACATCCCCAATCTAAAAACTGACACATTATCACTTTAAATTTGTTAGGGACTAAAATCGATCACTTTAAATTTTTTTGGGCTAAAAATGATAACTTTATGTTTGTAGGGAGTACAAGTTATCACTTGAAGTTTGTTAGGAACTACAAGAATCACTTTAAACTTAGAGTACTAAAATTGCTCGTGAGGTAAATACCAACAATTTATTTTGGCCATAAGAAAGATATATGAAAAACGTTGTACCGGGTACGCAAACACCCAAAAAAAAATTGCAACTATGTTTAAAAAAGGTCTTACCCCCAAAATTATTAATAAAAAAAAATGTCTTGGTAACGGGTGCCCTTAGGAGTTTAGGAAAGTTTTAACACCACTATCATGGGAAATATGAAAGGTTGTCAAAAAAATTAATTGCTTTTTTCTTTTCCCATCAAAAGTTTTTAAAAATATTTACTAAACATTAGCTTAGGCCTCCATTAACTTTTTCCATAAAAAATTCCCTGGTTAGGTCTTTTATGACAAGAAAACATAGTTCCTACTAGATTACTGCACTCTGTTTGACGCTGTTAGACGTATTATGACCCAAGTGGCCCAAACCAATTGTAGGCTCATGTACTTGTAGTTGTAGTACAAGCAAATTAACCTTAAGTTAGTCTATGGTTAGCCTAGGGTTAATATTCTCTAGTATATAAACCCTACATTGGGTTCATTGTAACATCAAGAGCTTTCTCGCTATAGGAGTAAGCTGAACCAGGAAAACCTTTTTGTGTGCTTTCTCTTTCATGCTTCCGCTCATTATTCGATTATCACACACGATCACACAACAACTTTGATAGATGCAGAGAGCTCATTCTTTTTGTGGTTCCCCTAATCAATTTTATAAATATATAGTACATTACTAAATTCTGCATAGAAGAATGAAACATAAGCGAGCTATTTCTCACTAGAGCAAAGAGAGTTGCAATTATGAATAATTACCTGCTCCTTAACTTCATCTGAGATGTCAAATTTGTCATAGGAAATATCACTTAATGCTCTTTCAAAATGAACTGTAACTTCCTCAAATTTATAGTTTATTTCTTCTCTCTTCAGAACCTGTAACCACATAAAAGCCATTCATATCTCAGAGAATTGAAAAAAAAAAAAACACAAACAACATTATTATTTTTCTTAAGGAAAGAAGAAATTAGTGGTGAGACCATGTAAAGCTTGCTGCCTCGGCTTCCAAATAGAAGCAAATCCTTGGCTTTGTCCAAAGCTTCCTTGAAAAAGACGAGAGCTTTGACAGTGTCTTCGGAGATTTGGACCTTGACCTCTTCCAAATCTTCGAACAAAGGCTTCAAGAGCCTCAATCTCCTGCTGAGATCGTGACACTGCTTCCTGAAAACGCATCTGAAGTCTGAGATCTCGGAGATCTCGTCCACAACGTCGATGAGGTTCTTGAGAAGCACAGCTTTTTGGTTCTCCATGAGGAATAGGAATAGGAGTAGTAGCTTTGCTTGGTACCATTTTTGTTTTTTGATTTTTTCAGTTGTAAAATACTAGTAAAAAGTTTGTACTTGTAATTTGGGTTAAGCTTAAGCACAGTAGTATTATAATGTTATTATTAAGTTTGTAGTTGGACTAATTAAGGTGGGTTTAATTAATTATTGTTCAAAAAAGGTAGGTTTAATTACTTATTTACCGTATTAACTACTATGGTGACTTTGTGTGAGGCTTTGGTAGCGACTAGTCGATATTAAGGTTGCTGCACGGACAACCTACCTTTTTTTTTTTTTTTTTTTTTGAGGGAAAAGACATTGCTTGTACTTTTTATTTATGAATCGCTAAATCAGCCGAAACAAACATTTCAATATTTGGTGGAACATACTCCATCCAGACTAACAAAGGAAAAGAAAGTCTTGCTCTCTGGGCTAAGGCATGTGCAACTGCATTTCCTTGCCGTAGAGTGTGAGAGAAAGAGAAACTCCTAAGAGAGCTTGCATGGTATAAAGTTTCTTGTACTAAATGACCAAATGAGGAGGAAAATAAATTACGCTGTTGAAGAGCTTTTATTATTGTTTCTGAATCACCTTCAAAGATTGCTTGGTGTATACCAATTTCAGTGGAAAAAAATACAGCACGCCTTGCCGCTAATAATTCCAGCAGCTCGCTATTGCATGGTTTCGCAACCTTTTCTGCCAGAGCAGCAATGACCTGTCCAGATGAGTTCCTCACCACCACACCGATCCCTGCATCCTCACTTTCATTAAACATTGCTCCATCAAAATTTATTTTATATTCACCCTGTTTTGGAGGCAGCCATCTTTGTCGTCGTCTCGGTTGTGCCGATTTTCTGCTACTAGGATAGTCATTACTTTGCTTAAAAATCTGTAGGAAATTGCACGCAGCATCTCTGATCATCCCCAAAGGGACTGTGTGCTCCCCAAGTCTGGTCTTATTTCGGTGAACCCATATATGCCACGCTATTGTAGCGAACAGCTCCAGCACATGAGGGCGCGACATGAGGCGACCTACGAAGTCCAAGAAATCCCCTTGAGCTGCTTCAAACTGATTCACCCAACTGAAATCACTGCACCAGACAATCTTTATCGCCTCACAGCTCCATAGAGCATGCATAGTAGTTTCCTCGCACCGTCCACACCTATGACAGAGTGAGTCCGTCACTACTCTCCTTTTGAGCAAATTTGCTTTTGTTGGCAGACAATTTGTACCAGCCCTCCACAGAAAGTGTTTGATCTTCCCCGGACATTTGAGTGTCCAAATTCCAGACCATAAGTCCCTTGTTGCTGCTGAGTTTGAAACCGAGGCCTCGACCAAATTTTCTTCCTCACAGATGGCCTTATACCCTGACTTCACCGTGTACACACCTTCCTTTTCAAATGCCCAGTAAAGGAAATCAGCTTGGGGGGACGCACATAGAGGAATGGACCTAATCTGCTGCGCTTCGAAGGGAATGAAGCATGAATCAAGCAATTGATCGCTCCACCCACCAGTCTCAGGATCAATCAATTCTGCCACTCTAGCCTCACACGGACAACCTACCTAAGATCTAAAACCGAGTCCATTACTACACCTCATTTAATACTACTCAGGGTGTCAATGTTTGATCCAGCCCACGAACACGACACGAAACCGACACGAATTTTTGTGAGTTAGAATTGTGCCTTAATGGGTTTGGGTTATAAATGGATCGACTCAAAAGTAACACAATAAGAAACGTGTCATAAGAGGGTCAACCCGCATAATCCGCAATAGACACGTTTAATACGCTAATTTATTTGTGTCAACTTGAAATGACCTACTTAACACAACTTGTTTAACTCGTATAATAAATAAATATTTATTTTATTTTAGATTTATCAAATACATTTTATATCAAACATATATTTTAAATTTAAAAATAAAAGTAAGTAATTACAAAAACTTACCAGGGATATAATTGGAAATTGAAACTTTACAAATCCTAAATTTCTAAACCTTACAAATCCTAAATCTCTAAACCTTTTTATAAATATCTTTTTTTATTTTTTTATTTTAGCCATACTACTCACTCTACTGTCTTATAGTCTCATGCCTAATTCTCAAACTCAAAGTCTCAAACTGATTATTGCTCTCTCTCTCCCTCTCTCTCTCTATGGATGATAATCGTAGTCATAGTCAGGATTAGTCTACTATTTGCTCCAATTCTTTTAATATTGATATTTAGCATTTGGCAAGTTCCAAGATATTATATTTTTGTTGAATTATGTTATTTTTGTTAAACTATGTTATTTTTGTTAAACTATCTTATAGTCTCATGCCTAATTCTCAAACTCAAAGTCTCAAACTGATTATTGCTCTCTCTCTCTCTCTCTCTCTCTCTCTCTCTCTCTCTCTATGGATGATAATCGTAGTCATAGTCAGGATTAGTCTACTATTTGCTCCAATTCTTTTAATATTGATACTTAGCATTTGGCAAGTTCCAAGATATTATATTTTTGTTGAATTATGTTATTTTTGTTAAACTATGTTATTTTGAATTTGGGTTGAAGACTTGAAATGTATGCACTGCATTTGAGATGTAAAAAAAATTATTTATAGATGGATGTTATATTAAATATTATGCAGGTTGAAATGAGTTGTGTTATATTCGTGTCAACCCAACACGACTTATTTATTAAGCGTGTTAAATGAGTTGGGTCAGGTCAACCCGCCTTATTAACAGGTCGAGTTAGAGTTAAAGGATCATGACACGATTATTAAATGGGCCAGGTTAGGGTTGAGTTATTTAGTCAAATACCCCTACCACAACACGACACAAACCCGACACGCTAACCTGAATTGACACCCCTAATACTATGAGTCCGTTTAGGAACAACTTATTTAGCTGAAATTAAAACTTTTTTACTAAAAGTACTATAAATAAAGCTAAAAGGTAGTTGAAATAGTACAGTGAGGCCATGAAAGTACCAAAAAGTGTAATGGAACCCATAAATAGTAACAAAAAAAAAAGCTGAATAATAGCAAAAATAAACTAAATAGTAAAAAAGTTGATTTTTTAAACTAATACCAAACACAACCTATACTATATATGCGACAAGTAATTTACCACTACTGAGTTTATGTCCTTAAGAGGAGGCAAAAAAAAAGAAGAGTAGGCAAAAATGGCTTAATAGTTTAATTTTTAAATTATATAGCGAAACAACCCATTTTCAAACTATATAGTGAAATACTACTACTTTGGAATTCAACATTGTTGATATCGAGTTCCAGGCAGAACTCAACATAAGCAATGGAGTTTTATGCGTATTTTGCCACTTTAATTTTTTTGAAAATTTTGTGTAGAACTCAACATTAGGGAATGTCGAGTTCTACTTAAATATATGCATAAAACTTGACATTGTTAATGTTAAGTTGCAGTCAAAACTCGACATTAGCAATGTCAAGTTCCAAAAGAGTGGTCTTTTTGTTAGATGGTTTGAAAAGAGGGTTGTTTGGTTACATAGTTTAAAAATTATAGTTATTTAGCCATTTTCCCCTTATCAGGATGTAGTGTGGAGTACTAGATTTGGGAGCTAATCTAGAGGGCCACTTAAGTAGAATTGATGCTCATGTAATTATGGAAAAAGTTTGGCTCCAAACTCCGAGGATATTTCACTTTATCATCCTAAATTATACCTTAGATTATAATTAGCATCCTAAAATTTTGAATGCACATTTTGCATCATAAATTATGACTCTTGTTACACTGCACCCTGATGTTAAGTTTGCTATTAACTTGGTTGGAAATCTAAAGTTTAGGGTGCAAAGTGTAATCAAGAGTATAGTTTAAGGTAGTAAAATGTAATTTCTTCTTTATTTTTAGGGGATTGAGAAGGGTGCAAATGGGTCTTTTCACATGATGTCATACTTTTCCATCCAAGTTAACGGAAAACTTAACGTTGGGGTGCAAAGTGTAACAAGGTTCATAGTTTATGGTGCAAAATAAAGTGTAATTCTGCTCCAAATTCCTTTTGAGCTATCTTAATGTGGCGATTGAAGAGATCACTCATGAGTAATTTGGAGCTATCTTCTCCAACTTACTACATGGTAATTTTATAAAGCAATTCATGTATATTATTTAAACAGGCCACATAATTTTTTTTAAAAATGTTGGGTATTGAAATATTTATCCTATTTAGTAAATTATTTATATTTTGAATAACTTTGTTTATGTTATGATATGTAAACTATGTGTGTTTTTTTTGCAAATAAGCCTACTCACAGTTTAGTATGTGAGACTATGTTATGTGTAAGACCCCTTACCATCAGGATTAAAATGATGTACCACTTAAAAAGCAATATGGAAGCTTACTCTATTTATGCGTGTATGAACAAAACAACATAATTTTAACACATTATAACTACGTTTTTTTGAGTTGATATGACACTTACCAAATACATAATCAGTGACTATGGACGGAAGAGCTATTTTCCAAACATTAGAGGTACAAATTTAAAATTTAGGTGAAAAAATCAAAATTAGCCCTAAATTTGAAGAGTGCAAATTACATTTAGTTGAATAAATTTTTTTTTTTTTAAGTTTCAAGTTCCTTTCTACCATACTCAAGAAGAACAAAGCGTTGCATAACACAACTATTCATTGCTCGCCTTCTTTAGGAATGAAAAAAATTCTATTATTTGAAGTGATAGTTATCCTTTTTTTTTTTACTATTATTTGAACAGAAAATCATTTTCTTCTATATTTAGATGAAAGGAAACGAGGGAAGAGTAAAGGAGAAGAGAATAAAAGATGACTAAAATGTACTAAATTTTAGTATATTCCAACTACCTCACTGGGACAAAATGGGCAAATGCCCTTTTCGTGCAAAAAAAGTGGCATTTTGCCCCATTTTCGAAACTAATTAAGGAAATGCCCCTCTTTTGTAACTCGATTTTCTAAAAATAGAGTTTAAAGAAAAAAAAATTTGGAGCCCTATTGCGACGTTTTAAGGAGCCTATAGTGACGTTTTTAGGACTTATAGTGGCGTTTTGTAACTTGATCTCCATGAACTCAAGTTATAAGCAATTTTTTTTTTCTTTTACCTATAACTCGAGTTCATGGAAATCAAGTTACAAAACGCCACTATAGGTCCTGAAAACGTCACTATAGGTTCCTTAAAACGCCGATATAGGGCTTAACTCGATTTTGAAAAAATCGAGTTTCAAAAGAGGGGTATTTTCTTAATTAGTTTGGAAAATGAGGCAAAATGTTGGATTGTTTTTTAAAAAGGGCATAGGCCAATTTTGTCCTACCTTTCTGATACTAAAATCATATGAGGTAACCCAAATTTTTCTGATATGATAAATGAGGGTAAGGTGAATGTATATATTTTTATATTTTCTAGTCATATGGAATAAGAAAAACACTCAAAAACTAAAATGATAAATAAGCTCACCACCAAAGCAAACCCAAAGGGATATATTTAGATATTACCACCTAAAGAAATTTAGCTAAGGATACATAACTGGATTGGCTCACCACTTAATGGGATATAGAATATCACTACCCAAAGAGATACAAAAACCGAAACTCGCCACTAAAAGGAATCCACACAAGGGATAAAAGTTAATTTAGAAGAAATCCATATTCTGAAAAGCACAAAGGCTAGTTATGAGAACACTTTATAATATGATTTTATTCAATTAAGTCAAATGGCTTACACAATGCTTAGAACAACCCTTTAAGCATGGGAGAACAAAATTAGCAGTTAAAACATTACATTTTCAAGACCTTAACTCATAGGAACTATAACAAAATAAATGACTTGTCTACCAAGGAGAACTAAAACATAAAAGCTAAATATTCCCCAATTAAATGTTATTTGACTTCTTGGACAAAATAACCTATTAATCTTCAAATTATCTTTTAAAAGTGTGGGAAAATTCATTCAAAATAATGGCTTTATTTGCTGCCACTTTATTCCTGTGTCACTTTCCCTATACTCTCCCCTCTCCTTCCCCTCTATCTCTATATGTTCCAAACATAGTTTTCGGTAGCCAAAGCTTGAGGGCTTCTTGTAGCCACAGAAAGCTACTGCATGAGCATGGTCGGTCTTTGTGCAAGGAAGATTAGGTTCTATCTCGTTTCATTTATTTAATCCGTTTGCTTTGCAAGGAATGGAAGGCATATTGATGCGACAGTTAAAAGTTTCGAGTCAAGTTATGGGCACAGGAGTTCTCAAGTAGCATCATATACTAAAGAAGGTAGTCACTTGAAAGAGGGATGGCTTCTGTAACCGACAGTTTGGGGCTGAACTAAGAGATCTGTGCAAATTTACAAAATGCATCATGCAAAATTTGTGATCAATCACAATAAAATTTGCAGAAGAAACTGTTAAATAAACCAGTGAATAAGATAAACTCAAATCATATCATTTATCAAATTGAAACATCACTCCAAAACTCCCACTAGAATTGATAAGTTCCATCTTACAAGAATGGTTTTGAGGTCAGATGATAGAGGTCATGGCAAAATTGAGAATGCAAACTTTTTTATTTTTAGTTAAATTAAAAATGCAAACTTTAAAAAAGTGATCAAGCAAGGACTCGAGAGTCATGGGCATTCCTTTTTTTCTCCATTACATGTTCCCCTGTGCAGCTGCATCGCAGTCCCAACCACAGTCAGGAGGATGTGCATGTTGATACATGCTATGGAACTATGATCCAACTTCTTTGCCCCATCCATAATGTCTGTAAAGTCCTCGTTGTCCTCTTTTTGTAGCTTTGTCCCTTTTTTTGGTTGCTAAAGGATTTATGTGCCATTTGGAAAAATTTTTGAAAATACGCATTTTCAGTGAACTAAACTACAAACTCTTTTACTCAAAAAAAAAAAAAAAAAAAAAAAAAAAAAAAAAAACTACAAACTCTTATTCTAAAAGTGATTATATGCAATTTAAATGTTTGGGTCTATCCTTTATTTTGAAAAAATCTTTATGTTATGTTAGGTATGTGTTAAAAGGTGACTTTGCCTACTCCAATTTACAATTTTGTCACCTATTAGACAGACCTCTCCCCTTTATTTGGTCACCCCATAAATTGAATTCTTTCCTATATATGTATAAAAGATGAGGGAATTGCACATATTCGGAAATTAGATAGGACCTGAGACAATAAAAAAAGACCCTTTTTTTTTCCCAGTTTACATGATCTGCCTTCTAGTTCTTGAGCATAGCTCTTCCTAGCCCAAAAGTCACAACCATTAAGTGCATGTGACTACTTCACTTGAGGAGCTTGTAACATTGTTGATTACCCATTCACCCTTCCAAGGCTTAAAGTTTTAGCTATTGTCATCCCTCTAGTTGCACTGATTGTCCTATGCACGGGGTGTATGCATTCTCACTCTCATAATGTTTAATGTACAGATTCCAAAGCTATATGAGATACACACGTGTTGAGGAAGAGAATGTATACATTAGATGCATGAAATGGTTTCTTTTGGTCAAGTGCTATTTTAACATTGACTATTGGAGAGAATAAGAGAGATATGTTGTGCCAAAAAAATTCGTGATAAGCTCATAAAATATCTTATGCCCTTCACTGGCAAGATAAGAAGTTAAAATACAATTGTGAGGTTACTATAAAGTTATAATAGCTTTTACAATTTTTACCATGGCTTTAGGATGGAGGATACTCATCCCTCTAATGATGACCAGAACATAAGAGTTAGACACAACTTCAATAATAAAAGTGCTTGAAATTGTTATAAATAAATTCATTCAAAAATAGTGAAGGGTTCAATTGACTTAAAAAATGTGCCACAAATTTAGAGGTCTAAAATTCAATTTATCACTAGGCTTATACAAAAAAAAATAAATAAATAAATAAATTTGAGCGTGATTTTAAAAACGAAATTGTTCAATGAAATAGAAAACATGAGAGTTTCAAGAATTTTGAGGTCAGATTGTAATAATATCATAGTTAATTTGATAATTATTTGAGATAGAAATAAATTAATTAAAATTAGAACAATTGACTAAAAAATTAATATCTTGAGAAATTTAGACAACTTTTAAATGTATATCACATTAACTGATGAGAAAAGTGACACTAACTGATAACTCACTTCCCAGTTTTCTCAATGACTCACTTCTTAGTTTTCTCCTAATTTTCTTCTAAACTATTCACTCTTTCTTAATGAGTTTTCTCCTATTTATTCTCCTATACTCTTCACACTCTTGTGGATACTGTAGTGAATGTGAGAGTATGTGAGATTTTCGCTTTTCTCTTGTGGGAGCTATTAGGGGTTGCAATTCGTGTTCATGGTCGAGTTCGTGTCATGTTAAGCCATGAGTATTCGGCTATATAGGTTGACCCGAATTTGACCTGTTTAGTAAACATGTCAAGAACTTCAACCCTAACACAACCTGATTATTAGACAGATTGACTCGACACGGCACGTTTAATCCGTTTAATTCACAAGTCATGTAAAGGTTAATACAAATTACTCCTTTGATAACTAGTTTTATTAATAGGTCATACCTGACCTGAATAACATGTTATCAATTCCTACATCTAAAATTAATATACAATTACAACTATAAATATAGTAATAAACATATAATTACAACAAAAAATTAAGCAATAGTAATAACAAAAGCATTTACAAGTTAAATGGATCAGATAGGTTCGCATGTTGAACATGAACATGACCTATTTATTAAATAGGTCAGTCGTGTTGACTTAAATATGACCCGAACTCGTTTAGCCTCAACCCATGACCTGTTTATAAACGGGTTAGTCATATTAGGTTTGTGGGTTTTATCAGATTTTGCCACCCCTAAGTACTGTAGAGTGTGAGATTTTTTTCTTAATGAGTTTTGTACTGACCCAAACTCATTTAACCTTAACCCATGAATTGTTTATAAACTGGTTAGTCATATTGGGTTTGAGAGTTGTGTTAGATTTTGACATCCTTAGGTACTGTAAAGTGTGAGATTTTTTATGTGAGATTGTCACTAGGTACTGTGGAGTGTGAGATTTTTTCTCAATGAATTTTCTCATATTTAAATAATAATCTCCTATTTTAAGAGTTTTGCGGCACAAGTTTTCTATATGTGTATAATGAATATTCTTATATTTAAATATGAGAATCTCACTCTTCTTCGGCATCATACTCTTCTTCAATATGTGTACAACTTTTCTCCTGATTTAAATAAGCTAATTTGAATAAGGCATGAGTCTTCCCCTGTGGCATATAATAATTTCCTATTTAAATAATCTCACTCCTTCAATATGTGTACAACTCTTCACTCCTCTTTCGAAGTCTCTGGGGTATAATAACCTCCTGTTTAAATAATCTCACTCCTTCAACATGTGTACAACTCTTCACTCCTCTTTTGAAGTCTCTCCTTATAAATGGGTTAGTCGTATTGGATTTGCAGGTTGTGTCAAATTTTGACACCCGTAGGTACGGCAGAGTGTGAAATTTTTTCTCAATGAATTTTCTCATATTTAAATAATAACCTCCTATTTAAAGAGTTTTGTGGCATGAAAATAATCTCCTATTTAAAGAGTTTTGTGGCATGAGTTTTCTATATTTGTACAATGAGTTTTCTCATTTTTAATTATGAGAATCTCACTCTTCTCCTGTGGTATCATACTCCTCTTCCATATGTGTACAACTTCTCTCCTAATTCTTCAATATGTGTACAACTTTTCTCATAATTCTTTGGTAGGGGCGGCAATTTTTATCCATATCTATGAACTCACCCATTACCCACCTAATTTGGATAAGTCTTAACCCAATCAATTTGAATATTTGGGTTAAATGAGTAAAGACACATTAGGTTATTTAATTATATGGGTCTTAATGGATAAACCCACTAATACCCACTAAAACCTATCTAAAATTTAAATAAACAGCAGAAAATATAAATTTCTAGAAAATGACCGAAATATCTCCAAATTTAAAAAATAACTAAAATACCCCATGAAATCTAAAAAATAACCAAAATATCCCCGAAATCTTAAAATTACCAAAAATACTCCCGAAACTTAGAAAATGACCAAAATACCCCCGAAACCTAAAAATTTCCAAAATACCCCCTGAAACCTATAAAATGACCAAAATACCCTCGAAACCTAAAAATGATCAAAATACCCAATAAACCTAAAAGATGACCAAAATACCTCCGAAACCTATACAATTACCAAAACACCCCCCATAACCTAAAAATTACCAAAATACCCCCTAAACCTAAAAAAAAAAAAAAAAAAAAAAAACCGAAATACTTGTGTGGGGTCATGGGCCCAAATCATGCAATTGAGTCTTGGGCTTTGGCCGAGAGCGTAGGGCTTTAGCCGAGATCGTGAGTAGTCCGATTCCGAGAAAGAATATCTCCTCGGATAAGCTAAACATAGATCAGCTATAGATCCTAATGATCAAGGTGACCTTCTAGAAAGCTCTAGTGATAGGAACACGTGCCACAAACGTACAAGAAGGATAGGAACTCAAAAATATCTAGGGAAAAGCTGCTGTCACCGCATTTATGTGGACAGGATCCTTGAACAGTGCTACCTCGGTTACCGCAACTCACAGAACACCAAAAAGGGTGTCTGATGGGACAAGCACTCAAGTATAGGCTTGGATGATCAACAAAGGGAAGGCCCAGATTGTTTGAAAGGGACTATATAATAGGATAAATCCACCATGGAAGAGGGGGAGCAATCTCAAGAACTTCTGTAACCATTCAACATTTACTAGAACAAAGCTCCTCGGATTGTGCCGAGGACAAACTTTCTTTGGTGAACTTGGTGCCACTCTGTTCGATTGTTATGAAATCCGTATTAACTGTTATCTATGCACTAAAGCCTAGCTCTTTGTCCCACTCTCTACAAATTTATTGTATTGGGCTCACTGGGCCAAGATTCCATACATTTTTGGGACTGGTCTGAATATCGTGTCCCTACAATTGGCGCCGTCTGTGGGAAGAGCTTGTGTGATAGTGAGTGCAACGGTTAATTATGGTAGGATCAGGCTCCCATCAGCAAGAGTCCTTGGGTAAAGCCATTGTGGTGGCCAGTATACTATGTAAGCAAGTCACTACATGAGGCTAGAGTCTATACTTTGAGGTGTTGATTACATGGGGAGGAATGCTAAATGGGGCACAGTTCTGGGGGCTTTTGACATCAAGTACATGTCTCGAGAACCTTTATTCTAGACAGTATATGTTGATGGTACAGCAAATCAAAGGGGCTCCGCGGTGGGGTTAGTTCTGTAAGGTATATATTGATATCTTCTAATCCTTGTTCTAAGCGTTAAAAAGAGTCTTAGCTATGTCGGGTCCCTCAGACCCCCTGCTAAGCATTTCCATAACTACGTCGAGTCCTCGGACTCTCTGCTAAAAAAAGTCTTAGCTATGTCGGGTCCCTCAGACCCCCTGCTAAGCATTTCCTTAGCTAGGTCGAGTCCTCAGACTCTCTGCTAAAAAGAGCGTTAGCTACGTCGGGTCCCTCAGACCTCCTGCTAAGCATTTCCTTAGCTACATCGAGTCCTCGAACTCTCTGCTAAAAAGAGCATTAACTATGTCGGGTCCCTCAGACCCCCTGCTAAGCATTTCCTTAGCTACGTTGAGTCCTCGGACTCTCTGCTAAGAAGAGCCTTAGTTAAGTCGGGTCCCTCAAACCTCCTGTTAAGTGTTAAATAAAACCTTAGTCATGTCTAAGTCCTCGGACCACATGCTTTAGGGAAATTAACACACTATGGTATCTCTTAAGTATCAAACGGAACCTTAATTATGCATGAATCGTTGGACCATATACTTTGGGGAAAGTAACTTACCGTGATATCTATTTGTTTTCACTAAGTGTCAAGACAGATCTAAGATTATAATTAACTCTTCAGATTGGTAGCTCTGAAAGGAGCAATTTACCGTACAAATATGAGGCGTGTAAAACGGCACTCCCGCGGGTGTAGGTTAAAGGATCCAGTAGAATTAACTCTTTAGAATTCAAAACCTCACTTTTCTCCTCGGGTGAGAGGAAAAAACCGAAGTTTTGAGGGGCTATTGTGGGGTCATGGGCCCAAATCATGCAATTGAGTCTTGGGCTTTGGCCGAGAGCGTGGGGCTTTAGCCGAGATCGTGAGTAGTCCGAGTCCGAGGAAGAATATCTCCTCGGATAAGCTAAACATAGATCAGCTATAGATCCTAGTGATCAAGGTGACCTTCTAGGAAGCTCTAGTGATAGAAACGCGTGCCACAAACGTACAAGAAGGATAGGAACTCAAAAATATCTAGGGAAAAACTGCTGTCACCGCATTTATGTGGACATGACCCTTGAACAGTGTTACCTCGGTTACCGCAACTCACAGAACACCAAAGAGGGTGTCTGATGGGACAAGCACTCTAGTATAGGCTTGGATGATCAACAAAGGGAAGGCCCAGATTGTTTGAAAGGGACTATATAATAGGATAAATCCACCATGGAAAAGGGGGAACAATCTCAAGAACTCCTGTAACCATTCAACATTTACTAGAACAAAGCTCCTCGGATTGTGCCGAGGACAAACTTTCTTTGGTGAACTCGATGCCTCTCTGTTCAATTGTTATGAAATCCGTATTAACTGTTATCTATGCACTAAAGCCTAGCTCTTTGTCCCACTCCCTACAAATTTATTGTATTGGGCTCACTGGGCCAAGATTCCATACATTTTTGGGATTGGTCTGAATATCGTGTCCCTACAACTTGCATAATTTAAAAATTACCAAAATACCCCCGAAGCCTAAAAAATGACCAAAATACACCTGAAACTTAAAAATGACCAAAATACAATGATACCAAAAAAATTACCGAAATAACCCCAAAACCTAATAATTACCAAAATATCTCTGAAACATAGAAATTTACCCCCAAACCTCTATTTTGGTAATTTTAGATGTTTTGCCTGTATTTTGGCCATCTTACAGGTTTAGGGGTATTTTGGTCTTTTTTTTTTATGTTTCAAGGGTATTTCGGTCAATTTTTAAGTTTTATGGAGGGCATTTTGGTCATTTTTTCATGTTTCAAGGGTATTTTAGTCATTTTTTTCGGCTTTAGAGGAGTATTTTGGTCATTTTTTATGTTTTTGCGGTATTTCAGTCATTTTTTTAAGTTTTGAAGGTATTTCGGTCATTTTCTAAGTTTAGGAGGTATTTTATTAATTTTTAGTGTAAGGACTGGAGTAAAACCCTTAGCCTACCAATAATGGATGACGGCCCAACAAGCCCAAAACAATATATTTGTTAGATAATAGACTTTATGCAGCTCTCCTCCTTACTGAGGTGTTGAGCTCACGTGTATCTCTTACTGAGGTGTTGGTGTTGGTGAGGAGCTTACTTAGCAGCTCTCTCTTACTGAGGTGTTGAGCTCACGTATATCTCTTACTGAGGTGTTTTTACTCTTATAAATCCCCCAACCTTCTCCCACATTTCTAACAAGCCCAAAACAATATATTTGTTAGATAATAGATTTTATGCAGCTCTCCTCCTTACTGAGGTGTTGAGCTCACGTGTATCTCTTACTGAGGTGTTGGTGTTGGTGAGGAGCTTACTTAGCAGCTCTCTCTTACTGAGGCCCAAAACAATATATTTGTTAGATAATAGATTTTATGCAGCTCTCCTCCTTACTGAGGTGTTGAGCTCACGTGTATCTCTTACTGAGGTGTTGGTGTTGGTGAGGAGCTTACTTAGCAGCTCTCTCTTACTGAGGTGTAGCTCTCTCTTACTGAGGTGTTGAGCTCACGTATATCTCTTACTGAGGTGTTTTTACTCTTATAAATCCCCCAACCTTCTCCCACATTTCTAACAAGCCCAAAACAATATATTTGTTAGATAATAGATTTTATGCAGCTCTCCTCCTTACTGAGGTGTTGAGCTCACGTGTATCTCTTACTGAGGTGTTGGTGAGGAGCTTACTTAGCAGCTCTCTCTTACTGAGGCCCAAAACAATATATTTGTTAGATAATAGATTTTATGCAGCCCAAAACAATATATTTGTTAGATAATAGATTTTATGCAGCTCTCCTCCTTACTGAGGTGTTGAGCTCACGTGTATCTCTTACTGAGGTGTTTTTACTCTTATAAATCCCCCAACCTTCTCCCACATTTCTTACACTTGAGCTCATGAGATCAATCTCCCACTTTCTTGCTACGCTCAACTTCTCTGTGAGTTTGTATAATTCCGTGTGTTTTTTTTTGTCTTCTCCAGCGTTATATTAACCTTATTTTTATCATCATTAGCCGATGTGGGATTTCACTCACAAACTTTATTATGTTTTTTACGCTTTTGTTTTCCTACTTTTTTATTTTTAAACATTAAAGTTCTTTGCGGTAATTACCCCTATTTTCTTTGTTGTGTTTGATATTTTCTTAGGTTGTCTCTTTTTCATACCAGAGTGCTTAGTGAAATATTATCGAGCAGAAGTTTCCATACACAATATATAGATTCTCAATTTTGATTAGGAAATTGATACTAATGACTTTGTATTTATCTTCCAGTGCTTCTGAAACAGAATTATGGCGTGTGGAGCATGTAAGAACATGAGAAAGGGATGCAAAGATAATTGTCCTTACAGAGAATTTTTTGGACCTCAAGATGCACAGAAGTTTGAGAAACTCAAAAGCCAGTACAAACCCAAAGAGATAAGAGAAATGTTGAGTGATCCTAATACTACTGAGGAAGAGAAGGAGGGGCTTTTACAAGAGTGGTATGCCTTGGTCAATTCTAATGGAAAAGAAAAGCAAGCAGGGTCGTCCTCTTCAAAGAATGAAAAGAAAGAATTGCAAGCTTCAAAAGCAGCCTCATCGAATGAACTAGGATGCAAAGCCAATTGTTTATTCGCAGATTTATTCTCACCTGAGGACAAAGAAAGAATTGTTGAAATCATAAATGAACAAGGAATGGAGATGGTGGAAACAGAGGTGAAGCTGATGTTAGACAAGCTGCTGTGGAAAACTGAGGATGAAATACAGGTGGCCGCGCGTATGTTGTTAAAATTGAAACAGGGAGATCGAAAAGTGAAATGACATGGGCTTGTTATTGGGCTTTTAATAACTTGTGATTGGGCCCCCGATTAATAGTGTCTGCTTTAATGCTATTTCTGTATGTCAATTTGTCATTTGTCATTGGGCCTTCCTATTTGGTCGGCCCAATTAAATAGGATCTGCTTTAATGCTATTTCTGTATGTGTTCTGTTATTATGAATAAATAAATAAAAAGGGGTCTTCGTCTTCGAGTCGTTCACGGAGTCCGTGTTGATTTGTTTTGATGAACAAAAAAAGGGGTCTACGAGGAGTGCGTGTTGTTGCTCGTAAGTAAACTCTTAATTTGTTCTGTTATTTTTTGTGTTTACGATATTATTATTATTTTTTTTGAACTGAAAAAAATGAGACAAGTAAACGCCCTTTCACAATTGGCAATTTGTTGAGCTCAGGATATACAACTTAGAACTGCAAGTATCCTATCCTTCTTCAATTGCCATGTTTAACGTTTTATTTTTATTTTTAAATGTACCAAAAAAATTGTAGGGTTTTATTTGAAAAAAAAAAAATTCATAAAATCCAGAAAATTGATGTAATTATGCATATTGATAGGTCAAGATTTATTATGCATTTGCAATCTGCTTCACCGTCGTAGTAGACTGTTGTGTAGTTTGGTCAAAATTCAACAAACTGTTATGTGAAAAACTTAAATAACATACCTTTACTTTTCTTGTTCTGTTTACCTGTTTATTTTATTTTACAAAATAATAGAAAGTAGTAAAAATAGGCAAAAAAAAAAATCGACTTTACCCCCAATAACTTTGATCTTCCATTAAGTTCTAAAATTACCATTCTAGTCCATTAATTTTGATAATATGGTCATTATAGTCTTTTCATCCATTGTAATTAAAAAGTTTCTATTAAGGTCCGTTTGGAAACAGTTTATTTAGTTGAAATTGTAGAGAAAAAGAAAAAAAGAAAAAAAGAAGAAGTTAAAAACTAGCTGAATAGTACAATGGAATCTATAAATAGTACCAAAAGTGTAATAGGACTCATGAATAGTATCAAAAAGAAGCTACAAAATTAAATAAGCTGAAGTTTTCATCACTTCCTAAACGGACTCTTAAAAGGACATTTTTTTAAACTTAAACTTAAATGACAAATTTTCAAAGTTAATGGACGAAAATGACAAATTTTAAACTTAATAGGCTAAAATGACAATTGATCAAAGTTAATGGATGAAAATAACAATTAATCAAAGTTATAAGGAGCAAAGTGTATTTTTGCTTAAAGTGCACTTCAATTGAGGAAGTAACAAAAACTATAGTTTTGGATAGAATAGAAATAAATGTGGGTGGCCTTGATTAATTTGTCACTAGTATGCTGCGAATCCATAATTGACCTAAAAAATTTGGGACTAAGGCTTGGTTGATGTAATAGGGAATTTTATTGTTAGTGGTGTGCTTAAGAGCGGAGGTGAGTGATACCAAGGAGAAGATGAAGCAGAATGAGGAGAGTGGAAATGAAGCCCAGGTAGCGGCATTGCTTTAGATGAGGGGAAGCTTCTGCCCAATCCCAATGCACAAGTTGATGAACATGAATCCCACAAGGCTTCCAATGAGCTCTAGAGCTCAACTGGAACC
Source organism: Lithocarpus polystachyus (assembly GCA_033629205.1). Taxonomy (NCBI): domain Eukaryota; kingdom Viridiplantae; phylum Streptophyta; class Magnoliopsida; order Fagales; family Fagaceae; genus Lithocarpus; species Lithocarpus polystachyus. The sequence goes on from CM066168.1 coordinate 57,041,850, forward strand.
TCCTCCCCTAATAAGGTGGAGGGTGAGGTCGTGGGTTCAAGACCCACTTGGTGCGTGTGTAACTTACCAAAAAAAAAAAAGAATCCCATAAGGCTGGGCCTCCTTGTCATTTTGTGCCAGTGGAAGGTACCCCGATTCGATGACTTGCCTCAGAAGAGTAATTCAGGCAGTGATCGCAGCAATGACAACAAGAATATCTTCCACATGTCATCTTGAGACTGCTGAACCAGATTTTGCAGTTGCCAAAACTGAACGTTGTCAAGTAGTGCCTGATGCTCGGAATTAAAACCTCCCAAGTTTTATTGAAAGGGTCTGAATTGCCTTAAGTAATTTTTCCTCATCATTTACATTCATATTATTTTCTTCATAATTAGTAAATATGTTGGAACACATTTTTAGTTTGGACTAATGTATATCAACTTTATACTGGGATAACATTGTGGACCGTGGAGAGCTGTCTAGATTGGGTGACTATGACAAGGTGTGCTTTTTTTTCCCCTGAATGAAGTTACCATTTTTGCATGCATTATTGATCCACTGCCTTAATTTGAATTACCATTGTTTTTTATTTGGTGAAGCTAATCACTCTGGAGCAATTGTCAATACCAATGTATAGTAACTTGTTAGAAAAATGCCAACCTACCAGTAATTTTGGGAATGGCTATTTCTTCAACTTTTGTCGTCAAAGAGTAGCTCAGATTATTGGATGTATTAGTAGTTCTTTTGATTTCAAGAAGTAAAGTCACAGCATTGGCAATGAAAGCAATTCAAATATGTTAAGTACATTCTAGTAATGATGTTTTCTGGGTGCAATTTGTCATAGGACCTATGTTGGAAAACTTCTTTGACCCTCCCTTCTATATGCATCTTTTAACATTTAACATGCTTTACATACTTTTTTATTCCGGATTACTTGGCAGCATATAGCAGAGATATTGTCACGTTTGATTCTTTGTAACTAAAATTGTATAATGGTTTACATATAATATCATAATGAAGAGGATATTTACAGAAATAAGTGAACTGATGCTCTAAAATAGTACAATCATGACAATATGTTTTTAATTTTAGAATTTTAGTTGTTTTTTAAGTAATTAACTATATACCTTTTTCAATCTATAGGTACCATTTTTAGTGTGCGTCTGTGTAGGGCTGCTTCCAAATATCAATCAATCATTGAACTTCTGAATTTGATTTGTACTTTTTCTTCACATTCTTTCCATTTTAGGGGGCCCTTTCACACACTCCATGAGTAATTGTGTTGCACACCCTTATGGCAAACTTTATATTATATTACTTGCCCAAAAAGAAAGAAACGAGCTATATATTATTAAAATAAAAAGGTTAAAACTAAGAAAATATGCAAGAAAGGTGGATTCATTATTTCCAATTATCCATTATTAGTCTAAAAATTCAATGCAAGTAGAGTTCACTAAAACAAGGTCCAAGGACTTCAAAATTTAAGTTAGGGCTTGTTTCTTGGTATGATCTGATGCCTATAGAATTATGTGCTATGAGTTAATTTTCCACACTGCTATTGAATTATGACTTATGAGCCATTATCGCAGTTTTCCTCATTCTTTAGGTAGTTGCTGACAATGGTACATTATTGTCTTCTCTTTATGGTTAGGTGACCTCTTGTAAGTTGTGTCGGCAAGTGGGAGTCTTTCAAACCCCCAAAGTAAGAAACATGACATTTGATCTTGTTTATCACTATCGTCCTATTTTTTCCCTGCCATTACCAATATTGTTATAATCTCATGGACATGAACTCCATTAATTACACATTGCAAACCATTTTTCCTGTTCTTAATAGTGTAGATATTTTATCTAGTCACATGTTATGTCAAGCAACAAAGTCCCTTTCAACAAGATTGTGGAAAGAAAAAAATGAAAAAAAAAAAATTTAGTCACTTTATTATGAATAAATAAACATAAGAGGCCACTTTTAGAGGCGTGTTATTCAAGTGAAATATGGAGCTTCTTAGGACTAGTAGACAACAAATTTGGTCAGAGGCGTGTTATTAGGGCTGGTTAGAGAGGTTTTCTGGGTTTGTGACGTTTGTGGTAAAGATGGTAGGGGCATTTAATTTTGGCATATTATGTGATATGAAATAGCATGAAAAGAATCATTTCCTTATTTGCTCCTAATAGCTGCAGATAAGGAGAACGGATGTTCCTGTTAATTCTTATGTGGAGTACTCAGAAGACAGGGGCTTTTGCTCTTGAAATCTTAGGTTTGTTAGAGATTTTCAAGACTAGGAATTAGAGTAATTCAATTCTTTGATGGGCCTATTATATTCTAATATTACAGTGGGTGAAGTTGTTGATAGACTGTTTTGGAGCCTTGTAAGTTGTAGCTCAGTTGGCATCTCTTGTACATTTAGGGTTCAAATCTCCCCTTCCCCAACTATCAAATTATTTTAAAAAATTTTTAAAGAAAATTGTTTTGGAGGCCTAAAAAAATAGTATATTTGATGTCTATTCTTTTTACGAGGTTTTGAGAGAGTTTAGGTGATATGCAATTTCCTGTGGAGTGGTGTAATAAAGTGCCTAAGAAATCCTTTTTATGGGGGTCTGGATGGTTGCATTGGACAAAATTCGAACTTTGGATAATTGTCAATGAAATGTTAATATACTGAACTGTGTTGTATGTGTGATTCTTGTGAGTAAAGAGTTGATCACCTTCAACAGTTCTACTTCATTGCTCACAAGTTGTGGTTTATTTTGTTGGCATGATTTGGAGTTCTTTACATGATGCAGTAACAATAAGAAGGAAATTTCATGTATTATGATTGGAAATTATTGTTTGAGTGACATAAGAGTAGGCTGGTGTGGATTGCAACTCCTTTTTGTCTCATGTCAATTATTTGGAAAGTAAGGAATAACTGGGCTTTCAACGCTGTTGACCTTTCTACTCTTGAGCTTAAGAATCTATTTTTGAGAACTTTGTATGACTGGATGTCAGCTTATGTGATGTTTGTATCCCTTCTTCTTTTTATTGTAATTTCTATTTTCAGAATTATTATATCCTATGAATTTTCATTTGTAATTTTTAAGTCTACTGCTTGTATGCTTCTTTGATTTAATTCCATCATAAAGTACCTTATTGAGAGAGAGAGAGAGAGAGAGAGAGAGAGAGTCTTTGTCTTTGTCTTCGTTTTAATTATTTCCATTAGTATAAAAAAATAAAAAAGAAGAAGAAGCAAAATTAGGACTTCTTCTTTTTTTTTCCCCCTTTTTTCTTTGGGAAGGGGTTTGAATGACCTTATACTCTTTTTAATTATGGTAATTAATTTTTTTCTTTTTTCCCCTCTCTCTCTCTCTCTCTCTCTCTCTCATATCCTATGATTCATTTTTTCTACAGTCTCTCAATCTTTATGAATTAATGATCCAAGATATTAAAAATTGTTGCTCTTTGGTATCTCTTGACCATCAATTCTTACCACGCCTTTGTTTCTGTTTCTGTCATCCCATATTTTATTGTTCTAGATTTCATTTGTGTGCATGTCTGTGTATTCATGATTTAGTATGTATTTGTTAAAACTGGTGCTAAGACTTATAAGAAGTCCAGACAAGAAGTGACTCCATTTCAATTAGTTAATGATAATGGAATTAATGAATCATGAGCTATTCACGTGCTATTAGTTACAGTTTGTTAATTAGCTGTTAAGATAATCCACGTGTAATTAATTCATTTGTTCCTGTAAATATGGATAGTTAGTTAGCTAGTGCCTCTCCGATTATTTGGGGACTGATTTCATTTTTCTCATTATTCATCAATAAGACTTCCGTTTTATTTAGCTTGTTGCTTCTGACTGAGAGAGTGAAATTTTTAACATGGTATCAGAGCTCTAAGCTCATCAATGACTTCCACTGAAAATTCCACCAGTCCAATCACTACAAATTCTTCTTATTCTACTGGTCAAGCTTCTGCAGGAATGGAAGATCCATCTCTTAATCCATTCTTTCTGAGTAGTAGCGATGTTCTAGGTAGTCAATTGGTTTCTCAACCATTAACTGGTGCTGAGAATTATCTAAGTTGGTCAAGAGCTATGTTTGTATCTCTATCAGCGAAGAACAAGATTGGGTTTCTGAATGGAACTATAGCCATTCCTGATGCTTCTTCAATAGAGTACATCTCTTGGACGAAATGCAATATGACAATTCTCTCATTGATCATCAATTCCATCTCGAAAGAAATTGCTTCAAGTCTAATGTACACTAACAATGTCAGAGAAGTGTGGCTTAATTTGTGAGATAGGTTTTCTCAAGGCAATGCTCTTAAGGATTTTTGTGCTTCAAAGGGAATTATCATCTTTGACAGAAGGCCTGCTCTCAATTGAGACTTACAGGTTCAAGTCTCTTTCAGAACAGTTAATCAATTTTCAAGCTGTTCCAGATTGTAAGTGTGCTTGTACTTGCAGCTAACAATGTTTACACTTCACCTCCTCCTTCCAATTCTTCCTCCAATGGTGGTTCTTCAAGCACACCATCTGCTCCTCTGGTTCCAGTGGTGAATGATAGGGCTTCATCTTTCTCAATGTCCTATTACACAAGCTCAATGTGAGCAACTTCTGAGCTTTATGAAGTCTCAGTCAATCACTGATTGAACCAATTCTGCGTATCAAACTTCTTCTGCTTATGAATCTGCTATGGTGAATTCTGGTGCTCAATTTCAGTCTGGTGGTGCTACTTCCCATTTCATTAACAATTTCACAGGTAATACCATTTCCCCTTCTACTCCTTCTAGCATAGATTCCAAACATTCCATTTTTTCAGCCAGTGTTGTTGATAGACAAGCTTTTGCATCTAAAGATTGGATCTTGGACACAAGGGAAACTGATCATATAGTCCATTCAATCCCTCATCTTACCACCATTACTTTTGTCATCAATACTGTTACTCATTTACCTATTTTGGAAACAGCATTATTACTCATTGGAGCATGATTGGTCTGGGTAAAGAACATGATGGTCTCTACTTCCTGTAGCAAGACTACAAGTCAGATATGTTCAAATCAGTTGTTTCTTCTGTACTTACATGTCCATTTAATGCTTAGCACTATTGTTTAGGTCATCCCTCTAATGAGATATTAGCCCTTCTTAATAAGGTGCTTCCTATTGTAAATAGCAATAAAGATGATCTTCGTATGATTGGTCCAATTGCTAAGCAAAGAAGGCTTCCTTTTCATTTTAGTACTAATGTTTCTCATGCTTGTTTTGTACTCATACACTGATTTGTGGGGACTCTTCTCCGTTCCTGCCACTGATGTTTTCAAATTCTTTCATACAATTGTGGATGATTATTCCAGATATACTTGGGTATACTTACTTAAATCTAAGTCTGAAACTCAGTCCCATGTTTTTGCCACTTTAGTTGAAACATTTTCTTTCTCATTGTGGTTCAAGTTGCTGCTGTTCTTCTTCAGAGGTTTAATTATGACCAGGGTGGAAATTGTAAATGGATGGCTACTATTGTCCAAACTGCTGCCTTCCCAATCCTTTTGATCCCATTCTTTCTTATTCCTTCCTTCAAGGAGCCTTCAACTTCTTCAGCCCCACGCTCTTTTAAAATTCTTGCCTTGATTTACCTCTCTCTTAGAGTGCTCATAGCAAGTGACAAAATGATGTATAGCAAGTGACAAAATGATGTATTCCTTTTTTGGTTTTTATTTTATTTTATTTTATTTTTGATAAAACAACATGATGTATTCTGTTGGACTCTTCTACCTCCCCGCCTCTACTTACTCCCTCATATGTGCAACACAAACAGCTTTTAATGCAGTTTTCTCATACTTAATCAGTGCTAAGAAGTTCACTGCTTTTATTCTTAACTCTGGTTGTCCTCTCATTTTCATCTTCCCTGATTGTAGTCAATGATGACTCTGATGGACCATCAGGAGTTTCTAAGTGGCAATATATAATTGGTTTCCTTTTTACCCTTAGAGCTTATGCACTTCACTCTCTTTCCCTGTCCCTGATGCATCTTCCCTTCCAAAAGGTTCTAAAAAGGGAAACATATTCAGTGGTTCTGGAAAAGCAAATTTGTACAGCACTTGTTGCCACTTTTGTTTCTATTGTGGGAAATGGAAGACTTTTTGTATGGAAATGGTAGGTTTTGCTGGAGGAAGAGTTTCTTATGTTATGACCTTAGTTTGGACAGCTGTGGCTTGGCAGGTATGTTCTGTTGGTGTGGTACTGTTGTGGACTTAATTTGTAATTGTATCATCTCTATCAGTACTGCTTCTTTGGCTATTACTCCTATTGCTTCCATGATAATCTACAGTGATAAGATGAATGGCGTCAAGGAAATTGCTATGCTTTTGGCTATTTGGGGTTTTGCATCTCATAAATAGTAGAATTATCTTGATGATTCTAAGGCAAGGTGATTGCAGAACATTGTTAGTGAGTCTCATAATGGCTCACCATGTTGATCTCTGGTGCAATCTTTTGTGCTTATGACCTTGGCATCATGTTTCTGTAGAGGAAGGAGAAGCCAAAGCAATCATGACCTGAACGTTTTGTTTATTGAAACCAGTGCCAAGGCCAGCTTTAATATTAAGGTAAGCAATTAGTTTCCTCTACTTGGATAGCTAATTATACAAATGTTAAAGGCTTGTTGATAAAATGTAAATGCACATAATTTTGTTTGGGCTCACTCCAAACACTACAGACTTCATTTTTGGAAAGAAAAAGCTTTTAGTGAATCATGCTAATGATCTGACCATCAATGATTCTGCTATTTTTTTTCTTTTAATGGGTAAAATTTGTTTATTGGTCTCTTTTGAATAAAGGAGAATATCTAGATGACGAGAGTTCATACATACTCGATGGTTACAACAGCTGTTTCATACTTAGCTGAATTTCTGGTCTCCTAAAATATTTCATGTTTGATCAATGATTTATGTTGCCATATTCTGATTAACACAATGACAACATATGATTATTTCTTAAAAAAAAAAGAAAAAAAAAGAAAAAAAAGAAACCCTCTTATGTAAGCTTCTTATTGTGTTTGTATTTCTATAAACCTCAGTCATGCAACTTAGTTTTCATTATCAATCCCCTCTCAGGAACTTTTTAGAAAGATTGCAGCAGCCTTACCTGGAATGGAAACACTTTTTTTGACCAATCATGAAGACAGGGTTGATGTCAATCTTAAGTCTAGCAATGCATTTGCAACGCAGTCACAATCACAACCACAGTCAGGAGGATGTGCATTTTGATACATGTTGTGGACCTAAGCTTCAACTTTGTTGTCCCATCCTAAATGTCTTATGAATTATATCGTGTTTGCAAAGTCCTCGTTGTCCTCTTTTGTAGCTTTGCCCCCCTTTTTGGTTGGTTGCTGAAGGATTATGTACCATTTGGTAAAATTTTAGAAAATTTGTATCTTCAGTGAACTAAACTATAAATTCTTATTCTAAAAGTGATTATATGCAATACAATTGTTTGGGTCTATCCTTTATTATGAAAGAATCTTTCTGTTATGTTAGGTATGTGTTAAAAAGGTGACTTTTCTGCTCCAATTTACAATTCTGTCTCCTGTCAGACAGAGCTCCTCTCCCTTTCTAGTTCAAGAGCATAACCCTTCCTCACTCAAAAATCAGAACAGGTAAGTGCATGTAACTACTTCACTTGAGGAGCTTGTAACATTGTCGATTCACCCTTCCAAGGCTTAAAGTTTTAGATATTGTCATCTGGTTGCACTGATTTTCCTCTGCACGGGATGAATGTATTCTCATTCTTATATTGTTTAATGTATAAATCCCAAAGTTGTATGGGGTTACACATTGTGAGAAAAAGGATATATGTATTCTCTGATTCTCATTCTTATAATGTTTAAAGTACAGATCCCAAAGTTATACGGGGTATTCTCATTGTGAGAAAGAAGATGGATATATTGAATGCATAATATATTTTCTAAGTTAAATACAATCTTAAAATTGACTATTGGAGAGACTAAGCGAGACACCTTATGCCCCCATTGACATGACAGGAAGTTAAAATGAAATTGTGAGCCTCCTATAAAGCTATAACTGGTTTTACAATTTTACAACCAATTATTTTTAATCATTAAGTTGGCAAAGACGAAGAAAAAAAAAAGTATTTCTCTATTTCTCTCTATTCCCATGGTAACTGACAGTTTGGGGCTGAATTAAGAGATCTGTGCAAATTTACAAAATACATCATGCAAAATTTGTGATCAATCGCAATAAAATTTGCAGAAGAAACTGTTAAATAAACCAGTGAATAAGATAAACTCAAATCATATCATTTATCAAATTGAAACATCACTCCAAAATCTCCCACTAGAATTGATAAGTTCCACTTACAGGAATGGTTTTGAAGTCAGATGATAGAGGTCATGGCACAATTGAGAATGCAAACTTTTTTATTTTTAGTTAAATTGAGAATGCAAACTTTAAAAAAGTGATCATGCAGACACAGCCTCACTAAAGACAGTCCCATATAAGGACTCGAGGGTCATGGGCATTCCTCTGTTTCTCCATTACATGTTCCCCTGTGTTCAGGAACCCAGTTGGTCATTTAAAAGTCTTGAATCTAGTATTAGCCCAAATCTTAGGGTAATTTATTAGAATTTACCCTTGATTATATAATGCACTGCTGTACCATTAGCTCAGATACCCAACACAATAAATAAAAGGATGTTAGAAACTGTATTTCAAGAAGATCAAGACACAGTACAGTTTAAGGTTTTAACTTACAACTACCCAGAACCAGAAACAAAGATTGGCAAACGTGCCAGTCCCCTTACCAAAGTCCAACTGGCCCTATGGAGGAGCACCCATTTGAGCTTCCTTGCTCTTTTTTAAGAGCCAACAAGATTATTATCCAGCATATATTGAGTATATAAATGCTTCAACCCAAAGCTAACATTCTAGTGACAAATGAGACTCACTGGTAGCAAATTAGATAAGCTAATCAATCATGGAGACAAAACCAAAGTTAATCTTTCCTCATTTCAAGCACTAACTACTTCCATTCTTTGGCAAGTTATTTTTAAACAAACACATCAAATAAAAGTGCCCATACTATAAACTAAATTTTGTAGCATATATCACACGTGTTACTAGAAAGAGTAATCAAACCTCCTTGTTCAAAAATAAGTCCCAAAATAAATGCTGATTATAATAAATTAACAATATCAAATTAAAGGGAGAAAACAGCCTACGAGGCAGAGCTAAATACCAAAAAGTAAGTCTTCAGAATGTTACAAAAACCATGCAGTACTCATTGCAGATTGTAAGAAACACAGCATATTTAAGAGTTCCGCCACTTGAAAACCAATATCAAAATCCGTTCATTTATTCTTCTTCTGCATCTTTATTCTTGTTTCTTCTTGCTAATATAAGCAACACCATCACCAGCACCATCAACAATGGCAGTGGACCATGCAGCATTAAATGCTCAGCCTCTGTCTTTATTCCCCATCTTCCTTTAAATCTTAAGGTCTAGTCCTCTCTAATGTCATTTAGTGGTTTGCTCAGTTCACTTTGCAAGAAAGGGAAGGCATTGCAGAAAGAAGTTAAAGGTTGGGGTCAAGCTATGGGCAAAAGGAGCTAACATGCAAGAGAAAATGTGATTTGAAGAGGTATTGCCTATATTCACAAAACAATTTGAACTCACTCATGGTATTTGACGCGAAATTACAAATGAAAACAAGCTGCTTCTTTTTTCTTTTTCTTTTTCTTTTTATTTTATTTTATTTTTTTATAAGTACAAATGCAACCAAGCAAATTTTGCGATCATTAGTAACATAATTTGCAGGAAAAATAAAATAAAATAAAAAATTTAAGAAGATAAAGTTAAAGCTAATCAAGTTGAAACAGCACTGCAAGTCTCCAACTAGTACTGGGAAAGTTCATCTTACCAAAAAGGTAGAAAGAGGTATGAAGTCAGATGAAAGAGCTCATGGCATAATCTAATATTCAAATTTTAAGAATCATTTCTTCACACAACTTCCCTAGGAGCTGTCCCACGTCATGACTCATGATAGTCAGTGATGTTTTGAGAAGAAATTCCAACAACAAACACAATTAAAACAAAGAAAAACATAATTGGATTGAAATTGGAACAATCAAATATCAATTTCTAGGCTCAAAGAGCTCAAAAAATTATTCAAGTTTGAAACTCCATAAAATAGATTAGAAAAGGCTTCATACAATGACCCAAAAGAGGCTTATTTATAATAGCCTTTAATAATCCTAGAATCCTGACCTTTCATCTTACATATAAGAATTAAATCCTAGCCATCCAACTTCATTAAAATTCATATACTTACATGACCTTATAAAATATTGAAGACAAGTAGACAACTATAAATTTAACATAACATAGAGAGATTTAAGACAATAAACCAATGAGTGTCTTTTTTTATTTTGGGCTTAAATTTTCCTACATCAGCCAGGGTCTATATACCTCTCTCCTGTTTCTGCTCTTCTCCCTTCTATGTTCATGACTTTAGAATCAAGACTCCACTAGTAGAGAGAAGGCATTTCTTAGCTAGCTCAGATGTCCCACAGAGTAAATAAAATGGAGGAAACCAAAATTCATGGAGATCAAAGATGAATTAGAAATAAGCTCTCACATAGAAGACCACATGTTATGATGTTACAAATTCACTCCCATACCAAAAACCAACTGCAAAAATCAGCAAACTTGGCAGCACTTTATGCAGGCACTAACAAATTTCAATCCAGAGAGTGAGAATCCATTTGAGCTTCCTCATTCTTTAAGGCCAGGAAAGATTATTAACTGGAATACATAAGGGGGTATAGATGCCTTTGATTCAAAGAAAACATTCCCAATGGCAACCGACACTTGTTGACTAGATAAGCCAACCAATCTTAGAGCCACAAAAATCCAACTTATTTTTCATTTCAAATACATACTAATTGCATCCATACACAAGCTAATTTGAAACCATATAAGCATACATAACTGCAGCTTCGAATAGACCGGCCAATTTCTAGAGACTAAACCAGAAAACATTGGCATACGTTCCTAGTTAGGGGGGAAAGTTTGACATATATTTAAATAATGAAGAATTAACAAAACCAAAATTAGATAGAGAAAACAGCCTCAAAGCTAAACTGTGGAAATTAGGTCTAGGAAATGCATAAAAGAGTTACAAAAACTATAATAAAAATACTCATTACAGATGAGATGGGAAACAGATGGTCATACATTCATTTCTTCCACCTATTCTTCATCTGCATCTTTATTCTTCTTCTTCTTCTTCTTCTTTTTCTTCTTCTCACTCAAATCAGCCTCACCATCACCATTAGCAATGCCAGTGGGAAATGCTGCATCACCATCCTCAGCCTCTTTGCTCTTTTTCTTCTTTTTCTTCTTCTCAGATTTCTCTGGTTCAGGAGAACCAGCTTCAGCCTTATCTTTATGCTCCTTTTTCTTCTTCTTCTTCTCAGCCTTCTCATCACCTAAAGGCTCTGCATTACCGTCCTCTTTGTCCTTCTTCTTTTTCTTCTTCTCTTTCTTTTCAACTTCAACATCCACATCCTCTTCCTTGATCTTCTTAACCTTCACGCTCTCTTCCTTCTCAACTTCTTGGACCTCGGCAACTTTAGCTTTCTTGGAAGATACAGGAGCAGGGCCATCAGTGCTTTCATCCAACTTCCGCTTTCTCCCTTCCCCATTTTCATCATCCTTACTTGTAATCTTCTCTTTCTTTACTTTCTCCACTAAAGCAGGTTCAGTAGCGGCAGCAAGCCCTGCAACCACAGAATCACCACCAGCTGGTAAAACTAGATTCCTTGCCCACTCTTGAGGTGTATTATCAATCGGCTTCCCATGCTTATCCAACTTCCCCTCTGCAATCAACTTCTTCTTCATCGACGCCCTCGGCCCCAACCCCCATTTCCTCGGGTAGATATCCCGATCCATCACCACCCTCTTAATCTTTGCCACCACACCATGATCACAAGTAGCCATCACAGCAGTAGTCATTTCCGCGATCCCCAATGCAATTGCTTCTCCTTTAGTAGTCATAAGCACCACTTCCTCCCCAACCTCAATATCATTCTCAAACCTCAACAATCCAGGAATCATCAACTTGGCACCATAACAAATAGCATTGACGGCCGAATCCTTCACAACCAACCTCTTATAACTCGTCAAAAGCACTTCAAGGGGCATAATCACCCTCCTCAGATAAGTCTCATCCCTGTAATTCTCATAAACCCATTGTGCATCCATCACATCATGCATCGTTACCATATTATCCTTCTCCCCCGAAATCCCAGACCTCACTCTCCTCAACTCCTGCATATGCCCCCCAACCCCAAGAATCAAACCCAAATGCACACACATAGTCCTCACATAAGTCCCAGCCTCACAAGAAATCCAAAAAACAACCAAATGCTTATCCGAGTCATACTCAAGAAGCTTACTTTCATAAATAGTCCTAATCCTAAGCTGCCTTTTCACAGCAGAAATCAAAGGGGGCCGCTGAAACACAGCCCCAGTAAGCGTCTCAAGCGCCCGCGCCACCTTAGACACATCAGGCACAGCAGAATGCAATCTAGCAACACAAACATACTCTTTCCCAGCACCCTGTTGGGACTTAACAAGCCTAGTAGCTCTATCAATACAAACAATAAGGTTTCCAGTGACTTTGGGATCCAAAGTACCACTGTGACCGGTTTTCTCAACCTTGAGAATACGTTTAATCCAAGCAACAACTTCATGAGAAGAAGGGTTAGCGGGTTTATCAAGGTTGAGAACACCATACTTGATGTACTGATCGAGAGGGCGCTTGAGAGGAGAGTAACCGGAGGGAAGAGGAGTGTAGTGTCCGGTTCGCACGTTGAGGCGGTCGTAGTTTTTGAGGAGGATCGGCCACTGTGAGGTGTCGATGGAGGGAGTGAAGCTCTGGGGTTTGATCACGAAGTCCTTGTTGTTGTCGTCAGGAACATCGTCGAGTGGAGCTAGCGGTTCTGGTAAGATTGGGGTTTCGTCTTTGGACTTGTGCTTCTTCTTTTTCTTCTCCGACCGTGAAAGCTCTACCTCGGACATGGTTTGGTTCGGTGGGTGCTGTGTCTGTGTCTGTGTGACTGTGTGTGTGTGTGTTAGTGTTAGTGTGAGTGTGAGAGAAAATGAGGGTTTCTAGGGTTTTAGTGGAAAATGAGGCTTTATACTATAGGGGTTTTTGGGGGTTTGGGACTAATAGTAATAGAGAGTAGAGACCAGAGAGGCCTCTCTTCTCTTTCTTTCTGTGTAATATATCGGGATGGGGATGATGAGCTAGGGACTAGGGTTTCAACTTTCAAATTGGAGGATTGGGTCGGGTTGATAGTTTAGCCGAAGCTCAAAAACTTTGATTGGTGACTCAAGATAACCCTGGCCCATGTAAAGCCCACCTCCAGTTAGGATTTGGGAAGACTCAAACCTTTTTTTTTTTTTTTTTTTGATTAAAAACTAGAAATATTATTTAAATACAATTATATGAATTATACTTTTGTTCTTCTTCTTATTATTATTTTTTTAGAGTTTTAACTTATGAAATCTGTTGCTTCTGATAATGGCATTCTTTATCATCAAACCAAACTTTAATCGGTTTATGGTGTAAGCGATGTTTTTTTGAATAAAAAAAAAAAACTAGAAATATTATTTAAATACAAGAATAAGAATTTTTTTTCTATTATTTTTATTTTTTTAAAGAGTTTCAACTTATGAAATCCACTTTTGATACTTGCGTTCTTTATAAGACACCAATCGTTAAATCTCTTATTCAACCATAAGAAATTTTACCAATTGAGTTAATTAGATCCTATTTTGTTCTAATTATTTAGTCTTTTTTTATGTTTATATGTCCAAATCCATTTCATTAATGGCCTTTTAGAGTTTTTAGACTAACTCTACCATTAAGTTCTACAAATCCTCTTGATCCATTTTGAAATGAGTGGATAGGATTTTACCACATTATTAAAATTTAAAATAATATTCTCTATCACTATTTTGGTTTCTATTTAAATAATTAATAACATGGTAAAACTTAGAGTTTTTAGAGCTTGTTCCTTTTATTTAGTCTTTATTATGTTTATATGTCCAAATCCATTTCATTAATGTCCTTTTAGAGTTTTTAGACTAACTCTACCATTAAGTTCTCGAAATCCTCTTGATCCATTTTGAAATGAGTAGATAGGATTTTACCACATTATTAAAATTTAAAATAATTTACTATCGTTGTTTTGGTTTCTATTTAAATAATTAATAATATGATAAAATTCAATTAGCTCATTTCAAAATAAATGGATAGTATCCTAGGAACTTCGCGGTGGAATTAAACTAAGAACTTTGGAGGATCATAATCTATCAAATGCAACCTTCATTTGTTACACCAATGACATGGTAAATGAAATTATGGATTAACCTACAAAAATCATGAGTTGACTTATATTTTATTTGAACTAGAAATATTTATAAAAATAATCAACTCAATCAGTTTTTTTTATTCTTGTATATATATAAAATATGAAACTTGAGATTTGTATAACTTTTTTAATTATAGAAACATTGTCATTAAAATGGTGAATATAAATTTAATATTATTTTTACTTGTTTATACTTTATTGTCTATTTATACTTTGATTGAAGATTATTATTTACAAGTTTTTGTATAACATTCGAAATTTTCAATACTATATATAATAACAAGCTAGAATGCTATATGCATTTCAAGGAATCCTGCAATCCGAATTCTCAATACTATATATAATAACAAGCTAGAATGCTATATGCATTTCTCAAGGAATCCTGCAATCCGATCAGATTACTTTTGTTATCTTCTCTTGTTTATCTTTCCTCTGACATAGCTCACACCAAAATGGACACAAATATTCAATAGCTCAAATTCTATAGTAGTAGATGATGTAATCATGCCGCTGCGTACTTAAAAGTTGAGGTTGAGTGGTTTAAGACCATAAACTAGTTCATAACTTTTTACAACTTTTCCCTACAACTCTAAAATTTCAGAATAGTTACCTATCACTTAAATGGTTGTATAATTAGCTTGTGCCATTGTTGGTAGTACCAGATTTATTCTTAAAAGTTCAGGATACTGATTCTGAAAAAATACAAATAAATCTAGAGGCACAAAAATACTCACGGGTGGCTAACTGTGATTGGTTGAAAAAATATTAACAGAATCCATGTGAAAATGACATGCAACCAGTCCCAACAACTTCCCGCGAAAAGTTGTGAATTTGTTTGTAGTGCCAAAGAACTCAAAAAAGTAAGCCACTAGGATACTAGAAATAGAAGTGCATATCATAGGTTCTCCATAAGGGAAAATACCAGATCAGGTAGAATTCCTAATTTCTGCAGAACCTCATATAAAACACTTCACGTTCGTCTGTTAAACAAGTCTATTGGAATATGTCTGGTTAGCAAAATCTATAATTTTTATTTAATTGTAAATTTCTGAAATTTCTGCCAAACCTGAATTTAACATCTTGCTAAACAACACGGAGGATTTGCGCTTTCAGAGCATCAACATTCTCAGGAAGCAACATTTGGACGGTTTTGTACAACTAAACGTACAATTTAAATTGTTTCGTTGCATCCCATAAAAGCATTAAGCAAGACCATGAACAAAGCATCACCATATAGCAGCACCCATTGTGATTCCATGGCACAAAATAATCAAAGCACATACATATCCAGGGCTCCAAAGTCCAAACTTTGGTGTTGTAGCTAACATGAAAAGAGCATGATATTGCAATCACTCAGCACAGCAGAGGTTAAAAAATAGCAGAATAAGCAGAAATGATTGCAACGTAAGTAGGGATACAACAGAATAAAGTAAGAACAAAGATCAGATCATGAGTGCCTAATACCTATTCCAGTAGAGACAGGAAACCTTGTGCAGAGCAAGTCTGGGAGGGGGGGGGGGGGGGGGGGGGTGGGGACGGACAGTGGGGGATAGAGGAATTTTATCACCATCAATAATGAGATAAAAGAGTGTTGAGGGTGAGACTAGTGTTTTTGAAATGACAATATATATAGCCGTGTGTGCGTGTGCATGCATGCTCATGTCAGGCCAAGCAAAACCCATCCCTGCCCCATCCATTCTTCAAGATAAGGAAAACCCACACGGGCAAAACAAGGGAAGACAGCTCAGCCGACCCTTTACATAAGCATTAAAATCACTTTAAAAAACACTGCAGCCTCCACTCCCCTATCCCCTCCAAATGAATGATATTTATCATAGTAAAAGATGACAACACCTAGCATCTATATAGATAGACTAGGCTTAGGCAACCAAACCAAAGCCGATAATGAATGGCACCAAAATTTGACATTCACATCTAAGACTCACCTTGTAGCATGGTGATCCTCCATAGCCATAAGATTTCTTCAGGCACATAATCCAAACACCCTTTATAAAATATAAATCAGATCAATCTTAGACAGCTGGCAAACAAGTACTAGATGCAATAGAAATTCCAGTGATCTCAAAAGCTTCAAAAATTACAAATTTCTACCATCTTTATAGAGGTTTTAGCAAAATGCATAATCAAAATAATCAGCATAATTGAGCTACAAAAAGAATTCCAGCTACATTATGAGGTCAAAATTTCATATGCTATGATCTTCCCTCATTTCTTCTTATCGGAAGCTCCACCAGACCTGCACATGGCAAAAATCCGAAACCATGCATCAAGACAAAACACCATAAAAAAATCCATCAATGCCCACCTATGTCAATGGGATGATCAAACTATCAATTTCTAGTTGAATCTAGTATCTTCAATTATGTAGAGTGAAAATTTAAATTGACTAATATCCCAATCATGGCCGAAGAAACAATCACCATGGAAACATAAATCCTGAATAGCAAAGGCTATGCTACCAGTACAAGATCAGTTTTGTATAAAATTCTAAATTTATTTAAATTTAGATCACAAATGCTGAATTCAACTTTAGTTTTATTCAATCATTTCAATGACCCAGTAAACTTAAGATTTCTTTGCACTTATCTTCCTAATATACATTGAGTGCGATTCACATAAGAAGCAGATATGACTAAAACTCAAATACAGGCACATTGAAAAAGTTACAAAATAAGCCAGAACAAAAAAAACCAGAAAAAGGTAAGAGAAGGGCAGAATGAACAGCTCACCTCATCTTGCGAAGAACATTGGACATCTCCTCTCTCTTCCTCTTTGCCCTCTTGTGGGTACCCAACTTTCTCTTAGCCACTTTCAGAGCACGCTTATCCTTACCCACCTTCAAAAGCTCAGTGATCCTCTTCTCATATGGAGCAAAACCCGCAACTTCCCTAATAAGACTCCTCACAAGGAGCACCCTCTTGCTAGTTTTCTTCAAATCAAAATCCCAAACCAACAAATTATCACATTTTCACACCAAAATATCCATACAATCAACCGCGTATAATACGAAACAAAATTATAGAGCAACCTATTCAATGCATTTGGCACTAACTCACTAGATATATGGTTCAAATAAACCCATTTATTTCTATAATCAACAATTTGAAAATTTCTATTAATCAAAAAATGCATACCCCTTTTCGGTCAGATGGGCGAGGAGCCAATTCACGCCTGGTGACAATGTGCCCTTTGTTCTGTCCAACAGACAGACCACTTTTGACTGGTAGAGGAGCCATTACCTACACATAGCATTACAAAATTCAACGCCCTGTTCTTCCACGTTTACAACAACAAAGAAAGCGAAAAAAAAAACATGAAAATGCAAACAACAAAACTATTAACGAAATGGGTTTTATATATATTTGATTATGGTTTTTACTTTCTAGAGCTTCTCAACTGCAAGCTTTGTAACAGTACTAATAGGATGCTAAAAACTTAGACAAAAATCAAGAACATCAACACACAGTGTCATAGTGATTCAGAGTGATATATAAATTCTGGGTAGCTTTGATTTGATCATACCTTTGGCTCTGTCAGGACCAAGCCCTAGATTTCAGCAGCTGCTAGTTGGGAGAGAGAGCCACCAGGAGTCCACACGCAGGGAAAACCCTAATGCTTTGTGTTTTATGAGCTCCAAAGACACCCGGTTTATTAAAAGGTAAAAACTACGTAGTTTTGGAAGCCTTCCTATGTTTTTTGGGCTTGGGTTTTCGTGCACTTGCTATTTAGGAGTTTTGCTTTATGAGACTGAATTGGGCTGCAATTTGTTTCATTTTGTGGGACAAAATCTAGACCTAAAATCTATCATCTACGTGGGCTTTAACTGGCCCAATGGGCTAAAGCAAAAAGTACAGCCCATGGACTCTTTTTTTTTTTTAAGTATTATTTTAATTAAAAGAAATCCTACTCTTCCCATTTTGTAAAATTCATGAGAAGTTGTGGTTGATGAGAATATAATGGATGGATGTATAGCTCATAATGATGAACCATTGGTTAGATGGCTGATGTATCAATGGGATACCTACAAAAAATAAAGATTGGTTGGGTTGGTACTAGTAAAAGTACTGGTTTAAGGATTTCTCAATATGTAAGTGGGTGAGAATTTCATCAAGAGTCAATATTTAAGAGATATTATGCACTCAAATTTTGGTACCTTTTATAGGCTTGGGAATCTTACATTTATGGGCTTATTATGGGTGCACATTCCTTCATTATAGCTCCCATCTTCAATCTGGATTGCTTTTATTGTGGGTGTCATGTACATCAAGCTTGGCCCTCTGATTGAGAGGTTGTCTTTTTAGTTTGCTCATCCCAAAAGCTTGGCATCTAAGGTCCTAGCTTTCAAGGTGACCTTACGTTGGATGGTTCATCCAGTTTATTCTATTAGTTCGAGTTGCAGTGACAAGCAAATTGTCTAATCATCAGCTGGCATGGCTCTTTTAGACAATTTTTTTCGTGATGTGTCTCTTGTACAATCAAATTACCTCGGGCACATCAATCGCCAGGAGGAGTGAGTGGGAATGTTATCAGCGCAAATCAGATTACTGGCATGTTTAAGACTTTAATTGGCTCTCCTTTTTCATGGAAATGCACAGATAACTTTTTGTTGACTGCATGGTTTTAAAAATTGAATGGTCAAAGAACTAAAAATAAGTGTGGATACCAGTTGAACTGCTGATTTTCTCATTTTTTACCAAAATTGGTTCCCGATTAAACCGTTTGGTTTGAACCAATTTTTCAAACAATTTTTGATCTACCTAAATATCATATTGAAATGTCTGACCCCTTGGCTTTGGGTGTTTTCATTCCAACTCAGTTCTCATTAATTGATCTCAATCCTAGTTTCTCCAATTGATATTTTTTATATAAGTAGATAGTGGGAGAAGAGGAGGTGAGATTCAAACTATAAACATAAGACATCACAAAAGATATCATTACCAATATACTTTCACTTGAAATCCTTAAGTTTGGTATTGTTTATTGGACCAAATATGGGTTTAATTTTTTAACATATAAGTGTCGGGAATAAGTGTATTGAACTAATTGATATACCAATGTGTAAGGCATCCTACCCCTCGGTGGCATAGGGTTCGATTCTTTCTTGGATGGTTGAATCCTTCCTCATTCCAACACAATTCTCCTCATCACCATCACCATCACCTTCTAATAACAATGATAATGCATGCCACCACCATGACAAGACCAAATTTCACGAAATCATATCACTCCTACAATGACCAAAATCCTATGTGTCGTTCATTATCATTTATCAAGCACATTGCTTGAAGCCAAAAAAAAAAAAAAAAAAATGCCATTCGCTTTTATCTATGAAATTGCAATACAAATTCAAATGGCTTGATGTACTTACGAATTTGTTAGGGAAAAAAACTTATGGTTTTTTTTTTTTTTTTTAAAAGACCTTCGTTAGAGTTTTCTTTTCTTTTTTATTTATTTTTATTTTAGATATAAGAAAAACAGATTGAACAGTTAAGAATTACTGTTTTTTTTTTTTTTTTTTGGTTTAAAGGAGAATTACTAGTTAAACACACAAACGATTCATTAGAATCACCATATTTATGAAGGGAATCGGTAGAGTAAGTAAACTCACCATATGTTGGGACTATTAATATAAAAATTCATAGGTAAATCAACTCATTTTTAATAAAAGATTGCAATACAAATGTAAATGCATGACTTTTTCGTTAACCCTCGCTATATTGAGTTAGGCAGTTTAGCTGCACAAACAATGGACTTACTAATTACTATATACTTTTTGTCTTCTCAAAAACCAAAAAAAAAAAAAAAAAAAATGTCCTTTTTGGAATATTACTAAGAAACTTTTGACTTATTAACTATGGTGTTTCTCCTATTTACACTTTTTTCATTATTATTATTATTATTATATGATGCCTAAGCCATGATTTTGGCGGGGATTTGCTTTTAGATAAAATGTTTTGTTAAGCATGCCTCGACCAACAAAAAGAAAAAGGTCGGGGGAAAAATAAAAGCAACTAAAAACATGCATGCCTGCCTGATTTGACAATTTCTTTAAACTTTTTATTTTTTATTTTATCTTTAATTAATTATTTCCTTGTTTGCCTTTACTTTTGAGCTGTATTAATTGACCAAAGAATGGAGTAGAAAAAGAAAAAGAAAAATTAAAAAAAAAAAGTAAAATAAGGAAGATAACTTGGAATGAAACACTATGAAGAGGAAGAAGTTCAAATAAGAATAGTTGTTGTCCAACAATAATTTGATATGAAGCTTTTTCTTCGTTGTTGATCGCCTATATATATATTTTATATAATTATCATCTCTTTTTTTTTTTTTTTTTTTTACCTGCCTAACTAGTACATTAATAAAAGTTGTTTCTTATATCTCACTTTATGTTTTCATAATTGTTAAGATATCATAGTGCTTGCAATTGATGAAGTAGATCAACGCAATCAAGTCCAGTGCCCAATTTCGTAAACTTTTCTATTTCATATTATATGACAATATAATTATTATAAAATAAATGCATGTAACCCGTAACAAAAATACTCGACCCTTCAAAAAGTTTTTAATGTTTTTATTCTTCTAAGTACTTTTATAGAAAATAATCTAATAAATTAAGTTATAATCTTCTCAAAATATATGTTAGGTGATACATACATTGCAATTAGATTTAAAATAATTAGATCAAGAGTCTTATAGTTCAATTATTTGACATTGGGTTGTATTTGGCTCGATGTAAAATGTTTTCTGAGTATAAAATATTTTCAAGTGAAAATATTTTTTTTCGGAGAATAAAATAATTTAAGGTGTTTGGTTGTATTTCGAAAAATAATTTAGAAAATATTTTCAAGTATTTGCTTGTATTTTTGAAAATGCTCTAGAAAACACATTTTCTACTAGTTTCTCACATTTTTCCAGCTTCCAAACAAATATTATAATAGAAAATCTCAATATATAAACCAAAATAAACAAAAAAAAAAAATCAATCTTCATCAACCAGACGAGAGAGAGAGAGAGAGAGAGAGAGAGAGAGAGAGAGAGAGAGAGAGATTAGTAGCAACCAAACACTTGATGGCTCAATTTGGTTGTAGAAGCGATAAGATCGAAGGTTCGATTTAAAGGCAGCAACGAGATCTTGTTGGGTGGGTGATCAAGGTGACGACAAGATCAGTGGTCTAATCAGCTTAGGCATGGCTCGCTCGACTGGGTCACAATGGTCCAATTTGTTTTCTGGTGGCTTCTCTTTGATCTCTTGATGCTCCTTCAACTGTGTTCAAGGTCTCCTCTCTTTTCTCTCTCTATTTGGTTTTATGGCTAGCAATGAAATGTAGGAAAATATAAGTGTAGTTCATTTTACACAAAAATTAATCCAATTTTACAGTCAAAGGGAAAATGATTTTAGGTTGATTATATTTTTCAGTCCACCCAAACACCCGCAAGACTGTAAAATATTTTCAGTCGAACCAAACACAACCCTAATTTAAATCCCCCTCAATGTTGTAACTATTGAATTATTTAAAAAATAAGATTAAATTGGTAAATACCTATAGACGTATATAAAGGCATATACGGACCTAGGATTTTGAGTTAGGGGGACCGGATTATAAGTAAAAAAAAAAATTCATGAAATTTCAAATAAGCATCTATTTAGTATTAACAAACTTTCAACAAAGAAAAATACACAAATTCATTATTTCATTATACATTATAACGCAATCATATGCTAATAAAGACAAAGACACAAAACACTATTGTTTCTTACTGCATTAGGGCATTTGCATCAGCTTATGCAAAAATTTCTGTCTATTTTAGTATAATAACCTATTTTTTTATTATTTTTGTAGGGATGAAGGGCCTAGATATGGGTATTGGGCCGTAGGCCGCACCCGAGGACATTAAATAGTCCAAGGACAGGTAAATACTAATGGAGGCATACAGATTAATGGTCTGTGGAAGAAGTCTGGTCATAAGGAACTGGAAATGTTGTCTGAGGAGAAGTACTTCCTTGGCTAAATGGAGTAGAGGTCAAAGGTCCGACCCTTCATCAATAACGAGGCAACAGGTAATCATGCTAGCAAGGATAAACATCATATAAGGATAAAATAAAAGAGAGTTAGGAAATATCTGAGAAGAAAGTTGCTACCACCGCATTGAATGCTCTACAGCTAACCCCCTGATCGCATTAATGTAGAGGTGATACCTAAACAGTAACATTCAGCCTTACAGCTACCCTCAAAGACTTCAGGAATGTGCTGATGGAACAAGTATTAAAGCTAGCAATCTGATCTACACGTGGAGGGCTGAGATGAAGTAAGGAAAGGGAATATAAAGAAGAAAAATCTCATTACAAAGGGATCATCAGAGTGTCTTTAGAAAAACCACTGTACACTCAAGAACTGTAATTTTGGTTAAGAGAAATATATATAAGAACAACCTTCCTTGGATTTTGCCGAGGAGGATTTTCCTTGCCCAAAATTGTTTGTTTTATGCTTTCTAATAACAATTATCCTACTATGATCATTAGACATAACTCATTGAAAGTTCATTTTCAAGCTTACTCTCTACAAATTCATTGTTTTTGGCTCTTTGCGCCATTGACCTTTCTTTTGCGCTTTGGGAGCAAAGAGTGTCCTTACAATTGGCGCTGTCTGTGGGAAATTTGAACATTCTTGAGCTCATTCAATCATGGAAGGATCAAGACCAAATCGTGAAGAATTTGTAGGATTCCAACGTCAACATCAATTTCTTAATCTTGAACGAAGGAGGGACGGTGAAGTTAGTGTGTACACCATTCACACAAGTAGGAGTCATTCTAGAAGTGGGAACCATGTGTCCTATGGAGAAAACACCAAGAACATGCAACTGGAGATAGATCATTTATGGAGGAAGTTACGCCGTAAACAAAGGAGAGGGACTCCTTCAAGCTCGGAATCTCATTCTGATGATAATGATGGTAGCTACAGGCCCAGGGCAAGGACTCCTCCTAGTGAGTCTTTCTCTCGTGATGAAGACCACTATCATAAGCGGAGGAGTAAAAGCCTATCTTGCAGGGGCTTGGGAAATGATGTTATGGGTAAGGCTTTGCGCCAAATCTCCAAGTCACCATTCACACGGAGTATGGAAGGGGGAAAACTTCCTCGGCAGTTTACTCAACCAACATTTACCATGTATAATGGTAGGACGGACCCGGTGGAGCATGTTAGCCATTTCAACCAGAGAATGGTTGTTCACTCAAAGAATGAAGCTTTAATGTGTAAGGTATTCCCATCTAGCTTAGGGCCAGTGGCGATGAGATGGTTTGACGGATCGGAGAAAGGATCAATTGGCTCTTTTTAGGAGCTTACTAGGGCCTTTGGGGCCCAATTTGTTACTTATAGCAAGGTTCCTCGTCCTTTGGATTCCTTGCTGTTTATGGCCATGCGAGAGGGAGAGACTCTGAAGACGTACTCAAATAGGTATTGGGAGATATTCAATGAAATAGATGAAAATTTTGATGATGTAGCAATAAGGACGTTAAAGGTCGGTCTGCCTGCCGAGCATGATTTAAGGAAGTCTTTGACAAGGAAGCCTGCTAGAAGTGTACGTTTGTTCATGGATCGAATTGATGAATATAAACGAGTCGAAGAGGACCAACAATAGGGAAAGAGGAAGGCTAAAGTAATTCCCCAAGACCGAAAGGATTTCAGATCAGATAGGTACAATAATAATAGGTCCCGAAGAGATTTTGCTGGACACACTGGGGCTGTTACTGCCCAGGTAGTCAGCACTGTGTTCAGGGAGCCTGTACACCAAATCCTGGAGAGGATAAAAAATGAACTGTAAGGACTCAGATTTGGCTCTCTAGCCCAATAGCGGACGGACTAAAAGGCCTAACAACAATGAATTTGTAGAGAGTAGGTAAAGAAAACTAGGTTAGTCTGAATTGGACAATCAATCAGATAGATTTGGATGACAAGAAGAATGAAATAAAAGAGTTCAACTTCAGGGAATTGTCCTCGGCCAATGTCCGAGGAGGTCAGTTTTGATCAAGGAAGTCAATACCGTACCGGAGGTTGTACCGGTTTGACCACTGATACGATATATTTCGGGTACCGATTAATACCGGTGTACCGTTTCGGGTTTACCGTTATTTTATATATTTAATATATATATAACTAATAATAAATGTGAATTTCAAGAATACCGCTACTTGAGAAATATATTTATATATTAATTACATGTTTATAAAATTAATTATTTGATGAAAACCCGTATAAATTCCTACAAATGCAAATTTCATAACTATTGCAATATGCCACAACCCATTTTTTATTAAAAAACTTAGAGTCTCAGCTCAATTATAACCATAAAAAAAAATGTTACAAGTTTTAAAAAGAAAAAGAAAAAGTGAAGTGGGGGTGGGGGAAAGTTGTTGGTAAAACCGTAAAAGAAAAATGAATAAATATATTTGGTATTTGATGGGCATGGGTGATAAAACCAAAGGTTGGTTGCTTTTTTTCAATTTTTACGAGTTTCAACGTTTTCTTTTTTGAAATTTTCACGAGTTCCAAGCAATTTTTCTACCACATGCACAGTTTTGACTGACTTATCAAGTCTTACTCCATCAACATTTTATCTTCATTTCACTTGTTTTCAGCTCTCTCTCTTTCTCTCTCTCTGTTCAGCTCTGCTACTCTCTCTCTCTCTCTCTGTTCAGCTCTGCTTAGCAACCCCATTAAGTATCATCTTTGCCAACATGAAGCTCATAAAATGATGGCTTAAGGAGAAAAAAGAGACAAGGAAGGCCATATTCGACGTGAGGAGCAGAGAGATAGTCACTGCGATGGCGTTTTTGGGTCGTTTGGTGTAATATCAATTCCAGCCCGGTAATCATTATTAGGCCGAAATCCGATATGTTTCGCGGTATGGCCGAAACAATGCCGGTATAGCCGGTATTTAAACCGGCACGAAAATACTATGTTCCGGTACCAGTTTAGCCACCGAAACGAAAATTTCGACCGTACCTGCCGGTACGGTACGAAATTAACTACCTTGGTTTTGTTATATGTTGTTTTAAATTTAGATACACGTTTGTTTCTTAGTGTATACAGTGTTTCTCTTTCTATTTTTGCGATCCCCATTCTTTAGATCTCTCCTTCCTTTTATACTTCCTCCTCTCCTTCTTCTAACCTTCCACGTGCAAATTGAATGATTTTTGTAGATACTTGTCTCATCCCACCTTTTTTCAAAAGTCTTTGTTTAGTAGCTGTAAGGCTGGAAAGCACTGTTCAGATATCATTTCCATATAAATGCGGCCAGAGGGTTAGCTGCAGAGTATTCAATGCGATGGTGGCAGCCTTCTTCCTTGATATTTTAGGATCTTTTCTTGTCACATGTTTTGGTAATACTTATCCAGTCTGCTAGAATTCTTTGGGGTGTTCTCCTGAACGGCAGAGCCCCAAGACTCACCCTGGCTTTGGTTATCCGAGGTGACATTCATCCTTGGCACAACTTCCTGGATCATTAAGTTCATATTTAACCTCTTCATCTTTCAACACAAACTTTCTAGGCTAAGCGGGGCTATCCTTGGACTAGCCTTAGTCCTCGGCTTGGGCTTTAGGCCCAAAGTGTACAGAGGTAAAGACTTTTTGGCCCATTGCCCCTACAATAGCCCCTCGAGATACTTCTTTCTGGGTCTTCAGACAGAAAGGAGGATTTCGATATCATAATACTCGCTAGGTGACCACATCGGCTCGCTTTTGCCTACAAAGACGCCTTTTTAACTACCCAAGACACGCTCCTGACATTGTGGCCTTCGAGACGCGTTTTCATTCAATTCTTACGGCTTCTTGTCCTCCACGTTCTACAATGTGATGTAAATCAAATGGATGAAAATTCTTGTTGGGGTATGGGCGAGAGTTCTCCCGCCTCTGGCTGTCTTTTCGATATAAATACCCTTTAAATCAATTTTTCCCTTCACTTTATCACTCACTTAGCTCTAGTGCGAATACATTGAATCTGCCAACACTTTTTCCTACCTTGTGCTTCGACAAATATCAAAAGCTTTTTCGAGGATACCCTACTTATTTCTGTAAGTCCTAACAAATCCCTGATCTTTCTTTTTTTTATCTCTCTCTCTTGTTTGTTCTCCTTGGCTGTATCTTTTCTTCCCATTCTGTCTAGTTCCCTTTTAACCCTTTTTTTTTTAAGATGGGTAGGTTTAAGTACTTGGTAGACTTCGAAGAGGCTATTGAGAACTTTAAGGCTCAATATAGTATTCCGTCAAATGTAGGAATTAGGTATTGCATAGAAGGTGAGTGGCACGAAAAAAGGCAGGAGGGTGAGGTAGTTATTCCTATGATTACCTTTATAGTAGGAGGGATAAGGATCCCTATGGGTACAGTCATGAGAGATTACCTTAAAGCCCATAGGTTGGCACCCACACAGTGCGCTCCAAACATGTTTAAGATTCTAGACTCCGTTGATGCCCTGAACGAAAAGATAGGTATAGGTCTGACCCATCATGATGTTAATTGGGTCTATAACCTTCACCACCTGAAGGGACAAGGGTACTACGCAAAGTCGAGGTACCCTAAGGTCAAATTAATTCAGTGTCTCCTCGAGTCTAACAAAAGGCTAAAACTAGATTTTTTAATCATGTTAGGGGAATGGCATGACGGCCTTCCTTGCCCGACGAGAGAGGTTCCTTGCCTAATTCATTTCTCTTTTTCTTGTATTATTTCTAATTGTAACACTTTTGATCATCATAATGACTTTGCAGATAAGCACACTGCTGAACCTAGTTTTGAGTTGGTGAACAAGGATAGTTTGGACAAGATTCTTAAAGCCGAGGTGTTCGTGAACTCGGACGGCCAGCTCCGGGCGGCGCACCTAATATTGGGATACAAGCCTATCTCGTCCAGTTTCCAGGCACCAAAGTGTGTCATAAAGGTTAAGGACCCCCGTCTCCATAGGATCAGTGTAGCTGTCCTAGGCTTTCTTCTCCCTAAGGGCACTCTTGTCCCAAAAGGCACACTCCCTACCTTACCAATTTTCGAGGGGGTGCCTATAACCAAACCTCCTCCTCAGTGCTCTCTTGGTGAAGCTACCTTTTCCCAACCTACCAACAAAAAGGAAGATGAGGAGAAGGAAAAACAGAAAGAAGTAGTAGACGTTTCAGACTTGAAAGATCTTTTCCAGGTGTTTGATCAGTCTCTGTCCCCGGAAGTATCAACTTGTGTTCTTGGGGACTTCGAAGAGTCCATACCTCCTGCCGAGGATATGGGGATTCAAAGAAAGCAGAGGTCAACCCTACAAGAATTGCACCCAGCCGGGAGAGGACGCACCAGGCAAAATGGCACAGTCCAAGCCTCCTGCTCCTCCCACTAACCAACCATCTTGAGTTGACCCTCTTAATCACAAAAGAAAAAGGGAAGATAAGGGTAAAGATGTAATGGAGGTGGGAAGACAACACCCCCCTCAGGAGGTTGAGCCTCAAAGGGGGGGTAAACAACCAAGAGTCCGACACACCAAGTCAGCCATCGAAACAGATCGCAGAGGCGACCATAAAGTCTCACTCCCAGTCTGGGCCCCACGCTTGGAGTTGGATGGAGCTCCTTTAACCGAGGACGCCTCCATCCAAGACTTCTAGCAAGGTACAACTGGGTATGTGACAGATGCAGTAGAGCAATCCCTGCTTTTGCCCAAGGATATGGCTAACCTCAGGCTAATGAGGCAACATGAGGTGTTTCTTGGTTTAAAAAGGGACTTAGTCATGGTATGTTTTACATTCTTTTCTATCTTTCATCATTACCCTTCTAATTGCCCACATTTATGCACTTTTAAATGGACCTTTTTTTTTTTTCTTGCAGGCCGTTCAAGCTGCATTCCGGGTCGAAGAAATAGTAAAATTTTCTCATCGAAAAGCTAAAGATGAGGAGGTGAGGAGAATAGCGGCCGTGGACCAGGCTAGCCAAGAAGGAGAGAGAGAGAGAGAAAAAGCGCGACTGCCGCCCTGGACAATGCGGAGAGGCAAGCCGAGGGCCAGAGAGTATTGCTGCGTAACGCCGAGGACCAATTAGCCTCTTCCAAGGAGCAGATTGTTGCACTAAAGAAGAAGTTGGAAGAGGTCCAAAAAGCAAAAGAACTAGCTGAGAAGGCGAAGGAAGAAGCTGAGAAAGCCAGGGATGAGGCGGAGCAGCAAGGGTATGATATCGGAGTGGCAGAGACCGAGGAAGCCCTTAGGGCGGAGGTCTCGGGGATATGTAGAAATTACTGCTCCCAAGTGTGGATTGAGGCCCTCAACCAGGCCGGGGTTGAGCCTTCATCTGTGCTTAGGAAGGCAGAAAATATCTACTACCCCCCGACCATCTGTGCCACTCCCCCTAGCAGTCACTCAGCACATACCCAACCCGAGGTGGCCAAACCAGCTAAAAGCAGCTCTGACGTGGTTCCTCTCTCCTCCAGTAGTCCTCAGAGGGTGGCTGAGCAGTTTGGGGCCAATGAGAAGGAAATTGAGACAACTAAAGAGGTAGTTCCTGACACTACCTTGCCCTCGGCTACTCCCCAAGATCCTACTGAGGACAAAAAGGCACCCAGGATGGAGATAGTGCTTGCCAGCCTTCCTTTTCCTACCAAGGGTAACCCAAAAGGCTCAGACCAAGGATCTACTGAGGCTGCAGCCCAACACTCCAAAGCTCCTCCACATGGAAAGATTGTAATAAAGAAAAAATAGACTTTTGTTCAATTTTACTTTGTATTTATTATTATTACTATTATTTTTGTTTTAAACTCGGATTTCTCTTTTTGTACTCAAATTTCCTTATTCAGGGGCTTACATTAATGAAAAGTACGTACGAACTTCTTTCTTTTATGATTCTCATACTTGTGTTAGTATAGCATTTATTTTCACTTACTAACTTAATATGAATGATAGTGGAGCAAGTCTTTTACTGCCGACCCACTGGAAATTTGCTCCCTTGAGTTGATTTGTAGAAAGTTACACTAGATTCACTAAAAACCCCATCTCAGCAAAGCATAGTTTAAACCTTAAAAGCTGTGTGAGCCAATGTGATATGCATGTCAGTTTAGAGATTATAGCTTCTACTACTTACCAGTAGATTTTACAAAGTCAAAATGATAGTTAGCCTAAAAACAGATATGAGTATGTTTGTAAATGCTTTAAGTGATGCTCATGAGCATCTATTTAAACTTGTTTATCATGACAGAGTTGCTACTTAGAACAGCAAATTACCTTTGACATTCGAGTAATCAATAAAAAGCTCTTAGTTACCTTTGGTTTGGGGAGAGTATCAGAGAGGATTACCTTGTGTATTACACATAGTTTACAGAGTCGACTATCACTAAAATGTTGCTTAATACTTAGAAAAGTACCATAGGGTGTTAATTTTCCCAAAGTATGTGGTCTAAGGACCAGATATGACTAAGGTTCTTGCTTAACACTTAGAAAAGTTTTATATGGTATTAATTTTTCTAAAGCAGATGGTCCGAGGAACTAGGCGTAGCTAAGAGTCTGTTTAATACTTTGAATAATAATAAGAAGATATCAATTTTTTTCAAGGTATGTGATATGAGGACCAGGCATAACCGGGGATCTGTTTGACACTTAGATAAGTTTCATACTATATTAATTTTTCCAAAGCAGATGGTCCGAGGAACCAGACGTAGCTAAGGATATGTTTAATACTTTGAATCATAATAAGAAGATATCAATTTTTCCAAGGTATGTAGTTCGAGGACCAGATATGACCAAGGATCTATTTGCCACTTAGATAAATTTCATACAGTATTAATTTTTTCAAAGCAGATGGTCCGAGGAACCAGACGTAGCTAAGCTTCTGTTTAATACTTTGAATAATAATAAGACGATATGAAT
Organism: Lithocarpus polystachyus; assembly: GCA_033629205.1. NCBI lineage: Eukaryota > Viridiplantae > Streptophyta > Magnoliopsida > Fagales > Fagaceae > Lithocarpus > Lithocarpus polystachyus. Next base: position 57,072,158 of record CM066168.1, read on the forward strand.
TTTTCCAAGGTATGTGGTCCGAGGGCCAGACATGACCAAGGATCTGTTTAACACTTATATAAATTTCATACAGTATTAATTTTTCCAAAGCATTTGGTCCGAGGAACCAGACGTAGCTAAGGGTCTGTTTAATACTTTGAATAATAATAAGAAGATATCAATTTTTTCAAGGTATGTGGTCCAAGGACCAGGCATGACCGAGGATCTGTTTGACACTTGGATAAATGATATTTGACTCATAGTATAATCATTACAAACATGACAAAGGATGTTCTCATTAATAATAATACATTTTCAGGTTATTTACATTCGAGGGGGCACGGTACAGCCTTTTCTTCTAGGTCTTCTAAACAGTATGCACATATTCTTGCCACAAAGGTAATGCGATAGGGCCTTTCCCAATTGGGTCTTAATTTCCCCCAACCTGGGTTCTTTGTAGAGCCAAAAACCTTTCTCAACACCAGATCACCCACTGCTATTGGTCTTACTTTCACATTTGCATTACACCCTTACTTAAGCTTATGTTGATAGTAAGCCAATTGTACCATGGCATTCTCTCTTCGTTCTTCAACTAAATCTAAGCTCTTTTCTAGCAAGTCATCATTACTTCTCGAAGCAAAAGAGCTTGTTCTCGATGTAGGGAATTCAGTTTCCAATGAAATAACATCCTCAGCCCCATAAGTCATGGAGAAAAGAGTTTCTCCAGTAGATCTTCGAGGTGTAGTCCGATATGTCCAAAGAACGTGTGGTAACTCCTCTATCCATCTTCCCTTGGCATCATCCAGCCTTTTCTTGAGTCCACTCACTATGACCTTGTTTACAACTTCGGCTTGCCCGTTTCCTTTTGAATAAGTTAGAGTGGAGTACTTATTAGTAATTCTGAGCTTGCAGCAGTATCTCTTGAAGGATTTACTGTCGAATTGAAGCCCATTATCTGAGATGAGGGTGAAAGGGACCCCGAACCGAGTGACGATGTTCTTCCAAATAAACCTTTTGGCATCCACATCCTTGATGTTTGCCAACGGTTTTGTTTCAACCCACTTGGTGAAATAATTCGTGCCGACCAACAAATACTTTTTATTGCCTGCTACTTTAGGAAAAGGACCTACGATGTCCAAGCCCCATTGAGCAAAAGGCCAAGGACTGGATAGGGGATTGAGGACACCTCCTGGCTGATGGATGTTTGGCACAAATCTTTGGCACTGATCACACTTCTTCACATACTCCTGAGCTTCTTTTTGCATGTTGGGTCACCAATACCCTTGAGTAAGAGCCCTATAGGCCAAGGACCTTTCTCTAGTATAGCTTCCACAGATTCCTTCATGCAATTCTTCAAAGAGTATTTCAACTGCTTCAGGGTGTATGCATAGCAGATATGGGCCGGAGAAGGATTTTTTATACAATTTCTGATCCTCGGACAGCCAGAACCGAGGAGCCTTCCTACGTACCTTGTTTGCCTCAAATTTATTTTCAAGAAGTATATCATCTTTAAGAAATAGTACGATAGAGTCCATCCAGCTAGGTCCTACTCTTATTTGATGTACATAGATAATTTCTCTCTTTATCTCTAAAGGTTTAACAAGATCCTCTACGAGGATAACTCTGAGTAAACACTGCACCGATGAAGTTGCTAGTGTTGTGAGTGAGTCTGTATGGGTATTTCTGCTTCTAGGGGTTTGCAATAAATTAAAAGATTCAAACCCAGACTGTAAATGTCTAACCTGGCTCAAATATTCATACATTCTGGGATCCCTGGCTTCTAGCTCTCCTCGGACCTAACCTACCACCAGTCTTGTGTCTGAGAAAATTTTTATAGTCTTTCCATCCATCCCTTGGACCATGGTCATTCTAGCTAACAGAGCTTCATACTCAGCTTCATTATTCGTGGCCGAAAAACCGAGTCTTAAAGATTTCTCCATTGTGATGTTCTCAGGGGACACCAGAACTAGCCCCAATCCAAATCCTTCAAGGTTCGAGGTGCCATCAACATAGACCTTCCAGGACAAAGCCTCTTGCACAAGGACTACACCAACTGAATTTCCATCCATGTTTTGCTTCTTCACCTCTTCTTCCATTGGGATTTCAATAAATTCAGCCACCAGATCGGCAAGAACTTGACTCTTGACAGAAGTACAAGGCATGTACTAGATGTCAAAAGCCCCCAACGTCGTTCCCCATTTGGCAACCCTCCCCGTGTAGTTAGCACTTCGAAGTAGGGCCTTAAGTGGTAGTTGTGTCAAGACAACAACTGTGTGTGATTGGAAATAATGGGGAAGCTTACGATTGGCATGTACCACTGCTAAAATGGCTTTCTCGAGTGGTAAATATTAGACCTCGGCTTCATGTAGGGACCTGCTCACATAATAAACTGGCTTCTGTATGCCACAGTCAACCCTTATCAACACTAGGCTTACTGCGTGGACCACCACCACCACGTAGGCAAATAAAACCTCATTCGCCTCGCGTCTGGACATAATAGGTGGCCAAGAAAGATACTCCTTCAATTACTGGAAGGCCGAGGCACACTCCTCGATCCACTCAAATCCCTTCCATTTATTCAACAACTAGAAGAAAGGTCTACACTTGTCTGCCGATCTAGATATAAACTAGTTCAATGCAACGGTCATCCCTGTCAACCTCTAGACTTCCTTGGGATTCCGAGATGGCTGCAAATTATTGATTGCCTTAATTTGGTCTGGATTGACCTCAATCCCACGGTGCATGACCATGTAGCCCAGAAACTTTCCTGATCCAACACCAAAAGAACACTTAGATGCATTAAGTCACAGCTTGTGCCTTCTCAAGATTTCGAAGATGTTCTCGAGGTCGTTGATGTGCTCGGCTTCCTTCTTACTCTTAACCACCATATCGTCAATATAGATTTCGATGTTTTTTCCCAACTGTGGCTTAAACATCCTCGTCATCATATCCTCTGGTAGGTAGACCCTGCATTTTTAAGCCCAAATGACATCATCTTGTAATTATAGTTCCTAATGGGGGTAACAAAAGCTGTCTTTCATGATTTTCTAAGGCCAGTGATATCTGGTGATAGCCTTGGAAAGCATCCAGAAAGCTCATCTAGGGATGTCCCACAGTTGCATCAACTAATTGATTAATCCGAAGCATAGGGAAAGGATCCTTTGGGCAGGCCTTATTTAATTCTGTGAAGTCTACACATACTCGCCACTTTCCATTCTTCTTCTTCACAATCACAGTATTAGCCAGCCACTCGGGGTAAAACACCTCTCTAATAGCCCCAGCCTGCTTAAGCTTCACCACCTTCTCCTTGACGGCATCAGAATGCTTCTTTGAAGAGCGTCGAGGAGGTTGCTTTTCAGGGGTAGCAGACGGATTGACGTTTAAACGATGACAGATGAAGCTCGGATCTACTCTAGGGGTTTCATAAGCATTCCAAGCAAACACATCAACATTCTTCCTGAGAAATTTTACTAGCTCTTCCTTATCCCGATGAGGTAACTGAGCCCTAATCTGAAAAAATTTCTCCAGATCATCATCAACAAGAACTTTCTCCAATTCCTCACACTCCGCCTGTTCAGCCTCACCACTAAAAGATTGGGCCTTAGTCTTTAACTAATACAACTCTTTATTTGCTAAGGTCGAGGAACCTGATTCAGGCCGGTGCGTGATAGTAGCCACTAAACACTGCCTGGCCACAAACTAACTCCTAACTAGCTCCCCAACCAGATCCCCAGACGGATATTTTTCTTTGAGGTAGTGAGTAGATGAGACGGCCCTAAGGGCATGGAGCCAGGGCCATGCCACAATAGCAGTGTATGGAGAAAAAGCATCTACCACTATAAAATTCACCTCCACCACCTCCGAGCTAGCCTGAATTGGTAGTCTGATTTGTCCCCGTGGAATAACAACCTCCCCATCAAAGCCCACTAGAGGTGAATCATAACTAGTCAAATCTTCTGGTTTGAGATTAAGCCCCCTATACAGGTTTGGATACATAATCTCGGCTCCACTACCCTGGTCCACTAGCACCCTCTTCACGTCATACCCACAATCTTAAGGGTGATTACTAGGGCATCATTATGAGGCTGCATGGTCCCAGCTTTTTCCTCGTCTAAGAAGCTTAGTGCTGGACGGATTCCAACCTTAGCTCTGTTAGACTCATGGCAAAAATCCTCAACATGTGGCCTAGCCATGGTCATCACCCTAGACGGGCAAGAGTTTGTTCTGCCCGGTGCAGCGAGAATAACATGGATAGTGCCCAAATGGGGTCTTGAAGAATTACTGCCCTGAACTCCAGAGCCCTCCTAACCTTCCTGCTCACCAGGTCAACTCAAGAACTATTTCAATCTACCGTCCCGGATCAGCTGCTGCAAATGACTCCACAAGGTTCTACAGTCCTCGGTCGTATGCTCCTGCTCTCTATGATACTGGCAGTACAGACTCTGATTGCATTTCATATGATCTCCGCTCACTTTGCTCAGCCACCTGAAGTATGGCTCATTCTTGATCTTTTCCAGGACTTGATGCATTAGTTCCCGGAACAAAGTGTTAACAACCTAGGCAGCTAGAGATCTAGATTATCCTCCAAAATCTCTTCGTGGCCGATTGTTGTTATAACTGTTTGACCTGAAATTCCTCCTCTCCTGAGAGATAACCTTACTTTTGCCCTTTCCCTGCTGCTGGTCCTCCTCAACCCTTTTATACTTATCAATCCTATCCATAAGCTGGCGTACACTAGTAACATGTTTCCTTGTTAAGGACCTCCTTAAGCCATACTCAGCGGGCAGGCCGACCTTGAAATTCCTGACGGCCACGTCATCAAAATCTCCATCTATCTCATTGAACATTTCTCAATATCTGTCCGAGTATGTTTTTAATATTTCCCCTTCTCTCATGGACAAAAACAACAAAGAATTCAAAGGCCGAGGGACTTAGCTGCACGTGATAAAACAGGACCCAAACACCTAACTGAGCTCCTTAAAAGAGTCAACAGAACCTGCCCCTAGACTATCAAACCATCTCATCGCCACAGGTTCTAAGCTAGACGGAAACACCTTCCACATCAGAGCCTCGTTCCTAGAATGTACTGCCATTCTCTGGTTGAAATGGCTGACATGTTTAATAGGATCTATCCGGCTATTATAGAAGGTGAATGTGGGCTGGGTAAACCTGAGGAAGCTTCCCACTCTCAATTCTACGTGTAAAGGGAGACACAGAGATTCTATTGAGTGCCTTACTCATCACATCATTTCCTAGGACCCTCAAAGATGAATCTCTGTTCTTACGTTCACGACGATAATCCTCTTTATAAGAGAAGGTTTCGCTTGGAGGCGTTCTTGATCGATGCCTATAGTCACCATCCCTCTCACCATCAGAAGAAAGGTTAGAGACTGAGGGACTTTGCCCTCTCTGCTCGCGATGCAGCTTCTTCTTCAAGTAGTCAATCTCCTTTTGCATGGCCTTGGCATTCTCCTCCTGATAGATGTGGCCACCACCCTCAGAGTGACTCTCATTAGTATGAGTGGTATGCACACTTCCCTCCTGGCCCTCTCTACGCCCAGAATTGTGAAGATGATCTTCCTGTTGAGACCCCATAGACTCTGGTTGGTTTGGACCCGAACCTACCATGATTGAAAATCTAACACACTAACCAATCAGCTTTCCATAAATGGCTCCAATTGTAAGGACTCAGATTTGTCTCTCTAGCCCAATAGCGGATGGACTGGCCCAAAAGGCCCAACAACAATGAATTTGTAGAGAGTAGGTAAAGAAAACTGGGCTAGCCTGAATTGGACAATCAATCGGATGACTTTGGATGACAAGAAGAATTAAATAAAAGAGTTTGACTTCAAGGAATTGTCCTCGGCCAATGTCCGAGGAGGTCAGTTTTGATATATGTTGTTCTAAATTTATATACACGTTTGTTTCTTAGTGTATACAGTGTTTCTTTCCCCATTTTTGCGATCTCTATTCTTTAGATCTCTTCTTCCTTTTATACTTCTTCCTCTCCTTCTTCTAGCCTTCCACGTGCAGATTTGATATTTTTGTAGATATTTGTCCTATCCCACATTTTTCAGAAGTCTTTCTGTAGTAGCTGTAAGGCTGGAGAGCACTGTTCAGATATCATTTCCACATAAATGCGATTAGAGGGTTAGCTGCAGAGCATTCAATGTAGTGGTGGCAGCCTTCTTTCTTGATATTTTGGGATCTTTTCTTGGCACATGTTTTGGTAATACTTATCCAGTCTGCTAGAATTCTTTGGGGTGTTCTCCTGAACAGCAGAGCCCCAAGACTCACCCCGAATTTGGTTATCTGAGGTTATATTCATCCTCGGCACAACTTCCTGTATCATTAAGTTCATATTTAACCTCTTCATCTTTCAACACAAACTTTCTAGGCTAAGTGAGGCTGTTCTCGGATTAGTCTTAGTCCTCGGCTTGGGCTTTAGGCCTAAAGTGTACAGGAGTAAAGAATTTTTGGCCCATTGCCCCTACATGAACCATATTTCAAATGGCAAAATAAGATGGGAGGAGACCCCACGAAATACAATCAAAGTCTTCATTGCCAATACCAGTAGGACCGAGGACACACTACAGAAGAGTGTAGGACTTTACATGATTACCTGGAGCAGCTAGTTAAAATTGGGAAACTAAAGCAATTTTTATATCAGCTCAATGGACAAGGAAGCTAGATAGGGTTGGCACATCAAAGGGATGCTTCTTCAAGACCGCCTTTGGGGATGATCAGTGTTATTCTTGCTGCCCAAGGTAGGACCGGTTCCCATCCATCCAGAGTGATGTCTATAGCCCGGCCACATGCTGAGGACATGACCCCTGATTCTAAGAGGGGTAGAATGGAAGTTTGACTAACTCTAAGCTTTTTTGATAAGGATAAGGTGAGAACTTTACAACCGAATGATGATGCCCTGGTGGTTACCCTCTGGATTGGAGGGTACGATGTGAAGAAGGTTTTGGTAGACCATGACAACGGCGCAAAGATAATGTACCCTGATCTGTACAAAAGGCTCAAGCGAAAACCCGAGGACCTAGCTTATTATGACTCTCCTCTGGTGGGGTTTGATGGGAAGACAGTCATCCCAAGGGGCTAGATCAAACTACCTGTTCAGGCAGGGTCGGAGGTCGTGGAAGCGGACTTTATTGTGGTAGATGCATATTCCCCCTACACGGCTATTGTGGCGAGGCCTTGGCTTCATGCTATAGGGGATGTATCCTCCACTTTGCACTTAAAAGTGAAGTATCCTTCAGGGGATTATGTTGAAGAATTGATTGGAAGCTAGTTTATGGCCAGACAATGTTTGGTGGCTACAATTAGACTTCAGTCTGAAAGTGAATCCTCGACTATTATAGAAAGGGATTTATAGCAATCAATGAGAACAGTCCTGTCCTCGAATGTTGTGGTAAAAGGGGCAGAGTGTGAAGAGTTAGAAAAAATCATCATTGATAATGATGAGGGGGAGTTTTTTCAAGTAGGAGTTCAGTTGCCTCTTCAAGAGAAGGAAGAACTAGTTGTTTTCCTTAGGAAGAACGTTGACGTATTCGCATGGAGTGCTTATGAAGCTCCCGAGGTAGATCCAAATTTCATCTGTCATCATCTAAACGTTAATCCATCTATCACCCATAAGAAGCAACCACCTCAGCGCTCTTCCAAAGAACATTCTGATGCTGTTAAAGAGGAAGTGACCAAACTTAAGCAGGCAGGAGCAATAAAAGAGGTGTTTAATCCTAAGTGGTTGGCTAACACGGTAGTGGTAAAGAAGAAGAATGGGAAGTGACGAGTATGTGTGGACTTCACGAATCTAAACAAAACTTGTCCTAAAAATCTATCCCCAATACCTCGGATAGACCAATTGGTGGATGCAACAGTTGGTCATCTTTGAATGAGCTTTTTAGATGCCTTTCAGGGGTACTATCAGATACCATTGGCTTTGGATGATCAGGAAAAGACTGCTTTTGTTACGCCCACTAAAAATTACTACTACAAAGTGATGCCCTTGGACTAAAGAATGCAGGATCCACTTATCAGAGAATAATGTCTAGGATGTTTGAACCTCAACTTGGGAAGAACATTGAAGTCTACATAGATGATATGGTAGCGAAGAGCAAGGTGGAGTTCGAGCATGTAAATGACCTCGGAAGTATTTTTAAAGTACTAAGAAAACACAAACTACGCCTTAATGCTTCTAAGTGTTCTTTTGGCGTTAGTTCAGGCAAATTTCTGGGTTTTATGGTTACTCATCGTGGAATTAAGTCAACCCTGATCAAATTAGAGCAATTAAAAATCTACAACCTCCTCGGATTCCCAAGGAAGTCCAGAAGTTGACAGGAATGACTGCAGCCCTGAACCGATTTATTTCACGTCCATTGACAAATGTAGGCCTTTCTTTCAACTGTTGCACAATGGAAAGGATTTGAGTGGATTGAAGAGTGTGCCTTGTCCTTTCAACAGTTAAAAGATTATATTTCTCGACCACTCATTATGTCTAGGCCCAATGAGGAGGAGGTTCTTATCACCTATATTGCTATGGCATCCCATGTAGTTAGTCTAGTACTGGTAAGGGTGGACAATGCAGTACAACAACTAGTCTATTATAGGAGCAAGTCACTACACGAAGTAGAGGTTCGTTACTTGCCTCTGGAGAAGGCTATTTTGGCTGTGGTTCATGCTACACGGAAACTTCCTCATTATTTCTAAGCTCGCACAGTTGTGGTTTTAACCTAACTTCCTCTTCAATCATTGCTTCGAAAGGTTGATTATACAAGGAGAATTGTTAAATGGGGAACAGTTTTGGGAGCCTTTGATATCAAGTACATGCCTCAAATCTCTATTAAAGGCCAATTCTTGCAGATTTGGTGGCAGAATTTACTGAATCTCCAGTAGAAATGGAGGACGAGGAGCAAAACTTGGAAAGAAAACCAGTTGAAACAATCTCCCTACAAAGACCCTCATCTTGGAAATTGTATGTTGATGGTGTAGCTAATTAGAGAGGATCTGGGGTAGGACTAGTTGTGGTGTCCCCAGACAAGATCACCATTGAGAAATCTTTAAGGTTGGGTTTTTCGACCACGAATAATGAAGCCGAGTATGAAGTTTTGTTGGTAGGGATGGCTATGGTTCAAAAAATAGGAGGAAAAGCAGTGGAGGTATTCTCGGACTCGAGGTTGGTAGTGAGCTAAGTAAAGGGAGAGTTGGAAGCTAAGGACTTAAGAATGCAAGAGTATTTGAATCAAGCTAGGCGCTTGCAATCAAGTTTTAAATTTGTCACTTTGCAGCAAATTCCAAGAAGCAGGAATACACATGCTGATTCTTTAGCTACTTTGGCAACCTCTTCTGGATAAGGTTTACCTTGAGTTATACTTCTTGAAGATTTGCATAAGCCCACCGAGCAAAAGAAAGGGAAGGTCTAGGTTCACTAGATTAAGATTGGGCTTGGTTGGATGGATTCTTTAGTTCGGTTCCTTAAGGAAGGTACTTTGCCTGAAGAGAAGGGAGAGACAAATAAAGTACGGAGGAAAGCTCCTTATTTCTAGTTGTCCGAGGAGCAAAAGTTGTATAAACATTCTTTTTTTGGACCATACTTGCTATGTGTCCATCTTGAAGCAGTGGAGCCACTCCTTGAGGAGCTACATGAGGGAATCTGTGGAAGTCATACAAGGGGCAGGTCACTATCCCATAGGCCCTCACTTAGGGGTATTGATGGCCAAGTATGCAGAAAGAAGCACAAGAGTATGTGAAGAAGCGTGATTAATGCTAGAGATTTGCTCCAAACATTTATCAGCCAGAAGGTGTCCTTAATCCTTTGTTTAGTTCCTGTCCATTTACTCAATGGGGCTTGGGCATTGTAGGACCACTTCCTAAAGCTGCAGGAAACCGAAGATGGCTTCTAGTTGGCACTGATTACTTCACAAAGTGAGTAGAGGCCGAGCCACTAGCCAACATTAGGGACGTGGATGCAAAGAAGTTTGTATGGAAAAACATTGTCACTTGATTTGGAATTCCTCATACCCTCATCTTAGATAATGAGCTTTAATTTGATAGTAAAACTTTCAGGAGGTACTGCTATGAATTGGGCATTAGGAATAGATATTCAACTCCAGCCTATCCACAGGGGAATGGGCAGGCCGAGGCTGTTAATAAAGTTATAGTGAATGGGCTTAAGAAGAGGTTGGACGAGGCAAATGGTAGATGGGTGGAAGAATTACCACACGTTCTTTGGATATATCGGACTACTCCTCGTCGGTCAATTGGGGAAACACCCTTTTTAATGACTTATGGGTCCGATGCTGTGATCCTTCTAGAGACTAGATTTCCAACACTAAGGACGAGCTTGTTTACTTCAGACAACAATGATAGGCTATTGGAAAAAATTCTAGACTTGGTTGAGGAATGAAGAGAAACTACCATGGTTCAGTTAGCATATTATCAACAGAAGCTCAAACATGGGGTATGATACCAGTGTAAGGGCAAGGCCATTAGCACCTGGTGACTTAGTATTGAGAAAAGTTGTGGGGTATTGCAAAAAACCCAACATGGGAAAAGCTGAGGCTCAATTGGGATGGGCCATATCGTATTACCTTGGTAGCTGGTATAGGTGCTTATTTTCTAGAAAATTTAGATGAAAATCTTGTCCCACTCCCTTGGAATGTAAATAACCTACTAAGGTATTACTATTAATGAAAGGAAACTCTGCCACATTTTCGTTTATAATATTATATGTTGTGTGTTCTATTCCTTTAAGTATTAAACAAAACCTTGGTCATGTCTGGTTTCTTGGACCACATACTTTGTGTAAATTAATACTTATCATTATTTATCTATATATTAAATAGAACATTGATCATGCCTGGTTTCTTGGACCACATACTTTGGGTAAATTAATACTTATCATTATTTATCTAAGTGTTAAACAGAACCTTGGTCATGCCTGGTTCCTCAAACCACATACCTTGGGTAAATTAATACTTATCCTTGTTTGTTTAAGTGTTAAACAGAACTTTGGTCATGCCTGATTCCTCAGACCACATACCTTGGGTAAATTAATACTACTCATTATTTATCTAAGTGTTAAACAGAATCTTGGTAATGCTTGGTTCCTCGGACCACATGCCTCGGGTAAATTAACACCTACAACTACCTGAATCTACTATTAAATGAAATGCTAAGTGAAGTCCTAAATATGATAGTCACCTTGGATCGTATGCCTTGGATAGATAGGTGCTTCACCATTGTTTGAAATTAAGAAAGGAATCTTGAAGTATGCATAATCCTTTGAGCTACTTATTTCAGGTACACAAAGTATGTTTTTTAAGTTAAGTTACAAGTTGCCAAGTGTTATGGGCTAGGAAAGGTAATCCTATTACACAATCAATTACATGAAAGGTAATAATCAGATTGCCACTCGCATAAATAAATGTCAAATTTAAGAATGAAGATGCATCTTAATCAAGAGAGATTTTAAGTTATGCTTATACTGGTAAAACACTGATCAAGAAATAGATATTGCTTTGTTTTGTCTTATCACGATGAAACATAAAGGAATTTACTGCTTCTCATTAAGTAAGGCTTTGAAAAGGCAAGGAAATACATATTGAAAAACATAAACAACAAATACATATAAAAGGAAAGTACAAATCTTAAAAAAAAAAACATATAGAAAGAGACCATAAGATAGAATTGAAGCCCTATTTGGTCTTAGAAGGAGGAGGATTGGCCTTGGTTGCACCTTTGGTAGCCACCTCAGGAACTATAGCTTGAGTAATACCCTTACCCTTAGGGTCTTCCTTAGCGGTGAAGGGAAGGGTAACCAGTACCAACTCTTGGCTCTAGGAGACTCCCTTCTCCTTGGAGGGTTCCTTGGGTGAGGGTGGCAACTTTTTTAGCTCAGGGACTACCTCTTTTGCTATATCCTTCTCTTTCTCAACAGCACCAACATGGTTAAAACTCTTTAGGAGGAATGGTGGAAGATGGGAGAGCATTGGCAGAGGCATCCTTGCTGAGGTCAGGATCTTTGGGAGCATCTTAACCTTGGAGCTTGAAGGGCTTGATGCTTAGATGACTGAGGGGTAGAAGACATTTTCTACTCTCCTCAGTGTGCAAGAAGCATCCACCCTAACTTGGTTTAGGGCTTGTTCCACCTTGGAGGAAATAGCCTCTGCAAACCCTAGATACCTAAGCCTTGAGGTTCACCTCGGTCTCTGCCACCTCAATATCATACCCCTCTTGCTCAGCTTTTTCTACTTCTTCCACCTTTTTCTTCAGAGTCCCCATCTGCTCCTTAGCTATAGAGAGCTGGTCTTTAGTTTGGTGTAGCTGTTGGCGCTGGGTCTATACCTGTCTCTCAGCACCCTCCAAGGCCGCCTTAGCACTCTTTTCTCTCTATTAGCCTCGGTCAGCTTGGCATTAAGATCCTTAACCTTCTGCTCGGCCAGGGTAAAGGCCTCCACAGCAGTTATGTGTTGTCCTTCCTCCTCCTTCATTTGCTGGTGGGAATTATTCACCAGTTCCTCGACCTTATGCGCAACTTGAATTGCCTTCGTAAAAAAAAAGGGAAATGAGATGAAATAATTGAAACACTTATAAAAAATAAAAATATAATAAGAAAAAGGAGAGAAAAGGAAAAACTTACCAACACAAGATCCCTCTTCAGTGTTAGAAACAATTCGTGTTTCTTCATGGTCCTCAAGTCGGCCATGTCATCAAATAGCAATAGTGGCTACTCCAGGGCATTGGCCATATACCCCGCCTTCCCTTTCTGGAAGTCCTTGATAGAGGAATCCAGGGGAAGGGGAGATCCGTTCAGTACCAAGGGAGGGTTCCAAGTTTGGACCTTATGGCGATGATCATGCCCCCTCTCCATAATGGCCCCTTCACTTGAGGATCTTGTTTGGGCTACCCTTGTTATTTTGGCCCTTTTCTAGGGCTCGAGTTCTTTGGAGGGGATGATCTCTCCTTCATTGGCTAGGTCTTTGCCTTTTCTGTCCCGTTTCCTCTTTTTATCCGCAAGATCAGGCTGGGAAGCTTGGGCGGGAAAAGGAGTAGGAGGCTTGGTTTGGATGGCCACCTCGGGCATAGTGCCTCCTGCATGAGACTCAAGAAGCTCAAGAAGGCTTGTCTTGGCCTTGCGTTATAGCACTGTTGTGTCGGGTATAGTGGGGGCTTCTTGGACGCTGCTCACTTGTGCAGGGGAAGGTGGCTGAAGTCAACGTCTGTTGGTTTTAGAGATTGAGGTTGGTTAAAAACCTCAAAATCTTCCTCGGAGTCCGAAACCTCCACTACCTTGGCTGTTACTTTAGGAACTGGAAGGGAGGAGGTTGCTTTTTCCTCGGCAATGCGCTGGAAGGGTAGCTCCACTGGTTGTGTGCCTTCCGGAGGGGTGCCAACAAGGAAACCAGGTATGACAATGTTGATTTGCTGTAACCGAGGATCCTTCGCCTTTATCACGTATTTAGGTGCTTGGAAACTCGACAAGATGGGGTCGTAGCCGAGAATTATGTGAGCAGCTCGTAATTGTTCGTCGGTGTGCATGAAGATCTTGGATTTGAGTATCCTCGTCAGATCAGGCTCGTTGACAAGGCTGAATTTTGGGATTGCAGAATACTTATCTATAAGTTCTTCAAAAGTAAGACATTGTTAGAATAAAACATAGGTAGATAAATGAGAACCAATTTACAAATTAGGAAAGAAAAAGTAAAAACAAAAAAATGTTAGAGTAGTAAACCTAAACCTAAACCTAAACACCCCACCTGGTGTCCCATCTCGTGTTGGGCAATAAAGTCCATCATACTACTCTTCTGAGACAATTAAGAAGTCATTGTTCATACCCTTGTTAGTATCAGGGAGACACGAAATAAGTTTGACTGCAGGGACCCTAGTTTTCAGATAATATCCCTAGCCTTTGAGATGCTGACGATTGTAAATCCAGTTAACGTCGTGATGGGTGAGGCTCTTTTCGTTAAGAGCATCTACACTACCTAGAATCCTAAACACGTTAGGGGGCACACTGGGTAGGACAAAGTCTATAGGCAATGAGGTAGTCCCTAGTCACTCTACCCATGGGAATTCTCATCCCCCCCCCCCCTTCTATAAAGGCTATCATAAGGATAACTACCTCCCCTTCTTGCCTCATGGCATGCCATTCCCTTTGGCGGCAATACCAGATTGAAACCCCAGGTGGAATGCGATAATGGGCTTTAAAACTCTCTATATCCTCTGAGGTGTCTACTAAGCTAGCGAATCTACCCATTTAAAAAGAAAGTGAAGGTGTTAGGGTGATGAGGTGTAAATTAATGAGGCCGAGGAAGAAGAGGTCCTAAATTTAAGAAGAAACGCTAAAGGCAACTTACGAAAGTATAGAAGGGCTTCTCAGACTAGTTCTTGAGAGTTGAAGATACAAAAAGTGGAATAGCTAGAATCTTGAGCAATATATATATATATATATATATATATATAGGGAGGAAAAAAGTAAGCGGGAGAGTTCCTACCCAAATCCCCATAAAATTTCTCCATCGTAGTATTTCCATTACACCATAGAACATGAAAGATAGGGTGCCGTAAGAAGTAAATGATGAAGCGTCCTAGATGCCGAAGCTTCAGAAGCGTGCCTTTTGCAGTTGAAAAGACACCTACAGCGAAAGAAATGACATAAGAGTGAGAAGGGTAGTTGCCAGAAAATCGAAATCCACTTTTCTTTTTTTCCGAGGAGCAAAAGAGGAATTTTGAGGGGCTATTGTAGGGATGAAGGGCCTAAATATGGGTATTGGGCCATGGGCCGCGCCCGAGGACATTAAATAGTTTGAGGACATGTAAATACTAATGGAGGCATACAAATTAATGGTTCGTGGAAGAAGTCTGGTCATAAGGAACTGGAAATGTTATCCGAGAAAAAGTACCTCCTCGGCTAGGCGAAGTAGGGGTCAAAGGTCCGACCCTTCATCAAGAACAAGGCAACATGTAATCATGCTGGCAAGGATAAACATCATATAAGGATACGGCAAAAGAGAGTTGGGAAATATCTGAGAAGAAGCTGCTACCATCGCATTGAATGCTTTGCGGCTAATCCCCTGATCGCATTAATGTGGAGATGATTTCTGAACAGTAACATTTAGCCTTACAACTACCTCCAAAGACTTTAGGAAGGTGCTGATGGGACAAGTATCAAAGTTAGCAATCTGATCTACACATGGAGGGCTGAGATAAAGCAAGGAAGGGGAATATAAAGAAGAAAAATCCCATTACAAAGGGATTATCAAATAATCTGTAGAAAAATCACTGTACACTTAAGAGTTAAAATTTTGGTTAAATCTAAGAGAAATATATATAAGAACAACCTTCCTCGGACTTTGTAGAGGAGGATTTTCCTTACCCAAAACTGTTTGTTTTATGCTTTCTAATAATAACTATCCTACTGTGATCATTAGACACCTAACTCATTGAAAGTTTAGTTTCAAGTCCACTTTTTACAAATTCATTGTTTTAAGCTCTTTGCGCCATTAACCTTTCTTTTGGGCTTTGGGAGCAAATGTGTCCTTACAATTTTATATATTAACTTTTTAAAATACCCCATATCAGATTATTTATTTTATACTACATTTCATCGTAATACTATTTCCTTATCAAATTTTTTTACTATAATCTCAAATCATCTCTCTCTTCTTCAACTAAAAACCACTGTCCTCAATCTAAATAATTTCTAAAACATTCATTTGCATAGCAGCACTAATGGTGTAAAATTTTCTAATCAACCCAAAATACACTCACACCAGTCTATGTATCATTGTACAAAAATACATTTGTGTTATAGTAATTATGTAAATTTGCAAAAATATATTTGCGTCACAAGGGGGGCCCACTTTGTTCCGTCCTTCTATAAATGTTATGCATATACAAATTATTATTGGTTTTAATCTGAACTTACTGTGAAAATTAATTTTTTACCACAAATAAAAATCCATAACAGTTGTGGGTTCCAGTTAGCTAAACTGATAAAATTTTTGATGGTTGAATAAGAGATTTAGGGTTTGATTCCCGCCTATACTAGAAACCGATTAGAGTCTTGGTTTGATGATAAAAAACTATTATCCAGAGAAACTTTCAAAAAAGAAAAAAAAAAAAGTCCGTAACAGTTTGCTCGTGGGTGTAACATTTTTTTATGAACTTAGGGTTAACTAATTATGAAAAAGTTTAGGAATGTGCATGTGCAAGGTTCATTAAATATTGCAAATATGCAATCACACGCGGAGCATATATACTTGAATAGTCTCCTAGAGAAAATAAGTACACGAGTTGGTTGGAGTTGTTAGAACTCGTTAAACCAGTTTCAGATTTGCGTATTATTATTACTAGTCCTAGTATTATTTATCATTTGATTCATTTCACACCAACCAATACCCAATTAATAAAGAAAGTATAAAAATGCAGAACATTGATCTGGCGGCTATGACGAAGAGCGGCAAACATCAACGGCGGTGAAATGATTTTCAAAGAACGCGTTGAAATAAATCCGTGTGGGGATTCCAATTTCCAAATTGGACAAAAGCTTCTCTTTCACAGACTCGGTGGATTTAATAAAAATATATATTTTTTTAATGTTTCAAAGAGAGACAAAAAATTATAAAAAAAGTAATTGGCCGCGAAAATATCTGACAAGCTGCCCGACACTGACAGTGTCTCTCGTACACATTACGGTCAAGCTGCCCGTAAAACCATTGCGGGCAGGTCCAAACTCCGAGGCTTTACTACTCCAATAGTCTTTGGATTGCCTCTCACTCATATAATTCAGCTGAGCAATTGTGTTTTTGTCTCTGTGTGTGTGTTCAGCTGCCCTGCCAATACTGCTAGCGCAACCACCGTGGAAGGTGGCGCGTGAGGAAGTGTTGGAGAGGGAGGGAAATGGGTCAGGAGCTTAGCTGTGGAGAACGCAGAAGAGAGAGTGGTCTGTTCCATGCGGTTCAGGATGGTGAACTGGAGTTAGTTGAGGCTATGGTAGAGGCACACCCAAGTGTGTTGGAACTCACCACTGGATATGGGAGACTCTCTGCTCTGCATGTGGCCGCTGCTAATGGTCGGATCCAGGTGAGTTTTTGATTCATTTGGGTGGTTTTCTTTATTGATCTTTGGTTTTCTTGGGAAAATTTTGATGGGTTTTGTGTTTGATGGTACATAGGTTCTTTCTATGCTGTTGGGTCGGTCTCTTAATACGGATGTCTTGAATCGGCATAAACAGGTACATACAGTACAACTTTTGAGCTTTGAGCCTATTGTCTAATGCTTGTGTCAGATCAAGAATATTTTTTCATTTATTTGCATGCTATTGATTGGATATACTTATTGTTTGTGATTGGTTTAGACCCCGTTGATGTTGGCGGCAATGCATGGGAATATTTCTTGCGTGCAAAAGCTTATTGAAGCAGGAGCAAATGTGTGTTAATTTTCCCATTGAGTTTATGTACATTTTGATAGTAAATTTCTTACTTGAACTATTAAAAGAGTTATTGATCATGGGTTTCGTATCGAATTTATCAGATATTGAAGTTTGATTCTGTACAAGGAAGAACCTGCTTGCATTATGCTGCTTACTATGGCCATTCAGATTGCCTGCAAGCTATTCTTTCTGCTGCACATTCCACCCCTGTTGCTGATTCCTGGTATCTCTCTTTCTCTCTGATTCACATACTTGTTGATTAATTGGCATTGGATGGAATAATTTGATTAATTTTCAATTTGTGGCATTGGTAGGGGATTTGCAAGATTTGTGAACATAAGAGATGGAAAGGGTGCAACCCCACTAGATTTAGCTGCTCGTCAAAGACGGCCAGAGTGCGTTCATATCCTTTTAGACAGTGGGGCTCTTGTTTGTGCTTCAACTGGTGGATATGGGTAATTTTAAATTAAGGTCTTGTAGATATTATAGCTAAATAGTGATCATTTGCCATTCAGATTGATGAAGGTACCATGATCTGCAGCTACCTAGGGAGTTCACCCCTTCATTTAGCTGCTCGTGGCGGTTGTTTGGAATGTGTCCGTGAATTGCTTGCCTGGGGAGCGGATAGGCATCAAATAGATTCATCTGGGTAAGATTCATAAACAGCCATGCCATGATCAGCCCTTATTATTTAAATTTTCAATCGCTTTGAAATTTTCTACCAAAACTAATGATTATAGTGGACTTTTCACTTGACTTTTGTGAACTATTATTCAATCACCCAGATTCCTCAAAAAGGTACTCCAGGGAAACCCTTTCCATGGCAGCACTTTTTGTATTTTGAAAAATATACATCCAAGAAGTTGTTCTGGCAAGAACTTCAACCACGTCCGTATGGAATACATGAATGAATATTTCCATAGTGACGGGGACAAATATCTAATATTTGAAAACTAACAATTTGCCCTGTTGTCCTCTGAGGCTCAAATTAATCTGTACCCACCTGTCTTCATAAACTGTTTTTGTCAATGGATTAGTTTGTTCTGAAACTTGAGAAAACAGGTACAATTCAAAAATTGATTCATGCTCGGCATGGATGAACTCTCAAAAGAATATGGGAATTGGCTTTTTAAGGACGAGAGCAGTGGTGTATAATTTGTTCTCCTACAGTTAGGCCAGCAATGTGAACCTCACTGAACTGACCTAGCATTATGCTTATAGAATATAGATAGTATAACAATAATGTCGTAGTAACTAATAATACATTTGTCATGCAACAGTACTTCAAATTGTCTTTTCCAATATGTACCATATGGAACCTCACTTGATTTTTTTTCCACGCAGTTTTCCTTCATCCTAAAATTGCCAGCATTTGATTTCTGTAATGACTACAGTCCTAATTACAAGTTTTTGAAGGTCTGTTGTTGAAACTTGTAGATGAATGGATTTTTGCAGGAGAATACCATACACAGTTGCTCTGAAGCACAAGCATCGAGCATGTGCAGCCTTGCTGAATCCTTCATCAGCAGAGCCTCTTGTCTGGCCATCACCTTTGAAGTTCATCAGCGAGCTTAATCCAGAAGCAAAAGCACTGTTAGAGAGGGCTTTGAAAGAAGCAAACATGGAGAGGGAGAAGACCATATTGAAGGAGACTGAATTCTCTGTTCCAACTCCTTTGGATTTTGATGTTGGGGCTGACGACAATATGTCTGAGGTAACATCCTTCATTTCTTTTTTGTTGTAGATTAATAGATTTAATTAATATCTACAGATCTATATCTCACATGAAATTCATATTTGATGAAAGCCCAAAGCTCTACATCATGTTAAGGATGTTTGTATAAAAATTTATAATTATCTCTTGTCAAGATGGTTTAATTTTTACTTTTTAGTATAATAAATGTGACGCTAATTAATAGGCATTAATTTAATATGTATGGGTAACCAAGCTGGCATATAAAGGGTCATTGGACACCACCTGCGACTGAGATCATTCCACTTCGTATATATGGTATTTAAGATGATCTAAACTATTGGGTTCTATCCATTTCTATGTAAACCATTTCTTGTCGAAATTTAGCAGTGCAAGTAGTGAAGTACTTCATTCAAATGCTACAAAATAATTTCTAATCATCCAGCATTTAGGAGATGCACATTTGTCAGCATATCTTTAACTCTTCATATAGCTTAAGCATGGTTTTTTTACAGTCATGAAGAATCCCAGCTAGCTTAACTCTTCATTTTGCTTTATAAGTATAGTTTTTGTACGAAGTCATGAAGAAACCCTCACAAGTGAATAATGGGGCTGAAATTTTCTCAACCAGGCTAGCGATGTGGAGCTATGCTGCATATGCTTTGACCAGGTATGCACAATTGAGGTCAGACCATGCAGTCATCAAATGTGTGCTCATTGCACTCTAGCCCTATGCTGCCACAAGAAGCCAAACCCTACAACTGCTTGTTCTACTGCCCCCGTTTGTCCATTTTGCCGAAGCAGTATTTCCCAACTAGTAGTTGCTGAGATCAAGACTAGCAATGATTCAGAACTTGAACTTAGTCCTTCCAAGCCTAGGAAATCAAGAAAGTCAAATTTCAGCGAAGGCAGCAGCAGTTTCAAGAGTTTATCTGCCATGGGCTCGTTCACCAAATTGGGCGGCCGCAGTCCAGGAAAGATTGCTGCTGGATGCAATGAGGTTGATAAGCCTTGAAGTAGCAGTTCTGCTGCATTTGCTTTCTCAAACGGGTAAAATAGCTATCCTGAATTTGGTTCAGAGATGAGACCTGCATGGGTATGTATTTCAAACTCCATTTATATATATACGTCTTAATAGAAGCCATAAATACAAGGCCCTTAGGTAAGTGTCGGTTGATGAATTCCATTCTATAGAGGTGAGCTTCAATTTAGTCTTACTATTGTAGTCTGCTTCTCTAAATATTGAGAAGTGGCGATGCTTATGAAATCTTGTTACCTAAGTACTTAAATGTATTTTTTCCTTCTATATAGTCAATTTTTGTTTTAATTGCTCAACTCTAAGTGGAAAAGTTCTAGTCTTACTGTTGTTATTGAGAAGTGGCCATGCTTTTGAAAGCTTGTCACCTAACTACTTAGATCTATTTTTTCCCTCTATATAGTCGTTTTTTTAATTGCTCTACTCTCAGTGGAAGAGTTAACACATAGTTTTAGAGAAGTAGACCACTATATCCACTCTTTATCTTACTAATGAAGATGGAGCGGGAATTCTGTTTGTGGCGGGGAGCTGCTGTTTCCAACATCTTACCTGTTGACACACTAATATCTGAGTCTGTGACTTCAAGAGTTAAAGATTGCAAGCTAATACTACTTCAAATGGTATTTGTATAGATATCATGTCATGACCTTTGCATATTTATGTTCCTATATCATTACATGACAAAGGTCTGAAAATCGGATTACTATTTCTCTCATAGTATATTTTTTCATGTTCTTTCCTCTTTTCCCTTTTCACTTATCACCTAGCGGGTCAGTGGTGGCTCCAAATTTTTTTTTAAAGGTGGTCATTAAGAAATTAAAGTTCTATGAATTGGATCATAGCAGTGGCAGAGCTTGGAATTTGTTCTGGGGGCCTAATGAGAATAGTCTAAAATATTATGTAAATAGTAGTAAATATATAAATTAATTACTTTATAACTGAATAGATCAAATTGTTTTTAACTTGCCTATGGAATTAGATTTCAAAATTAAATTATAATCCATCAAGTATAACTAGGTTGTAACCCGTCCTTATGAACTGAAATATCTAACAGTAGATTTTGTATAAAAGGTATAATACATCTCCACATTAATGGCTAGGGAACTTCCTTTATCTTTTTGGTTATGTGGTGAAGAAAGTATGGAGAAGAGTGCTGGGCCTGGGATGTATAGTGTATGGAAAAACTACTAATCACTACATTAAGTATTATTACATGTTCTAAGAAAAATGTGCATGCATATTGGACTTTGACACCAAGGTTGCTAGAAGCCTCCAACAAATAAATATTTGCATTCCCTGAGTCAGCAAGCTTTGAATGTCTTCCATTTCGGCTGTTATTTGTCAAGCCACAACCCTCTTTCCTATAAATATATCCTCCACCAGTCTTTTGCCAATTGAGAATATAATTTAATGAAAGTTTTGCTCTCTTTCTTTTTGCACAACCTCCCTATAACTAATCAGTGCAACAATACTCTTATAGAGATCCATAAATTTCCTTTTTTTTTTTTTTTTTTTTAAATATAAATTTTATAAAACCATGGTCTCATATAAGTGGTGGGCAAAACCAGCAAGCAGGATCCTAAATTTATGGATTACAGAACATTAACCACTGATAATGCAGAGTTCTTTGAGAGGTTATATATCAGCGAGCAAGTAGAGTGACTAATTTGTCAGGTTTTTGGACTATGAAACACAAGCATAGGCCTAGTATATATAAAAAATTGTGAAACATTAGAATGTGTACTACCTAGAACCAATCAATAGTCCTTCACAATTGGAAACTGACAAATTGTTAGAAAGCAAGAATACCATGAAGGAAAATTTTGAGGTACCAAATTTGACGTAGCAGATTCACTAAAGATATCTCCATTGGCACTGAAAACTTGATCTAAATAAGGTCATATTAACTTATATTTGACCAAAATATTTTTAGGGTGAGGTTTATAAGTCTTGATTTACATTAAAGACAAACAATAAACACTTTTCATGTTAATTGAAAGATAAATTTATTGAAGATGAGGCAAAATCTATAAGCTACAATGTTGGCTATTCTATACCATTTATTTTATTGTTACAATCCCAGCTTGATTCGTGAATCCAACACTTTGACCCAGAAAAGCAAGAAAGAGATTGAAATAACAAACACTGATAAAAAAAAAATGCAATAGACATAGAGAACAACATATTACCAATCAAAGTTTTGGGTGTTTGTGCATAAACTTATATTAAAGGAATTATTTAACCTTTACTCTATCACCTTTGCCCTGTTCTTCCACTTTAGAATGCATTGGCCAAGAAGTTCTTTCTAGTTTTGTTTTTTTGTATTTGTTTTTTTCCGTATATCTATATTCACAATTTCACATGTCAAAGGAAAAAAAATCATATAAAAGTGTATATGATTTGCCCCAAACATTATTTCACTAATCCAATCAATTCATCCACCAAAGGAAAAATGGAATCGGGATTCACCTACCCCTATGATTTGCAAACATGTCTCTTGTGAATAGTTGTGATAGATGGAGGCATAAATGCATTGCTAAATTTTATGAGACATAATCCCATTATCTTTTGGCTACAACATCCAATTAAAAGTCCTAAAACAACCATCACACTTAAAAAAGGACACGACTTGTGTCCAGTGGAAATTTTCATTGGACACGTCCGGATTTGGACACGTGTCCAAGAGTGGACACATGTCTCTAGAGTGGACATGTGTCCACAATCCAACTTGTCTAGTAGAAACTTCCACTGGACACAAGCCACACCCCTTAAAAAATTAAAACCTTGAAAACTCTTCAACCACAAAGCCCCCATAGAATTTTGAACTTATATTGAGAATTAGAAAATTTTACTCCATGTCGCACAACTATAAATGAAAATATACAAAAAGAAATGAAATAAAAATTAAAATCCTAAATCAGACTTGTCGTAAGATAGCACCAAACACAAATGAGATCCCTATTGCAAGAAGGGAGAGAGAGGGGAGGAGAGATCTAGAGCTCTTTGCGAAGAAAAAAAAATTATGAAAAAAGCTAATACATGAAAAAATAAACTTTTTTTTTTTTTTTTTAAATTCTGAGTGAGCTTGCCCTATGCTTAGGGTTAGTTTGCTACCTTATCAAATTGGAAGCTTCAAGAAAATATAAAAGAGAGGTATGAAACCTTAAAAAAAATATAAAATAAAATATTAGAAGAAGAAGAAAGAGAGGTATTGAACCTTTCTTTATATGTTGAGAAATTTAATACCAATATTCAGATTGGTATATTGTAATTTTCACCATCAATGTTTACTAATAGATCACAACTCATTGAGGAATTTTGTAATCATGTAATTCCTAGTTGGGGGCCATAGTTGTGGCCATGGATTTTATTTTATTAGTAAGTGAGTTTAGCTTTATTGATGACACTCCCATCAAAAGGATGATTCTCTATCAATCAAATCTTTGGGGAAACCTCAACCAGAAAAAAAAAAAAAAAATCTTTGGAGAAACAATACTTTATGAACTTTGGTGAATATGTGGTCATAGAGCATGCATACACCAATATGCAAAATTGCTTGGGTTTCTAATTGCTTTGATCATACATTAAAGTTGGTTAAAATAATAATTCCATCAATAAACATAGTTTATACATACATATAAAGGGAGCAATAATCCAGTATATTTTTATTCAAGAATGTCAAATGTCCATAACTAGGGCCGGGACATAGGGAGAGGAGGGGCTGTCACTAAATTTTTAAAAATTAATAGTATGCAAATATAAGACTCACCAATTTTTTTTATATACCCCTCCCAAAGAAAATAATTGGGCCCCCACTATGACATTTCCATATAGCGAATTAGAAAACTTTTAGAAAGATGTAAAGATAATTTTGTAGAAATATAATTTTTGTATGCAATATATATGAATTATGACTCACTTTGGAATTAAAAATCCAAGACTTATGTGTGAGGGTGTTTGTGATAGTTTAGTCTTGGCCTCGCCAAAGTAAAAATCCTGATTCACCCCTCCCCCCTCTTTATAACCATAATATGAATAGCAGACCCTTAATCCTAATCATAAATATACAAAATTCTAAAACTTTAATAAATTAATTAATACCAAATAAGATGTTTTACCTAAACTTCTAAGCCCTTTTTGAAGAGTTTTGGTGATGGAAAGTTTGGTTAAGGCATTTCTTTGAACATTTAAAGGGGGCAAATAACAATGTTATTTAGAATGTGAGAGAGATACCTCTATGTGAGGTGTGTTGGTAACCCATCTTGGCTTGCAACCACATACATAACACACTTTTATCAGTAGAAGCTCCATAATCTTTCTTCAATGGATTGAAATAAGGGCCTAACATAAAGTTAATTAAGAAAAATGTAGCATCCACCCAAAGATTAAACAAAACCCATTAATAAATAAAGATAGCATGCATGAGAGAGAGCGAGAGTTTTTGAAAAATAAAAAGTTAAAGTAAATTATAATAGGATATGAGCAACACTGGACAAAAGAAGAAAAAAAGAAAAAGAAAAGGAGAAAGGTTGGTTGGAAGTCTAGAACTCAATGGTGAAAATGGAGGAAAATTGACCCTTGCAATAAAACCCTCTTTGCTCTCCAAATTAGAGAGATTTCTCTCCAAATTAGAGAGATTGGTTTTTGGTGGCCGGTGAGAAAACATCCAGGCCCATCAAATTTCCATCATCTCCTCTCTTCAACTAAAAACACACAAAAATAATTTTCTCTCCACTTTTCTCTCCACTTTAATAATAATAATAATAATAAAACTGCAAAAATTCTAATACCACATAAAATGACACAAATTGTGCCATAATTGTCCACGTGGCAGCCTGTGAGTCGTGGAAAAAAAGTGGTACGTCTATGTAAAAGTAATAAGTAGTCAATTAAAAGCTGACACGTACGATAATTGTGGCAAAAGTTGTGGTGTATTAGAACTACTCTTAAAGCAGTTTTATTTTATTAATAATGGGTCATGAACTCATGTTAACGGATGTTCTTAGAACAATCGTTAATAAACTATAATTGAAAAGTTTTGATACAACTTTTATGAAAAATATAAAAAAATTGTCAATAATATTTATTGTTTTATTATTATAAAGTGAGAAGCTTTTTTCATGTCTCCTTCGTCATTTCTAGTACCTAATCACGTGTCTTGCACACCCAAAAAAAAAAAAAAAAAAAAAAAAACCTGAAGAAGGACCAGCTGACGAAACGAAGAAGACTCTGCCATGGCCTGGGTTCAACCTGGAAAGGTAAGGTAAATGTTATGTTATTTTTTATTCATTAACTATTTCCTTGTTTGCCTTTACTTTAGAGCTGTAATATTGACCAAAGAATGGGACAGAAATGAAGTAAAACTAAGTGATAACTTAGTCGAAAAAAAAGCCCTCAGAATCAGGAAAAAAAAACAAAAACCATCAACTGTACAATTCAAATCCAACAATCCAAATCAATAAATCACAACAACACATATAAAACCCATCAAAAAAAAAAAAAAAAACACATATAAAAAAGCTCAGAAAAGAAAAGAAAAAAAAAGTAATAAACTAGCCGTTACAATTTATCTCGTGGGTCCTTTGCTTTACTCCAACGTTCAGCAACCAAAAAAAAAAAAAGACTTTGCTCCAACGGTCATATTTCAAAATATGGCCGTTGTGCCTCTCAGCTCTCTCACTCTATATCTTCCCCTTTCCACTCCCCATTTCTCTCCAAACAAATCAACCATTTCTGAGCTTCCAAATCAACTTTAGTTTATTGAGAATTCAGCTGAATTTGTCAAAAATCCTCAAATGGGTATGCACACCATCACCATGGGCTCAGTGACTGATTCTCACTACCACACCCACAAGGTCTTCCTCTTCTGCAACTACATTCTCCTTGGTGCAGCCTCCAGTTGCATCTTCCTCACTCTTTCTCTCCGGCTCTTCCCGTCTATATGCGGCTTCTTCCTAATCCTCCTCCACATTTTCACCATAGCCGGAGCAGTCTCCGGCTGTGCAGCAGCCGGCTCATCGGGCCCTAGCCGGTGGTATGCAGCTCACATGGTGGCAACAGTGCTCACCGCGATATTCCAAGGCTCGGTTTCTGTGCTGATCTTCACTAGAACCGGGGATTTCCTTGGCCAATTGAAGTCCTATGTGAGGGAAGACGATGGTGCTGTGATACTGAAGCTGGCTGGTGGGTTGTGTGTGTTGATCTTTTGCTTGGAGTGGGTTGTCTTGACACTTGCATTTTTCTTGAAGTATTATGCTTATGTTGAAAGTGATAATGTTGGGGCTAATAGCTATGCAATGAGGAAGAGTTCCAAGGTGGGAGTCGTAGGACAAGAGGAGGACTTGAAAAATTGGCCATGGCCATTCCAAGTCTAAATTGATTGATATTTTGGTTTGAATGAACTTTTTTGTGGTCATGGGCATTGTCGTGCCACCACTGTGCCATCTCTTATCTGCGACAGGATATTTCATTATTTGTTGATTCATTGGAGTGTGAACTATTATTTATTAAATTCTGATAATGTGTTTATCTTGTATCAGTCTTTTTTTGTTTTACCTATATGAATATAATATGTGATTGGCCTACAAAACTGTATTTCGTTTTGTTTTTGTTAAATTGATGGGTCTGTGGGCTAATTTTGCCAAATTTGTTAGATTCTGGAATGCCTATTATTAGTTCTTCTTCTTGTCTTTGTCATCTCGGGCTTTGTGACAAGTTTTGCCAAGAATTGAGAGTAAAGTAGATAAGAAGTTTTGAGAATACTCTTCAAAACTTTGTTTTTTGCAATTGCATCAATTATCTAACTTGACGACGATACACCTCAGTAAATTGTGAATCCAAAAATTGTCTCCAACATGAAATAATTGCTCTGACATTAGAGTGGAAAAACTTGATCTATTGAGAATTACAGTAAATTTTGATAACCATGCACTCTGCTAATTTGTGTGTCTCCCCTGTTTGCTACATCAGCAGTAGAAATGAAAACAAATAACAAAAAAGAAAGTTCTGGGAAGGAGAGACAGGAATATTTTGAAAGACAACCTTTAATTGAGATAGAGCGATGTCTTATTTCTTACACCACCGTACAAGACAAATTAAATAACAGTTTAATGCAGTATTGTTTTTCAAAGTTGCTGCTTGCCTCAATACTCTCACCCCCTCTTAATATAATAGAAAAAACGTCTCCTTAAAAAGTTGGGACTTAATGAGAGAGATAGGTCTTCCTCTTGAAACAAATGCAATCTGAGTCTTATGTCTTTAACTCATCAAAGAAATCTAGATTCCCACAAGAAACATAAATAAAATAATGCTCATCTCTTGAGATCAAAGTCTATTTGATGAGATGGCCACGCAAGCATGAGAATAGTAATGGAATCCCATATCCATTGCTATCTAATAATTCATTGTCCGACTTTCTTGGAACACTTGATTGGGGAGCAACTTGGCCACCGACAAACAGCGAGTTTGTGTCCAAAACGGGCGGGATGGGTGAGAAATCACTAGGTCCATAGATGTATGGGCTCTGATTCCTTCTGTATTCACTTGCAGTTCTCCTCTCTTCCTCAAGAAAGTGACCAAGAGATGGGGTATTGCTTGCGTTCACAGCATCAGTGCTTAGTTTTGAGCATAGTGAGAATAGCCAAGATTTGGGCTTGTGGTTCTTTCCTTCTCTTAAGGTTTCTGCTGTTCTCCCCCTTGTTGATCTTCGTGAAAGCTCTAAAATGCTTGAAACTCCAATTAGGCTGCCAAGTGTGATGCTTTTGTCGTGGAAGAACGACCCAGTGGACTGAAACCAATCACACAGAAATTCATGGTTAAAACACAGCATGAAAGTCCATAAAATAGTCTGAATTGATAGACATATTGTCTCTTCAGATAAGACACATTCTTACATATTTTTCTCTAGTTAAGGTACAATTTAATGCACATTTGAGCAAGAGGCTTGGCTTATCTTTGATTTTAAATTATATATTGTAACCAATCCAATAATAATCCATAGTGAGCAATGTTTAAGAGGAGGCAAAAATTAAATAAATAAAAAAAGTTAATGTAGTGATATGCCACTTGCGTAAAAGATTTCAATGATAAATAAGACCATGTTTGGGGACCCTTCTAAAGCAAAATGTAAAATACAAATCAGCTAGGAGCTCTAAGTGCTAGTGATCATCTTTCTCGTGTTGTCACTACATTGAATATAGCTGAAAGCTGAGTATGAGAAGCACCAAGTACAGATTTTTTTAATACAAAGAAAAACAGACCCATATCTAAAGGAGCACTTGAAGCATATAAATGTGGGCGGACGCCATCATAGAGAACCATGTGGAAAGAGTAAAGTGATTTCAACTTTAAATAGGCATGACCAAGAGAAACTAGTTAACTAACTGCACACACACATCCAACAAATACAAAATCAGGTAGGAACATAGATGTAACTTTTGTAGAAACATTTTCTGTCCTTTAGCTCTAGGTAACATACATTGAATGTGATTCTCAACAATCATCAAAAGGGGAAAATTGGTCTGAAATTGAGATGTTCATTCTAGTCAAGTTTTTTTTTTTTAATAAATTTTTTTTATTTTTTAAATTGAAGGTCATGTCATAGTAATAAATGTGTACACCTAAACATAACAAGAAAATGGAAAAAGTGGCAATTATTATTTCTATCATGACAGTCAAAAACTGTTTGCTAGCACACAACGTAAACATAATTACAGAATCATCATAGAAGCAAGTATAAACAAAAGAAGCATGCTGGTTTTTTTTTTTTTTTCCTTCTGTGTTCCACTACTGCTTTTTATGAGGAAAATGTGTACTGACCTCAGTATCAAGATCTGAAGAAGAAACAATGGAGGAGGTGGGAGAGCCAGTGAGCAAAGTGCTGAAGGAGACTGATCCAGACAAATCACGATTTCTCACCAACCCAACTCTTGCATTCAGTGGTCTCAACCCCAAAGGCCACCCTTCTTCCTGCATTCCAAATCAATCATCTGGGTTCAGTCATTTACTCAAAATCTCCAAAAAAAAGTCCATAAAAAGCATTCATTATAGTACATTTACTAAGTGTTTGTGTGTGCAAAAGAGAGAGAGAGAGAGAGAGAGAGAGAGAGAGAGAGTGGCAGAGGTACCTGCTGAGCCATGATTCTGTAGCCCCAAAGTAGTTAAGAAAGTGGGACTGACTGATATACTAGGAGGTCACCTCAGAGAAAGAATGAACTGTCATTCCACCATTATCACCTAATCTGACCAAGGAATTGAAAAAAGAAGTAGAAGATAAGACTGAAAAGAAAAGGAAAATGAAATGTAGAACAAGAAAAAGAGTTCAAAAGAACAGTGATTGTTTAGATAATAAAAGAAGGGATAAGAAAGAGTAATGCTTGAAGCACAAGCTGCCGCATTGCCTGTTTGAGCGTACAGAGTCAAAACAAAAACACTTGGGGGAGAGAGTGTGACGTCTTACTGTTTTTTCTATGTGTCTCTCTCTGCCTCAGCAGACAAGACTAGCTAGTGGAAGGAGATGCAACTCATGGAAATAAGAATAATTTTGTACGGGGAGTGACACAAAAAGGGGACACCGCAAGGCAGGGAGGACCAGAGGAAGGCTACTTTCCTTTGCTTTTTTGGCTGTAAATTACTAGAATAGCCCTTCATATATTGGATTATTTTTGTTGCTTTGATTTGTTGTTTAAACAAATCACAATCGTCCACCTGGCTATATTTTTATGACTTTTATAGAAACGCAAAATCTAATGCTGATGCTTAATACCCAACTTATTGGAGATCAGTTGAAAATCATATCTCTTTTCACAGAAAAAAACTATCACAGCTAAAAATGGAGAAATTATTAGGTCCACCAAGATTGTTGCTGAATTAGTCTTCCTAACCAATGAAATAATACCACTTATGCAAATGTATGAATTAGATTTTTAATCAACACAAAAATAAAAAAATTACTAAATAATATCGCATTTGCATATATAGCAAAGTTTTATTAGTTAGAATGACCAAAATGACCATTTCAACAATCCTTCATGACCTAATAATTTATCCTAAAAATCAAAATTTAAGAAAGAATATCAATTTTGGTCCACAGTAGGTTATACTTGGCAGGTCCATTATTCCAATCTTTGTGGTCCATTTCATGCAGCATCTATTTTTGTGATTTTATACGTTGGCATAATAATCTCATAGTGATTTTATACATGGGGCTTGTGAAGCTAATTTTGTGGAAGGTATTGCCACCACGGATGATGGGTTATTATTTTTCAATATGGGGGAGGGCAGGGCAATATGCCTTGTTAAAGACTGAAAAAACTGAAAAAGGAAATTTGGTGTATATCAACTGTTTCATCATCCTGTCTTTGGAGGCCAACTTTTTCTTTTTGGTCCAAAAGATCTATTCTCTTACCGTCTTGTCCAACACAAGCTCACTTCGCTATCACGCAATTTTGCCCAAGCTCTGACGCATTCTGCATATGTTCTCAAAAGTCTCAAACTATTCATCATGATTATTGGATTGCTGCACAACATTAAAAATAGACGTTGTTCTCTATATCCCTGCTTCCCCTTCTTGTTCATTTCCCCTAGGAAGGCAGAAAAATGAAGTTTCATCTCTTTATATGCATGTTACAATGGCTTTCACTTGTTCAAGAAACAATTAGGTTCACTCGAACAAGCAAATGGTCATATACAGAACTATTTTTTTTTCCCTCATTTTTACAATTCACGGTCAAATCAGTGTAAATATCCGGACTGGTGTGAGCTTTTTGCTGACGCCATACCCAGTCTGAATCTGATCATTTCTTAACACGATTCATAGGATGTGGTGGACCAGAATTGCTGACTGGATTCGAGGTTTCTCATCTCTGGCCTTGGCTTGCACCCGGTCGATATTCTCCAATTCCAAGCAGGTCCTGCAAATGTAAAACTACAGATGTGAGCTTTCACTTTTCAGCAGAAAAGTAGGCAATATCAATAATAATAAAAAACCCCTTCTTAATTTCACTTTGTTTTACATAAATTTCTCTAATTACAAAATTTTAAAAAATTAACAAGATAACTTAAATTTAAATGGTGAAACAAATCCATTTCCCCATTATCC
Organism: Lithocarpus polystachyus; assembly: GCA_033629205.1. Classification (NCBI taxonomy): domain Eukaryota; kingdom Viridiplantae; phylum Streptophyta; class Magnoliopsida; order Fagales; family Fagaceae; genus Lithocarpus; species Lithocarpus polystachyus. Next base: position 57,103,401 of record CM066168.1, read on the forward strand.
ACCAAATTCTTCAGAGAAAGTTAGTCATTAATATCTAAAAGAAAGCAAAAAATCATCGTGAGGAATGTCACATGCATAGTGTGCCAACTCTAGTGTGCTATAGGGGAAAAAAAGAAAAAGAAAAAAGAAGAATAAGGGAATTTCAATTGTATGCAAGAAAATCTTGATATTCCACATATCTAATCCAGCATGCAGCAGCGTATAGAACATCAAATTGTACAAATAATGACTTCATAGTATTGGAAATGAAGCAATGCAAATTAGGATCATGGGTCATGCACCATTTTCTTGTGGTTAGCTAAGAGAAGAAAAGCTCAGGTATCTGTTAATGAGGCAAGACAGCATATTCTGTTATGAATGATACAAATAATGTAATATTTGAGTCATTTACAGGTCAGCCAGTGAAGACTGTAAGCATCTAAATGCATGACACATTGTTGTAGCACTTCCAGACTAAAATTATCTGAAAATGTTGTCTTTGCGTCTAGAAATCTTTCCCAAATTTCAACATTTGATCAGTGTCTTCCATAATCTTCATAATGAATTCATACAAGAGAGGTATCACCAACTTTTAGCATTGAGACTTGACAACAGCAAGCTTCAAGAGACTGCAATTTTTATGCAAGCACATATTTAACGTTCAGGACAATTTTCTTAATAAAAGATACTTAAAATTTTATGTTGTTTAACAAAATTTCTACTTTTGTCTTCAAAACTACATGTTGTGCAAACAATGGCAATGCCAATTGTCTGTAGACCAAAGGGCATCACCTCCCTCCTCTAAACATAGGGTGAAGAGTGGACCATAGGTTCAACCTAGGTGCGACATTTATCTTTGCCTTGAATAAAAAATATGTGGCCAACGGCAATCAGCTCAATGTAATTTACTGAACTATACTACTTGTTCCATTTTATTATTTATGGCATCTATAGGATCCACAAAAAGAAAAGAAACAATACTAAAGCTACATATTAACAATATGATAAGACTCTAAGCTGATCCAAGCTTCAGCTAATGATTATGACACTAGTCTAACATCAAAGCTTACTGTCCATGTAAACCAGTGAAAATGCTACAATCATAAGAACAGCTAGTTGTTGAATATCAATAGCACATTTAGGCACAAGCCAACTGCAAGAAGAAAAGATATACTTGGCATGATTTATTTTTCGCTCTGGTCTCTGCTGTACTGGGTATATCATGATTTGGCTTTAAAAATCTCTTCTCACGCCGCTCACATGAGCCCCACCCATCTGAGAACCTACCACCTCTAGCAACAAAAGAAAAGAATAGCAAAATAGTGGTCAGAGCAAATAATACATTAGATATACTAAGGGAGAGTTTGGGATCAGCTTTTAACTTTTATGTACAACTTTTTAAAACCTCACTCCCCACTTTTTCTCACTTTTTTCAAGATACAAGTATATTTTAACATACTTTCAACAAAAAATTTTCAATAAAAAGATATATAAGCTATTCCCAAACAGACACTAACAATATGGCTTAATACTCAAAGGCCAGATAACATACTGCATGTATGCCCGAACCACAAATTCAGCACGCTGAACATTTCGATTTTCATCAAATTCAATAGTCTTGTCTCTGATTTCAAAAGAGAGGTTGAAGTAGAATGATATCTTCCTCCACCCTGCTTAATACAGACACCGGATGTTATGTCTACTGCTTCATGTCATAACAGCAAGAGACGAGATACCCATAATCTATTACCTGATTTTTTTATGAAAGGGTTTCCAGAAATCATCACATAATCGCTTCTCTCCAATATCTGCCCATCGAATGACACACAGACAGCATTTGATTAGAACAAATTGCATGAAATTCCTTTGGAGTGTGCTATGTGTGGCATGTGCACCCATCCATTACATGAGCATGTAACAACTGTCACCGTGTTGTGTCTGTGCGGATAATTTTAGTTCATTCCAAACAAATGATAGAGATTCGATATTCAAACATGAGATGCTTCAAAAATTCATCTAAACAAGCAGGGAAATAGTAACTTAAGCCTGTAGGACAGTAAGAGGTGTAAAGTAAAAGTAAAAGTAAAAGGAAAACTAAGTAAATTCAAATTTAAAAAATTGCTAGCTGAAATCCAAAAAGGCAACAGAGACATTAATGAAAACAACTGCACTAAAACCTAAGGGTTGTCTTATCAAATGTACACTTAGGCTAGAAAACTTGGGATTTACTTTTACCACTTCTCAATGTAAACATACAACAAATATCAAATTCACCAAAAGACCTGACCAGAGAGAAGAAATGGGGAACATAGGAAGGTTCTGAAGAAACTTCTAACCAAAGCACAAGGGTTGTGTCACATAAGAGGCACTAGTCTATAATAGGATGTATTTCAAATTACACCAATATATAAGACACATTCTACCATGTGCTTGTAGTTGTGTCTCATCAACATAATGCCCGTCTGAGTGCTCTCCATCACTAATCCATAGGACACCCATTGTCACATGAATTAAAATCTTACATATCCTATTATAATTGAGTGCCATATTGATCATACCTGTCAAACACCAAAACACAATGGTTTTTACTACAGTACTACTAAATTGTCTCTTCTTTAATCTTACATCAATACTTTATACTATGAATAAAACCCTTACAACCGAATACAAATCCTCTGAAACAAAAGGCAAATTTATCACATATAACATATATCATACATTAAAAAAAAAAAAACAGAAATACAATTCATTAGAATCCAAGTCCATCATTGTTGAAAAGATTTAACATTTTGTGTTTCTTACATGCCACGCTTAAAAAAATTTTTTTTTTGATATCACACAAGCAAAATCAAATTCATCCAATACATAACATAAAAATTAATTTTGAAACTCGAATCAAAGTAAATTACCGCCATAGCTGTATTCTGATACTCCTTAAACAGTGAAACTGAAGGGAACCTCCCAGACAAGCAATGCACCATTTGCTTCTCCTCGCTCCGCCCAAAGCTTCCAAACGAGACCTCCGAACTAGCACTAAGCTCCTTCACACTGAACTTCCCGATCTCCGGCGACAAATACGGTTCCGGCGATGAGTACACCGGATTGGTCGGCGTGCGCTGCACGTTTTTGAGCACGATAAGAGGACTGGTCTCGCTAGCTTCCGAAGCACAGGTCCTTGCGACCTTCCGCGGCGGGCGATAGACCCAGGGTTCCTGAATCACCTCGCCTTGGGCAGAAACCCTAGATTTGGTGTCAGAATGGTTGGAGTTTGGGGTTTTAGGGTATTTAGAGAGCTTTGATGGCGGCGAGGGGTTTGAGATTGGGGATAGGGATTGGAAATTGGGGGATCTGATAGCGAGGGATTTGCGGGATTTGGAGGCGGAGTGAGAGGCCACGGCGGAGTCGATTACGGCCCATAAATCGGCGTCGTCGAGGTCCCTGTCTTCGGCGACGGAGTGAGGAACTATGGAGGCCATTTTTTTGGTATTGAGGCTTGGGAGTTTTTGAAGATTGGGAATAGAGCTTTAAATTTGTGAGAGATTTATGATTTTGAGCTGAGGGGTAAGAAGATCTGGTTTCTTCTCAATTCTGAAGAAATAAAAGGGCAGCACTGGGCACGGCGCGCGAGAAGATGTTTTTTAAATTCAAATTTGTTTGATGCGAGGAAACGGTGTCGTAACACTTAACCTTGCTGGGCAACTGTAGTCGTTTTCAGGTATTTGTGTTGCTGTTTGCTTTTGGTGAACAAATTCTATAATAATTTCATTTTTTTTTATTATCTATAATTTTAGCGTTCAATTTTCTTAAATGACATGGCTGCCTGTACACTTTTTATAGAGTTGTGAAATTCAATCCGAATTACTAAATTGAGGAAATGGACAATATTTGAAATGGAGGATCCAATTCCAACCAACCACAGCATTTGCTCATTCATTGCTCACCAATGAAAAAGATAAGGTTTCATCTTTTTTTTTTTTTTTTGGTGAGTAGAACACGTGATGCACAACATGAATCCTCTAGGTTTATGCAATCTCTACACTAAATTGTAGAGAGCTGAGACGGTAAATAAAATTGGTGTAAGTGATAGTATAGTGATAATGACATCTTTTGTGATACTTTATATTTGTGATTTAAATCATACTTTTCCTTCCCCTACTATCTATGAGTCTAAAAAAATGTAAACAAATCAAGCCAAGTTGAGTATAAAAAATTCAAAATTGTTTATTTAATTAGGTAAAACTTAAATATTGTACATTAGGTTTTTAAAAAAAAATTAAATATGAACATATAATTCAATTGAATTTAATTGTAGTTGAAAAAAAAATTGTGCTTTATTGGTTAATAGAACAATGTGTTTGAACTTAATTGAGGAACTTAATGTACAACACCTAAGGAACCCTAAAGTATTCCTAATTAACTTTGTTTCAAACAAAGCTCATCACCAAGTTGGATTAAATGTTTATATTTAGTTTATTTTCTTGTTGATCATAAGTTACTTGATTAACGTATCATTTCCCTGTATATAATATACACCAATATTAAATATTTTGTCCTTTTGTTATAAATATATGCTAATAATTAAGAAATAAATTATAATTGAAATTATATTGTTTGAGTTAATTAAATAGAATTATTTTCATAAATGAATTATTTTAAAAATAGATTAACCAAGCATGTTACGAATTATATAAAATTTATAGTATGAAATGGACTATTTTTTATTTTCAATAAATTATAAACACTAATTTGATTTTATATTAATTTATTTACAATTTTATACCATCCAATCTCAATACCATATATATATATATATAAATAAGAGTTTTCTACTCATAGGTTTATTTACAAACATATTATTATATTTAAGCTAGGCTTGTTTATTAGTCAAACCTAAACATAGACTTGAACTTGATTTGTTAAGTAAATAATTAAACGAACATAAATACATTTTCATCCCTACAGAGAAGTCTCCATGTACAAACATTACGTGGAAAACTCAAATCAACAAATTCAGCCAAAAAAAAAAAAAAAATCAACAAATAAACAGTTTGGATCCTTGTATTATAACTATTAAAAAAGAAAAAATAGTAAACGTAAAAAAAAAAAAAAAGGGCTAACAAATTTGGTAAAAATTGATTGTCAAATGTAATTAATCTTAGAAAGATTACTATAGTTTGGACAAGTGAGGTTTTTAATTCAAATCGTTAAAGTGATTGTATCACATATATAATCAATGTATATTTTCCTTGTCTTCATATATTTAATCTTGATTCACTACGCAGTAAATATAATACTTACATGAACATGAATAGTAACTTTGATAAGCATCAAATCGTGTTTATTGTTCTTTACTCCGCATGAGCAACCATTATGGTTGATCGAGTTCCTTGAAACGCTTCAACGCAGATTGCTCAAAACGCCGAAACGGAGTGCAAGACTCTTCACTTCCTTCTTCAATAAAATCGTTGTTGAGATCCGCGACTTGGTCGCTCCTGCTGGCATCTGCAGCCACGAAGGCATTCAATTCATCAACAGGCCACTCAAAATCCTTGACCATGACCAATTTCTTCATCTCTGGAAGTAGTGGAGCCTTCTGCTTCTTTACGAGACCGATCTTGGAGGAGATCGCAGAGAGAAGAACCGGATCCAAGTAATCCTCAAGCAGCTTCTTCTTCTTCTTCTTCTTGCTGATTGAAACACCGATAAGAGTTGAATTGAACAAGCAAAATTAATTGAAATTCAAAGAAATTAATTAAGCAATTGAGAGAGAGAGAGAGAGTACGGGGATGAGATTTGAGGAGGAGGAGAGTGGAGAGAGGAAGGTCGAATGAGGCGTTTCTGAATATCTTGGACGGTGGCGATGAGAGGACTCGATTCTTGATCTCTGCTTCCCTGCATCGTTTTTTTTTTTCCCGCCTTTTGTTTCTCACCCAATTATGAGTGAGTTTTTTTTTTTGGTTATGCTATGTGGAGTTGTGGTGCATTTGTTTTTACATTTTCGATGCACTATTGATTATATATGGTGCACCCAACGTGGTCCCATTCCCACTTGGACCACTTGGTAGCTTCTTGGGCACGATGGTGCGCCTCTATCACATTCACAGCTGGACAAAATAATTTTGGCTTTCCTTTTAGGGCACCCTTAGGATTTATTTATTTTGGGTTAAGAAAAAAAATAAAAAACGGCTGACAATTTTATTAGTAGGGCTCTAGACATAAAAGAGTTATGTAGGTATAGCCTATAGAAATTGGTAGAGGTCAAATTATGTGTGTGTGTTTTTTAAAGGGAAAAATTAATGAATCTCTTAAAATATTGGTTAAGGAAATATTTGTAAAAAAAAAACTCATTTTTTTAACCTTATTTTTTATTTTCTTAAAATTGTCCATTAGTAAATGCATCGTTAACAAAACATTTTTTTTAATAATAATAAAAATGTTATGTAATTAAGAAATTGTCATGTCCTTACCTAATGGGACACACAAGAAATAAAAGTTAACCAAATGACTAATATCGCTAATTTTTTTTTTTTAATTTGATGGACTAATGACATTCATTAAAAAAAGAAACTTGAGGAACCATTAATATTCATTTCAAATTTAAAAGATTAAAAATGATGGAGATGTAAACTTTATGTTTGGTTGGTTGGAAAAATGGGAAGATGGAATAGGAGAAAGAAAAATGAGAATTTTCCTCTGTTTTGTATGGTTGAAATGAGGGAGAATAGACTCCCCTAATCCCCTTTTTCTATCCTCCCAAATGGGAAGAAAAAGTGGGAGAGAAAATGTTGCTTACATGGAATTTACTATTTTGTCCATTCTAATTACAATATTTGTTTTTCTCATATAAGTCATGTTTGTAGATTGGATGACTGACTTGTCTTGTATTAATAGGACTTGGCTTAGGTCCAGTGCATCTAGTGCATCCAGTGCATTGGATGCATTAGACTCGGTCAGATGGTGACACGTGTCTAAAGAAACATGTCATCATCTCAACGGGTCTAATACTACTAGACACTGAGCTTAAGCCTGACCCTTGCTAACATTGCTCATTCATCTCTTATTTTAGACTGCAGGGATTTGGTGAGGCAAATTCTAAGTGTGAAAATCAACCATTACTTTAGGGAAGTTTATTAAGTGCTGACTGGCTGGCAAAGATAGGAATCACCTTACAGCATGGATTTTGTAATTTATGAAACGCCTCGCATGGAGATCAATTTGCTTTTACTTTATGATTGTATTTGTATTATGAGAGGTGTTATAATAACTCTTACTCTGTTCCTTAGGTTTTTGTTTTTATTTTTATTTTTATTTTTATATCAGATGCCTTCTTTAACCCAAAAAAAAAAAAAAATATATATATATATATATATATAAATATATATGAGTCATATAACAATACATATAGTAAATTACATTTTCTATACTCTGTTTCAAACACACCAGAAAATTGTACATTTTTTTTCATCCATCCTCTCTAGTCTCTATCCTTCCCACACTCAAACATTTTCATTCTCCCAACAACCAAAACAATTAATGTATTTCCGCCCATAATTATTTCTAATGTTTCCCAAGGGTACCCCACTATAAGAGTCCTAGATAATGTTATACCGAACTTGATTTAAATTCAGTTAGCCTAGTTCTCCAACTGTAAACGGTCACCTATCCCCCATACCCCATTAAAGTCTCACCGAGCCCTTTAAAAACTCCCACCCCATTATCGAAAGTATCACCAACAAAATCAAAATTGATTACTTTTATTTTATTGCGTTGCAATTCCCAAATCCCAAGCAAGCATGAAGGTCACTGTTATCACTCGGAGCGGTAGAGAAATCATCAAAGGCGGCCTCGACCTCAATCACTCTGTACCATTTCTTCATTTCCCTTTCATTTTGCAAATTTAGTACTGTACTTTGATAAGCTAATTATTTATTATCGCATTGCATTTCGAGGTTTTCTCAGGAACCAAACATAGACTAATTTCTCTTTCTGTTGCTCTGCAGGCTACGGTGAGTGATCTGCAGGAGGCTGTACATCGACGATGTAAGTTCTGAAAAACATATGTGTGTTTGTTGTTTCTGTTGTTGATGACTAGATGTTTGTTCTATATTTATCAGCTGTCATTGATGTTGCTGATGTTAGAGTATATGTAAGAATTTCCATGAACATTTCAATTCCCAGAAATTGCAGGAATTGTAATTCTTATCATCGATTAGGTAGGAAATTTTAATTCTTGCATATCATGTATTTATGAAAATTACTAATATGAGACTTAAATTATAGTCTTTCAACTTTATCTCACCCTTAAAAACTTTTTTTATACAGTTAATTTTAGAAAATGAAATGAATTTTTTGATCCAAATAATAAGTTTATCATTTGAAGAAGTTGTCCATAATGGTTAAATTATTACTAATGAAGTTTGTAAAAAATGATCATAAACAATTATATAATTTTAAATCTGGTATTGTCTAAAATGTGATATAGTATGCGTTTGGATACCGCTTATTTTGCTGAAAACTGAAAAAAAAAAAAAAAAAATTTTTACTGTTTGCTACAGTGTTTGTCACTGTTCATCGGCCTAAAATCACTATTCATGGCCAATGAACAGTGACAAACACGCTGCTTAAAAAAAAAAATGCCAGAAACGCAAAAAAATTTTCAGCTGAAAACGCAATCCAAACACAGCTATAAACTCAAATTCTTCATATATCTGAACAAGTGTTCTTCAGAGCGTTTGATATGACAAACTGTATGCTAATTTGTGATCTGTTTAGCCGTTTGGAGTCAGATGTTTCCTTAAAAGAACATCAATATACTTAATTGATGATATCTACACATGTTTACCTTTCTGCAGAATTATCAAAATATTTTGTTAAACAGATAAACGAAGATTTTGGAAATCATTCCATTTGTTTTAGGTTGGATCACTTCCTTATATTTTTTAGTTATCAGTTCATATTGATTAAGTGCTGGCTCGACAATTTCTATCGATTTGTTGATAACTTATTGGTTTTGAAATTATGTATCACATTGTTTATTTTCCTCTTAAGTTCTGGAAATTCTTAGCTGGAGTTATTTTGACTCTGGGTTGGGGCCCTTTTTTGCTAATGAAGGTCCATAATTGGTGTTTGGATTACATTTGTTAAGCAAATTGAAACTAATTTGATATTTGATCTTTTGTTTTATTGCTATTAGTTTCTCCCATTTAATAGAAATGTTAGTTTTTAATTTTATTGTTAATTTGTCTTATTTCAGAAATCTTATGCAACTACATTTTCATGTTCAACAGGCAAAAAATACTATCCTTCAAGACAGCGTATTACTCTACCCATCCAACCTGGATCCAAAGAAAGACCTGTTGTTCTGAATCCGAAAAAAAAAATTGAAGATTACTATGATGGAAAATCAGATCACTTGACTGTAATATTCAAAGACCTGGGTCCACAGGTCTCCTACCGTACACTCTTCTTCTGGGAGTATTTGGGGCCTCTGATAATCTATCCAATATTCTACTACTTTCCAGTATATCAGTACTTTGGTTATGGAGGGGAGCGTATCATCCACCCGGTTCAAACATATGCCTTGTACTACTGGTGCTTCCATTACTTCAAACGTATTATGGAAACTTTTTTTGTGCATAGGTTTAGCCATGCAACTTCACCTCTATCCAATGTGTTTCGGAACTGTGCATATTATTGGACTTTTGGCTCACTCATTGCATACTATGTGAACCACCCATTATACACCCCAGTGAGCGACCTACAGATGAAGATTGGGTTTGGATTTGGGTTGATATGTCAAATTGCAAACTTCTATTGCCATCTTATTCTGAAAAGCCTTCGCAGCCCTGATGGAAGTGGGGGGTATCAAATCCCACATGGGTTTTTTTTCAATATTGTGACCTGTGCAAATTACACCACTGAGATTTATCAGTGGCTGGGCTTTAATATTGCAACACAAACTGCTGCTGGTTATGTATTCCTTGTGGTGGCTGCTTTTATAATGACTAATTGGGCCCTTGCAAAGCACCGTCGCCTGAAGAAGGTAAATACTAGTTGCCTTTGCTCAGATAAAGGAACTCTCTTTGATCATTTATATTGTTAGTCATGCGCCTTATATTAATCTAGATTCTTGTGGGAACCATTCAAATCTTGGTATTCCTGAGAGTAGCTTTTGATCTTCAGTTGATATGTTCTATGTTAAGCAAAAGCAGAGTTGTTTCTGTGTAGCTTTAGGATAGAGGCTAAATTATGATGTCTACTGCCAAGATAATATGGGAACTTGATCAACTATAGAATACCCTAAGCAGATGTCTGTTCTTATCTCATTATTTTTATTTTATTTCTGTTTAGTTTTATGTATCAAATGTTCCTTAGGCCCATCCCTTTTTGGAATAATTGATGTTAATCTCTGTTATCCAGAACTGCAATATGCAAACATTGAACTTGCATGATTGATTCTATCGTTTTGTAACTACAATTTTGAATCATCTTTTCTCATTATGGACGCTTCTTAATCTGCAGCTTTTTGATGGGAAGGAAGGAAGGCCAAAATATCCACAGCGATGGGTGATTCTGCCTCCATTTCTGTAAAAATTAAAATATACTTACCATAATTGGACCAGCAGGTAATGGTGTTATTTTAAGAATGTTCAAGGACACAAAATCTTTTTTTTTGGGAGATCATTCCATCCAAAGTCATTTCCTTAGTCTGATTTATTTATTAGACAATTGAAAAATGTAAGTTGAGCCATAGGAATGATTAACTATGGCTGGACCTCTTTTTCATAAAAATTGTGATGAGCTCTGAATGTTCAATTTTGTTGTTTTGGAGGATTCTTTCTGTATTGTTGAGAATGTATTAGTGCTACTTATATTTGACTATCTATATGCACATTCTCACTTCTAATAACAGAATGTGCAACCCAAGTTCCACAAGCTAGGTTAGAAGTATGGAAAATTCATTAAACTTGAGAGTTTCTTTGGGTTTTGGGTTTTGTTTGATTGTTTGTTGATTTAGTGCTACTGTTATCTATGCTAATTTATAAAGCCTGAACCTTTAATTAGTCTCTCACCAAAAGTAATTATTTCTGAAGGAAAAGAAACTATGTCTGGAATTGATTTCCACTCGTTGATAACTATACAACCACACCAACAACTAAGTCTTAGTCCCAAAACTTTGGGGTTGGCTCTAGAGCCTCAACAAACTAGTCAGTGCTAGTATAGTTTGAGGTTTCTCTATGTTTTTGGGTATTTCTTTCACTATGGTCATAACCATTTATTTATTAGTGTTTTTAATCTCTGCGGTTACTTCATGTGTGTGTGTGTGTATTAAATAATCTCCACCATTTAGAAGTGATCTTGGAAGGTGACTCAGTTATGATGGTAGGTGATCTAATATTAAAAGAACCAATCTGTCCAAAGTGGGGGATATCATCGATAAAGCAAGGAGTGGTTTAAGAGGTTTTAGAAGATGGAAGTCATCTCCATGTAGGAAGGAGAGGGAAGATATAGAAGCACATAGATTGGCAAGGCATGCCCAACATATGGAAGATGCTTGTGCTTTCATAGAAGATGTACCAATTTTTCTGGAAAACCATATCTCTTCTGATGTAATACAAATCAAATGAATATAAAATCTATCTTCTTCTATTAATAAAACTTAAAATAAAGGATGTTGATCATAGTGGATACCATCCTTTTCAACAACAATCATATACAAATAACACAACACCTTTGTTTTAGGTGTATCATATGAATAACTAGTAAATGAATAATGGCCAACAAAGTTCTCTCTTCTGTTGCTCTTGCAAAGTACAACAATGGAGCTCTACGATTGTCATCAACTTGAACCCACCCTCACTCTTTTGTTGCACCCAGTGATTTTTCTTAACCACAAATAGAATCAATGACCTTTTATTGTTTTTTTTTTTCCTGGCACAAACTCAGTTGTAGAAATTACTAGAATTACTTTGTTGTTTGCTATGATTTTGCAAGTAGACCAAACGCAATAAGAAAATAACTAACAAAAGAATTATGCAAGTGAACAAAACCATAAGAAAATGATCTGACCTAGTGTAATATTTAATGCGGACCTGATCTGATGTGTAAACACCAGCCAGATACTGGCACAGAATCTCCTTTGCATACACCCCTCCAACAGCACCAATCAAGGAGACCAAAATAGAGTCTATTTTGTGAGGTATGTAATATTCATCAAGATGGAACACTTACACGCATTTATATAGGATTTGAACTCAGGAACTATCATTCATTGCCATATGTTACATGATATACAATTACATGTGATCATGGCCTCCAATGATATGTAGAAAATTAAAACGCCTATGATTTGGAGTAAACACATATAGGCATCAATTATGTGGGAGTGGATCAACTATAATTTACAAAAACTATTGTGAGGAACTTTTGGCATATAGAATATTAAATACCAGTCCTGCAGTTTGATTTCACTGGAATGGAGCAACTCCCACATGCAAGAATTATATTCCCATGTTGCATAATTGATGTTATATGCAGAAGTTTTGCCATAAAAAAGGAATGCTTCTATCTTTACCAATAGAAATCCACTCATGTAGGGCCTCCAAAAATGTTTGTTTGGCGGCCAATCCTACGCGGTAGCCCAAAATTTTGGTAAGCCCTGATTTCACCTCCCAATCCTGCTGTCACAATTACTAAGCCCCATGCTGTTGGTTGGGTGGTATGGGTCACATGGTTATTACCAGCATCAAACCAAGACCAAGATGAAGACGATGTATTGGCAGCAGAAATAGAAGGTGAATCACCGTATCTAAACAAGGCAGAAAGTGAAGTGAATGACTCGCCAATCCCAGAATCTGTATGAGAAACATAAGCAAGCTCTTCTTCTGGCGGAGTTGAAACACTCTCTGAAACATTAGTGCTTCTCTTGGGAAGAGGTGGCAAGTGTCTTTTACTGTTTACAAAGTTTTCTTCTTTGGTTGGCGATCCTCCAGCAGAAGGTGTTGGAAGAGATGGCAAGTGTCTTTTACTGCTTGCAGAGTTGTCTTCTTTGGTCGGTGACCCTCCAGAAGAAGGTAGTTGTGAGATAAGGCGTTTGGATTGTCTTTTAGATTGCACTGACATGGTTGGTGGTTCACCCTTTATGGTACCTGGCCATGGGATTGCTACTGAAACATCCTTACACTGAAAGTGCTCGTGTGATTGGGTGACTACATTTTTGGATTTTCCTGTCCCAGCATTTCTGGGCTCTTCATGCTTCCAAACATAAACATGAGAATCTTCACTTGCAGTAACGATATATTTCCCATCTTGACTAAAATAAGCTGAAATTTGACTGCTTGTATTTCGAAAACCTGCTATATATCCAACCAACAAACCCATTACCATAACCAGAACAAGGTTAAAACACACCAGCTACAAGGTAGAGACTTCTGCTCCTATGATTATGAAGATACCTTTGAATTTTTGAGTGACATCAGGACCATCCAAAATTCTAATCCGGGAATCAGCTGAAGTAACAAGCACTTGAGATGGATTTCCTGGGGCAAACTGTTCATAAACAAAGTTACTTGCCACTAAGGCACACAGCATCACAAGAAAACAAAAAGGGGACAGAACTAGAAACAGAAAAGTAGAATTACCTGGAACCCAGTAATCTTTTTAGCTTGAGATTTCTTCTTTGTTTGAATATCAATCTGGCAGATTTGATCTAATTTACAATCTAGGTCAACAAATACAGTAGAATCAACATATAGGCTTTGGTTTTTATATGATTATATTAGAAAGTAGAATAATGTTCAACAGGGGTTCAATTGAATTCCTAGCATATATGTGTAAAACAGGAACAACTAAAGGAACTCTTACCTTCTGCGCTGTACATGCGAATAATTCCTTTGTGTGAACCAATGATGGCACCCTACAGTATCCAAAACATAAATTTTCACGAAAGGAATAAAGCCATGCTTATTGTATTTGGAAACAAAAGCTTTTGATTGTGATATTTACTAAGTTGATCCTATTTTACTGAGATTCGGTTAAACTGAAGTGAGCTTCCCTCTGAAAATTATGACTTTATTCAAGATTATGAGACACAAAACATCCTGAAAAATTCAATTGAACTGGACCTGGCCGTCAGGGGTGTAAGATGCTGCAGTAACCATTTCATGAAAGTCAATCCAGTCCACAACGTGCCGTTCAGGTATGTTCCATATTCGAACCTTTGCATCAAGTGAGCCACTGATGAAGTGGTTGTCGTCAATAGGATTGAACTGTATGCAAGTTACTGCAAAACCAAAATTCCCATGTCAAAAGAGTCCTCATAAAAGTAAATCTACTTTTCAAAAACAACAAAAAAAATCAGCAAAAAACCAAATAAATTGATACCAAACAAACCCTATGTTAGACTCAAATAGACATAGTAAGACATTTAATAAAAGAATACCAATGTATGACCAAAATGAAGTCAAGATAGTATTGGAAACATGGTTAGACATCTCACCATAATCGTTGTGAGCGAACAACTTTAGACAGCTCTTGCTTTCCAAGTCCCATAACCTGACAGTTTTGTCCATTGAAGATGAAAGCAACAGCTGCAAATCCATTCCAATTGGACCTGGTTATATTAAATCTCTGTATGACTATGTATATAGGAAATGTGAAGAAAAGCTATCTATACAATGAAAACAATTTAGTTCTTTTTACAAAAAAATGCTGAATTTCTTGAGATTTGTTTGTACATATACTACTACATGAAGGGTGAGAAGCAGGCTGACCTGAGATTTGGACCAGGACAGGTCCAAAACATCATCCAGATGACCTTGGAAGGAGCAGACAGGTTTTTCCAAGAACGAGAACACAGTTTCCGGGACATAAACATAGTCTGGAGCTGAGTTCCCTTTTCTTGTACTAGACTTTCCTCGTCTCTTCTTCTCTGATGGTAATGACGCCACCTCTCCAATCCCAGGTCTATCCACAGAACTAGAAGCACACAACGACAGTTGAAGAGGTGATATATTAGGACTAATACTCCCTTCCTCCCCTGACCTCAATGACATGACCTCACATTCCTGCACTTCCCACACATGAATTACTCTGTCTTCCCCTGCACTTGCAAGAAACCGCCCATCTTGACTGAACTTAATGCACCAAATCGACCCTTCATGACCCTGAATTTCTTGACACAAATGCAAAGCAGATAGCTCCTTAAACGACTTCCCGCTCTGCCGGACTTTTGTCCATTCCGACGATGAATTCTTGATCGGTTTCTGCTCTACAACCGGTGAAGAAACCTGCGAAAGCTCTCTCTCCTTTTCACCCATTAGTCCACTCATCGAATTGGCCAAACCTTTCACATTCTTCAACAGAGCAGCACCTCCTTTCTTGCTCATCCTCAAACTCTTGGAAAAATAAGAATTTGCACTCACTTTCCTATCGATGATCTCGTTCCTCCTCGACCCATTTTCTCGACGCATTAGCTCCTTCACAACCGGCGAATACCCTACACATTTCTCGAACTCTTCCATTGTCATCTTCTTCCCAGTTTGAAGATCGCTCAACCTATTCCACATCCCATCTTCATCATATTCACTCACTACAAACTCCTTCCCTGTATCCAAACTCTTGATCAGAAAGAAAGCCCCCAACCTTCCCTTCGAAGACAATACCGACGACAACGCGCTGCTGTGTCGTATCGATCGCCTCCGTCCCAGTCTGGTTCGAGCTTCATTAGGAGAGATTGAATCCGTATAGGTACATATCCGAGCATGTTGGGCTAATATCATGGAGTACGTTCTCGTGAGACGTTGCCTCGATATTGTACCAATGAGCTCCTCTTTCCTACGCGTGGATAGCGAAAACGAATCGCTTTGAATGTCTCCCTCTGAGCGCGAGCGTACGAGGACGATTGGACATTGAGAAGGCGAATATGGAAGCGTCGTAGAAACAACATTGTCTTCTTCTTCTTCTTCTTGTTTACGTTGTTGTTGTGGTTTAGGTTGTTCTTTAACATGAACGTGATCGTTTGTGTCGACTTTTTTATCGGAAACCACGTGATTAAAGCTGAGGGTTTTGCTGTTGCTGTTGCTGTTGTTGTTGTTGTTGTTGGGGGTGGTGGTGATGGTGGCGGTGGCGGCTAAGCCCATGCCTTGGAGGAGGCGTTTCCGGCGTTCATTGATGGAACCTGGTGTTGACATCCAGACATCGTAATTGGGCGGCGAATTTATGACGGAGGAGGAGGAGGAGGTGGTGGTGGAGGAAGGGGAGTCAAAGTGGCGGGGTTTGGTGGAGCGGAGGGAGGAGACGGCGGAGGCGAATGACATACGGCTGCTTTCGAAATCGTCTTCCTCGTCGGAGGAGGAGCTGCAGCATGTGGCGGTGAGGTTGATGGAAACGGCAGAGGAGAAGGAGAGGCGGTTGTAGGACTCGAAGAATTGATCATCGTCGTCATTGTCGCCCAGACCGTCCCAGTTCATGGTAAGCGTTTTTCTACGTTCCATTTTTTTTTTTTTTTTTTGTTGGGTGCAATGTGATTTGTGTCAATGTGAGGGAAACATGTTTTTGTTTTTATTTTTGTTGTTTTTGTTTTTGGTTTTGGGTTTGGTTTTTTGGGTGAAAGGAATTAGTCGGAGGAAGAGGAAGAGGAAGAGAGAAAAAGAAGGGGGTAAGGGTGGTGGTTGTTACCGTTATGCTTTTGGTTTGGTATTTGGGGGATTTTGATGGTAGGAAAAGAAACGGTCAAAGAGGGCTTTTTATTATTATTATTTTATTTTCATTTCATTGCTTATATGACATCTTTTCACGTCTGTTATCTTCTGTTGGGGCTGTCAACTCCATTACTGCAATTGGCACGTTATTTTATTCTGTTTTTGCATTCAAGTCCTTGTCTTGGCACTCTGTCCTGCATTTTGGAAATCATAATAATAACACATCTTATCCAAAAAAAAAAATAATAATAATAATAACACAATTTTTTTTTTATAAAAAATTCTAAGTCATTAAAATAAATTGATAAAAAAAAAAACGTTTAAAACATTATAAAAATATATAAAATTTCATAAAATATTAAAATCTAATAGATCAAAGCACAACATGGAATTTTGTTGGAATGATTAGTATTGTTCGTTATTGACTGAAATTTGTATCGAGACATAATAAGGGTTTTGTTGTATTAATTTACATACCAAAACGAACACTTTCGATCGGAACTGAAGGTAATCCAATTTTTATTTTTAATGAACTCCTCCCATGTCTTATGTTTCTTTTTATAAAGCCCCATGTTCAAATCGTGACTTTGGAGAGAATGCTTTCGTTCACGGCGAGTTGGATGAGAAAGTGTACATGAGATTACATCTTGGATTTTGAAGTAAGGGGAAATCTTCTCAGTTTTGGAAAATCACTAAATCTTTGTATGGTCTTAAACTGGCCTCTCACCATTGGTCCAACAAGTTTTCTTCTACCTTGTTGCAGTGTGAGTTTGTTCAATCAATGAGTGATTAGTCTTTGTTCACTTGTGCACAAGGTTTTATAGCTATACTAGTGCATGTTGATGATATTTTAATTGCGAGCAATGATCTTCCTTCTATTTACAAATTGAAGGCAGGCATTTCTTGATCAATAGTTCAAATTAGAGGATGTTGATCGACCCAAGTATTTCTTAGGTTTGGAATTAGCTCATTCTTCTATTGGTTACTTGACTTGTCTGTGTAAATATGCCTGAGAAATAATATGTTTACAACATTTTTTCAACAAATCCTAGGTGGCAAGTTATTAATGGTTGTTATTGTTGGGGCAAAAAAGTAATTTTAGAGTTAGGTTCAAATTTGAACTAATAACAACTAACTACCTATAATTTGTTGTGAAAATATTGTAAAAATGTTGTAGATGTAGCATCTCTCATATGCTTTAGATATTCTATATGATTTAGGCTTTCTTGGTTGTAAGCCTACCCAAACCCCCATGGAACATAATATCAACTTATCTGCCACTGCTGGTCCTTTGCTTGATGATCCACCATTCACAGACAGCTTGTTGGTCGTCTTCTTTATTTGACATTAACATGGCCTGACTTGTCTTATTCCATGAGTCCTTCGCCAATTCATGGTTGAAGCACATGCCCCCCATCTACATGTTGCTCATCGAGTACTCCCATATCTCAAAGGCATTGTGGATTAGGGGCTCTACTTCCCATCTTCTTGTTTTCCTCATCTTAAAGCTTTTACTAACTCTGATTGGGCTTGATGTCCTCATCTTGATGTAGCCATTTGGATATGATAAACGTCTTTAATATTTCTTGAAGTCTGGTCAGTTTATTATTTAGTCCTTTATGACGTATTTTGTGTAGAATTTAAGTTAGTCCATAAGTCCTAATTTGAGTTAATAGTCTAATGTGACATTTTGACTACATGATTGTGGAACTAGGGAGAGTATTTATTGTTGCAAGCTATCACTAGAGAATGTAGTGCTATTTAATAATTATATGTTGAGTATGGACTAATGTAGATCATCTTTTACCAATTAATATATATATATATATATATATATATATTAGCATTCTCTGCAGCCCTATTTTAGGTTTGTTTCTTCAGCTACTCTTTCTATTCTCCTATTTTTCTTCACTCTAAATCAGTTCCAACAATCATTGGTTACTGTAGACTGCATTATTTGGTATATCAGAGCTATGGGGTTTAAGTGTGATTTATGTGGATATGGCTGGTCGTGGACGTGGTAAACAGCCTATAGGTCATCCAGTGGATCCCAATCCTTGTGCCTTTGATGTTGAGCAATTGAAGAGGCAGATTGAGTTTCTTACCTAGCTAGAGAGTAGCAGAGTTAGAAGCTTTAAGATCTTTTGAAGAAGGCGAAGGGTCAGATGGTGACTTTGCTTTGAGAACCCATTTCATGGTCGTGCTCCACATAGGCAGCCACTTGTTTGGGATGACAGAAGATGGCAGATGAACATAAAGCTTGAAACACCAAAATTGAATGGTAGTTTACAAGCTGAGGAAGTCTTTCATGTGGATTTACTTTATTCATATACTATATACTATTGTGTGGTCGATAGATTATTTTATTGCAAACATATTTGAAGATGGTGAAAAATGCTGTAAAGATTAAAGAAGACATCATTATGGATTGGAATTCTCCAAACCAATCTATGACAAGTACCTTGATGAAGATTATGAATTGTGCAAACAAGAAGTTGAGGAAGATGACGATGAGATTTTCTTTGTTCAAATACAAGTTGTTGATTTTACAAAAGAGAATTATTCAAAGGTAATATTCATTGTTGTAGCCATAGAGCAATTAGGTGTCAATACATTATCTCTTGAAGAGCAAAATCCACATTTTGATTTTCTAGGGGTTGGCAAATATATATTTCTTGATGATAAATTTGATAGGGATTTTGGTCCATCAATTGAGATTAAGGATCCTTGTTCTAAAAGGATAAGTGATGCTTTTATGCTATGTGAATTCAAAGGGAAACAAAATCTAGGATCAATGGATGAATATGCTGATTTGTTCTTAGCATTGGTCTCACATGCTACACTTTGGAAAAAAAAAAAAATTACAAATAAGAATTCATTCAACAAGGTTTATCATGAGCGAGAAAAGATTGACCAATAGCATGTGGATTCCACTTTTATCACTGAGGAAAAAAAAGGTTGGAAAGGAATGATTGGACTCTAATAGATCGAGGGAAGGATCTAAACTTGAGCTTGAGGTCAAATTTTCTAAAACTAGGGGAGACTGATGCAGCAAACTGGATATGGTTTTTCAAAGATGCCTTTAATAGTCCTTTAGCTTGTAATTTTTTGTAGGATTTAAGTTAGTCAAGTAAGTCCTAATTTGAGTAAGTAGTCTTTATGACCTTTTGACTGCATGATTTTGGAACTAGGGAGAGTAATTATAATGCAAGTTGTCACTAGAGATTGTACTGCTATTTATATGTAGTATGGGCTAACGTAAGTTATTTTTTACTAATTAATATATATATTTAAGATAATCATTCTCTACAGCCCTATTTTGGGTTTGTTTCTTCATCCACTCTTTCTATATATTCTCCTGTTTTTCTTTACTCTGAATTATTTATATCAACCATTGGCTATTGTGGACCACATCATGTCCTAATATCAGATGCTCAATCAATGGTTTCTATATATTTCTTGGTGACTCACTCATTTCTTGGAAATCTAAGAAATAACAAGTCGTGTCATGCTTCTCAACTGAAGTTTAGTATTGTGCCATGGCTATATGCTTTTCACATTTAAGGAAATGTTGTAGCTTGTAGTCTTGTTGGATGTGCTAAACATGTATTTACATGTTACAAGTTTATACGTGTGGATGGAAGATGTTTCTTCACACTTCAATGTTGTAATCTTAGCCAACTTTGCTGCCAATTCTTAATAAAATTTGCAGCTTCCCAAACTTCAATCCGTCTTTAGAAGGTGATGCATTTAATGTTTCAATTCTCTTCAATCCGTCTTTGTTCTCCCAAACTGGCTTGTAGCACCAATATTAGAGGATTTTGTGATACGTTTTAATATTTCATTTCATTTAATTCAGCAAAAAAAAAAAAAAATTCCATTTAGTCGCTGGAATATTTTAATTGTAAAAACTAAGAAGAGATACAAATAGTGTTTGCCCATAATTTGGGCCTTGTGTTGTAATTGGGACGGGCCTGTGCCCATCTCCAATCTGGCTGACTAGGTTCTGTCAAATGCAGCTGGAGATGGGAAATTAAGTGTAGTAATATTTGATGGGATTAAAATGAAAGCCAGCAAGTTGCAATATCAAAAGCCCAGTGGGCTGTTGCAGCCTTGCAATTCTATTCGTTGTGGTGGTTTCATCATCCAAGAATTAGTTTGGAGTTAGATCTTAAAAGCAGGCCTGCTTACAGGGCTGAGTTAATTCAGCAAAAAAGAAAAGGCCTTAACTAGACCAGGCTTCTGTTGGCCCAATCCAGTTACCCAAAGCCTAACCATGACCTTGTCTGCCAAACCCAAGAACCAAAGGATCACTAAGATTGGGCCAGATACGTACAATAGTACAAGAACTGGATTGAATTAGACTACATTTTTGTTCTGATTTGTTTGCCAAGTTGTCTTTTGCAAACGCTTTTTTTTTTTTTTTTAAACAATATTATTTAGTCTTTGGCATAAAGATAGAGCTGTTAGCAAGAAAGAAGATTAATTGAAGTCAGCTGTAAAGCAAAATCCAATGCAATTGTGTGAAATCAAATTAAAGACGATTCGTGGGTTCTAAGTAGTTCAATTGATAAAGTCTCTAATGGTTGAATAAAAGATTCGAGATTCAATCCCCGCTTACACTAAAAACCAATTGGTGTTTTGGTTTGATGATAAAGAGCTATCATCAAGAGCGAATGCCATAAACTAAAACTCTCTAAAAAAAAAAAAGGTCATTCCAATGCTATTCCTTTGTTATAGGAATAATCATACTTAAAACACATATCCAAATTATATGTACGTGTCCATGTTTATATATGCAAACAAAATCACAATAAGATACCCCATAAAAAAAGAAAAAGAAAATCACAATAAGATACAATTGAATAGATAGGCATACATAATTTAAGGTTTTGGCCGACATTGATGGTTACTTGTCAAGTGAATAGGATTGCATACCATCATTTGAGGCTTAAGTCCGTTTTCTGATCGGGGAATTGTTATTTTCATACCAGACATTTGTTGCTTTCACACCATCCCATTCACATGATGGGGCCCACAGGTGGATGCCACTATGTAAATAAAAGTGATGTGAAAGCATCAATACTTTGGAGGGAATGAAAGTAATGCACATTGCCATGCATCCTTTCCAAAATTGATGAATCTTAGCTGGTTATGATTGTTACGTTCTCAGTTTGTGTGTATATATATAAGAAACTACTAATATGGATTATAACCTCTCATGGGAACCCATTAAGTATTAATTTACTAGGTATCTGATTAATGAATTGGAACTAGTAAAAAATTCTTAGATAATGGGGATGTGCCCATAAATATTCATTTACAACTCGGTAATTTTCGCAATATTTGAGTATCATCATGGAGGATGTTTGGCTCTCTCGAAAACCAAAGCTTGATCTATATAATATACACAGAAAAGAAATTCTATAAGCACAAGAAGAGGCTAGCTAGGGATTTGAGCGCAGCCCATTTGTTAAACCAAGCCGTAATAATCAGAAGCACTAATTAAAATGTATGGTCACCTTATGTTGCAGAACAAATGGCATTGCAGTAAGGGATGAATTAGTCTTTTGCTTATTAGAGTATCCAAATTATGAAGATACTCTACCATTATATAAAAAAATAAAAATAAAAATGACAATGTGCAAAGCTTACCTTCTTGGCTTCTTCCTAGGATCTCATGGAACCCCAATTGAATTTGCCTAAGCGTAAAATGAAAGAAAGAATCTTTGAGAAAGAAAATGCTTTCAGATCTTGAGTGCTTAAAAGATAGAAGCATAATTTTTATTCAATCTCAAAGAATAAGTTCTCTCTTTTAAGAACAGCATAACACCTTGTGTACAAAAGAACCCAAGGGTGCAGTAAAGTAGGAATTCTACATCACAACTCTTTTTTCTTGGTCTGTACTTCATCTTTGATCATCTTTCGCAAACTAACTTTAACTTTACACCTTCATCTGGGTCATAGACCAATCCCACCAAATCAAGATCTAAACCCCAGAAAGAATAAAAAAAAAAAAAGAAGAAGAAGAAATTACAAGGAGGAAAAAAGAGTGAATATAGAACCAAAATCAATCTCAATTGCACGATTATCATTCATGGGGGTAGAGCCTCATTGTGCAAAGTTGATCTCTTACCAAATAATTATAACTCAAGTCTCTGTTCGCCGTCTCTTTGAGGCCGAGCTTTCTTGATCTTGCAATGAAAATCAGAGAGAAGAGAGGGAGGAAAGAGTGATTCGACTTCTTTTGATAGATCAAGTTGAAGACTTGTACGTACATTTTGTGACACTTTTCTTTTCATTGATGGCTTGGGTTTTCTTGGAGCAGGTGGGCACTGTTTGATCACTGGGACTTTGTGATCCAAAGATGTTGGAGTTTTGAAACCATCATCGTCCTCTTCGACCTTGAATTCACCTAGAGATGGCCTTACACTTTCACATTCATCAGAAGGAACCGTAGCCTCGCGCTTTTCTTCTTTCTTTTCTATCTCGAATTCTTCTTTTTCTTCATGAAGCTCGGGCACGTTTGAGGCCATGGCTGCATAACACTTATCTTCATTTCTCAACGTGGGTTCCTCGAAAATGCTGAATTTAACACTTTCTTTATCGTCTTTGATGAGAAAGATCTCTGAATTTGACATACTTAGCAATGATGTTTCTTTGAATTCCGAGAACATGTAAGATATGCACTCTATAGAACTACAAAGAACAAGTGTGTGTGTGAGAGGGTTTGAAGAGAAGAGTACTTGTTATAGAGATCCTACATACATAAGGAATGGAATATAATGATCAAAACACTATCTTATCTTTTTCTGTTTCTGCGGAGCTTCTTTGGCTATACTTTTGGTGAGAGAGAGAGAGAGAGAGAGAAGTGGAAGCGGTTTTTAACTGTGCTCATGAATAGAGAGATTTAGAGGTTTATGCGCATTGGATCCTTCGCCGAGAGTTTTTGACAGCCACCAAGTCTAACTTCCTCTCTCTTTTAGACAGAGAATTTAGAATTTAGGACTAGAAAATCGGGGTTTCGAACCATACTTTTCTTTTCTTTTTTTCCTGATCTCTACGAACTTTGATGCATCTATGCACGTGGTCTACCTACGTGGGGACCATATTAGTTGGATAAGACCCCGTATTATTTATCATCTCGTGATATTTGACCTGTTTATCCCTTTATTCTTTGTTTATCTTGCAAGTAAGGCCATTAGAAATTTGACTTTACCACCACGGGTAACCCGTAGGTTCATTACTCTAAACCAGCGTGGCTTTAGAAATTCTTTTTTTTTTAGAAGGGTGACTAAGAAACTTAAATTATGTAAAATTTAATAAAAATATAATTTAAATATATCAACGTTACAAAAAAAAAAAAAATGTAAAAACGTAAAATATTTCAATTTTTTTTTGTACTAACAAAGAGAATAAGAAAAAAAATAAACTAGTAAAAGATAAAGTGCAATGTTGGTATGAGAATAATAAAGTGATTATAACAATTTCATAATAAATCTTGTGCAACAAGTTGTTAGCCTGTTATTGGTGAGTAAAACATATTAATATTGAACTCAAATTAGAATTAATAACAGCTTACCATATAAGATTTATTATGAAATTATTGTGAAAATATTGTAGACTCTTATATTTATTAAACTTAAATTCTTATGATTTTTAAGTAAAGGTATTCAATATTTTTATTAGGATGGTCAAAATAGGTTAATTTAGTATATAATATATTTTTTAAAGTATATATATATATATATATATTTTTTTTTTTCAAGTCAGGGTAGTCATAGAACAAATTATTTTAAAATGATTATATATATATATATATATATATATTTTTTTTTGCATACGTATAAAAGTTTTTTTTAACAAGTGAGGATGGTCTTAGGATCACCCTCACATATAAATAGAGCTGCCAATGGTCTAAACTTGACATAAATTTAAAAGAAGTTTTTGGTTCAATACACTATATGCACTATTTTTCCTATGAATTTTAAAGTGTTTAATGAATAGGGAGTGCGATAATCTAGTCAAAGATGAGACACCACTTTCTATAATATATATATATATATATATATATATATATTTATGAGGGAAAAATGCACCACAAAAAAAAAAGAGTTGAAAATTGCATTGTTGTTTTCTTATATTATATTTGTAATCGTTATGATTTCGTTAGATTTAACTAGAAACATATTGAATGGAAGGAATTTGCTCATTTTCCAAATATAAAGGAAGAAATTGGTTAGTTTAAAAAATAAGAGAAGAAAATTGTGAACTACTTCCCCCCCAAAAATAAAGGCAATGTTAATTATACACACCAACTTGGAATTACACACAAATACACACATGTACAAAAAAAAAAAATTTTGTGAGTTGGATACATGATTTTAAGTTGTAAATCGTGTTTTCATCTCATGATTTTAGTTTTTGCACACCTATGTGTACGTATAAGCACGTGTGCAACAACTTCAATCATTGCAAAAAAAAAAATAATAATAATAATAATACTTCGTGCTAGGAGTGGCAATTTGTGTTAGCAGTCGGTTTCATGTTGTATCAAGTCATGAGTATTCGGCTATATGAGTTAACCTAAACCTAACCTGTTTAGTAAACGTGTTGGGAATCCTCAACCCTAACGCGATCTCTTTATTAAACAGGTCAATCCAACATGACACGTTTAACTCGTTTAATTAACAAGTCATATAAAGATCAATACAAATGACTCGTTTAAAATATGTTTGATTTATAGGTCATACTTAACCTAAAGAACTTGTTATCAATTTCTATATATCTAAAATTAAAATACAATTACAACCATAAATATATATAGTAATAAACATATATATATATATATACAACCATAAATTAAGCAATAATAACAAAATAATAATAACTTTATAAGCTAAAAGGGTCAAACGAGTTCACATGTTAATTAAACACGAACACGTCTTGTTTATTAAACGAGTTAACTGTGTCAACCCGAATATGACTTAAACCCGTTTAGCCTCAATCCATGACCTGTTTCTAAACATGTTAGTCGTGTCGGGTTCGCCAGTCATATTAGATTTTGTCATGCCTACTTTGTGCTAGCTTCCTACCTTCTCATAAGGTGTACATCATTGTCGTCCTCAATTTACAATAGGGAATGTTAACCAATGCCTTAGGGCATTGGCTTAGGAGTTATTTTTAGAAACATTTTATTGAGAGAATGATAAAATAATAAATATTGTTGATAACTTTTTATATTTTTCATAAAAATAGTGTTAAAATTTTTTTATTATGGTTTATTAACATGACCCATTTACAATAGCCAAATGCATTAATGCGGGCTATGGGGGAAGGAAGTATGGATCCGCGTATCAATTATTGCGTCTTAATGTAAACATGGTTTTTGGTAAAAGCTTGAAGAATATAGTTTAACATCCAATGGGAGTAGTTGATATTCTGGCATTAGTAATGGGCATTGTTGAATTTTGTGTACGGCATGGACAAGCTTCACAAGCAATATCATCGTATCTAAAATCTATGCTAGCCCAAGATAGCATTGTGTCCTTATTAATGGGCATTGATGCATTTTGTGTACGTCACTATTGGTGCAGATTCCATTTCACATTTTCATCTTTCTTCTTCATCCCCATCCCCATATTATGTTGTTCTCGGCCTTTTCTTATTATAAACCAATTTCTTTCAATTTCTAATATCTCATTAAAAGAGATTTTTGGTATATACACTTACTTACCACTAAATTATAAAGACTTTTGAATCCTAATTTAGAACAAATAGTACTTTTTTAACCACTCCGTGAAAAAGGTTAGTTTAATTAAACAATCCAATTAATACAATAATGAGGGCAATTTGGGTTCTGGATTAGGTGGTAAAGAGGTGGACATTGAATGCTTATTAGGTCAAAATCTTGCCAACCAGGAAAATTTGTCAATTTGTTCATTTTAGTATCATATATACACTACATACATCAAGATCGATGCGTGATGTAAATTTCAAAATTTGAGCATCATGCCATGCATGAAGAAGCTAGCATCTCTGACTAGTCTGAGCGTTATCATGTGGTTACCATTTTGCTAAGACCATTAGTTAACCACCAAATTAAATTCTACACGACTGTGACCTACTCCATCGTACGTGATGGACCATCATTAGACTGATAATGCCATTGGCTCCACGTTATCTCAACGTAAAATGCCTATCGGTTGCATTCAATAACGTCAAAAGCTAGCAAGGCCAAACCAACATTTTTATTTTGTTTTGTTTTGTTTTGCTTTGTTTTTTGAGTAAAAACGACAGAAAGGCAAACCAACTTTGGTAGCAGTCTTATCTTTCTGATTATTAATTAAGGCCACATGAAATCTGCTACTGCCTCACAAAGCCGTTATTTTCGGGGGTAGAAAAGGGAATTTTCATCAAAATTGAAAAAAAAAAAAATTTAAATATACTTTTCAAAGTATACTTATACTCTAAAAAAGTGAAAAAAATGTAAAAAAAGAAAAAGAAAAAAAGATTTTAAAACGTTGTACATAAAAACTAAAAAGCAAAAAACTGGCTTATAGCTTTATGAGGGTAACAATCTTCAGCTGGTGCACATCTGGTAGTACTACCAACCAATATAAAGTTTCTGATGGTTAAATAAGAGATCTAGGGTTCAATCATCGCCTACATCAAAAATTAATCAGTGTCCTGGTTTGATAATAAATGGCTATTATTAGGAGCAAATGTCATATGTTGAAACTCTCTCTCAAAAAAAAAAAAAAAAAAAACAGCCAATATATGTTGTATTTGGTCCCTGGTTTACCATGGTCCTATTTCTTTCTCAATAACTCTAGTCACAAGACTTACAACAATGTTCACACAAGGATAAGAATAAGATATAGTTCCTTTGCTGCACTATATTCGATTCTTCAATTAAATAAAAACATACTTTGCTGCACTATATTAGATTCCTCAATTAAATAGAAGACATAGTTTGTATTTAATTGTTCTTAAAAAAAATTATTTATGTTTTATTGGATCAATAAAATTAAGTGTTTTGATTTAATCGAGGAACCTAACGTGTTGCATCTAAATTTTACCATTCACACAATATTTTACAACAATCGAGGTGATCCGTAATTGATAGTTGATAATATAGTAAGGATAAAACTTAGGTACAGGACCTTAGGTGCTGTTCCTTAAGTTTCCTTCTTAATGTTCAGCTATGTGACTACTTAACTAAAAAAATATACTTCCATCAGTGAGCAAAAATCTACATAACAAAATTTTAAAAAAAGAACCTAAAGAACAACACCTAAGTACTATATTTAAGTCTTGTCCATATAGTAATATGTTTGTAGTAAGTCTAAATGCGAACTAATAAAAACCTACATAATTATTGTTATTAAATTTTTTGTGAATATATATAGTAAAAAAAAAAAAAAACCTTTGGATTAGCAAATTCCTCCACACAAAAAGCGAGTTAAAATCTAATGAAATTCCTTAATATTACATAACTGATACTAACTGATACATAACTGATGCTACCACCCCCCCCCCCCCCCCCCAAAAATATCTTAGCATTAGGGGGAAAAAAAAAAAAAAAAAAAAACCATGTACTATTAGTCCTAAAGCGAGATGTTAAATTGACGAGAAAAAGGAAAAAAATGAGAAAATCCAACTTGAGTACAAAGCGGGGGACCGGTGTGTTAGAGTGCATGGTTTTCATCATCAAACAGTGAGGAGAATTTTAACTTTTACAAAACCCATCCACGCTTCTATATCTACGTATCATCACGATCCAGTAATATAGTGCCAGCTCAGCCCCAGTAATGGTACACTCTTCTATGAGTGGCAGGTGCACCAAACCTTAAACTAATGCACGTGATAATGAATTAATGAACCTTTTTACTTTTGGGATTAAGTACAAATTAAGTAATTTAAATAACGTTGTTTATAGGAGTAGTGTAAAGATAGAGTACGTAAAGAATAACATTTTTAGGAACAGAAACACACAAATTCACGCACTCTCTCATGGAGCATCATTGCAACTGATGCACATGCCTCATTATTTTGCCCCCAATGCCAACCATCATGTCTTATGTCTCAAAATCATCTCCCACCCCCCAATTTCAACTCATACCTCACATTGTGGTTTACTTTCTTATTACCCTCTTTATATACATGGGTGTTATAGATCATGAATACCTAAGAATATACACTAATTAATAATTAAAAATTGGGTAAAATACATTTAACATATTTGAGATTTGGGCTAGTATTAGTCAAATTTAAGACATTTTAAAATTAACCAACTTGGTTCCTAAACAACGCGAGAGAAAGAAGAGGGAAATGAGTAATAGTCTCTAATAGTGTTAGGTTTAGAGACTGAGTTTGTTAGTTTTAAAATATCTTAAACTTGATTAACATTAACTTAAACTTCAAAAGTGTTGTCTAGTTATATTTTATCATAAAAAATTATTACTTTATATTAACAGCGTCCACACTCACTATGCGTAAAACGTACAGTGTAAACAAAGTGTAGAATATATATATATATATATATATATTTTTGATGTGAAACAATCGGAAAATAAATAGTGTTGCTAGATGACATTATCCAGGCTAGATTAAATTTCAATCAGGGAGATTCCTTTTTAAGCAATATGCAGCAAGCAAACATGAAACATGTACATGTACGTCTAGAAGTTCATTTTCAGAAAACGAATGAAACAATTCACTTACCACAAGAGCATATATATATATTCTTTTACAACCACAAATTTCTGTTGGCTCATAAGGAGTTGTCACATTCACATTCATATGTTACCAAGCAGAAGGTAAATTCGAGTTCATTCATTCAGGAGGTAGTACTATGATTTATACCCAAATACGTATGAGGCTTACTATATCTCGCAGTCACAAAGGTTAGTAATAGTTTATCTTGAGCATTCTTGGTGTTGTAAAAACTTGTACTAGATTCCACTGTCCTTAATATTTCAAATAAATTCTAGAAAATAGTTGCATCATAGAGAGTGAGTGATACATCATACATTATGTATATATGTGAAGCACGTAGAAGTATATACTGGCCTGGGATCTGGGTCCAGATTCTCTGATCTGACGCACTATTCTTCAACTTTTAGCAGATGCTTGGTTGGTTGTACAATACAAAAACTTTCTTTGAGTACAAAGGTCATGCTGTCCACTATCTTGTGTCGCCTGCTAGTGACTTATTATGTCAGGAACTCAAACTCACATAAATTTATCTTCTTGGTTACTCAGCTTTTTCTTACAATTATCATATATATCTTATACTTTTCTTGAAGATCTTGGTCACGTCCTTGGCTATAAGTCAGGAACCATCATGCTGGGACAACTGAAATCAGCTTGTTCCTTGAAAATTAGTGTGGCAGACCCAAACATATCATGAGGATGATATGTGTCTATTTGGGTTTGGCATCCTCTTTTTTAGCCTGATTTATTTGCTTAAATCCTCTTTTTATCTCATTGTTTAATAAATAAATAAATTTGTCTTATTTTGTTGTTGAAATTAAGCTAATTTATTTGTTTAAAGCCACTTTTTGTTTCTATCTTTTAGTAATAAGCTAATGGAAAATATGGGATTTCAAACACACAATTCTGGTCTCTATTGTGGCATGTGAGTTTGGATGATATGCACAACTCGAGCGAACAACAATGGATTCTACTCAGCCAACTGGGTTGATTTTTTGTTTTGTTTTATGTTTTGTTTTACGTTTTGTTTTTTGTTTTGGGAATAACAAGTATTTTTAGGGCGGTTTTTGTCCATGAGAACCATTTATAAGTGATTAACGAAAATGATAAGGAAGTTAGTAAATTATTATAAAAGTAACAATAATCAAACTTTAGTACCAATTTTTTGGGTTGACTAACCCTTCAACGTGTATATATAGTGAATTCATTTGTAATACAGTGATCAAATTTTCAATTGGATGTCAACCACAACCCTTCTCCTTTTATAGGACTTCAGATCAAATGTGAAAAAAATATACATCACTGAATACAAATATGGGTGGAGTTAAATTTGGTAAGACTATACAAATATGTTTTAATTTTTTTTTTTCTCTTTATTTTATCACATGTAATCTGACTGTTATAGGACTTATCAACTTATATCAATATCAATTAAATTTAAACTCACGTATCAAATAATCCATGCGGACGATCAATGGACCATAAGTTATGAGTCGGGTCAAATTCAGCCAAATTACTAACAAAAACCCACCACCTGGGCCTTCACGCAACAAAACAACAAACACCTTTGATTTTAGTCAAATTTTATTATCACATGGAAGATCCAAACTCTAAGATGAATGCATTGAGCTTCTATAGGGCCTTAATAAAATAGGAAAATTACAATTTATCATATGTGATTTGGTCAAGCATAATTTAATCCTAAAATTATTTAGTTACTATATGTTGACTACCCAAAGTTTGGATTTTAAAAAAAAAATCCTTAAGGTTTTACTAAAGATATTAGTACAAAATTTTGGGGATCAAATAAATCAATTGAAAGTTTGTGAATTAAATTGTAATATGACAAAATCATAAAGAAATAAAATTTAATTTCACCTATTGTCAACTTCATTGGATAAACAATATGAAATTTCTCCTATTTTGAAATTCATTGGATATCGCAATGAATTAATCCTAATGAAACTCTCCCATGTAAATTCTCCTATTGCCAACTTCATTATATAAATAAAATGTAATTTCTCCTGTTATCAAATTCATAGGATAAAGAAATATGCATTGATCCCAATCAAACTCAATTGCATATCCAAACAAGGGTGAAGGACTAACACATCTTTTAGATTAAGTATAGGACGGGTTTAACGTTTATAGTGTTTGGGATTTCACTAGAAATGAGAATTTAGCAAAGAACATACATATATTGCCAGTGCCGGCTTTGGACTGTTTTGTTAGTCGGCGGATTTCACAATAACTTACCCAGATATATACAGCTTTCAATTCCTTCCTTTTATTAGCCCCCCATTTCTCTCACACTTTGAGTGAACAACTTTAACATTTTATCTGAGACCACAGGCTCTTGGGAGAGTTCTCTGCTGAAAAGCCAAACGTCTCCATGGCTAATCTTAATTTGCCCTACTTGTACCCTGATTAATTCCTGTAATGGGGCGATTGATGATGATCGAAAGGCAAAATAATATCTCTCTCATATTTATTTTGGTGCTTTTCATTTTATTTATTTGCATGATTTGGCAAAATTTTGTGAACACAGGTTTACATTGTGTACGTGGGGAATCTACCAAAGGGCGAAATCTCTGCATCATCTATTCATGCCAACATTCTACAAGAAGCTATATTGGCAGGTTATTAACAAAAAAGACATTGATTTTGAATGACAATTTAGATTATGAGTAATTTTTTTTTTTTTGTGTGGTAATAATTAGAAGATAGGTACTTGCTTGGGCAGGCGATGAGTGCATTAAAATCCCATAACTTTAAAATTGGACAAGATAAATGCCGTTTGCTATCATAGTATATTGGACAACAAAAAGAAATGTTTCTTCTACTTTTTTTTTTTCCTATTTTTTTAATAAAATTTTTAAATTTTTAATTTTTGGAGGAACAAACACACACACAAGGGATAGAGAATGATGTTCTAACTCAAAGTCACACTATATTCTCTACTCAAACAAGAAAACATATGCATGTACCTTTTTTTTTCACTGAATAATAAGTGATGCCATGTACTCAACTTGTCTAATGGAATGCATTGTACAGTGATGGAGTGGATTTTTTGCCATATAGCTACACGAAGAGCTTCAATGGGTTTGTGGCTAAGCTAACCATGGAGGAGGCGCAAAAATTAGAAGGTTGGTGAACTATGATTTTCAAGATATTGCTACCAACTGTTCCTTGTTTTATTTATCATGAAGTCATATATATGAAAGAAGAACGAAATTTGGTACTATAGGCATGGAGGGAATAGTGTCCGTGCTCCCCAACGAAATGAAACAACTCCACACGACAAGGTCATGGGATTTCATGGACTTCTCCCAGAATTAATGTCAATAGAACAACTTATGAAAGTGACGTTATCATTGGAATGCTTGACACAGGGATTTGGCCAAAGTCGGAGAGTTTCAATGATCAAGGATTTGGTCCACCTCCAAAAAGATGGAAGGGCATTTGTCAAGAAACGTCCAATTTCACTTGCAACAAGTAAACCATTATATCATCATCACATATAAACATAGGACATTGTTTGGCTATAAACTTGGTCAACCAACAACTGGAATATGATATATATTTCTGTCATGTGTAATGCAGATGACATATTAAATCACACTTAAGGCATTATATACACATGTTATCTTCCTATTGTTGGTTATAATTTTATGCTACAAAGCAAGTTTGATAACCAAATTTGTAGTGAAACTTTGTTCATAATCATATATATATATATATATATATATATATATATCCATACATATGTGCCATAAGCAAATACTTATAACCTATTATGCTATTCATATATATTTTTTAAAACCTTTTTTTAGATGGGTGGTCATGACATATAAACATGCATGCATGCATTCAAAAATAAACATTTATAATTATTTTAAACATTTTAACTAGAGGTAGAGAGACATAAGACTTGAAATCAAAATGAGATGTGACGATACTATAATAAATTATTATTTATTGATCTCAAAAGTTTAAATTTAATCACTCATTCTTCCAACAATTTTTATACTTAGAGTAAAATCATTGGAGGTAGATATTATCTGAGCCAAGGAAAAATAGGTCCACTTGATTTTGCTTCACCAAGATACTCCAGAGGCCATGGGACCCATACTGCATCAACAGCAGCTGGAAATCTAGTTAGTGGGGCAAGCCTATTTGGCCTTGGCTCAGGGACAGCAAGAGGAGTAGTTCCCTCTGCTCGCATTGCCCTTTACAAGATATGTTGGCCTGATGGGTGTTTAGATGCTGACATTCTTGCAGCATTTGATGATGCAATCAACAATGGAGTGGATAGAATCTCTCTTTGCGTTGGAGGGTTTCAAAGATTATTTTATGGACTCGATTGCTATAGGAGCTTTCCATGCAATGAAGAATCTTTTGAAGAATGGCATACTCACATCTAATTCTGTAGGCAATTCTGGTCCTTCTCCTGCAACAATCTCCAGTGTTTCACCTTGGTCACTATCAGTGGCTGCTAGCACCATAGATAGAAAGTTTGTGGCCAAGGTGAAGTTGGGTAATGGTCAGCTTTATGAGGTGAGTTGGATTTTTTCTCTCCATGTTGATAATTTTTTTTTATTGTTGTCTTCTATACTCAAAACTGTAGGCTGCACACCTGCACCAATGCTACTTTTCGAGGCTGGACATTGTCCCTATAATCAGACTAATCATTGACATCCAATTACAATGTGATGTTAAGAATACAAATATAACAAAATCATAGAAAGTTTGAAGCTTTATCAATGGAGGTTATGAACCGAGAGAGAGATTTGGGAGATTTGTGTAAAATGCTTCATTGAATAATTTATAGGGATCTTTGCTTATATATACAAATGCAGAGAGCGGGAAACTAGGAGAAAATAACTAACTTAAAAAACTAACTTCCCAACTAATATGGGAACAATCACATAATGATACCTGTCAACCAAATACAAACTAATTCTTAATATTAAATATTTCTTAGACTACAAACAGTTATACAAAGACTAACACTATGCGACTGTAGCTTAGCTTGTGCTTCAATCCTTGCAACTGCAACTCGTAGCTCCAACTCTTATAGCTTTAGGCTCTATGTGCTTTAGCACTTCTCCTCAAGATGGAGTGTATGTATTGAGTATGCCTATATTGGAAAGAAGCTTGAAGAACAGTGCATGCCTAAGAGGCTTTGTGAAAAGGTCTACTATTTGGTGTTTGGTGGGAACATGAAATGTTTTGATTGTTGCAAGGGTCTTCTCTCTGATGGAATGGCAGTTGATCTCCAAAAGACAGGGTTTGCAACAATATACAAAGCTGCTTTCCTATCACCATAAAAAGAAGCTAAGTGCAATTTATCATACTATTTCACTTGTCATAATAGTCATTGCCTGATATTCTTACTCTATTGATGATCTACCTACAACTTTGATTCTTGCATTTCCATAAGGTTAGTAAGGCCATGTTTGGTTTGCCCAATTCTCATCACCCATCACTCACTATTTGTGAAACCCACACTATTTGTGCTTGTTTGGCTTTGTTTTGGTTTCTCACTTTCCATCACTCCTAACTTAAAAAAGTGAGTTAGAGTGATGGAAAATGAAAGCATATCCTGCTTGTTTTTGGATCATGAGTTATGGGTGACGATAGCAAGGTTGTAATTAACTAAAGGCAAGTGAGTCCCAGCCGAAGGTTAAGTCCCATCACATGCAGAGCAAATGCCAGTGAAGTTATGGAGCCAATGGTCATATGCACTATTCAATTTCAGCTTTAATGCAATCACCTCATTGACTCTCATTTTCTCTCTTCACTTTCACATATTGCTCTGTTCTTGTATAGAAAGGTGAGAAAAGTTTCCTGGGCTTCATCTGCTCTGTTCTTCACGCATTTGGGGCCGGTTTTTTTTTTTTTTTTCTTTGTCGAAGCTGGTTCTCATTTTATGAGAGGTGGAGGGTGTAAGATTTGGAGCTTGAAGATGGTTAACAATGGCGGAAGCTTGAAGAAAGGAAAGGAAACACAGAGAAGAGAAAGATATTTCTTTGTATTGAAAAAGAAAAATGAATTTGACAATACAAGCTCTCTCTAATACATTACAACACACCCTATATATACATACTGGAATAGCTTAATCTAGAACCTTCTAGAAGGTTCTCTTCTAACAGATCCATAACTGCTTTGTAACAAACTTCCCGTAATATCCGGGCTGTTAGTTGAGAGCTTGAGGAGCAACTCTGAAACCGGAGCTAAGAACAGAGCACTAGCTGAGAGGAGGTTGGATAGAGAAGAAAACCCAGAGTCCCAAAATGACACAGTTCTGATAAATGTGAAACGACACTGTTTTTCACCACTTCATAAACACTTTGAGTTAAACGCCATCGTTTCACTATTGTATTAAACTTACTTCACTTAAGTGGAACGGCACCGTTTTTGGCCTTGGACAAACTAGTCGTTACTCTTCTTCTTTATCAGTTTTGGATACTGTGCATTTTGAATTACTTCCTTTAACATCCCCCCTCAAAACCATGGGGTCAACAGACACCATGATTTTGGATCGAAGGAAGCTAAAACGAGTAGTAGAAAGATTCTTGGTAAATATGTCTGCCAATTGATCCCCTGTAGCAACATATTTAACCTGTAGATCTCTACGTAGAACACGTTCCCTAACAAAGCGATAATCGACCTCCACATGCTTGGTACGAGCATGAAAAACAAGATTAGAGGCAATAGCGAGGGCGCTGACATTATCACACCAGAGGTTAGGAGGAGTGGGAAGAAAAATACCAAGATCCCTTAGGACTTGGCGAAGCCAAGATAACTCAGCTGCAGTAGTGGCCAAGGCTCGATACTCAGATTCAGTGGAAGAGCGTGAAACTGTGTCTTGCTTCTTGGCACTCCAGGTGATAGGATTGTAGCCAAAATACACTAAAAAACCAGTAGTTGAGCGCCTGTCAGAAGGATCACCAGCCCAATCTGAGTCAGAAAAGGCTGAAAGAGAAAGAGGGCCATGTTGAAGAAAAATCCCAAATTGAAGTGTACCATTAAGATATCGAAGAATCCTCTTTGCAGCTATCAAATGAATGTCAGTAGGATTGGCCATAAATTGACACACTTGGTGAACTGAGAAACTTAGATCAGGGCGTGTGAAAGTGAGATAATGAAGAGAGCCAACCATACTCCTGTAGTCATGAGGGTTTGAAAGGGAAAAACCTTCTGTGGGAACAAGCCTAAGGTTGGGTGCACAGGGTGACCGAGCAGGCTTGGAAGTATGCATATTATATTGAAGAAGAAGATCCTGAGCATATCTGGTTTGGCTAAGAAACAAGCCTTTGGAAGTTCTAGTAATTTGAAGGCCCAGAAAATAATGAAGTGACCCCAAATCCTTAAGTTCAAAGGTCTGGCTGAGGCTTGAAATAAGAGAGTTGATAAATTGTGGATTGTTCCCAGTGAGGACAATATCATCCACATAGACCAGAAGATAGACAACAATTTTCTCACATCTCAGAATAAACAAGGAGGAGTCAGCAAGTGAGGCTTGAAAACCCAAGTGAAGGAGTTGAGTGGAGAATCTTTCAAACCAAGCTCTAGGAGCTTGTTTAAGACCATAGAGAGATTTCCAAAGTCTACATACATGATTTGGCTTGGATGGATCAACATACCCAGGAGGCTGAGTCATGTAAACCTCTTCTCTAAGCAGGCCATGAAGAAAAGCATTACTCACATCCAACTGTCTTAAAGGCCAATCAAACTAAACAGCAAGGGAGAGAATCATTCGAACTGTTGGAGCTTTGATGACTGGACTAAAAGTTTCTTCAAAATCAATACCAAACTGTTGATGAAACCCTTTTGCAACCAGCCTAGCCTTGTATCTGCTAATACTTCCATCACTGTTGTGCTTGAGTTTAAAAACCCACTTGCAACCAACTACATTTTGTGTAGGAGAGTAGGGCACTAGAGACCATGTTCCTTGTCTTTGGAGTGCAGCAAACTCTTCATCCATAGCTTTACACCACTGTGGGTATTGAGCAGCAACCTTAAATGATGGTGGTTCAGTAATAGAGTAATCAGGCTTGACAGCTTTAATTGAACCTGAATTAGCCTTAGAAGTAGTCTTAGAAAGCATAGCCTTAGGCTTAAAGATGCCATTCTTGGACCTTGTCACCATAAGATGAGCATTAGCAGTGTGAGGAACCTGAACTTGTGAGGTCACATGTGGTGCTGTGGGAGAGGCAACAGGCATAGTTAATGGTGAGGGGACAGATGGAACGATGAGAGGGATAGATTGAGATATAGGCTGTGAAGCAGAAGGTTGTGAGGTAGACTGTGATGCAGGTTGTGATGTAGACTGTGTAACAGGTTGTGAAGCAGAAGGTTGTGAGGACGAAAGAGATTGTTCAAAAGATAAAGAAGCAGATTGTGTTGGAGTACTGTGAGGGCTAGGGGTAGGATATATGGCAGGAGAAGTAATTGGAAAAGTGTGATCAGAAGAAGAAAAGTGATGCAAGTTAGGAACTGTATATTGGGACTGACCTGAGTGCTCATGACTTGGACTGTTGGTTAAAGACTGAGAAGATAAGAATTCTGTTTCATTAAACAAAACATTTCTTGAGATGTAAACCCGAGAGGTAATAGGGTCCAAGCAAATATAGCCCTTTGTGTATGTAGGATAACCAAGGAAGATACAAGAAGTGGTATGTGGTTGAAGTTTGTGTCTGTTGTAAGGTTTCAACAAAGGAAAACAATCACACCCAAAAGTTCTAAGGTGTTTGATATCAGGTTTGGATTTGAAAAGTAATTCCCAAGGTGTCAAATTTTTGAGGTTAGGTGTAGGAAGTCTGTTAACTATATACACAGCTGTAGATATAGCATAAGACCAATAAGAAGTAGGTAATTGGGAATGAGAAAGCATAGTGAGGGCAGACTCAACCAAATGTCTGTGTTTCCTCTCAGCTACTCCATTTTGTTGGGGAGTATGAGGACAGGTGAATTGATGAACAAGTCCATTAGATAAACAGAAATTGTTAAAGGCATTTGAGGTATACTCACCCCCTCTATCAGTCCTTAACACCTTAATTCTTGTGTCAAGCTGATTTTCAACTGTGGCTTTGAAGTGTTTAAAGACATCAAGGACATCTGACTTGAATTTTAAAAGATAAAGCCAAGTAAATTTTGAATAGTCATCAACAAATATGACATAGTATAGGAAATCATTGACAGAAGTTATGGGTGCTGGACCCCATACATCAGAGTGAATTAAATCAAGAGGTTTAGTAGCTTGAAAATCAGAAGTGTTAAAATGAAGTTGATGCATTTTTCCATTCAAACAGTGTTTACAATGAGTGACAGTATCACTACTGCTCTGAGTACAGGATACATCAATTAAGGAAAGTGCACTACTCAGAACCTTATTGCTAGGGTGTCCTAATCTATGATGCCACAACAGCCAGTTATTAACACTTTTTACATGAAAAGCATAAGGTGTTTGAGGGTGTTGAGCAGATTGAGAAGACTGAAAATGAGGAGACTGTGACTGTGAAGATGATGCAGATTTATGAGTAGGAAGTTTGAAGAAGTGCTTTGAGTAGATAGGATAGACCCCATTTTCACTCAAGCCCTTGTAGAGGAGTCTCCCTGTAGGAACATCCTGGATTTTGAGTTCATTTGCATCAAAATGACAAGAACAATTATTATCAACACAGAACTTATGAACAGAAAGTAGATTCATTGCTATTCTAGGCACATGTAGGACATTTTTTAGTATAAAGTTGTGATATTTGGTATGTAGTGTAGTGTTACCTATATGGTTGATTGGTAGGGATTGACCACTACCCACAGTGACTTGTTCAGGTCCTTTGTATTGAGACTGCAGTGACAAATTGTTAAGATTGGCTGTGAGATGATCAGTAGTGCCTAAATCAGCAAGCCAAGGGTCCTGATTGTTGGTGATAGCAACATTAGATGCACTGGCCATGGCAGCAAGTTTTGTAGGTGGATTTTTGCCTTGGTAAGCAAAATCCATCCTATGGTAGCAGTCTAAGGCTCCATGTCCAGATTTTCCACATATCTGACAAGAAGGACGATCAGCCTTGAAATTCTGAGAAGCATTTTGATTCTGATAGAATTGAGAATGAAAATTCTGTGGAGAGAAATTCTGAACTGCATGTGGATTGAAATTCTGACCTCCACTGTTACTGAATTTACCTCCTCTTCCCTTATTGTTATTGAAATTGTTCCTACCTCTCCCTCTTCCAGAACCATGACTCTGTGATTGATTCTGGTGATTGCTATTAGATTTACTATTAGAAGCAAACATAGCAAGGGAATTAGGAATTAGCTTTGAGTGTTCAATCATTGCCTGCTCTTCACTCTGGAGCATGATAGCAAGCTGTTCATAGGAGATTGGATCACTCCTAGTTCGAATAGCTGAGCAAAAATGAGCATATTCTCTAGGAAGTCCTCGAAATACAATGCATATTAACTCCTCATTATCAACTATAACTCCCACAGCAAGCAACTTGTCTCTAGCAACTTTGATTTTCTGTAAGAAACCATTCACAGAATCATTGCCTTTCTTGAGACTTTGAAGTTCCAGTTTCAGATTCAAGATGTTAGCTCTTGAAGTAGAGGTGAACCTCTGTTCCAGACCTCTCTTGAGCTTGTGATTCCCACCACGAGAGAGAAAACCTGTGGAGTGAGAGTAGAGTTTATCAAGGAAAGCAAAGCTTTATCCTTGATTTTCCAAGTTTGAAACTTTGGATTCACAACTGCAGTTGGATTACCAGAAGAGTCAAGAACAAAAGGAAGTGGCCTTTGAGCAGTGCCATCAATGTGTTCAATCAAAGAATAAGCTTCTAAGATTGTAATCAATTGATGCTTCCATGGAATGTAGTTAGCATAGTCCAGCTTGATGGACATGAGATTTGACATGTTAGATAGCAAAAGTAGTGGAGATTGAATTGGTGATGGAGGCTGAGTTGGATGAGTAGAAATTTGAGGTGTAGTTGAATGATTGGTGTGAGAAGACTAAGCTGTATCTTGAGGTGTTGAAGCCATGGATCAAGGCTCTGATACCATGTAAGATTTGGAGCTTGAAGATGGTTAACAATGGCGGAAGCTTGAAGAAAGGAAAGGAAACACAGAGAAGAGAAAGATATTTCTTTGTATTGAAAAAGAAAAATGAATTTTACAATACAAGCTCTCTCTAATACATTACAACACACCCTATATATACATACTGGAATAGCTTAATCTAGAACCTTCTAGAAGGTTCTCTTCTAACAGATCCATAACTGCTTTGTAACAAACTTCCCGTAATATCCGGGCTGGTAGTTGAGAGCTTGAGGAGCAACTCTGAAACCGGAGCTAAGAATAGAGCACTAGCTGAGAGGAGGTTGGATAGAGAAGAAAACCCAGAGTCCCAAAACGACACAGTTCTGATAAATGTGAAACGACACCGTTTTTCACCACTTCATAAACACTTTGAGTTAAACGCCATCGTTTCACTATTGTATTAAACTTACTTCACTTAAGTGGAACGACACCGTTTTTGGCCTTGGACAAACTAGCCGTTACTCTTCT
Organism: Lithocarpus polystachyus; assembly: GCA_033629205.1. NCBI lineage: Eukaryota > Viridiplantae > Streptophyta > Magnoliopsida > Fagales > Fagaceae > Lithocarpus > Lithocarpus polystachyus. Next base: position 57,144,365 of record CM066168.1, read on the forward strand.
TTTTTATCAGATTTGGATATTGTGCATTTTGAATTACTTCCTTTAACAGAGGGTTTGAAGAGCTGAAGATCGGTGGTGAGAGAGTGGAGACGCTACTGAGGTCAAAGAGTGTTGAAGTTGTGGAAAGAGTGTGGAGTTGTGGAATGGGCGTGAAGAGGAGAGAGAGAGAGAGAGAGAGAGAGAGAGAGAGAGACAACGTGAGTAGGCAAAATTGCCGTTCTGTACACCTGCTCTGCAATAAATTTTTGTGAGACCCAGTGAGTGACATAAAGCTGAGTTTTTGAATTGGAAAACCCATTGAGATATTCCACCTAAACGACCCACCAAGCAGAGTTATGGGATTATTTGAGTTAGAGTTATAAGAATTGAGTTTGGAGTTTGACTAATGGGTGATGAGTGATGAGTGACCTCCAAACCAAACAAGGCCTGAGTCTTCCAAGAACACACAAAAACCACAAATTGACCTTCTAGTTTCAGGACATCCTACCTAATCAGCATAACAATATGCTTTTAGTTACAAGCTGGATAGTACAGAAAAGAAAAGACCTTGTCCTAATTTGTGTTTTAGATACTTGAGAACTATGTAAGCTGCCTGAAGATGAGGAATTTTAAGAGAATGCATGTATTGACTCAGTTTATGAACTAAATAGCTAATGTCAAATCTTGTTAAGGTCAAATATAGAAGTTTTCCAACTAATCTTCTATACATGAAAGGATCTAGGACATACTAATGAACTTAGCAAATTGTTCCATAGGAGTTTGCATATATTTACTACCCAAAAGACCTGCATCTGACAACAACTCCAAAGTATATTTTCTTTAACAAAAAGATATTCCTTTAGAATTTCTAGCAACTTTAAGACCTAAGAAATATTTCAAAGACCCAAGATCCTTGAATTTAAACTTGTTGTCTAGAAACTGTCTGCAACTGCTACATCATTACTTGCAATTAAAATATCATCAACATACACAAGATGACAAAAACAATGATGACTGAAAACTTCTCAACCTTAATACCTTAATGACCACTGATTAGTCTGAATTAGATTGTATAAAACCATGTTGAACATTGGTAGATGGCAGTTTGGCAAGCCACTGCCTACTAGCTTATTTAAGCCCATACAAAGACTTTGTCATCCTGCACACTTGTTGAGATACTACAATTTTTAATACATTGAGCATACTGAATGATATGTCACTAATTACACACACGCGCGCGCGCACGCGCACACACACACACACACACACACACACACACACACACAATCATTTAATTATCAATGCTATAGACACAATTTCTTTATAAGAAATTTCACAATTGTTAAGTTGGTTAATTGTGGGTGGTGGTCACAACTGACATTTATTGACCTATCACTTTTTTCTCTATCACCATTGTTCATTTATTAGGTGGTTGAGTTGAAGTTCATCAATCACATTCATTGACATATCGATTTATAAGATTTATGTAATAAAATTTGTAATAAATTTAGCATTTTCCTTAATAATATATTTTTTTTCCTTTGTATGCAGGGACTTTCTATAAAAACTTTTGAGCTAGAGAACAAAATGTTCCCTATTATTTATGGTGGAGAAGCCCCAAACACTAGTGCAGGTGTTGGTCCATCTTAGTCTAGGTTAATGATAATTAGAATGCTGGTTTGGAATGTATTAAAATTTTTGCTAATGTGCTCTTAATCATAGAAAAAAATGGAAAAAGTTTTCCTTCAAATTGGGTTGAACTTTGGAGAGAAATCTCCTTTGATACAATCCATTACATAACAATTTATATGAAAATCCATGAATGTTAAATCACATTATTCCTTAAATCATTTAAATAAATTACATGACTACTAAGTAGCTCACGTAATTAAAATACACATGGATAATCTTTTGAGTTGCCACAAAGTGGATTTAAGGAACAAAATAATATCAAAACTATTTTAAGTATGTTTACATGTTATTGAAGAGAATTACCTAAAGTAGTTTGTGCTAAAAAAGCACTAGGGTCTTAAAATTGAAATAGCTTTAAGTGACCTAATGTTGAAATTTGAAAATTTAAAAAAAAATATGTTTGCAATTCACTTTAAAGCAATATATATTATAATTAGTCAAACACTCTGAAAAAATAAAGAGCTTTATAATTAAAGCACTAGGGTTAAAACTCTATTTTGTACAACAATACCAAAGAAGTATTGATTTTGAAATGCAAATTCTGTTATATCGACACATTGGACAAGAAATTGGTAGAAGGAAAAATTGTTTTTTGTGATATGGAAACATTTGGGGTTGAGGGGGGGGGGGGGGGGGGGGGGGGGGGGGGGGGGGGGGGGGGGGCAACTGGTTGCCAGTGCAGTTGGTACTATAATGCAAAATACTAGATTCACTGATTTTGCCAACTCTCTCCCTTTACTTGCTTCCTGCTTGAGCTTGAATAAAGTAAGCGAAGTCAAAGACTACTATAACTCATCTAGCTATAATGAGACTACCCTACAAGTTTTCTCAAATATTGTTGCATAATACTCTGTATTAATGAGACACATAGTATATACTAAATTAAGTACATCCTTAGTTTTTGATGTTTTGTTAATTACTAATTAATAGAATACCCACTGCAACCATACAAAAAAGTATTGAGGAAAATGATGGATTGGCCCAATACGTAGCTTCCTTTTCCTCAAGGGGGCCTAACCCAATTACAAGGGACATTCTCAAGGTAATTTAAGTAAATCTCTATTTCCTACACAATGTCCCTCCCTTCTTCTTGAGTTTTGACTTTACATAATTTTATACAGCCTGATTTAACAGTCACTAGAGTAGATATTTTGGCTAAATGGTCAAAGGCTACAACTGTGACAAAAGCAGAGGGAGATACAAGAATAGTTCCATATAATATAATCTCTGGGACGTCAATGTCTTGTCCACATGCAACTGCAGCAGCTGCTTATGTGAAATCATTTCATTTAACATGGTCCCCTGCTGCAATTAAGTCTGCTCTAATGACAACAGATAATTAACGTCAAAGATACAAATTTTACTAAAAAAACCTTACAAACTAATGTTTCACCAATTATAAAGAAGTAATTCAAAGATATATTATGTATTTCAAATCTACTAATTATAATAATTGCCACAAAAATTTATAAAATTTACGTAACAAAAATATATTGTATCTTTTGAATTTTCCATTGTTAAATTTAATACCTTCAAGAGATATAAAATCACTAAATGTCTAGTCCTAGAAGTCATTTTATAAAAAAGAAAAAACTAGATTAGCTTCATCTTTACTCTTTAGTGAATTTGAAACTTTGTCCTTAAGGAACTAAATTTAAAAAAACTATTTCTATGTATAATTGATACTTTTCTGCTATTTACAACTTATGCCATGGATGTTGACAAGAACACAGATGCTGAGTTTGCCTATGGGGCTGGTCATATAAATCCCACAAGGGCCATTAACCCCGGTTTAGTATATGATGCTGGAGAGATTGATTATCTAAATTTCTTGTGTGGGCAAGGCTATAGCAACCAGTCTTTAGGACTTGTCATAGGAGATAACAGCAGTTGCTCTCAAGCAAAGAAACCTGCTTCGCATCTGAACTATCCTTCCTTTATATTATCTTCCACGTCAAAATCTATGATCACCAGCTTTTCCCTAGAACTGTGACAAATGTTGGGTCACCAGTGTCCATATACAAAGCCACTGTGAACGCACCAACGGGATTGAAAATTGATGTAATACCAAATGTCCTTTCATTTGAGTCTCTTGGGAAAATGAAATTCTTTTCCTTAAGGGTCATAGCTGAGATAAATCAAAGTATAATCTCTGGCTCCTTGATTTGGTTTGATGGGGTGCATCAAGTGAGGAGCCCTGTTGTTGCACATTTTTCCTCTTAAGAGAGCTTTTATTAATGCATGCTTATATTGGTTTTTCACTTAAGAGTGGTTAAAGAAATAAAATTCTCTCTCTCTCTCTCTCTCTCTCTCTCTCTCTCTCCATATGGCTAGCTTAGGTGTCACTTAATGGACATATTAGTATAGCCATTAATTTACGAAATGGTTGCTAATAAAAATAGACCCTAATGTTAATTTGATTTGTTTTTGAGAGCACAAGGTATTTTTATGGCAATTTGTAACCACGGGAATCATTTTTAATTTATTAAAGAAAATGATAAGAATGTTGGTAAATGTTTTATGAAAAACAATTACAATCAAACTTTAGTCCCAAATTTTTAGTTTCGACTAAATCCTTAACATGCATATGTGATGAATTCATTCATAATAGAGTGATTAAATTTAAGTTATTAAATTTTTTTTTATTTTAAAAAACAATTTTTAGTGTTTTAATATTGAAAATTGTAGTTTAAAAAAAGGTGTGTTTGGTTAGGGTGTTTGATTAAGAGTATTTGAGTTACGATTCTCAATTTAAGGTGTTTAAACACTATATTTTGAGAATACATTCAGATTAATTTTTAGTTTTTGAGTAACAACGTTGATTGTTATTGTTGTAAATACATTGAAAATCGTGAGACTCATATAATTTGACCAAACACTCTTTGAATGACAGTTGGTGGACCCTCTTTCTCTTCGTTTCACGTTCTCCTCTTTCTTTTTTTGTATCTCTTTTAAAGATTCATACCTATTAATAATTTTACTATACATGTCAAATGAGCCATCACTTAAAAAAAAAAAAAAAAACGCATACACATACCGAACATATAATTATATTATTAAAAATATAATATACAACACATTTTTACACTTTTTATATCACGAATTTCACTTGAAAACACTTTTTAGATCATAATTTTCATATAATTTTAAAAATTGTTGTTTGCAATCACATATCAAATAGGTTCTAATTTAGCACATGTGATTTTGTCAAACACAATTTAATCCTTAAATTATCAAGGGTTAGGTTTGACTCCTTTAAAATTGGAATTAATATGAAATTGTTAAAGTTGCATCTAAATTAACGTATTTTAAATTTTGTTGGACCAACTTTAAATTATCACTTAGCCTCTTGTGGTTTGACTCATCCCAAGTTTGTCCTACAAAGCTTTTAATTACTAAAAGTTAAAAGGGCCGGCTCTAGGCCTAGGGCCCCTTCCAGAGAAAGACCCCAATTTGGGCTAATTTCATCACAGCCCAATTTGATCTGAACTTACCACCTCTTATCTTAAATTATTCTCATTTGTTTTCTTCTTTTGTTTCTTTGATTCTGTTAATGAATTTATATTTCCACTAGTTGATATTTGAATTGAGAATGCAATAAAATCGACACTTTAGCAAAGAAATCTATAATAATAATAATAATAATAATAATAATAATAATAATAGGTAAAGCTGAGAAAAAATCCAATTAGATTTCAAATTGGAATTAAATTAGAATCTAATTTTATGCCATGTGTCCTATCTAATTCGAGTTTTTAAATTTTTGTGCAAGGTGAGTTAATTTAATGTAAAAATTGGATTTTAATTAGAATTTAATTTTGCGCCATGTATCCCATCTAATCTAAATTTTTTTAATTTTTGTGTCAAATGAGTTAAGTTAGTGTAAAAAACGAAGAGTCCAATATAAGTAAATAATAAAAATATATAATTTTTAAATAATTTTATATTTATGAGCCTTTTTTTTTTGTATAACTAAAAACAATTCAAGTTAATGAGTTTATATATATATATATATATATATTAATAGTCAAAACTAAGAGAAAATCCAATTAAATTCTAAACTAAAGTCTAATTTTGCGCTACATGTCTCATCTAATTTTTAAATTTGTATTTCAAGTAAATTATTAGGTGCAAAAATTAAAGAGTGTAAATTTAATTAGATTCTAAATTGAATTTTAATTGGAGTTCAATTTTGCGCATGTGTTTCATCTAATATTTTAATTTTTGTAGTAAGTAAATTATTGAATGCAAAAATAGAAGAGTCTAGATTTAATTAGATTCTAAATTTATATATATGTAATTGTGGTTGTTTTTAAATGTATTCGTGCATATGCACAGAGTTACACTATAGTATATAATAAAACAGAGATTGAAGTGGGTCATAGTTAACGTTCCATTCATTGATAGGCTTCGGGCAATTGTGTTTTTTTGTTGGCGGGCTTAACAAAAGCTGTTTGAGACCCAAAGTCTTAAAAAATTAGATTCAATTCCATCCATTATAAGAAGTCCATTTCTTTTCACAACATGAACATTGCTAGGCTTTGTACTGTTTGTTTGTTTGTTGGTGTGCTTCACAATAGCTTACCATTTGAGAACCCAAAAGTCAGCTTTCAATTCCTTCCTTTATATATATAGCCCACATTTCTCTCATGCTTTGAGTGAACAACTTAACAGTTAACTACACCACAAGCTCTTGGAAGAGTTCTCTCATGGAAAGCCAAACATCTCACTTTCCATGGCTGATCTTAATTTGCCTTACTTGTACTCTGCTTAATTCTTGTTATGGGGCGATTGATGCTGATCGAAAGGCATAACATCTCTCTATTAAGCCTATTAGTATTACTATTGCCTCTCTTTTTCCCTCATCTTTTTTAATCTGATAACTCGTGGTTCAGCATTGTGATCAAAAGAATGACTAGCTAGACAGCCAGGTTGCATTAAACTCATTGATTTTGCAAGAATCAAAAATTATTTTCGACTTAAAGACTTGGGCTTGGGTTTATTTTGAAATTTGATTGGGCGAAGCCTATACAAAAAGTTCCTACGCATTTTGGTATTTTTCATTTTATATATTTATTTATTTGTATGATTTGGCCAAATTTTGTGAACATACACAGGTTTACATTGTGTACAAGGGCGATCTACCAAAGGGCGAAATCACTGCATCATCTATTCAAGCCAACATTCTCAAAGAAGTTATTGACAGGTTATTAATGAAAAGACATTGATTTTGAATAAAAATTTAGATTGTGGGTACTTTTTTTAAAAAATAATTAAATGACAGGTGGTTGGGCAGGCGGTTGAGTGCATTAAATAACCATAATTTTAAAATTGGACATGATACATGCTGTTTGCTATCATAGATTCATAGTGACACAAAAAAGTGTTGTGAAATTAAAATGCAAAAATGCGTATAAACAAACACAATGCATTATCTAAAGAGTTCACTAAGTGATACCATGTGCCTAACTCGTCGATTTTTTGCTATATAGCTACACGAAGAGCTTCAATGGATTTGTGGCTAATCTAGCCGAGGAGGAGGCGCAAAAATTAGAAGGTTAATTTTTTAAACTTTGTTTTTCCAGAAATTGCTATCAACTGTTCCTTGTTTTAGTTATCATGAAGACATGTATGAAAGAAAGAAAGAAATTTTGGATTTTAGGGATGGAGGGAGGAATAATGGCCATGTTTCCTAACAAAAAGAAACTAGTCCAAACTCCAAACAATAAGGTCATGGGACTTTATTGGCTTCCCCAAGAATGTCAATGGTATAACTTTGAAGGCGACGATGTTTGACTAAGGATTTGGCCGGAGTCAGAGAGTTTCAATGATCAAAGATTTGGTCTACCTCCAAAAAGATGGAGGGGCATTTGTCAAGAGTCATCCAATTTCACTTGCAACAAGTAAACCATTACTGACATATAAACATACATACATGTATATGCACGCACACACACAAATACTTATAACCCAATATGATATGCCCCACAAGGCTGCAACTTACCAATTCAAAATTGATGAAGTTTGAAGTTTAAATAATTATTTATTGCAAATTAGGATATTATTTGAGATTTTGTTTGACTTTTTTTTTCACTTTTTTAAATATTAACATTGATATACCATGTTAAATATACTAGAATAGCAAATACTTATAACCCAATATGATATGCCCCACAAGGCTGCAACTTACCAATTCAAAATTGATGAAGTTTGAAGTTTAAATAATTATTTATTGCAAATTAGGATATTATTTCAGATTTTGTTTGACTTTTTTCTTTCAATTTTTTAAATATTAACATTGATATACCATGTTAAATATACTAGAATAGATGCGGAAGCGAAAAAAGAAAATAAAGATTAAAAAGTACGAGGGTTATGTGGTTGAGTCTAGCAGCCTATATCCACAGAGAAAACTCTTAAGGGTTACATCTTTAATATATAAAAATGTAGTACAAATCTTATATCACAATGAACCATAACATGAATATATATAGTATGCTAAACCCTAAACTAATCATACATTAACTATGGTCAATAGACTTCTAGAACAAGAGACTTGGCTTCACACATAGAAAGATTGGGCTTGAGCTTATTACATTTGGCAAATATATCTTTAACATATCTCTAACATAATTTGTATTTAAATAGGAGTTGGTTCCTTTGTTTTAGGATTAGATTGTGATGAGGTTACCCCATCTAGGGTCGGCTCACTATATTATGAGGCCTAAGGCGAAAAATTTTTGTGGGAGTTTTCAATTCTAAATATTAATTAACTATTTATTTGACCTACTATTTTATATACTTTTTTTTTTTGTATTAAAATTGTTCTTGTTTTTTGAGATGTGAAATTTCTAATTAAGTTTTTGTATTTAAATTTTATTTACATCTCTTTCACAAGTTTTTAGGAAAATTTTGTCATTGATTATTTGGCACACTCATAATAATTTTTTTTTTTTTTTTTTGTTGAAATAGTTTATAATTTCAATTGAGTTGGATTTCTACCAGCTCAATATTTTGGAGGTCTTTTTGGAGGTGAGGGGAAAAATTGCAAAACACACCTATGTTTTTTTCTATAAAAATGATTTTTTTTTTTTTACATTATTAAGACATTTTAATACAATTTTGGTGGCTTTTTGCTTATGCATTTGGGGGCCTTAAAACTCTTTATTTTATTTATTTTTAAGTGGGGCCTTAGGCCTCGAGCCGGCTCTAATTTTATTCTTAGCTATTTATGTAAGTTCAACACATTAATGAAAATCAAGTGGAAAGTTAATTGAAAAAATCTATTCCCTCTTTCAAATTCAGGAGGCTAGTCATAGGAATAGGAAGAAGTCCTGTCAAATTTTCTTTTGACCATCTTTCAATTGTTGATATGATATATAAGGACCACTACTACAAATAGTTCTACACCCTTGATCATTTGGACCTTCATGCAGAAAAACAACAAACATCTTTGATTTTTAGTCAAATTTTATTATCACTAGTTATAGTTAAAGTCGCATTGCACGGTTTTGATCATAAACACATAAAATGATTTTAATCATAAACACATAAAACATATAATTTTATTGAGAAACAATTAGCTAAATGAATTATTATTGCATGCATTTCAAAGTTATCATCTAGTCTTACATAGTATATGATGTAAGATCCATGGTCTTAGAAGAATGCATTGAACTTCTATATATAAGGTCTTAATAAAATAGGAAAATTACAATTTATCATATTGTGAATTGGTCAATCATATTTAATCATCAAATTATCAATGAGATTGAATTAAAATGAAATCATTAAGGTTCTATCTACATATTAACAGATTTTATATTTTTTTGACCAACATTGAATTATAACTTTGCCCCTTGGTCATTGAAGCGAAGGCAGCCTCCAAAGCTCTCCAATTTGCAATGAAATTGGGCTTCAATCAGGTGGTTCTTGAAGGCGATTGTCAGGTCCTTATGAACGTTCTAAATGAGGATAGTTATTTCTTATCCACTGTTGGTTTGCTTATTGATGACATTTGTTTTGATGCAAGTTTTTTTTAATCAATTACGTTACTCTCATGTAAAGAGAGAATGTAATAAGGTTGCTCATTCTTTAGTTCCATATGCTTTAGGAATTTCAAATTTTTGTGTGTAGCTGGAGGATGTTCCACCACCTTTGTTTTCTGTTGTCCGAGCTGACATTGTTAGTTTTTATTAATAAAAAGTTTATGTTTGTCCCTCAAAAAAAAAAAAAAAAAAAAACTTAGCCCCTTGTTGTCACTATATATATGTTGACTACCTAAAGTTTGGATTAAAAAGAAATCCTTATGAGGACAAATTTAACGGTTTCATTTTAGTATAGTTTTTTGAGGGATTAAACATATTAATTGAGAATTTATGAATTAAACTGTAATATGACAAAGCCATAGGAAAAAAAAGGTAATTCCACCAATTGTCAACTTCATAGGATAAACAAAATGCAATTTCCCCTATTGTGAAATTCAAATGGATAACGCAAATACGCAATGCATTGATCCCGAAACTTTCCCATGTATTTTCCCCTATTGACAACTTCATTGCATAAATAAAATGCAATTTCTCTTATTATCAAATTCATAGGATAACAAAATGCATTGATCTCCTATCATACTCAAAAGCATATCCAAACAAGAGTGAAGGACTAGCATCTTTTAGATGAAATAGAGGACAGCTTTAACGTTTAGTGTTTGGGAAAATACACTAGAATTGACAATTTAGCAAAGAAAGATTTGATAAAACAGATTAAAGTGGGTCATAATTAACTTCCACTCATCAATTGGTGTTGCAATGTGAACAGCTAACTTTGGACAATTGTATTTATTGGCGGGCTTAACAACAGCTGTTTGAGAATCCAATGACTTAAAAAGCATAATTTAAAATCCATCCTTTGCAAAGCCCATTTAACAATAGCTTAGCTGTTTGAGAAACCAAAGACAACTTTCAATTCCTTCATTTAAATAGTTCATTTCGCTCATGTTTTGAGTGAACAACTTTAATAACAGTTAACTAGAGCACAGGTTTTTGAAGAGTTCTCTGATGGAAAGCCAAACGTCTCTGCAGCCATGGCTGATCTTAATTTGCCTTACTTGTACTCTGCTTAATTCCAGTTATGGAGCGATTGATAACGATCGAAAGGCATAATATCTTTCTCTCATAGGCCTATTAGAATTATTTTTTTTCTTCTTATATCTATATAATCTGATAACTCATGGGCCGGCATTGTGAACAAAACAACAGGTTGCAATCAACTCATTGATTTGCAAGAATCAAAATTTATTTTACGACTTAAGACTTGGGCTTGGGGTTTACTTTGAAATTTGAATGGGCGAAGTCTTTACAAAAAGTTCTATATGTATTTTGGTGCTTTTCATTTTATATTTATTTATTTGCATGATTTGGCCAAATTTTGTGAACACAGGTTTACATTGTGTACATGGGCCACCTAAAGGGCGAAATCTCTGCATCATCTATTCATGCCAACATTCTACAAGAAGTTATTGGCAGGTTATTAATTAGTAAAAAAGGCATTGATTTTGAATGACAATTTAAATTATGAGTACTTTTATTTTTTAATAATTAGAAGATGGGTACTTGCTTGGGCAGTCGATGAGTGCATTAAAATACCATAATTTTAAAATTAGGCATGATAGATGCTGTTTGCTATCATATATATATATATATATATATATATATATATATGTCAGACAATAAAAAAAAATGTTTCACCCTTTTTTTGTGTGAAACAAACATATAATGCACACTACAAATTCCACTTAAACAAACAAGTATGCGTTTCTAAAAAGATCACTGAGTGATACCATGTACCTAACTTGTCTAATGGAATGCATTGTACAGTGATGGAGTGGATTTTTTGCTATATAGCTACACGAAGAGCTTCAATGGGTTTGTCGCTAAGCTAACCAAGGAGGAGGCGCAAAAATTAGAAGGTTAATTTTTTGAACTATGTTGTTCTAGAGATTACTACCAACTGTTCCTCGATTTAGTTATCATGAAGTCATATATGAATAAGAATGAAATTTTGGATTTTAGGCATGGAGGGCATAGTGTCTGTGTTCCCTAATGAAAAGAAACGACTCCACACGACAAGGTCATGGGATTTCATGGGCTTCTCCCAGAATGTTAGTAGAACAACTTTTGAAAGCGAAGTTATCATTAGAATGCTTGACACAGGGATTTGGCCAGAGTCGGAGAGTTTCAACGATCAAGGATTTGGTTCACCTCCAAAAAGTTGGAAGGGCATTTTTCAAAAATCGTCCAATTTCACTTGCAACAAGTAAACTATTATATCGTCATCACATATAAACATATCAATGTTTGACTACAAAATTAGTTATAGTCTTAGACTACAATCAACAATAGGAAGATAACATGCATCCCAATCATGTGCAATGCATAGGACTTACAAAACAACATTTGATTGTATACAATCGTTTTAAGTAAATTATGTGCACTGCATATGATTAGAACACATGTCATTTTTCTATTGTTGGTTATAGCCTTAGGCTACGTCCATGATTTTAGCCAAACTATGTCTATGAACATACATTCATGCACACACATGCAAATACTTATAACCTAATCATATTTTTAACTTTTTAAAATGGTTGGAGATGACTATATATAAACAAGCATGCACAGTCATAAACAAATATAACGATTTAAAACTTTTTAACTCGAAGATAAAGCAAATATAAGGTTCGGAATTAAAACTCCCTGTTCTAATAATATAGTTATTATTTATTGACCCAAAAGTTTAAATTTCATAACATAACCATATATCCTTCTAACAATTTTAATTCCTACAGCAAAATTATTGGAGCTCGATACTATAGAAGTGGAGCAACAATAGGTCCCCATGATATTGCTTCACCAAGAGACTCTGAAGGCCATGGGAGCCATACTGCAACAGCAGCGAGAAATCTCGTAACTGGGGCAAGCCTATTAGGCCTTGGCTCAGGGACAGCCCGAGGAGGAGTTCCCTCTGCTAATATTGCTGTTTACAAGATATGTTGGTCTGATGGGTGTTATGATGCTGACATTCTTGCGGCATTTGATGATGCAATCAGCGATGGAGTGGACATAATCTCTCTTTCAGTTGGAGGGGCTCCTACAGATTATTTTAAGGACTCGATTGCTATAGGAGCCTTCCATGCAATGAAGAATGGTATACTCACATCTAATTCTGCTGGCAATTCTGGTCCTGCTCCTGCAACAATCTCCAATGTTTCACCTTGGTCACTGTCAGTGGCTGCTAGCACCATAGATAGAAAGTTTGTGGCCAAGGTGAAGTTGGGTAATGGAGAGCTTTATGAGGTGAGTTGGATTGCCTTTCTATTCATGTACATTATTTTCTTTAATAGTGTCTTCTATTCTTATAATTGTAGGCCACACCAATGATACTTTTCAAAGCTGGACATTGTCCTATGATCATACTAATCATTGGCATTTAATCAATCATAGAGTGACATTAGGAATACTATAAATTTTACTATATGGAGCTTGCAGAATAATGTGTCTTTAATCACATAATTTTTTTTTATCAGTAACGCTATAGGCATTTTCAAAAGGTGGTAAATATTGTACATTTCTTGCAAATGTGTACAATATTTGCCATTTTTATGGCTACAATATAAATTTACATTGAAATATAAAGATCCTTTTTTTACAATAAATTTCATAATTGCTAAGTTGGTTGGTTTTGAGTGGTGGACACAACTACATTTATGAATCCACCACTTTTTTTCCATCATTATTGTTCATTTATTAGGTGGTTAAGTTGAAATCCAACAATCACATTCATTATTATATGAAATTGTAAATGTTATGTAATAAAATATGTAATAGCGTGAGAATTTCCCTTACTAATAATGTTTTTTATTGTATGCAGGGACTTTCTATAAACACTTTTGAGCTAGAGGACAAAATGTTCCCTATTATTTACGGTGGAGACGCCCCAAACACTAGTGCAGGTTACAGCCCGTTCGACTCCAGGTTATTGAGGATATAGAATATTGGTTATGAATATATTGAAGTTTTACTAATGTGCTCTTAATCATAGGAAAAAAAAATGGAAATCTTCTTTGATCGAATCCATTACAAGAAAATTTATATGAAAATCTATGTATGATAAATCGTATTATTCGTAAAATCATTAAAACAAATCACATGACATCTAAGTAGCTCACATAATTAAAAATACTCATGGATAATCATTTAGTTGCCACAAAGTAGATTGGAGGGAATTTTCTCTAATCTTTGAATGAAAATTATGTCCAACTAACTCCACTTCTCTTGCTACATAAAGCATTTGTTAGCATCATATAATAGAAGCATTCGCGGTTGGGAGAAAATAATATCCAGACTTTAACAAAAAAAATAATATCGAGACTACGTATACATGCATGTTATTGAAGAAATTTACGTAAAGCACTTCAATCTGAAAATTGGAGGTATTGTCAACGCAATAAAAATTATTATAACTAGGTTCTTAAAATTGAAATAGCTTTAAACGAGCTAATGAAAATTTCATGAAATATTTTGGCAATGCACTGTTTATGCTTAATAAATTCATAACTTTAATGAACTATATACTATGATTAGCCAAACACTTGAAAAAATAAAGAGTTTTACAGTTAAAGACTGGGGTTAAAACTCTATTTCATTCAGCAACATCAGACAGGTATTGATTTTGAAATGCAGATTCTGTTTTACCGGCACATTGGACAAGAAATCAGTAGAAGGAAAAAATGTATTTTGTGATACGGTAACACTTGGGGACCAAGGGGGGGCCAACTGGCTGCCGGTGCTGCTGGTACTATTATGCAAGCTATAAGTTACACTAATGTTGCCTTCTCATTCCCTTTACCTGCTTCGTGCTTGAGCTTGAAGAACGAAAGCGAAGTCAAAGCCTACTATAACTCATCTAGGTATAATAAGATTGCCCTATAAGTTTTCTCAAATATTGTAGCATACAACTCTGTTCTAATAGTATATACCAAATTATTTACATCCTTAATTTTTGATGTTTTGTTAATTACTAATAGCATACCCACCGCAACTATACAAAAAAGTATTGAGGAAAGTGATGAATTGGCCCCATACGTAGCTTCCTTTTCGTCAAGGGGGCCTAACCCAATTTCAAGGGACATTCTCAAGGTAATTTAAGTAAATCTCTATTTCCTACACAATGTCCCTCCCTTCTTCTTAAGTTTTGACTTTACATAGTTTTATACAGCCTGATTTAACAGTCCTTGGAGTAGATATTTTGGCTGCTTGATCAGAGGCTACAACTGTGACAGGAGTAGAAGGAGATACAAGAATAGTTCATATAATATAATTTCTAGGATGTCAATGTCTTACCCACATGCAACTGCAGCAGCTGCTTATGTGAAATCGTTTCATCCAACATGGTCCCCTGCTGCAATTAAGTCTGCTCTAATGACAACAGGTAATTAAGAGTAAGCGATGCCAAAGATATAAATTTAACTAATTAATGTTGTAAAATAATGTTTCACCAATTACAAAGAAATAATTTAGACATTCATATATTATGTTGTTCAAATCTACCCATTACATTAATTGCCACATCAATTTATAAACTTTATTTAATAAAATATATTGTATCTTTATCATTTTCCATTATTAAATTTAAAATCCTCTAGAAGTCATTTTATAATAGAAAAGAAAGTAGACTTCATTTTTCTTTTACTCTTTAGGGAATTTGAAACGGCATGTGTGTTTAGAGAACTAAATTAAACAACCTATTTATATGTATAACTGATACCCTTATGTTGTTTACAGCTTATCCCATGGGTGTTGACAAGAACACGGATGCTGAGTTTGCTTATGGGACAGGTCGTATAAATCCTACAAGGGCCATTAACCCTGGTTTACTATATGATGCTGGAGAGATTGATTATGTAAATTTCTTGTGTGGTCAAGGCTATAGCAACCATTCTTTAAGACTAGTTGCAGGAGATAACAGTAGTTGCTCTCAAGCCACAAAGAAACCTGCTTCACATCTAAACTATCCTTCCTTCATATTATCTTCCACATCAAAATTTGTGTTCACTTGCATTTTCCCTAGGACTGTGACAAATGTTGGGTCACTAGTGTCCACATACAAGGCCATTGTGAATCCACCAACTAGACTAAAAATTGAAGTAATACCAAATTTCCTTTCATTTGAGTCTGTTGGGCCTTCAAGGTAGCAGCAAGGGCATTGCTTTTCCCAATAGTCTTGAGTTAAGTAGGACATTCTTGTTTCATGTGTCCAAAACCTTGACATCCGAAGCATTTTGGTCCGGAGGGAACAGTGTACTGACCACCATCCCTAGCACCCTTCTTCCCTCTATCTTGGCTCTTGAATTGTGAAGAACTAGATTGCTTACGATCTTTATCGAATCCTTTCGCATTGGCATTCTTCATGAAATTTTTGAACTGCCTCATGATATAGGATTTCATCTTAGAATCTTCATCATCAGAAGACTCATCAGTATCACTACTTTTGGCCTTCAAAGCTATGCTCTTGCTCTTGCTTAATTTCCCGTTCCTAGACAAACCCAATTCATAGGTCTGCAAGTTGCCAACCAGCTCTGTTAAAAAAATTTGATCAATGTCCTTTGATTCTTCAATGGCGGTGATCTTAGCATGGAATCTCTCCAGAAGAGATCTGAACACCTTTCTGACAATCTTGGGTTCTGGAATGGTTTCTCCAAGATTAAATGCATAGTTCACTATGTCCTTCAGCTTGGTGTAGAACTCATCAAATTTCTCATCCTCCTCCATCTTAATCTCTTCAAAGCTCGTGGTTAGCCTTTGAAGTTTTGAATCCTTGACAACCTTAGTTCCTTCATAGGTTGTCTAGAGGATAGTCCATGCTTCCTTCGCAATTTCAGTGGAGGATATCTTCTTGAACTCCTCATTCGTGACCGCACTGAATAAAGCATTCAATGCTCTACTGTTGAAATTTATTGCTTTGATCTTAGCATCATCCCAATCAGTCGACGCTTCCTTTGGCTTGATCCAGCTTATCTCCACAGCTTGCCACACTTTCTCATCTAAGGATTGCAAAAAAGCTCTCATGCATACTTTCCAGTATACATAGTTAGTGTCATCAAATAAAAAAGGTATAATTAGAGACTATCCTCTATCCATAACAAACAGGGGTCAATGGATCACACAGTAAAGATTAACCCTAATCAGAGTGTGCCCGCTCTGATACCACTTAATAGGCTAAGAATGTATTGACTCCTTGGGTAAATTAACCAATTAATTAGCCAAGTAAATTAACCAATTAATTAGCCAAGTAAATTAATTAAGTCAATTAACATGCAATAAGCGTGGTAGCACAAACAAATCACCAAATAACTAAATACAATGGAAATTAAATTTGATACGGGTGATTTTTTTATGAATGGGGAAAACCACTGAGGCAAAACCCCACCAAGTGAATTTAAGGTTACCACTCTCGAGAATTCACTATTATCAAAACAAGTGGTTACAAGTAAAGGAATCCTAATACCTTATACCAACCTACAGTTGAACTCTTACTTCAATACCCAATTGGACTTGCAATGTAGTAACAATCTCTCATTTCAATGTACGGCTCTCAATACGTGACTAACCAATCGATGCACGGATCCAAGTACGCGACTAACACACCAACTTGAGAAGAATTGTTGGCTGCATAATTCTTCAGTTCATCCACACGATGGAGATTAATAAGCTCCTTGGTTACAAAACCCTACGGCATACAAACACAACAGCTTCTTCAAGAGAAAAATAAACTAGGGCAAATTGTCTCCGGTCACAATATGCATCACTAATACCTTTGCATCAAGTTTCATTAACTGAGATGGTCCTTAAAATAATCTTTATATATGCCTAGGGTTGTGAGAAAAGAAAACCTAAACACATAGTATAGATATGCGTGAAAAACAAATCTGAAAATTTGAATTTCGTAATTCTCGATAGATATAGTTGTTCAGTTATCTATCGAGTATCAAAGAATTAAACCTCGATAGATACATCAGTCAAGCTATTTGTTAGGCTTTAATGAACAGCACTTCTTCACTTGATCTTGGACAGATTTGAATGGCTTCAATACTTGGACTTAAACCTTGTTCCTTGAAGTATAAAACACATCCTAGATCCACTCAATTACAAGTAAAGTGCGTTTTGTCAAAGAATTAACCAATTATAAATAACATATGTTCTTAACATGTTCCACATATGTCATAACACTTGACATCTTGATATTATCTTTTCATTTTTGATGTTTTAAAATGGTATGATGATTACTTTAGAAATGCACTTGATCAGTTTATTTAATGGGATTTCTAAATGCTCCAGAGATTCATAACTTACAAGTTACAGCCAACTACTTTTAAGAGTTCTAGATAATGTTCATAATACTCGCAAATAGTTGTAGAAGCATAAACTGTGAAATAGTTTCCAGTGGCCTTGAAAGAATCAATACTTATCTATACTATTACAATTACTAACATATCGGACAAAATGGGCAAATGCCCTTTTCGTGCAAAAAGAGTGGTATTTTGCCCCCTTTCTCAAACTAATTAGGAAAATGCCCTTCTTTTGTAACTCGATTTTCTAAAAATTGAGTTAAATTTTTTTTTTTTCTGAAGTCCTATAGCGGCGTTTTAAGGAGTCTATAGTGATATTTTAAGGACCTATAGTGGCGTTTTGGAACTTGAACTCTATGAACTCAAGTTATGTGCAAATTTTTTTATTTTTTTTTTGCCTATAACTCGAGTTCATGGAGCTCGAGTTCCAAAAGGTCACTATAGGTCCTGAAAACATCACTATAAGCTCCTTAAAAACGCTACTATAGGGCTTAACTCGATTTTGAAAAAATCGAGTTTCAAAAGAAGGGTATTTCTCTAATTAGTTTGGAAAATAGGGCAAAATGCTGGATTATTTTTTTAAAAAGGGCATAGGCCAATTTTGTCCGTAACATATCCGTTTGAGTTTTGCTTATGTTAGGCATATATATGGTTACATGACAATTTATATGAGAACCTACGTATATTAAATCACATTTTTCTTTAAATCATTATAAAAAATCGTATGATTGTTAGATAACTTATATGATTAAAAATATACGTGAATAATCTTTTGAGTTGTCACAAAGTGGATTGAAGGAGCATTCATATTTAGGACAAAATAATATCAAGACTATGAATACATGCTATTGAAGAGACTTACATGAGGTACTCAGTGCTGAAAAACGCTTCAAGCTAAAAATTGGGGGTTTCAGCAACCCAATAAAAACTATTTAACTAGGTTCTTTAAATTGAAAATAGCTTTAAATGGCTAATGTTTGATATTTGAAACTTTCAGGAAAAAATTTAAAAAAAAAATGTCTACAATGCACTATGTATGCTTTACATATTTCATAACCTTAAATCGCTATAAAGCATTAATAAATTAAAGAGTTTTACAATTAAAGCTCTAGCGTTAAAACTCTACTTCTTACATCACTACCAAACGGGTATTGATTTTGAAATGTAGAATCCGTTTGAACAACACCTTGGACAAGACAATAGCAGAAAGAAAAATTGTTCTTTGTGATATTGCAACTGGTGCGCAAGGGCAACTGCTTGCCGATGGGCTACTGGTTGCCGATGCAAGTGGTACAATAATGCAAGATGCAAGGTTCACTGATGTTGCCTTATCTTTCCCTTTACCTGCTTCCTTGTTGAGCTTGAAGAATGGAAGTGAGGTCAAAGACTACTATAACTCATCTAGGTATTTTCTTAAATCATAATAGTGATTTACTAATGAGATTGCCCTATCTTTTCTTGAATATTGTTGCATATCTTTTCTTGAATATTGTTGCATATACTATGTTTTAATAAAACACATAGTACCATATTAATTGTATCCTTTCTTGTGTTTTGTTAATTCCTAGTAGAGTAACCTTGGCAACTATACAAAAAAGTATTGAGATAAATGATGAATTGCCCCATATATAGTATCCTTTTCATCAAGGGGACCTAACCTAATTACAAGAGCGAAAACGAAGAAAGGAAGTAGCTGCTTAGCTTAGCTTAGCGTTCTTTTTTGGCTGCATGGTTAGAGGGTACAACTGTGACAGGATTAGACAGAGATACAATAATAGTTCCATATAATATAATCTCTAGGACGTCAATGTCATGCCCACATGCAACTGCGGCAGGTGCTTATGTGAAATCGTTTCATCCAACATGGTCCCCTGCTACAATTAAGTCTACTCTAATGACAACAGGTAATTAATAAAGAGTGATGCCATTGATACAAATTTTACCAAAAAACTTTACAAACTAATGTTTCACCTATTTCAAAAAAGTAATTCAGACAATCATATATTATGTTGTTCAAATCTACGAATTATATTAATTGCCACATCAGTTTATAAAATTTACTTAACAAAATATATCGTATCTTTTATCATTTTCCATTATTAAATTAAAAACCTTTGAGAGATATAAAATCACTAAGGACGCAAGTAGCTGTTAGTGAACCACTTTGTAGTGTTAATGAGTGGAGTCCACAGTTTTGGCAAAAAGTTGGGTTAAAAAGGTGAGATATGTGATTGGATTTTTAAACCAAACAGATGTTTTGGGGTTTTTGAGTGAAAGTGGGATTTGAGTTATGAGTTATAAGTTATGAGGTTGAGTTATGAGTTGTGAAAACTAACTTATGAAAACTGAGTCATGGAGAAACCAAACGAGCCCTAAATGTCTAGTCCTATAACTCATTTTATAATAAAGAAGAAACTAGATTGGCTTAATCTTTTACTCTTTAGTGAATTTGAAACTTTTCCCTTAAGGAACTAAATCAAACAAACTATTTCTATGTGTAGACACTCGATTTTGCACCCATGATTTAATCAAGGAAGATGATTGGAATGATCATCCATGTATCCAAAATATCATTCTTGCATTGCATGCATCAATTTGTTATTGCGTCACATACATCAATTTGTTCTTGCATTGCATGCATCAGTCTATTCATTGCATATCATAAAAATGATCTTGAGGTTCTAACGGTCGCGATAGTATGCCCAATTTCCAAATCGGACCGTTGGATCAAAAGATATCACATGATCAAGTTTGCACAGTCCATATGCATTGTGTCTAGGTAGAGTCAACCGCGCATGATTAATTCAAATTAATTCTAGTTGGCCGAACAATTAAAATTAATTGAATAATTCTGTGATTGGTTGATAATTAATGTCTAAAGTAGGGGTGCATGCATTGGAATAAAAGGGATGATTGGATAACAATAAAATTGTGGACAATCTGAATTTTATCAAGATTTATTTTAAGATATTTATCTATAAAATAATTGTTCTTAAAAAGTCTGAATTATCTAAAAAAGAGATTAAAAAAAATCATGGACGGAGGATGAAAACACATCTAAGTGCAAGGACCGGTCAAAAAACCCTAGAAGAGGAGTCCAAACGGCACCCGGACACGAAAGAGCGTTCGGTGCCCAAGAGCCAATTTGGCACTTTTGGAGTGCCAAACGGCACTTCAAAAGGACCAAATTTCCCCTTTTTGGGCTTTGGCCGAATGGCCTTCGAGTGACAAAAAGGCATACCATTTTCGATCTTTTCGCAAAAGGATGCGTTTGGGTTCACATCTTAATCGTTCGTGCCTATTTTTTAGAGTCTTCTGGCCTCTATAAATAAAGACTGAACCTCATAATTCAGCACCTTTTTTTTACGCTTTGAGAGGCATACATTTTTACGCTTCTGGCCTCTCTGATTTTCTGTTGAAGCTAGGGTTTTTAGGTTTCAAAGATAATTGCATAAATTTCTTTCAACCCTAAAACATCCTCTCAAGTAGAAGAGTGCTCATGCAAGAGGTTGCTTTCTAACCCTTTTGTTTTTATGTTTCTTTTTTCATTATGATGCATGTTTAATTGTTTCAAATGTTCATATTCTACCTTGTTAATTTAGTTTATGATAATATGTTCTTGATTCCTTTATTGTTGCTATAATCTGTTTCTTAGTTTTAAAGATCTGCATGTAATTAACTCTTTTTCTTCTAAATAAAGAAGATCTACATCTTCCTTAAATGTAAATCTGAATTTTTCTTCACAATAAAACAGATCTGCATCTTCCTTAGATGTAGATCTGAATTTTTCTTCCCAATAAAACAGATCTGTGTCTTCCTTGGATGTAGATCTGAATTTTTTTTTTTTCAATAAATCAAATCTGTGTCTTCCTTAGGTACATATCTAATTTTTTTTAATGCATGCAGATTTTTGAAATAAAGAAAAAGATTAAACATGATTGTATTTGTGTTTGTTTTATTCATGTTGCATAAATTTAAATTATGAGTGAAATTCTCTTCAAAATATATTTTCCATTTTTTTTAAAACGTATAAAAAAACATATTTGATTTTTTATCAAAAAAAAAACATTTTTATTATTACAAAACAAATTTGATCTTTACAAAGTTAAAACCACCTTTTTTTACATACTACAAAACAAATTTGTTATTTTGATAAATCAAAATCAATTTTTTTTACCAATCCAAACAAATCTGAATTTTTCGAAAAAAAAAAAAAACAAAAGAAGAGAAGAGACTTCATTCATAAATAAATTTGTGTGATTTTTTTTTTTCATATGTTCAACATATCATTCATGACATGCATAAAATATTACATTGGTCACAAGAGTCTAGAAAACTAGACTCTGTCTGAACGGAATGGGTTCCTAACACCTTCTCATTTCGTAACTTAGCCTCCGAATTTAGGTCATTGGTTAAGTAGATCTAGCCTTGTCTTTATTTTATTTTGGGTAGAATGTAATTAGGACCCAAAGCCATGTAATTTTTCAATTTTCCAAATAAGTAATTTTTTCTTCAATCAATGATAGAGAAACTATTCAGTCATGTATTTTATAATCAGTATCTTTTTTTTCTTTTTTTGTATAAAAAAATAAGTGGCGACTTCACACTACTTGCCCAAAAAGAGAGGTGTCTTGAAAAAGCACTCAACAAAAGCTCTCTGTTTTTGAGAGGCACCCCAATTTTGGCTGTCCTTCACACTATGTATAACTGATACTCTTATGCTGTTTATAGCTTATCCTATGGGTGTTGACAAGAACGCAAATGCAGAGTTTGCTTATGGGACAGGTCATATAAATCCCAGAAGAGCCATTAGCCCCGGTTTAGTATATGATGCTGGAAAGATTGATTATGTAAATTTCTTGTGTGGGCAAGGCAATAGCTACCAGTCTTTAAGACTTGTCACAAGAGATAACAGCAGTTGCTCTCAAGCCACAAAGAAACCTACTTCGCACCTAAACTATCCTTCCTTTACATTATCTTCCACTTCAAAATCTGTGGTCACCGGATTTTTCCCAAGGACTGTGACAAATGTTGGGTCACTAGTGTCCACATACAAAGCCATTGTGAAGGCACCAACGGGACTGAAAATTGAAGTAAAACTGAATGTCCATTCATTTCAGTCTCTTGGGCAAACGAAATTCTTTTCTATAAAGGTCATAGCAAAGATAAATCAAAGTATAATTTCTGGCTCCTTGATTTGGTTTGATGGGGTGCATCAAGTGAGAAGCCCCGTTGTTGCTCATGTTTCCTCTTAAGAGAGCTTTTATTCATGCATGCTAATATTGGTTTTTCACTTAAGAATGGAAGTCCTTAACTCTGTTGTATCTAACAAGCAAATTAATAAACATGCTGTTTAGTTATTATTATGTTTAAGAAATAACTCTCTCTCTCTCTCTCTCTCTCTCTCTCTCTCTCTCTCTCTCTCTCTCTCTCTCTCTCTCTCTCTCTCTCTCTCAGTGTGGTTAGGGAGAACAATCATATCATGTTGATAAAGGAAAATATTAATTAATTTTTAAAATATTTTTAGGTTATTTAATTACATGATATAATTGAATTCACATGGCATGATTTAATTGGTCCAACTAGCACATATGGTAGGTTTAGCTGTCAGCTGTGGTGTGAGGAAAAAAAGAATAAACTAAACTATACACAACTATAGTAACCGTGTATATATTACTTAATAACTTTTCTCTTGACTAACCAATCCAACCATTATTTCTTCACTTCAATAAGGGTTACTTATGAGTCTTATCTCCAAAAGAAAGTGTGGCTGGGTGCTTTCAGTTTAAAAATGATTTAAAGAACCTTAAATTATATTAATTTTGGAAGGAATCAAGTTGTTAAGGCGATGTTTGGTTTGAGTGTTTTCATCACTCAATATTCAGATTTCATCAGTCAATACTCAGTTTTTATCACTCAATTGTAAAATGTTTTGTTTGAATGAGTTTTGAGTTATGGTTTTCATCACTCAGTTCTCTGATTTTTGAGTGATGAGTTATGAAAACTGAAAACACATTTTATCTGTTTTCAGTTTCCATAACTCATAACTCAATGGCATTTTTGTAATTAAATATAACACTTTATACTGTTCAGCCATCCTTTTTGACTTTTGAGGTTTTTTTTTTTTTTTTCTTCTTCTTCTTGGTTCGGTCATCTGGTAGCTTTTTTTTCTTTTTCTTTTCTTCTTCTTCGTTGGTGATCTGGTTTCTTTTTTTTCTTTTTCTTTTCTTCTGATCCAGTTCGTCTTCTTCCTCTTTCTTTTTTTTTTTTTTTTTCGGTCATCTGGTAGCTTTTTTTTCTTTTTCTTTTCTTCTTCTTCGTTGGTGATCTGGTTTCTTTTTTTTTCTTTTTCTTTTCTTCTGATCCAGTTCGTCTTCTTCCTCTTTTTTTTTTTTTTTTCTTTTTCATCCAGTTCGTCTTCTTCCTTTTCTTTTTTTTTTTTCTTTTTTTCCTTTCTTCTGATCTGGTCTTCTTCGTTCTTCCTTCTTCTTCTTCTTTTTTTTTTTTTTTTTTTCTAATCTAGTTCGTCTTCTTCCTCTCTCTTTTTTTTTTTTTTTTTCACTGGTTCGGGTGATATAGGTACTGGAAAAAAAAAAAACTAAATTGTACCAATGACAGATATAGGACCCATAAATAGTGTGAAAATATTGAGTGATGGTAACTGAGTGATGATATTGTTTGGGTGTGATATTTTAGAGTGATGAGTAATGAGTGATGAGTGATGAAAATTGAGTGATGAGTGATGAGTGACCATTTTTTTAAACCAAACAAGGCCTAAATGTCTTCACATGTTTCACACTATGGCTAATATATTTCTTGTGGTTTCTTCAAATATAAGAACAAAAATTGAAAGAGATATGCAAGCAATCAAGACCCACAAATAAAAAATAAAAAATTGCACCACAATTTGTTTATGGACACGCTTTAGTTTTTAGTTTTTACTTTGAATTTTTGTTTCAAGTAAAGTGGTTTGATCTTTTTATTTTGAAAAATGCTAGTACCAAAAACGTTTACCATAATTTACTCACGCAATAAGTCGTGAGTGGCGAAACAAAAACGGTTCATTGCTCCACAATTTACCACGTGAGCAGGTGGCAAAAGTTATTGTCTTAACGTTTACTATAATTTTATTTTACAGCAATCAGCAAATAGATAAAGAGAAAACAGAGTCCCAGTCCAGCTATAAGTCAAATAGCTCAGGACTCTCAGCCAATTGCAATGGCAAACTCAAGGCTTCGAGGTCTGACTTGGTGGAGGAAGTGGGCCAAGAAGGACTGGGCAATTGCAGCCGTTGGTTTCTCTCTCATCGTCTTTCTTTTCACTCTCATCTCCGACTCTTGGAGCCGCCGTGATTACTCCAACCTCAACAACCCATTCGATCACACCCAGGATCTCGTCGACCTCACCTTGTTGCGCAATGCCAAGAAAACAGGCGCCTGTACATGACCCCATCTCTACTTTGTTCCACACTTCTTTACCCTCTTATCCATTACAACAATTTTGATTAAATTTCACTTTTTTTCTTTGTTTGACCAACAAAATTGCAGTTTGTTTAGATGGGAGTTTGCCAGGGTACCATTTTCAAAAGGGATTCGGATCTGGGTCTAGCAATTGGCTGCTTCACGTTGAGGTCTTTTTTTCTTTCACTTCATTTCATGTCTAATTATTTTTGATTCATTTCATTTCTTACTAATACCCATTTATTCATTTTAAAGTATAGGGTGGAGGTTGGTGCAATACAGTATCATCATGTTTATCGCGTAAATATACCCGATTAGGTTCTTCAAAATACATGGAATCTCAAGTCCCTTTTTCCGGGATCTTGAGCCGTGACCCGTCCCAAAACCCCGGTAAATTTTTTTGTTCTCTCACACTCGTTGATGTACACTCCATTCAATATACCACAACACAGTGTCCCTAATTTCACACGAGCGATGTACACATTTTAAAACTTTGGAATGAGTGATGTGATGATGTACAATATCGAGTGTGAGAGAATCAATGCTCGTTTCGCTAACTTACTGCACCAATTGACATGATAGTAACAAAATCTTATTATTATGTGTAAAAAGTCCTTTTATCTTTTTTTAGTTTTTGTGATACCTTTTACCATGACTCTGTATGACTGTATTCTGTTTATTTATGTATATGTACAACTGTAGTCAGGCAATTTTTTGTTCATATGAACGAATGAATGATGTCTCTTAATTTCTAATGTTTGGAGCATTGTTCAGATTTCTTTAACTGGAACAAAGTCAAGATACGTTACTGTGATGGTGCATCTTTTGCTAGCCACCCTGAAAGTGAGCCGAAGGTAAAAGTGTGATAAAATTTGTGTGCATTGTTTCAGGTTAAAATAATTATTCACTATGAATTTTCCCTTTTTTAGGGGGGATAAGTGAGTTTTTGGCCCCGAGGAGAGGGGATGGGGAGTTTGAACCACTTACCTCGACTTCATGAGACACGGTTATATCTAACAACAAAAAAAAGTTAGTTTTTGTTAATTATATTGTTTGTTTTTCATGCTATAGAATGGAAAGAAACTTTTCTTTAGAGGGCAGCTCATCTGGGAAGCACTTATGGATGAACTTCTATCAATTGGATTGTCCAATGCAAAACAGGTAGCCTTCCTTGGTTTTGATATAACTCTCACTCTCTCTCTCATCTAATAACATCTAAATATTAACAGTTCTTTTTCTTAAATTAATAGCTTTATGGCATATAGATTTTTTTATGCATTGAAAAAATGAGTTGAAAATTTCAGCTTCCAAAGACTGCACTCTCGTTCTGATGTATTCTGGAACAGTTTGTCAAATACATAGAGCGAATATGATGATTGAATGCCATTTTTCTCTGGGGATTTTTCTTATGCTATCAATATTATATTGTACAACACATATTGAAATCTAATTGCACCACGAACATTTATCTTTTGTAAAGTTCATATGAAATTTTCCCATGTACATATTTGATTCAGACTAGATGTTTGATATCGTTGCAGGCTCTTCTTTCAGGGTGCTCAGCTGGAGGCTTGGCAACTCTTATACATTGTGATAACTTTCGAGAACTTTTGCCAAAGGATACAACTGTCAAGTGTCTTGCTGATGCAGGTTTTTTCCTTGATGAGTATGTTTTGGTGTACACATAATAGTCTTATGCACTGATATTTTTCTCTAATCTGTTATATGAGGTTTTGCTGTTAATTTTGGAGTCCTTTAATACCTCATTTTCTGATCAAATATGTATTTTTATAGGTTTGTATAAAATCTCTTCTAATTACACATTTTATACACATTTGAGGAAGTAGCAGTATATATGCTGTCAAGTTAAATTGGTCAAGAAGGAAGCCATAACATGATGTAATAAGCGTTTAGACAATTATATATATATATATACACACACACACACACATATAGACACTCACCCACCTAGGAATTGTGATGGGTTGACAAGCTACAGCAGGAATTTTGAAACTCATCCATGCCCAGATTTAGCAACTAGATCTCTTGTATTGTGCTATTTTACTAACCGTTCTGCTTAAGGTATGACTACATAAAAGAAAATTGAGCCACTTTGTCTTTTCCTCATTTCAGGAAGGATATTCTTGGAAATCGAACCATGAGATCTTTCTATAATGATGTTGTCCACTTGCAGGTTGTGCTCTGCTCTTTATCAATACTAAATGATTTGTATTAACTTATTTATTACTAGTGGTCAAACAACATGATTCATAGGATCCAGCATATTGTGGATTGATGGATGAAACAAATAAAGGAGGTGCTATTTTGATTTATTTGATTTGTCATGTATGACATAGATCATCAGCTATAATAAATTTTACTTGATCTGCATAGTCCCCTTTTGATTAGGAAATCTTTGCAGACTCTATATGAGCAGTATGTTTGTGATAGTGACAGGCTACACATTTTTAGATTCCCATTCCCAGTTGGCCTTAACTATCTTCATACTTTTCATTAAAAGTTTTTTTTAATAAACAAATAAAATAAAGAAACGAAAAGGAAGAAGGAAATCAAAAGTTTTCCCTTTTTGAAATGTTAGTATCTTGTGCTTATCTGTCATCATGCTGTCAGGGCGTCGCAAAAAGTTTACACAAGGATTGTGTTGCGAGAATGGAACCATCTAAGGCAGGTTTTGTTTTCCTTTCATTAGATGTTATCAATGATCGATTTTTATATTCAGTTTTCACTCTGCTGCTCAATCATGATCTCTAACTAGCTGTCTCTCTTATTTGACATGAATTGCAACGGCAGTGTCTCTTCCCTCAAGAAATTATTAAAAACATAAAGACCCCAGTGTTCCTTGTCAACCCAGCTTATGACATTTGGCAGGTTACTTTTTCTTTAATAACATGCTACATTTGCTGTTTTTCCAGATTTTGACATTCCCATGCATATCTTTTGATACTAATTTGATCATTACCATCTCTAGATTCAAAATATCTTGATACCAGATGCATCAGATCCTCATGGCGACTGGCGGAACTGCAGACTAAGCATTCAAACATGTAATCCTAGTCAGATTGGCATACTACAAGGTAATTGATATATATCTTGGAACCATTTATCAAAAAGGATCTTGGAACCAGTGTATAGTGTGAAAGTCAGCTAAATCATATTCATATAACTAATGTTGGAGTACGATATATGTGCCATAGAGGCAGGTAGTTCTAATTCCCTTTTTTTAAGGGTTATTATTCAATGATCTCGTGGTTGAAAATTGGCTAATGTTTTTAGGTGTTAATTCTGTAGCATTTTTTCTTTTGGGTGTTCCTTGGTATACTTCCTGTGTACTTTGATAGCACTCCTTTTGCTCATTTAATTGAATATACTTTACTTTAAAAAAATGCTTATGTCGCTGATCATGAGCTGGTATATTTTATTTATTTATTTTGGATAAGTTATGAACCTGAATGTTTTTACATTTCAAAGGTAATCATTGGTTTTTCTTGGCTCATCTTATTAGTTCATTCTGAACCAGAAAATTCTCAGGATCTATGTGAGACTTTACTGGTAAATTTACCCATATGGAAACAGAACTTTTGTTTCTCCACTTACCTCGGTTTTTGTTAGATTATTGGTTTATCTTATTAATATTAGTAATATGACCATTTCTGGTCAAATACTGGATGACAGTTTCATAATAGATTATTGTTATCAGATCCTATTGCCTCTTATCATTTGGCAGAGAGCAACCTGAGCAGTAGTCTTACATTTGGATGTGATCTGTTAGAGTGCCACACTGACCAGATTGACTTATTAACGTACTATATACATACAGGTTTCCGCAATTCTCTGCTCAGGGCACTAGGTGAATTCCAGAAAATCAAGGAAGGGGGAATGTTTATAAATTCTTGCTTTGTTCATTGCCAGACATGGATGGCTGAAACATGGCATTCAGCCAAATCTCCAAGAATTAACAACAGGGTAGGGAAATTTTTATTATCTGAAATGTATTGCGGAGATGGGTCCGGGTTTTTAGTTTATTAGAAGCTTGGTTTATTTCCGATGTCACTGGGTCACCATTCAAGATGTTTTACATGATTACTCTGTAATAAACCAAGCTTCTAATAAACTGAAAACCTCACCCCATCTCCACAAAGTAACACTCAAGCTTTCGTTTTCTGTAAAAAAAAAATAATAATAATAATAATAACTCTTGAAAGTTCTCTTTCATATTGGAGGTTATTTTTATATGCTCAATGTCCACATCAGTGCATGGATGTGATTATGATGTACATACTTAAGAGTCTGTAATGCAATGGCTTGAAATATGCCTTTCCCTGCCATCACTTTTCATGGACTTTGTGACTGAAATTGGAATACTTCAATTTCATTCTCAAGGAGTCCATGCACTAGTTAAGTTCAATCTGGTTCTCCAGAAGTCCCATTTAGTTGATGATTTATGTTACAAAAAAAGCGTTATGTTTATAATGGCTCCATCAAATGGTTCATGTAATAATATCTTACTCTCCACGTAGTTGAACTGTACTGTTTGGTTCTTTGGACATCTGAACTTGGCATCATAACCTGCTTTGTAAATTGGATTTTTATCATCTTTCCTTATGAAATTAATTATCTGTTTGCTTTTGGATTTTACTGCTCTTGAACAGACAATTGCAGAGTCTGTTGGTGATTGGTTCTTTGATCGAAAAGCAGTGAAGCAAATTGATTGCCCTTATCCATGTAATCCCACCTGCTATCATTTGGATTTCACTCGAGGATGATGGATCTTAGGACCACTTCAGTGTTTCTTATAGGTCATTCTCTACTCCAGATCCCTAAATTCTCGATGTGCAGTGTGTACCCAGGTGGAATTCTTCCTCTTTATGTCGAAAGCATGATCCTGGTCCTTGGAAATCGAGATAAGTGTCTAAAGATACTGATTATGGTTGATGACATTTCCTGGCCTGAAGAAGGGGGGTGGGGGGAACATTCCTGAATTTTCTGCTGTGTGTTGTGGAGTCCATAGTTAACCCGATCAAGGTCTTTGCTTTCGTTAGTGTGGAAATCCATTGCACCATTGCTCCACAGTCAGTTCAAAACTCTTTTCTGATCTTACCTGTTGTAAATTTTTTTCATTTGCACTCTTTATCCGTTGTCTACTCGACAATCCTTTAAAGTTTGTGGAGCAAACTAAAAATAAGAAATGCAGTGGCATACAAATTTGACTAGGCTATGAAGAGAGTATCCCATATTTATTGTTGTGACCTCCTCAGAACTCCGTCCATTATATATCTTTTTTCTTCTCATTTGCTTTTCTTTTGCCGGTATAAAGCCACGTTGTACAGTATACTTTATTTACGGATTTTTTAGCAGAGGGAGGGATTCAAATGCATATATTGAAGTCAACTTTGTTATGCCTAGGAAATTTGTAGCAGGATATGTAGTTCTTTACAATAGTGCTTTGGTTAAAAGCAAAATTCTGATCTTATATATCGTGTGACATCACCCTTTTCTGCGACCACTTTATGACAAATAATGACTGATAAAATTACTCAATGAAGGAGTAGTACTGTGCATATGTGTGTGTGTGTGTGTGTGTGTGTATATATATATATATAGAGAGAGAGAGAGAGAGAGAGATTAAAAGGAGCTGTAGCAGTAGTTACCTTTTTTTAACTTTTGTTTGTTAGCCCACCAAGGTTAAATTCAATTTCAACCCATTGATACCATACTTTTATCACTTATTTTGTTGTGAAGGTTTAATATGTAGAACCAGCTTCTGTTTTTTCTTGTTTTTGCATGTTATCCCATTTGGTTATAAAGTATTAATATTTGCTAAAAGTTGAAACTATCTGTGTTTGGTAAGCTTTTGGAGCCTAAATAAGCCTCCTGTGAGGCAATAACTATTTGAAAATTTTTATAAAAAAAGAAAAAGAAAAAAAGACATAATATAACACGTAGCCAAAAATGGACACCTGTTACCATTGCAATGAGTCTAGTATAGGCCCAAGCTTTTCCTCATCCAAACAAGTCTCAGAAGATTGATGCCGGAGTAACATGTAACTTTAGGCAACTGTTAATAGGGATAAAAAAAAGAATGGGGGAGCTTGTATCTAGTGTCCAGTGGCAACTAGCCACTAGACACAAGTCATTCCCAAAAAAGAATAGCCAAGACATAATAGAAAAATCCAATTAGGGAATTACTCCCAAAATAAAGGAATGACCGAGTGAGTGAAGATCAATTGAGAAATGTGTCTTAGAAGATCAATGTAAGAGTAACTCATGTCTTGTGCCAACTGGTAATGACTTAATAATCATCAAAATAACCAAGAAAAAAAAAGGAGTTAAAAATCAAAATCCAATTAGGCAATTGCTTTAAAAATAAAGGAATGAGCAACGATACATCGAGACATATGTACATGTCTTACAAGATTGATTCAAGAGTAACGTGTCCTATGGCAACTATTAACGATCATCAAGCCTCAAATATAAATACAATTCTCGCTTGAGGATAAAAGACAACAAGAACATGCCCAAAATTTTCTTATTTATCCTTAAAATCTCCCTTTAGTTTTTTTTTAGAGAATTTCAATCCATGACATCCGCTCTTGATAATAGCTCTTTATCATCAGACCAAGACACCAATTGGTTTTTAGTGTAGGCCAGAGATTGAATCACAAATCTCTTATTCAACCTTCAGAGACTTTACCAGTTGAGTTAACTAAAACGCACATAATCTCCCCTTTAGTTTAAATTAAGCATTGACTATAGTTTTTTTGTCATGCTAATGCGAGTGAGATTAGATTCAATGCCTTAATTTCTTTTTAACTTAGACGTGCTTGGTTTGGTAATTTACTTATGCCTCTGGTTCTCAAAAAAAAAAAAAAAGTTACCATTAATTTCATTGCTCTTGAATCTGGTTTACATAATCAATCCTTGGTTTAAGTCCTCTTAGTTGAGTTCGTAAAAAAAGAAAGTCCTTTTAGAGTCTTAATTGAGGAATTACCGAAGCCTCAAACCATCAACACACTATTAAGGATACATTTTGCACCAAGCTCAAGTCAAATAGTAGCCTCAAGTAAAAAATTTCCCATTGATCAAACATCCAGTTGATTATTCTTCCTTCTCTTAGGTCTTATTTAGCATTTATTATTTTGTGTAATAGTTACATGCAGCATCTTCTCCCATAAGAGTGACTCTCAAATGTGAGATCCATCACCCTATGAGAGTGATGCATGTAATGGTTACACATAATACCACCTCCTTATTTAGGGGTGTGCATTCTACCCGTCAACCTAATTAACTCGATTATCTTAAAAGGAATGTATTGATTTTTCACAAGTTGACTTTTCTCCAATAAGAGATTGTTAATTCAAGTTGAGGGAATTAAAAAATGTAGAGGAAGACCTAACATAACATTAGTAGAAGTAAAGTAATGAAAAATGACTTATCTTGTGGGTTGCTTTGGTTTGATTATTTTTGTAATAGCTATTTGTTATTTTGTGTAATGCACAAGAAGGTTCAACACAAAAATTTTGGGTAAATTGTATTAAACTCCTTTGAGGTTTCAAGGGATGACACGCCCCCAAAACGTTTTGAGAAATGGCACTCCCAACCTCAATGTTTTATAAACATAATAGATGCGTCCCTCCTCATCAACACTACATATTTAATTAACATAATTAGAGACTTTGTAAAAAAGAATCATATCTAATATATTATATAATTTTGTTTAGAGAATATCAAACTTAATTTAATAAGAATTGCTTGGTTTTGGGTTGTTTTATCTAAAAATATTGTGAATTCTAACTATTTTAGACTAACATAATATAACATTATTTATAACTTTAAAAATCAAATTAAAAAATATATATTAGAATAATAACGTGAAAAAATGTGGGCTTTCAAAGGTTACGTAACAACTTTAGAACATGTTAACAAAAAGTTAAATGCTTTTATTTTATAATATACTAGTCTTTAATTCACCCAACGCATAGAAAGGTTTGACCAAAACACAATTTATATGTGATACATATTAAATTAATAAACATCAATAAAAATAAAAAGTCAAATTAGATACTCTATAGAAAAGAGCATGCTAATTTAATTAAGATTTGGTTATAGAAGATTGCACCTAATTTATTAATTTAGCAATTGGGTTGTTTTATCAAAATGATGGTGCGTTCTAATTAGTTTTTAAAAAATATTTTAAAACTATTTGTAACTTTAAAAATCAAATTAGAGTAATGCTGTGGAAAAATATGGGTTTTCACAAACTTATGTGGTAAGATTAGAAAAAATCAACAAAAAGTCAAAAAAATAATAATAATAATAATAATAATATTATTATTATTATTATTATTCAAAATCTTTTAATGTGTATTAATAAATAAAGACTCTAATTAGAAAATTTGTAGAAAAAGAATGTACCTAATTTAACTAGAAATTGTTTAATTAGTTAGAGAAAATCAAACATAATTTAATCAAAAAAAAAATTAGTTTTAGGTTGTTTTCTCCAAAATTTATCCAAATAGAATTTGAGCTGTAACTCTAAAAACTAACATAGTTTAATATTGTTTATAACTCTAAAAACCAAATTTTATTCACACCTATCTTAGAATAATGATGCAAATTTTGGAAGAAGTCAACAAAAGAGTTAAAGACTTTTAATTTATATTATATATAAATGTGATAGATCAAGTTACACGTGGTGTAACATTCAAAATTTTTTATTGATTAGTATTTTGAAGATTTACAAGTGAATTTTATGTCAATAAGATGTTCTTTTCTATTCAATTCATTAATTTATCTTTTATATAATTTTAAAATATAAAATTTTAAAATTTAAACACTTTATGGATAAGATAATTATCGATCTCATATTAAATTGAAATGTTGTAACAATGTTGAATGTAAGAAAAAAAAAATTAATCCAACGATGAATTTTTCAAAACTCACATTCAATAACTGAATATATAGTGTAATATTGTTTAAGTTATATTAGACGTAATTTATATTCAACTTTATATAAAAATAGATAAATAAAATGATTAATGTAAGTGGATTGGTTTCAATCAAAGATGACCTCCATTTAAAAATAAAAGAAAAGAAGAAGTCCTCAAAATTGAAGCATCGCAATGTGTACACACACAGTCTTATTCCAAGATTGTACCCCAAAAAAAAATTTTGTTCAAAGTTCAAACATATGGCATATTGCTGGGAAATGGCGTTCCCAACATCCAATCCTTTTTTGGTAAAAGAAGTACCATCTTATACTTCTGATCGAAAGTCATGGAAAATGGATTCCCAGTATAGTTTGGTTGGTTGACGGGACTTATAATTCCCAAAACTCTCATCCAAAACGCAGAATAAATTAACATCCTCAATAAAATAGCAACGCAATGTTTAAGCTAATTAAGAGTTGGAACCTGGAATTGTTCAAACATGAATGACGTTTTTCCATTTGAAGTAAATAGATTAAAACCTTTAACAAAATAATGGAAGCCGAAACTATTAAGTTCAAACAGCTGATCAATTTGAAACAGGTTGTCCTTTTGTCGTGACAACCACCATCGTCATCTATATATATACCAGTTCCAACTGTAGAGGCATTTGATGATCGATGACAGTTTAGATCATATCATAAGCCAGTATATTCTTTGAATACTGATTTTGCAGTTCACGTGATGTTTGAGAGATCTAAATCACTATCAACAACCTGTAATAAAATTTAAAGTCTCTGGAATCTGGATGTTTCTGATCTGTGTGTCTAAACATATACCAACTTTTGAAAATCCAACAATTAGGTACCATTATTTTTCATTAAGTAATCATTGACTATAAACTATAAACCAACCAGTATTTTTTACTTCTTTTTTTTCATTTCATCTACCATTTATATTAATTTGTCCCCTAAGAACTCAGAGACTGGCCATTTTGTTATTGTCCAGTCTTAATCATTTGTTTGTATTGTTTCTTGGTTTAAAAATATCCAGATATTTGTTTGAAAATCAGACCGTGTCACAATTAATGGCTGAATATATATCTCGTCCAAAATGTCTCTAACTCTCAGCTTTCAAACATGAAATGTTTTGAGAATTGAGTTTTAAATAAGAATCTCGTTAACAGTATCTTTAAGACAATTATTAATAAATTATTTAAAAATTTTGAAACTGTTTTTATAAAAATATAAAAAGTCATGAAAAAAATGGCTGAATATATATCTTGTCCAAAATGTCTAACTCTTAGCTTCAATGGCGTAGCCACTTGAAGACCAAGAGGAGCTTGGGCTCCCCAAAATTTTCAAAAAAAAAAAAAATATTTTGGAAATGACTTAAATAATTTGAAAATTGTTAAATAACCTTATTATTTTGCCCCCATACCTGGTAATATACATATATATTTAAGAAAGTCTAAAAATAAATATAATTTTTATTTAAATAAAATTTAATTTATAAATACATATGTCAACAAATTACAATAATTAAATATTCAGTATCTTTAAAATGAACACATAAGTATTTTAATAATTACCTCAACAAAAAAAAAAAAAAAGCAAAAAAAATTATAATTTCTATCTTAACACATATACAGCTTACTAGTACGGTAAGAAAATTGAAAAGTCAAAAACTTTGTTAACGTGCCGCACCACCAAGTTCCCCCAACCCCCCCCCCCCCCCCCCCCCCGCGTGGCGGGCCGCGTGTTTGCCTCACCTTTTTTTTTTTTTTTTTTACACAAGTCACGATTGAAAGATTGAAGCTTTTGTTTGTGCCGTGGGCCCCTCATCCTCATCCTCAGGTCACCTAACTGTGCAACTGCCAACAGTGCTCTATCTATACCCCATAGCTAACCGGCTCTATCTATACCTTGATACTCATTGTTTTTAACCCTTCCTAAGTACTATTTGCTTTATTTTGATTTTTTTTTTAATTTACTTTTCATTGCTTTCTTTTTTATATTCCTTATAATTTTGTTGAATATTATTATGAATAAAAGAAAAACTAAAAACACAATAATTTCTATAATATTTTTTATACTATAATTAAGTAACACAATAATTCTATAATATTTTTCAGAATAATTAAGTTAGCAATTTATTTGGGTTCTTTTATAATTATAATTTTTTTTACTTTTATTAAAAAAAAATAGACAACTTTTTTCACAATTGACATCATATATTCTGAATAATTGTTTATTACTAACATATGAATCCATTAATTTTTGTCTACTACTTACAATCAATCACATAGCACGCGAATTATGTTTACATATTATATTGGTTCATATTGATTCTCGAGCTCTCACCATATTATTACTTTATAATCTATTATTAATAGGGTAATATTAATTGGCACCATAAGGTGCATGTTCAGGAATTGTTTTATGTCAATTTTTTTACTTTATGTCAGATGTTTTATTGGCTTTATAGGGTGTGAAGTCAATGAAACCAACCTTTTGAGTATCATTTATCATTTCTACAGTATTTTCAACTCCTTTTACTAATTCATGCTGATTTTTTAATATTCTTTATTAACTGACTATAAACTATAAACGAACCAGTATTTTTATTTTTATTTTTATTTTTATTTTTTTTCATTTCATCTACCATTTATATTTGTCCCCTAAGAACTCATTTGAGACTGACCATTTTGTTATTTTCCAGTCTTAATCATTTGTTTGTATTGTTACTTGGTTTAAAAATATCCAGATATTTGTTTGAAAATCAGACCGTGTCACAGTGGCTGAATATATATCTCGTCCAAAATGTCTCTAACTCTCAGCTTTCAAACATGAAATGTTTTGGGTATTGAGTTTTAAATAAGAATCTTGTTAACAGTATCTTTAAGACAATTTTTAATAAATTATTTTAAAAAATTTGATACTGTTTTTATGAAAAATATAAAATATTATTAAAAAAAAAAAAAACAATGGTTGAATATGTACATGTTGTCCAAAACATCTCTAACTCTTAGCTTTCAAACATGAAACGTATGAGTATTGAATTTTAAATAAAGATCTTGTTAATAACTTAATGGTACCCTTTAGAGCAATTGTTGATAAATTATGTTATGAAATTTGACACTATTTTTATGGAAAATATAAAAAGTCATTCAAAAATTAATTGTTTTTTATTTTCCCATAAAAAATTTGTAAATATTTTCTTAAATCAATGTCTTTAGATCATCTATCAAGTACTTTTCCCTTTAAATAATAACTGTCTCAAAGACATTGCGGGATTCATTAGACTACTCATTCATCCCCAACTGCACTGTCTTGCGTTGCATTTCTTAACTTAAAGATCATGGAACTCGAAACTTCTCTCTAGCAGCCTTACGCATAGTGTGTCAGACTCAAATACCTAAACAAATAACGACAGAACTTTGATGGATCATCAACCATGCATGTTCCACGCGAACCCCACTTAGGGGAACCTAAAAAATTAACTCAATAATAAAGCTGATTGACGCTTTGTTTTGTATTGCTAAGAACTCTATATGAAAATCTAGGTGGTTTGATATTTTGTAGTAGATTTGGTAACAAATTAAGAGATGCACTAGACAACTGTAAGTAGTTAAGGAGAACTATCCACCATGCCTTGATATCACACCAACCATTCCAATCCCAAATAAGTACGATTCTAAAGCTTGATTTTCCCAGTCTGGTATGATGTTGATATACATATTGCATAAAGAAAAATTATGAATCTTCGGTCACCTCTGATAATGGTTTAAATTTAAAGGACAGGGTCAACGGTTAAGAATATTGTACCTAAAAAGAAAAGGTTCAACAGCTAAGAAAGCCTAGAGCAATTTTAATTTTTTATTTAAATGTAGTGTTTGTTATACACACAATGTTAAAGGGTAGTAATGTTTATAGGCCAAAACTTAGGGTTTTGATGATGTAACCTGAGACTAGAGCAAGGGTGGTTCCACTTGAAGCCTAGAACCTCCTGAACTAGGAAAAAAAATTTTATATATAAAATTTTTCTTTGATCCCCTAAAATTAAAATTAAAATTTTATTAAGCCCAACGGAAATAAATTTGAATATGATCTTCTTAACAATATCTTGGCATTTTCAAATACAAAAAGAAGCCCAACAAAAAACCAATTTGATCTATAATTTGGAAAGAAAAAAAATTTTAATCAGCTCAACAACAAAGCCAATTTAGATCTTAACAAATTTGAAATAAGTCAAACAAATGGGAGATGAGTGAATCAATGATTACTATTGGTTGTATACATTGAAAGAGATGTAGCATGTAGGGTTGATAATTAAAATATCATGCAATGATTTCAAAATATGAAAAAGGCAATTGTAAAACTTCATATATTTGGGTTTTTGTTTTTTTGGTGATGTATATATATTTAGATTCTCTTTTATTTTATATTTTGTAGAATTTATGTTTTTTATTGACCTCTAGAAAATAATCCTGAAGCCGCAAGTGGACTAAAAAAAGTTAGATAAGAGTATGTGTAAAATTAGGCTTTTGTGTAAAATTAGGGAGCAGTGTAAAATGAGGCGGAGAGTGCGTGAGTGAAGAGAGAGAGAAAGAAAGGGAGAGAAAAATAAAAACATGGTTTGATTTTTTTTTTTTTTTAAATTGTGTAGCGAGTGAAAAGAATTGCTAGGTCTGGCGAGGAAACAACCCCACGTTAAAATTGTGGGTTAAAATACTGAGATTGATGCGTGAGTTTTTTTGAGCCTTTAGCTACATATTTGCTGAAATATTAAAATAGCTACACTGGTGTGAATGCTATTATATAATATAAACACCAAAGCTCTAAAACTATGGGCCGCCCACATAGGCGGTTATTTGGTTCTTCCTATGTGCTTAAATGCCAATAGTATATATGTTGTATTTATCTATCTCCTATTTCTATATTAAAATATTCAGCTCTAAATTATAGTTTAACTCAAGGTATATCAGTGAGTTCTAGTTAGCTCAACTAGTAAAGTTTCTGATGGTTGAATAAGAGATCTGGGTTTTAATCCCTACCTACACTAAAAACCGATTAATGTCTTGGTTTGATAGTAAAAAGCTATCATCAGGAGCATAAAAAAAAACCCAACTCTTCCAAACACAAACTCGATTGTCTCCTCCTTCCTCAACTCTACCTTGATGCTGCTATAACAGTGGCAAGACACTCCGCGTTTTCGAATTAATGTTCTTAATTTAGTTTCGTGTTTATTTTTCTTCACATCAATGATCAAACATAAAAAAAAAAAAAAAATTGGTTCTTCAAGGCTTGCATCTGAACTTTGTAAGTTTGTTGAGTTTTCAAGCTGGTATAGTGAGATAACTAAGGGTCCGTTTGAAAACAACTTATTTAGCTGAAACTGAAAACTTTTATTGAAAGTGTAGAGAAAAAAGTTAAAAATTAGTTAAATAGTATAATAGGACACATGAATAATACCAAAAAATGCAAAGGAGACCATGAATAGTATCAAAAAGAAACTAAAAACTCAAATAAACTGAACTTTTCATAGCATCTCAAACAAACTCTAAACGAGTCTTGGAAATATAAAAAGCCAAAAGCATTGGACTGTGGTATCACGTGGAAGTGGAGAAGCTTCATGATGTATAAAATTAAAAATGAGAAATGCTAACGAGTGCCTTTAGGGCACTCATTAAGAATCCATTTAAAGAAAGTTTTTATTTCACTTTTATGAGAAATGTAAAAAGCTGTTAAAATATTAATTACTTTTTTTTTATTTCCTATACAAAGTTTCTTTAAATGGATTCTTAATGAGTGTCCTTAGGGCACTCGTTAGCATTTCCCATTAAAAATATACCAATATATTTGAATATTTACAAGAAAACACAAATGTGAATTTTTTTTTCCTCAATAACCATCATTCTGATCACTTTATTATGATTTTTTTTTTTTGAAACATTGTAATAAATAAAATTCATTAAATTATATCATTTGGCTTAATAATAGTCATAAGTAATATAATTTTTTATTGATATATATATATAACAATAATTCGGAAACAGTATGCTGAAATAGAACTATACCGAAATATTTCGTTCTAATAGACATACCGGAATAGTATTCACAACATTGTTTTGAATACGAGGCCTACTGTCTTCACTTGTAATGCTATCATCACAAAAATTTCTAAAAAACAATACAAATTGATATTTTAACATTGCAACATTTATTAGATAATTGAATATTAATTTTTATTTAATTTTTTGTTTGATTGATATTTTCCAAGAAAATGTTAATGCTAATAAAAAAAAGAACATTAGTAATTTAATATTTCATATTGATTTTTTAAGATTGGAATCCTAATGTGTAACCAAATAGGTTAGAAGAGTTATATTTGCAAAACATTCATATTAAATAATAAGTCATACTCAATAGCTTTCTCATGCATATAGCTCGGGTTAGCAACTAGTTTTTTTTTTTTTTTTTTTTTTTGAGAAACAGGTTAGCAACTAGTTAATAATAATGCTAGAACCATAAATTATTTTATTATATTTATACAAACTAGTTAATAATAATGTCATTACCGCTAAGTTATTACTTAAACTCCGTA
This sequence comes from Lithocarpus polystachyus, assembly GCA_033629205.1. Taxonomy (NCBI): domain Eukaryota; kingdom Viridiplantae; phylum Streptophyta; class Magnoliopsida; order Fagales; family Fagaceae; genus Lithocarpus; species Lithocarpus polystachyus. Next base: position 57,185,452 of record CM066168.1, read on the forward strand.
TAGATTTGAAGTTATTATTTGTGTGTAAGAGCATTCACATCAGTCCATTTATAATAGAAAAATGTATAAAATTTATACAAATTTTCCTAAAAAAGACCTACATCAGTTTGTATATAGTTGTGTAAATTTACAAGTTTGCTACAGTAATCGTGTAAATTAGTGCAACCGTGTAAATTTACAACTAATAATATTCATTTTGCATTTAATTGTTTATTCTTTCTTTAACATATCTTGAGAATGAAGGAGAGTGGATGGTGGTTGTTAAATGTAGTGTAAAATAGATGATGTGGAGTATTTTGAAAGGTAAATATAAATAATCGAAAAAGTAGGTTCTTATGTTAAAATAGACATAAATTTTTGCATGAGCTAATGCAAACACTCTAAGAGCATTCACATCAAAGGAGCTACAAATTTTAGTTTTTGACACCTCAAAAACCTACTTTATCTATTTTACCACTTTACTTTACAAAACACTCAATATCAATGGTTTTATTTTAGCAACAACACATTAAAATAATATAAACAATACAATAAAATGATATGTACAACACAATAAACAACCACAATCACCACCACCACAACCACAACCACCCATACACAACCACTGCCATGGCCACGGAAACCAACGCACAGCCACCATCACCCATAACTACAACACCCAACCATCACAATCCCTCCAAATTACAACCCGCCAAACCCAAAACAAAATAACCTTCCAAAACCACCATCATTGCCACCCACAAGGGCCATAACCCTTACAAATCAGAACCCCCACCACCCAAAATCCATTCACAAACTCACTAAAATCCAGCCACACCTGCCAAAACCCAACGACACTCGTCGTCGATCTCATGCGAACTCAACACCACTTTATAAAACAAAGGCATATCATTCAAAAAATGTAGAAAAAACTCACCAACCTGGCCAATACTAACCTGAATTAAACTCAAAACCTCGCAAAACACTGAAACCACAACATCACAAGTAGCATACTATCATTATCATCAAAAATACCTAATAATTTCTGCGAAAACCACGATTTTCTGGTGTCAAGGAATAGAGAAAGAACCTAATTAGGATGAATCTCATCGATGACAACCACGCCAACCAATGCATCGGCGTAAGTCGAAATTGAAAGCTCTCGCTCCAATAAAAAAGCAAAAATGTTAACAAAAATTTGTTGTTTTCATGGTAAATAAATTGCAACTAGAAACAAGGATTATTGCTTCACTTATTCAAATATTCAAATTAAGTGTCCTAAGACTAGAGATTTAAATGAGCGTTTTTTTTTTTTTTTTGTATTTAATTATATGTCACTTGAATGATATTTATGTTAAAATTCTATATTATACACATTTTTATTTCTACTACATTTATTATTATTCTTACTTTTAAGATGAAATAATTCGCTTACTACTAATTGAGTTGGATTTATATTAATCTATTATATTTTTGGACATTCTTAAGAGCAGAGAAAAAATACACAACTCCCAATATAAGTTTTTTTTTTCTTAATAAAAAATTCACATAATGCCTACATTTGGTGGACTTTCTCTAGTAAGTGGCCTAGTGCTCTTATAAAGATAAGGAAAAACTATATTTTATATCCTATAATTTAAAAGCTATAACAAATTAAATCATATAGTTTTACAATTCGGACTCCAAATAAAAATTCTTGGTTCCATTCTAAAAGGAAGTGTGAGACAATCAAAGATATGGAGAGAGAGAGAGAGAGAGAGAGAGAGAGAACCCCACAAAACCCATCACAACCAGCCACAAAACCCATCACCATCACACCCACAAGCAGCCACAAAACCCATTACCACCCCACTCACAACCGGTACAAAACCCATCACCACCACAAAATAGAGAACAAAAATTGAAAGAAAGAAAAAATAAATAAAAGAAAGAGAGACATATTTTTGGCCATAGCTTAAGAAATTTAAAAATAAAATAAAATAAAATAAAGAAGAAAAGAAGAGAAGAGGAGGTAGGTAGAGATCTGGAGAAGAAGAAGTGAGAAGCTTGGAGAAGAACAAAAGAAAAAAGAGAAAAAAAACGGGTTAGTCAAAGAAGAAAGAGAGGAGAAAAAAAGTGAGGGAAAAAAAAAATTTTTTTTTTTTTAAAGAGGAGAGGAGAGAGAAAGATATAAAATAACTTCATCTTTTTTAAGTTTTGAGCTACACTGGGCTGTTATCTTTGACAGTCCACTGTAGCTTTGTTGTTATTTTTTTAAATATAGCAACTTTGCTATTACTTGTATTTTGGTGTTTTAATTGCTAAAATAGTTTTATAGTAATTATACCTCTTTTATTGTGAGATTGCTCTTAGTTAGAATGCTCTAAGATGTCATTTCAAATCCAAATATCACTGTGTGAACGAAATCTATGAAACTCAAATCATCATGAGTTGTTGAATTTATATCAAGCAATTTATACTAATAACGATTATTGGAATTCCTTGATTTTAAATCATCGCATCCAATTTTGGGATACCGTACCTTTCTCGGAAAATAGAAAGCAGTTTCACATTTTTTTGCTAAATGAGATCAACTTTATACAATCCTGGCCAATCTTCATGATCGGCGAAAATGGTGATTGAAAAAAAAAAAAAAGAAGAAGAAGAAGAAGAAAGAAAGGCAGGCATAACTCTCTCTGCCAATCTTCTTTACAAAAAGTGTATTTGTTTCTTGTATCTTTCAATGTCTTTATTTATACAAAGGAACGCCATATTGCCATATTCGTCCCTCCAATGAGACAACAATGACAGAAACATCGTCATGGTATCGACGTCGTTCCCCTTGTGGAATATCAAGCAACTCATGGAAGTCTATACCTGCAATATCCCAAGCTCATTAGAGTTAGTATCTCTTTTATCATTCTTTCCTGTCTTTTTTTTAAAAAAAAAAGGCCTTACCGGCTTTCTTTGCAGCTCGAAACAATACTACTTCAATGAGATGTTGTGCAGGATCTCCATCTGGAAATGAAGCAATGAAGGATTCAACCTGAGCAACAGCTTCTTCACTGGTGAAGTATTGGTAAAGTCCATCAGAGGATAGTATCAAGAATCTGTCCCTTGGGCCAAGTCTATAATGGTAGAGTGAAGGGCAACATGTAATGTAAGGGGAGGTGCCAATATAGTCGATTCTGAACATCTCCAAAAGTGCATCATTCCACTTGGGCTGCAAAGAAACCAGAGGAATTTGTGATCATCAAAACCAAAGCTAGATCCTTCTATTACATAAATATGTGAAGATGGAATTGAATATATAAGACCTTTGCAGATCATTCACATTTCTGACTCAGAACTACCCATAATTGAATAAATTTTTGCTAATTGAAGAGGCTTCTAAGCTCAGTATGTAGAAGTCGCCATCTTTTGACTGGCACAGCTTCAAATTGAGTTCTTATCTAAAAGTCCCCAAATTAGAAACCAGGTACATTTGATTAGCATATTTCTAATGTAAATGGTATTTGCTTCTAATTTTGATGATCAAAAAAATATTCAAGTTTTTAGATACTAAGCTGCTGCAGAGATTAGACACAATTAGTATTTGCTAAAATATATGTATTTCGCATGCTTGTTGAGGTAATCCCTTCACAAATATAGAAGCTTAGAAATTAGAATACCTGTTTGAGAAAGCCAGCCCCAAAAGCCCGAGTGACCTTCAAATAACCTTTCACCCGATCATTTATAACGGCAGAAGCATCATCAGGATGGTCATTTCTGATTCTTTGAACTTCCTGAAAACCAAAAAGGCCTGTCAGTCGTGAAAAAATCCTATCATCAAATAGAGAGAGTACAAACACTATAGTGTGATCATAATAAGAGAGGATCATATTACTGACAGACAACTAAATTACCTCTTCCTCATCTGTGCTGTGATCCGTGGTGAGCTGAATGGAAATTGAATTTATTAGTCCCCCAAATCCAACACCACCCAATAAGTACTGATTGCTTAAAATTTCCTCATTCATCCGTTTCAAGTCCTGGTGCATTTTCCTTGGCCCGCGATTAAGTTCATCCTCCTGAGCTAACACAGCCCTACTATCTCCCACATTCATCAAGTAAACATCTTCACCCTTCATCAACATTACCAGAACACATGAACCCATCAGAGCTAACTCAGGATTGTTGCTCACCATCTCATCTGCTCTCTTCAAATAAGCATCCTCTGTCTTCCTTAAAGCCTCAGAGAGAGCTTTCAACACCTCTGAATGATTAACTCCAGCTAACCCATCTGGATTTGACTGTTTCTTTAACTTCCTCTCAAGCTCTATAATTTCCCCATCATCAAGTTCAAAACCAAAGCTGCCCACCCTTCCACTCCTACCTTCAGGACGACTGTTCCCCTTCTCTCTCTCTATATTAGAATCCAAATCCAAATCCATTTCCCCACTTCCTAGAATGTCATTATCCTTATCAGAATTCCTCGTTTGGGATTGATCACCTTCTGCATCTGTGGACTCAACCTTCTTATTCCAAAGCAACCCCTCAAGCTCATTATGCACAGCAGAATAAAGATTAGTAATCAAAAATTCAGGTGCATCAGGACCATTAAACCCATCATAAATTCCCACAAAGAGCCAACCACGTTCCTCAGAAATCACAACCTGAACTCGATCCTCCCCTGCCTTTCCTTGCGCCCATTGAAGATTCTCTCTCTCCATAAAATCCGGACTTACCTCATGATGACCATCATTATATTTCGTACATACATGTCCACGACCACTCACATCACCAATAGTCACACTCACATTCCCATTCTTCTTATCCAAATTCGGTTCCTTAACTCCAACACCACTACCTCTTTTAACCAATTTCTTAGTTCGCAACATCCTGGATATTGCTTCCTTAAAATCAACAATGAAACGTTTCTTAGACTTCACTCTACCATTATTTGGAGAAATGTTTTGTTGTACCTTTTTTTCATGTCCTTTCTCTATAGAATCCAAATTCAAAGGCCCAGAAACGAACCTTTCCATTGGTCCCGACTTGAATCCTCTCTCTAGAGGACCCGAACCCGTCTCACAAGTGGAGTCCCGAGGCACTGGTTGCAGAGGTGTGGAAGCAAATGACGCTGTGCTAGCAAACGATGCGGCACGCTCCACACCAATAGAGGAACCCCACGTGTCCAAGAGCAAAGTTGACAAAGGCGTGGACGTGTTGGCACTCACAGAAGCGCCTGAGATTGTTGGAAACGTAGTCGTTGTGGATGAATAGTCTTCCTCTGAGTTTGAGGAGACCGAGAAGCCAGAGAGCCTTGGTTGGTGTTCGGGTTTTGGGTAGCAAAAGGAATGACCAAAGTCCAACACCTCGTCCAGAGGCTCAGGCTGGTCCAAAGCGACGTCGTTGTGGCGCTTTGAGAGCTCTCCTGCTTCACCAGCGAAACAGTAACACGCTCTTCCTACACTGTTTCCCATGATAACTCTGTACGTTATATAATGTTACTCTTTCTTGGACTCGTTTTAACTTGTAAGTAAGCTCAACCTAGCTAGCGTTAGCAGTTAGATACTTAGATTTCGATGCGTTTGTCCATTGCGTGGTTCTGAGTGATATAGAGAAAGAAGATGAAGATGATGACGAAGAATCTCTGACAAAGGCGAGGAAGAGAGAGAGAGTGAGATAGTTGACTTTAGAGCATTAGCATTGGGGAATGCTAATGCCAAATTTAAGGGATATTTAACATTTCAAGCCCTAAAATGCACTCCATTGGAGAATTCTAAACAACAATATTGCAAATTTTTTTGCAATACTGCTACAGTGCAATTCTATCTTTAGAATTGCACTGTAGCAAGTATTGTAAAAAAAAATATATATTTTATTATCTCTCTTCTTTCTCTCTCTTCTCTCATTTCCTCTGATTTCCTCTGGGCGTTCTCTCTCTGCCGATTCTCTCATCTCTGACCCATCTCCATCTCTCCGGCTCCGAAGCTTCATCTCCGGCTGCGAAGCTTCATCTCTCCGGCTCCGAAGGTTCATCTCTCCGGCTGCGAAGCTTCATCTCTGACCCATCTCCATCTCCATCTCCATCTCCATCTGCTCTCTCATCTCTGAAGGCTGACGGCGGCGATTGAGTGTGGTGGTGTGGGTTTGGGTTCGGCGCGCGCGGATTGGTTGATCGGTGCGGTGGTATGGTGGTTGATCGGTGCGGTGGTGTGGTGGTTGATCGGTGCGGATTGGTTGATCGGTGCGGTGGGGCGTGGTGGTTGATCGGTGCGGATTGGTTGGTTTGGTGATTGATGAAGGTGGAGCCGTGGAGGTGAGGGTTGCCGTGCGGATTGGTTGCTTGGGTTTTGTTTTGGTTTTTTTTTTTTTTTTTTTGTTGGTGTTGATGGTGGTGTATTGCTCCGGTGATGGGCGGAGAGGGACCAGAGGATGGTGTTGATGGTGGCCATGTGGTGATCGTGGTTGCCTGGGTTTTGTTTTGGATTTTTTTTTTTTTTTTTTTTGTTTGGTGTTGATGGTGGTGTATTGCTCCGGTGATGGTCGGAGAGGGACCAGAGGATGGTGTTGATGGTGGCCATGTGGTGATCGTGGTTGCCTGGGTTTTGTTTTGTTTTTTTTTTTTTTTTTTTTTTTTTTTTTTTTGGTGTTGATGGTGGTGTATTGCTCCGGTGATGGTCGGAGAGGGACCAGAGATGATGTTGATGGTGGCCATGTGGTGATCGTGTTTACAGAGAGATGAGAAAGAAATAATAAAGAAAGATTAAAAAATAATATTTTAATAAAAATAGAGTTTTGGGATGCTGGAGGAATGGTAAAATGGTATTGTATAATGATAAAGTAGCTGTTTGAAGTGGTATAATAGAGTAGGAATACAATTCCCCATTGCTAATGCTCTTAGAGGTGCGTAAGTAAGTATGTGTGTGTGTGTTTTTTTTTTTTTTTTTTTTAGGAACAAGTAAGTATGTGTTTGTACGTACTTTATAGAAAATTGCTTAATGTTTTTGAACTATTTTTATGTTAATGTTGGGGTTGACTTTAGATTTCTAGAGAGTTATCGCGTGCTGTTTCAGAGAATAAGAAATTATATATAGTGGAGTCCTAAAATCTGAGAATCTAATGTCAACTCTTGGAAAAGTTTAATAGAAACATATTATATGATTGTACTATTAGTTCCTCAAAAAAAAAAAAAAAAACAAAAAAAAAATGATTGTACTATTAGGATTTGAGTTTACTGACCTAATAAGTGATGATGTTAAGACTATTTTAATTTTTTACATGAAATTTATAAATTAAAGTGTCACTGATCAGTAAAATAAAAATAATAACTAATTGATTATTTTGTAATTTTAATGTTGTAAAATTCGCCAACAAGGGCTTGGCTCAGTTGGTAAGGCTTGAGTACTTTGTTTAACTCACCTAAGTTTAAGTCCCACTCCTAGGAGGAGTTCGTAGTGGGCATCTATAACCTAGCAAAACCCTTTTTTTTTTACCAAAAAAAAATTGTAATACCTTTATTATTTTTTTAATAAATTTCATAACAAATGAGTTAGTAAGCTTTTACTAATTCTAAATGAGTAATTCTATAATCACACAAACTATTTTATAAAATTTTTAAAATTATTGATGTGACAAATTTTTATCAGGTCTCATAGGATCCTCCACTAGCATTATTTTATTTTATTTTTTTGGCGATTATATTAAGGGAAAATACTAGGATCACAACTTCTATCATAATTTGCCCATGTAGAAATTTGTTTGTGGTAGAGTAAAAGTGGTAGGTCTATATGGGTCCACCACTCATAACTCAAAACATGAATAAGTTGTAGCAAAATTGTGGCAAAAATTATGGTCCTAACGTTACTCATATACTTGTCATTAGAATTTAGAAACGAGAAGCTAGCTATCTGGGGTGTTCTTTTTGGCCATGTACACGCTATTTGGGGTTTATTAATACCATGCCTCAGATACCATATGGATTGGATTCTAGTTGTTTTATGCATGACTAACGTGGATTAGATGAATGATTATGCGTTTATAGGTTTTTAAATTGAGATGGGTTCAAGTTATACCTGGTGTAATTCTTATAAACTTACACCTTTTTTACACCATAGATTTCTAAGAGATCTAACGGTTAAAAAAATATCAATAAATGCTATTATTTTCCATTTTACTACCTAATTAATACTAGCATTCTCTCTCTCTCTCTCTCTCTCTCTCCTTATTTATTGCTTTCAACCATATAATATTTTCTTCAACACAATCTAACAAAAAAAAAATCGAAAAATAATCCCAACTCTGTCCAACATTTAGTATCTCTGAACAATTCGTAGTGGGCAACTTTTCTAACAATAATCTACAACATTTGATATGTTTCTATGTGGAGTTATATCAAAACCACTAAAAACGTCAACTAGAAGAAGAACCAATAAATACATAAACAAAAAAATTAATAACAATGGAGACCAAATCCTGTCCACCAAATTACCACAAAAAAATTCAGTGGAACGTTATCAACGATGATATAGAGTTGTTCGCTTGCAGTCACTTTGTTTTACTTGAGTTCCCATGCCCTAGCAGGTCACAATTTGTTCCCTCACAAAGGCACTCCTATGGGTTTGCATAGAAATAATCTTCCTCCTTTGGCTTATCTACAATAACCCTACGATGAGTTGGCTGTCCCATTCTTTTCTCATGAACTAATGCAACGGCAGTTACAAACTCATTCCATGACAGTGTTCTATTGTGATGCATATCCAATAACGGTACAAGACTTTTGCGATCTAGCAGGATGGTTTTTTTAAACCCAAGATCACCTGCAAATCATATAAATCTTCAAGATCTTTCAGAAATGCAATAGTTTAGCTGTTTTGCCATCAAATAAAATTAAAACCCACCTCATCAGGGTGGGTATACAAACCTGCGATGACCTTCCACAACTTTTGCCATGTTCTCATCGTAGGTGGGAATGATGACTCTTGTTATGGGTAGTTTTGTAAAATCAATGATTATGGGATTATTTTTCAATTTTTTTTTTCTTGTTAGATTGTGTTGAAGAAAATATTATTTGGTGGAAAGTAATAAATAAGGAGAGAGAGAATGCTAGTATTAATTAGGTAATAAGATGGAAAAACAATAGCATTTAATGATGTTTTTTTAACCGTTAGATCTTTTAGAAATTTACGGTGTAAAAAAGGTGTAAGTTTATAAGAGTTACACCAGGTATAACTTGAACCCATCTCTTTTAAATTAATTAAAAAGTAAATCGTTGTGATTGTAATCATGTTGATGCGTGCCTTCAATTATTTTGATTGAGAAAATTATATTTTATATTCTTAAATCTTGTAAATTGGACTTGGTAGATAAGTAATTACATCATCCAGACAATTATTTTCGCTCTCTGTAACTTGTGTAAATTACAGTTTCATCTTTGATATCAAGAAATTTGTGATTCAACAACATAATTTGGCCTTTCCTCCTCTAGAGAACGGAGTTTGTATCCTCCAAAATTTTGTGAGAAAAAAACAATACAATTAACTTTTGGTTGCTAAACAAAAAATAAAAATAAGAGCAAAGATGAAAGAAGGGTTTACTTTGGTTTTTCCAAAGAAAAAAAATTGGCAATTTGGGCTTTCAACTCCAAGGGGTTGACAAAAGACCAAAAGAGTTCCAACTTCCAGTGATATCATAGAAAGTGTGAATGATACTAGCTTTTTTATTATTATATATAACTTTATTTGAAGTTTAAGTTCAAGTTCAGATTGAAGTTTACGATTTTGTGTATTCCTTTAAACCCTGTTAATAGCAGGTAGCTATCACATTGTTCGACTAACAAATAAATAAAATAATGGTATACGTGAGAGCCAAGAATCTGTGTATTTACACACACACACACACACACACACACACATATATATATATATGATGTTGTTATATTAAAAATGAATTGTTAGGTAAATACCAATGAAAGCCGCAGGTGAATACAAGTGGCATCATGATATTGAGTAATTAATCATTTATCAGTTATGTTGTACAACAGCAGAAGTTCTAACATTAATTATTGTGATTTGGGGTTAGCAAAAGTGCATTCACACGAATAATAAAAAATTAAAAATAAAACATCAATAAGGGACAACGACATTTTGGATATACACCACTATAAGTTTCTTTAAAAAAACATTCTCCCCTCCTCCCGTGTATGTGTGTTAAAAATACTTAGTATTCTCAAAAAGGACAATGACATTTAATGCAGTTCGACCAACTCCATGCCTACGTCCACGCCAATCAAAATATCTACTATCAACAATATGGATTACAACGACATTAATCAACATTCACAACTAGGGGCGGCTCAACATTGATGCCAAGGTGGTCACAGGACCACCTTGACCTAGAAAAAAAAATTATTATTATATATAAAATTGAAAAATTTTGTGATTCTTTTTACTTTAAAAAAAATGTGTGACCACCCTAAATTTTTCTAAACCCAACATAAATAAACTTTGGACAAAATTTGGTAACAAACTTGGTTGTAGATTAAGCTACAACTCCACCTAATATTTTTTTTTATTGAATGTAAATTTTGACAAATTTACTGTTGTATTACATTTTCTTCTTACATCATTCATTGCAAAAAATATCAATAAAATCAAAGATCAATAGTTATGTTATCAATCAAACGTTTAAAAATTTTGAGTTTTTGTAGTTAAAATTATACATAAAAGATAAATTTATGGATCGAATACTAAATAACATCCGATTGGCATAAAATTTAACATGTATTTAAAAACATAAAGAAGATGTAATTCAACTATTAGATTTTCAAGATATGTGGCTATGTTAATTTGTTTAGTGAGAGTTGTAACCTCAAACTACAACTAAGTTTGTAGCCAAACTTCTTCTAAGAGAAAAATTGTAGCCAAACTTTAGTCCTCTTAATATTATATTAGGGCTTTACAAACAAAAAGGAAAAGCTCAAGAAAAATTTTATTGAACTAAAATTTTGAAAGAGATCTAACCATAGTATTGATAATGAGACAATCATGCAACAATTTCAAAATAAGAAAACTCGTAGAAGAAATTGTAAGATTTTAAGTATTTGCATTTTTTTTGTTGTCAATATATGAAATTCTATTTTTATTAAATTTTGTATAATTTATGTTTCATAATGACCACCCTATAAAAATTTCCTAGAGCCACCACTTCTCACAGCTCACACAAATAACACTGACAAACCTCACCAACATAAACTCACAAACCTAAAGTCTAAATACACCCATTAAATCTCTCACACTCACGAATCAAAAAATTCTCAACGCACAACCATGGGTAATCTTTCAACCCCAAATAATCTATCAACTACTCTTCGAAGAAACCCACCATATTCTTCTAGAAGTTTTTCACATCTCCCCATGTGAGAGGAATCTTGGGCAAAAGCCACCAAACACTTTGCAACAATACCTATTTATAAAACTTCAATTTTATTCCTTGATGGACAAGAAATACTCATTACTTCTTCAATAAGTAATAATTTTCCTCCTATGACAAGGAGAATCATTGTCTTCCACACCATGGAAATATCTTTACTTCTGTGTCAAGGAAACTATCAAACCAAATCTAATTAGAAATTTGAGGCAATATTCAACAAGTTATAAAGTTTAATGACCTATTTGGATGGAGGGGGAAAGGAGGGGAAGTGGGAGAGAGTAGAGTAGAGTTAACTAAAAATAAGTTAATTTTGTACTAAATCTACTCTACTCTACTCTACTCTACTCTACTCTACTCCTCCCCTCTCTCTCTCTTCCTCAATCCAAATGGATCGTTAGAGATCATAGGGCCAATTGGGAAAGGATAAAAGTGCGAGCAATTATTCAAGTCTCATAAGCATGCAAGCAATTATCTGGGCACATAAGAGATAACGTAATAACTACCAATAATGGGGTATAAATAAGAATTAGTTACTCTTTTATAGGACACACACGTAATCAAACAAACTAAATTTCATGTTTGATTAACGGAATGATAACTTCATGTTTGTAAGTGTGTTCTGCCTTGCATGAATATCTAGGAGTAGTATCCTAACTTAACTTAGGAGCTTGTAACTTAATCTTAATTCTGTACTTGTGTGATCTTGTAATATGATATTTGTGACTTATTGCGATATCAATAGGATTGTTACTTTTTTGTTTTGTTCCTCTGTTCTCGATTTATTTGTACTTTTGAAAGTTCTATTAGTTTAGGTTGTGGCAGAATCCATCCTTTTGGTGCGAAGTCCTGTCTCACATGTAGTATCCTAGTGCGAACAGGCTGTTTAGAATTAGTTTGTACTCTCTAACAAATTAGTCTATCCAGCTGCCATAAATCGTCCTTCTTAAGAGGAAGAATGTGCTTTCTACATACACTACGTTGTATTTTCAATTAAAATATGTATTTTTGTGTTAAAACAGGGATCATTTAGATATGCTGTTTCCTTTCTTTCTTTTTATGGGAGGGGGAGCTATCAATAAGTTCAATAAGAAACTATTTACTGAAAACATCGGGAGCACCGGTACGAATGTATTGGCTTGTAAAAAGTGTTAAGAATTTGAGAAATAATATGTCTACATCATTTTCAGAACATTTTTACAAGAAATCTTAAGTGGCAGGTTGTTACTGGTTATTATTATTAAGGCAAAAAAGTAATCTTAGTGATAAGTTCAAATTTGAACCAATAACAACTAACTACCTATGATTTGTTGTAAAAATATTATGGACGTAGCACCTCTATAAGAATTTATAAGTTTTTAACAAGAATCAACTGGTTAATACCCTGACCAACGGAAAAGATTGTGCATAAAAACTTGTTTGCATGATATATAGGAAAATAAAATTAGGTGGAAACTAAAAACGTGTAAATTTTCAAGATGTAATTTTTTTATTTATTTAGCACCTTATGCAAAAAAGAAAAAGAAGTATATTCCCTTTTTTTTTTGGGTGGGTGAAACGTGAAATGAAATAAAGCATACATCTAAAGCATGGCTCTTTAAAATCATATCTTTCATTTTTGCTATATGTCACAGTTAATGACCTCATGGGAACCACCTTCCTTTTGCTTCTCTCTTTTTAGCCAATACCTTCTTCTTTTTTCTCTTTTTTAATTGGAACTCAGAAAGAACGAAAAGAGTTCACAACCAAAAGAGTTGGCCATGAGATTTAGACCTGAGATTTCTCCTCTCTTTTTTCTTTCTTTCACTTTTTTAAGGGCTTTAATTCTTGTAGTGCGTTGATGATGTTCACTAAAGAGAGAGAAAGAAATGCTAATGGGCCTGGAGCTGTACTGGAATGGTATGGGAGTGATTGAGATTTCAATATATATATTTAAAATAAATAAATAAAAATTGACCACCCTTTGCCAGCCTTCAAAATCCAAGAACTGAGAGGGACAGTTTGTTGGAAGGAGTTGACATATATGAGGACCGAGCCCATTCTATATTTGGGGCAGGAAGGATCTCAGTTTATTTTCAATGAGTTTTCTGACAAAATTTTCATCAATCACAACATTTTTTTTTTTTTTTGTATAGATATCAATCACAATTTACATCTTAATATGTATCCTTAGTTGGTAAAGGGCTAAAGGCTCTTCGTAACAATTTTTTAGTCCACCTTGACAAAGAATTTCAAGGTAGTTGGCTCTCCATAGCGACTTATAATTATAGTTTATCTTCAGATTGGATGGGGTACGTAGTATATGGGGAGTGCAAGGGCTTGTAGTCTTGTAGAGCACTTTGACACTACCTTCTATCATGTAAAAATCCATTTATTTAGAAATCTAAATAGGATTTTTGCGAAGGCTTTGGAAACTAAGCCCAAAATTCTTAGACAAGAGCCGAAGGTACTTTGGGCCAATTTCAAAAAAAAAACATGCACTTGAGGGGCTCACTTTTAGGCAAAATGATATTATGTTTCGGACACATAGCTTAGTTTCTCACAACATATGAGATCCACGTGTTGTGAGAAGTTTTTTTTTTTTTTTTTTTTTTTTTGAGGAAAATAGACTTTCATAACATTAAACAGAGGGCTGTAAGTCAGCCAAAATAACAGCATCTAAATCTGGTGGGTCAGACTCCATCCAGACTTGTAAAGGAAAGGAAAGTCTTGCTCTCTGAGCTAAGGCGTGTGCGACTGCATTGCCTTGCCTATTTACATGAGAGAAAGAAAAGTTTTGTAACAAGCTAACAATAGACAGAGTGTCTTTTAAAATATGACCAACAGCAGAATTTTCCATACCACTACCCTGTAGAGACTTTACAACAGCCAAGGAATCTCCCTCAAAAACAGAATTTTGGAAACCTGTCTCAGAAACCAAGACTGCTGCTCTTCTTGCTGCCAGCAACTCTAAAGCCACAACTGAAGGAGGTTTCTTGATTTTTTCGGATAGAGCAACCATAACTTGGCCCCTTGAATTTCGAATAACTACACCGAGGCCGGCTTCATCTGATTTAGCCTTGAAGCACTCCGGAGGTGGAGGGCGCCAATGCTTTTGAGAGGGATGTCCACTACCCGTGGAATGGCTTGCTTGAGAAACCCGAGTCTTGAAGCTTCGAAGATAATCTTGTGCGAAAACCCCAATTTGGACCAGTGGCAGAGAAGGTACCTGGAGACGAGATTTATTTCTGTGGTGCCATAAAGACCACGCTGTGATGCTGAACAATGGAAATGTGTGAGGTTTTTCCTGGATCAGCTGCACTAAGTCAGAGAAAAAGCCCGCGGCAGCTGTGTTTTTGTCAACCCAGCGAAAGTCAGTAGCCTAAACCGTTTGCACCTTCTCACAACCCCACAGAGCATGGAGAACAGATTCATTCTCCCTTGAACAAAGATGGCAAGTGGGGTCGATAGGAATGGCTCTTTTCTTCAAATTTTCCTTTGAGGGCAAAGAGTTCGTGCAAGCTCTCCATAAGAAATGCTTAATTTTCCCCGGAACATTCAGATTCCAAATGCTTTTCCAAAATGACTTCTGAGCGGCAGAAATAGATGGTCTAATAGTATCAAGGGTAGCAGATTCCATAAGACTTTTGTATCCTGATTTCACGGAATAAATACCAGAATTTTCTTTAGGCCAAATGAGGATGTCGGGTTGAGGAACAGAACACAAAGGCAGGGACTTTATGAGTGCAGCTTCGGGCGGATAGAAACAAAGGTCAATGAGGTGAGAATTCCACCAGCCCGTATGGGCATCAATGAGAGTATCCATAGTAGAATCAGGTGCTAAAAAATTTTGAGGGGAGATCACTTTACCTTCCTGTGAATTCGGTAGCCAAGAATCATGAAAAATCCTTATAGATTTACCATTTCCAACCCTCCACCGAGCATCCTTCTCAACAAGTTTTCTCGCAAACAAGATACTCTTCCAGGCAAAAGAACCCGATGCAAGTTTTGCTTCAAAGATCGAACTGTGAGGGAAATATTTAGCTTTGAACACTTTGTAAAATAGGGAATCTGTATCATAGATTAATCTCCACACCTGTTTGGCCAACATTGCTTCGTTGAACTTACATAAGTCCTTAAAACCTAAACCCCCTTCCAACTTTGGTTGACACAAAACTTCCCACTTCTTCCAGTGAATCTTACGTCTATCACCCCTTTGACCCCACCAAAATTTCCGAATGAGCATCTCAATATCTTGGCAAAGGCCAATAGGCAATCTGAAGCAGCTCATAGCAAAAGTAGGGATGGCTTGTACCACAGCCTTCAAAAGAACTTCCTTTCCCGCCTGAGACAATAATTTTTCCTTCCAACCTTGCAACTTGCTCCACACCCTATCTTTTATATAGTTTAGACTTGCCTTTTTCCTTCTACCAACCACTGCAGGTAGCCCGAGGTATTTTTCATATTCTTTGATCTCTGGGACTCCAAGCAAGTTTTTTAGTAGGTCTTTTGAGGGTTCGGGTACGCCCTTGCTGAAAAAAAGAGTTGCCTTCTCCGAATTGATCTTTTGCCCCGAAGCCTTTTCATACTTTCCCAACAATTCTTGGATAGTATTGATATCCCCAATCTGAGCTCGACAAAAAAGTAGGCTGTCATCTGCAAAAAACAGATGGGATATTCTTGGGCCATTACGGCAAAGAAAGACACCTACAATCTTCCCTTCATCCACTGCATGTTGGATTAGTCCATTAAGACCTTCTGAGCAAAGGAGAAAAAGGTAAGGGGAGAGGGGGTCTCCTTGGCGAATACCTCTTGTTGGAACAATATGACCTTTTGCTTCTCCATTCACCAAGATAGACTATGTAACAGATTTTATACATTTCAAGATCCATCCAATCCAAATACTATGAAACCCCATCTTTTCCATGATCTTTTGCAAAAAGGACCACTCCAATCTGTCATAGGCCTTACTCATATCTAGTTTCAGCGCCATGTGGCCGTTTTTTCCATACTTCTTTGTCTTCATATGGTGGAGAGTCTCAAAAGCAACCAAGATATTATCCGAAATTGCTTTGTCAGGTTGAAAAGCACTTTGTGATTCAAAAATGATCTAAGGCAATATTCTTTTTAATCTATTTGCCAAAACTTTAGAGACAAGCTTATATAAAATATTACATAATGCAATTGGCCGAAATTCAGTAATAGATTCAGGATTCTTTACCTTAGGTATAAGAGTGATGAAAGTATGATTCAGACCTGAAGAGATATGGTTAGAGTTGAGGCAAGAAAGGACTGCCTTGGCCACGTCGTCACCGATATTGGACCAGTAATGTTGAAAAAAGATTGGAGGCATCCTATCCGGGCCAGGAGCCTTTAGAGGAGCCATCTGTTTCAACGCTATCTCCACCTCGGACTTAGAAAAATTTGCAATCAAATCTGAATTCATCTCCTCACTGACAACCCGGTGAGTGTGCTGCAATACATCTTCAATGTTGCTAGGTGTTGAAGAGGAAAAAAGGGTATTGTAGTACCCCACGACCAAAGCTGCTATCTCATCATCGCCCGAGACCATCTCACCGTTTGAACCTTTAAGCTCTGTGATAGTATTTCGCCTAAATTTTTGGGAAGCCCGGTTGTGGAAGTAACCTGAATTTTTATCCCCCGAGACCATCCAATGGTCATGAGCTCTTTGTTGCCATAACTTCTCTTCCATTCTGAGGAGATCATTAACTTCAGATTTTAATTGTAGGAAAAAATCCATACTACCCCCCCTTACTGCTGCTGCTTCAGCCAATTCTAAAGACTTTTTCTTCTCCACCAACGTATTTGAAATATTACAAACAGAATTTTTGCTCCATCTATGTAGCTGATTTTTGCAATTCTCAATCTTATTCATCACTTCTACCATTGGTGAACCCCAAGAGACCTCGCTCCACGCTGCTGTGATAGTGTCGTGACAACCCTCACACTCAAGCCATAATTGCTCAAATCTCCAAGGCTTTAGTTTTTTAGGAGCAATACCATCAGGGAGAATAATAATAGGATTATGGTCCGAAGAAACACAAGAGAGAGTTCGGACCTTTGTTGCTGGAAACAGAGAGAACCACTCCGCTGTGCACACTGCCCTGTCCAATCTTTCCCAGACTGACCCTCCATTCGGATAATGTTTGAACCATGTGAATTTTTTGCCAATGAAGTTGAGATCAAACAGTCCACATTCGTCCAAGGCTTCACGAAAAAGCTGCATTTGCCCATAGGGTCGTAACCGGCCACCCAACTTCTCATGAGACTTGAGGAGCTCGTTAAAATCGCCAGCACATAACCAAGGAAGTGGAGACTGCCCATCTAAGTCCCTCAATAAATTCCAAGACTCCGAACGAAGCTGAGTTTCAGGTGCTCCATAAAATCCTGTGAACCTCCACGCATTTTCTTTACCAGCCTTGATTATAACATCGATATGATTTAAGGATGATGATTCGATTTTTAAATCGAAATCCTTCTTCCAGAATAAAACCAGACCACCACCACGAGTAACTTTAAAGACTCCATGATGATGACCAAACTTCAAAGTATCTCGAACAACTAATAGCCTAGCTTCATCCAGCCATGTTTCGGCTAAAAACACCACTGTAGGATCTTGTGCCCGGACTAAACTCCCGAGCTCATGAACTGTCTGCCGGTTCCCAAGCCCGCGACAGTTCCAACACATGATACTCATAATCCTTGGCAGGGCTGGTAACCAGCCTCCGTCATATAAACTGACTTTTCCTTGTCATCCTGAGAAACCCGAATTTTCTTCTTTGGTAATTCAAGCTGAACAGAGTCAACTATAGAGCCTCTTTTTTGTCCTGCATGTGGAAGCAGCGCTTCCTTGTTGCCTAGTGTAGAGCGGTGAACACGAGTCCACTTTGGACCCAAAGCATGAGAGGCCTCTTTTAAATCTTGGTGATTAGAGGTATCATTTAGCTAAGGCCCAAGACTTACGTGAGATGTTGAGCTTAGGAACCGTTCATGCTGTTGGCCTAGCTCAGAAGAACCCATTAAGGGGTCGGCCCATATTTCACCTAGCGAGGGCCTATTTTGTTTCTTAGGAGAGGATAATATTAACTCCGAGTTAGTTTTGTCCATATGTTCACAATTTCCTTTAAACCCCTCAGTCTTATCAATATCCTTAGTCACGATATCTTCCCTCACATGTTGACCCTCAAAACCCGGAGGAATATCTTCTTTAGAACCTATAAGATCAGTCCCAGACGAAGAAAAGGTGGAAGTTGGCATAGATAGGGGATTTACCTTAATGGGCGTCTTCCCTAAAGCCTGATGATGCACTTTCTCCCACTGCATCTCCTCTGGAACTTCGAACCTTATGCTGGAAGTGACAGGAGAGTTAGCGATCAAAGAGGAAGTCTTATTTTCTGACAACACTCCAGCACCTGCATCCTTACTTTCCCCATGTGCTGTCACTATCAAGTGTCCTAGCGCCTCCAGAATTGCATCAACCAGTGCCGAGCTACTGCCTACTAAGGAAATAGGTGCAGTCACGTGATTTCCACCCTCCACAGTCTTCTCTGCCGGCACTTCGGACTGATCACGTGGCCGTTCCGGCCTCACTCCATCGGCCCCGCCCTTACTTTCCTGGGTTGCACCCCCTCCGTATCTCACCGGTTCTTTTTGAATCCTTCCGTATGGGACACCACGCAGCCATGCCCCGTATTGAAGGCCCTCCTCATCCGTTCGGCCCTCAACAGATGGTGTAGGACAGTCTTTAAGTACATGGCTTAGCAGGCCGCAACGGTAGCAGAAGTTGGGAAGTCGTTCATACTTGAACTGGACCCACTTGGATTCACCTCCTTCAATGGTGATTCTTTTGCCACGGATGAGTTTTTTTGTAACGTCAATCCGGACACGCACCCTAAAACATTTACCCCAGTGTACTCCCGAATCAGGGACATCAACCTCCATAACATCCCCCAGAGAAGATCCAATCGCCCAACCCGTTTCCTTTGTTCTGCTCATAAGAGGTAGATTAAAAATCTGAATCCAAAAAGGTGACCATTTTAAGTCCATCTCCTTTGGAGTTAGCTCACCTTCAAACTCTTGTATGATCACCAGTTGTTTCTCAAAACTCCAAGGGCTCATATCAAGAATTTTCTGTTTATCTTTCCCATCTCCGAACTCTACCAGAAACAACTCAGCTTCTAGTTCAGAAATGTTAACCCATTTATTTGTTTTCCACAGCATTCTTAGGTTCTTTCTCAAAGTATCTAGGCTTATGCTTTTGAAAGTCATAACCTTCATGATAGCACAATTTTTACCAACCTCTTTTGCAGCTCTGGTACTGTTGCTACCCAGTTCTATACCTTCGCCCTCTTCCTCCGTAAAGGATAATTTACTCCACATCACGGCCAGTTCTTCAGCCATTTGTACACTTCTAATAGTTACCCTCCCCAGGGGATGCTCCTGCCCTACAGAAACCAGCACCCACCCCGACCTTACCCACGGAAGGTCACACTAACTCTTGCAAGGGCTGCAAGACAAAACTGCTTCTACGTGTTGTGAGAAGTTAGATGTATATATCCGAAATATGATATACCTAGTGTTGAAGCCCATGCTAAAAAAAACTCCAACAGCTCTATGTTTGAAACCATCTAGAAGGGAGGAGCACAAGGCTCTAGATCTCCAAAACTTGGTCATGGCTCCAAATCTCCAAACAGACGGGGATGGCTGATTGATGGTTGAAAAAACTATTCAACCAACCATTCTTAGAAAGTTTATTTGGTGTAAGAAGCTTGATTGGGAAATACAAATGTAAAAAAAAAAGTGAGATACAACGCTCCTATTTCCCATATTTTAGGCCACCCATCACTGTATTTTGATATGAATTCGCTGCCATGGTTCATGTAAACATATTTTAGGTGAGATTTGTGTATATAGATGAGGATCTTTAGGAGCTTGTCCTTTTGTGCTTATTTTGTGTGTAAAGCAAGCTGGTCTAGCAGGCCTGCTCTTAGTGTATACATTATAACCTGTTGCTTATATGAAAATCAATGGGGCTGTTGTCATGTTACTGTTTCTTACTATTAGTGACACTTATAAGAATGGCCTAAATTATCTTATCGTACCATGCAAAAGATGTGATGGTAGCCTAAAATGTCAGTCAGGTCAAAGCTCTAAACTGTTTGATTTTTTTTTTTTTTTTTTTTTTAAATCTGTAAAAGGAAGCCTTCTTCACGTCAAAAATTCAGAATTGGCCTACTGTTAGTTTGGTTTGATTGTCATTTCGTTGTTCAATTTAATTCATTGATTAAATAGGTAGCCCTTTTACTGATAAAGCTCAAGATCCCACCTTCTGCCCTTTCTTTGCTCTTTTCTCCCTGCCTTCCAGCTACCCAAAAAAAAAAAAAAAAAAAAACTCTCACACCATTGCCATATGGGTTAGATCTTGTGTCTTGCCATTTGCGTTTTTTGAAAAAAAAAATAAAAATAAGAAATAAAAAACTTGCCAATGTTTGAGTCACTGATGGAATCACTGCTGTCAATGTGTAAAATTTTTATTTTTTTCCCTCTTTTGATACTAGCCATACACGTCTTGTAACTCTTATCTTCTCTGAGACTCTTAAATTGTCTCCTACTTAGCTACTTCTCTTTAGACTTCAAATCTCACCTTTCATACTCAAAACTCAGTCACTCTTTAGCTTGACCAAAGGTAAGGAGTTAAGACTTTCTTTTTTAAATTTGAAATAAGATAAGACTTAGTGAAGGTAAATATTTGGAGGAGATAAAATCAAGATAAAAATAAAGAAAAATTTTGGCTCGTTTGGTAATGTTATTCTAATAATATTGTTTGTATTTTTAGAAATACGTGTGGATAAAAAAGTGTGTGAAAATGCATGTAATGTTATTTAAAAACTGAAAATTGTTGTTTAAGTTATGGTACCAAACACTTGTTTGGACTGTTTTTAAAAAATAATAATTATAAAAAAAATTTAAAACCCTTTTGCAATTAGAAATTTAGCTTGAATATGGATTTTTGAGTCCAAAACCACAAACCCAAAAATGTAGATCGATAATCCAGACCAAACCCAACCTAATTGAGGTGGACGAGACTGGACCGAACCGTCCTTCTTTTCAATTAGTCTTGGTCCAGTTTTTAACAGACTGACCAAACTGGTCCAGCCCTAAAGTCTATTTAAAAACCAGACTAATATCACCCTTAACACACACACACACACGCACACACACAATACATATACTTACGTCTTTTTTTCTTTTTCTTTTTTTCTTTTTCTTTTTTTGGCTAAACTTAAGACTTAAGTCTTCATCACATTCCCATCAAAAAAAAAAAAAAAAAAGTCTTCATCACATAGTATAGTGTTATCCCATATTAAATTATCATTTTAAAATCGAATAATGTACGTACTTAATGTCATTATATTACAAATATGCCATATGTAAGTAAATTGACCAAAATAAAATAAAGAAAAGAGATTTTTTAAAATAAATATAAAAAAATCAAAACAATGATTTAGTTACATTTCAGCTGAAATCACCATACCCACTAGAATGAGTAATTCTTAAATACCCCAAAGCACAAAAAATGATGCTTTCTCCTCTCACATTCAAAGTGAGGTATACTTATTCAATTCATGGTGGAATCCATTATGAATGTGAGAAGGATGAGCACAATATCTTTTTACTCTGAAAATACCTAAGAATTTTCTAGTAAAATAGACTAAAATGTGCGAAATGGATAAGAATATGCCCAAATTTAAGCCAATGTGGAATTAGAAGGTAATTCTGAGTCATACAACTTAATTATTCAGAAGGAAATCTTTTGACCGAAATAAATTGAAATTCAACACTGCGTATTTTAGCTTTTGTACCGGCCGGGTTCAATTCTCTGCGACTCTGCCCCCACACTTTTTTTTTTTTTTTTTTTTTTGAGAAAGGCCCCACATTACCTAGGAAAGAAAATATTCCAAGAAAATAATACCAAAAAGTTTTTTTTTTTTTTTTTGAGACAATATATATATATATATATATATATATATATATAAAAAGGCCTCACATTACCTAGGAAAGAAAATATTCAAAGAAAATAATACCAAAAAGTTCATATATAATAATAATAATAATAATAATAATAACCACACAACCAAACAGAGGGCGTTATACCGTTAAGTTGGTTAGAACCAGAAGGGCAACATGAAAACATTGGCGCATGTTAGAACTTAGAACCGAACACAGGCCAAGAAAAGGAGAGAGAGAAAGAGAAAGAAGGCATTAAAGCTCAGAAATTTAAGGGAGAACAAAAACCAAAACCAATCCAAAAACATAGGGGATGGAACAGTCTCCTCCTTTGGTGTCTTTGAACCAACAAACACTTGATCTTTCTTTGGTTTGTTAATTTATCGTTGTATTCTTTGTTCAAATAAAAAAAAAAAAAAAAAAATTATCAATGTATTCTTTGTGCCCCTCTCTCTTGCCACGGCTATGGCCAACACTGCGCACAACCGCAACAACTTGTTGAGCCACACATTTCTCCCCCCCAAAGGTAATAATAATGTTCCTTCCCTATTCCTTTTTTTTGTTTTTTAAGAATTAAAATATTCTGGGTTTTTGTAGTGATTCATGTGTAAAGCAATTAAAATGAATAACAAAAACAAAAATTGAAGAAGGCTTAAGGGTTTGCCAAGATGTTACTCCAGCCAAGCCATTTGCTGTGTATATATATATAGATATATATATATATATATATATGTTTCCAGAAAATTTCATGGTCCATAATGACAATAATTTGCCTACCTTTTTTTCTCTACAACCAAACATGGAAATCAAATGCTAAATTGGATCTTCCTTCCTTCTCATCCCCAACCACTTCAGTTACCAAAATGAGAGAGTAAGTCTTGAAATTTTTTTTTTTTTTTTTTTTTTTGGTTGTTGGGTCAGAGATAATTAGCTAAATTCTTCAAGTTGAATTTATTTATATGTCTCTCTCTCTCATGTTTTGGATTCGTATAATTCTTTGCTAGCTTATGGTAATATTCCTTTATTTATCAATATAAAACCATGCTGATTTTTTTTTTTTTTTTTTTTTTTTTTTTTTGCATGATGGATTCAATCATTTTTAAAATTAATCCATCATTTTTAAAATTTTACAAATTTTTTTTTTTTAATCTTACCAAATATCATTTAGAGCTATTGTCATGTGAAAATTCAATATTCACAATCTAACTCATACTTATACCAAGACAATGGAATTCCATGTTTGTGTAATCAGTGCTGCTTGATGTTCATGTTAACTTTGAGCAGGTTTGACAAGCTTGTAGCTGAAGTCATTTGTCACTCGAGCAAGTTTGAAAGGCAGAGTTTCTGAACAATGGGAAAGCATTCTCCATTTTCAATGGATAGAACTGATCCAGGATGTGTGTGGAGTATGCTTCATTTTATTAAGTACCAGCACTGGGGTTATATTAAGAAAAAATTTACACCCAAATGGCGTGGTGGTGGGCGTGTCGTGGGTAATCAATATTTTTTTATGCAAAATTCTCTTCATCTAATTACTGTGGGTTCTTTAGTTGCTTTAGCAAGACATGTTAATTTGGTGTCATATCTATTCGTGATCTTTAAATCAGATGATAAGTCTTCTATTCATATACGATTCAGAAATCAGATAGGAAGCTTCTTTCGGTTCAAATTTGAATCTGATTCTGATATCTGATGGTATTATGCCAAAGATAATTATGTGGACTGGATTCTTATTATTTTGATATGCAAAATGTCCTAGGTGGAAATATCACTGTTATTATCACTCTCTTCAGGATCCCTTTGATGATAAACTGATATGTGATATAGACTTCATTTTCCAAGTTACTTATGTTAACAACATCTTTTTCTTCTTTGTAGGAGTTGGAAGCCCAGGGAACGATACAACTGGCTTAAGAGAAGGCAAAAGGCAAAAGTTTTATAGTGTTGATATGGACAACTCTGTTGTAAGTTGACGCAGAAGGATTTTTCCTAGCATGCATTTGTACTTTTTTTTTTAAGACCAAAGTTTTTATGTGAACCACCTATAGAATTTAAAAAAGGGGGAAGGGCAGGTCTTGGTTCTTGGTCCTGATGATTTAGGATTCTAGTCAGTACATTGAATTTCTTGGTGATCTTCTGATTTAGATTAGTGACAGTAGGTTGAATCTAAAATATAGAAATTAGAATGTATCAATTTCAGATTGGCATCTTTACAATAATAATTTAATAAAGAATTTAGCGAAGTTGGTCTGATTTGAAATTTATCAGGTTGGAGAAAAAATGATACAGTCTACTCGAGAACCTAAAAGTTCTGTTAAAACCAGAATAAAAGCACTGATTGCTGAGGAGATATCCAAAAAGAAGGGCCACCATCACCGAACTTCATCCTGTCCTGCTAGGCCACTTTTAAAGCGAAGTGATTCCATTCATCACTTGCAACCTTCAGCTTTGGATCCCCTTGTTGATCCAGTATTAGATGATGGAAGTTCCAAAACTCTTCACCAAACACATAAATACTCTTCTGCTTCCAGCACAATGGATCCGCTGCCTCTGGTGTCCCATGAGGATCCAGTTACCGGTGACAAAAGATTTGAAGAGTGTGGTACCATGTTTACAGGAGAATTCCTGGAGCATAACCAGCTTAATGAGAATCAGAATCAACCAACTGAGAACCACACACTTTTTCAGGAAAAGTTGGACAACACAAAGCCTGTGATGGAGCAGAAATTACCACATGCAAAGGAGCTCACTCCAGATTCTTCACTCCAGACAAAGGATTTTCTGGACACCCTTGACACAAGAAATGTAAAAATGGCATTGAATAAGTGTGAGTCATTCCCTTTACCTGTCTCATCAGGCGAAAGAGGATCTGGGCCTAGCAAACTGACACACATGCAAGAGGGGATTGGGTCTCATGCAACAGAAAAAGTTACGTTGTATAGTCAATCACAGAAGTCACTTGAGTCCAGAAACTCGGGAGAACTTGTCAAAAAGTTGATGCCGTACAAAACTGAGTATGAAGCAGATGGAATTCTGAGATCAAATAAAAATACAGCTGAATTTGCTAATATTTCTTCTCTAGGTTCAGTCCAGCTTCTGAAAACCCGGAGTGACATACATGAGAATCAAGTGGTTGTCAAGAGTTTCAAGGATATTAGACAGAAGATAAAGCATTTGATTAAGGAGAACAGAAAAGAGAGGCATCGGATTACTATGGATGCTATCCTTCACAAAATTCCTCATGGCCGTGAGTTTTCTAAGGAATGGAAGGAGATTGCCCATCAATTGAAGCACCCTGCAATGAATAGAGAAGGAAGAGACGGTCCTGGAATTTATTATTCTTCTCCTTCCCTCAGCAAGGGCCAAACACACCACATGAGAAGAACATCATCTCTCAAAGAGTCAATGGAAAGATATTCTCAGTTGTATCAGACTAGTTTCAACAGAGAAGCCAAATACCGAACCTCTGAGAGACCAATATTGAGAAAAGAAGAGGCATCTTTTCCTTCAGTAAGTCCTTCAGTAAGTGCCCCCAAATCACTGGCAAGGGTTCGTTCTTTACCTATTCTCCAAGCTTATATCTATCAGGGTGAGGACTCTTCTGATGCTTTTTCTTCAGGAAGAATAACTAGCAATACTGCAGATGTCACGGAAAGCATAGAGCATAGTTTTGTTGAACAAAAAAGCCTAGACCTTCCTATAGATTCAGAAAATCAGTTTCAATTACATACTCTTGCTGAAAGTAATACTCAAGAAAACTTGGATGGAGTTGGTGAAACTAATGCATTTATTGGAGTTGAGGTTAAATCAATATCAATTACAAACAATGAGGCAGATGCTAAAGTGGGTTTAATTGTTGATGATTTTGACAACTTGACAGCAGAGGAAATTGCTTCTCACAATGACGACGAAAAGGATATTGGACCCACAAAGGATCCTATTGCTAAACTGGAAGAACTAACTTTGGTCTCTCTGCCTGACTCCAATTTTCAGGAGAAGACAGCCAGCCCTGAAGAGTTTCCTCAATCAGAAGGTATTCCCATTTGTCAATTTTTTTTCCTTAACACTTTATTATATCATCTCAATTCAAGTGTGTGTATTCTCTTGCTTACCATCTCTACCTCAAGTGCATGTATTCTCTCTCAATTTAGATTGGTTAAGTAAAAAAAGAGGAACGCATGATTTTTTTTACTTGAAGTAAAATATTTGTTTTATCATGTTAAATTATAGACAAGCATATATTGAAGTTAGAATTTCAGAATTATCGTTTTGAGTGCTTTTTTTCTGAATTACATTATCATGTTGTACAGCAAAAGGTCCTGCCTTTGGATTGAACGGACTTCAAATTGCTATTGCTGCTGCCAAATTATTTTTACATATATAAGTTAGTGATTTTTGTGTTTGATGGTTTCCTGATCACTTTCCTATATAAAAGTACAGTTTGTATCCATTCATAAAGCTATTTTACTGTGTTGCCTTTAAATTGAGTTAAGAAAATTACCTGCCCCTTTCACCAACTTGTGTGCTTTATCACTGAAATGGATGGTGATTATATGAAAGCAGATTCAGAAGAAGTGAAGGGCAGACTTTCCAGTGGACTGGATAATGTGATCAATCAGCAACATGAGTCTGGCATGATTACCCCTGTAGTGGTTGACAGAGGAGTGGAACTTCAGAAAGTAGAATTTCTGAAAAGCCTTACGGAAAATGAAATTCCGCATCTTCAATTGGATGCAAAAGACAAAGCTGACTTTAATTACGTGAGAGATATACTGAAGCTGTCTGGATTCAGTGGAAATGAGGCCCTTGGTACATGGCATTCTGATGACCAGCCACTTGATCCTTTGATGTATGAGGAAGTGGAAGGCTGCCTGCTCCCGGATCCTGATTGTTCTGGAAATGGAGAAGGTGAAAATTGTAGTCACCTGCTTTTGTTTGATCTAATCAATGAGGCACTCATGGAGATACACGAAAGGTCATACAGCTACTGTCCTGGTCCAGCAGGACACCAAGTTCTCAAAGAAGTCTGGTCGCTTATAAGATGGCACATGAGCCCGAGACCGGAGGTTCACCAGTCAGTGGATCGTGTTGTGATCAAAGATCTAGCAAAGAGAGGTGGATGGATGAATCTCAAATTTGATACTGAATGTGTGGGGCATGAGTTGGAGGACTTGATTTTCGACGATCTTTTAGAAGAAGTTTTCATGACATGAACGTGGGGCTGGAACAAGTTGCTTCTAAAAGTGCCTTCTTTAACTTGATTAGCCATAAAATTTTTGGTTCCTGGTTTTTTGTGTTACTACTTACTCATATTGTTTTACTCAAAACTCCATGAAAAGAATAGGAAAGAAGCCAGGTGACAAAGAAAGTTCTTGTTGTATTAGTACTTTCAGTATAGCTACACTTTATTTGAGAGTTCATGAAAGAAAGAAAGAAAGAAATCACACAAATGTTTAGTTTTAGTGTTATCTCCATTTTTAATACTTATTAAATGAGGGTAAAGTAAAGTGTAATTTTATTCTCATTAAAATAAAATAGTCTTGTCTAATTTGGGCAAAATCAATGATGGGGCTCACCCTTCCATTCCCTCCTTTGTCCTCTCTTTTAACTCATCCAATTGTTCTTTTCTTTCCTATTACTCCTTATCCCTTTATAAATTATTTGTTAGTGAAAAAATCTATTTTGCGTTCTTTGGATTAGGGTTCTAAAAACAAGAAAATAAAATTTAAAATAATATAGTTGAATTAGTTCGTCACAATTTGTTAGTGAAAGAAGTTACTTTGTTGTATTCTTTGGATTATGGTCCTACAAATAAGAAAATAAAATTTTCAAATATGTCAATTGAATCTTCCCTTGGCAAAATCCCTCCATGATACATTTTATTAGTTGATCATCTCTAATTTATGATACAAGTTAAGTCATTTGAGGCTTTCCCGTCTTTTCCTCTCTTCTTGCTTATCCATCCAACCATTATCTTCCTTTCCATTCTCTCCCTCTGTCACAAATAGTTTATTAAGTATTACTCCTACAGGAAAGGGGTTTTCCGTCCCCATTCGCCTCTGCATTGCAACTTGCAAATGTCCCTTCCTCAACTAAGGTCTACTCAACTATACCCATAATGAAGATTCTGACATGAAACGTTATAAGAGCGAGAAACAATAGATTCCATTCCCACAATCATTAGCTACTCCATACTCGTAAGATTCTTATCATCATGGAGCCATTGGGACACCATGTTGAATCAAACTCTGAGTTGAGTTACTCTAACCATTTCCAAGTTGATTCCACCAGTGTTTTAGGTAGTTCCTGGCTTTTGTGGCGCCACCAACACCAAAATGAATGGTAGTTCACCACTCAGATGAAAGTATTCACCTTGGGCATAGCTTTTTTGGATAAACAAGTCCGTCTTATTTCAGACAAAAATAACACTCAATCAACTTAAAATTTTCTTCCGAAATAAGAGGCTGGAGTTGTAATTGTATTATGATTTGATCTTCTTATCTTTGTTATTGCTTACAAATTTATTGAAAATTTTTCCCAGAAATATTTTTCTTTTTTTACTTGTGTTAACTGTTAAGTAGGAGATAGTATTGGTAATTGCGTTGTTGATCAGTTTTTTTTTTTTTTTTAATTTTAACTTTTATTTTCCGAGATATTGATTCTCTTTTTCTATATACTTTCTAGCTTGTTGACATTTACATATTTTTCAAATTTATTAATTATTAAAAGTCCTAACAGTTGAACCAACTAACCCGCATACCGAACCTAATAGATTGGAGCTCGGTGCAATTTAGATAACCATGGTCACAATAGGCAACGTCACAGTCCCTCCCATACAGACCAAAGGGCTCCACGGTAAGAGAAATAAGATTCTTAATCTTAGATTTCTTCTCTTTAAATTCCAACAAAATTTTCTAAGAAAATTTAGTACAAATACATTGTCCTATAACAAGTAGTGAGCCAAAAAATGGATTTAGAGAAAAGAGGAAAGCTAAAAGGACATCGTCTAGGGAATCAAAGTTACAAAATTTTAGATAGACTTACCACAATTTTAAAAATTAAAAATAAAAGAAGAAAAAGAAGGAACTTGTGACACTTGGTCATTCGTCATCCGAATAATTGAACTTAATGGAGTGGGATTGCAAATCAATCTGCCCTCCTCTGTATGTCCCACGCTTCTTCTTGGTCTTTTCATGCCGAAAATCCCTGAGCGAGAGAGGGGTTGTTAGGGTGCTTCTCTCATAAAATGAAGAACACAATGTAAGCTAAGGTATCAAAAAAGTGCAAGATATGCATTCTCATTCAAATTGTAATGTTCATGTGCGATTCTCTCAGCCTGAATCTTCTTCACTCAATTAGAAACATCACATATAATAATGGAAGCAGCTTTCATCATGTTTTGAAAATTGGCCGCTGTGTTAACAGCTTCTGTTTTGTTTCCCAAAAAATTGGCAGTGAAGATAATATAAGTCAATAGTGTTTAGGCCAGCTTTTACCTCAACAACAGAATGTAAAAAATAACAATATATCCAACTAATATTTGACATAAATTTCATATTTAAAAATTATAAAAATAAATAAATAAAAACTAATTTTGACATAAATGCCATAAAAGTAAAACAAACCTTCCTCTAACTTGCCCAAGAATTTCTTGAGCTTTAGCACCATAGCCATTTTCTGCACCATCCTGCAGAGAATTGACCAACAGTAAAAATCTAATACACGCACAGAAGAAAATACAGACCAAATTAGAAGAGGGGGGGGGGGGGGGGGAGGTATACTTTAAAAATACACAAACACAAGGTATTAGCATATCACACCTTTGCCCAGTAAGAATTATCTTTAAGCCTCTCATCAGTGAAAACCACGTCATCAGCTTTTACCCGCTGAAATGCAGTAATTGTCTTTGGCTGCAACAACAGAACCCATCAACATAAATATCACTAGCGATCTACAGCAGTTAAGAAAACAACATTTTCACAGAAAAAGCTCTGCCCCTTGAGAAACATCCTCATCATCACACACAACATAAACAACAGAAACGAAATACAAACATTAAGAAAGAAAATCTCATCAGCACCAAGTTAAATCATAACAAAAAGTGTGAGTGGGGAAAGAACCAAGAAAAGAAAATAGAAACAAATATCACAACCACAAATTGAACCAATCTAGTTTTTAAAACTACATCTTCAACAGCTCACTATTAAATAAAAGGAGGTTTCTCATATACAGAAAATTAGATTGGTTATCAAATGGAATTTCCACCCTTGGGAGTGATCCAAATCTCATGGAGCACACGAGGTACATACCAACAAAAAATAACAATAAATAGTTTGTTTGCTTAATTTTGTAAAACATGGAGATAGATCTTTAGATTGTTTCTGCATTCAAAATCAGAGTGCATATGTCCAAAAAAAGCATGTGATTACTGCATAAAACCAATTGACTAGTTTCTATAGTAAGATCACCTTAAAGCCAAACTGAACCATAAAAATAATTCATACACAATATATATTATGAATTTTACCGATATGTACATGCATGTATGTGACCAGAAGTACACCCAAAGTTAAGTAAACAAAAAGCCACCCCAGAAAAGTTAATATGGCAATTCCCTCAAGCTGAATTGTGTCATGTTTGAAAAATCAAAAAAGCTAAAAAGGCTCAAGCACTGAATTACTAGGTAGCACAGATACTTCAGTTTTGCCATATCTAATACATATCTGTACCAGATAGGCAGATACCTCTGGGATACTCCTGCATGCATATCCTGGCCTTTTAAAAATAAATAAATAAAAAGGAGATACGTTTGGGACACGCTGATGATACTACTTTTTGATAAGAGATAGTCCAAACTTATTAAGATTTTTATTTATATTTTTTTACATATTGATTTCAATGTTAAACAATTATCTAATTATCTTTTATTTACTCTTTTGGATCTTGGTTTGTATTCTAAGCATCATTTAAAGGCCACGAATTTCACTATGCTTAACAATATATAAAAAATATATATAAATAAAAATATATTTAATAATTAATTAATACACATCCCCACCTTATTGTATCCTAATTTTTCACTATGAAGCACGGGTGCGTTTCGGGACTCGGGTGCGGGTACGGGTGCGGGACTCGGCAATTTTTTAAAAAGGTGAGTGCGAGTGCGACGGGACTCGGCAATTAAAAAATTATTAAAAATATTTTTATTTATATTTTTAATATATTACTAAGCATATTTTTTCACATTATATAAACATACACCAAATTTAAGAGTAATACTAGATAATATATTAAAAATATAAATAAATGTATGAATGATGGGTCCCAACTTACTCTAATTCGTAGTATTTTAGATGAAAATGCTACATCATATGATGAGAGAAGCTGAAAACAACATAGGTAGACGTCGTTAAAAAAGATATGATAAATATGAAGGTGAAAATGTACAATTGTACATCGGATAAAATATTAAAAACCGATATAGTGGCTGACCTCAAATAGTTTTAAAAAAAGGACCTATAAAATCAACATGAATTAATTGGGAATAAGGTTTTATTTAGTTTGGTTTATTATATATTATATAACTGAACTGACACATAAAGGAACTAATGTGAACTACAGAGAATATCATTCAAGCAACAACTCCTAACTTTATAACATATATAAATGACCAAACTCTAAAAAGTATGTGCATGCATATTGTTTACGGTAGAAATTTAATACAATGGATTATTATGGATAGTCTCACATGCAAACCAGAGAAAGCCATATATTAGACTCAGATGGTACCTACAACAAAAGACATGTAATGATAGTATTTTGGGAACTGATCAAATATGTGGCTGCATTTGATAAATTGAAAGATTTGGACTTTAATTTTAAAGTTGGTGCAAGTTTTGATTAAGAAGGTAGTTAGAATTGTACCTCAACTGAACCATTACGTTGCTTTTTATTTTTATGAAAGGTAGATTTCTCCTCATTTTTCTCAGTGTTTCCATCTGCCTGCCCATCAAGATTTTTGCTAGATGGCTTTTGAAAATCCTTTGAACTAACTTGACCACTCTCACCTTGACTTGCCTTACCAGCACTTCTATCACTTCCTTGGGATACATTCACCTTTGCAGGTTGCTCACTTCTCTCAGATTCTTCAACTGCATTTTTGTCAAGAGCCTGGGAATCATTTTCTTCCGAAGCCAATCTTTTCCGTTTTTTGGAACCTTTCTTCTCATTAGCTACAACCTCATGCGATGCATCAAATTCATTTTTTTCAGAATTGTTTCCATTTACATCTCCTGTCTCCAGATCCTTTGAATTTCCAACAAAAACACTTTCAGAAACCAAACCATCCTTCTGTTTCTTCTTACTTTTCGATTTGACAACAATCTCTTCTGAAGATACCAGTTCTTTATATTTTTCTTCAATTGCTCCAGGCACTGATCCAGATTCCAACTTGCTTTTCTTTTTCTTTCTCTCCTTTCTTTTCATATCAGGTTCCTCTGCAAGTGATTCACGTACAAAATGATCAGCAGGTTCCTTTGATATTTCTGTGTTGACCTGTTCAGTTCCTTGACCAAGAGAATCAGAAATCTTCTTGCTTTTCTTCTTGTCTTTAGATCTTACATTTAGTTCCAGGGCTGCATCATTTGTTATCATCTCATTGGAGTTTTTCGAATCCGGAATTTTACCTGTGGCTCCAGATTGATTGACAACAGCATAGTTATCACTCTCACTACCTTTTTTATTTTTCTTAATTCGAGTTTCCAAATGCACAGTAGAATCACATTCTCCATCTCTTTTACTAGTGTCATCTGCCTTTGTATCTGATATTTAACAGAACTAGAATGAGTTAAATCAAGATTTTTCCATTTAAGTACATCCAGCATTCACTAAGAGAGAGAGAAGAGGGGGCAGGGGGGAATTGGACAAAAGTGATAACTAACAATAACATCTTTTTTTTTATTGGTAAGTTACACACGCACTCGGTGGATCACCCACGACATCAACCTCCACCTTGCTCTTAGAAGGGAAGGACGTACCATTTGAGCTAATGCCATTGGCAATAACTCCCACTAAAATCATTAGATTTCTGAAAACAATGTATTGATGAAATGTCGGCTTACCTTGCACATTTTGGTTGATTACTCCTGTATTCCTGCAAAATACACAATGCTCAATAAACAAGAGCATAGAAACTGGAATTCAATGTCTAAATTAACAATGGCACAATAGGAAAAGCACAAAGTGTGAAAGGCAGATTTGGCAGCTGACAGGTAGAAAGACCATCCTGTACAGTGGATACCATTCAGGAGATCATGAATGATATCATTCAGACATTGAATGAAACAATCTAAGTATCTGAGTGAGTCCTTTGACAACATGAAAACTAAGAAATCCACCATATATATATTTGCTAGAGGCATTATAATGATGATATTTTATTATAGACTAATGCTTGTGTTAACATGCATATATATAATGTGTGTTTAAATATAATCAAACATATAGGAATGAAGAATTTTCTCATCATACCGCATCTCCATATACTTGTAGCAAATATCCTCCAAATCCAATGTGGAACACTTCAAAACATCTTTCTGCAATAAGAACATTGACAAGTGGAATTCAGGTCAAACTACAAAGATATGCTCTCCACGAATGAACTGAAAATATTTTACGCAACATAATTGGAAAGAAACAACTAAACTACACATAAACAAATTATTAAGGACTTCGATGTCATGGTCTGCTCAAAAAATCCCCATGCATGGATCAATCCTACTTCATAATATCAAGTGCAAGTCAATCAAAAAACAAATTTCTTTGATATGCTAAAACCAGTCAAGAATGTTGAGAACAATTCATCATGGAGGACAAATGGAGAAAAGAATTAGACACGAATATAACCAAAAACAATTAGTGAATAATTAAAGATGTCATATAATATATAAGGCAAGGTGCCAACAAGGACATGGAGCACGTCAAGCCAAGTAACTACTAAAATATAGAGATGGCCCCATGTCAAATAGTTACACATTTGAGACTTGCGAGTGTGTTTGTATGCAAGTATATAAATGTACATACAAATTATAAATACTTAAGGGGAAAAAAAAAAGGTACAACCTAGTACACTAGCATAAAAAGGAATTGCCCGAATTTTAGGGGAAAAAAATTAAATACAAAAGTTTGCGTTTGTATAAGCGGTTCGAAAACTATGTTTTAAGTTTAAAATGAGCGTTTGTAAAAAATGCTATGAGGACTTGTGGTTGCAAAACAGAGTTTTGGGTTTTAAAAACGCTCTTTTAATCTCCCAAAATGCCAAACCAAACCGACCCCAGAGTTTTGGGTTTTAAAAACACTCTTTTAATCTCCCAAAATGCCTAACCAAACCGACCCCAAATAAGTCGCTGCAAGAAAATAATATGAAACTAAACACAGCCATCATTTCTATAACCATACCACATCATAGTATAATTTATATACAGGGCTTTCCAAAGGCCATCACATCAAAACAACAAAATAGCTCAGACAACTTTTCCAGGTTATGAACCTCTTCACTTCTGCTACTGATTTATATCCAACCTAAGTCAATGAGGCCAATCCATATCTAACTTAATTGGGTCAGTCACACAACTAATTTTCCAGTACTTTCTTGTTTTAGTTATGGCATGTGTGGTTTACGTCTTATGAACCTGTTTTGTAATAACATTTTCCACTTGTCCTACTAGATTTTGAGCTCTATATCCAAAATTTTATGAATCTAAAAGAAAGAAAGAAATAAATAAATAACCTGGAGTTGAGCTTCTGATAGGAACTTCTTGAGGGTCTTGGAGAAGCCATTGCGGTCCAAGAAGTGAGCAACAGCCTGTAGGAGAAGGGGCTTGTGGTCGGTGCTGGGTTTCTTCATGTTCATGTTCATGTTCAGCACAACTTGGCGAGGCTTCAGGGCTAGAAGGATAGGGTCCACTGCTTCCAATTCTCTTCTTCTTAGGGTTTTGGGCATCCAATGGAGAGCTGAACGAACTTCTCCACTGCGCCTGCGCCCGCACCTATTGACCACTGGGATTGGGATTGGGAAGGTAGGTAATGGGCTGATTCACTTTAGGAATTGCGGGGTTTTGTTTAGGGTTTGTAAAACTCTTATGCCTCACCTATAGGCTACAGCGTTATAATTTAATGGGCGGTTTTTATTTTTTTATTTTTTAGAAACAGGGCGGTTTGGTTTAGGACCAAAATTAGGAATTAAGCATAATTTGAAAACTATTTAGTTAGTAGGCCTAGTTTCCAAACTACATAATTTACTAACATCTCGAGTCTTAGAGACTCAGTTTTGGGCCTAAAAATTGAGTGTTTGAGGCTCGGTTTTGTTGTTTGGACCAGGCCTGACGTGGAATTTTTTCCGCGTGTTCGTCCACGTGGAGGCCAGCTGATCTATGGGAGCCACCTAGAAACCGAGTGTCTGAGACTTGATTTCTAATAGGGTTTTTTCAAAAAAAAAAATTCATGCCTCTCTAACACCTCTCTTCCCCTCTCGCACAGACACTCTTCTCCACTGTCACTCACCCCCTCACGCCTCTCTCCACTCTCTGTAACTCATCTTCTCACTCTCCCTCTCACGCCTCTCTCCACTCTCTGTCGCTTACCCTCTCACTCTCCCTTTCAGGCCTCTCTCACACCCTCTCCACCCTCACTCTCGCACAGATAGATCCACTCTGTCACTCACCCTCACACTCTCCCTCTCCACCCTCACTCTCGCACAGACCTTTCCCCACTCTCTATCAATCTCCCTCTCACGCCTCTCTCACACCCTCTCCACGCTCATGCCTCTATCCCTCATCGTCGCCACTCACTCAGTTTTCTCAGGTATGATTTTCTTATTATGTGATTTTTTCATGTGGGTTTGTGGTTTTTGTTCCAAAATTATGATTGATTTGAATGTTTTGTGTGGTACTCTGTTTGGATTCTCATCATCATATAGCTATTATCATATCCAGTAGTATCATCTCCACCACACAGGAATCCTCTGAAGTTGTCAAGGTAGAGATAAAAAGAAAAAAAGTGATTAAGTCTAGTACAAATGAAACCTAGTGTCAGGAAAATTATTAGAATTCAACAGCACTTAACAGTTCTTGGGATCACAAATCTAGAAAACAAGTTCCATATCCCATAAAACGCAGAGGAAACAATGGAAGCAATTTGTGCTTAATCAAGAAATAGTTTTACTGCTTTTGTATGCATGTAAGAATGAGTAAAAATGTATTTTTCATTTTTGAGTGTGAGCAAATACTTATAGTTGTGTTTTGATTTTTATTTTATTTTTGTTCAAAAAGTGAATTACTGGTCTTGCTTGCTTTTAATGGAGATATTGCAAGTTAAATAGCATAAAACTGTGACTCTTGCTTGCTTTAATAGTTCAACTAAGAATTCTTGTTTTTGCATGTATTAATCCCTTGTACAAAATTTTTCAAACCCATGACAATTACCAAAACAACTAAAAATACCCCTGCAAATGTCAGTTGACAAGCCCCATATAGATTCCCTGGATCCTAGAAGAATCATGTTCATTCCATTATTAGGTCAATTGACATTTCTCCTATAAGAATGGGTGGAGGTGAGCGCCTAAAGTGTAGGAAAGCTAATTGCTAACAGGTACTATATTTGTATCTAATGGTAGTACACTTTAAGAAAACTATGCTTTTTACCTTTGTTAATGTAAAATAGCCAACAAACTCTATATTTATACTTATTCTATGTCAGTTAAGAAGCTTCTAACTTCATCTTTTTAATGAGAATAAAATACTATCTTTCTCCAAACTTCTAGATATTGTACAAAGTATATGAACAACAAATTTAGAAACTTGTATACAAAATTGAAAGTAGAAAAGAACCAAAAATTAGGATTGACAATAGGTTTTGTTGGAAGAGAGAAATCAAAAGAGAAGAAGATGTTAATGAGAGAACTTACAAATTTCACTAAGTCAATTGCATTGGAACCAATTTAAATTTCCCCACTATAATTCTTGGAATATGACCAATCTTCTACCAATGGAACTCTAGCAAACAGTAAGAAACAAAGCATCCAGCTTTGACAACCACTCCAGGAATCTTCCATTTAGCTTTCCATAGAAAGCGAGGGGACCTCCTGCATTGTTGGTTGGTAGTAGCAGTTCTTGTTCTAGAACTTCAGTTCTTACAAAGACGAAAAGTTACCACA
This sequence comes from Lithocarpus polystachyus, assembly GCA_033629205.1. Taxonomy (NCBI): domain Eukaryota; kingdom Viridiplantae; phylum Streptophyta; class Magnoliopsida; order Fagales; family Fagaceae; genus Lithocarpus; species Lithocarpus polystachyus. Next base: position 57,223,040 of record CM066168.1, read on the forward strand.
GAATTTCTAAAAATCACCCTAAAGTGCTTATCAAGCATTCTCCTAAGATGAAGTCCATGATGTGATTTATACATTTTTCACAATAATTTTGTGTCACTGCTGATTTAATGTAAGTCAACATTTCCCGATAGGCTTGCATCATTTCTGCATACTTCCTTAACCGATAATAAAGCTTGACAGTTTGTTTTAAAGCTTTAAATCCCCTGAAAAAACAGACATGGAAATTGTTAAAAACAGCTAATGATTGCCTAATCCAGAAATAATTATCAAAGTTTTCAGGTATAGTTAATTATAGGGGCAAGTGAGTTGCAAACAATATAGTAAAAGGGTTTACAAGTATAGGAAGCAGCTTCTTGGTTGAATTGTCATCTTCAACAAGAGTGATCCTATGTGAATCTAAATCTTCCTTAAGATTCTTATCTACCATGTGATTTTCTGACTTTAATAATAATAATAATGATAATAGCTATGTCTATTGATTTGATTGTTTTTTCATGTGGGTTTGTGGTTTTCATGTGTCTTGTGACTCACTTTGGCAATGAGCAAAGCATGAATTTATGAACACTCCCCCACTTCTTGAATCTCTAGGAACCCTCGCAATGCTAAAAGCATGTCACGCTTGAAACCTAAAAAAAAAAGGGGAAGAGGGTGGGTGACCAAATTAAAAAAACAAAAAATAAATAAAATTGAATTCACCAACTCAGCTAGTCATGATAACTTGTGAATTTAATAATTATTTTCTTTCTACTGCCTGAAATTTTTTATGCCACTTAATGAACTCTGTTTTATATTCATTAAAAGAAAGAATTAAATTTTGTTTTTGTTTTCAATAATGTCTATTACATGCTAACTGCTTAGCATCGGTTGCCATTGCAATCATCAACACCTCTCGATATTTACCATACAAATAAGTCTCATCAATACTGATCACTGGCCTACAATATTTGAATGCAGCAATGCATAGAGCGAATGCCCAAAATACATAGCGCAGTAACGCAGTACCATCTATGCCCCTAGGTATGGTGTAATAGTTGTACTGGGTACCTGAATCTTGATCCAAGTATGCCAACAACAATTTTCACAACCTTTGGTAAGACTCCTCCCAATCCCCAAATATCTTAGCAATTGTTTTTTGTTTTGCGTCACATACCTTATAGTAAGAAAGCTCATGATTATACTTAGTATGTATGATCTCCCAGAGCTCATCAATACGAGCAGTGTGATTTTGTCGCAATTTTCCCACAATTTCTGATGCAACAAAATTAGAATCCATCATTTTACTGTTTCTTCGAATGCTAAAGGGTACACAACTGTGTGGACCCACATAAGACGTGACAATCCACAGACCATTAAGTTTAGCCTTTATGAATGCCCCAACGTACCACTTGCAGTTGGTGTTAACGCATGCGGAGCACAATTTAGTTTTGGTAGACCTCCGGATAATAAAATTTATATTATCTTTTGCTGCGTATATTATCAGTGCACGCTTCACCGCTTCTTTATTTGTAAAAGTCAACCCTTTACTAAAATGCATCCCATCTTCCCAAGTAGAAACAAATGGTATCTGAAGCCGTGAAGGATCAACCATATTTTCTCAAGTATTTGCGTAGAATGACTCGGCAGGAGCTGTGTAAGCAGTGGTCATATTTGTATCATGCTGGACGCCAATATTATCTTCTGCATCACCTTCATCATGGTACTCCATATTTTCCTCTTCAAAATTGCGAACGAATTCATGGTCATCCACATCCCTATGAAAGTTGCCTCGCTCAATCCTCTCTTCGTACTCATCCATATCATCAAGATTTTCACCATTATTCGCAGCATGATATTCATCTTCATCTTCGTCTTCCTCTTCTAAATGTGTCTCTTGAGGTTGGAGTGTTTCACCAGTATTAGCAGTATGATCTTGAGATGGAAGCATATAACTTCCCATTGTATAGCCTCCCATTGTAGTGCATTCCTCATCTAGGGCTGTAAATTGTAAAGATGTAGTTGTTTGTTGAATCTCCTCAATATCAACTTCTGCAAGCGGCTCCGAACTTACGTATAACTTAGCAGCATTTACTTGGGGCATTTTATGGATCCTATTAAACATGATCTTTACATGTTTTTCTTCTTTGATAGCCATATATCCGTAATTTATCCGTTCATGAAGGACTTCTTGTGGGTAACGATAAATAATCTTTATGTCATAACAAACAGTGTTCAAATTCAATTCTTCCATTATTTTCCTCTTCAAATCATTCAACGTCTTCAACTTACGGCGTATCATCATGTAGTAGTATTCGATACCCAGCCCTGTAAATGGGAATCCGTCAATCTGTTCAGGATTGACAAAGGGTCCACATTAGTATATATTTATATCAATATTCTTCAAAGGTTGTGAACCTATTAGAATCAAGTGTAATATGTTAATGACATATTTTATCTCTTTCATTTAACATTAATTGCAAAACCTTTTCTATCTACTCAAAAAACAAAAATTACAACTTCTCACCCCACATTTGCATATACTCACCCCACATCACATACAAACATACTCAATTATTATTATTTCATACTTAAACAAATTAAAAAACTAAACACAAAAACTCACTCCCATTACAAAATTTCAACTCATTCTAACAAAAAAATAAAGAAAAATATTAAACTCAAAAAAAAAAAAAAAATAGTCATGATAACAAGCCTAACAATACATATATATCCACAATGTTTTTTACTTTTTATAAAAGCCTAACAAATCCATACACTAATTTGTTAAATCATATGCATATACAAACCCCACATTTGCATATACTCATCCTATCACATACAAATACACTAACTTGTTAAATCATATGCATATACAAACTCCACATTTGCACATACTCACCCTATCACATAGAAACACACTCATTATCATTTGTTTCTAAAATAAAAATAAAAATAAAAAATCATTAATCATACTCATAAAAAAAAAAACTAAACACATAACTCACCCCATTACAAACCTTCAAATCATTCTATCAAATATATAAAGAACAATATTAAACCAAAAAAAAAAAAAATAGTCATGATATACACCCATAAAAAAACCTTATATGTAACTAACAACTAGAGAGAGTGAGAAACCTTACCTGACATGAGGATGTGAAAATATGGAGGGTGAGCTTGATTTAAAAATGGGATGAGTTTTGTATGAGAGTGAGAGTGAGAGTGAGAGAGAGGGAGAGAGTGATAATAAGAGAGCTGCTGGGTTTTGGAGGAATTCTGAAACGGCATTGGGAATAAGTGGGACTTATGGTTAGTAGCCCTAATCACGTGGGCATGTACCAAGTTAAAAATCGAGTCTCTAAAACTCGATTTAAAAACCGAGTCTTAGAGACTCGATTTCTAGATGGAATTCACGTCAGATTGAACGTTCAAGTAAATCAAGTATTTGAGGGTCGACATAGAAATTGAGTCTTAGAGACTCGATTTCCACGTAGACCGCGTGCCAGCTCAGATCTGGTCCAAACAACAAAACCGAGCCTCAAAGACTCGATTTCAAGGCCCAAAATCGAGTCTTTGAGACTCGAGATGTTAGTAAATTATATAATTTATAAAATTAGCCTACTAACTAAATAGTTCTGAAATTGGGCTTAATTCCCAATTTTGGCCTTTAGTTTAGTGTTTGTGTTGCAAAGGCGGAACTGGACAAAATTTATGTGCTGTTTCTTAAATTTTCCTCTTAAGATTTAGTTATGTTGTTGCTTAATTAAAAAAATATACTTCTATCGTATGAGAAAAATTCTACATGACAACATTTTAAAAGGAGAACATAAGGAACAGCATCTAAGTACTGTATCCAAGTCTTTCCCAATAACTAAATACTAATCACACACGAAAAAATATTGAGTATTAAATATGATTTAATCTTAGTTTAATTAATTTACTACAACCATCATATCATTATAATTTAACAAAAAAAAAACTTGGTTTGTATAAAAGTATAAATATATAAATGCATGGTATACTTCAAAATATAAGGTAACATTAAAAATATATAAATTGTAGCAATTTTGCAAGATGAAATCTAAAATAAAATCAAACATACGTAATAAGCCAAAAATTGGGGATTTCAATTAACTCAAATATTGTAAAATCGAGTGTTATCTAATAAATATTGTAACTCTTTTGAGAATGAATCTTAAATGAGCACAATGTTTAACAAATTCATGTATCTGTCTATGATGTATATGAATCTTTTGCAAACATAACTTTCATAGATTTTTCTAAAAATATTTCAATAATTCTTCGTTTCTTCTTCTTTGATTGCATATTAAGATTCCAATCTAAAAAATTCCTAACCTCAATATAAAATATGCAACTAAACAAAAATTCAAATAAACACTAGGATTCCAATTATCTTTCATGCAGTCCTACTCTTTTATGGGTACATTTAAAAACAATCACAATTACATATTATATATATGATTATGCTTTTTATGGTTTATTATATTGGACTCCTCGTTTTCTATATTAAATTAACTAATTTGGCACAAAAATTTAAAAATTTAGATTAAATGGGACACGTGGCACAAAATTAAACTTTAATTGAAATTCAATTTTTACCTAAATTAACTCACTTGGCATAAAATTCTGAAATTTAAATTAGATGAGACACGTGGTGTAAAATTAGACACTAATGGAATTTTAATTGAAAATTTAATTGGATTTTCTCTCTGATTGACCTATTATTATATATATATAGATATATAGATGACGATAATCACATTTAAATTTTAAAAAATAGAAAACAATAATAAATTGAAACACAAAATACTATACTATCCATTGAAGATTGAAATAATCTCTTACACTACCACAAATAAATATGCAATACAAGAAAAATTAAATAAAATGTTCTTTTTTTTTATCCACTAAATATTCTTTTTAAAATCTCATTTTCAATAGTTTTCTACTAGTTTGTGTGTGTATATAAATATATATATATATATATATATATTTATATAACCGAAGCCTTTAAAGCTCGCACAATTTTTCACGTCAGCAAAATATTTAAATAAAATTATTTTTGTTCAGTCCAAACTTAACAAGGAGTGAAACTCTATTTCTTTAACAAGTCCAACTTAAATTCAAACTCATCATTATCATTTTTTTAAACAAATTTATTTTTGTTTAATTCAAACTTAACAAGAAGTGAAACTCTATCTCTTTAACAAGTCCAACTTAAATTTAAACTCAAACGTTGATAATTTATCTCCAAATTTGCAAGGTTAATTATGAACACTATAAAAGCAATGCAAACCCTAATATTTTTTTAAAAGTTGAGTAAAAGTATGAGCTCTTCTTATGTTATTTTCTTCTCCTCTACTTTATTAAAAAAAAAATTATTTTATAGTTTTTCATGTACTTTTTAAAAAATAATTTTCGTACATAAATTACCAAACTCTTTTTAGTCGTGTTTTACAAGATAAAAAAGCTTGCAATAATTGAAATTATTCTTTTGAATGTAATCCATCTGTCTCTTATATTTTTCTGTTGTTTAGTCATATATATTTTGTTTTATTTCAATAATTTATAAGCAGTGAATCATATGATTTTTTAATATTTTTTTATCTTTCAAAAGTTTTAATATCTAAATTTTTGAATTATTTATTTAAATAAAATTACTTTTTATTTAATCCAAACTTAACAATAAGTGAAACTCTATTTCTCTAAGAAATCCAACTTAAACTCAAACTCATCATTATCATTTTTTTTAAACAAATTTATTTTTGTTTAATCCAAACTTAACAAGAAGTGAAATTCTATCTCTCTAACAATTCTAACTTAGACTCAAACTCAAACGTTGATAATTTATCTTAAAATTTGCGAGGTTAATCATGAACACTATAAAAGCAATGCAAACTCCAATATTTTTTTTTAAAACCGATTAGAGATATAAGCTCTTCTTATCTTATTTTCTTCTCCTCTACTTTGTTAATATATATATATATATATATATATATATTTTTTTTTATGATTTTTCATGTATTTTTTTAAAAGTAACTTTTGTATATGAACCACCAAACTTTCTTTAGCCGTTTTTTACAAGATAAAAAAAAACTTGCAATAATTGAAATTATTCTTTTGAATATAACCCATCTTTCTCTTATATTTCTCTATTGTTTAGTCATATATATTTTGTTTCAATAATTTCTAAGCAGTGAATTATCTGATTTTTTAATATTTTTTTGGTTTTTCAAAAGTTTTAAAATCTAAATTTGAGTTATTTTTTGCAGTATTTGAAACTGTCTGACAAATATTTTGTAAACTATTACACGTTCAAGCAATGGCTTCTTCATCAAATTGTAACACAATTTGAAGTCATACAAGAGTAAATCATGCAATGGTGTAGTTTCTTAAATTTTTTATAAAATTATTTTAGTCTACCTTACAAATAAGTAGGTTTTTGTGCATAGCAAAGTTAGCGACTAGTATAATTTTATTTTAATGATAAATCCATAAAAATGAGATTGCACTATTGAAGATTACTGGATTATGATTTGAGATATTTTCTAATAAATAACAATAATAATCCCTTAAATTAAAATTTGATAAGTTTTTTAAAAGAAAAATTAGAAAGGGATCATGATAAGTTAATGAATAATAATCATAACCTAAAAATAAAACTAGGCAAAAAAAATTAATGAATTTTGTAGGGAAAAAGTAATGAATAACTTCATTCCAAATTATATAGATTTGATAAATTTCAAATTAAAATGTTACCAAAAATGATAATTGTAAGGACTCAAATTTCAAACAGCCCAAGCCCACTTAGAACAATGAGGTTTGCACAGTTCAACTAGGCCCAAATCAATATATTTGTAAGAAAGTGGATCAAACAAAAAGGGAGGGCTTAGCACGAGGACAAAAACAGGGAAGAAAAACTGAAGATCATGGATTAATATATGTAATAGCCTTCTTACAGGCTTGCCCGAGGAGGCAAATAATACTCACAATGAAACACTGTTCACGCTCTTCACTCAATGTTCTTATTTTAACTCTTATCTTTCTGAGAATTGTGCTTCGCTCCCCTTTTCTGGCCATTTCCCCTCCCTTATATACTCCATTTTCTTTACATCTTGACCCCCCATCTTTACCTAACCAAATTCTCATCATGACACCTGTCCCCTTAAACATCTGCTGAAGGTGGTAGAAGGAGCTGCTTAACTATGAATTACACTATTCAGGTCACTTTCTCATCAATGCAGCTGATAAAGCTGTTGCCCACCATTTAATGCGGAGGCAACAGGTTACTTTTTGGTAGAAACTTCCCCTACCCTTTGTGATTCTCTCTCCTTAACCTATCCTTCCCACCTAGAACTCCCAAGAGACTTTTGTCTCTTCTCCTCCTCTCCTCGGGTGAATTCCCTCTTCGGGCACGTGATGCCTTAATAACAAAACTAATAACTCAGCAATCCCTTTCTCGGTCCTCGAGCCCCCACAATAACCTTGGGAGATTTAAAAAATATAGTGGTTGGGAATTTGAAAAATATAGTTGCTAGAAATGAATAAATGAAAAGAAATTTACAAAAAAAAAAAATACCTAGTACTTGATTTATTGAAAGTAAAATACCATACAAAAAGAAAAAGAAAAGATAAAGATAAAGATAAATCACTCCACAGTCCACACTCTAAATACTGATTATTATCTTAAATATTTATAATCCACTTAATAATATAAAATTTACAAAAGAAAAAAAAGTGAAAAAAAAAAATTACCCAATACTTGATTTATTGAAAGTAAAGTACCATATAAAAAGAAAAGAAAAAAAAAAGATAAAGATAAATCACTCTACAGTCCACCTTTTAAATACTAATTACTATCTTAAATATTTATAATCCACTTCATAATATAAAATTTACAAAAGAAAAAAAAAGTGAAAAAAAATTACCTAGTATTTGATTTCTTGAAAATAAAGCACCATACAAAAAGAAAAAAAAAAAAAGATAAAGATAAATCACTACACAGTCCACAATCTAAATACTAATTACTATCTTAAATATTTATAATCCACTTAATAATATAAAATTTACAAAAGAAAAAAAAAGTAAAAAAAAATTACCCAATACATGATTTATTAAAAGTAAAGTACCATATAAAAACCAAAAATTTTAGAATTAATGAACATAAAAAAAAAATTATATTAACAATTTACATTTTTTACCTAATAATATTCTTACAATTCTTTTTAAAGAGTTAAAAAAAATGACTATCAATAATATTTAAATTATATAGTAAAAATTATATTATGTATTTTTATGTATATATTTTAAATATACTAGTTATACATATTGTAATGCAACATAACTTACCCTAGCTCCTGGGTGGATTTTAATGAAATTTTAAGCCCTTTCGAGATGTTCGGTGGACGAGCAAGAAGATATGAACGAAAAAGTCATTAACGTGGACTAATAGTCGGGGACATTGGACCCGACACATAAACGAAAAAGTTGATAGAGGAACATTTCGGGCTTCTTTTATCTCAAAAGCCCACATTACATTTTGTCCCCAGCCCATTCAAATCGACAACAGATTTTGCTTTCTACTAGGTACCAATGAAATAAGCCGAGTTTCAAATTCCACTTTGAACCCATGGGGCTTACCCTCTAGGGATTCTATTCAATGTTAGAATCACTAAGAACTTCAAAACAATTTAAAATTTAATTACTTGTGTTTTTTTAAGGCTTTTTAACTGTTAGAGAAATAGGTTGATGATATTATGGGTTGTGCTCTTGTGTTGTATGGGTCGTAGTTTTCTAAAAATGATAAAAATTTATAGAAAGTTTCTAATTATGATGTGTCTTTACCGGTTGTTTCATTCATAAACATTCATTATCTTATTATCACCCCTTCATATATAAAAAATAATATTGAGAGAAGTGTGTATTAATATTTTTAAAACGTTTAGCTCTGAACCAATTTAGAAATATCTCTCTCGAATTCACTATGTGATGATTAGATAATTCATCCATATACAGTTTGATTTACATTAATTTTTTCAATAAGTAATGTGACTTATTTAAATAATACGCATAAATAGTCTTATAAATCTTCACATAGTGAGTTAACCCGCTATGTCCTCAAATCACTAATATCATATTTTTATTTCGTAGTTTTCACCATCATCTTTGTAATCATTGTTGATTATACTAGGAAGCATTAGGAGCATTAAAATTTACATTTTTTAAGAGCATCTATACAAGCCTCAGAGTCACTCTCTATGTCAAACTGGAGAGCATCAAAACTGGAAATAAAATTAAGTGCACCAAGAATAGCTCCAAGTTTCCAACCTTTGCTTGAATATGGATGTTGGCATACACGTTTGAATGGACGAATATCAATTTCCCTATCCAATCTTTGGCCACTATAGCATCATAATTCATTTCGATACAATTTGCCTTGGTTTAGACCAGCTTCCACTTCTATGAATAATGTTCGAGGATGGCCTAAACTCATTTGTGTGGGCTTCTAATGAGTAATGACTACGCCTTCATATACTGCTTTATTTCTCCATATCCAAAGATAGTCAACTGTCACTGCCCCAAAGAGGATAAATTTATCCTTTCACTAGTTGTCTAACGGAAAAGGATAAATTGTCCTTTATCATCGTGCTCTTCCTCAGCTTTTTGTAATATTAGACTTTTTATTAAAATGAGTTTCCAAAATTACACCAAACACGCAATTTGAATTTCTTGTAGTAAAAAGTGCTAAAAACGCTCCCTAAAGCTGAAACAAACGCACACTAAAGAAAATAATTGATGACAAAAAATTTTACCACTTGAGCTAATTAGGACTCAGTATTAAATTTTATACTTGAAGAATAAAATAGTTGATTCTCTATATAAAGTTAATCTTGATTTGATTAGTACTGGAATCCATCTTTGCTTTGGACAACTTGAGGTTGTTTGTGTGATTTTATTATCAAGTGAAATTGCAATAGTACATTTCTTAAATTGGATTTTATTATTCTATATTTTAATTTTTGGCATGTTGTAATTTAATATAGTAAATAGTATTTATTTTATTTGTATGCTTCTTTTAATAAATTTCTACTAGATAATATCAATCAAAATATGAAAAACTTATAAAAATAAAACAAATAGAAAATTAATTGAACCGCAAATAGGACCTCTTGTTAAATTTGTTACGAGACATATAAAAAGTATAAATCTATATAAATTTCTATCATATCTATAAAAAAGAAAGCATAAAAACTAATAAATTGAAATTAAAACAAAAACTTATATCTTTTAAATAAGAGTTTTAACTTATCTTGAGTATGGTGATGCATGGTGAAGAAAAATTAAAATCTAATTTCTAATTTTGATTTTGAGGTTGAGAGAGAGAAAGAAAGTTTAGTGTGTAGTCGTGTGAGAGATTGGATGGGTAAGGTTCACATATACCATGTGGGTGATGACTTACAAAAATTAAAGTATTGAATCATTACAAGAAATTGATTATCAATGATTATTCAATACACTCACATAATTTTGTTAAAATTTTTTAATCTTTAGTAAATAATTTAGAATTTCAATTGAATTGGAATTCTATTATTCCCAAATTTTAGAATTTTTCTTAAGGTGGGAGAGAAAGTTTGCTACCTGCCTATACCTATTTATTTTTATTTTTTTAATAATTATAATTTCTAAACTAAAATTTTGGGGTCTCTTTCTAAGACTGGTTTGCGGGTAATGGTTTGAGTGACCTTGCCTATGAACCGGTCATATTACCAATATTATACCATTTTAATAAATTGCAAACAAAAATTAGTAAAATTTGTAGGGTAGCTAACTTTACTTAGTCTAATGTGAGCTCAAAAAAAAAATTCAGATTCTTTCATTTATCACAGTGATCCTACATCATACGAGAACAAAAAGCTATTCATTGTATGAACTAGAAACAATATGTTTATTATAGTATATCCCGAGAAAATGTCAAGGAAGCCCGTCTAGCTCAGTTGGTAGAGCGCAAGGCTCTTAACCTTGTGGTCGTGGGTTCGAGCCCCACGGTGGGCGTTTAAAGTTTTTTACTTTTTTTTCTTTTTACACCACTATTTCTCTCTTCTTTGAATGACTCAATTGTTTTTTTTTTTTTCACTTTTTTTTCTTCTTCTTTTTATGCCACTATTTCTCTTCTTTGAATGATTCAAAGGCGAATAACAATCATCTTCAATTCCTTATCAAATTTAATTTTGAACCTATAAAGAAATTTGTGTTGCCACTATTTCTCTTTCTTTGAATCATTCAAAGGTGAATAACCACCATCTTCAATTCCTTATCAAATTTAATTTTGAATCTGTAAAGAAATTCATGTTGCCACTATTTCTCTTCTTTGAATCATTCAAAGGTAAATAACGATCATCTTCAATCCCTTGTTGAATTTAATTTTGAACTTGTAAAGAAAATTGTGTTTTGGAGAGTTATCTCTTCAATTCATTATCCAATTTAATTTTGAAGTTGTAAAGAAAATGATGTTTTGAAGATGAATCATTATCCAATTTAATTTTGAAGTTGTAAAGAAATTGATGTTTTGAAGATGATGACGCTCGTCAATGGCAAAGCTAAGATTTCAATTGGGAGAAGACTTGAAACATTAGTATGACTTTTGTTATGTTTCCAATTATCTCAAGTAATCCTTTAATAATTAGAACTTAATAATCTTAACCCCACATAAAGATCACAATTTGATTTGATTGCGAGAGTTTTAGACAAATAATTTGATCCTTACATAAGAACAAACAAAAAAGAATAACTTTTTCATAAAAAAATTACCCATTAATTAAGAATGATTTTTTTTTTGTTTTTTGTTTTTAAAGCCTCCAAAAAAATGAGAGAAGAAAATAAATTAATCTAAAAGTTGCAAAATATGCCTAAAAACTTTTCTAACAATATCCAATTCCAATATTAACATAACTCTGTTTTTGTAAGTATGTATGGTATAAAAAGGAAAACCGAAGCTAATGGTCAAATTATCAAAATTCACATCCAATAAAAATATATTGAGTGATGTGACATTACTTAAAATTACACCATATGAAGAAGAACAATTTCTGTCTCCCAACCTTTGTTAAATTTTCTTAAAATGACAAAGAAACTTCATTTTATCGAACAATGACAAGAAACAAGAAGGCTATTACTTATCTTCCAACACGAAGTCTTTAAATCTAGGAAAAAGTTTAGTTTTGGGCTAAACCTTGTCCATAAATCCGTCAAAGAACTTATTTAGTATAGTTCTAATATTAGGGAAGTTATTATAGAGTCCTGGGCAAGTGTATGAGTTTGGTATCATGTTATCTTTCCTGATTCTATAAAAAGAAGGGTATGCTATCTTTCTTATTTCTTTTTGTTTTAGCTTAATTGACCGTTATAAGGGAAGCACATCAGGGAGAAATTCATGCTATCTGATCAATTTTATACTCTGTATAGAGTTTGGAGGTCAAGTTCCCTCGAATTAGCTCATAAAACATTCTTTTCACTCTTCTTTTTTCATTTTTCATAAGAAACCCAAAATAGAGAAAGAAATTGTGTTGTATAGCCTAGGCATGGATCAAAGGATGGAATAATTGGAGCAAAGTCTAGCTCAAAACAGTTATACACCACACAGGGTACAAGAAAAACACACACACACACACACAATATTAGAAGAGTAATGTTACAGACACAAACTATTTTACAACATTTTTAAAAACTGCTGATGTAACTTTAGTATTTTCCAAATAGTTATAGCAAGTAAAAATGTGATGTTAGTGATGGGTTCATATTAGAACTAGTAAGAATTTGCCACATCAGCAGTTTGTAAATATGTGATTTGTAGCGTTACTAATATTAGAAAGCAGAAATATTTCTTAGAGAGAAGATATGTACGTTTTTATTTATTTATTAAAGATGAAAGTAAATACAATTGAATACTCAAAGCTGGTGAATAATAAGCATCTAGGATAAGAATTCCTAGGACTCTTTGTCCTTGGGTACTTGAAAATATTTTTTTCATTTGCACAAAAAAAAAAAAAAAGAAAAGAAAAAAGAAGCAAAAGGTTGAATCATATATATCCATGCGTAGAAAGAGGTGCATGTGCTTGGCTAAGGACCATAATGAGAGAAACCATACAAAATTCTAAAGCGCCATTCGTTTGGAAGGAAAACAGGAAAGATGAAAAATGGAGGGAGGAAAATAGGGTGAAAAATACTGTTTATCACTGTTTGTCTGGGAAAGAAAAATAGGAAAAATGGAAAACTCGGAAGAAAATTTCTCTCCGGGCCCACATTTTTTTTCCTTCCAAATCGGAAGGAAAATCTGGAAAGAAAAGTGTTACAATAGCACTTTTATAAAAATACCCTCTTTCCGCCTATTTTTTTTTTCAAGTTCTCTTTTCTCTCTCTTCTTTTTTTTTTTTTCAACGTTACCGGGTAACGTTGTTCTTTTGTTCTTTTCCTTTCTTTTTTTTTTTTTTTTCAACGTTACCGGGTAACGTTGTTCTTTTGTTCTTTTCTTTTCTTTTCTTTTTTTCAACTGGTAACGTTGTTCTTTTGTTCTTTTTTTTTTTTTTTCCCAACGTTACCTAAACGTTGTTTTTTTTTTTCTTTTCAATATGACCTGAATTTGTTTTTTTTTTTTTTCAACGTGACTTGATCTAATTTTTAATGAGTACAAATAAATTTATTTTTTACATATTATGTAATAAGGGTATAATAGTCAATTTATATAAATTACATTTTCCATCCTTCCCTTTTTCTCTCCAACCAAACAAAAAAGTTTTCCACACTCCTACTTTTCTAACCCTCCAACCGAACACATAAAAGGAAAAACTAAATATTTTCCATCATTCTACAATTTTTTATCCTCCTACTTTTTCACTCCTCCAACCAAACAGACTCTAAAAGACGGAAAAACTGTAACCTTTGGGCCATTCCGGAAGGGATTCCATGGCCACAGCGAATGGACGTAGTTCATTTAGGGCCCAGCAAGACATTAGTGCGTCTGTAGATAGCTAGGCTGCCCAACCCTTTTTTGACTCTTTGTTTATTAGGTCTTCTAAATGAGTATGAAAGAAAATGTATACTAAAAACAAAAAAAGTATCCTTTTCCTTTTTAAATGGGCCAATGGTTAAAAAGAACAATAGTGAACAGCCAGTACTATGTTATAATTTATTATTTTTATTATTATTATTTTTGGGAGAATCACCATGTTTTAGAATAGTATTGTTATATTGGCCTTAGGTTTAATATATGCTACTTACCCCATCCAAAAAAAAAAAAAATGCTACTTAGAGGGTACAATGATATGAGGTTTGAAGAGAATCCGAGATGGGAGCCAGCCAACCCTGTTTTTGACTCTTTGTTTGATAGGTCTTCTCAAAGAGTAAAGACTAAGGAAGATAATGTTTTCTAAAAAGTTTTTTTTTTTAAAAGTTTTTTTCTTTCTTTTTTAAATGGGCCAGTGATTGAAAAGAACAATAATGAACAGCCAGTACTATGTTAGAATAGTATTGTTGTATTGAACTTCGGTTTTAAATATATGAAGTTGCTAGTGTGTTAATAAGTTGAGGGAGATAGAGAAATAATGTTAAATAAGTTAGCTAATATATCTCTAACAAAGAGAATCAGAGGGGACAGCCAACCCTTTTTCGATAGACAATGCCAAAACCACAATAATGTCCACAATTTTTGTACGAGTTGAGCTAAAACTTGTGAACATTATTGTTGTACTAGCAATTTTTTTTTCTTCTTCTTTTGACTCTTATTTGATAGGTCTTCTCAAAGAGCAAGGAAGAAAATGTTTTCCAAAATCAAAAAGTATATTTCTCAGCTCTTTTTAAATGGGCCAGTGGTTAAAAGAACAATAATGACCATCCAGTACTATATATATGTTAGAATAATATTGTTGTATTGGACTTAGGGTTTAAAATATGCCACTTAGGGTACAAGGTTGCAAGAGAATGAGAGAGGGGAGCCACCCTTTACTGCCACAAGTGCTCGATAGCATCAACTCAGCAAAATAAAAGATGTGCTTGAGAGTATCCATCAAATCTCGAAGTTCATATAGCTTGGAGCCTAGGAGCATTGGCTTTCCTTTCGAGTAGTACAACTTGCATTTGTACTAAACGGTTAACTCATCTCCCTCATTTTTTGAGTAGTACAACTTGAATTTTGTACTGAAATTAAACTAGAGAATGGTGATTGGTGAGTTTAGATAATCCTCCCCCATCATAATTATTTTTTATAAGTAATTATATAGATTCCCACAATTCCCTGATCTACTATAAAACGCTTTTTATACTCAATTCAAACATCAAGTTTGGGCTCCATTATTATGGATGTTGAATTGTTGGAATGTTTGACAACTTGTCTTCTTTCTAAAGTATACAATTAGCAGCCAATTGCTTAATTGTATTTAAAGTTAATCATAAAGTCTCTTGTCGTTAAAATATGGATTCGAATCTTGTCAATACTAGTTCCTCAAAAATCTCATTTGATTAGAAACTAAATTTTATATATAATCAAGTACCAACTCTAAATTCCACCCATCATGAAAATGTAAATACCTACTTATTCGTAAGGGTGTATCTTAATATTTTACAAAATAAAGTTTATACTAATTGAGCTAATTAGAACCCACAAATATATATAGATCTTACATCAAAATTATTTGTTAAAATAAGCTGAAATAGAAATAAAAGATATATGAAATTTTATATCTACGAAGGGTCCTCTTCAAGATCCAATTGCTCAATTATGTGTCAGCACGTCAAAAAGTTATATAAGCGAATGCTCGGTCCATTAGTGCAAATGGGTGGCCTTGTACTTGTCTTCCCCATCAAACAAAAGAATAGCTACAATGATGGAGATAATGATAATCATTTTTTTATTAAAAAAATGATGTTATGTTAAGAATTATTTCATGCCAAATAATGATGAGAAGGGCTTGCTGATTGCATTACAATGGAGCACGATCATCTTCTTACAACAAAATTTCGAGACCGAAACTAAAATGTCTACAAATCGAGTGCTCGAGTTTAAGCATCATGGGCTCTCTAGTTTGAAATTTGAATAATTCTCTATACATCTTAATACATACATAACATACGTGATCTATGCATATTGAAGTAATTTAATTACAATATTCTATTGCTCATACGGTAGCTTATTGGGGTTTTTGTTGCAATTAAGAAGGAATAATCTCCTTGCTTCCCTTTTTAAAGTGTTTTTAGTGGATTTTAATTAATTCAGCTGGTAAAGTTTCTTATTGTCGAATAAGAAATTTAAAGTTTGATCTTTGCTTACACTAAAAAACTAATTGGTATCTTAGTCTCACGATAAAGAGTAATCATCTAGAGTGAAAACGGGTTTTGTTTGTTTAAGGTGGATGGGGTTTGTTCCCACTAATTCTCCTTAAAATATTAATATCTTCATTTATTTATTTAAAAAAAAAAGTAATTTACGAATTACAAGGTTGCATACAGATATAACTTTTGAACTTCTCCTCTACTAGATAGTGTTCAACTAAACTTTTCCTTTCATATTATCCAACTCATATTGAACTTATAGGATTGTTTTTATCCAACTCAAATATAATGTTATGGCACGTGGAGTTGTATAGAAATTAAAATATAACCCAACAAAATTTAAAGATATCTCTCTTTTTTTTTGTGCTAATTATAAATTAAAATAGAACCTCTCCATTTATTGGATAGAAAATGTTGAGGTGAATATAGTTTTCTGCATTTTTTTATATTTGGTAATGTCAAAAATAAATAAATAAATAAATAAAAAGAGGCAGCGTAAAACTATTTCTTGACTTTATTTATTTATTTTGGCATGAGATAAAGTTATTGTTTGCTAAAATTTTCAAAAAACAGTGATAAACACCAAAATAAGCGATATTTACTGGTCCAAGAGCCCCCCCCCCCCCCTGAGTAAAAGCTTCCTTATCTCACTCTAAGCTAAATAAAGGAAATCAAGAAATAGTTTTCCAACTGATGTAAAGTCTCTACTAAACATAGAAAAATAAGATAAATTGGAAGAAGATACTTTTTGAAAAATGATTTATTTAAAAAAAAAAATGTTAACGTAAAAAAAAAACAGAGATTATCACTCTGGTAGTAGAGTGACCACTACCCAAGTTGTCTTGTGTTTTTTCTCAATAGTTAGGTCTCGTTTGTTTTGGTGCAAAATATTTATTAAAAAAAAAACATTTTCTTCTTTTTAAATTAATTATCAAATTCACCATTGAGCATCATTGCTCAGTTTGCCACCTCTTCATGAAATTTTTTTGAAAAGACTAACATTTTTTTTATTATTTAAAAATTAGATGAACATAGAGGATTCACTTATTTTGAACATCATCACACTTTTTGATGATGCCAAGAATCAACTCAGTTAGTTGCAAGGTAATCGGGTACTTCGAATTAACCTGCACAAATAAAAAGAACCTCGGAGGGAGGTACCGGTGTGGTACCGGCCAACGACCCTCCGATGGTTAAGTTAGTATTGCTCACAACTCTAGAGTGCCAGAGTCCAGGTAGAAGCGTGTGTACCTCAATTTTGGAAGGCGTGAGAGTATTTATAGTAGTAGTAGAGGCCCTTGACAAAGGCGTGCTGGGGAAGATACCACTTTAACCGGAATTACCCCTGAGTAGCGTGGAGCGCAAGATACTTCTTAGGCAACCAAGTGTGCTGGGCAAGCCATCCCTTTTGGGAGCGATCGTGTTGCTCCAGACACCTGTCCAAGTGGTAGCGTATGCGACAAGACTCATTTTCTTAAGGAAGCGTACGCGGCAAGATAGGCTGTCATGCCCCTGCCTTTCCCATCGACGGTCTCTCCAGTCACCCTTTTTAAGGGTCATGTCGTCAGGGGATATTGTCCGTCACCATGCGTCGCACCGTCATCCCGCACAGGGTGCCGGCGTCGGGTACAAGAGTTTTTATCCTCATCAGGTGCCCCCTCAGCCCATCAGTCCGTGATCACAATGGAGACGGACTAATAGGATGACGGTTCCAGCTCAATGAGAGTTGAATAGATAGGCTGTCATTCAGTAATTAATGCAGGGTAATTAATGCAGGGCACGTGTCGTCGACTCAATGTCCGTGTGCCAAAAACGAGGCGTCCCCTCGCCTTCCATGCTATTCCTCGTATATAAGCCTCCCTTCTTTTCCCTCATTTTTCACTTTTCATTGAAATCAAGAGATTAGAGCGCATCCGTTCACCCAGCCAGAAAAGCAGTTGATCCTTCACCCTGTTTGCCCGTCGCGTTCTCGAAACCGTCGTCCACACTCTTCGGCAGCGGAATCAATCAGTAAGTACTTATCATTCCCTTGTTCACTTTTACTACCGTCAGGTATCCTTAGAGCAGTTGAACTTAGGGTTTTCCGTCATATGTAGGTGTAGATGTCTAGCGCGTCCAGTAATCAATCGTTTGTCTGCGAGGGAGCGGGCTACGATGAGGTTAATCCGTCGGGTCTAAAGGATCCTTCAACTCCAACTGAAGAGAGCTCGTCTTTCTCCTCCTCTTCTTCAAGTAGTGGTAGGACGGAGAGTAACCTTAGTGACGGACTAGGGGAAGATGAGCAACAAGTCCAATCTGTCATAGGTACAGACGGGTTGAGGAAGTTCGTCATGATCTCTCTCTGGACGGTGAATGATTTTACGTCCACCATAAGGGAGTCACACTTCAAAACCATTAGGAGTAAGTACCAGATACCCACCAACATATCCATCCGTTTACCCCGCCCAGGAGAGAAGTGTTATTACCACGGGGTTAAGGGCGTCGGGGTGTATGAGCAAATGCTCAAGGCTGGGTTAAGGTTTCCCTTAACTCAGCTACACCGTCACCTTCTTCACTACTTAGGACTATCCGTCAACCAGGTTTCTCCGAATGCCTGGAGGGTCTTTCTTGGGGTGGAGGTACTGTACGGTTCTATGTCTAAGGGCAAGAAGAGGTTAACAGTGGAGGAGTTCTTCCACTGTTACCGTCCGGTAGAGATAGTGAAATCACGAGGGATGTACAGCTTCGTCGCTAGGAGCCCGTTGCTGAGGTTAGTGAGTGATACTCCAGATTCCAATAGGGACTGGAAGTCTAGATATTTTTTCATGGTCGGGGATGAGTGGATGTGTCATCTAGGGGAAATCGAATTCATGCCCGTCGACACAACATGGGGTATTTTGCCCCCGTCTGGTATGCTTCTTTTCACATTCTCTTCTTTCTTTGTAAACATCGCCGATTTCTGACCGTCTTCTTTTGCAGCCCAGGACCGTCCACAAGTTTCCCTTGAACAGTGGAGCTTTTTGGAGAAGATTTTCCAAAAAAGTGAGCTGACGGAAAGGTCTTGGGCCACATTGGTGACGTTAAAAACAATCTGTTGGCATTGTGACGGGCCCGAACCGTCCGAGGAAGCACTTAAGTACGAAATACAAGTCCGAGCACGTAAGTCCGTTCATTTTGAATTTCAATTTTCTTTTTGTCATCAACTCACGTACAGTCTGCTTTTGCAAAAATAGACGAGGCAAAGAGGAGGGCCTTCATTAGGCAGCAGGCAGCAGCGAAAAAGAAAGAAGGCCTGGCAGCTAAGACGGATGTGCCTAAACCGTCCGTCACAAAGAGAAAAACTGACCAGGAGGGGGACCGTCACCCCAAGAAACCCAAGGCGACGGCCGAAACAGTGGTAGGCCTAGAGGCAGAGGCAAAGAAGGTCGTCAAGCACGGCAAGGGGAAGGGCCTCATGACGGGTGGCCCGGGTCCTGCCGTCGAGAAGCCACCCGTCCTCCTTCGCGAGGATTCCAAATATGCCATCGAGAAACTGTCCTCAATACTGACGGCAGAGGACTACGAGGATATTGGTAATCACTCGACGGAGGCGATGGGTGAGACAGGCCTTTTCAACCTGGCCCAGGTACGCAGCTTTCCGTCATCATCAATATCTTTAAATACACGTTTATCTTCGCCCGTCATGTTGACTTGGTATTTTTGGTTTCTAGGCCGTCGTCATGATGAAGGGCCTGATGGACCGTTGTGTCCACGAGGAGGCGGCCATGAGCCGTCTACGGGCGAAGGCCACCGAGACGGAAGATGAACTTCTGCAATACAAGGCCTGGAGGGTGAGAATGGAGAAGAAGCTTTCCGTGTCCGAGCAGGAGAGGGCTGAGCTGGAGAAGCAGACGGATATGCTGCGAAAGGTCCTTGCTGACAAGGAGGCGGAGATCTCATCCGTCAGGGACCAACTCCATCAGGCTAGTGAGGACTCTATCAAAGAGTACCGCGACTCCGAAGCCTACCTGACGGAGTTGGGCAGTACCTTCGCGAATGGTTTTGATGATGCCCTCCGTCAAATGAAGGCCTTGCACCCAGAGCTTGACCTCTCCAATGTCAGTATCAACGAGGCCCAGGCACAAACTTCCGTCCTCCTTGCCGCCTCTGAGAGTACGGAGCGACTATTTGATGAAGACACAAACATCAAAGGCGACGGGAAGGATGCTGACGGCGCAGAAACTGGCAGTCATGCTCAAGTTCAGGGCGATGAAGCTGATGTGAAAATTGTCGATTCTCCTGTCCAGTGACCTTATATTTTTTGTAGAAATATCGATTGTCTATCCGTTGTGAACGGTTGCCTTTTATGGCTTTTCAATGTATATTTTTTTTTTATCATTGTGAACAATGTTGCTGTTTAAGGCTTTTCATTAATGCATTTTTTATTTCATGCTTATTCCTGCTTTTTACTTTAAGCTTCTATGAATGGTTTCCTTTGTGTGCCTTTTGGGCTTTCGCGGAACCGTCAGCATTATAGGTCGTCGGGTTTCAAGCATATTGGCTTTTAGGGCCGTCGTCATCTTGGCATAGTCTGCCTGACGCATTATTTGGACAATGTAGTGGATTTTTAGGCCCGTCGTCCTTAGAATACCGCGCCTTTAAGACTGGTTTTATGAACTGCCTTTTTAGTGGTGGCTCTTTGGCCCGTTGTCATTAGAACACCGTCGCATTTAGACCGTCTTAAGGGCGATTGCCTTGTAGGTTCTTTTTTTAGATCGTTGGCTTTTAAACAGTCAGCATTTGTGCCTGACTCTGTTATGCCGTCGTCTAGTGTAGGCCGTCGTCTTTTAGACTTGGGCTTTTGAGCTTTCCATTTAGGAAAACATGGTGACTTTTAAGCCGTCAGCTTGGGTGCTTGACGCTTTTATGTCGTCGTCTAATGTGGGCCGTTGTCTTTTAGACTTAGGCTTTTGAGCTTTCCATTTAGGAAAACTGGTGGCTTTTAAGCCGTCAGCTTGGGTGCTTGACGCTTTTATGCCATCGTCTAGTGTAGGCCGTCGTCTTTTAGACTTAGGGTTTTGAGCTTCCCATTTAGGAAAACTGGTGGCTTTTAAGCCGTCAGCTTGGGTGCTTGACGCTTTTATGCCGTCGTCTAATGTGGGCCGTCGTCTTTTAGACTTAGGCTTTTGAGCTTTCCATTTAGGAAAACATGGTGACTTTTAAGCCGTCAGCTTGGGTGTTTGACGCTTTTATGCCGTCGTCTAATGTGGGCCGTCGTCTTTTAGACTTAGGCTTTTGAGCTTTCCATTTAGGAAAACATGGTGGCTTTTAAGCCGTCAGCTTGGGTGCTTAACGCTTTTATGCCGTCGTCTAATGTGGGCCGTCGTCTTTTAGACTTAAGCTTTTGAGCTTCCCATTTAGGAAAACTGGTGGCTTTTAAGCTTGGGTGCTTGACGTTTTTATGCCGTCGACCTTGGTTCCTTGCAAGTTCTAATGTTCGACACTAAACAATATATAGGAGAGACTTTGAATTAACTTCTGCGTCTTGTATAATTTTTAGGAAGGGTTAAGAATGCCCTTTAACTTCTGCGTCATTCCTTCTTACTGGTAGTACTTTCGTAGGTGCTCGGCATTCCACAGATGGTGTAGCTTTTGCCCTTCTAGTGTTTCCAAATGGTAGGTGCCCTTCCTTTGCCATGCTATGATCAGATAGGGTCCTTCCCAGTTGGGGCCGAGTTTTCCTTGGATAGGGTCCTTGGTGTTGCCCATGGTCTTTCTTAGAACGAGGTCTCCGACCTGGAATTTCCTATGTCTGACTCTGGAGTTGTAGTGTTTAGCCATGCGGTCTTGATACCGGGCTAGCCTTTGCTCTGCTATCGCTCTGACTTCGTCGATCAGGTCGAGCTGCAGGCGCAAGGCCTCGTTGTTCCTTCCTTCATCGTGGGTGTTGACCCTATAGCTTGCGAGTCCTACTTCGGCTGGGATGACTGCCTCGCTCCCGTAGGTTAGCCGGAACAGTGTCTCTCCTGTAAGGGTCCTTGCTGTCGTCCTGTATGCCCATAATACACTAGGCAGTTCTTCGGGCCATATTCCCTTTGCCCCCTCGAGCCGAGTCTTGATAATCTTAAGCAAGGATCGGTTCGTCACTTCGACCTGGCCGTTGTCCTGCGGGTGGGCGGGGGAAGAGTAGTGATTCTTTATTCCCAGCTGCGAGCAGAATTCTCGGAAGGTACCATTGTCAAACTGTTTCCCGTTGTCGGAGACTAGCACTCTAGGTATTCCGAACCTGCATATGATGGACTTCCAGACGAAACTCCGTATGTTCTTCTCTGTAATAGTGGCCAATGCTTCAGCTTCCACCTATTTCGTGAAGTAGTCTATGCCTACCACCAGGAACTTTAGCTGTCGCATAGCTGTTGGGAATGGGCCTATGATATCCAGTCCCCATTGGGTGAACGGCCACGGGGCTGCCATGGGGGTCAGCTCTTCGGGGGGCTGTCTGCTGATGTTGCTAAACCTCTGGCATTTGTCACAAGCTTTGACATAAGCCTGCGTGTCTTTTTGCATGGTCGGCCAGTAGTATCCTGCTCGGATCAGCTTATGCGCCAGCGACCGCGACCCCGAATGATTTCCGCATATTCCTTCGTGGACTTCCCTCATGACATAGTCTGCTTCTTCTGAGCCCAAGCACCTTAGGTATGGGCGACAGAAGCCCTTTTTGTACAAGACGTCTTTTATTAATACGAATTTTGTCGCTCGGGTTTTCAGTCTTCTGGCAGGTCCTCTTTCGTCTGGCAGAACGCCATCTTTCAGGTATGAAATTAAGGGCGTGGTCCAATCACTTTCGAAGCCTATTTCCTGCACATCGACAGAGTCAATTAGCGGAGAAACCTGCACGAAAGAGAGTACACCATTAGTGGCGGCCCCATGTTCCAACGAGGCGGCTTTGACTAGACGGTCGGCTTGCTCATTTTCTTCTCTGGGGATCTGGACTATTTCTGCCTTCAGCTCGTCCACCCTTCTCTTTGCTTGGATGAGATATTTTTTCATTCTGTCGCCTCTGCACTCGTAGTTTCCATTGACTTGGTTGACGACGACCTGGGAGTCGCAGGAGGCTATCACCCTGGTTGCTCCTGCTGCTTTGGCGAGGTCCAACCCAGTAATCAAAGTTTCATACTCTGCCTCGTTGTTGGTGGTGGGGAAGTCCAGGCGGATCATACATTCGATTCGATTTCCCTCGGGGGAGTGAAGTACGACACCGCCCCCGTTGGCCTGTCTTGTTGACGACCCATCTGTGTGTACACTCCATAGAGGGCATTCGCCCTCCCCCTGGTCCCTTCCGCTTGTGAACTCGGCTATGAAGTCTGCAACTGCCTGCCCTTTGATGGCGGTGCGTGGGCTGTAGCGAATGTCGAACTCGGACAACTCTATTGCCCATAAGGCCAGGCGACCAGGGGCTTCGGGATTATGCATCGCCCGCAGTAGGGGCTTGTCGGTTAAAACGACAATCGTGTGGGCTTGGAAGTACGGCTTGAGCTTTCGCGCTGCAGTAATTAAAGCGAAGGCGAGTTTCTCCATGGGCGGATACCTTTCTTCTGCTCCCTGAAACGCTCGGCTGGCGTAGTACACAGGCTTCTGGACACCGTCTTCTTCTCTGATCAAGGCCGTGCTAACGGCTGCTGGGGAGACAGCTAAGTAGAGGAAGAGTTCCTCTCCTGGCTGCGAAGGACTCAGCAATGGTGGTGACGAGAGGTAGGTCTTGAGTTCTTCAAAAGCCTTTTGGCATTCATCCGTCCACTCGAAGGTTTTCTTCAGCGTGCAGAAGAACGGAAGGCATTTGTCTGTTGCTCTTGACACGAATCTGTTTAGGGCGGCCACTTTTCCGTTCAGGCTTTGCACCTCTTTTGTATTCTTCGGGGGGGCCATTTCCATTATAGCTCGGATCTTGTCCGGGTTGGCCTCGATGCCCCTCTGGGACACCATGAAGCCGAGGAATTTTCCTGTAGTCACTCTGAACGCGCATTTTGAAGGGTTGAGTTTCATGTTATAGGAGCGGAGGGTGCCGAATGTTTCTTCGAGATCCCTCAAATGGTCCTCCTTCTGTCGGCTTTTTACTAACATGTCGTCGACGTACACTTGAACATTTCTTCCTATCTGGTCGGCGAACATCTTGTTCATAAGCCTTTGATAAGTGGCGCCCGCGTTCTTCAGTCCGAACGGCATTACCTTGTAGCAGAAAAGTCCCTAGCTGGTGACGAATGAGGTCTTTTCTTGATCGGCCTCGTCCATCCGGATCTGGTTGTACCCTGAGAAGGCGTCCATAAAACTCAAAAGCTGGTGCTGGGCCGTAGAGTCTACCAGAGTGTCGACCGAGGAAGGGGTAGCTGTCTTTGGGGCATGCCTTATTCAGGTCTGTGAAATCTACACACATCCTCCACTTCCCGCTGGCTTTCTTGACCATCACCACACTGGCCAACCAGTAGGGGTAGTATACTTCCCTGATGAAGCCTGCTTCTCTCAACTTGCCGACTTCTTCAGCTACCGCTCGCTCTCGCTCAGGGGCGAACACCCTCTGCTTCTGTCGTACAGGCCGGTGGGTGGGTGACACGTTCAACCTGTGCACCATAACCGACGGGTCGATTCCCGGCATGTCCTCATGACTCCAGGCAAATACGTCTTGGTTTTCCCTAAGGAAAGCCACAAGCGTCTGGCGAGCCGCAGGGCTGCTGAGGGCACCGATCCTGGTGGTTCTATCAGGCCTGGACTCGTCGAGTATTATTTCTTCGAGATCCTCCACAGGTTCTGCCCCCTCTTTCTGTTCTATGCTCATTTTCTGTAGTTGGCTATTCATTTCTACCATCGCGACGTAGCATTCTCGCGCAGCCACTTGGTCTCCACATATTTCCTCCACTCCGTGCTCTGTAGGGAATTTGACCTTTAAGGCATAGGTGGAGGTTGCAGCCTTCCAGGCGTTGAGGGTGGGTCGTCCAATGATTGCGTTGTAGGCGGAGGAGCAATCAACGACGAGGAAGGTAACATCCCTAGTGACCTGCCGAGGGTACTCCCCGACAGTGACAGGCAATGTAATCGAGCCGAGGGGGTATACTTTCATCCCCCCGAATCCGGTGAGCGAGGCCTTGGTAGGGACCAAGCGTTCTTTGTCGATCCGCATCTGCTGGAACGCGGGGTAGTAAAGGATATCCGCGGAGCTCCCGTTGTCGGTTAAGACCCAGTATGTGTTATAGTCTCCTATACAGAGGCTGACGACAAGGGCGTCGTCGTGTGGATGATGGAGGTGTTGGGCGTCTTCTTCTGTGAACTCCATAGTGGGGCTGTTGATTCGCGGCTTCTTCTGGGCAAAACTCGCAGCCTGAACATTCTGAACTGCTCTGAGGTGGGATTTAAGAGCCTTCTTTGTCGAACCGGCGGCCGATGTACTTCCCACGATCATCCTTATGTCCCCTATAGGTGGTATGGGACGCTCATTGTCCCGGTGGGAGACTTATTCCTGTCGAGGTGCTTCTGCCCTTTCTTTGCTGACGAACCTCTGCAGCTTCCCTTGCCTAATCAGGGCTTCAATCTGCTGCTTCAAATCGTAGCAGTCGGCCGTATCATGGCCGTGGTCTCGATGGAAGCGGCAATATTTGTCTTTGGGTCGTCTGTCTGGGTTCGATTTCAACTTTCCCGGAAACGTCAAGGATCCGTTGTCCTTGATCTGCATCAGGACCTGATCGACCGGAGCCGTCAATGGGGTGTAGCTTGTGAATTTCCCGGCAGGGGGCTTCGAGCGTCTATTGTCTCGGCCTTCTCCTGTCCGAGGCGCCTTTCTCCCCTTATCTTGTCGTGTGTCAACCTGTCTCTCCCTCTTCCTAGGGGGCTTCTCTTCCCGGGCCAGTAATGCATCTTCCGCATTCATGTACTTTGTCGCCCTATAAAACACATCCGACATTGTCTTCGAGTCATTTTTATATAAAGAGAACAAGAATTTACCCTTCCGCAGCCCATTTGTGAATGCGGCCACCTGTATTCTGTCGTCCGCTTCGTCAATCGACAGCGCCTCTTTGTTGAAACGGGCTATATAGGATCTCAGCATCTCATCCTCCCGCTGCTTAATGTTCATCACGCACGCAGTGGATCTTTTGTGCCTGTGACCCCCGATGAACTGCGAGGCAAACTGAGCGCTCAGCTCTCTGAAGGTGCCGATAGAGCCGGGCGCCAATCTGCCGAACCAGGTCCTTGCGGAGCCTTTTAGCATCGCTGGGAAAGCCCGGCACATGATTTTGTCCGGTGCGCCGTGTAGGTGCATCAATGTCTTGAAGGACTCCAGATGGTCCAGCGGATCCTTGGACCCGTCGTAGCTTTCCACCTGGGGCATGCGGAATTTTGGCGGCGTAGGGAACAGGATGACAGGTGTTGTAAACGGGGAGTCCGTGCGATGGACAAGGTCGTCGAGGTCGCTGGATACTCGTCCTTTGAGGGCGTTCATCATGAAATCCATGCGCTTCTTCATCACCTGCATCTCCGCGGCAATGTGGGACGAGATATTGCCCTCTGCCGACGGACGGTTCGTTTCCTGTCCTTCGGGTCGGCTCAAGGCGTTGCTTCCCTCAGGGCCTCCACGGTTCCTCTCCTCGGCACTGCTCTCCTCCTGGTTCTTTCCTTAGTTGTCATACGTCGCGTTCCTCCGTTGTAGCTGTTCTTCCAAGTCGTTGTTACGTTTTGTGAGGCGTTCCACCGCGGCTGCCAGAGTCTGGACCTACCTCTCGAGTGCCGTGGTGCGTTGTTCATTGCCTTGATCGTTCATGGTTGTTGCCCTTAAACGTGTGAGAACCATGCAACTTTTTTCCGGAAAGCACGAAACACAGTCTGTGTACGCTTCCCACAGACGGCGCCAACTGATGATGCCAAGAATCAACTCAGTTAGTTGCAAGGTAATCGGGTACTCGAACTAACCTGCACAAGTAAAAAGAACCTCGGGGGGAGGTACCGGTGTGGTACCGGCCAACGACCCTCCGATGGTTAAGTTAGTATTACTCACAACTCTAGAGTGCCAGAGTCCGGGTAGAAGCGTGCGTACCTCAATTTTGGAGGGCGTGAGAGTATTTATAGTAGTAGTAGAGGCCCTTGACCAAGGCGTGCTGGGGAAGATACCACTTTTACCGGAATTACCCCTGAGTAGCATGGAGCGCAAGATACTTCTTAGGCAACCAAGTGTGTTGGGCAAGCCATCCCTTTTGGGAGCGATCGTGTTGCGCCAGACACCTGTCCAAGTGGTAGCGTATGCGACAAGACTCATTTTCTTAGGGAAGCGTACGCTGCAAAATAGGCTGTCATGCCCCTGCCTTTCCCGTCAACGGTCTCTCCCGTCACCCTTTTTAAGGGTCGTGTCGTCAAGGGATATTGTCCGTCACCATGCGTCGCACCGTCATCCCGCCCAGGGTGCCGGCGTCGGGTATGGGAGTTTTTATCCTCATTACTTTTCATTGGTGGAGGAGTTTAAACTAAATATTTTTTCATTAGAAGAAACGAGTAATATCGTTAAGTTACAAGGTACTTGAGGAATAGTTTACTTAATACTTGTTAAACTTTCACTTTAATATATTATATAAATATATATAATTTTGCTTGAACTGGTTAAAGAAACACTTAGACAAAAGTACAAGAGAAGCAGAAACCAAGCTCTAAAGTGAATTCACTCAATACTAAGATTTAGGATGAGTTTGGTTCAACTTTTTAAAATTAGGCTTTTAAAAAAGTGGGTTGTTAAAAAGTGCAGTATGAAAAAATGTTTTTTAAAAAAGTTAAGTGTTTGGTAAAAGCTGTTAAAAAGTACTTTTGTGTTTGGCTAGCACTTATAAAAGTGACAGTTTGAGTAATAAATTACCAAAAAGGATAATGTACATATAAAGTATTGTAAAAATATTTTCTAAAAAATTATTCTAAAAAGTACTTTCAAAGTTTCTTTAAAAAATTATTTTTTTCTCACCAATATTAACTAATAATAACCTACCATTTAAAATTTATTGTGAAAATATTGTGAAAGTATTGTCACCGCATTTCTCAATTTTAATTTCTCATTTTTTATTTTATTTTTCCTTTATTTCTTTACCTTTTTTTCATCCATACTTCCTTTTTTTTTCCCTCTTTTTTTCTCCTCCATACACATACCCTTCTTATTCTTCTTCTTTTTTTCCTCTTTTTTACCCCTCCACACACGTACCCTTCTCGTTTCTTTTTTGTCCTTTTTTCCCCATTTTCCCTACCACTTCCTCCAGAACATTCCAGTTTCATTCCCCAGCTCTTTCTTCTTCTTCTTCTTTTCTTTTTTTTTTTTTCTTTTTCTTCCTTTCTCTCTTACCATTTCGACTGCAAGTTCTACTGTGCTTGATCTTTGCTACGTGATTCTACTGTGCTTGATCTTTGCTACGTGATTCTACTGTGCTTGATCTTCCTCCAGAACATTCTAGTTTCATTCTGCAGAGCTCTTTCTTTCTTTTTTCTTTTTTTTTTTCTTCTTCTTCCTTTCTCTCTTTTCTCTTACCACTTCGTCTGCAAGTTCTATTGTACTTGATCTTTGCTGCAAGTTCTACTATGCTTGATCTTCCCCGCTGCTAACGAAATGCGATAGAAATGGGTCAGATCAGTTTTTTGAAGGGCAGAGCAAAGAGATGAGATGAGAGGAATGAGGAACAGACGTGAGAACTGAGGACTTTCTTCTGATTTATTGAAGGGTAATTTGGTAATTGCCCAAGATCGTCCGACGGATATATGACAACGCGCACGAGCTTTTTCTAAAATGGACCTGAAAGCTCCTTTTATGGTTTGCGCGTTCTCTTCACAAACCCAAAATGCAACTCTTTCCAAAAAATTGCATTTTATACCTAACCAAACAAACTTTTTGTATTTGTAGTTTCAAAACCGGCTTTTTGGGTTGCGAAAGCTTAAACAAATAGGCACTTATTCTCCCTTATTGTTTAACATCAAGTTATATAAATACTAGCCTCATCACACATGTTTTGCGCATGCGATAATGGGTTTTTTTTTTTTTTTTGGTCTAGTGTCATAATTTTGCTTTTCTTTTTAATTTTAGATTAATTTGTTTTGAAGACATGGATTAGTAGGAGAGTGTCCTATATTGTAGGCATTTTAAGTAAAGTTGGAGATATATTTTACTAGGTTGTCCTCAAATTTTTTTCATATTAAACGTAAAGTTTAGAGCTATTTTCTGAAATATATAAATGCTCAGTACAAAGAATAGAATCCTCAATAATTCTCTCAAAAAAAAAAAACTTATAAATATATATATATATATATATATATATATATGATTTTACATAATAAACATAACATTCAAATTCAAAAACAAGTTCACCCTATCTACTACTTCAACTAAATTAAATTTATTCAAACACTACCGTAACAAGCTTAACAATTTATCTCACCCTTAAATTATACCCAACTCCCAGTCATAAAAAGTTAAAAACACCATTTAAAAATGATAAATGATATAAAATATAGGAATATAGCTGGAAAATTCTCTCTACCTTGTTTTTTTCCTAATCAAACCCAAAACCATGTCAAAGCCTTCGGTTTTTTAGTGAAAATAGTAAAATGCATCCACCCCTTTTGTCCTACTTGTTTCAAAGACGGGTAAAAAGATGTTGGGTAGGTTTGCATCCAATATAAGAGCATTTACATCAGTTCTTCCATTTTACACATTTATTTTTACACTAAAACTTACTTTTTCTATTTTACACGTTTACTTTTACAAAACACCCACATCAGTTCATCTATTCTATCACCTCTTTTAATTAAATAATCAATT
Source organism: Lithocarpus polystachyus (assembly GCA_033629205.1). Taxonomy (NCBI): domain Eukaryota; kingdom Viridiplantae; phylum Streptophyta; class Magnoliopsida; order Fagales; family Fagaceae; genus Lithocarpus; species Lithocarpus polystachyus. The sequence goes on from CM066168.1 coordinate 57,253,140, forward strand.
TCTCAAATTTTTTATTATTTCTCTATATACACGCGCGCGCCTCTCTCTCTCCCTACCCATTTCTGATTTTTGCTCTCTTTCTATGCCCGTCTCTCTCCCTCTCTCTACCCATTCTGAGTTCTTGCTCTCTCTCCAATCTCTTCCCGATCAGCACATCTCCGATCAAGACCCGATCTACTCCGACCCACAAGCACCGATCAAATCCGAGACTCCCAAGCTCCGATTCACTCCGATCAAGCACCGATCCACATCTCCCTATCTCCAATCCGCTCCGATCAAGCACCGATCCACTCCGATCAAGCATCGATCCACTCCAATCCTTCTTCACCGGCCACGATCCAGACCCTTCACCGGCCGATCCACGATCCAGAACTTCTTCACCGGCCGATCCTCCCGGGTCTTTATCTGTGTTGGTTTATGTGTGGGTGTTTTGATTTGTTTGGATGAGTTTGTGTGTGGGTGTGTTTGTGTGCATCTGAGGTGAAAGAAGAGAAGTAGGCTGAAGTCGTTGTGAACGGAAAAGAGAGAAAAAATGGTGCGAACGGAATATTGGTAAAATAATGAATACAAGCGCTACAGTAACCGTGCAGATATGTACGGTTACTGTAGCAATTGTACATTTTTGTACAATTTTGTACGATCTGATGTCAGAGTTTTTTGTACCAAAATATATAAAAATATCACATTTTTTTATTTTGTAAGACTTTACATAATCTGATGTAATTGCTCTAAGAAAAAGTCCTGTATAAGGGTGTTTAATTGGACCCAGTCAACTCCATAATACAGACGCAAGGGAAGGCGGTGAGGTCCTAAGATTTTTTTGACGTGGAGTAATCAAAACTGTCACCGACCACATCCTTGTAATAAAGTTTGGCTACGGCAAATACTTTTGTGTCATAGTCATTATTATGCCCACTTGATTACTCGATGGCTTGTGCGAAGTGCATTGGGTAAAAAGTCATATTCATCATGAGTCATGTTGGACAATGTTGGTAGGGACTGGGGACTGTTGCTGTAGGAGCGTCTCTTCTGCTTCGATCGTTTTCCATCCAAAGTTAAAGGAGAGCTAAAAGTTTTCTCTCCTCGCCTAGTTTTCAACGTAAAGATAAAAAAAAGCAACGGCACAACATTTTCAAAGGATAAAATCCCACACTCAAAGCCTCTCATTTTCACAATTTCACTGACACTCAACAACATAAATAGTGTCAGTGTCAGAGTTAGTCAAAAAAAAAAAAAAAAAACCTTTCTTTTATCAGGAATAATTTTCTCCCACGCTTATAATTTATATATAACTTTCTACATTTATTGTTGCAGGGTAGTGTTACCGAGTATAAGTCGTTGGTTAAGAAATTGTTTTATGTGAAATCTTTCTGTTTTACGTAAGATATTTTACCAAATTGATGATAAAAATATATATATATATATATATATATATTTTACCAAATTGATAGGACATGGAGTCAATGAATTTTTTTTTTTTTTTTTGGAATTCCATTTATCACTTTAATAATATTTTTAGCTCCCTTATCAATTCATACAAAATTTTTTATTAACTAGACTTCATAATAATTTATCATTAACGAGCATCCTATTGTCCCCGTTAATATTTTTTATTATTTAAATAAGTCAATGAGTATTATTTAAAAAAATTTCCTTTAATTTTAACTAGTTTGAAATAATTTTTTTCAACCCAATCTGAATGACTTATATATAGAATTATTTACATAAGTACTATTTAAAAAAGTCTCATGATTCATTAAATAAGTCACGCGACTAAAAATAATGAATCACTACATAGTGGGTTGGGGCAATTTTCCTCCAAATTGACTTTGGACCAAAAAAAAAAATCCCAAAAATAATAAGTTTCCTTTTTTTTTTTTCCAAAATTGTTTGAGATAGAAAGTTATGATTAGTATAATATCATTTTTACAATTTATCTCAACGTTGGCAATCAGTTTAATGTACACCAATCACAACATATTGCCTCAAAATTATTATTGGGGTAATTATTTTTGGTCATGTTAATTTAGGACAATTGTTAATAAACCATAATAGGAAAGTTTTAACACCACTTTCATGAGAAATATAAAAAACTATCAACAACATTTATTATTTTATTATTCTCCCAATAAAATGTTTTTAAAACTAACTCCTAAACTTAACATTTCTCTATTATTTTTATTTTTATTTGTTAGTGACATTGTTTTTTTTATACATGTCAAATTGTCAATTTCAATATTTATTAGAAAAAAGTTGTCAGCGCACATCCTTGGTGTGATTGTCACTTATGAGTGCTTGTGGAGTGTGGGGGGTAAGGGCCATGGTTCAAGTCTTCAAGAAGGAGTTTCACACACATATACACTTAAATTAAATTAGAGTAGAATTCTATCTTGTATATATAAAAAAAAAAGAGTTAATGAAAATATATATATATATATATATAAAGAGAGAGAGAGAGAGAGAGAGAGAGAGAGAGAGAGAGAGTCATGAAATATTTTGATCCTTAGAATTATACGATTTGAGAATTCAAAAAAGGAATTAGATTTCCATTTTTTAATAGATCCATATTAGTGTCATGTTGCCAAGTCTTGTATTGTTATGGGACCATCTTTTGCAGGGGCATAGTCAGGTATTTTTGTTTGGGAGGCCAATTTATGATACTAATTTATTAATTTATACAAATTTTCGTAAACATGCATCATTGGACTAGTAAAAAAAACAGAGTTAATGAATATATATAGATATATATATATATAGAGAGAGAGAGAGAGAGAGAGAGAGAGAGAGAGAGTCATGAAATATTTTGATCCTTAGAATTATACGATTTGAGAATTCAAAAAAGGAATTAGATTTCCATTTTTTAATAGATCCATATTAGTGTCATGTTGCCGAGTCTTGTATTGTTATGGGACCATCTTTTGCAGGGACATAGTCAGGAATTTTTGTTTGGGGGGCCAATTTATGATACTAATTTATTAGTTTATACAAATTTTCATAAACATGCATCATTAGACTAGTTCAAATATTTTTTTAAGAACATCATTGGACTAGCTCAAATATTTGGAGGGCCGAGTCCCACTTTTGTAGGCTAATAATAAAAATGTTAAATATTTATATATAGAGTATTAAAATATTTTTAAAATTTGGGGATGGCCCCCCCACTTATACATGTAGCTTCACCCCTGATCTTTTGATGTCATGTTTATTACCAATAAAAGATAAACTATTCACTAGTTTGTTTGTCCTTTTTTTTTTTTAGTTACAACGGAGGAAGAAGGATTTGAATCCTATATGCCTCTATTGAAAATACCAAAAGACACTAGCTAGTTATAAGGCTTTTGACTTTTATTTTTTCTTGTATTGTTAGATTGTTACAACTCGGGAGGAAGGATTTAAATCTTATATGCCTATATCGATTGAAAATACCAAAATGTGACAGTTAGGTTTTTTTTTTTTTTTTTTTTTTGTTGAAAATACCAAAATCTTCACAAATTTTTATAGTGGATCCAATTTGACAATTTCACATCTTTTTTTGTCTGTCTTTTTGTTTTTGTTTTGTTATATTTTGTTTTTAAATAGAAGATAAACACCATAAGACTACAAAAACATTAATTAGCTTAACCTTTAGCTAAAAATGAATAAATTGAAGTTAGCTGAACGACATGTAAGTTCTAATCTTACTTTAAAAATAATCTGAAGCCTTGGTTGTATCCGATATATCCATTTTGCTTCTGACAAGATAAAATGAAAATCTTAGCTATTGATGATGCCAAGTATCAACTCAGTAAGCTGCAGGGTCTTCGCGCGTTCCGAGTAAACCTGCACAAGTAGAAAGAACCTCAAAGGGGGAGTACTGGCGTGGTACCGGCCAACGACCCTCCGATGGTTAAGTTAGTATTGCTCGCAACTCTAGAGTGCCAGAGTCGAGTAGAATTACGCGTACCGCAATTTTGGAGGACTCGGAGGTATTTATAGCAGAAGGGGACCTTGGCTAAGGCGTGCTGGGGAAGATATCGTCTTACCGGAATTACCCCTGAGTAGTGTGGAGCGCAAGATACTTCTTGGACGATCAAGCGTGTTGTGCAAGATGTCCCTTTCTGAGCAATCGTACTGCGCAAGTCATCTATCCAAGTAGTAGCGTACGTAACAAGATTCTTTTTCTCGTGGAAGCGTACATCACAAGACATGTATTGATTCCCTCAGCTTTGCCCCGTCACCCATTCATCTCGTCGATATGTGTAGATTACACCGTCGGGAGGTGCTGGGGGGTCGGCCTGGGATGACGGAGGAGACGGGCCGTGGACGATCAATCACCTTTTGCCGTCGATGACGGATAAGGTTTTTAACTCGCTGCGGGCTTGTTATCAAATCCCAGACGATATTCCAATCTGTCTTCCCTTGGAGAGGGAGAGGTGTTACTCCGGGAAGACCGCGGACGTTGGTATGTATGATGCCATGTTCGCGGCAGGATTGAGGTTGCCTCTGACGGCGCTCCACCGTCAGCTGGCAAATTACCTCGGGCTGTCCGTCAGCCAGATTGCCCCCAACGCCAGGAGGGTGTTCATTGGCTCTGAGATATTGTGGGAGAGTCTAAGTGGGGGGCACCGTCAATTAACCCTTGACGAGTTCTTTTGATGTTACCGTCTGCACCACATCACCTTGTCCCAGGGGGTTTACCATTTCTCCGCGAGGAAGAAGGAGCTGAGGTTGGTGTCAAACATGCCTGACTCCAACAGGAATTGGAATGGCAGATATTTCTTCGTGGAGGGGACGAATTGGGTGTGCCATGAGGAAGAGTGGGGGTCGATTCCTTAAGGATTTGACAACACTTGGGCTTTTGTCAGGGAATCAGGTCGTCGCCGTCAGCCTTGCTTATTGGTTTATTTTATTCCAAGGTTCTAACCCGTCCGTTTTACCTCTCTTTTTCAGCTTTCGCCCGTTCCGTGATCTCAGAGGAGCAGGAAGCCTTTATCCTCAAGGTGACAGAGATTCCTTTGGAAGAAAGGAAGTGCCGTGACCTCATCACACCTGACGCCCTCCACGCCTACTGTGGGGGACCCGAGCCAACAGAGGAAGCACGCCGTTTAGACAAGTTATCCCGTCAACGTAAGTTCAATTAACCCATTCATTCCCGTCACTTTTACTTGGCATTTTCACATTTGGTCTTTGTCTTACAGAGATGGAGTCAGCCAAGCTGAGAGCTCAAGTCAGGGCGGCCGCTGCCCATAAAAAAGAGGAAGGAAAGGGTAAGGAGGGGCCGTCCACGTCCCTCCCGAAGGCCGTCGACAAGGGCGCGCCCAAGAGGAAAGGCGACGGGACCGAGGGTCTCCCGACAAAGAAATTGACGGTCACCCATGGGGATCATTCCACGAAACCCCCATCACCCAAACATGGGGCCGGCAAGGGGTTGATGTCGGCCCAAGGTCCCGTCACTCCAGAGGACGGGCGCTGCATCCTTACCCACAAGGGGTATGCCCTGGAGCGGTTGGACTCCATACTTGGGAAGAGGGAAGCTGATTCTTGCGTCAGCCAATCTGTGCAGGAGTTGGGGGACTCAGGCCTCTTCGATCTCGCTAGGGTACGTATATTTTTTATTACTTGCTCTGTCTGCTTTTGTGTCACCGTGCTGACGTAAGTTTTGTTTCACAGGCAATGGTTCATATGAGGACCATGCAAGTCAAGGGGGCGAAGAACGAGGAGCTGCTGGCCCGTCAGAAGAAGCGCATCACAAATCTATCTGACGGGTTGGACCAGTACAAGGAAGCCTGTCGAACTTTGAACGGGGAAACGAAAGAGCTGAAAGAAAAACTTGGGGAAGCAACCCGTCAGCTGGAGAAGGAGACGGAGGCTAAGGTGACGGCGGAGAAGGAGCTGTCGTCTCTCTTAGGCCAGGTGGAGACGGCGAAAGCTGACGCCGTTGTCGAATTCAAGACATCCCAGACATTCATCGATGCCTGCGCCGAGTACTACGGTGACGGGTTCGAGGACTGCCTTAAGCAGGTGAAGTCCCTCTTCCCCTACCTTGACTTGTCGAGGGTGTCCATAGATGATCCGGTGCCGTCGACTCCTATGGGCGACACCGTCATGGTGGACGATGACAGTCTCAGCGAGTCTGAGATGTATCTGAAGGATGACGGTATCATCCTTGCCTAACCTGCTCTTGATCCGTCTGGCGCTCAAACGGTCCCGTCATCCGATCCTTCTGGCTTTGAAGGCTTTTCTGCAGTCCAAGACCCCCCTAAAGGCGACGAGGTCGTGCCGGATGCTCCTGCAGTTTGATCCTTGTAAAATTTTCCTTTTTTCTTTTTTTTTTGTAAATGGTGCCCCGTCATTTTGAGGGCTTTTGTAAGAACAATATTCTCGTGATATGACAATTTATCTTTCCCATTTGTAATGTGTCATTCTTATTCAAAGTCTTGCATATGGTTTTCTTTTGTTGCTTCACGGTAGTCCAATTTTGGACCTTTGATACTTTTTGTGCAAAATCATAACCTTCCAACGGGGTCGTCAGCCTTCACGTTCAACGGGCTTTAACGCCCTTTTATATGATAGCATAGGGCCGTCAACGTGTAAGCCGTCGTCGGTTTTGTACTTTGGCATTTTTTGCTTAGGATAACACCGTTGCATATCGTTGGTTTTGATTCGTGGGCTTTTATGCCTTACACTTTTGGGCCATCGTCTTCTTGTGCCGTCAACCTTTGCGCTTGACTAGTTTCTTATGTGATCATTTTAGAATAGAACCGTCAGCTTCCAAGCCGTTGGCTTTTATGCTTGACGCTTTTACGCCTTGTAGATTTTTAGAATGTTGGCTTCTAAGCCGTCAGCTTTTGTGCATGACGCTTTTATGCCTTGTAGATTTATTATATGTTGGCTTCTAAGCCGTCAGCTTTTATGCGTGCCGCTTTTATGCCTTGTAGATTTTTTAGAATGTTGGCTTCTAAGCCATCAGCTTTTATGCGTGACGCTTTTATGCCTCGTAGATTTTTAGAATGTTGGCTTCTAAGCCGTCGGCTTTTGTGCATGATACTTTTATGCCTTGTAGATTTTTTGGAATGTTGGTTTCTAAGCTGTCAGCTTTTATGCATGACGCTTTTATGCCTTGTAGATTTTTGGGCCATCGTCGCTTTGGGCCGTCGGTTCTTATTCCGTCGACTTTTGGTACCTCACCTGTTTTAAGGTCCAACATTTAACAAAGTATAGAAGACTGAATAAACTTTTGAATCTTGCATAAATTTTAAGAAGGGGAAAGCATGCCCTGTGGGTTCCTAAAATACATTTAAGCAAACTACAAGTAGGAGCTGCTACTCTTTTCTTATTGGTAGTACTTTTGTAGGTGCTCGGCGTTCCATGGATGGGATAATGTCTGTCCTTCCAGCGTTTCCAAGTGGTAGGTGCCTCTTCGATGCCACGTCGTGACTCGGTAGGGTCCTTCCCAGTTGGGGCTGAGCTTTCCTTGGGCAGGGTCTCTGATGGCGCCCATGACTCTTTTTAGAACAAGGTCTCCGACCTGGAAGTCCCTCTGCTTGACTCGGGAGTTGTAGTGCTTGGCCATGCGATCTTGGTACCGCGCGAGCCTTTGTTCAGCTACTGCTCTGTCTTCGTCAATTAGGTCCAGCCGTAGGCGCAATGCCTCATCATTCCTGCTTTCATCGTGGGCGTTCACCCTGTAGGTTAAGAGTCCTATTTCGGCCGGGATGACTGGTTCGCTTTCGTAGGATAGCCGGAATGGAGTTTCTCCTGTTGGGGTCCTTGCCGTCGTCCTATATGCCCAAAGTACGCTGGGTAGTTCCTTAGGCCATATCCCCTTTGCCCCCTCGAGCCGAGTCTTGATAATCTTAAGCAAGGATCGGTTCATTACCTCTACTTGGCCGTTGGCTTGGGGGTGGGCGGGGGAGGAGTAGTGATTTTTTATCCCCAGCTGTGAGCAGAATTCTCGGAAGGGGCTGTTGTCGAATTGTTTGCCATTGTCCGAGACTAGGACCCTAGGTATCCCGAACCTGCATATGATGGATTTCCAGACAAAGCTCCGCACATTCTTCTCCGTAATGGTGGCCAGAGCTTCAGCTTCTACCCACATTGTGAAGTAGTCTATGGCTACTACCAGGAACTTTAGCTACCGTATAGTCGTTGGGAATGGTCCCATAATGTCTAGTCCCCATTGAGCAAACGGCCATAGGGCTGTCATGGGTGTCAGCTTTTCGGGCGGCTGTCTGACGATGTTACTGAACCTTTGGCATTTGTCGCAGGCTTTGACGTAGGTTTGGGCGTCTTTTTGCATAGTGGGCTAGTAATACCCCGCCCGAATCAGCTTGTGCGCCAGTGACCGTGATCCTGAGTGGTTTCCGCAGACTCCCTCGTGGACTTCCCTCATGACACATTGTCGGGGGTGGTCATGTATTCTGAAGATGCGGCTTTGGCAAGGCGGTCGACTTGCTCATTTTCTTCTCTATGTATTTGGACTACTTCTGCCCTTAGCTCATCCACTCTTTTCTTCGCCTGATCGAGATACCTCCTCATTCTGTCGCCTCTACACTCGTAGTCTATGCTAACTTGGTTGACGACGACTTGGGAGTCGCAGTAGGTTACTACTTTTGTGGCCCCTGCTGCTTTGGCGAGGTCAATTCCAGCTATCAACGCTTCGTATTCCACCTCATTATTGGTGGTAGGGAAATCTAGGCGAATCATGCATTCGATCTGATCTCCCTCGGGGGAGCGAAGTACGACACCTATCCCCCCGGCCGGCCGGGTCGACGACTCGTCTGAATGTAAGGTCCATGAAGGATGCTTGTCTGCCCCTTGGTCTTCTCCGCTGGTGAATTCGGTGTGCGGGCCTGCCCCTTGATGGCGGTGCGCGGGCTGTACCTGATGTCGAACTCAGTCAATTCGATCGCCCATAAGGCCAGGCGACCGGCCGCTTCGGGGTTGTGCATTGCCCGTTGCAAGGGTTTGTCGGTTAATACAACTATCGTATGAGCTTAGAAGTACGGCTTAAGCTTGCGGGCTGCAGTGATCAGGGCGAAAGCGAGTTTTTCCATAGGCGGGTATCTTCCTTCTGCTCCGTGGAACGCCCGGCTGGCGTAATACACAGGCTTCTGGACCTTGTCTTCTTCTCTGGTCAAGGCTGCGCTGACTGCTGCTGGGGAGACAGCCAGGTACTAGAAAAGCGCCTCCCCCGGCTGCACGGGACTGAGCAACGGAGGCGAAGAGAGATACGCCTTCAGTTCTTCGAACGTTTTTTGGCATTTGTCCGTCCACTCGAAGGCTTTCTTTAGCGTACGGAAGAAGGGAAGGCACTTGTCCGTCGCCCTTGACACGAACCGGTTCAAGGCGGCCACTTTTCCATTCAAGCTTTGTACCTCCTTCGTGTTTTTTGGGGGGGCCATCTCCATTATAGCTCGGATCTTGTCTGGGTTGGCCTCGATGCCTCTTTGAGACACCATAAAGCCTAGGAACTTTCTTGCCACTACTCCAAACACGCACTTTGCAGGGTTGAGCTTCATGCTGTAGGAACGGAGGGTGTCAAACGTTTCTTCGAGGTCCTTCAGGTGGTCTTCCTTCCTTCTGCTTTTTACTAACATGGCATCGACATATACTTGAACATTCCTTCCTATCTGGTCGGCGAACATCTTGTTCATAAGACTCTGATACGTGGCACCCGCACTCTTCAGTCCGAACGGCATCACCTTGTAACAAAAAAGGCCCTGGCTAGTAACAAATGAGGTCTTCTCCTGATCTGCCACATCCATCCGGATCTGATTGTACCCCGAGAAGGAGTCCATGAAGCTTAGCAGCTGGTGCCGGGCTGTAGAGTCTACCAGTGTGTCGACTCGAGGGAGGGGGTAGATGTCCTTGGGGCACGCCTTATTCAGGTCCGTGAAGTCTACACACATCTGCCACTTCCCGCTAGCTTTCTTGACCATCACTACATTGGCCAGCCAGTCGGGGTAGTATACTTCCCGGATGAATCCTGCTTCTCGCAACTTGCCGACTTCCTCTGCCACCGCTCGGTCTCACTCTGGGGTGAACACCCTCTTCTTCTGTCGTACGGGCCTGTAGGTGGGCGACACGTTCAGCTTGTGCACCATGACGGATGGGTCGATACCCGGCATGTCCTCATGACTCTAGGCAAATACACCTTGGTTTTCCTTGAGGAAGGCCACGAGTGCCTGGCGAGTCGCGGGGCTGCTGAGAGCGCCTATCCTGGTGGTTCTATCAAGCCTGGACTTGTCGAGCATTATTTCTTCGAGCTCCTCCGTGGGTTCTGCCCTCGCTCTCTGCTTTATGTTCATTGTTTGTAATTGACTATTCATTTCTACCATTGCGACGTAGCATTCTCGCGCAGCCACCTAGTCTCCCCAAAGCTCCCCTACCCCGTGCTCGGTAGGGAACTTGACCTTTAAGGCATAGGTCGAGGTTGCAGCCTTCCAGGCGTTGAGGGTGGGTCCTCCTATGATTGCGTTGTAGGCGGAGGAGCAATCAACGACGAGGAAGGTAACGTCCCTAGTGACCTGCCGAGGGTATTCCCCGACAGCGACAGGCAACGTGATCGAGCCGACGGGGTATACTCTCGTCCCTCCGAACTCGGTGAGCGGGGCCTTGGTAGGGACCAAACGTTCATTGTCGATCCGCATTTGTTGGAATGCCGGATAGTAAAGGATATCCGCGGAGCTTCTGTTGTCGATTAAGACCCGGTATGTGTTGTAGTCTCCTATCCGGATATTGACGACAAGGGCGTCGTCATGCGGATGATGGAGGTGCTGGGCGTCCTCTTCTGAGAACTCCATAGTGGGGCTGTTGATTCGTGGTTTCTTCTGGGCAGTGCTCGCATTCTGGACATTCTAAACCGTTCTGAGGTAGGTTTTCAGGGCCTTCTTCGTTGAGCCGACGGTTGCTGCACTCCCAACGATCATCCTTATGTCCCCTATGGGGGGTCTGGGGCGCTCGTTGTCCCGGCGGGGAACTTGCTCCTGTCGAGGTGCTTCTGCTCTTTCTCGGCTGACGAACCTCTGTAATTTCCCTTGCCTAATCAGGGCTTCAATCTGCTGTTTCAAATCGTAACAGTTGGCGGTGTCTTGGCCGTGGTCTCGATGGAAGCGGTAATATTTGTCTTTGGGACGTCTGTCTGGGTTCCCCTTTAGCTTTCCCGGAAACGTCAAGGACCCGTCGTCCTTGATCTGCATCAAGACTTGATCGATCGGAGCCGTCAATGGGGTGAAGCTGGTGAATTTCCCGGCAGGGGGTTTCGGGCGTCTATTGTCTCGGCCTTCTCCTGTCCGGGGCACCTTTCGCCCCTTGTCTTGCCGTGCGTCCTCTTGTCTTTCTCTTTTCTTGGGAGGCTTTTCTTCCCGGGTCAGTAACACGTCTTCCGCATTCATGTACTTTGTTGCCTTGTAAAATACATCCGACATAGTCTTCGGGTCATTTTTGTATAGGAAGAACAAGAATTTACCCTTCCTTAGCCCGTTAGTGAATGCGGCGACCTGTATCTTATCGTCCGCTTCATCGATCGAAAGTGCCTCTTTGTTGAAGCAGGCTATGTAGGATCTGAGCGTCTCATCCTCCCGCTGCTTAATGTTCATCAAGCACGCAGTGGATTTTTTGTACCTGTGCCCCCCGATGAAATGTGTAGCGAACTGAGCACTCAGCTCTCTGAAGGTACTGATAGAGCCGGGTGCCAGCTTGTCGAACCAGGTCCTTGCGGAGCCTTTTAGCGTCGCCGGGAAGGCCTGGCACATGATTTCGTTCGGTACGCCGTGCAAGTGCATCAATGTCTTGAAGGACTCCAAGTGGTCTAGTGGATCCTTGGACCCGTCGTAGCTTTCTATCTGAGGCATGCGAAACTTTGGCGGTGTAGGGAACAAGATGACAGGTGTGGTGAAGGGGGAATCCATGCTGTGGACGAGGTCGTCGAGGTTGCTGGACACTCGTCCCTTGAGGGCGTTCATCATAAAGTCCATACGCTCCCTCATCAACCTCATCTCCTAGGCAACGCTGGGCGAAACATTGTCAGCGGCCGACGGACGGCTCGTCTCCTGCCCTTCGGGTCGGCTCAGGGCATGGCTTCCCTCAGGGCCACCACGGTTCCTCTCCTCGGCACTGTTTTCCTCTTGGTTCTCCCCTTGGTTATCAAGTGTCGCGTTCCTCCGTTGTAGCTGTTCTTCCAAATCGTTGTTACGTTTCGTGAGATGTTCCACCACGGCCGCCAGAGTCTGGACCTGTCTCTCGAGGGCCGTGGTGAGTTGTTCGTTGCCTTGATCGTTCATGGTGGTAGCCCTTGAACGCGTGAGTACCATGCAACTCTTTGTCCGGAAAGCACGGAGCACGGTCTACGTACGCCGAACTTCCCATAGACGGCACCAACTGATGATGCCAAGTATCAACTCAGTAAACTGCAGGGTCTTCGCGCGTTCCGAGTAAACCTGGACAAGTAGAAAGAACCTCAAAGGGGGAGTACCGGCGTGGTACCGGCCAACGACCCTCCGATGGTTAAGTTAGTATTGCTCGCAACTCTAGAGTGCCAGAGTTGGGTAGAATTACGCGTACCGCAATTTTGGAGGACTCGGAGGTATTTATAGCAGAAGGGGACCTTGGCTAATGCGTGCTGGGGAAGATATCGTCTTACCGGAATTACCCCTGAGTAGTGTGGAGCACAAGATACTTCTTGGGCGATCAAGCATGTTGTGCAAGATGTCCCTTTCTGAGCAATCGTACTGCGCAAGTCATCTATCCAAGTAGTAGCGTACGTAACAAGATTCTTTTTCTCGTGGAAGCGTACATCACAAGACATGTATTGATTCCCTCAGCTTTGCTCCGTTACCCATTCATCTCGTCGATACGTGTAGATTACACCGTCAGGAGGTGCTGGGGAGTCGGCCTGGGATGATGGAGGAGACGGGCCGTCGCCCTTTACCATGCCGTCGTCCAGGTAGAGGGCGACGACACCTTCCAGAGGGCACCTTCACCATCAGCTATCAAAAAAAAAAAAAAAATATATATATATATATATATATAAAATGAATATCTTCATTAAAAAATCTATTTTTCTTAACTTGTTTCAACAAAATAATTATTATGGAGGACTGAATTATTAGTTCAATACAATACAAATTTTAGGCTAAAATATTATTTTCGTCTCTAAAGTTTACATGAAGTTCGTTATTTGTTCCTAGTGCATGAAGAAGTTTTAACTTTTAATATGAGTTAATTTTTATATATTTTTTTCTAAATATAAAATTAATAATTATAATAGTTATTAATATGATAGTTATTGATATACCCTTATTATAATTGTGCTTGTATATTGATCTGAATATTCTACAAGGAGGCATTTATCATAATTGATTTTGTATATAGAATTATATATTCTACTATTGAAAGAAAACATAATTTGTCAAAATTCTACTTGAGAGTTTAAATATAAAATGAAATCTTCTTAAAAATAAAACTTCTGTGGACAAATATTGTAAGATCAACTAAAAGTAAAATGTTTTGATTTTATATATCTTAATAAATAATTATATAAAACTCAATAATTTTGAGATTTGTGTTTGTGGGAGGGATTTTTGCCCCGCCCCGACATTGAAGGAATTGTCCTCTCTGGACTCAGGCCTTAGCCGGTTTTGTCCTTAAGAGTTTGTTCAATCCCACATCGAGGAGAGACGCCTCCCACATGTGCCTTATAAGCTTGAGCTCAAGACGCATGTGTACTATCAGTGAGAGTGCAAAAATCCCTCCCACAGTGTTTAACTATCTATATTAAACATAATTTTTTTTATAACCTAAATTTTTTATTGGATCTATCAATTTTTTTTTAATATCTTGAATTTTTATATCATAATGTCATATAAGACACGTACGTAAGTATGAGTGTTGGATTTTAAATAATGAGAATAAAACATTTTGATTATAATGATATGAGACAATAAATAAATTTTTTAATTATTTTTTTGTTTTAGTTTTGATTTTTTTTTCTTCAATAAGCAAATGAATAAATATAAATTGAAAAAAAACACATATATCGAATAAATAATTATTTGGTTTTTTTAATAGTATCTCTTGACATTTTTTTTTAAAGAATCTAAGCATACCGCTAAATTATGATATAATAAAATTAATCATTAATATATGAATTTTTTAATGAAAACTGTGATAAATTAATAGGTAAGTTTATTTAGGCATTTAAGAACTCGACTTGATTCCAACTTTGTTCATTCCCTTCGTAGCAATGAATGATCTTAAAGAATGATTTTTATATATATTTTTTAATTTTTTTAATCTCTTGATTTTTTAATCAAACCTGTAATAAATCTCTGGGTAAGTTTATTTATAGTTTTGAAATTTTCAAATGTTTGTTTAATTTCAGAAACAATTTATTTTTTTTATATATTTAAATTTAGTCTAATAGTAACAACCAAAGGAGTACGTATTTGACACGTTAGACTAGTAGAAGTGCCAAATTTTGGTCTGTTTGTATGGACCCCACGGTGATAAAACACAGGAGAAAGATAGCATTGCACACGTAACACTGCAAAGAAAAAATCCTAGTATCACAACTTTTGCTATAACTTGTTAACGTAATATTCGTGAGCGGTGAAGTAAAAATAGAGAGTATGCTACTCTATCGCTCATAACTCGTTGTTACGGTAAAGTAGTTCTTCGTTCTCAGCTGAGAGCCGTCAACCAGCCCGAGAAGCAATGAAGCATAGAAAAAACGTACACTTAAGAACACACCAGAAAGGCCCAAAAACTAGTAGGAAGCTAATTAAAGAGTTAGTATTTTGGAGCCATATGCATGGATAATCACGAAAGAGGATTGAGACACGTGGACGGTGGAAATCTAACACTCTCTCTCCTCAACCTTATAAAGGAGGTCATGGGACAGTCATGAAAACTCGTTCTACGCGGTTTGATCTTTCCAGCTCTCCTTCTCTTAAAATATCCCAATCCTTCTTTTTCATCAGTCATTAGCTTTTGAAAAATGTCGTGCTGCGGAGGAAACTGTGGATGCGGATCTGGCTGCAAGTGCGGCAACGGCTGTGGAGGGTAATCTTCTTTATAACTTGTTTAAGATTTTGGGAAATTTTCATCGTGTCTGTCTTCTTCTAGCTGTTGTAGAAATTTAATGATGTTTTTTTTTTCCCAGTTTATAACTTTTTTTTTTTTTTTGAGTTTAAACGATAGAAAAGTTTATAACTTTTTAATTGCGAAAGGAATACGAGTCAGGTTTATAACTTTTTAAAAAATTGACCAATTTGATTCCTAATTACGATAATTTTTTTAAAATTGACCGACTTGATTCCTAATTATCAGACTAAATGGCCGATTTTTTTTTTTTTTTTTAACTGACCAATTTGATTTCTAATTATCAGACTATGACTGTAAACTTTTTAAAATTGGCCAATTTGATCTCTATTCATCGGACTAAGTTTGTCAGTTTTGAAAAATTTTAGACCGGTTAGAATTAGCCAACATGTTAGTATTAACCCAAACTTTAGAGGTGTCTCAAGTTCAATCCAACACACTATTGTTGATATGTGAAATGATTTGAGGAAAGGGTGACACAACTTTCTTGTAATAAAAAAAAAAAAAAAAAGTTGATCACTTTGTATGAGTGATTTCAATTCTCCAGAATTTTAAGATAAAAAACTCACAAGTTGAAAGGGTCTTGTCGTGGAATATTGTACTTTTTTTTGGGGGGTGGGGGGGGGGGGGGGGGGTTTTACCTTCATAATCCATGCCAGTGAAGGGTATTTTTTTTTAAGAGGAAAAATAGGAAAAATTGAAAGTGTTTTTACTTTTTACTGAAGTGATCTGATGGGTTCTTGAGTATGATATAAATTAAGAAATAACCCGTGATTTCTTTGTCTTTTTGGTTGTTTCCACCATCAAAAGATTTTGTATGACTTAGAACAAACTTTTGTTCTGTAATTACTCATCTCTTGAACATCTGTGAAGTTATGGAATATTTATGAAATTTTTGAATAATAATGGTGCAGATGCAAGATGTTCCCTGACATGAGCTCAGAGAAGACCACCACCGAGACCCTTATTGTTGGTGTTGCTCCCCAGAAGACGTATGTATTATTTTGTTGCATAATTATGCTTATGTACTCTCTAATTTTTTACTATTATGGACTAAGGAAATCCTAATGTTGTTGTGATAAATTTGGATTATGCAGACACTTTGAGGGATCTGAGATGGGCGTAGGAGCTGAGAATGGAGGCTGCAAGTGCGGATCCAACTGCACCTGTGACCCTTGCAATTGTAAATGAGAGAGATCCTTAGCCTTTGAAGCAGAGACGACGGTGTCTTTGGAAGCTAATAAATAGAGCATGTAGTTCTGTTATATGTGTTTGTGTGATGTGCTGTGTTTCGTGACTTATGACTTATAACGTGTTTCTCTGAGAACTCCTTTTGGAACTCGTATTATAATAAAGTAGCCATGATTGTCTCTGCAAATCTTACTAGTCTAAGGTTTGCCCTGGGTTCACTCAAACAATGGTTGCTTGGTGTTTAGTAAGTTATGTATGATGGGAGTCTCTGCTGTAATGGACTAATATTTATGTGGGAAGAGTAAGAGTTTTAGTTTGCCAATGGAAACTCCTCTTCTAGTTTGAGAAATTTACGGTCTTTTGTTTCTTTCTTTTCTTTCAATGCGGATGGATGATAGAATCTTGACACTGTTACCGATAGGCTTCCGAGTCTAGGGTCGATGAGTAATGATTATCCACGCCATGGATAACTAGCCGAACTTTTATTAATTTTCATCTGAATTTACAATTATAACAAATTTTTTTTTTTAGCTTAAAATGTTTTGTTAAAATATTTAGAATTTTTTTTTTTATTTTGATGGTAAATTTTTAGAGTTTCTTAGTGGATGAAAATCTCTTCCCTCGCAAATAGGAGAGCAAGTCAACAAGATTAGAAACAGTAGCAATATAAATATTATTAGAAACAGTAGCATTATAAATATTTTCAATGTAAAATTGATGGGTGCTGATAAAGTCAGTGGGTGGTTGGGATTGATAATGAAATGATTTGGACTTATCACCTGATTTTATTTGGCACAAGGCACAAAGTTTGGCACAAGGCACAAAACACATCCATGTATAATCCATGTTCAAGCGTGGACGACGTTTGTCCTCTTAACAACAATTTTATTATTTTTTTTTAATTTATATTAAAAATTAAAAAATATTAATGAATGTCTTGTGTTAGTTAATAATTTATTTAAAGAAAATTTTTATAAAAAAAAATTATTAATATTTTGATAATTTTTTTTTAATTTTTCGTTGTGTTAAAATTTTTTTAAGTTGAATTGTTAACCTAAATAAGAACATTCGTTAGCATGGCTTGTGTAGATTCACTTCCAAAATTTTGGTCGCTTGATGTGATACTGATTACAAGTCTTTTGTAGTTTGTACTACATTATTGATACATTGTTAACAGCTTATTAGCATCATTTGAACAATAGGGATTAGGGACAAATTGGGATTCTTAAAACATTTTCCTTCTTTCAATTATTATGCTCTGCATAGATATTAAAAGCGTTACTTTGTCGAATGGATCTAAACATTTTCTTAAAAATAACCACAAAAAACAAATAGGGTACTAAATCATATCACTTGGGTTTGTTTTGGGCCCAAACTCGTTAGATCCTAATTTAAAACAAATTGAATTATATTTTGTCATCTTGGTGTTTTTTTTTTTCCTATAAATTTTATTTCTAAAACATTTTAATTCAAATTTTGTTATAAATAATGATCTGCATGATGTTAAAGTAAACTATTTTAGTTATTTACCTATTATGATGTGATTTAAAAATATTTTTCTTTATGTGTTGATAGTTTGTTTCTAGGTAACCAATTTATTAATTTGTGTTGGAAATTGAAAGGTTGGGCTGTGTGCCAGTTTTACAATTGCGGCCTTTAACTACGCGGCCTTTATCAGACAATTACAGTCTTTAACTCTGTGGCCTTCAGCATAAATTTGTTGGGCCTTCTATGCCGAATCCGCCACTAATGAAATTCAATTATTTCTCTTTTTGATTTGCAATTATTTCTCTATAGCTAGCCTTAAGTTACCATAAATATAGTTCATTGTTATCAAGGACATACATATATTTAACATATCAAACATACAATATTACATAGAGTACGTTGGTATGTGGCCGATCACTTGACAAATCATTACAATAAATATATATATATATATATATATATATATATTAGTCAGCTACACACCAGCTAAATCTATGTAATATTGTAAATTTGATATGTTACATATATGTGTATTCTTGATAATAATGAGTTCCTATATTTATAGTGACTTAAGGCGCTATTAGTCTTGATGGTAGTGAAATAATTGAATTTCATTGGAGGCGGATTCAGCATAGAAGGCCACACAAATTTTAGCTGAAGGCCACAATTGTAAAATTGGCACACAACCCAAGTCTTTCAATTTCCAACATATTGGTTATTTTCTTTGTTTTATAACTGATGGGAATGACGAAATGACTATCTCCTGATCGTCCATAAGGGTCGTCCATGAACCATTCGGGAAAATTCAAGTCCACCTTCCGTGAACGAAGGAGCCGTCCATAGACGAAGTGTACGGACGACCATATGACCCTTAGAAACTATCGAGGTTCGACTTCCATCTACACACCTAAGCGCAGAGTTCAGGAGAAAGAACCAGACCCGTAGATGTCGCCGCAATTACCTCAAATGCTTAACTCCCTTCAGCGGTTAATAACTTTCATAGCCGTTGAGGAAGTTATGTCGATGTCCACAAACCTTGGAGCAGTTACAAAGCGAATAACCGCTCTAAGGTTCACTATATAAAGACCGGCCTACTCCAAATGAAAGTAAGTTTTTTCATAACGTCGCTTCCCTCCAAGTCTGAACATTATTTTCTAAGGAACTGACTTCGCCATCGGAGGAGTTTTGGCCGGTCAACCCCGGTCACCCTTTGATTGTCTCCTTCCTTACAGGTTATTGCAAACACTGATCGCCACCGAAGCCGGAGCATTCAGCCTACTGATTCTTTACATCATCAGTTGGCGCCGTCTGTGGGAAGGATTGAATTCGTAACTTGTAGTGTTTTGCCTTCCTTTGACAAAAGGCTGGATGGTTCGGACAAGATCAAGGGCCACGAGCCCAGGCCACCAGGGAAGCAGGATTGCGTCTAGCGTTCCCCACCTTGAACGCCATTCAGTGCCTATCGCACAGCCGCCTTCCATCCAACACATGAATTCTATGGCAGCCGCCATGGCGGAGTTGACCCGCCAGAACCAAGAATTGACTAGAGAGATTGGTCGAAGGAGGCAGCCCCTCGAAAGACACGCGGAAGGACAAGCCCAGAATCAGGAAGTTAGAGCAAATACTGAACCTGAGAACCAGTCTCGAGGTACCGCATCGCGGAGGATGCCGCACTTGGAGAAAGAGATGGATCAAATGAAGAAGGCTATGGACGAAATGAGAGAGAACATGAGAAGGGCGAACCCCGTAGATGATTTGGTTCATCGTACGGACTCTCCTTTCGTGACGTCCATTAACAGTCATCCTCTGCCCGCCAAGTTCAAAATGCCTTCCTTGAATTCATACGACGGGACACGCGATCCATGCGATCACATCGCGACCTTCAAGACTACGATGCACCTGCAGGGAGTCTCGGATGAAATCATGTGCAGAGCCTTCCCTACAACCCTCAAAGGACCAGCACGAGTGTGGTTCAGTAAGATACCCCCGAGTACAGTAAGTTCTTTTGAAGAATTAAGTAAGTTGTTTCTCAATAACTTCATTGGGGGGCAAAGACACAAACGCTCCTCGTCCAGCCTATTGACCATAGAGCAAGGAGAGAATGAAAGCTTGCGGTCCTTCATCACTCGCTTTAATAGAGAGGCTTTGACTGTAGACGAGATGGATGATAAGCTACTATTGGCAGCCTTCCACAATGGGGTTCATTCAGACTTATTTATCCACAAGCTTTATGAGCAAGAGCCACAGACAATGGCTGAACTCGTCCATTTAGCACAAAACTTTATGAATGCAGAAGACGCGATCATAGCCAAGAAAAGGAAGAGAGCTGAGAAAACAGATGCGAACTCCACGCGTCACCCTGAACAAGGCCCCCGACCAAAGAAGGGACGAATGGAAGAGAGGAAGGATCGAGACGGCAAGAAGACGGTTCCGCCTTCTGGAAGGAATCAGCAATACACACCCCTAAATACCCCACTTGATCAGGTACTTATGCAGATCAAGGATGATCCGTCATTAAAGTGGCCGGACAAAATGAAGGGAGACCCCAACAAACGCAACAAGAGCAAATATTGTCGCTTCCATAGGGACCATGGGCACGACACGGACGAGTGTTATGACTTGAAACAGCAGATAGAGAATCTAATCAGGCAAGGAAAGTTGAGACATTTTGTTGGAAGAGACCACAAAGATGAGAAGATGAAGGGAAAGATGGACGAGTTACCACGACCCCCACTCGGAGAAATAAGAGTTATCGTAGGGGGGACTTCAGCGGGAAACTCTTCCAAGTCAAAAAAGGCGTACCTGAAGGCGGTGCAGAACGTCCAGCTTTCTGGACGACCCATAAGGACGAGTCCAATAGACGAGCCAACTATTTCGTTCACGGACGAAGAAGCTGGAAGAATCCATCACCCGCATGACGATGCAATCGTCATAACTTTGCTCATCGCGGGATATACCACCAGAAGGGTGTTGGTGGATAATGGAAGTTCGGCAGATATATTGTATTACCCCGCCTTCCAACAAATGAAGCTGGGACGGGAACGGCTTCGTCCAGTATGCTCACCATTGGTAGGATTTGGAGGAATGAAGGTACAACCTTTGGGCACCATTACTTTGCCAGTGGTAGTGGGAGCATACCCACAACAGCTATCCAAAGAAGTGAATTTCCTTGTGGTGGATTGCTCGTCCTCCTATAACGCCATCGTTGGAAGGCCAACTTTAAACAGTTGGAAGGCAGTAACATCTACCTACCACCTATCAGTCAAATTCCCTACAGAGCATGGAATAGGACAGGTGCAGGGAGATCAATTAGCAGCGAGGGAGTGTTATTTAGCTTTATTAGCTATGGACGAGCATATGCAGACAATGAGTGTTGAGGAAAGCAGGGTTGCCGCAGAGCCCACCGAAGAGCTTCAGGACGTTCCTTTAGATGAAGGCAATCCTGAAAAGTTTACCAAGATCGGAACGAGTATGAAAGAGAAGACAAAGGAAGACCTCGTTCAATTCCTCAAGAAGAGTATTGATGTTTTTGCATGGAGTCATCACGATATGCCGGAAATTGATCCAAGTGTGATTACTCACCGCTTGAATGTAGACCCCTCCTTTAAACCTATTCGTCAGAAGAAGAGAGTATTCGCCCCCGAGCGAGATAATGCTATCAAGGA
Source organism: Lithocarpus polystachyus (assembly GCA_033629205.1). Taxonomy (NCBI): domain Eukaryota; kingdom Viridiplantae; phylum Streptophyta; class Magnoliopsida; order Fagales; family Fagaceae; genus Lithocarpus; species Lithocarpus polystachyus. The sequence goes on from CM066168.1 coordinate 57,274,565, forward strand.
AGAGGTCCAAAAGCTGACCACAGCAGAGTTTATCCGGGAAGTCTATTATCCGGACTGGTTGGCAAATGTCGTGATGGTGAAGAAGGCGAATGGCAAATGGAGGATGTGCGTAGACTTCACTGACTTGAATAAGGCGTGTCCTAAAGATAGTTATCCGTTGCCGCGTATTGACCAATTGGTTGATTCCACAGCTGGACATCGGTTGCTAAGCTTCATGGACGCCTTCTCAGGATACAATCAAATAAAAATGGACGAGGCAGATCAAGAGAAGACCTCTTTTGTTACCAGTCAGGGTCTATTCTGTTATAAGGTGATGCCCTTTGGTTTAAAGAATGCCGGAGCAACTTACCAAAGGTTGGTTAATCATATGTTCCGCCCACAGATAGGACGGAATGTGGAAGTGTATGTCGATGACATGCTTGTGAAGAGCTTGGACGAGGAAAGGCACATGGACGACCTTCAAGAAACATTTGAAACACTCAGACGATATAAAATGAAGCTAAATCCAACCAAGTGTGCATTCGGAGTGTCGTCAGGAAAGTTTCTAGGGTTCATGGTTTCACAGAGGGGAATTGAAGCGAATCCAGATAAGATCCAAGCTATATTAGCCATGGAGCCACCAAAAAATATCAAGGAAGTCCAGTCCCTTACAGGGCGAGTTGCAGCATTGAACAGGTTCGTATCAAAAGCTACCGACAAGTGTTTGCCCTTCTTCAAGGTCCTCAGGAAGGCGTTCGAATGGACGGACGAATGTCACCAAGCCTTCCAAGATCTTAAGAACTATCTAACGACGGCTCCACTGCTAAGTCCGTCCGTGTTGGGAGAAGAACTGTATTTGTACTTGGCGGTGACTCCACATGCCGTGAGTTCAGCTTTGATCAAGGAAGAAGGGAAGGTACAGAAGCCAGTGTATTACACAAGTCGAGCACTTAGAGGAGCGGAAGGACGTTACCCGCTAATGGAGAAATTGGCTTTCGCTTTAATAACAGCTTCTAGAAAGATGAGGCATTATTTCCAAGCTCATGTCATCAACGTCATGACAGACCATCCACTCAAGAAAGCGATGAACAGGCTGGAAGCCGCAGGACGACTGATCCAGTGGGCAGTTGAGCTCAGTGAATTCGACATTAGGTACAAGCCAAGAAGTGCCATAAAGGCTCAAGCCTTGGCAGATTTCATTGCAGAATTTACACCGAGCTACGTGGATGAAGGTGGACTGGACAAGGATAAGAAGTGGATCGTCCATGTAGACGGATCGTCTACACTATATGCAGGGGGGATAGGAGTTATCCTACAATCACCAGAAGGAGACAAATTGAAGCACAAGGTCCGCTTGCAGTATAGAACTACTAACAACGAAGTGGAGTATGAGGCCCTTCTTAAAGGACTAGAATTGGCTAAGTCCGTAGATGCAGAGTCGATACTCGTCATGGGTGACTCTCAGTTAGTCATGGGCCAAGTGAATGGGACATATGAAGCCAAGGAAGAACGAATGAAGAAATACCTGAACAAAGTGATGCGCCTAGTGAAAAAGTTCAAGGAAGCTGATTTCGTTCAAATCCCAAGGGAAGAGAACATGGAAGCAGATACTTTGGCGAAGGAAGCCTCAGCGAGTGAAGAAGGGGACGAAGTTGATGAAGTACAATATATGCCACGGATAGACCTTCCAGAGGTATTGCAGATAGAAGGAGAAGAAAATTGGATGACCCCAATAGTATCGTACCTGAGGGACGGAAGGCTTCTAGAGGGGAAGGACGAGGCTAGAAAGCTGAGGATCAGATCGGCCAGGTACATCTTGATGGACGAAATGCTCTACAAAAGGGGTTTCTCCCAGCCTTATTTAAGATGTTTAGCTCCAGACGAAGCGAACTACGTATTGAGGGAGATTCATGAAGGCGCATATGGCAACCACTCAGGAGCGAGATCACTCGTCCATAAAGTTGTACGGGCAGGTTATTATTGGCCGACTATCCAAGCTGATGCCAAGGCATATGTTAAGGTCTGTGATCAATGTCAGCGTTACAGCAACATCCCTAGACAGCCGTCAGAGTATCTTACCCCAATGATGGCCCCATGGCCTTTTGCACAATGGGGTTTGGATATACTAGGCCCCTTCCCAACAGGGGTTCGACAGATGAAGTTCTTGGTGGTGGGTATAGATTACTTCACTAAGTGGGTGGAAGCTGAACTCTTGGCAAAAATTACTCAGCAAAATGTCAAAAATTTCGTCTGGAAGAGCATTGTATGCAGATTTGGGGTGCCAAGAGTTCTGGTGTCAGACAATGGAAGGCAGTTTGACAACACACCCTTCAGGGAGTTTTGTGAACAACTGGGAATCAGAAACCATTATTCCTCACCCGCCCACCCACAAGCAAATGGACAAGCAGAAGTTGCAAACCGATCCTTGCTGAAAATCATCAAAACCCGGCTTGAGGGGGCAAAGGGAATATGGCCAGATGAGTTACCCGGCGTTTTATGGGCTTACAGAACAACAGTGAGGACTCCCACAGGAGAGACTCCTTTCCGACTAACTTATGGGAGTGAAGCAGTCATACCTGCAGAGGTGCACATGGCCAACCATAGAGTAGCGAAGTACCAAGACGGAGAAAACGAGGAACAACTTCGTCTTAACCTCGATCTTGTTCGTCTTAACCTCGATCTTGTGGACGAGGTGAGAACGGACGCGGAACAAAGAACAGCAAGGTACAAAAACCTTATGGCGAAGCAGTACGATACCATGGTCAAACCCCGGCGTTTTAACGTTGGAGATCTCGTTCTAAAAAGGGTTTCGTTGGCCACCAGAAACCCCGCCCACGGGAAGCTGGGTCCAAACTGGGAAGGACCTTATAAAGTTGTCAACTTCAAGAGGCAAGGATCCTACTATCTGGAAGCCCTAGACGGACGGAAGCTGGAACATCCTTGGAATGTAGAGCACCTAAGAAGGTACTACCAGTGAAGGAAGATCATGGACGAAGTGCCGTAAGACGAAAGTCATGAGCGCCTGATGTGACTCATTTGCAGTAAATTTCTTAAATTTGCTTACTATTACTATGTTTTGTTTTGAGTGCATAAGCATGTTGTGTTAGTCATGGACGACTTTGTGTTGTATTTTTATTTCCCTAAAGGCACTAACTCTCAAGTATGTGCCATGCCTATGGACGAGTGGGTACGTAATGAATTTCCAGAATATATGTAATGTATTTTCAAGTACATGTATGATTGTATGGAAAGCCTTCATCTGTGAAATCCATTCAAAATAATCCACACAAGGCAGAGCAAGGACGAATAAAATTCCTTGGACGCAGGGATGTATCGTCTATAAAGTTTTCCTTAAAAATAAGAAAAATACAAGGAAAATAAAACCAAGACTCGTCGAAGTCATGGACGTGTAATGTGAGTGCAACAACACCACAAACCCATGGACGAGTCCAACCAGCATAACAATCCAGCACATGGACGAGAACATGTTGGGACGGTTTTGAGATGGTTGAATTAACAATCATCCATAAAAAAGGTTATATCCGTCAAAGATCAAGACGAGATAAAACCGAAGGAAAACTCGTCGAAGTCATGGACGTGTAACGCACGTGCAACAAAACCACAAGCCCATGGACGAGTCTAATCAACATAACAATCCACTACATGGACGAGAAAATGTTGGAACAATATTAAGATGGTTGAAATGATAATCATCCAGAACTTGAATAACAAATAGAACTCCCAAAGACGTCATTAGTGGACGAGTTACATCATTCAGGCAATGTATTAAGAAGTTCGTTCATCAAGTCAAGACGAGATAAACGGACGAGCCACAGTGCCATAAGCATAATATGAACGATATATACAAATTTAAAACACATGAAAAATGAATTAAAGACATTCATTCAGTTAAAGGGTGGACGACCAACGCCCAAAAACCCTTAAGTTTTGATCTGAATAATTGTATATAAAGCTTGTTCCTAAGGTTGGACGAGATAATTGTACTTGAATAAATTTCAAAAAGAAAGAGAAAAAGGCAAAGCCCAAAACAACGGGCACTTCTAATAAAATAAAATGAAAAGTTCTAAGTTAGATTCATTTGGATAAACCACTGGGGGCACTGCCTCCAGACTTGGGGTCGTCCTGGATCACCTCATTGTTGGCATCGTCCATCACATTGACGTCCTCGGAACTTGTTGGCAAAAGGGAGCTTTCTGTGGCTTGAGGAAGCTTGAAGGAATCAAAGTCTAAGTCTGGGAAGACGTCCTTGGCGTCAGCACGGAAGTCCTCGTAACCAGCTGCATAGTGGGTGTCTAGACGATTCTTGTACTCGTCAGACTTCTTGAAGGCTGCAACGGCTTCCTCACGTGCTTTTTCCAAGGACGAGGCAAACTCAGCAACTTGTCCTTCCAAGTGAGCAATGCGAGTATCCTTCTCAATAACATCTGCTCTAAGCTCCTCTACCTCGTCCTTTAGCTTCGTCTCACTCCCTTGCAAACGGTTGAGATCCTCAGTCAACTTGATCACCTCCCCCTTCTTCAATAACACCTCAGTGTTCAACTCCTGGGCCTTCCCCTTAGCCGTCTTGGCTTCCTCAGCAAGTTCTTTAGCCTGGTTGTTTGCTATGTAAAACTTGGACATAGCCTGTGCATGGACGAAGAAGAGTTTAACAAAATTTACTCAGAACTTGAAAACACATAAAGACGAGTAAAACTGGCTTACCTTGAAGAGGTCATGGATGGCAGAACGCTCAAAATCTCTGACAGACATATTGTAACACGAGTTCACCTCGTTGTCAGAGATAATGCCTTTGAACGTCCTCCAGGCATAATCCTCGTCCAACACCAGGTTGGAAGGACGCTGAGACGACGACTCAGAAGGATGAGGCCTACGAGGAGTCTTGGACGGAAGAGGAGAAGGATCAGTCTGGATGGGAGGAATGACTTGGACGGGCTCAACATCGTCCAAAGGATCGTCCAAGTTGACCGTTGCAGGTGTGAACTTGGGAACTTTGGGAAGAGGAGTCGTACCTGACTTTTGTCTCTTGGAGCCTCGACGACTTGGAAGGTCACCAAGGTCCACGGAACTGGAAATAGGTTTGGATTTCCTCTTCCCTCCAGGGACGGCGTCCTTCTGGACGACTGGAGCGACTGGAGGAACATTAATCTCGTCGTCCCCACTGGTTACGTTTTTCTCCCTATTCTCTCTCATTGTAAATATTCCTGCAACAAAGAAGGTTAAAAATGATATACTAGGAAACCATACAAAATATGAGAAAAAGGACGACACTTACTTCGACGAGTTTTCTCCTCGTGTGCAAGATTCTCAACGGAAGGCACTGGTCCAAGACCCCACGAAGCTAGACTACTTAGAGTAACTAGGTCGTGGAAAGTTCTACCAGGGAAGGCACGAGCCCTGTCAATACGGTCCAAATGAAACTTATCTAAGCTTGGACGAACAACAGCTGCACATATAGACGAAAAGGGTTAGACGACAAAAAGATGGATTATATAAACAAAAAGGAAAAGAAAATAAGATGAAGTAACATGAAAAGGAAACATACCCTCAGGACGAAGACGACCTAGAGGGGTGGTAAAGGGTGGAAAGGGGGCATTAGCCACGTCAATTGGGTCCCCAGCCCAATTTCCAGAAATAATAAAAAATTCTGCTTTCCAAAGCCTGTCCGACGAGCTACGACCCTTAATCAAACTATAGGGGGAGCCTCTGGACGAGAACTGGTAAAAACCAGCAGACTTCTTGATTTCTAAGGGTTTGTAACAGTAAAGGAACTCGTCCACTGTGATAGGACGATCCCCTTCCAACGCCTCACGCCATAGCACTTGCATGGCAACTATTGTTCTCCATCCATTGGGGTTGAGCTGGTTAGGTCTAATACCCAACCTGTGAAGAAGACCTCTACAAAAAGAATTCAAAGGAAACCTAAGGCCAGCTAAAAGGTAAGATGTGTATACCCCCAAACCAGACGAAGGAGAACAACACCATTCACCTTCCTTGGGTAGACGAGGTTGGAACTCCCTAGGAATCTGGTATCTATCTACAAGGGTTTTTAATTTCAAGGCGTCTAAAGTGGACGCTACTTCAGGAGCACAGCTATAAATTACATTCTCCTCCTCCTCCTCCTCGTCTAAAGCAAGGCTCATTGGTTCTCTGGACGAGCTAGTCCCAGCCCCAGAGGCCTTCCTACGTTGCAGTTCCTGGAATTCGTCTAAAGGAATACCAGGAACCCCAGACAAGTAAGGCTCGTCTGAGGAGGTGCTGCTATAGCTAATACTTCCCTCACCACTCTCATAACTCCCTACTGAATCGTCCTGATACTCGTCTACCTCTCTTTCTAAACTACTGTTAGATGACGACATGACAAATGAAGGATTAAGAAACCTAAAGGAAAAAGGAATACCTGACAGATTAAGGACGAGTGCAAGACGAGACTCTTGGACGAGATAGCGGAAGAGATTATGAAAAAGGTGAGGGGCAAGAATGGGAATGTACCTATTTATAGGCCCCAGAGGGGGGGTCAGCGAAGCGACGCCCACCACTCAAAAGGCGACACGTGGCAGTTTCTTTGGGAAGAGCAATCGACGAGGCAGGTCAACCAATGACATATTTACACCTAGCCCAGTAAAAAAAAAAAAAAAAAAAAAAAATCATCACCATAAAAACGTCCAACCCATGACGACCTTGGACGACCCTTGGACAAGGGGGCAACTGATGGGAATGACGAAATGACTATCTCCTGATCGTCCATAAGGGTCGTCCATGAACCATTCGGGAAAATTCAAGTCCACCTTCCGTGAACGAAGGAGCCGTCCATAGACGAAGTGTACGGACGACCATATGACCCTTAGAAACTATCGAGGTTCGACTTCCATCTACACACCTAAGCGCAGAGTTCAGGAGAAAGAACCAGACCCGTAGATGTCGCCGCAATTACCTCAAATGCTTAACTCCCTTCAGCGGTTAATAACTTTCATAGCCGTTGAGGAAGTTATGTCGATGTCCACAAACCTTGGAGCAGTTACAAAGCGAATAACCGCTCTAAGGTTCACTATATAAAGACCGGCCTACTCCAAATGAAAGTAAGTTTTTTCATAACGTCGCTTCCCTCCAAGTCTGAACATTATTTTCTAAGGAACTGACTTCGCCATCGGAGGAGTTTTGGCCGGTCAACCCCGGTCACCCTTTGATTGTCTCCTTCCTTACAGGTTATTGCAAACACTGATCGCCACCGAAGCCGGAGCATTCAGCCTACTGATTCTTTACATCATCAATAACAATTTGGGAATATATATTGTTTTTGTAAAATGTATATCTCTTTAGTTAATAGATATTATTTTAATAATAATGAAAACATTTATTGAAAAGAAAAAAAGAGTAAAACCTTCCATGTATACAATCGAAATACCAGGTAGGAGTTTAAATGAACCAAGCCATTTGTAAACAACTCGAACTCAACTTGTAAGGAAAATTTTTTTTTCATATGTTCATTTATTTATCAAACGAGAGCCAAATTCAAGCTCAAGTTTGAGCTCGATTAGTGAATGAGTCAAGTTCAAAATTAATAATGTATTTGTGAACAAGATAGTGGGTATGAGACTTGATTTAAATCTATATAATATGATATTATATATATATTTTCAATGTTAGTAAATCTAATTGTAATAAGTTCATAAAAAAAAATCATTATATGATACTATAATTTTCACTATAATTTATTAATTCAGTGGATATAAAATTATAGTCATATTCTTTACCATTAGTGGGAATATAGTAAGTTAATTAACTAACTCTTGTTTGACAATTAAATGAACCAAACTTAAATACAATCTAGGTTATAGATAACCTCGAGCTCGGCTCATGTTTAAAATAAAATTAAAAAAACAATAAAGAACATTTGATATTAGGCCCGACTAGTTTAGCAAAAGGATATTTGGCTTGACTAGTTTAAGGTCCTAGTAGTAGGAAAGCTAATAGAAATATTGATAAGCCAAGAATATGTTGATCCCTTTGGTAAATTAATCAAATTAATTAGCCAAGTGAAATTAATTAGATTTAATTACATGCAATAAGCGTGGTAGTACAAACAAATTACCAAATAACTAAATGCAATGGAAATTAAATTTGACACGGGTGATTTGTTTATGAATGAGGAAAACCACTGAGGCAAAACTCCACCGGGTGAATTTAAGGTCACCACTTCCGAAAATCTACTATTATCAAAACAAGCGGTTACAAGTAAAGGAATCTTAGTACCTTATACTAACTTACAGTTGAACCTTTACCCCAATACACAATTGGACTTGTAATATAGTGACAATCTTTCATTTCAATGCACGACTCAAAGTACGTGACTAACACACCAACTTGAGAAATATGTTGGCTGCAAAAGTTCTTCAGTTCATCTACACGATGAAGATCAAGAAGTTCCTTGGTTACAAAACCCTTGGTACACAAACGCAGTAGCTTCTACAAAGAAATATAAACTACGGCAAATTGTCTCTGGTTACAATTTGAGTGAATAATCACTTTGCATCAAGTTGCATTACCTTTGACGACTCTTAAAATAATTTTTATATATATTTAGGGTTGTGAGAAAAGAAACCCTACACAAATAGCTTAGATATGTGTGAAAATAGATATAAAATCTGAATTTTGTAATTCTCGATAGATACAGTTTCTGTCGAGGGCTATCGAGAATCATATATTAAATCTTGATAGATATCTCTTTCGAGATATCTGTTGAGTTTTAATGAACAACACTTCTTCACTTGATTCTTGGACAGACTTGCATGGTTTTGATACTAGACTTGAACTCTTGTTCCTTGAAGTATTAAACACATCCTACGTCTACCCAATTACAAGTAAAGTCCGTTTTGTCAAAAGATTAGTCAATTCTATATGACATATGTTACAAGTTTTACATATGTCCTAACAAATACGTTTGATAATTGGCCTGACTAGTTTGAAGTCCTACTACTAGGAAAGCTAATAGAGATATAGTCATATAAAGTGTGAAAATATAGTATATTGAATTTTCTACATTTTTTGTGGATAATTCGTGGAATCATTGTTTCTTCTTTATTTTTTATTGTATTTTTTTAAAATGAAAAGTAAGATCTTACAATCCTCAGTTCATTCCTATGATCGAGTCTCCCACAATCCTACACAAGATGCCGGTTATAATTATTAAAAAAAAAAAAAAAAGTTTTTAAAGCGCAAAATAGATAATAAATGATGTTATGAGGTATGATTCTTTCAGTTGACACAGGCTAGTAAAAGGTGGACTGAAAAGTGAGAATGGGTTGTCAATTATCATATTTTGGTGAGAAATGGTCCGATGTATCACCTAAATCACAATCCTCTAAATAATCGCTTCATAAGCTATCTAATGCACTGAGGCTAAACAGAATGATTTCATTTTTAAGATGTGAACTGCATTTACCACAAGGCCAAAGTTGTTTGTGTAGGCTGGACTCTGAACCCTCTAACACAACATGAAGTTAACTGAGCAACTATTGTGTGACCAACAAAGTTTAAATCTCGTACCTCTAAGACTATGTTACAGGATATAACAAAGGTGCATGAAACACATAAAGATTATGCTACAGGATATAACAAAGGTGCATGAAACACATAAAGAAATACAAACAAACTCGATCATAAGTAAGAAGTGAAATTCCAGGACATTACAAATCATCATATCCGATCAAGTCAGTAGTTTGAAGTACTATCCAGAGCAAGGCTATTTATTCAACTTGTAGATGTCTGAACTACTGGGTGATGAATCTTCTAGTCTATCAAATATTCCTCTAGCAGCTTTGCTGAACAAGTTATAAACCTATAGAATTTTTGAGTAGATTAGTAAATTGGTTATCTTTTAGGAGCAAAAATTGTGTCATTCTTTATTCACATTAATATATCTACCTGCTTGGATGAAAGGCCAATCTTCTCCAAATCGCTCAACTGCAACAGGTGAAGTACTAAGCATTAATAATATCAATATAAGTGAATTCCAAGCCCAAAGCTTACAGACTTTTGTCTTACCGATTTTAAAGGGTTTGTTTCCCTGAGCTCAAGTATGTATTCTGCCATTTTCACTCCAATCCCCTAAATTAATATTCGATAAATATATCAGATTTGTCACACTCACATTAGAAACTATGGACTACACTGTCACTATAATTAGCTAACATATATACCTTTAACTCTAGTAGCTCCTCTCTGCAATCACAGAAGTCAATTGGCAAACTCAGTACATTTGCATATGAAGAATATAATAATAAATACATGTTAAGAAATGTCAAACAGAAACCAACAAATAACTGAACCTACTTGCTGGCTGTATTTAAGAAACCAATATACTCCTGAATAAGAGAGGTCTGCAAAGAAAATTTACAGAGATGAGAAACCACATTTTTAAGAGCCCGAGGAGAAACACTATGGTGTAAATTTTTTTATATACCTTCAAATTGGAGCTCCTTGCATGGAATTTGTCAAGTGAGGGGCCAACCATTTCCGACTTGTTTGGAGAGTTCAAAATACAAGGTCTTTGGGGAGTAATTGGCTCAAACAAAGCTGGGCATAATTGATCTGTGGACGAGAGTTCATTAAGGGGTTTTTGATTTTCATTGTTTTTTATGGGAGAGAGGGCTTTTCTCACAGAACTCTGCAGTTCATTTTTCTTTACGCAAGAATGCATTTGACAATTACCAGGCAAGAATGTATTTGACACAGGCACAATTCCATCAGCAGAAGCCTCAATCGCTTCTATATTTGACTTAGCAGCAATCATCCCAGTCTGCAATAGAAGTATGATAATATGCATATAAGTTAAAATTTTATATAGTTCTGCTTCTCTGCATTAAATATGAAGAAAACTTAAATAAGATGTGTTTCAGCATATTCTTATCTTCACCTAGAGCTGAATCTTTTACACTCCTTTCATTGAAATCACTAACAATGACCATCAACATACCAAAATCTGTTTTGAAATTTCTAACTCAAGAGTACACAAGGCTGATGTTAATATGTTATATGCTCTTTATGAATAGAAGGCCTTAAGTGGCCCTTTATTTTCTTTTCAAATGTTATGCTCTTCAGTCATCTGTAGGAATGACAATTAAGCAGTTATGGTTCTGTAGTTATCAGTACAAGGCACGTCTTACAATTTCAGATTCTTACCTCCAAGCAAGCATCAGCCGGACCTTCATTGTTGTTTAAATTTATGAAAGGCACGGGAGCAAACCTGCACATATATTGAGCAATTAGGCAATCGGAATGTTACTTATCTTAATCTGTGAAAGGTTCAATCAATCATCCATACCTTTCTTTTGCCTTAGAAGCACCTTGGTTGGTACTACCCTTTGCTTTCACAGAGCTGGGGTAGACACTGGCTTTCTTAACAGAGCTCAAAGAACCCAGAGTTTTGCTTGTAAAAGGAGAATTGAATGGTCTAATTCGTTGTGCACTCTTTGTCTTGCCCCTAGAGTCAAGCCAAGCAAGCAGTTTGGCCTCCATGTCCATTCTAACCTTTGGGGTTTCTAGCTTATGTGATGAAGGAACAAAATTGGATACGTGCCTTGACCGAGCAGCCAAGCTCACAGTATGAACAGATTCCTGGTACTCTCCTGGATTCTATCAAAGAAAATAATTTCCCTTAAAACTTCAATACACTTAAAAATTGTAGGGTCAACAGCATGAAATGGAAAAAAAAAAAAAAGGAATAATAGCTAACTAGCTAAGATCAAGTCCATACCAGGCACGCAACCATTAAAGCACGGCTTGTCCCACCAAGTGAGTCTTGCAATATACGGGTCAATTTGCATTCTCTATAGGGCACACGGGTTTTGTTATTATTCAGTGCATAAATCACATTGGACAATGCAAACAAGGACTGGTTGATCTTGGCACTCTCTAGGAGACGAATTCCTTCATTGCAGGTCCTTCTATTATCTTCATTGCCTGTTTAAATTACAGGCAGAATTACACAAATAAAAATTTGGGAAAGACCAGAAATAAACCCCTCTAGTCTTATGTAAAACTGAGCTATGACCCTCTAATTGAGCAACTTAAAAGGTGAGGAGATAACCTGCCAAGTCTATAAGGTTCAGCTTCCCAGTAACAACAGCCTCAGAGCCATCACCAGAAGGAGTGGAAACAGCAATCACTAGCACCCCATGGCTCCTACTAGAGACATCGTTAAGCCCGGTGTGCGCAACTTTCCTCCTCTGCATCCCACAATAAAATGTCTCATAGAATTCAGACATCGACTTCACAGGGACCTGAGATAGTCCGCGGAGATGAATTTGCCCGTTTTTATCATCCAAAACTGCAATTTCCTTCCCCTTGAGCTCTAAAAGATCGTAGCACCTGTCCATATAGACCTCATAGTACGAAATCTCTGCTGTGCTTCCTGTGCTTTGGCACATTGTGAGAATTGTAGACATAGCCAGCGGCATTAGACCTGGATCCTCATCAGTACCCTACAACAACATCAAGGAACAAAATAACCATAATGAAAGGAAAATTTGTGAAAAAATTTAATCGTTAAGAGGTTTCCCCCCTGGTTTTCTCTGGAAGCAAACAGAAAACAACATGGGATTTTTCTTTGTTTTAACAAACCTGCATAGTATAAGTCTTTCCACTACCGGTAGCACCATAGGCAAACACAGTGGCATTGTAGCCACGGAAAATACCCGGAATCAAAGGGCTAACTTCCCTGTAAAAGATCTGACTCACATTGTTGTCCTCTTGGCCAAAGAAAGAGTCCAACCTATAACATTCGTTTCGGCTACACCCAAAAGCAAAACCAACCCATGATCAAAATCAAAGACCAAAACCCCGTAAAAGAATTTGATTGAAAAATTCCAAAAACTGTTTTACCTGGTGTCTTTATCTTTGAGGTAAACAGCTACTTCTTCACCGGAGGACTCGCATTCTTGATCAAGAACGGAAATGCACGGTTTCGGGTCATCGTTCTTGCCAGAAATTTCGTGAAAGAGAAAGGGACGTACCCTTACAATGACTCTGACCTTGGAGATCGAATAGGTCGTGGACTTTGTAGGAGTAGAACACTTTACGGTTTGATTTGCCATGAATTCAAACAGAAAGGTTTGGATTTGAGAGACAAGAGAGAGAGAGAGAGAGAGAGAGAGAGAGAGAGAGAGAGAGTTGTTTGCAGAGAGAGAAAAGAAGATGGAGAAGACAGGTTTTTGGTTTTCTTGGAAACTGGAAGCACTAGATCAACGGAGAGAGGGGATAGAGAGAGAGAGAGAGTAAGGATTTGAAATTATTTGACCGTTGGGACTTGTGAGGATTATATAGTATGAATAAACCGTTTCCAAAAAACTTTTAGAAATTGGGCTTTTTTTTTTTTTTTTTTTGGGGGGGGGGGTTCGTTTGAATTTGTCTTGGGGGTCACAGCCTCGCCGTTGGGCTAAAGGGTCCACAAGGGTTCTAATTATTACAACTGCTCCCAAAACAAGGATAAAATGCGAAAAAGCCTCTTGTCAGTTTGCAAATTGACCCTTGTGCTATCTTTTATTTTTTAAACCCTTGTGTTATCGATTTTCAATTATTGGCCATTAAGGTTTAATTATTGTCTAAATTGGCCCATCTCAGTTTTGTAAAATAAAATTGATAAAAAATGGTTATGTGTTATCTGCGTACTTTTTTTTTTTTTTTTTTCACTTTACTCTGAAAAAATGCATAATACGACCATTTTCTATAGAAAAATGTTTAAATTATTACAAAATTTACAACATAATTTTACAAACTAATGTTTTGTTTTAATTAAAAACCCTATGTGAAGATATTTTTCATATATATATATATATTTTTTTTTTGTGTTTGGTAATATCAGAAAGAAATTGGTTAAAAGAAAACTATATCTTAACTTACCTTATTTAGCTTGGTATGGGATAAAGTTATTTTCCAATAAAATTTTATGGACAACAACTATATCTTATGTGAAGCTAAATTAAAAAAAAAAAAATCTATATTATTACAAAATTTACAACATAATTTTACAAACTAATGTTTTGTTTTAATTAAAAACCCTATGTGAAGATATTTTTCATATTTTTTTATGTGTTTGGTAATATCAAAAAGAAATTAGTTAAAAGAAAACTATATCTTAACTTGCCCTTTATTTAGCTTGGTATGGGATAAAGTTATTTTCCTATAAAATTTTATGGACAACAACAATATCTTATGTGAAGCTAAATTAAAAAAAAAAAAAAAAATTCTATCTCATGTGAAATAATATAATGAAAGTCAATAAACAGTTTTTCAGCTCATTTTAAGGTCGTTACCAAATATAGGAGAATATAATAATTTTCTAGAAAATGCATTTTGAAAAAAGATTCATATTCCAAAGAATATTAATATGGAAACAAACATAGATATTTAGTGTTTGAATGACTTTTTGTAGTTAGTGACGCATCAATTTGTAATTTTTTTTTTTGAGAAACCATACTCATTGATGTTTATCATTAAGCTATAAAATCATCAATGACAAAATTTAAAATGTCTAGTGGAACATCTTTTGTCCAAATAAATAAAGGAAAAGAAAGTTTAACTCTCTATGCTAAGGCATGGGTTACAACATCACCTTGCCTCCTAATGTAAAAGAAGGATCGAGTTTGTAATAAACTCAAAATAGACGTAGTATCTTTAACAAGATGTCTTATGATAGAGAGAACTTTTATTCAAAAATGGCCTTAATAACAACTTCAAAGTTACCTAATTTGTAAAAATGGTAATATTCCTAATATTTAATGGAAGTTTATGAAATTAAAATAGAGGGACCAATTTAGATGGTTATTAAATTTCAATTCAAGGTAAAAAAAAAAAAAATACAAAATTAATAACGTGACCCAAAGGACTCTTTGCATTTTGGGCCATAAACAACAGAAGGGTTAAAAATGTAAAATTTCAAAATATATTATAGGGTTTAAGAGGCTCAAACCTTTCGTGATTGTTGTATCTAAAAGCCGCGAAAGCAGAGCTCTTAAACCCTAAGGCCTAAACCTCCGAAGAATTGTTGAGTCGAAGATGGACAAGAACATGATAGCAGACTTGGAGTCTCTTCCTGAAGCAGATCAGGCTCGAATGTCTACTCTGATCGAACAGCTTCAGATTCGCGACAGGTTCACTCTTTAAAATTCCCAACTGTTGGGACTCACTTTTTTGTATTTTGCAGTGTTGAAAAAAGACCAAATTCTAATTGTGTTGCATAGATTATTTGGTTTCAATGTGTGTTGAAAGTTGCTTTGAGTTATTTCGTTTAGTTGAGGCATATCTTGATATGGGTCAGTGGAAACATATGGTTTAACAAGTTTACAACCAGAGTACTAACTTGTTGACTTACAGGCTTAATGGGAAATAAGGCTGGTGCTTCTATAAATGGTAGTGTATATTGTTATATGGTAGATTGGGTGTGTTCTACCATATTGAGGCGTGCATTTAAGTTATTTGTTTTTTGGGGTTTGTGATAATTGTTGTGGATTTAGGTAGTGATATGTGGGTACTTATTTAGATTGGAGTTTCCAGGCCTAAACATTTAGATTGATGTTCCAATCTGTAGACATCATGGTTGATATGCTGAAATAAGTTACTGGGTTAGTGTTATTTTTTTTTTGGTTATGATTAGTTTATAGGAGTCCGTGAAAAGAAAAAAGACTTATGTTGTTGGGGGATGCTGATTAATATGGGGACTTCCTGGGGTCTGAATTGCAGAAGTGTATTTCCTTCTCCAGGGCAGTGAAAAGAAACAATTTGAAATAGAAAGATACTTGGTTGTCAATCCAACTAATTGCCATAAAGATATTGAAATTGAAGAAGTTTGAAGAAAAAGAAGTTCTTAAACCATGCCATTTTGAGGTTATCTATGTTATATTCTGTCTGATTTGTCACATCAATGTTGATCTATAAGCCAATGATATTCAGAGAATTGAATAAGTTGTGCATTTGATAGTTTGACATGGTTTAAGTGGCACTAGTGATGCAAATAGCAAAGAGTCCAGGGAAAGAAGATTAAATACCAAAAGATTAAAGATTTGTGGTCTAGTTTTGATGTGGATTTTTCTTGGAACCTTTCATAGGTTATTTTAGTGATTATTGAGTCTTAGTATTATGTTTTTAGGTTTAAAAAGTTTAAATTGAGTTTTACTAGAATAAAGCCAATTTGGTAATTTCCAGATTTCTGGAATGGGTTGTCCTTGGCTTTTATACCAAAGGCCCATGAGTCTTATTTTATTTTTTTGAGTCGTTTTCCTATTTTGTTTAGAAGTTATTAAGTCCTTTTTGTTTGTTATTAGTAGTCCTAGTCATTCTAGGAAATAGATTATTTAGAACACTAGTCCTGCTGGAAAATACTCAATACACAATGACAGAGAATAAGAATACAATAAGATTCTGAGTCATCTGCCTCCAAGAATGTGATCTCCACTTCATTCTTGCGATAACAGTGGCTTCTCCATTTAAAATGTACTGCAGCCTCTTCTTGAAATCATTGCTGTGTATGAAGATTCCATTCCAAGTACATTCCCCAACGCTTCTTCTTTTCATTCCCATTGGTAGTAGCTGCAGCAACAGCAGCAGTACTAGAGTCTTTGATTTCACCTTCTTCAATCACTTTGTCCTCAGCCATTTCCTTTCTACCACTACCGTAATATTAACAAACGACACTCTGTTAGAGAAATTGTCAAAGAGACGAGCTCCCTATACACACTCAACACAGAGACGTACTCCTTTTTACATTCCCTAATAGCATGTTTGGGAGTTAAAAAGAGGAGGGGGAGTAAAGTAGAGGGAGAGAGAGTAATTCAATTACCTTGTTTGGAACTTTTTTAAGGAAGGAGGGGGAGGGATTTGGAGAGATTTGGAGGGGTTTCAACTACCTCTAACCCCTCATTTTTAATTCCTCCAAATTGGAGAGATTTGGAGGGAGAGTAGAGTAGATAAGTTATTAGCCAAATGAATTCCCTAATTTACCCTTTTTAAATTAACAAAATTACCCTTTCTAAAGGGCTAATTACTCTCTTCCCCCTTCCTAATTTTAAAAACAACCAAACAATGTAGAGAGGATTCATTTCCCTCTACTCTCCTCTCTATTACTCTCCTTCCCTCTACTCCCCTCTACTCTCCTCCCTCTCTAAACTTCCAAACAAACCATAAGGCTTTATTGTAGTCAATAATATTCATAGTGAGATTGCTTCTAACAACATTCCATCAACTTGTTTTAAGCTTTGACCGTGTGATTGCCTTCTTCTACCTAAGTGTGATTGTTAGTGTTTTTCTATCTTATTTCTTGTTCTATTCCCTGTTTTAACACCAAACAACCTTCAACATATTCAAAATTCAATCTTTTCTTTACCTAAATGCTTAAACATTTATCCTTATACAAGAGCCCTTCAAGATCTCATTAAGATATCTAATTTAGTGCTGAATTCTTATAGATCCTACATCAACTAGTTCCAAGGAAGAGTTGATATCTTCATAGTTAAACCCTTATTTCCCTGCCTTTAAAATCAAATTGTGCTTGTACGCATTCAATGGAGGCCTTCAGCCTTCCTGACATATGATGCAACGTCTTTAAAAACATGCTCTTCCTTTGTCTTTCCTTTAATAAGTAATCAATCTACTTTGTTTTTTTATATGTATTTATCTGTTACCTGATATATCAGCTGGTGGCATGCGCAACATGTTTCCCTTGGTTCTGACCTCTATCATTTTATATACATGGTTCAGTATGTCTTCTAATCTCCATGGCCTTGGAAAAGTCTGGATTATATAATTATGATCCAAAATTGTCTATGGAATTTATCAATACTGAATGCGTTATGTATAGACAGTTATGTATAGACAGAATATCATAGCCCTAACTACAACTGCTTCAAAATACAGACATTTAAGTAGCATATTATTCCCAGAGTACTGTAGATTTTACATTGACCTTGTGCTGAGAGATGGCTGTGTAGAGTTTTAATTAATTACTTGATTAATGTGGCTGCTCAATTTAGCAGTCTGTTTATAAAGCCTTACAAAGGCCATGTACTGCAGAAGGCGTTCTCTTTGTTTGATGACTCTTCCATTCTCAGATAATTCTAAGATATGATGTCTGTTTTACTATAGGCAAGGATTATACCACATCAGCACACAAATACAAATTTATACTTCCTTCTTGTTGGAACTTATTGATCTACTTCATGTAATTGATTTTGGTTTCTGACTATAGAATGCCTTGTGTGTTATCCAGTTACTTCAGTTTTGAATTCTGATACCAAGTAGAAGCTACAGTAAACATATTATGATGTTTGAGTGTTAAGGCCTCTGACTCTTTCATATTGTCTTCTTGAACAAAACAAATTGCAGTCTAAGGATGTATAATTCATTGGTGGAGAGATGTTTTACAGACTGTGTGGATACTTTTCAACGCAAATCCCTAACCAAGCAAGAGGAGACGTGTGTGCGTAGGTGTGCTGAGAAGTTCCTGAAGCACTCAGTGCGCGTTGGCATGAGATTTGCAGAGCTAAACCAAGGAGCACCTACAGCTGATTAAGTTGTTTCTGAATAACTTAGGCGTAGAACTCTTGTAAGACCCAGATATGGTCTTCTTAAGAGTTCAATTCTTGTCGCTCATTAATGTTACTCCCTTTCCATGATAAGAAGACTGATTAGTCTGGTTATGCCCACTGGGTTTTGGCAATCAACAGGATATGAACAGACTTTATATATATTTATATATGTTCCATATAATCTGGGAAAGGAATGAATCAAAACTTAATTTGAGTGCCTCCCAATTTTGCTGATTAAGAGAATTGTAGTGTCTAGTTCCATTTTACTAGCTCATTGTTTAGCTCTATTGTAATAGCTGCTTCAGCAGTCTGTTGAAGGCTTGCAAGTTAAGCATTTAATATTATGTAGTTCCTGTGATTGATAAATTAAACTCGGCTAATTCAAATTCTTTGGATACCAATACTTGCCGGAATCAGTAATCTCCTCCTCCCATTCTTGATATTCAATCTACTCTTACAATTTAATTTTTGTTGGAATTATCTTGAGTACGTCTCAGCCAGGGGAATGTTGATCTTGGAGTCAAAACCAACCTGCTACTATTAATTTTTTTTGCTATATGCGTCTTTATTCTCTCTTCTGACAAACTGAATATATCTATATAAAAAGTAAAAACCATACCAGTGTCGACCGCCTAGATCTTTGGAGTTAGTTTGGAAGTTTAATATAGTTTCGGTTCTTGTCTCTGGCTTAGTGCACCCTCTATAAAGGAATAACATGATTGGCTTGGTTACTGCCAGCAGCTCAAGCTGCAGTTGGAATAAATTGTTGGAGAGGGTTGTTGAGAAGTTGAGCGAAAGACCCGTGACTATGTTAGCGTACCTTTTTTTTTTTTTTTGGGGTTTCCCACAGTGTTTCCTTTCCCACAGTGTTAGCGATTTACCCCGCTATGGGCTCATCCGTCGTGAACAGTGATTAGTCTCTGGTTGAAAGCTTTGTTAGCATACCTTATATCATATAAGTGTGTGCAGATGCAGAACTGATTTCATTGGTGCTATACTTTTCCAATTGGTGCCTAGTTTCTTAATAATTATGATAATTCAGGGACTTGGGTTAGAGCAGGGCAGCAATTTTTCTCTGGGATACACCTTTTTAAGTGAGGACAGAGAGATTTGAATTCTAAACATTTTTATTAATAACACCAGACTTAATGAACTACGAGGCTATTGCGCTACACTTACACAAGCAAAGCAAAAGTAAAAATACTACTTTCTTTTAAAGCACATGAAAAAAGTGGCACTGTTTTTTTTTTTTTGTTGATACGAGGCACTGTTTTTACTTTAACGTGGCATGCGATTTCTTATGACAGGATTAGATCCACGTGATTCATTAATAATTTATATCTTTCAATACATCTAGTTTGGTAGTCTTTATTCTTCAACCTCAAGATTAGCAGGGCCATTATGTAGCATAAGTAATTTTCATTTTCAAAACTTCGTTGTCCCTGTCTCTCCAACGTGAAACATTTTCACAAACGTAGTAGATAGAGAGATAAACGTGGGGGCTAACTGTTTTTTTTGACTGATGGGGGCTAACTGTTATGATAGCTGATGTTTGGGTTTCCCAATACTAATTTAAGCTTTATTTATTTATTTAATGCAAACTACATTTATACTTTAATACCTAAACTCTTTGTAATGAACATTGGTGGTTGGGGAGATAACAACAGTTTATCAACCTACAAGCATTTATCAAAATATGTTAAATCTGGTTATCAAAAAAAAAAAAATGTTAAATCTGGATTGCCCCTTGTACAATAAAAATCCTAAAAGCATACCAATTAATAAGCATTTAATATGTTCGTCCGACCGTGCAACGCTGAAGAAAAAAGAATTTGAACCATGGGCAAGAATTAATTTTTTTTTTTTTTAATGCGAAAATCAGACTTTCATTAAGTATGTGAAAAAGCAATTATATCGTGGATGAGAGCTTGCTCAATGAAGCAAGGGTTCTCTTCAATCCATGTACTAGAATCAGCTATGCTTTTTTTAGCATGTTTGGCTAATAACTATGCTGGTCTATTTCCTTGTTGCCTTACATGAGAGAATTCAACTCGCCTAAAGTCCCTACATAGTGCGTGCATACCTACAATAAGAGGTTCCACAGAGGATGGTGGGCTTGATGTTTCACAGAGTGCTTTATAGATAACGGTGGAGTCCCCTTCCAGAACAAACTCTTGAATTCCAATGTCTTTTGCGAATAGAAGTCCTACGTCAAAGGCTTTAGCTTTTGCTTCTACTGCTCCCAATGGTGCCATAATCTTCTTGCTTAGGGCTGCCTCCACCCATCCTTCCTCATCTCGGATAATTACGCCAATACCCACTGCTCCCTGTGATGAGAACATGGCTCCATCAACATTAACCTTGAACAACGGGGCTGGTGGTGGTATCCATAAGCTCCTCAACTCCAACGTTAGGCTTGGTACGCTTGGTAACTCTGTTGCAGCGGTATTTTCCGCCAAGTACGTTGCTGCCCATTGGATTACGTCACTCCCTATTTTTCGCTTCCCTCCATTCCTGACTTCGTTCCGATTACACCAAAGAACCCAAGCTGTCATGACAATTTGAGCAAGTTTGTCTTCCTCCACCCTATCAACCATTACCATGTGCCAAAAGAAATCATGCATGGCAAGATGCGCACTCATCTCCACCCGTCAATGCGACTACCTTTGAGTATGCCAAGTGTCCTTAGCTTTTTGACAGTTCCAAAGCACGTGTCCAGACGTCTCCACCTCGACGCAGCACTCATCACATATGCCATGTATTAATACCTTCCTTTTCATAAGATTGGACTTTGTGGGCAGAATCTCCTTGCATACTCTCCACACGAAATGCCTCAGTTTGTGTGGTACAGAGAGCCTCCATATTTTCCTTCAAAATTGATGCCTCTGACCGTTGTCTGTATTGGTACCCACGGTCTCAGGTCTGTTGAGGTTTACAGTTAGGAAGTATGCGCTACGCACACTAAAGAGTCCGTTTGAAGATGCTGCCCATATTAACTTGTCACTTAGGAGCCGAGAACTTAATGGCAACCCCTTGATTACCTATGCCTCGTGTGGGTAGAACAAAGCTTCAATGACTTCTGAATTCCAGCTAGCAGATTTAGGCTTTATCAGTTCACATACCCTTGTGTCCGAGTCCAAGAATAACCTTGGTGAGCAAACTCTATGTGTGGAAGTCGTAGGTAGCCATTTGTCCTCCCAAATCCTTACGTCCCTGCCATTGCCCACTCTCTACCTCAAACCCTCCTGTACTATTAGTTGAGCAGCCAAAATACTTTGCCTAGTGTAAGATGGATTGTTGCCCATAGTAGCATGGATGAAATCAGAGTGTGGAAAGTACCTGGCCTTGAGAACTTGGTAGATAAGGGATATGGGCTTAGTTTGGAGTCTCCATCCTGTTTTGCAAGAAGAGCCGTGATGAATTGCTTTATTTTCTTGAAACCCATACCACCAGAAGACTTAGGCTCGCATAACTTGTCCCAACCTAACCATGCTATTTTCTTTTCGTCATTCTTTTGCCCCCACCAAAATTCCAGATCATGCTTGTCAAATCTTCACAAAGGGAGTTGAGTAATTTAAAATAGCTCATTGTAAAGGTTAGAATAGCTTGCGCCACTGCTTTGATAAGGATTTCCTTTTCGGCTTTGGATAGCATCTTCTCTTTCCACCCTGCCAATTTCTTTCCAAGTTTCTCTTTAATGCTTTTGAAGGTGCTCTGTTTGTTCCTCCCTACTAGAGATGGTAGGCCAAGTACCTTTCATGTTGTATAATGACTTGTGCAGTTGTGCCCCAAACCTGGTTTTAATCTCCTCTTGGACATCACTTGGAGTGTTCTTGCTAAAAAACAATGAAGTTTTTGCCCGGTTCAACTGTTGGCCAGAAGCTTGCTCATATATGTGTAGAACTCGTTGGAGTGAGTTGCATTCTGATAAAAAGGCTTTGCAGAATATCAAGCTGTCATCTGCAAAAAACAAATGAGAGAGCTTTGGTCTTCCCTTGCAAATGGCTATTCCCTCCATGTTTCCATCTGCTACAAACTTTTTTATCAATGTTGACAAACTTTCTACACACAAGAGAAAGAGATTAAGTGATAGAGAGTCTCCTTGACAGATCCCCCTAGTTGGTATAATATGTCCTCTTGGACTCCCATTGATCCTTATAGCATAGGTTACAGTTGTTACACATTTCATAATTAGTCTCCTCCACTTTCCATTAAAACCCAATTTTTCCATTATTTTATATAGACACTCTCATTCCACTCTATCACAAACTTTGCTCATATCAAGTTTATCTCCCCCAATCTCCCTCCTTTTTTTTTACTAATATGGTGCATGGCCTCAAAAGCAACAACAACATTATCAGTGATAAGCCTACCATTTACAAAGGCACTTTGAGTATCACTAATAATTGTAGGGAGAATCTTTTTTAGTCTATTAGCTATTGTCTTTGATGCAATTTTATATATTACGTTACATAAGCTAATAAGTCTAAAATCTTAACCTTTGGAATTAATACAATGTGTGTTTCATTGAAATTGGGAGGAAAAACACCAAGGTTAAGGAAGTCAAGTACCGTTTTAGTCACCACTTCACCACTTATTGACCAAAAGTGCTGGAAAAATAGAGGAGGCATACCATCCGGGCCTGGGGCTTTTTGTGGGTGCGTTCGCTTCAATGCTTGCTCCACCTTCCTTGCAGTGAAATCACTAGTGAGCATATGATTCATTGATGGTGATGCTTTTATCTCCACTGCCTTTAGGATTTCACTGAAGTTTGTCGGGTTGCTAGTGGTGAATAACTCTTTGTAATAATCCACCACAATCTCCTCAATAATCTGCTCCTCTTCTTGCCACACTACATCTGAATCCATCAATCCTTCAATCAAGTTTTTCTTGTACCGGCAAGGATTAGTTTTGACAATTGATAGTTCTCTAAATTTATCTAGTGTGTATCTTTGGATTAGGTTTTGAGATTAAAATTTTTATGATGTATTGGCAATGTTCAATTGATCATGATTGCCAAAGGCCTTGTAGCCGAATTGGTTTGAGTTGTGGTGTTAGCAGCATGTTATAATTATTTTTTTAAAAAAATAATCATGATTAATATTTTTTTTGTTGATCAAGTCAATATTCATGTGATGATGTGTCAATAATGGATAGTCAACTAGTTTCAAGTTTCAACCCAATGAGATCAAACCACTAGTCCCTTGAGTTGTCTTAACTAACGAGTGTCAATAGTCATGTAAAGTCATGTAACAACATTAGATGAAAACTTTCACATGGAAATATTTTATTAAATGCAAAGACCAAATTGAAATTCAATTTCTTTTTAAAATTAAAATTCATAATTCATAATTAACTCTCAATAAATGTTGAACAAAATTTTCAAATAAAGTACCATTGAGTTGTCTATAAATAAGGCTTCTCATATGAGAAAATTTGACTGACTAGAGAGAAAAATCTTATTGACACTTTGCCAAAATAGAGGGTTATCTCTAACTCTATGTCCTAAAGATCTCTCTTGCTCATCCAAAAATCAAGGCCTATTCTTACTTTTCCAAATCAAAGTTTTCTTCAACTTCATTTTGATTTAGTTCGAAATCAAGCCAAGGGCCCTTGACATCAAATCAAGCACTTCCATCTACACTTCAATTTTGAAGATATCAAGAAACAATTTGGGATCAAATTTTATCCCTCTTGAATCATAAAGTGTAGTAGAGATTACTCCAACAACCCTTAGCAATGAATCGAACAAGTCCATCCACACATCTAGTTGGAAGATATCAAGAGTTGATTCAAAATCAAGCTTCATAGCCCTTGAATCATATAATGAATTAGAGATTGAATTAGAGGAAATCATTATATTCTTTTCTTATAAAGAATTATGAGAGAATTGTACCCAATTTCATACAAATGAATACAAATCAATTATTTGGTACGCTCTTCATGACCGTGTGATTTATCAACATGAAATTTATATGTACATATGTTAAAATAAAGAAGAAAATTAATAGACAAGACAATCCAAATGCACACACAACTACGTTTTGTTTTGTTTTGTTTTTATTTATTTAATTATTTTGGTTACAACGCAATCTCAATTATTAAATAAGTTGTCTTCCAACTTAGGGGAAAAAGGAGGGATATTTACATATTATCCACTTGTGGGTTGGGCCAATTTGCATTTTGCTTACATGTGGTTTAAAAGTGTCATTTTAATCATTTGAGGTTAACTCTACTATGCCATTGTAGTTTACCTCTATGTCCATGGTAAAACACACACACACACACACACACACACAAAATTTAAGATACAAAACCCTAACACAAGAGTGTCCAAAGCCTTCAATCAGCCCAATTTGATTTAAAAGCCTAGCCAAGATGATTTTTTAGATAGAACACTACACGTTCTCTAAGTCATCCACCACAAACATTGTTCTCTCTCTTCGCCGCCATAGAGACTACATCAACCAACAACAAATACCACTATGATCCATGAAACCACCACAACATTGTTCTCTCTCTCTCTCCTTTGTGGCTTAGGCGTAGGGGTCGCAAAAAGTACCCAACCCACGGGTACTCGACTCGACCCTAATGGGGTAGGTTTTACCCAACCCGTAAAACAATAGGGTAGGGTTTGGGTTTTTAAAATAAAACCCGAAGCGGGTTTGGGTCGGGTACAAGTTTTTGTGAAACCCGCCCCGAATCCGGACCCGGACCCAACCCGACTAAAACTAAAATTACCAAACCCCCCCTCCCCCCCCCCCCCCCCCACACACACACACACACACACTTACCACTTATAACCTATTCTAACCCTAACTCTCCTCTCATATATTTTTCTTTGGTCTTAACCACCCCTCCTCACTAGTCACGCACTCTCACTCACTCATACCAGTAACTGCCGACCCTCAAGCTCACGCCTCACCGTTTCGTCCGCCAGCCTCAAGCTCTGTCACGCCTCAGCTACTCTCTCATGGCCACCCTCTGTGATTTTTTTTTTTTGGGTTCATTTCGTCTCTCATTGTTTTTTCTTTATTTGTGTTTTTTATTTTGAAAGGGAAAGTCTGAAATTTTTGTGTTTGTGAAATCTGTGTTTGTGTTTAGGATTTGTGTTTGTGTTTGTGATTTTGAGCAAGTATGACTGGATCGGGCCCTCAAGGCCCGACGGGGCGAGTTTGGGGGTTAAAAAAAAACCATTTATTAAACGGGGTAGGTTCGGGCATAAGGAAACCCACCCCTATCCTAACCCGTTGTCGTTCTTACTTAGGTGAAGATGCAGAGTCCAAGTTGCCAAAATAACTTCCACCATTGAGCCTCTGAGCTTAGGCTCGAATCAATTTTGTTATGGATCTAAGTTTTTAGCCAACCGAGGTTAGGTTTTTGAGGGGTTGGATGGATTTGAGATAACTAGTGGATATTTTTTTTTATTGTGGTGACTTTGGATTGGGAGTGGTTGTGATTCTTCTTTTTTTTTTTTGGTAAGAAAATTATGACAAAAATGAAATAGAGGAAAGATAAATGAAAAACAACTACAGGAGAAAACAATTGTAAAATAGATTTTTAGGGTGAGAAAGCATTTCAAAACTATTTTTGAGAACAATTTCTCAAACCACTAAAAGACAAGTTTTCAAAATACAAAACTAAAAAATAAGGGCCGCCAAACAGGCCTGATTCTCAAATTTTTGTGGGTTTAAAAAAAAATTTTTTATTATATTTTTAATGGTGGGCATAAAAGTGGATTACAATTACATAATAGAGTTAACTTTAGGTGAACAAAGTCATATTTTTTAAATCATGAGTGGATAAAATGTAATTGGTCCAATCACATGTAAATAATGTGTAATTATATAATTAAAAAATATCTGAATAGGTTGAGTTATGATTGCAGATAATTTCAGTAAAGAGTTTAGTTAACATTTACTTTATCTGCCAAAGCTCTTTACTACCTTTCTTCCTTCTTTTGTTAAATTTATAGAATCATTAACTCGGGCTTTCTTCACATCAAAGAAACAAAGAAATTTAGAGGTGCAATAGAGTACTATGCATCTCATCCCAAATCTTTATTGGTAAACCCCACATTCCATTTTGAGTAAGATTCAAGTGACAATAATCAAACTCAAACTTACTAAATAGTGATTAGACTAACCCAATTTTTTCAGTATTGATGCTGACCCAATATCATCCATTGCAAAATAGTCCTTGAAAAGTTGAAATAGTACTTTTCCAAACAGCTAACGGTCAAGATTTAAGTAAAAAATAGAGGCAAAAAGATCAAGACAATTGTGCACCGACGATATCCTATGATCTGATCAATACAGTTCAAACGCTTCTTTCCAAAATACACACACAAAAAAAAAAAAAAAAAAACAAAAAAACAAAAAAACCGACTTAATAATTCCCAAACCACTAGTTCCCAATCCAACGGTCAAGAATTACCCGCGAAACAGGCAACCCATCCACAAACTCCAAACATGTTCGACACTTAACAAGGCCCAAGATCAAGCCCAAGCCCAAACCCTCATTTCCTCAAGAATGAGTGCCGTTTGAGGTTCAAACTTTCTAACGTTTAAGAACAAAAAAAAATGAACCGTCAAAATTGCCGTTAACCGATAGGGTTTTATTTTTTAGGGTATTTTATTGTTTAAAAGCCTCAAAGATACACAACGGTAATTAACGGAGACGTCGGTGCTTTACATATTCGTTATATATCTCTCTCTATATTTTAATATACAATTTTTTTTTATATAATTAATTTATTAATTAATTAGTTTTTTATATAAGTTTCTTTCTACTTCTTTCTCTCTTTTTGTTTCAACGGGCGAGAATTTTTCGAAACCAAGGAAGAAAAAACAGAGAAAAAAAAAAAACTCTTTGTTCTCTCTGAGATAGTTTTCTTGGACTCGAATTTTATCGGTCTCATCTCGTCGATGAGCTCCACTTCGATTCCCGCCACTACTGCTGAAGCAACGGTACTTTTTTTTTTTTTAATTATCAGAAAAGTTCAATATCTTTGTTTTTGTTGTTTTTGTTTTTTGGGAAAAAAAAACTGGTTTTGTTTTTCATGTTTTTATAGTGTTTTTTTGGTTTTTGATTGTTTATTCTTTATTTTATGGAAACCCAAAGGCTTTGACTTGTGAAAGATTCAATGGGTTTTGTTCAGGAAACCCTAGAACTATGGGGTTCTTTGTGTAAGATGCTTTGTTTTACTCATTGAGTTTTGATCCGTTAACTGATTCTGAGATCTGGGTTTTGTTTGAATTCGTGTTTTAGAGGTGGGGTTTTGGAAATTTTTGACATGGGTGGGTTTTTTTAGGGCTTTTTAGTGATTATGATTAGTTTTTGTTTTTGCTTTTGCTTGGAGGCTTTTTGTTTTTATTGCTATATTTGTTGATTGGGATTTTGGGTTTTGGAGATGATTGTAGAATGATGAAATGGCTGGGTTGAAACTAGAAGAGTGTTGTCTTGAGAATAAACAATCGACCGCGGCTTCGAGCTCCACCTCATCTGAAGGCAGTGGCAGTGCAATTGTTAAGTCCCCGGGGGTGTGTAGTCCGGCTCCAACATCTCCGGCTCATCGGTACTATCCGTTTACAAAGTCTTTTTAAGTTTTGCATTCAGTTATAGCTTTGTTTTGATGCTGGTTGAAAATTGGGATCAAATTGTTTAGTGTTTCATCAATTTTTTGATCTGTTTGATGTCTTAGAAAGTGTGAAATTGCCTTTTTTCGATTAGGTTTCTGTGCTCAGCATATAGGAGATGCTTTGTGACCATTCTAATTGGTTTTTATGGTTAATGAGCTTAATTATGTGAATTTGACCTTACAGGAGAGCCACTGGCCCAATCAGACGAGCGAAAGGAGGTTGGACTGCACAGGAGGTTTGTATTTTTCATGTTTTTGTGAAGTTCTATGTATTATGATCTGGAAGCTTGTCATGCGTTCCTGTATGTCAACTACCTTTATGAAAGGCTGAGGTTGATTTAGGCAGTTGTTACGTCATCTTTGCTTGAAAGACCTCACCTGGTGTTTGGCTTAGAATCCACTGGTTTACCTCTGATGTTATCAGCAGCATAGCTGTGGATCTAGAAGATCTTTGAAACTGTTATTATATTATGTTGATGTAGCCCAAATTCGCTTGTGTTCACTTCTTGTTGCTCTGCTATATGCTGCTTGTGTTTATATTAGTCATTGACCTTACGGACTTATCAAAAAAAAAAAAAAAGCATTGACCTTACGGGTTCTATTTGTAATTACTAACAATGCCTTCGGTTTTCTACAGGATGAGACATTAAGGAATGCTGTTGCAGCTTTTAAGGGGAAGAGTTGGAAAAAAATAGGTTTCTCTCTTTCCTCAGTAGTACCTATGATATTGATTGTTAAATCTGTGCTGCTTTAGTTGCCTGCAATTTTAGATTGCATCTCTTTGGAGTTTTCAATTTTACAGATTCCTGGTGGTTGTTTTATGCTTCACTGTTTAGCAGTGAGTCTGCTGGAAAACATATTGACTTGAAGTAATTAGGAGTTGCAAAAATGTTTGAGAACTCATAATTTATAAATCTTGAATCATATGGTTCTTGAGGTAAGAGTAAACTTACTCTGGTTTACCTAATTTTCTACTAGAACTCCTTGTATCAAGCCCATCATATCTTGCAAAATACTGTCAAGCCCAACTACTTGTCATGTATTTGAACATTTTCAGAAAGAAGTTTGTAATATTATGCACAAGCAGAGCTGAAGTTGGCAGAACAATTGAACAACCAAATCTTCTTTAGCAAGGGGATTTGAGTGTACATATAATTTTATATTTTGTGGTTAAAGATCTTAACTATTACACATGTCTAATATTTACACTGATTTAAAGTTATTAATTTCTTTAACATCTATCCATTAAATTCCCCCTCCCCCCCAACAATAAAAGAAAAGAAAAAGTAGTGTGGTCGTTTGTGTTTCATCATGAAGAATACATAAATGGATAGATTCATAACCTTGACTTTGTAATGTCTAGCATTCATTGTACTCTAACACTATCTGTGTAAATTCCAAACAAAAAAAAGTTTGAATAATTTGGGTACAATGTGTTTGCAGCTGAGTTTTTCCCTGATAGATCAGAAGTGCAATGTCTGCATCGATGGCAGAAAGTTCTTAATCCAGATCTTATAAAAGGACCATGGACTCAAGAGGTTGGCATCTGACCTTTTCTTTCCTCTTGCATATTTCCTTCTTGCTTCTTGTGATTCAAACATTAAAGTTTCTTTTATTTTTTTGGCTTGTAGGAGGATGATAAAATCATAGAACTGGTATCAAAATATGGGCCTACAAAGTGGTCTTTGATAGCCAAGTCTTTGCCTGGTCGTATAGGGAAACAATGTCGAGAGAGGTAGCTTATATAACTGACTATAATTAGCTGGGTAATTTTGTTTATAATGCTAGTTTTCAATTATTAATATATGTTGAATGTTTTTCCCAAATATGGTCTTCAAAGTCCTGAACATCGTAATGTTGACATGACATTCAGTTGGATTGCTTTTTTGATTGTGTGTGCAAATGCCAACTGATTATTTCTCATGGTTTTATATAATGGGATGATTGTTATTTATGAATTTTATAATTTTTTTAATATGGCATGGACTTTCTAACTATGATTAATGGTTTAACTTCTGTTTATACTTATGAAAGCAATATTTTGGATTCCTTCAGGTGGCACAATCATTTGAATCCAGATATTAAGAAGGATGCTTGGACATCAGAGGAGGAATTAGCTCTCATGAAAGCCCATCGGATACATGGGAACAAATGGGCTGAAATAGCTAAGGTTCTACCTGGAAGGTACTGCTTCTTGTTTGAGCTATAATTTTTGTCAGGGAAATCACTAAATTAAGGTATCAATAAGATTGACCCTGAAAATCTAGTGCCACTTTGCAACCTCATGATGTGTTGCTGATTTGGGCTGACAGTCTCAATCTTGTGACTCGTGGTAAAATAAGAACTTTAGATATTTTGTACTATCTCCCTCCCAGCAGCAGATGTGCATATATTCTTGAAGCCGAATGCTTTATCCTTACATGAGGTTTTTTTTTGGGGGAAACGTGTCTTCCAAGTGAGGGTGTAAATCTATAATAATTATTATTGGCTGCATCTGCATGAGGGAGTTCTTCCTTGTTGTGCTATACCCCAATCTGGTTGACCGCATTCAGAATTTTCTGAATATTATATTAATTCTATGGTTTGATGTATTTAGGAGGCAAATGGATATTCGAGGGAGATTAATCCTTTGATTTTGTTTTAGTAGCAATTTAAGGTCATGCAAATCTGTTCTTCAAATGAAAGCCATAAGAACAATAATTGAAGCCAATCAAAACAGAGTTGTAGTTAATGATGTTGAAATATGCAAATGTTGTCCTCTATTTTTTATTTTTTATTTTTTAAAGCTTAGCTGAGATTCCTTGCATAATACCTGATATAGAATCTATTAGTGTGCCATGAATGTTATTTTATATTTTAGTTTAAGCAAGGTCTTCTATGTAACTTTTCTTTTGCAGAACTGACAATGCTATTAAGAATCACTGGAATAGTTCCTTGAAGAAAAAGTTAGATTTTTTTTTGGCTACTGGGCAACTTCCGGTAGTTGCAAAGAACAGTCCCCAAAATGGTGCTAAAGATACTAGTAGATC
Organism: Lithocarpus polystachyus; assembly: GCA_033629205.1. Classification (NCBI taxonomy): domain Eukaryota; kingdom Viridiplantae; phylum Streptophyta; class Magnoliopsida; order Fagales; family Fagaceae; genus Lithocarpus; species Lithocarpus polystachyus. The sequence goes on from CM066168.1 coordinate 57,305,809, forward strand.
TACTGCAACAAAAAACTTACTTGTTAGTTCAAATAAAGGCTCAGATTCAACTGCTCAATCATCATCAGGAACTACAGACATTTGTAAGACGAGTGAAAATAGCAAGGATCAGTTAGCATCCTCTGCCCCACCTCGTGATATGGCTGCTTCATTAAATGTCATTCCAAATAATTCTGCTGATTCAGAATGTGAAGAATGCAAGGCAGCATCATTTAATATAGATCTTAGCCGCAGCAACTCAGGGTCGGTGCCAAAGCTTGAGAATTCTGGATTCAACAGTGAGGCAAAGTTTGAGAATTGTGCAACCAACAGCAAGCCAACTATTGATAATTGTGGAATCAATGATGAACCAATGTTTGAGAGATGTGAAATCAACAACGAAATTGATGAAGACAAATTTATTGGAACACCTTTGACTTTTGAAACTCCAACATATGGTTCTTTGTACTATGAGCCACCACAGTTAGAAGGTTGTAATCCATTAGATTCCGATTTTTTAAAATTGTGTTACATCAACTCTAGTCCGATTCTATCACCTATTAGATTCTTCACTCCACCTTGTGTGAAGAGCGGTGGTTTAGGCATGCAGAGTCCTGAATCAATATTGAAAATGGCTGCTAAGAGCTTCCCCAATACTCCTTCCATATTTAGAAAGAGGAAGACAGAAGGTCAAAAGCATCTGCATACTGATAAAATTGCAAAAGCAGATAAGGAATCGGTCAAGGATGTTGTTCATGCTTCTGATGAACAGAAAACAATCAACAGCTTGGAGATGTCTGAATCACAAGATGGAAGTTTGTGTGAGAGTCCTACTTGTCATGGCAACAGCATTGCTGGGGCTAATGGTAAGGCTTTTAATGCATCTCCTCCATACCGATTAAGATCTAAACGAACTGCTGTTTTGAAGTCTGTGGAGAAACAACTTGAGTTCACATTTGACAAAGAGAAGTGTGATAGTAATGCTAAATCCATGGAATTATCCACAAAGGGAAGCTCCCCTGTTACTGATGATTGCTCGCATGCAGCAAAGATTGGAGTGACCTAGGGCTTTAATTGTAAGTTCTTCCTTTTCTAGCTATTGTTCTTTTATGTTCTATTCTGTCAGATCATTTGTTTGAGCCACTGTTCTAACAAGTGATTAAATATTCCACTGTGGCTCCTTTCTTTGAATATAGTTCATTTCAGTTAATGCATGTGTGCGCGCGTGTATAAATTACTAAATGTCCCAAAAGCTTAAGCTGTTAGGAAAATTTGAATTTAATCATTATTCTCACACATCTGTGTGTGTGTGTGTGTGTGAATTTGTTTTGTTTGAAGATGAAAACTGGATGAAAGTTCTTGATGCGTTCAATTAGTTTTCACTTTATGACTTGTTTTGCAATGATTTTAATGAGTTTATGAAGAAATTTACATTATTTGAGCAAACAAAGTTGTGTCATATTTCTATATAAGTTTTACATGCAAAGGAGAGTTTGTTCTGGTGAAGGATTGAGTCTGACATGTCACTCTGTCATTTATGGTTTTGGACTTCGGAGTTACTTCCCTGTTAACAACTTTATATACCACTCCATATTGTTTCTCTTTCCCTTATGAGTCTTTCTTTTTCCGTTTTTCTTAACCTTTAGAAGAAAGCCCTTCACAAAACAGTTAATGTGATGTAACAATAGACAAATGCTTGTAGGGAATTAAACTTGAACCTCTTGATAAGAAATTTTGTCTTTTGTAATCTATGGAAATCCCTGTGCATAGTTGTGGCTCCCATTCTAGATTAAATAGAGAGTTGTAGAATATTAAATATGTAAATGGATCCCAGCTTGAAAATTCCAGTATGACAGGATTATACTGTTCTAACATCAAGCTTAACGTTTTTTTTTCTTGCCAAGTATAATGCTTATCTGATGTAGATTACCCTTCTATCATCAAGCTTATTTAACAAACCTTGATTTTTTTAAACATATATTCCTAGGTTTCTGCTTATATATTCTGCTTAACAAATTTGTGGGTTTTTAGGACTGCAAATGAATTGAGCCGTTCATAAACAGTACGGGCTTGACTCAGAAAAAACTTTTTATTTTTTTATTTTATGTTTGTTTATTTAGCAAATAAGTCAATCTCAAGCCTAAGTTTAGATTCTATTATTAAACAAGTTGAGCTCAATCATAACAATGTGCTCCTGAATAAGCTTGCTAGTATGACACTCGATTAAAATATACATAATATTATATGTTTATAGGTATAAATAATAAATGTTGAATATATATACAAACTCGAGGTTAGATTGTGTAAGTTTGTAAATGAGATCCCAAGTTATCAAATTATTATTTGTAATCTATTGATAATATTATAGTAGCTTATATAAATGTTTAACAATATAAGTTAGGAAAATCTAATTTTTATTTGTACATAAATGAAACTGTTCCATCTAATTAACCTAAATAATATAATTTCAACTATAATTTAGTTATTAATTATTAGCATATATTTGTGAAGGAGTAAAAAGTTTTAGTCATACTGTTTATTATATATGGGAAAAGCATAAGTTAATCAAGTAATTTATGAACAAGCTCAAGCTTGTTTGACAAGAAGATAAACCGATCTTGAATATGCAATCTAGTTTGGCAATGAACTCGAGCTCAGCTTGTATTCGAAATAAAATTAAATGAACAATCCTAAACTTTAAATACTCAGCCTAAGTTTGGGCGTTAAATTGGTCCAACACCTAATCAGCGAAGTTTAAACCCACTTAAACTTGGAGCAGTGCTTGACTGCATCTTGAACCCATGTGGAGCTGGTGGAAGCTAGTTGACTGCACAATCCACAGCTTGACGCATTTGGATCAGTGACATATATTACTCATAATTCAAATTGGTGTATTATTATTTCAGAAATAACCTATTGGGCTTGTTAAAGAACCTGTAAGTAAGTTCTATCTCTCTAAAAATCTGGGAACATGGACTTTAAGGAAGTATAAACTAAGCCTTCTATTTTATTTTATTTTATTTTTTGTGTGTTGTAGTATCGAATTAATTGAAGACCAACAATGAAGCATCAAAGAGACTAAAATATAAAATGAAAGCAAAAGGGTCTCATGGAAGAATTAATGCATTGGACTTTCAAAGACATGAATAAATGAACTTTTTGGCTTCTATGGATTATTAAGTACTCCTCAAGCCTTTGTGTAAAAAGAAGTAACATGTGCTTAGATTTGCTGATGTTGCAGGACAAGATTTGGAATAGAAAAATTTATTGTTCATGGTTTTATTCATGTAGTCCTGTAACAAACTACTTTATTTTAAGTTATTTAAGGGTAGTTTGAGTCTTTTCTAGTTATTTTGGTTACGGTTAAGATTACTCAAGGGTCATGATAAATTGTTTCTAGGATAGATTATGCAGAAGATTATGCAAGGACTTGTAGCAACTTGACAAATTTCCTTTGGTTTCGAGGTTCTTTTAAGAGCCTTATGGTTTGCTTGATTAATTACAAAGGGTTTTTCATTTGTTCTCCTCTAAGAGGATTCAATGGAAAATTGAACTTAATCCTTAAGTCTTTGCTATACTTTTCTCTATTGAGTTCAATCTTCTCTACATTTCAATCATTGTTTTACACTTATAAAAAGCAAGGTGGAAGGTGAGGTCATGGGTTCAAGGCTCATTGGGTGCAAATGTGTCCCCAATCTAGTGATGACTGATGAGATGAGAACTGTAAACATGATTACTCATATAAGTCTCTAATATGTTTTTTGTTTGTTTTCCTTGATTTAGGGATAAAGGCTGCACATATTTTGAAGTTGGCTGACAGTATCCTTCACGACCAAATTTCAGGTTCTATAGAAGCTGCTTAAAACTCAAAATTGACTCTGCCCACGGAATATTCAATGGTCAGTGCCACAATCATCTTGCAGATACTAGGTACTTAAGACAATTTTTTCGTCATATCCACACGGACAAAAGTGAGTGGCAGTTAGATTCTGGTAAGTGTAAAATAAGAAAAAATAGGTCCTAAATTATATGTGAAAATATATGGACTGTACTGGATTTGTACAGATATGAGATATCCCATCATGAAGAGGAAAAATGATGCCTGGAAAAATTCTAAAATAAAGCGTAGCCCCTTTCCATGCCTTCTTTGATTCTTTTCTACATATAATCTAGAAGTGGAAGTAGCAATGTAATTTTAGTCATAGGAACCATGTATTTTGAAAGGAAAAAAATATATGTATAAGAAGTGTTACTTCCAATGGTGCATATTAATTTTTATAGTGGTACAACACCCCCCCCCCCCCCCCCCCCCCAACCTCTCTCTCTTGTGGTTGGTGATGCATGTATAATCCCGTAAATAGTAATGGAAAGACTATTATTTTCATTTTATTTCAATGCACAAGAGGATAAATATAAGAGTGTATTTTCCCCTTTTCAAGGTTCCAATGCCACATTCTATCAAAAATAAAAAAAGGTAAAATACTATTTTAGTTCCTAAATTTTACGAAAAGTTTGTTTTTTATACCTAAACTGGTGGAAAGTTCATTTGTCTCTAAATTATTGAAAAGTTCATCTTTTGTTCCTAAACTACTGAAAATGTTAGTTTTCGAGTTCAACCTGCCAACATCCAGCTCTAGCTATTAAAACTGACTTTTATAATTTATGTGTGAGACTTGAGAGGAGATTGAAAATGTTGGCGTCGCTTTAAGAATTTTGATTAGCAGACTTACCAAGGGCAGCTGATGGCAGGTTACCCAATTGACAGAGACCACTGGCTTATGGCACAGCCCTTGTACGAAGACGGTTGGTGAGTACTGAAAATAGGCAGATTAGGGCATTTACAATAAACTTCATAGTTCTAGCAAAAGTTTTATTAGAAATCCTATTTCCAATGTTAACTACTTTCCTTTTAGGTTTTACACACCCTCCAACAAAACCATTCTCTCTCTCTTTTTTTTTTTTTTTTTGGGTAAATAACAAAACAAAACAAATTCTCTCTACTCTATTAAAATATTTTCCTTTTTATTTGTTTATTCTTTCAAACCCATGATCACCCATTCAAACCTAGTCCCATACCAATTCGGCTTCATCCAATCCAAAGCCACACAACCAATCTTGATGGCGGCGCAAGCATTGAGGTCATTTCAAGGCGACAGCATGAGCACACGCAGAATTTTAGCTTTTTTTTTTTTTATAAAAAATGTCAGGATATAGTGGAATCAACAGTCATTCAGGCCACACTAAGTTTTTTCATACCCGGGTTTATATTAAAGAAATTGGACACAACATTCATTACCCTAATCCCAAAGATGGCACCATAAATGGTTGGGATTATAGACCTATCAGTCTATGAAAAATAGCAGAATGTGTTTGTAAAAGGAGGACTAATATCAGAGATAACCTCGTCTTAGTCCATGAACTTCTTAATATCATCAAAAGAAAGAAGAAAATGGGAATTAAGATAGCTGTAATTAAAATATAGCAAAGCCTACAAGTCTACAACTGATTAAACTAGAACTTCATTGAAGCAGTGTTACGTATTATGGGCTTTGGCCGAAGGTGGACAAGCCTTATCATGCAATGTGTTAAAACTTAAAACAGTCTCCTACAACATTCTCATCAACGGAGCACCAACAAATCATTTCAAAACACCTATTCATCATCATATGTACAAATGCATTGTCATACATCCTGCTAGATATGGAAGCCAATTAGCCAAAGGAACTACCTATCACCCACCAGCTGTTTGCTGATGACATCCTCATATTCTATAAGATAAAAAAACAAACCCCATAAAAATTGAGAAAAGCCCTGAATTTGTTTTGCATCATATTGAGGCAAAAAATCAATGAGAGTAAGGTAATCATGACAGTCGTTCCAAATTGTGATGAAAGTACATAAAAAGAATGAGAATACAAAATAAGAGTCAAAATTCAACTACACATTGGGAAATACTATGGTTTGAAAGTTAATATCGATACAAGACTGAAAGAAATAGGACACGAGATCATTAACAGGATCCCGAGTAAACTACAAAGCTAGAAAAGCAGATTACTGTCATTGTCTGAGAGACTTACCTTGATCAAATTAGTCATGCAAGCAATGCCAATCTACGCCATGTCAGTATACTGTTCCAAAAATCATTCGTCAACAACTGGACAGAATCATCAGGACTAATAGTAACAGTGCAATATAGAAACTAAAAAACTCCACACTATTGCACAGACCAATATCACTAAGCCAAAGGAAGCCATAGGACTGGGCCTAAAACACACTAAATGCTTCAATAAAGCGTTGATTGCCAAACAATTCTGGAGGATTGGTCAAAACCCCAAGTTATTAGTGACCACAACACTTAAAAGCAAATATAAAGGACACCCCACTATAGCCCAGGATAAATGGAAGGGAGAGGATGGGTGATCACATAAAGCTTTAAGACACACTTTGGTTTAAACCAGTCACCCAAGACCCTAGAGCGCTTACAACTTCAAACAGGAACAGTCAAGGAACTCATGGACCCAAGGATAGGAACATAGGATGACGAGAAATTAACTAAAATATATAGCAGAGAAGAGGCAAGGGAAATCATTAGTACTGCTCTCTCAAAATTTGGAAATTAAACCCGAAGAAAACCTACCAAGTCAAGCATGGATATAAAATTCTGATGAATGCGCTGTAGTACAGTACAAACACCAATAGAAAATACTCCACATAAGGCCTCCCAATAGAAACTTTAGACCATCATCTCTTCTTCTTATGCCCCTTATCCAGAGAAATATGATTCAGATCAACACAGATTTTGCAAGCAGAAATAATCAATCCCATGTCGCTAATAAACTGGCTGGAAAAATAATCAAAACATATCACTTGGCTGAAATGCATATGAAGCATGTGGCGATTAAACATTGTGCAGTGTTATGGATTCTTTGGCAATCAAGAAATAGGGTAGTCTTCGAGCACTATACGCCTGATGTCCACCAAGCGCATCACATGGTACTCTACCACACGAGAGAATGGACTAATGCAGAGAAATCCCAAGATACTGAGATGAACACAACAACCAGAGAAGGTGTTATCTTTATGCTTTGTAGGGCTGCAAATCATGGTAGGTACTAGTTATCATTGGAAGTAATTTCCTATAGAGACAAACCCGCTAGAATGGAGGAGCCTATGTGATGAAGAATCGCTAAGGCCAGTTCATCACGAAAGGGTATTTTTCATGGCAAGGGTGAAGCAAGAAAACCACATAATGACACTTGTCGATGCCAAAAACCCTGGATTTTTTTTTTCAAAATAACACTGATTTTCAAATAATTTTGTAGTTAGCACATTTTCAAAACTATTTAGGAAACTAACATCTCGAGTGCAATAATTCGATTTCGGTGTTCTAAATCAGGTACAATGAACTCGATGTCAAAATAGAACTTGAGCCTATTGGACTTGATGTCGTTTAAATTTCAGAATTCAACTTCAATTCCTACCTTCAACAAACTCCAGCAAAACTCAACTCTAGTAAAACCCAGGTCTGATCCGATCTGAGCAAAACCCAGGTGAGCTTCGGTGGGGAATGAGAGATATGGAACAAGACAAAGTGAGAGAGAACCACCAATTCGATCCAATCAACTCCAGCAAAACCTTCCTCACAGTTCCGATCCGATCCCAGCAACTCTAGCAAAACCTGTCCGATCCGATCCGAGCAAAAAACCCCAGGTGGGTCTTGGGTTTGTTGATTTCATTGTTTCTCTTTGGTTGTTGTGTTTGATTGTTGGAGAAGAAGAGTTTTTGGAAATGGGGTGTTGTGCTTGATTGTTTGAGAAGAAGATTTTTTGGTTGTTTTTGTTGTGAGTACCAAAATCGAGTGAGAAGAAGATTTTTTGGTTGTTTCTTTTGGTTGTTTTTGTTTTTGTTGTGAGTACCAAAATCGAGTCTGTAAGGCTCGATTTCAATTTGTCAGAAAACGAGTCTGATGGACTCGAGTTTAGCATTCCAAAATCGACTTTATTACACTTGAGATGTTAATTTCCTAAATAGTTTTGAAAACGTGCTAACTAACGCAATTGTTTAAAAATCAGTGTTATTTTGAAAAAAAAAACCCCAAAAACCCTTCCTCCCTAGATAATTCAGCTCTTATAGAAGACATGTAGGTTATCAAAGCCATGTTCCATAGGTTTTACCACCTCAGGGTAGCGCCAACACCAACGTTGAAAGGAACTCTAAGAGCTAGCAGGAGAGGCCACACAAGGATTTATGAGTAGAACATGAAATGATTAATTTTCTTTTGACTTGTACCAAACAAAAATTTAAAATAATAAAATAAAATAAAATAAATCCCAAACAAGCTACCTTAGTTAAACAATTCAAACAGATCTCACTTCTTTCTTGTAGCCAAACAACCCAAACATCCACGTCGCTTCTCGACTGGTGAGTGGTGACATCCAACCATGAATCAGCAGCACTACCTCTCTCTTACCATCTCCATCTTTTACTGTTAACTAATTTATCAATCAATATAATATCTACCATCTTATTAAGTTACATTAGTAAGTTTCCGTGCAATACGCGGATAATTCTGTAATATTTTACGTAAGACATTTTTAGAGAATGTTATACATATATTAAAATTAAAACATAATCTAAATTTGAGTAAAGAAACATATACATTTTGAGATATTAAAAATTAGTTTAGTAGTTTCACTGCACATTTGTAGCCTTCTCAATGTAAGTTTAATTTTTCTTTTTAAATTATGAAACCAAAAATAAATACAAAAGAGTAACAGGACCATAAAAATTAACTAATCTGTGTTGCGTTCACAAATTGCATATCAAGAAATGAAAATATGCCCAACTCTCTCGTTGCCTTCCACTCATCGATAATGCGACATTAATGAATGGTGTGAGCAAGTGCATATGCTTGTGTCATATAAATGATTTAAAACTACGGTAAAAAAAATTACCCGTAGAGATTTTGGCGGCTTGATGGTGGGGGGAGGCCAATATGAAAGAGGTGGTGGCCCCTTAGATTCCTCTTTCTCTCTCTTACAAATGCTTTGTCAAACTCAGATATTTTATTTTGGTAATAGTGAAACAATGCGTTTCATTTAACTGTCCACTACATTTTTGTGTTTCTCTATCTTTCCCTAGTGCCTTACCTGGTCCTAGTATTAGTCCTTATTTTTTTTTCTTTTGTTTTTAATACTAAAATGGTGGGTATGGTAAAAGACATGAAGAAGAGAGAAATGTGTGGTATAAGATAAGACAATCAATGGGAGATTAATGAGATAACAGTAAAATATAAGTTAATGTAAATTTTTGGGTAACAGTAAAAAATGCTTAATAAAAATGTTGGAAAATTTAGATCCCGGTTGATTGAATTAACAAGTTTTAAATCCAAGTTGTTAATTAGATTTATTATGAATAAAACTTGTTAAAATAAACAAACATCAATATCAAGTCAATTATCATGCACAGTAGAAAAGTAAATAAGACAAGATATGATGACTTAGGAAAACTAATGAAACCAACTAGTTTCACATTAAAAACCCTGGGGGGAAACCTTCCCAAAAGGCAATCCACTATAGTAAAGAGTAGTTTTAGATCTAGTACAAAACCTTTGTCCCTAGACTCTACAATCCCCGTAGATGAACTTACAATAGAAACCTTCTACCACTTCAGAACCTCTGAACTCTTCAATATATGAACACCACCCTTTTGACGCACAGATCCCAGTATGTGACTAACCAAAGATGCACGGCTCTCAGTACGTGACTAACACACCAACTTGAAGAAGATTGTTGGTTGCAAAGTTCTTCACTTCATTAACAATGAAGATCAAGAAGCACTTGGTTACAAAACCCTAAGGCGCAAAAACGTAGTAGCTTCTTTCAGAGAGAATAAGACATCGGTCACCTTTTGTATATGTTCTCCTTATATTCTCTTATATGACGGCCTCTAAAATAAGTTTTATATATGTCTAGGGTTGTGAGAAAAGAAACCCTACATATACATGTCAGCATGGGCTGAAAATCAAATCTAAAAATTTGAATTTCGTAATTCTCGATCGATCGAGAGGTGTCGAGGAGGTGTTGAGCCTATCTATTGCGAGTTATCGAGAGCTATCGAGGAGTTATCGAGGGGACTAAAAATTGCTCGATCGATCGACCTAGCTATCTAGAGGTATCGAGATTGCGATAAAAAGAAGCTGAAGAGCTCGATAGATGGCCTAGCTATTAAGAGGTGTTGAGCAGCTATCGAGTTTTAAAAAATCAGCACTTCTTCACTTGTTTCTTGGACAGATTTGCATGGTTTCAATACTAGACTTGAACTCTTGTTCCTTGAAGTATTAAATACACCTAGATCAACCCAAATACAAGTAAAGTACGTTTTGTCAAAGGATTAGCCAATTACATAAAATATGTCCTTAACAAAAAAGAGGTAAAAAAAATTTTAAATGTAAAATTAGAGCATCATATGGCAAGACCTCATGCACTCTCGCATAAGGTCGTTGTTTTTTTTTTTTTTTTTTTTTTTTTTCCATTAACATAATTTTTATCTTTAGTTCTGCAAATTATGAATGACTGCAATAAAACAAAAAGGAAGCACTAACTCCCTTGAAGTTAAATAGGGGAAGAACTTACCTTTACTGGGCAAAAATAGAAGAAAAATTATGTTGGACTTAGGGAAGCACTAGCTGCATATGCCACTTGTGGTTATCTTTCAATGTGTTATGGTTCGTTTGGATTAAAGGGAAGTATAGTAGATTTGGCCCAAAATTAGCTTATTTTTAGCCAAATCTACTCTACTCTCCTCCACTCCCCCTCCTTCCCCTCTCAATCTAAATAAGCCCTTAGAGCATTACGATCCACCACTGGCAATTTATCTATACAAAAACAAAAGAACTTAACCCTGGACTTTTGTCTCTAGTGTTAGGACATATGTGTTTCACATGTTAGGAACATATGTCACTATTTTAATGTCACTATTTTATGTGATTGGCTAATCTTTTGACAAAATGCACTTTACTTGTATTTGGGTAGATCTAGGATGCATTTAATACTTCAAGAAACATTGTTTTAAGTTCAAGTGTTAAAGCCATGCAAATCTGTTCAAGAATCAAGTCAGAAAGTGCTATTCATTAAAGCTCGACAGCTAGCATCTATCGAGATTTAAAAAAAGCTGTTTCAGCCCGAGACTCGACAGCTACTCAACAAATAGGGTATCTGTCGAGGCTTATGAAGTTTAGTTTTTCAGGATAGTTTTTTATCCAATCCGTGATTATATGTTTGGGCCTTCTTTTCTCACAACCCTAAATATATATAAGGATTGTTTTAAGGGCCGTCAAAGGTTGCTGCCATGTGTGGAAAAGATTGTTCATGCAAATTGTGACTGGAGACTGAGTTTGCCTTAATTCATATTTTTCTTGAAGAAGTTGTTGTGTTTGTACATCGTAGGGTTTTGTGACCAAGCAACTTCATGATCTTCATTGTCTGGATGAACTGAAGAACTTTACAACCAACATCCTTCTCTAGTTGGTGAATTAAGTCGCGTATTGGGATCCGTGCAATTGGTTAGTCACATACTGGGAACTGTGCAATACAAGAAGAGATTGTCACTACAGAATAAGTCCAATTGGGTATTGGGGTAAAGGTTTAACTATAGGTTGGTATAAGGTATTGAGATTTCCTTACTTGTAACTGCTTGTTTTGATAATAGTGGATTCTCGGGAGTGGTGACCTTAAAATCACCCGGTGGGGTTTTTGTCGTGCAAGTTTTCCCCATTCGTAAACAAATTACCGTGTCAATTTATTTTCTGCTGTATACTTAGTTTAATTGGTGATTTTTTTGTGCTACCACGCATGTTGTTTGTTAATTTGATTAATTAATAAGCTTGGCTTTAATCAATTAATTCATCACAAGGGGTCAATACGTTCTTGGCCTATCATCTAGGAGTATGATCTCAATAAAAAGAGTTAATTTTTAACCATTTAAATAAGGTTAGCATAGTTTAGGTAATGCACATTTGCTACAATTCTTATAAACGTCATATTCTACAGATGGTTTTGAGAATGTTATACATATATTATAGCATTGTTATAGAATTTTGTTAGTAATGAGTTCATGGTAAGAGTTAACAAAAAAAAAAAAAAATACCCGTAGAGGTTTCGTTGGCTTGATGGTGGTGGGAGGCCAACCAGCATGGTGGTGGTGGTGGTGGGTGGCCAACCAGGATGACGATGGTGGTGGCCCGTCAGATTCCTTTCTTTCTCTCTCTTACAAATGTTTTGTCAATATCAAATTTTTTTTTTTGTATTTTGGTAATTGTGAAACAGTGCGTTTCATTTAACAATCAAAAATCTTTTTGTGTCTCTTTATCTCTCCCTAGTACCTTATTGGTTAGTTATTGTATGGCACTAGGACACCCAGGCCCTTCCGGGCCTTAAGCTCCAGCCTAACAACATGGCCCATACCGCCCCTAGGCCCAGAACTTGGCCCACCCTAAAGCCCATTTTACAAGCGATCTTTGGCACACACCACACTGCGTCACCCGAATCACGCTCGGTGAACAGCTTCCCGAACAATGAAGCGACTCCTCGGTTGCCCGACAACGGCTCGGGTCATGTTTTGCCGAGCAACCCTACTGATGTGGGAACTAGTTCCAAGGCCACTCCTACCACACTCCACTCCCACCTAAACACCCATTTAGCAGTGATGATATTGAACCTCCTCTTCCACGAAGTACAAGAGTAATTATAACTCCCCACTAACTATGAGGCTATAAATAGGAGAAGTTAAAGAGAAGAAAGGTGGAGGTTGGCTAAGAAACTGAGGGTATACAAAGCCAAAGTGTATCAAGCTAAAGATGGGGAAGGTAGTGCCCTTGGGTCTTATTATACAGAACCACCCAGAGTAGGAAATCCAAAGCCCATATCACAAATAGATTGTGAGCCCAAGTGAAGGTTGGCCCTTCGAATCTTCCTTTTTGGTGCGCACAGTTATATTAGTCCTTAATTTTTTTTTGTGCTTTTGTTTTTAGTACTAAAATGGTGGGTATGCTAAAACTTAAAAGACATGAAGAAAAGAGAAAGGTGTGGTGTAAGCTTAGTCAATTAATGAGGTAACAGTAAAAATCAGTTAATGTGATATTTTAGGTAACTGTAAAAAAAACTTAATTAAAAAAAGTAAAAAATGCTAAATGCAAAATTAGAGCGCCACATGACATACCTCATGCACTTTCGTATGAGGTCGAGGGGGGGGGGGGGGGAAGAGTAGAGTAGATTTGGCACAAAATTAGCCTATTTTCAGCCAATTCTACTCAACTCTCCTTCACTTCCCCTCCTTCCTCTCTCAATCCAAATGGGCTCTTAAAGCATTACGCTCCACCACTGGCAATTTATCTGTACAAAAACAAAAGAACTTAACCCTAGAATTTTGTCTCTAGGACTATGATCTCAATAAAAAAAGTTAATTTTTAACCATTTAAATAAGATTAGCATAGTTCAGGTAATGCACTTCTGCTACAATTCTTATAAACATCACATTCTACTGATGGTTTTGAGAATGTTATACATATATTATAGCATAATTGTTATAGAATTTTGTTAGTAATGAGTTCATGGTAAGAATTAACCAAAAAAAAAAAAAAGATACCCGTAGAAGTTTCACCGGCTTGATGGTGGTGGGAGGCCAGCTAGCATGACGATGGTGGTGGCCCCTCAGATTGCTTTCTTTCTCTCTCTTACAAATGCTTTGTCAATCTCAAAATTTTTTATTTTGGTAATTGTGAATCAGTGTGTTTCATTTAACAATCAAAAATATTTTTGTGTGTCTTTATCTCCCCCTAGTACCTTATTGGGTTAGTTATATTAGTCCTTAATTATTATTTTTTTTTTTTGTGCTTTTTTTTAAAAAACTAAAACGGTGGGTATGCTAAAAGACATGAAGAAAAAAGAAAGTTGTGGTATAAGCTTAGTCAATTAATGAGGTAACAATAAAAATAAGTTAATGTGATATTTTGGGTAACTGTAAAAAATACTTAATGAAAAGAGGTAAAAAAAAGCTAAATGAAAAATTAGAGCGCTACATGGTATGACTTCATGCACTCCCACATGAAATCTCTGCTTTTATATATATATATATATATATATATATTGATTAGCGTTGCATTTTGGTCCAATTTGGTCCATTTAGTTCATTCGGTTCATTTAATTTACTTTGGTCCATTACGTCCAATTCAGTCCCATTTGGGACATTTTGGGCTTAAACTGAATCTTTTGGCAAGTTGTTTTTTAATTTTTTTCGCTTAATTTTTTTTTCTTAATTTTTGGGTTGAAAACATTTATATATACTTGTACTTAGTGTAGATTTTTGCCCCTCCTCACATTAGAACGGTAAAACAAAGAACTATTTTCCTATTTTTACTGTACACAAACTATACCATGATATGAAAAAATAAATAAAAAAACACGTCTCACACTTAAGTAAGTCTATAAACACAACAAAATTTTTCAATATTTTCACAACACTCATGCTTTAGTTGGGATGGATTTTAAAATATTCTATTTTATTTTATTTTAACTTATGTGGGGGCCTAGTTCTAGCTGCCATATTGGGCCTTGGGTCTGTCCGAGGAAAGTTACCTCCTCGGATACATTGACCCCTCTCCGAGTCCGAGCCCACTGGTCAAAATGGGTACACGAAGAGCTCCAACAGCGGGCGTGCACTTCAGGGGCACAAGAGGAAATTTAGGCTGCTACCTCCACATTTAATGCGCAGCAGCTGCTTTTCTTGCCGCATTAATGTGGAGGAGACCCCCTGAACAGTGTTGTCTTGGCTATCGCAACTCACAAAAGCCAAGAGGGGTGTCTGATGGGACAGGTACTCAAGTATTGACTTTGATAGTCGACAGATGGAGGCTCAAGATCATTCAGAGATAGGGTATATAATGTAAGGAACCCCAATGCTAGAGTGGGGAGAAAAACTTGTATGAAGTGAAAAGTGAATAAAACAAAGAAAGGCTTTCTAGAATAAGAAGAAAAAGAGCATTTGCCTTAAAGGAACGTTGACAACCCCCATGGCGCCTGGCCTATTATTCTGCTCACGTTAGCCCAGCCTTCCAACCCACTTCTCTACAAATTTATTGTTGGAGTTCTTGGGCTTGAGCTCTTGCACCTCATTGGGCTTAGAACTCAAGAACAGGACCCCACAACTTATAATGTTCTAACTTTTCAATTCGTTGTAAAATATTGTAAAATTTTGTAATATTACTAAAACAACTGCTCCCACGTTTATCAATTAGCCTGACACTGAAATAAATGGCTACCAACTATCACCATTTATCTATATATATAATAATAGGTAAAGTAGAGAGAAAATTCAATTAAATTTTCAATTGAAATTCAATTAATGTCTAATTTTACGCCACGTGTCTCATCTAATCTAAATTTTAGAATTTTGTGCTAAGTGAATTAATTTAGATAAAAATTAAATTTCAATTAGAGTTTAATTTTGTTTCACGTGTCCTATCTAATTTTAAATTTTAAATTTTTATGCCAAATTAGTTAATTTAATGTAGAAAACGAGAAGTCCAATTTAATAAACCATAAAAAAATAATCATATATATAATATATAATTGTGATTATTTTTAAATGTACCCGTGCATATGCATGGGGTTACACACTAGTTTTAAGTTAAAGGCTGTGTACACTTTGACCAATATTCAAGGGTTTGTTTTTTTCTTTTTTCTCTTTTCTTATCCATATTCCTTCCTTTCATTTCAGGTACACCCGTGAAACTCAAATTCTGAAAAATAATGTCTTGAATGGTTACTAAACCAGTAAAGCATGTCTACTGATCTATCTACTAACTATATAAAAAGAGCCAATGGCTCTAGCTACAGGATTCTTGGTTTATTTAACTTTTTTTTTTTTTTTTTTTTGGTGACAAGCCAAAAAGGTGAGTTTAGGTGAAATTTTTTTTTTTTAATATTAAAAAAATGTTATGTCCACGATATTTTCACAATAAATCTTAAGTAGCAAGTTATTATTGAGTATTATTGGTGATAAAAAAATAATTTTAGTGGTGGGTTTATATTAGAATCATTAAAAATAAATGTATTGTATTGTGAAAATGTCATGATATTTTGTTGTTATCACAAAATTTTCATAACTATTGAAGTATAAGTTCCTTAAAGGTCAAAATAAGATAATTTTCTTGGGTTCATTTTTTTTTACACTGTTTAAGATTTAAAGTAAAAAAAAAAAAAAACAGTTTTACACCAAAAGTATATAAAAAAAAAAAAATTTGGGCCCTTTCAGTTTAAGGTAATTTTATTCCTCCCTAAACTCTAAAACTAAGGAAATACCCTTAACTGTTACTGTTTTAGTTAAACCATTTTGAAATCTTACGATTCTTAAAATATCCTATTGTAGAATGTTTAAAATACCCTTACTAAATTTTAATATCCCACAAATTTTTTTGTGTATTTTGATTTTTATGTGGTAGTCATACTTAAAAAGCTGAAATGGTGATATATGGTATTACCTAAAGAATGCTGATTGTCCTAGATTTAAATATTCTAGACTTAAAATTTTATCTAATTGAAACTTCAACGACACATGCTTTTGTTATCCTTTTTTTTTTTTTTTAATCTTCTTAGATAAAAGGGTGTTTATTAAAAACTAAGCTAGCTAAATATCATGACTAGACTCATAAAAGGTAAGATGATAAAAATGGAAGTATGAATAATAAAATCTTTATTTTAGATAATTGCAAGTATTTTACGAAGACCTTCAATTGTAGTATATGATATCATTCATTGTGAAAATTTATATATTGTGACAATGTCTTAGCAAAATCCAATTGCTTATTATCCGAAGTAGATGATATTCATTATCACTCTTAGAAGTTTTTAGTGAATGGATACTACTTTTAGCAAATAGGTTCTAAGAAACTATCACGACAAATAAATACTCATATATTAAAATAATTGCTCTAAGTTTAAATATATGGTTTCGTTTTACTTCAAATAGATGTTTTATCTTAATTTTTCCACTCAAAGGAGTACAACGTGTCTTGCACGTGCCACCCAAACTAGTTGGTCAAAGTGTACAAAGGCTTGAAAGGTCATAGTGTCCATAGTCTTGAACCTCACTTATATACCACACAAGACATTATTTTATTAATAATTATTATTATTATTTTATAATTATTAATAACATAATGTCTTGTATGGTACTAAAACGGTAAAGCATCCATTATCTTTTTCACCTCCATCTCTTACTTTTTTTTTTATAGTTTCAAAATTTGAGTTTTTACCACAAATCTAAATTTTAAATAATTAGAAGGACAAAGAAAGAAAGTTGAAAATTTATTTACTCAAATTATTATAAGGAATCAAATTAGATGTCTAAATTTTGCATATATAGATTAATCTCTTACTTTAATTGTTAGTAAGTATGAATTGGTTGTTTTACAATTGTTTAATTATTTAACAGCTGTTTAAATTTTAATACATTTTTTATGACAATTGCTGTTGTTTATAATTTTATTAGTAATATCGATTAATATTTTTAAGTTTTTTTTTTTTTTTTAATTATTGTCTTTTGATCTTGCTCCCTTAAACTGAAATTCTGACTCAACCACTGGTTGAAAAATATGAAATTTTATTCTATTTGGGTCAAAATATTTAGTTTTTGGTTAAAAATACAAATGAAAAATAGGCGTTAAAAATTAAAGATATAGGCCCTTAAAAAGCAACAAAAATGATAAACATGCACAAGATTACCTTAAATTCAAGTTTTATTAATATAGGCATTATACTTATATTTGGAAAGAAAAAAAAACAATTCTAAACTTTACACTACAACTTTGTTATTATGTATTGTAAATTTGATACTTAATAATTATAAGCATATTATAAATAAAATGTAGATTTTGTTATTTATATTTTCTAAATATAACATGCGAAAACTAAACTCATGTTTTTTTATAAAAAAAATATGTTATATATTTTAAAATTATATATAATTAGTTATAAACTTATAATTGTGGGGGTGAAAGGCCCAATATCAGGTAATGGGCCACGGCCCGTCCGAGGAGACATGTACATCCGAGGACAACAAATCTTGGGGAATGTGCCCAGCCTAATTTGATTCTAAAGTGCAAGTCACGCGTAAGGAAGACTTGTCCGAAGAGACTTGACTGTTCGGATTGTCAAAAGGTTGTTACAAATGGGTGCTCCAACATCAATCCTAGCTTTTCCGGAGAATCCCCTGATTTATATGGACAAAAAGAACAGGTGGCGAAGATCAGATATTAAGCAAAAGGCTGCTACCACCGCATTTATGATCCTGCAGCTAACATCATGGCCGCATTAATGGGAAAAGACACCTGAACAGTGACCTTCATCCTTTACAGCTGCCAGGAGAAGACTCCAGATGAAGGCTGATGAGACAAGTATCAAGAAAATCCCATCTAACTGGCACAGGGGAGAAGAGGGGCGTATAAATAGAACAAAAAAGGAACAAAGAGGGGAGGACCATCAGAAGAAGGAAAAGAGCAACAAAGAAAGAGGAAGAAAGAGAGAAGTGTTCATTGTATTAGTCTAAACATACTCCTCGGACTGTGCCGAGAAGAACCTTGTATCTACCTTGTATTTCATCAACGTAAATCTGATCATAATTATACTTGAGCCATCGACCCATACATATTCAATCAAGTATTCTCCAGCCCACTCTCTTTACAAATTTATTTCAAGGATATTGTACACAGCCTGGGCCTCACTCTGTTCTGTTCGTAGGCCCAACCCGTAGATTTGTGTCCTTACAATAATATATTCTATTATTTATTTTATAATTTTAAAATATATCAACTAATTTATGACGTTACCAATTTGACTATAGGAACTTCCCTTTTTTCAATTTTTTGACTAATTTGGTTTTCACAACCATGATTTCAAGTTTAACTTGTCTTAGATATTTTAAAAATAATAAATGATCCTTACAAAAATTCTTAGAATTAACAAAATATATAGAATAAACAAAATAAATAATTATATTTGAAGGCATTTAGATTTCTAGCTACTCAAAATAAAAGATAGTGGGTTTCAGTTAGTTCAACTAATAAAGTCTCTGAGAGTTAAGTAAGAGATCTAGGGTTCAATCCCCGCCTATATTAAAAACTGATAGATATCTTGATCTAATGATAAAGAGTTATCATCAAAAGAGACTCCTCCAATTTTCCCAATCATTTACACGCACTCGTTACACCTTGCCAAAAATACCTTTTTCAAAAATACATTTATATTAAGGGACTATTTTCAATTTGGTCCTCATATATATATATACACGTGTGTGTGTGTGTGTGTGTGGCAGACAGATCACAATGTTAGCGCTCTAACTTTCTCAATAAATATTAAAGGAGCAATATCAACACTTCGATGGCAAAAACAAAGACATCAGCATTTAAAATTATTTTTCCTTGTTTCTCAATATATATTTATATTTCCTTCGCTTTAACCAATTTTTATCCTATGCTATATTTTTATTTAAGGGCAAAGGATCTTCTTTCAAAGGTCCTCTAGATAAATTTTACCATCTTGCAAAAACGATAACCCTGAATTGGCTGATTTGCACTAATTGCACCGAGAGCATTTTGGAAATTGCTTGCCGTAACATCTTGTCCCAATGTCTCTATAGGCCAAAAACCATTGAAACTTAAGTTGATTATTCATAATAGCTGGTCTGTTGCTACCCTTACCCATGGACAGCATCCATGGGCAAAGCCCATTTTGACTTTAGCAGGCTGAGCTTTTTTGGGTTAGGCCTAATGGGCTACCGTGGGCTTTTCTAATTGGCTTTCCTTTCTTTCCTTTTAATTTTTTAATGAAAGAATCAAATTATTTATATTTATTTAATGGAAAAAATCAAATAATTTATAACTTATTAAATGTTTTCTATATATATATATATATATATATATGTGTGTGTGTAAAAAACATAATTTAGCATAATCACTTTAAGAGCATTTACATTGGGAATGTCATATGCCATATGTAGGCAAAATTTAGCAAAAAAGCCCAAAAAACCCCCCACATCCGGACTTGTAAACACCAAATATTGCAAAAAAAATCAATTGTGCTACAGTGCAATTCGAAAGGTAGAATTGCACTGTAGCTCAATTGTAATTAAAAAAAAAACTAATATTTTATTCTCTCTCAACTGTTCCCTGACTCTCCACTCCAAGTCTGTCTCCCATTAAAGCTCTCTTCTCACACAGTTTGAGTTCTCTCATCTCATCTCTCTCTCACCATCGCAACCACCAAGCTTCTCTCTCTCTCCGACCAAAGTTCATTGATGACGTCAAGGATATTGAGGCCAAATAACAATAGATCCATCATTATTTTCGGCGGCTTCACCCTGTATAAGCATACGTTGATGAGGGATAATGGACCCATCGCATCATAGATAGAATGGTTTTTCATTGATGTTCCAGACGCAGGCTCACATTGTCAAAAGCAATAGCTGAATTCACATGTTGTGTCTATCACTCTCTCTTCAAACCGAACTTCTCAAAGGTTTTTGGGTTTGGGTTGAGATTTTGTTTGCAAAATCTCAAAACAAAGCTCCGTCGATGTTGGGAGTTCTGTGCCCTCTCGGGGTTTTTTTTTTTTTTTTTTGACCAATGCATAAAGGAAGAGGTGAATATGGCTGAATTTGGTATGGGTTTGATATAGATAGTGGCTGAATTTTATCTTTGCTCTTTGTTTCTTTGTGAATATGGTTGAATTGGCATTGAAGAGAAAAAAAAAAAAAAATTCAAGGCTTTTTTCAAGTATTGGTGGGTGGTTGTTCTGGGTTTGGGTTGATAGTAGTTGGATGAAAAAGAGGGAAAGAGAACAGAGATGAAGAGATAAGAGAAATATTTTTTATATTATTTTATTGTGTAATTTATATTATTTTAATGTATTGTATTGTAAAATAAAAGTTGAGATGTTAAGAGTATTGTAAAATAGTATGGTATAATAAGATGGGATAGAATTCTCGTATGTAAATGCTCCAAGTATCCAAGTAAGTGCGTACTTTAAAAATATTAGTCTCTCATGTCCCAAGTTCAACGACCAACCACACATTATTATTTTGTTAAAAATTACAGGTTAATAGGGTAGGCTAATCACGCTAGCCCAATGGGTGCACATGGGCCCAAAACCAACCCTATGGCCTGCCCCACTGGGCTATCCACGGGACTCAATAGTATCAGGTTGGGCTAGCAAGTTACTGGGCCAGCCCAAGCCCCACCAAGGGATCTTTGGAACCCATTTTAATTTTCTCTTAAAAGGAATGACGAGGAGAAAGTGTTTCAAGGTAATAATCTGAAATGTGATTTACACCAAAAGAAAAAGCTGTAGAATTTTATCAGATCCAAGTGTGGACAATGGATTGAGAATGAGATCCATCAGCACTTGCTCACTTTCCCTCTCCCTAAACACCTGCCTTCTTTCATCTCCACTCCTTTAACGCTCTCGTTTAAGTTTCAAAGTCTTCCCCCAGAAGCCACAGAGAACCACCAAACAGTTTCAAATAACAAATGCGTCCTCAATCCTATGGTTCAAGCACAACCTCCAAATCTCACGCTCTCGTCTTTCCCTATGTCTTTGATCACCACATTCTTTTCCTTACAAGTTGATCTGATTTTTGAGGTGAAATCAAGGATTCATCTGGGTGATTATTGGATCTACAAAAATAAACGAGCCGATAAATTTAGATCTATTTGATTACCAAGAAAGTATAGGAAAGTTAAAATAAATAAATAAAAGCAAGAAATTGTTTAAAGAAAAAAAATATATTTTTAAATGCTGATGTAGCTCCCTTAATTGTTATTAAATAAGTTAGATGTGCCAGTAGTGAGATGTAGGGACCAAAAGTGATGACGATTTCAAAACTCAACAATGGTAATGGCTCCCAAAAAGTAAAATGGGACCAAATTGAAAAAAATCCTTGAACTAAAGGGACAAAAAGGTATTTTTGCCTTACACCTTTTACGTCGTAATTACTGTTAGTTGTGGTTATAGGACCATAAACACAAACAAATAATAGATAAAAGGAACAATAGTGAAGTACGAAAATTTCAACAGAATCCCCGGAGCTGCGGCAGCTCACCACCAAGGTGATGATTTATTACCACCTACTTGGTGAAACATACCACAGCCGAATAAATAGAGGTGGAACAAAATTGCAAGTACTCTTTAAGCATAATGAAGAACTGTACATCCATTGACAGCAGCGAAATACATTAAACAGAGATACTAGGCCTCGATTCATTTTTTGGCAAATTCAAAGATGGTAGCAAAAAAATAAACTTTGCTGAAGCAGAAAAAGAAATTGAACACTCTTAGCAAAGATGATCCATCTCACAAACTGCATGAAAAGGAGGAAATCATGTTTATACAATTCTCATAATTCTGTTCATCAGAATGGAGGCTTCCTATGGGCAACTAATGAAATGTGAATTCCAAACAACGAAAAATTCAACAACCATGGCTACCATATTTGAAGCAGTAGATATAATCTTACAAAACCAAACTCTAAAAATACTGCATAATTTAACAAGGGAAAAACTGATAAATAGGTAATTAAATATCCAACCCCCTGTTTATGCAATAATTATCTTTTAAACAATACTTAAAGAGGAGACAAAGAGAGAAGGGACATTTTTGCCAACACAAAATTACAATGGCTATCTCAGAACTTGGTTAAACTTATATCCCAGGTCAAAGGGAAAAATTGTGAGATTGGTTAAGCTTATGTCCCTTCTAAACTAGGGTATGCAATTTGGACAATCAAATTGGGTAAAGTCAGATCTTGGGAGGAATAGACCCACCGCCATCAGTTTTTGAAGGGAGGCCTGCCGTATACCTACGAAGTCATCGGATCGGGCGGTGGGCAGATTGGGAGGGTCGGGCGGGCAGGTGGCTTGGACAGCCCTAAGTGAAACAAAGACCAAAACTAGAAATCAGTAGAACAAAGATCAAGTCCCGACTAGGAGTTTTGGTTGTGGAGGCGTCCAATCATGTCCAAGGAGTCGATGATGGGTTTCTTCACCCATAGATCATCGCTTTGAATTTCTAGATTTTTGTACCGAGTTATTTTTGGATTTATTGTGATTTAGAATGTAAAATCTAGTTATTGATTTTGCTAGTGGGTGTTTTAATATCTGTGTATTAGGATTTTTGCTGTTGTAAAAGTGAGATTGAGTTATGTGGCTAGAGTTCGGCAGTGGTAAAGTGGATATCACTTTGTGAGGCCTCCTAGTTATGTTCTAACCTGAAACAATTATAACATATTCAAATGGTGTTGATTTTCTACGAAGCTATCACGGGCTTGAAAGTCAATGTTGGCAAGAGTGAGATTGTTTCAAAAGGTAAGGTAAGGAATCTGAATGCTCTGGCTAGTGTTTTTTGTCGTAAAATTGGCAGCCTGCCCATGGCTTACTTGGGTATGCCTCCTAGGGCTCATTTAAGGCCTTCTCGATATGGAACCCTATCATATAAATACTGGAGAAGAGTCTTGAAAACATTTATATTTGTCAAAAGTTGGCAAACTGACTTTATTAAGAAGTACTCTCTCGAGTCTTCCAACCTATTATTTATCCTTGCTTACCATTTCTCAATCTATGGCGACTAGATTAGAAATTATTCAAAGGAATTTCCTATTGGGGAACATCTGAGGATGAATTCAAATATCCTTTAGTCGCATGGAAAAACAAACTAAAGGTTTGTTTGCTAGTAGAGGCAAGTGGTTTGGGGATCCGGAGGATTGGGTTGTTTAACCAAGCCTTGCTTGGAAAATGATTATGGTATTTTGGGATTGAAGTCAATTTCTTATGGCATCAGGTAATAGTGAAATTAGAAGGAGATGGTGCACTAGAATTGTTAGGACACATGGCTGTGGGATGTGGAAGAATATTAGGGCACGTGCAAAGAGTTTAGAAACTCTCTCTGGATGTATTGTATGTGGTGGGAGCGGGTCATCATATTTGGTTTTGGTACAATCCTTGGAGTGGGCACCCTCCTCTAAAGGATCTTTATCCCAACCTTTTTGCTTGCTCTGTTCTAAAAATGCTTGGATTTCTTATTTGATTATTTCTTCATCAGAAGGGGGAGGTAGAAGCTGGAGCATACATTTCTACAGAGCTTTTCATGACTGTGTTGGAGGAAGTGTATACTTTCTTTGAGTTTCTTTATTCCAAATGCCAAGCGGTGAGAGTGATAATAATTTGACTTGACAATTGTCATGGAATGGTGTTTTTGATGTGAACTCTTATTATAACTCTGTCTGGTCCCCATATTGCTTCTTTCCCTTGGAAGAACATTTGGTGTGTGATAAGGGTAATTTTGCAATATTGATGTTCACCCATGATAATGCTAAAGGCAACGGTCCTAATAAACTCGTTAGCTTTACTCATGAGAGAACAACAGTGTAAAGTCTACGGCTCTACCCCAAAGCTGACGAGGGCACCTTGGATGACGAAACAGGAAGCTGACAGGAAAAAGCTAAAGAGGATACATAAAGCTTTGATGGGTTTGACATGGCCTTACGTGGTCTCCACACGTGTATATAAGGAAACATCTTGTACCCCACGCTTAACCCTAATCAGAAGGAGTCCTATAAGGAAAAGATCCCGTAAAATAAGCGAGTTAAAGAGGATCTCTTCTACAAGGAAAGAACTTCTAAACCAAGGAACGAATGCTAGCCCCAGGCTACTATAAAAACCCCAAGACCCTCACAAACCAAGGTACGCATAATTCACCCCAGCTCTGGCACTCTAGAGCTGTGAGCATTCTCTGACTTAACCTTCGGAGGGTCTTTGGCTAGTACCACACCGATACTCTCCTAAGGTCTTGTTCTGTGTTGCGCAAGTGTTGTTTCGAGCGCGTGAGGATCATGTGGCTCATTGACAATTTTCGGCTTCATCAGTGTGTAAAGGTACCTAAAAGGGTGTCTTTCTTTATATAGAAAATAGCTTGGGGTAGGATTCTCACCATTGATAATCTTGTTAAAAAAGGATTGCTCTTAGTTAATTGGTGTTGCTTGTGTCGTTGTGATGGGGAAACTGTGGATCATCTTCTGCTCCATTGCGAGTTTGCTCATGTGTTGTGGAGTGAAGTTATCCTGATGTTTGGGGTTCAATGGGTGATGCCAAAGACAATCACATCTCTTCTATTTGCATGGAGGAATTGGTTGGGAAACATTCTTCAAATATTTGGAATTTGGTACTAGCTATTCTAATGTGGTTAATTTGGCAGAAGCACAATACTCATACAGTTGAAGATATGAAGATATGAGAGACCTTTAGATCTTTTGAAATCTTTGCTAATTGGGACTTTGTTTGCGTTGTCTTGAATTTGGGGTTTTACACAATGTAGTTCCATTTTTTATTTCCATCTTTCTATTAGAATTTCTTATCGATTTGCTTGTAATTGCTTCAAGTGCTTTGTGTTCTTCATTGTGAACACAAAGTATTTTTTTTTCTTCAATAAAACTTCTATTACTTATCAACCAAAAAATAATAATAATAATAATAATAATAATAAATAATAAAAGTGAGTTCTTGGTTTTCCAAAACATGAAAGAGCTTTTTTCGTTTTTTTTTTTTTTATTTTCTTTGTATTCTTCCAATTATGAACAAACAAAATAATTTTAAAAATGATTTTAAAAAAATTAATTTATGGATTTTTTTTTTAATTTTACAAAATTCCAAAAAAATAAATAAAAACACAAAACTACATCATTTTTTGGTAGTTAACGAAACCCACATAACGGAATTAGACAGAAGGACTAAATTGAAAAAAGTTAAAAGTCAGATAATTAAATTGAATTTTAGAAGTTAGCGTGTCATTCGTAATTTAGCAAAAAAAATTTTAACTTGTGGAAAAAAATGGTAAAGGGGGATTGGCTTTTATTGGAATGAAGCTCAAACATAAATAATATATTAAAATAATTAGGAAGAGGCAAGTGCCACAAAACACAAGTATAGCAAACTAACCTAAACGAGCTGTACTTAACCATAACCATAAAACAGTGCAAACACTAACCTTCCCACAATTTACATGTAATCCAAACTAAACCATGAAGAAAGAACCAATAGTAGTTTGGCGAAGAACCTTTGAACTCCGATCAAGGCCATGGGAAGCAACCTATCAAGCAAAATATCCATGACAGAGAGAAAAATAAATAAATGAAAGAAATTTGAACAGAAGGCACCCCTCTCCCCCAAACCCCACCCCACCCCACCCCACCCCCCTTCCCGCCCCCAACCCCCCAAAAAAAAAAATTGTAAACATAAAATTAAAAGCTTAAGTAACTAAGTCTTTATGCTCGGTACTTGCACCATTGTTGGAAATGTCATAGATATAAAACAACACAAAAGATTCTTTCCCAACCTTAAATGAGGATTTTTAAATTGAGAGAGAGAGAGAGAGAGAGAGAGAATTTCTTTCTTCACCATATAAGTTAGAGCAGCATAGCGTTCCTCGTTCAAATATAACGGCTTCCCTCTATGCATTTGAACATCCTGCAATATGGAAAATTTAAAATTATAAGAGAAGCACGCATAAGTAGCATAAAACCTCTAAATATAATTTCATACACGCATAAAAGGCCCAATTTAAAACAAAAGTAGCAGAAGGCTACAAAACTTCAAACAACTAGACAAGAACTTCATTTTTCAGCAGTAGTATCTAAGACCCCTGGAAATCTTGACTAAGTAAATATTCAATACAAATATTGCAGAATTTTCATGAAATTAGGAAAATGTCTAAGACCCCTGGAAATCCTGACTAAGTAAATTGATATTCAATACAAATATTGCTGAATTTTCATGAAATTAGGAAAATGTCTAACAGTTATATATCTTTCCATGGGCAAGCAACTAAATTGGTTTGAAATCAGCAAGTGAATTTTAAAGAATAAATCAAAACCGCATAGGTAGATAAGTTTTAAAACTTTCACATCCAATCAAAAGGGAGTATTATTGTTATGAAGACTCTTTTGGTTAGGACTTAAAACCAAAAAAAAAAAAAATTTGAGGTAGAAAAATGAAGACTTAGAACCCAAAAAAATACCTTTTGAGGTAGAAAAATGAGCAGAAGAAACCTAAAGTTTTATTTAGTACGTCAAAACAGAAAGAAAGCAACAGAAGCAAGACGTATATACCTCTTCACCAAAATCATCCAAGTAGGGTGATGGCCAAGGAGCCTGACGTGCAGATCTCTGTAGCAGGATTGTTGTTCTCTAGCATAACAAAGAGTATCATTTATCAGTTGCCAGAGAGAAGAAAAGGAAAAAAACAAACAACAAACAAACCACCCTCTTAAATAAGAGAGAACTCAAAATGAAATAAAACATAAGAGAAACAATTTAGGAGTCCCGAAACAAACTATGTTGATGCATATAAAGCATACTCTGATCAAAAGGAACACTCCAGTGCCAGCACCACAGGCCATTGCATGAGTTTGGCATCCACTTTGGCTTCAGAAGAAATAAACAAATTATCAAATTTCCAGTTAGTAGTTGAAACATAAGCATCTAAACAACTTGAGATTAAATCAAAAACATGAACTGTGAAAAAGTTTGATTTGATGTCCTGTGACATTGAGATCAGAAGTGTGTGCATGTGCACTTTTGAGAAACATTATAGGTAACAGTGACTGCAAGGATGGGTGGAACAAGAACCTGCAGCATGTCTTCCAACTTGGAGAGCATAATCTACCACACAGGAGGCATAATGCAGGCTCATCAAGGACAGATTTGCAGTCAGGGCAACGCTGTTTTATGAACCTGATAAGGCAGAAATATTTTATAATGTAGATTTTCTAGAAAAAAAAGTACCTTAAGTACTCACATCTGACGTGGAACAGTAAAACAAACCTCTGCAAGATTTCCTGGTAAACATGGGGAAGATGCATTAACTTAAAGGGAACTGCAGGTGTTATGTGCATGACACGTCCAAAATTACGAACTTCAAACTCCTTGCGGAAGTGATGGAACCATTTCAAAACAAGAGACCGCACACCTTCACTCTTCAGAACAACATCCAGTGAGGGAATCATAAACATGGTTTCTAACTGTTGAACTTCATTGAGCTCGACAAGAGAAGAACCATCAGTGATATCCATCATATCATTGATGGCAAGAGATGATCTATCAAACATATTATCCCTCTCACAGAATGGTGCTGGTGCAGAAGAATTAAGTAGTTTCCACAGCAATACACACCTCCGCAAATAAGGGAAACTCAAGCTACGAATTGTATCCTTCATATTACTTGAAGGGCCAACATAGTTTGAAACAAAATATTGTTGGACATGTCCAAAGTCCCCTAAAACTTTGGAAATGTCAGAAATCAAGGAATCATTAATTCCTGGTTCATTCAACTTGCCTTGATTTATTCCACAATATGTAATTATAGCCTGCATTTCAATTATCAGGATCAGGAACTACTAATGGAAAATTGAAATTGCTGATGTAAAAAATTAAGTGGCATTGACACACCTGCGCTACAGAGACAACATAGAAGACATGCACAAGGGATAGAAAGGATTCTTCGCATGATAAAAATGGGTATGGAAGACAAAACAGAACCCACATCAATGATGAGAAAGGGTCACGAGAAAGGACAGGATCAGAAGCTCGATTCCAAAATTGAATATCAGAATTTGATTCTTTCATTGCAACTTGATTCAAGATACGCATCATATTACCTGTGAAGCATAGCAACGGTAATACCACTTATAAAGTGTATAAAATCTATCAAAAGGTATCATAAAGAATTGACAATCAACTTCCAAGAAAGTGAAAATAAATAAATTCTCTGGGCATGCATTATGTCAACAGATCATGAAGTGCCACCCTTTTTCAAGCAAATTGTTTCATTAATTACAAAGAAAAAGAACCATGTTAACAGCCGCAATGCTCATCTTGGACGTACTTTTTTTTGATTTTTTTTTTTGGGGGGGGGGGGGGGGGTTGTTGGGGGCAGGGGGCTAAGGCAAATGTTTTTTACCTTTTTTTTTTTTTTTGGATAGGTAAATAGATGTTTTATTGCAAAGAGCCTTCTTAAAGTAAAAATGACAAAATTTCTGCAGAAACAAAGGGCATATTACTGTTTTTACCAGCTCATGATTGTAGCTAAGGCCATAAAGCAAGTTGCCTAATCATATAAAGCAACACAACACACTGGCTTTCATTCAATCAGCCTCATTTATGTAAATCCATTTTAAAGCCTATTCTAAAAAAGCCAACCAGCTACTGTATCACCCCTTTAAAGAGGGTATGCTAATTCAAGGTGAGAGATTGCAGCAAGGACCACTCTTTTTTCCTCACAAATGTTTCACTCCCTTAGTGTGAGATGATATTTTATGACTTCCGGATTTTTTTCATTTGAACCATCTCCATCTTCATGATTCAGAAGAGCTAACAATCCTGGGTCTTGTATCGTGTGCGGCCTATTTCCTTCTAAGGAAGAGACTTCCTTGAGCACTGCAGCAGTAGCTGGGAGTATGTTAATCATCATAAACAAGTAGCCTTGACACATTCGACAACAAAGCCATGGCATCATTCAACATGTGTGAAATTAATGCTTGGGTATTAGAATTAGCTTTGTCCCCTTAAAGATAGGGATAACTCCTATTGATGAAAAGATGAGAGTAATTTGAGATGGTTTGGTCATGTCCAGAGGAAAACGATTAAAATGCACTGGTAAGAAAGAGTTGATCCAAGCTAAGGGAATTAAAAAAGGTAGAGGAAGATCCAAATTAACTTGATACTAATAATACTTAGGATTTATTGTATAAAAGGATGTTTTATATTTTTGAGATGGATCACCTAGGACAGGGAGTCAGTTAGACTGACAGAGGAAGACCCAAATTAACATTAGTATAAGTAATAAAAAAGGACTCCACAATTAAGGAAGTAATAGTGAATATGACCTCAAATATAATAGAATAGGGAAAAAAGTATACATGTTGCCAAACCTAACTAATCTGTTTAGGATTCATAGCCAAACTCCAAAAATTTGGGATTAAGTGATGCAGGAGCATCTACATCATGACATTCTCATTTGCATGGATCAGTTAGAATTTAGGCATGTTAATTGTTGCATTCAAATTGTAATTGATTGTAACTCTTAGGTACATGTGGGTGAGCTGGCATTTAGTTAGAATCAGCTAAGCTTCAGTTTGTTGTAAGTTTGAGGTAGTTGCAGCTGTAACTAACTCTTTTGCAGAAGCTAATTACAGTTCCAACAATCAAGCAAAGCCTGGCAACTTGAATTAGTTAGTATAAATAGTGTTAGTAATGATTTGTAATTCAGACTTGATAAATGAGAATTTTACTCAGCTTCGAATGCTAAATTTCAAAGAAATACTCTCTGCGCAGAGGTGTGTCCACCTATAAGCCACTCTAATCAACTCTCACTTCTTTCTAAATCCAAGCCTAAACACAAAGCCCTTATCTACGTGCATCGTTAAGGCTTGTTGTATTAGAATTAGCTTTGGGGCACCTATTATATATCCTCAGTGGTTTAAATGTCAGGAAATTCTGAAATTTTCTGGTTTCTTTACAGGGGATGTACTAGTACTCTATTGGGTCTTATTTTGAGTTTTATTAAATAAATGGGTTTTTATTTGTTAGATTAGCTATTTAGTTTGGGCTTAGTAGTAAAAGACCAAGGAGACCAAGTCTTATTAAGGTTCAAGAAGTCCAAGTTCTATACGTGTGCCGCCTATATATATATATATACACACACACACACACACACACATATATATATATGGATCTAAGGGTTTCTATTGGAGTAATAACACATTTATGAAGAATTCAGTAACTATTCCTCTTGAGGATTGTGTAATGCAACCCTTTCCAATTCCAAGGTGTGATGCTTAAAAACCCTAGTTCGTTCTATTTTTCATTGAAATTTCTAGTGAGCTCTCACCAAATTTTCAACCAAGATTAGATCTGGATTTGCATCTATTCATACCCTAAAATTTTAACCCTTGAAAACCTAAAACACCCATGCATCAAATAGCTCTCCAGAATCCTCAAAACACCATTCCTAGGTACTGTTCATAGTCCTGGAACAGTCCTAAATCCTATAACAAGTTGCTTCCAGAACTTATAATTAAATTTGGGCAGTGGCTGGATGGAGAAAGGCCAATCCCCACATCTCCCCACACCCCCCCCCCCAGTCTTTACTTTCTTGCCTACTCTGCAAACAAGAGAAAAAAGCAATTTACTCCATTTCCCTTTCATCTTTATCCATCCTCCCTCTTCTCAATACAAAACACACTGTGCACATGTTCTATGCCTGCCCTAATAAGTAACAAATGCAAATATAAACTCCCTAGAAAGCTCAAAAAAAACATACAAAAGGAATTTTAACTCTCAAGGATAAGCAAGGGCACAGATGTAACAACTGTACCTTGTCCAAACGTGCCACTTCCATAACGTACAGATATACCGGAGCAAATAGACTCTGCAAAAAGCTGAGTGCCTATAAATCTTTGAAGCACGTGAATAGTATTCTTACTTCGGGTATTTTGGACAATTTTTAGCAACAACGACAACATAAATCCTGTAGAAGATTTTAGTTCCCCATATATGGCACTTATACCATAATTTGGAGTCATTTGATTCCTTCCACATCGTGCAGCAATCTCCGTTGATATCAGGGAGTATTTAAGTGAATCCCACATAAGCATTGAGTGGCTTACCCTCGAAGACTCTGGCAACTTATCCTGTTTGTTTGGATAAAAGATTTTTGAGAGCACCCAACAAACAGGCTCAAGATTTGGCAGCACCCTTCCATTTCTCCGCTGGGTGAAAACTTTAAGAGTTTCACCCCTCTCAACCATATTGGCTGCAGATTGCAAGAGAGCCAAGGCTTGCTGAATGCGAAGAGAACCAATTTCTTCAGATGATGAGGTTGCAGGTCCAGCAGCAAGTGAGGAACTCAAAGTTGCACTTACAGGCTGCTTCTGAACTTCTTTAAAATCGGCAGGTAAAGCAGGCAAGACAGAATTTACAAGTCGGCGGCATACAGGGCAGAGGAACTCCCCCTGAAAAAAAAGTACATGGCAGATAAAAATGAGAAATAATAACCCATTTCCATTAACTACAGAGAATTAAAGACAGGAGGATTTACCTGTTCTGGATCCACGATATGCCCTCCTTCAAAAACAATTCTTCTGACATATCTGGGTTAACAATATCAGAACATATCTTAGATATTTAAATAAACAAACGCATTAAAGTCTCTTCTTCACAACACATAGGATGCAATAACCCTATAGATATCATTTCAATTTGTTTCAACATATCTACAGAATCACCAAAGATTTGGCATATTTCAATTTTCAACTTCCCTCTTTCAAAGACAAGATATCCAGAGTTCAGACAAAAAGCAATCAGGAAGATCCATAATTCCAAATAGTAACAATAGTTGAATTTCCAATTTCCAGGGGCTTACCTCTCCTTCACTGAAGATAAATAGCGATCAAGACATCCCTGATGCACAGCATGCCCACAGGAAGAAAGATGAACTCCATCACAATCTGTAGGTCCAAATCCATCATATGCTAGACACTTTGAAGTAGATTCTACAGGAGACTTATCCTTCTGAGCATCTTCAGACACTGAAGGACTTTCTTTTGTCTCTTTCGAAAGAGCAGCTATGTAATTTTTAAGCAAGACAGATTCAGCAACTCTGCTTCTTTCTAAGCCCCCTTCAGAAGTAGAAGGTTTATTGTCCTCCATAAAATTTGAATCCAGAATATTATCATGCACTTCTTTTCGTATGGAGATGTACATATCTTGTTCCAATGTCTCAAAAGAGTCGACTTCCTCAGGTTTCCCATAATAAGAAAATCCATCATCTGCATTCTGAACCAACTGTGCTGATGGGGAAGATGAAATCAAACCTGAACCATCTGAGGATGTGCTTATTCCAGAGTCATTAGTCACCTTGTCTGTGGCAATAGAAGCATGCTCCTTCTCTGACTGGTGAAATTGTTCCCATGATGGGGGACCTCTGTCAATAAAACTCACAAGCCTAGATTTCTTGTTCCAAGAACAAACAATATATCATCAATTCTTTACTCAAGATGTGAACAATATACATCAGCTCATATAGAGATATTATTCAAACCTAGTAGGGAACAGAAATAAGAAGAGACACGAAAGAGTTGCTAACCTGAAGAAGAATCAAGAATGATATGGGATTTTTGGAGTTGGGATCATGACAAAGAGAGCAAACAACTTGTGCAGACTCATCTGAATCATCTCTAAGATCAGAGCTACTTAATTCTTGTCCAGATTTTGAACTTTCATCCACAGCAGAATCAATGCTTGCCAAAAACTTAGATTGCTCAGCTCTCATTTTTTCCTGCGTGACAAACCCAGTAAGTTAACTCTTATCAGGGCAACACTTTATTTAGTGCAACCAAAGAATAACTGATACAGTCAGATCAGGGTAGGTTCAGTTTTTCTACATAAAAAAGGTACAAGAATTGTTGAGCAAAGTGTGACCGACCTAGGGTCAGCACAATAAGTGATATACTCAGGTGAACAGATAACAATATACACAATCACCTTTTACATCCAGGAAATTAGCCAATCAACAAAGTACAAAACAAGGACTTCTCCTACTAAATAAGGTATTCAAATCAAGCATCTCTGGCTAAACATGGGCACACACTTTAGTTTACCATGTTTCTGGCGAAGTTGCAGGAACAAATGTGCACAGAAGTAATAGAATGAATCTCACCAAAATAGCTGCCTGTCTCTCTCGTGCTTTTGCCTTGCGTTTCTCACCATCAGAAGCTGACCCTGGGATATTGGCATCACTACTAAAATTGGAATGTGTTTGATAACTGACCACTTCAGGTGCAAGTTGTTGCAATTTGGCCATACATCCAGAATCAATATCAGCAAACTTCTTCAATATACTTTCAATCAGAGAAGAAAGGTTGCAACTGCCTGAGTCTGAAAAGTTGTCTGCGTTTTCTTTCTTCTGCATCCTCATCAAAAAAACAAGAAGTGACAACAAGCTTTGTTTACCAGCATCATAATCTAATCTCTCCCAGATTTCTTCGCCAGCATAAGCTAGGATGGGAACCAAATCTCCAGTAGAACATGACTGATCACTAGATTCTCTCTGCTGATAACAGATGTCTAATGCTAATGATAGTAAATGCAATGCAGTAAGCAGAACACCATCAGGAGCACGTGATTCAGCCCATTTATCAGTGAAAACAGCATAAAATAGCACTGCATGGATAATTTCAAGGACCACCTTACAAGTGGCTACTTTAGCTACCTCTTTGAGTGGAGGATAAATCTTAGTCCACCTGGGCAACTGACTGGTAAATGCAGAGACACTACAGAAGCGAAAGTATCTTTCTTCCGCACCTTGCAAATCCCGTGAGTTCCAACGAGGGTGGTATAAATCCAGTTCTTTCCAATATGTCCACCGCAGTGAGTACATACCCTGAGATACAAAAAATATCAGGACTAGTGCATGTCAACTTAGGAAAACTAACAGGTAGTTTAGGTACTAAGGAAAACCTGATTAAACCCAGATGGTCTGGAATATGTAGCAATGGTATCCAAAATTTCCTGAAGCTGGTTAAACTTAGAGAGGTCACGGGGGAGAGATTTCACCAATTGACTACGAGTGGCATCTCCAATGGCCAACTTACAAATTAACTCCCTTTTCAAACTTTCAGCAGTAGTTAGCCCAGAAAATCTCCTTTCTTTAACTATCTGTATAACAAGAGTGAGCATTTCCTGCACCAGAACTGGTTCATACCTGAAAACAAGTGTTCTTTAAGAAAAGATAAAGAAATGCTACTGAATCAGATATAAACTCTACTGAATCAGATATCAACTCAGTCTTCGTATGACGCAACCTCTGAAGGTAACATCAAAAGGCTACACTCATGAGGAAAACTTCAAGATGATATTAAGAAAGAATACTATTAACCCAAATGTAAGAATATTGGGTAAACTGACCAATACCACTCTGTTGACTTCAACACATAATAGAAAAATATCTCCAAGGGAAACATTACAGGGGATATCTATATTTCACTAAAAGGTGCATGAACTGATGGTTCTAATAGACAATAGTCAGTCCATTAAAAGAAACATAGAACAAGACATAAAGTAACAAGCTTGACAGCTAAAAATTGTAATATCAGATAGAAATTAAAAAATCAAGCACATACTCGTTAGACCGTTCAAGATTCAGAGAAAGGTACTCTGACAGCCCAAAGCGTTCTAGAATTCTATTGACAAATAAGTCAGGTGGGGCCAACGCAGCACAGCACTGTAGCAGAAATAGATCAAGCTCTAATCCCTGCTCAGACCTGTAGCAAGAAATTATCAAAAACAAAAGACACAATCAAACCCTGCCTCTCTTCCCAAGGAAAAAGAATATGCAAAAAAAAACTTATATTCACATGAATACATTTATCACATTGCATGATTTACTAACCACCGAACTGACCGATACCATTCCCAAGATAATAGGGCAGCATCACCATTCTTTCTCCACATTCCAGCATGAACCTCAGCACAAAAGACCCTAACCCGTAAAGGATGCTCCATTACAAAGGCAGAAAACCCAAATGGGTGGCAGCCCCCAAGAACATGTGCAAAGAAGTCAATGCAGCTTGTCGATAACAAATTAGCAGAACTACCAATAGTCACATTTGTCACCGCAGATTCACCAAAACATCTTCTCAATGCTTTCTGCAAAAGCAAGGAAAGCAACCGATGCAATGGAATATGAACAGAGATCTCCTGTGAACTAACATCATAAATTATGTTTGGCCAATCAGACGAACTCAGAACACGTAGTACATCTATATCCATCGTATCTGCTTCCATCAGAATGTCATTAGAACTGGCAGAGTTACAGGCTACAGTATCCCTTTTACCATTCTCCGAGTCAAAATCCATATCACCACAGTGGACATGAGAAGAATATTGCCTACCATGATCTTCACTTGAACTGGCAAGTCTGCCAAAAATATATTTGCCTTTTTTAATCTTAGATAATGTTTCCTTAAATGCCGAAAAATTACTACCAGGGTTACTGCTAGTATTTGGAGAAAATAGGTTAAGAGCAGCTCCAGATGTGTTATCAACTCCCAGCCAATTCTCAATAGCCTTCAGACACTCATTTATTAACCACTTGACAGGTGGTGGAATTAAGAGACAAAAATCAGTATCAGATTTAACTTCAGCGAGCTTTGATGTACGTGTTAAGGCACTACATGCAGAGCTTTCCTGGGATAAGTGTCCTACTTTTGCATGTCTTAGGTTATCTCCATCACCCATATCTTGATTGCATGTGCTAGAAAAAATTTCATCCATCTCTTTGCTACTAGAGACTGAAAATGCCCCATCCACAAAGATAGAATGGATATTAGCAATAGCATGACATAAAGCAAAAGGCAAAAGCATATTCTCATTATCTTCTTCTATATGGAGGCCTGTTTCTCTCTTTTGAGGGTTCATCCCTTGCACAAAAGCCAAAAGTTTCATCCAAGTTCTTGATATATCTTTCTGGTCATGGGTTACATATTTGGACACTATAGCATGGCTCATAACAAAACGAATATCTTCTACCACACGAATGGTAGTGTCATACAAATTTGCCCACTTAGCAATCTGCAAAGGAATAAGTCATCAACAATCTTTTTGAAATAAAGCGGAAAAGAAAGGGAAAATCTCTATCCCCTAAAAATAAAATAGGATGGATTTTAAAACCATGTAAAACAATTTATGTTGTTTGTTTTGAAGAGAGATAATTATCAATTAATTAATCTAGAAATATTTTCTAAAGCAATATTTATTTCCATGCATGTTTTAACAGATATCATTAATTCCATCATGATGATAGAAACCTACCACTTGTAAAGGAGAAACAAAAAACATGTATTACCTGCAAACGGCCATCTTCACCAGCACATGCAGCAAAAATGTCTCCCATACATCCCAACAGCATAACAAGTAGGTTCATTTCCTTTACAAGGCGCGGTGTCAGAGTTGGTACAGTAAAGATTTGCACAGAGAATGTAGATTGTAGTGAATAATTCTTGGAGCCATTATCATTGCCCCTTTTTATGGCTTCATTTACAACAGTTGGATAGTAGCTTAAAAATACTTTAGCAAACTCGTACTTGAAGAAAGGATCTCCAAGCAGTTTCAAAAGCAAGTCATAGAGTTTCTTCACTATGTCATCTTTCAAAAACCTCTCTGCTCTCACCAGAATCTGCAATAAATCAAGTGACGAACAGACCATCCTGGAAACAAAACTGAGCAAACTCTCACTGTACTTGCAGAACTCTAAAAGCATCTCCACCACCACAAATGTTAGTTCATTTGCCACCTTCATTTGCTCTGAAATACGATCACCTGCTCTAGGATTTTCTTGAGACATAGTTTCTGCAACGAATAACTTCTTGTTCCAACGAATAAAAAGAGCATTAAGGATGGGCCCCACAGAGTTTGCAACCTCCTCTGGAAGGGGTTGTATTTGTTCTGCACCCTTATGCTTTGAGCAGAAGCCCTCACGTTTCCATGCCGTAACATCCCCACAATCACAACAACCACCACCCGTATAAATAATAGAATAATCATGGCCAGTGTGGTCCCCATTCTGAAAACAAGGAACACAGATTGCACATGTTGGGTCATGTTCACAGGTCCGACACCTATATGCTACATCATTATTTCCCCAAACAGCACCACAAACACCACGTTGCCCAGAACTCATTTTGGAGAGGTTCTTTAGGGCACTAGCTGGTTCACCCTCAAACATCAACCATTGTAACCACAACATGCTCTCTCGAAATCGTCTTTTCATGCTAATGGAGGGTCTTTTAGAACCTGACTTAGCATCCCGGAGTGCTCCCCCCACTTCCTCATCAGTAGGCAATATAGCAGATACAAGCTCTAACATTCGAGACTTGTCATCCTTGACAAACGCAACTAAACTAGGTTGATCAGATACCACTTCAGGAACTCCAATCAGAGCAAGCCTCTGGTTTCAAATGAATATACAAAATGTGCAACTATAAGACCTATAAACCCAAATTTTACAAATAACAACAAGAACACACACATGCATACTAAACTTCCTTAGTAAGGTTCTAAACTTAAACATTTACAGCAAAACATTCACCAAAGTAAGAAAAACTATTTGCAAGCAGAAGTTTTACAAACCAATATATATATATATATATAGGAATCTTTTTTGATAATGTACGGAACCTTTCTCGTGTAAAGCCTACAAGCAACTGACCCCATCTGCCAAAACCAGTTGCCGTGTAAGACACTTCATTTGGGGTGTCATATCCGTGTCAGACAAGGAACGCATTTGGGACACTTCTGCACACGTGTCCTAGCCATGTCCTTTGTTATTTTTTGTTTTTAGAAATTGCAGGACAGGGCCAGACATTGGAGGGACACTAATCTTTTATTTCTTTTTAGTTTCAATCTTGAACACTTACCTAGTTATCTTTTTTTTACTCTTTTTAAATCTTATTCTTGATTTGTATTCTAATTTGTAAACATCATTTATTAGTCATGAATTCCAATTACCCATTATTGCTCTGATATATGTTTAACATTATATATGAAAAAAATAAATGCTTAACAATATTTATAAATATAAATAAAAACATAGTTAATAACTAATTAATATACAAATCCCCGCCTTATCGTGTCCTAATTTTTCAAAGATTATCATGTGCGGTGTTGGTGTCGGTGTCGGTTCCGTGTCCGTGTTTCCTAGCGTGTAATTCATCCCTGACGGGCTAAGCGGATTATGTTGATGCCAAAGGAGCAACATTGAGGAACGCATTATAATCAAATTATGGTATAAACCCTATCTCCCACGTATTTGAAACTAAATTAAAATTCCAATATGCAAAGCATCAAGAATTTAAATTCAATTCTTTGACAAGAATACAAGTGTGTTCAATTTATGAGGAAAAGCAAACCACTAAAAAAGGGATTCAGAATTCAGAAATGAAAAAAAGGAGTACCCGTAGGATTTGATCAGGGGGCTTGAGAGTGTTGGTTTCGAAAGAGGAATCGATGTCCATGTTATCCATGGTGGAAGCGGAAGCGGAAGCGGAAGCGGAAGATGAGCGGCGCCAGTAGCGCGCCAGCCAATCGGTGCAACAGAAACACCGGGTGAACCCTGATCGAGATTCAGGGCTGTTGCTCCCCAGCTTTTTATTTTTATATACTACCCAACAACTACTACTACGATTGCGTTTTCTTTTCTCTAACTCCAAACAAACTCGATTCGATTGTTGCTTGCGGTTCTTCTCTTCGAAACCCTAATAAATTATTAATAATGAATTAATTATAAATAACAATAAAAAAAAATATTATATATTCCTTTCTTTTTTATTGTAGTTCTATAGAGACTGTGACATATTCTGTATTCGAGTTTTATAGCCCACCTCTCTCTCTCTCTCTCTCTCTCTCTCTCTCCTATGACGTTCACACCGTCTTGTCCTCTTAGAGACTCTTCTCAGGGATTAAAAAATAAAAGGAAATGATATGTCCACAACATTTTTCACAATATTTTTACAACAAATCCTAAGTAGCAAGTTGTTACTGGTTGTTATTGTTGGGATAAAAAAGTAATCTTAGTGTTAGGTTCAAATTTAAACCAATAACAACTAACCACCTATGATATGTTGTGAAGATGTGAAAAATATTCTAGACGTAGCACCTCTCAAAAATAAATTAAAGATTTTTTTTTTAAATTCTCATAAAATTATATTCATTATCTTCTCAAATAAGACAATATATTTGTGAAAAGCACATTTTAGTCATTACATTTTCACGCTATTCTCACTTTGGTCCTTATATTTTATTTTTATCGCTTTTAGTCCCTAAAATCAAAAAAACGATCTCATTTTAGTCCCTCCCATCAGTACCCTAACGGCAAAATCCCAGGTGGCAGACGGAACACTCAACTAACTGACGTGGCGCTGATGTGGCAGTGATGTGGCATTAAAATATTATTAAAAAAATATTATTTGACATTTTTATATGCCACGTCAACATTTTAATTTTTTTTTAAAAGCCATGTCAGAAAATTTAAACCAAAAAAAAAAAAATTAAAAAAAAAACTTGAATCTAATTAAAAAAACAAACCTTTAAATTCATTTTTTTTTCTTTTTTTGGAAGAAAATGAAGAACCCAGAAGATGTTCTTCATTTTCTGGGTTCTTCATGAACTTCTCCTACCCAAGAACTCGCGGTCTCACTCCTCTCCCAACCTTTCAACCTCGTAATCCTCCTCTCCCTCCTCGCTGCCTGGCTCTTCCTCTGCTCTTTTCGGCCGTCCGATCAGCGCCTCATCATCATGGGCCACACGTTCTCAGACTTCGAAACCCTCATCTGCTTGATAACGGTCACGGTGATCGTGATCTTTCTCACGAGCGTGGGTTCGTTGCTCATATGATGTTGCGCGTTTGAACGCCCAGATCTGCGTTAATGTTTTGGATCAGATCCAGATCTACTACACGCGGATCGGGGCTGCGGTGTAGACCGTGAAGAAGGCAAAAGCCGGTTCAAACAAGAAGGCGGCTCCGGTTGTGAACGCGAAGAAGCTCGAAGAGGCGGCTGAGTCGGCGGCGCTGGACCGGGTCTCGACAGAGGTGAAGCAGCTGATACAGAAGGCGCGGCTGGAGAAGAAGATGAGTTTGGGTTTCACTTGTTTGGATTTGGGTTTCATCTGGGTTTCACTTGTTTGTGTTTCATCTAGGTTTCACTTGTTTGTATTTCATCTGGGTTTCACTTGTTTGGATTTGGGTTTCATCCGGGGTTGTTTGATGGCTGAGAAAATGGGGGAAAATTTTCGATGATGGGGATTTGGAGCTTGAGTTCTTGGTTATTTGT
Organism: Lithocarpus polystachyus; assembly: GCA_033629205.1. NCBI lineage: Eukaryota > Viridiplantae > Streptophyta > Magnoliopsida > Fagales > Fagaceae > Lithocarpus > Lithocarpus polystachyus. Next base: position 57,346,770 of record CM066168.1, read on the forward strand.
GATGTGGGTTCTCTTCTTAATGTTTATTTTAAATCTTTTATTTATTTTCTGGCCTAGACTTTTATTTTCTTGTTGGAGATTATTTTGTGTTTGTGTTTGGTTGGCAAGAAAGGGTAAGAAACTTCTGGGTTGTGTTTGAGACGTTTTGTTTGGTTGGAGATTAGTTTGTGTTTGTGTTTGAGACATTTTTCTTTTCTTTTTTTTAAATTTCTAGGTTTCTTGTTATTGTTGTTCTTGGATCTGGGATTGAGATTGTGTTCTTGATTAGTTTTAGTTTTGTGTTGGTTCGGATCTAGTTTCGGATATTGACCACGCCGATTCTGCTTCGACTAGATTTTGCTCTCTTTGAAGCCAGTCCTCTCGATTCTGCTCTCAGCTTTCTTCGATTTCCTCTCAGCTCTCTTTGGTTTAGGTTTCGGATTTTGTTATTGGGTTGTTGCTGGGTTTGTGTTTCTGTTCTTGTTGATGTTTGGGTTTGTGCTTGTCTTTCTTTTTCTTTTTTTTTGTTTGGTTGACAAGAAAGATTAGCTGCTGGATTTGTGTTTGTATCCTTGTTGGGCTTGTGTTTGGTTGAGAAGAAAATGCTAAGAAATCTAGGCTTATGTTCTTATGTTTAAATCTCATGAATCTGGGTTTGTGTCTTTAGTGTTCTTGTTAAAGATGAACACAAATTTCTTAAAAAATCATAAGTTTTTCTCAAAAAATAAAATCATAAGTTTAGAATTTTGTTTTAATTGTTTTTCTGATATGGCTTTTTTTAATATTTAAAATGCTGACGTGGCATTACTTAAATGCCAAATAACAAATTTTATTATTATTTTATTGGCCACGTCATCACTTAGTTTGCCAACACTGCAATCTGTTTGCCACGTAGGATATTTCTGTTAGTGAGATGACGGTAGGGACCAAAACGAAACGTGCTTTTCAAAATAAGGACTAAAAGCAGTAAAAATAAAATGTAGGGACCAAAGTGAGAATCACCTGAAAATGTAGGGACGAAAATAGTATTTTCACTTATATTTGTTAGATTTTTTTTTTTTTTTTTGTAAAAATACAAATTACATCTTTTAAATTTGGCAATTGTCATTTGGGTATTTTAGAGCATTCATGGCCCGGCTGTCATATGCCAAATGTAAGCATATTTTGGCATTAAGGTCTAATTTGTCTCAACAATCAAAAGATTAAATATGAAAAATTGTAAAAAATTTTGGCATAGTGCTACAGTATCATTGTAAATGTATGATGGTACTGTAGCACTATGCCAAAAAACTATATTAATATTTTATTCCTAAATATCAGGCTTTGCTCTCTCATCACACGATCTCTCATCTTTCTTTGTCTTTCTGTCTCTTACTCACTTTCCTCTCTTTCTCCCTCTTCTCTATCATCTCTCCATTTCTCCCTCACACCACTGCCATAGTCCAGACTCCAGATTCACTCTACAATCAACGGAGCTCCACTGAGATCATCAACCTAGTCTCAAACCCATATCAAAACTTCAGTCCACAAATCCACCATCCCGTTGCTAAAGTGGTGCTATTCTCAATGGTCACTAATACCCACAAGAATTGCAGAGAATAGCCACCATCTTTGCCACATAGAACCCAAATTTGTTCTCCAATTCCACTAGTGGAGATCAGCGTGGGGGGTTTTTAAATCGGCAGTGGTAGGTTTTTGGGTTCGACGTTGTGGGTCTCCCATACCTTAGCCAAGCACTCTTTCTCACCCTATGGGTCAGTTGGGTCAATTTTCTTAGCTTCGTCACGGTGATCCCTCCCTCTGAACCCAAACCCAACTCTCCCCTCTCTCTTCTGATCTCGCCCAACTCATTGAGTCAAAGCTCCATGGCCATAGGTTCGAGCTCCATGGTCTCCATGGCCAGATCTTCGAGATCCACAAAATGTTTGGGTTTGTTTTGGGCATGCAAAGGCCATGGGTGGTTGGATTTGTGGTGGCTGGGTTTTTTTTTTTCTTTGAATTTTTATGGTTGCTGGTTTTTTTTTTGGGGGGGGGGGTTTATTGCTAAGATTTTATTGCTAGTTTTTTGTTTAGGGTTTATAGATGAGATTTTATTGCGATGGTGGCAAAAAAATTTTGGCACGATTCGTTGGTCTGACGTGTATTGTTGGGTGGTTGTTCTGGGTTGGTGGTGGGTGGATGAGAAAGAGAGAAAAACAGAGAGACGGATAACAGAGATGAAAAGAAAAGAGAGAAGAGAGAGAGAGATTTTTTTACATTATTTTATTCTGTAATTTATATTATTTTAATATATTGTAGGTAAAAATAAAAGATGAGATGCTGGGTGTATTGTAAAATGGTATTGTATAATTAATAAAATAGCTTTTTGAGATGATAAAATAAGATAGGATGACATTTTCGGATGGAAATGCTCTTAAGACTTAAGAGTGTTGTCTATCCAACTTAATAGTACCTTTTGGTCCCCCTCTACCTCATTGTAATTGTCAAATTATAAAAAATAAATAAAGTGTATTTAAATACTTCAAGTTTTATTTTTATCATTTTGATTATTGTCATAAACAAGCGAAACTGAGTTGAGTATTAAAAGTTAAAATTTGCTTATTTAATTTTATTTTGAAGACGAGTTGAGCTGGAGTCCATCACCAAGCAAGATTATATATTTAAGTTTAGTTCATTTCTTAAAAACAATTATTCCTTAAATTGAGAAATAGTTAGTTCTTTTTAAAATTATTGTAGTGGCTATTCCTTATTACATGTAACAATTTTTAAATTGAATATATTTAAGAAAAAATTAAAAGTTTTCACATCATTTTTTACAAATTCTCATAAGTAACAACCAAACTTATGAAAGGAATAGTTATCCAATTATTAAATTTTTTCGTAATAAAAATTACTATTTTTTAGCGTGTGTAACCTTTATTCACTATACTAAACATGCTTTAATAAATAATTATTTCTCTTTAAAATAGTTATAATAAGCGTAACAACTTTTGAAATTAATATAACTTCAAAAAGATAAAAAAAAATTCCATATGTGTTATTTTTTACTAACTTCAATATATAACAACTAATCTTACTATCAAACTAATGAATAGGAATAGTTGTTCCATTTCAACAACTTTTATTTATAGTACACATTGTAAGGACATGTTTTAATCCCTAAGCCCAAAGAGTGAAAGGATTTAGGCCTAAAGAGTCCAATACAATGAATTTGTAGAGAATAGGTTAGAAAACTAAGTTTTAATAAGTTGGACAGCAATTATAGTGGGTCCAAATGATAAAAAAAATTTTAAAAAAAAGATAAACTAGTTTTATCCAAAGAAAATCGTCATCGGCACAATCCAAGGAGGCTAGTTCTTGTATATATTTCTTTTGAATTTGATTACAAATCCAGATCTTGTTGCTACAGTGTTTTTCTACTAATTCTCCGATCGCTCCCCTTGTAAGAGGCTTCTTTTTCTATTATATACCCCTCTCTTTTCCATTTCCACTGTCCACATATAGGTCAAGTTGTCGGCTTTGATCATTGTCCCATCAGCACCTTCCTAAAGTCTTTGGGAGTAGCTATAAGGCTGCTTGCCACTGTTCAAGTATCGTTTCCACATTAATGCGGCCAGAGAGTTAGCTACAGAGTATTAAATACGATGGTAGCAATTTTCCCTTAAATATTTCTTACTTTCTTGTTGCCTTTGTCCTTCCTAATGATTATCCTCGCCAGTCGAACTGCCCAGAATACTGCTTTTGATGGCAGGCTAGCCCTTCTGACCTTCGCTCTGACAAGCCGAGGTGTCATTTGTCCTTGGACCTCCTTCCTGGACCTTTATGATTAGACCCTGGTCTCTATTCACCAATACGGACTTCCACGATAACGTCTACCTGTCCTCAGACTATTAGATGTCCTCGGACAGGGCCCACAGCCCAATAAACACTACTGGGCTTATTATCCCTGTAGTACACAAATGTTATTATTCTGGTCGAGTGTACCAAATGCTTCTTAAAAAAAAATGCCAAAGTTTGGCTACAGCCTCACTCAATATTTCTTTTATTGGAGTTTTCAAAAAAATATCTCTTTTATTGGATGTGAATTTTGACAAATCCACTATTGGATTAAATTTTCTTTTTATATTCTCCATGCTTGCAAAAATTCCAATATATTAAAAGATTAATAGCTATGTCATTAATCAACTATTAAAATTTCAAATTTTTGTAGTATAAAATTATGCATAAAAAATGAGTTTATGGATCATATAATAAATAACATTCGATTGGCACAAAATTTGACATGAGTGTTGAGAGCATAAAAAACATACGCAATCCAACGGTTAAATTTTCAAAAATATATAGCAATGCTAATTTTTTTAAAAGAAAGTTGTAGATTTAAGCTATAACCAAGTTTGTAGCCAAATTTTGTCTTAAAAAAAAAATTAAATGTCTATGAGATTTAAGGACAAAGCTTAGCTACAACCCAGATTGGTGGAGATTCCGCCAAACTGCTAGGTGGCATACTCTAACCAATATAACTCATTTAATATCCCACTATGGACGATTAAATTTCTAGTAGACCGATACCAGAGGCTGATTTTTGATGAGCTGGGACCTTGGAGATTACTGTGGGTGTTGGATGGGAGAAAATTTGTAGGATGTCCTAATACCTTTCATCCCTTAACCAACGAAACTTGTTGAAAGATATGAACAAATTCGGGAGGTTGGTTGAGAGATATGGAGTTGTGGTTTTGCATCATGTTGGAAAAGCACAGAAAAATGAAAGATGGAGCTAACTTGTAATCCTAGTTTTAGAAACCAGCCAAGTTGCTGTTAGTTTCAAATCTCTACTTCTGCTAGAAGACTAAGCAATTAGAGAAAGACTATGGTGTCCTCAAAGCAAGTAGAAGGCTCCCTGAGCTTAGAAACAGGTGTGTCTACTGGACTTAGATCTCCTGGCTAGGTAGATCTGAGACTACAAGGAACAATGATGTGGGCTATGTTATGTGAAATTTTATGGACAAATGAGGTCATTAAGTGGAGAAATAAAGTTTGCTTGGATCTTAAAACTACAATAATGTTGTGAGGAGGGTTCCTACTGAATCATGAGAAGGTTGAGTTCAAGCTGATTACGAAGCAATATTGGTTGCTAGGTATTAAGAATGATGAAGCTATAGCGAGAAATGGCTGTGAGAATGAGGATTTAAAAATTTGAACGAAGCAAATCTTCATTTTATGATTCAGTGTGTTTTTCTTGATGATAAGCTTCAATGAATCCGCACCTTATATTTATAGTGGAGAGATGAAAAATGGTAGATATGTATGTTAGATAAGAATAACGGATGAGAATTTTTTTGGTGGGAATGGTAGATGAGAATGGTAGGCACCGAACAGGAATGGTAGGTTGGAAACTGGTAGGCATCGAACGGGAATGGTAGGTTGAACTAGTGACCCAATGTAATTTCAAGTACATCAAGATTTACATCAACGCTCTTAGCCTGATGTTCATCTTTATTTGGTGGCTTTACATTCCATTGAACACAACATTCTTATAGTGATGTTTGTCTCCGAAATTATCACATTCTTACCTTACAACAACAATATCTTAGCGATATCCATCCTTGACGTTCTCATAACGACAGTCATCTAGGCAACAATGTTATCACCGGTATTCATTATACAATGATGCTATTACTAGTACTTGACCTTGAAGTTGTACTGCCCTTCGTCTTGGCAATTAAGCTGCACCAACACTTGTCTTTGCAACACAACCATATCAAGAATCTTTGCAACGTAGCCACATCAAGAGTCTTTACAATGAAGCTGCAACAGCATTTGTCCTTCTACTAAAACCATATTAACACTTGCCTTCACAATGAAGCTACATCCATCTTTTTCTTTGCATCGAAATCATGTCACCACTTATCTTTGACATGAAGCTGCACCAACACTTGCATTTGCATTGAAGCATTACCATTACTTTGTCTACTGAAGCAATATTTGCACTTGCATCTGCTATGAAGTTGCACCACTATTTGCCTTTGTAATGAAGTTGCACTAGCACTTTTCTTTTGCCATAAAGCTGCCTCAACACTTTATTTGCATTGAAACCATGCTAATATTCATCTTTGCCATGAAGCTATGTCAACACTTCATTCACATCGAAGCCGTGCCAACATTCATCTTTGCCATAAAGTCATGTCAACGCTTCCTATTTCAACGACACTCGGCAAATTTCTATTGGTCTCTGAGTATTGATAGCAAAACCTGGCAGCAGTACGTGGCACTTTGTAATTGCTTGTATTTTGTGGACTTGGTAGTATGATGTGTCAGCTTGTGATAGGTCAAGAATTTTCCCTCTTTACAAATGCCCCATCGAGACTCGTTCATGCACATTGTTTTGGAGTGTTATGAGGGAACGAGTCTCAGAAATGGATTTTGACACTTGATTCTTCAAGTGAAATAGTTGAAGGTGGCGAAGCTTTCAGCAGGATGAAGTAATTTCAGAAGAGTAGACCTACCCACATGAAAGGTTTTGATGAGACCGAAAAGTAGTCAGCAAGTAGTTGAATGTATTTGCGTGATTGAGCTTTCTTAACAGAGGTTAAGTTGAAGTAATTTCAAAAGAGTGTTTCATGGTATTTGAATTGAGTCAGTGGGGCAAAAAGTCATTTGCAAGTAGTTGGATGTACTTGGTGATTGAATCATATCAACAGAGGTTAAGCTGAGGTAATTTCAGAAGAGTATTTTAGATCGTTGTCGGCAATCACAAGGTATAGAAGATGGTGATGAGGCGAGGATGTTGGCTAGGTACAGCATGCAGAGTTACGAGGCTAGCCTCGTGTTTTTAAGAACTCCTGGTGAAGTTATCTCAAAAAAATATACCTCGGATTACGGAGAGGACATGTGGGAAAGTGGTTGAGTGTGTGTGCGTTATTGTATCGCTCAGGTTAAGTTGAGGTAATTTCAGAAACTTATGGATCATAGGTCTGCTGGTGGTAGTTGTGAAGAAGATGGAGATAAAGCAAAGTGAATTGGTGAAACATACGACACCATGGAGTTGGCCTTGTACGTTGGGGACTTTTTGGTGTAGATGTTTTTGGGGAGTATACTTTGGAATACAGGACTGATTGCATGCTGAATGAGGTTTCGTGACAAGTCATCGAATGTGCTTATGTGATGGGACCATGCCAACAGACGTTAAGTTGAAGTAATTTCAGAAGAGTACTTTTTGAAATATTTCAAGCATAATTTAAGTTGGAGTAATTCCAGAAACATGTGTTTTGAAATACCAGCAACAATGACCTTTGTGTCTCGAGCTGGTGGCGACATGGAATGTGGCTTTGGTGGAAACACATTCTTAATTGACCAACACCAAAGGCTGATTTTTGATGAGCTGGGACCTTGGAGATTGTTGTGAGTATTGGATGGGAGAAAATTTGTATACCCCAACACTTTTACAACCCCTATATAATGACACTTGTTGAAAGATATGAACAAAGTCGGGAGGTCGGTTAAGAGATATGGAGTTGTGGTCTTGCAATATGTTGGAAAAGCCCAAAAAAATGAAAGATGGAGCTAACTTGTGATCCTGGCTTTAGAAACCAGCCAAGTTGTTGTTTGTTTCGAATTTCAACTTCTACTAGAAAACCAAGCAATTGGAGAGAGACTATGGTGTCCTCAAAGCAAGTAGAAGGCTCCCTGAGCTTAGAAACAGGTTTGTTTGCTAGACTTAGATCTCTTAGCTAGGTAGATCTAAGACTACAAGGAACAATGATGCGGGCTATATTATGTGAAATTTTATGGACAAAGGTGGTCGTTAAGTGGAGAAACAAAGTTTGTTTGGATCTCAAAACTACAATGATGTTGTGAGGAGGGTTTCTACTGAACCATGAGAAGGTTGAGTTCAAGCTGATTACGAAGCAATATTGGTTGCTAGGTATTGAGAATGATGAAGCTATAGCAAGAAATGACTGTAAGAAGGAGGATTTGAAAATTTGAAAGAAGCAAATCTTCATTTCATGATTTAGTGTGATTTTCCTGGTGAGTTTCAATGAATTCGAACCTGCTATTTATAGCGAAAAGACGGAGAATGGTAGATGGGTATGTTAGATGAGAATGATGAATGAGAATTTTAAGTAAGAATGGTAGGAACAGAACGAGAATGGTAGGTGGGAGATCGGTAGACACCGAACGGGAATGGTAGGCTAAACTAGTAACCCAATGTAATTTCAAGTTTAAAACACACTTATGAGAGTTCATCTGCTCTTTAAAAGTGAAGCCTTGATGAAGTTTGGAGAAAAATCCTGAGGGAATCCAAACTAAATGGATGAATCTCAAATTTTGATTTTAGGAGCTTGAGTTTTGGACACTGTCAGTACTTTGAAGAAGTGGGTCAGATTGGTGGTTTCCAAGTCCTGAACAAATAAACGAATTTCAGAATTAGAATCTTTACGAAAACCCAAGTGGGACAAGCTTTACTTGGAAATCTTGATTCTTGGTCAAAGTTTACGTTAAAGCCAATAGTTGTAGAATCACACTATTTGAACAATTTTGGATTCTCAAATGAAGAAATAGACTCCAAATTCGGAATGTACGTGAAGAACTGAGCAAGATAGGTTTGGCTTGAAAATTTTGACTTTTGGTCGACTTCAACACAAAAGTCAACTATGCTGGAATCTATCCATTTGCGCAATTTCAGAGTCTCAAATGAAGGAATGGACTCCAAAATAAATTGAGCAAGATATGTCATTCTTGAAAATTTTGACTTTTGGTCAAGATTTATGCAAAACTCAACTTTCTAGAAATCGGACATTCATGCAATTTCCAAGTTTCAAATGAAGAAATGGATCCTAAGATCAGAATGTACTCGAAAAACCGAGTGGGACAGGTTCGTTTTGAAAAATTTGACTTTTAGTCGAAGTCAAAGGTCCAACTTAGTCAAAGCATTTTCTTTTTTTTTTGGACAGCGGTTCGGATTCGGGTCAAACTGGGTAGTGGAGGATGACGTCATCATGATGTCATATCGTTGGAGGGCCGCGTGTTGGAGAGTCGAAGCGTGTGGACTCTCTGTTTCGGCACATTTGAGCGTGTGAACTGACGCTGGTGAAAACAGGACCTTCTAGTTGCGCATAGCAGCGCGTGGCAATGGTTTTGGGCCTGAATTTTCGAGGTCTTGTAGATTGAAGGCCGAATAATCCCCTGGTATGGTCTGTTTTTTGAAATTTGAAACATGTTTGCATAGATTTGAAGAAGAAAGCTGTGATTTTCGAATCTCACGGCAGCATGTGAAGGCACGTGGCAGCTCCGTTGTTGATGGTCTTTCTGGGTTTTGGAGATCGAAGTCTGTTTAAGATCCTTGTGGGGGATAGTTTCGTGGAATGAGTTTGGATTTTCAAAAATCTTAAAGAGAAATCCATAGGCATTGTTGGACTCATTGTTATTGATTCCGTTCCGTTCCAGCCAGAACGGCAGGAATATTTCATACCGGCATGAAAACTGGTACCATAATACCCCTCATTCCACCTCGGGTCAAATTTCGGCCTATTTCGGGGTGTTCTGGCCATTTCGGCCAATTCCAACCAAAATACATATTTCGGCCGGTACTAGATTTTGGCTTAAAAAAAAAAAAATCCTACCTCCTTCTTCTGGGTTTCGGACCCTTCTTCTTCTTGTATTCTTTTTTTTTTTTTTTTCTTCTTCTTCTTCTTGGTTTCAGACCCTTCTTCTTCTTCTTGTTTTTTTTCTTCTTCTTCTGGTGCGAACCCATCTTCCTCATTTTTTTCTTATGGTGGGTTTCGGTCCTACCACAGAACCACTCTCCCTTTTGTTTTTTATTTGTGTGATATACTGGTAAATGGTAATGTGTTTGTCAGCCCCCATGCTCTTCCTTAAATGTTATGTCCTTTGTTCACTCTCCCTTTTGTTTTTTATTTGTGTGCTGTACAGGTAAATGGTAATGTGTTTGTCAGCCTCCATGCTCTTCCTTAAATGTTGTGTCCTTTGTTTTAAATTTTTTTTTTGTTTGTTTTGCCAGCCCACCACGTGATAGTGTGATACTCTTCTCTCTTGCCACTTTAAATTTTAAATTTTTTCTTTGTTATGTTTTAGTAAGCCCCACAAGACTAACAATAAAAATAGAATGTTTTAGCCTTAACTCTCTTCTATTGTTCCAACTACTAATATTAACACCTAGGCTTTTTTTTTTTTTTTCATATTTTTACTCTTATTATATTTTATAAATGATTGAACTGATACTTATTATTATTATTTGGGCTTAAAGATTTAATATTAGTTGAAATATGTATTTATAACTTCTTTAAAACCCTTAATAATTTATATGGGTTTTTTTTATTAGTAATATATATTTTTTTATTATAAAATACCGGTAACTCCGAAACACCTTGAAACGGTATGCCGAAATAAGCCGGTATCGAAACATTCCATTCCAATGAGCAAATCGAAATGGGGTCCGAAACGGTATTCATAACATTGGTTGGACTAATAGCCTTCTTGGTTTACTTTGGCGGTGGCCACTCTAACAGGATGGTGCTAAGGTTTAGACTTGTGGGTCGAGAGGTAGGTGATGAGTCTTCTAATTTTTCTGTCCTGCGTTAACCACCTTTTCTCATCTTCAAAATTTGGTACAGACTTCTTTGATTTTGAGTGCTTTTGAGTTTGCAAAATCTAACTTTAAACTTCAGATGTTTTCACATTTTTTTGAAACGTGAACACAATTTTATTTTTCATTGGCTGGTTGGTAGAACCATTTGATGGTTTGTCTGCATTCTCTATATAAAGAGTGATGATGCACAACAAAACCAGTAGGCTGGATGCTTCGGATGTCAACGGCGACAGTGATGATCTACTTGAAAACCTGAGAAGATGAACAAACAGTCAGAGGTGACCGGAGTGGACTGGCCAGAAACCCTCCGATGATAAAGTCAGTGTCATTCCTAATCTTTGGAATTCACAAATACTTCCAAAATACTCTCGTACCCCTTTCGTTTGACGATCGTTGTTCTTATATAGTGTACGCCATGGGCAGTTATTCATTAAATAACTTCTCCTAAATTAGAGGATGTCGAAAGGTTCGGAAATAACCTCCATAACTGCTGTGGAGGTTATTTTATTAGGCCGTACGTTCCGCAACGGTCACTGGAAGCGGTTTCGTGGTAGTCTTTGGTACTGCATGTCCTGAGACAAGTGTATAAGCCTCGTCCAGGGACTGTGCACTGATGATGTCCAGAGTTAGCGTGGGACGTCCAAGGGTCTTCCTGGACGGACGACCCTGACATGGACGAGATTCCTGGGTCAAGTCATTTTACCTCTTCCTTGGACGACCCCTACAGATGAGCATGGAGTAGGGTAATTTTCAGGACACTATCAAAGAGTATGTGAAAAAAGAGGGTGCTCTACTTCGCCTCTCCTTCTTTTCCCTTTTCTTAGTTACTGACTTGCTCCTTGTTGTCGTTTGTTGTTGTTACTGTAATAGGGTCTTGAATGGATAAGGAAAGCAAGGGTTTTTATGTGGTTTTAAGTTTAAGAAAAAAGGAGGGTGCTTTTTAGGTTTGATGTTGTGGTTTTGGGCTATGCTTTTGGAGGGATTAAAGTGGTTGTTGTTTTTAGGTTGTTATTGTAGTTGTGGTTAGGATTTGTGAAAGAAATGAGGGAGAGGTATGTGGGTTTGAGTTCTGTTTTTGGGGTTTTGGAGAGCAGAATGACTACTATTGAGAGTTGGCTATGTATTGGAGTGGGAAAGAAAGGGTTTTTATAGATTTGGGATTTTGAGTGTTAGTTGTAAATGGAAAATTGGAAGATTTTTCTCGTGATTTTCGAGTTAGGCAAGAAAGGTTTTTTTGGTGTTTTTTTTTTTGGGCTGAGGTTTATTATGGAGGAGGATTTGGTGTGATGTTGGGAACAAAAAAATAAAAAAGGGGAAAGGCCTATGCCATGCCATGGGAATGGGGAGTTTTTGGGGTTGTGCCTCCCAAGGGATTGATGATTGTTTTGATTTTTGATTTATTTTTTTATGAACATGAGAAAAAAAATATTTATATGGGCTTCTTCTAGGGTTTTAAGATTATGGATTTCAGTGAGTGGCTATTCATGGATAAGAATAATGATATGTTTTATAACAATTGGGATAGATCTTAATTCACCTATGCAATGAATTAAACTTGAACTGTAGTGCACTTAGATCAACAATTAATAATTCACAGTAAAATATTGACATGCTCATTAATTAAAAGAAATTAACTTGAATTCTAAATAAATCACATGTATGACCTAATAAAAATAATGGGACCAAATATGACAAAGTAATTGGACTCGGATAAAAATAGGACACGTAATTTATAAAAATTAGTTAAATTCCTTAATCAAATTGATGATGCTTAAATCTTGATGGCATGCTTGATTAAAAAGTCCCAAAATGATTTTCCATGAACATCATACAAAAATTTTGGCATGCATTACATAGAAAATTATGTACTTTTTTCACAATTGAAATGCAAAGTGGGTAATTTTCTTAATTAAGTGACGTCTCACCTAATTCAAACTTGATCTTCGTCAATGAGCAAGCAAATTACAAAGAATTTATGGTCTTAAATATAACACAAAATTTAATCCAATCATATGGTTAAAATAGAATTAACCCTCAAATAAATTTGGTCAACTGCATAGAAATTGATGAAAATCAACAACAAAAAATGAGGAACTTATTAAAACCATGAAATCCTTCGCTTTAGGGCTAAAACCTCTAATGAAATTTAGAGACGGACAAAATATGGTATCAATAATTACTGTTATGCATTTATTGTAGTTTGAAACAATGGATTAATGAAGATAATTTTGTAATTTCATTACTCAAGCCATTTTTTCTTCTATTTTTCCCAAATTTGGAAGAAACAAAAATGTTGAGCCCGGGAAAATCCCCACCCACTCCATTTTCTTATCTCACTTTCTTTCACCTTAACAAAAAATCATAATCTTCTCTCAGTTTTCCCTTCCCCCTTTTCACCTCAACAAAAACATAAAAACTAGTAAGACCATTGATATGGGTTTGAAAGTCGAAACTATTATGAGAATACCCTTCCAATTTTATCTACACTTGAGCGACATAAGGGAATCATTGAAAACCTAACTAAAGATTGGGCTCTTCATCCAATTGGAAGTGGATCTCACGAATTATGGTCCACTTAAGCTGGGCTTGAGGTTCGCATTGGCATAACAGTTTTTGTGCAAGCATGGTGTCAATAAAGAAACATTTGACAAGCCGGCTAGCCTATTGGCAAGCCTAACTACTTAGGGCGACTCATAACATTGACATTACTTAGTTTATTTACAAATAATAACCTGTCACCTTAATGGTTGTCAAATATTTTGTGAAAATTATTGTGATTCTAAAGTTATTGTTACAGCAATATTTGTTTGGGCTGGCCCAGTTTGTAGAAATCCTTGTTGGTGAGGCAAGGTCTTCAAGTTGAGAAATTCTCCACTAAAAGATACTCCATTTTGGTTAATCCCATTTTTTTTTAATGATGATTATTCACATTCTTGACAAAGGACTATTTTAGGATTAAAATTGAGAAGTCATTCTAACTGTTGATAATTTAAACATCATATTCTCTATCATGACTCTCTACTAATAGTGACTGGAGGGTTTAGTGGGTGTTCTAAGTTTAAATCTTGTTATTGAACAAAAGTAAAAGTTAAACAGTAGACTTAGAAACCATCATGTGGCATAATTTCTGTGTAAACAAGTTAAACCTAATAACTAGGAGTGTTCGCAATGCAATGCGGTGTGATTTTGAACCATTTTTAGCACCGCACTTTGCAGTGCGATTTATCCTTAACCATAACCGCACTGCACCTTATTTTTGCGGTTAAATATGTGATGTAGTGTATAAGATGCGGTTTGAAGCCAGTATATTTTTCAAATTTTGGGTTTTTCCTGCCCAGCCTAAAACTGATTTTCTCCTTTGTTTTGGGCCAAGTTTTAAACTAGTGAGCTAGTTTTTCTTTATTTTGGCTGGTTTTCTTAATCAACACTTGATAGGGTTATTAAGCTATAAATAATATATTTAATATTATAAAAAATAAATATATTAATATATAGAAAGTGTGTGGTGCGGTGCGGTTTATGCTGTTTTCTTATTATAAAACTACAAACTGCACTGCACCATGCAGTGTAGTGCAGTGTGATGCACTGTTACTTACGGTGCGGTTATACCATTTTACGAGCAGTTTGGTGAACACCCCTACTAATAACTATGTTTATGAACTAAAAAGCAGCATCTTGTTTATAATACTTTGATGCTTTGGATTTTTTTAAATTTCTCATCCAGCCTCATCCTTATCTTGCAATTTGAAATATAGTAATAACTTTATGAGTATTTTCCTTTTTTATACCTTTCAAACTAATTAATTATTATACAATAAATTGGTGAATCCCTGACTCAATTGGTGAATCTATGTTAAGACTGCATTTAAAACCTGGTCCAGATAAGGCAAAGCATGCTTGCCAAGTTGCATTGAAGTCCAAAATTAGTATAACATTTAATTCACAAGGGTAGTGACTAGTGGGCTTCACTTTTTTTTCCCCTTAGGATAAGTATATTTGAATACAAATCCTCTGTACTACTTTTTGCGTACCATTCTATGTTCCACCAATCATTAAGTCCCATGTTTTGATTTTACTTTCCTTATAAAATAATTGAAGTTTAAAATGGAAAGCAATCATACATATGGTAAGTAGTGATTGATGGAACATAGAATGGTATACAAAAAGTGGTACAGAGAATTTGCATTCAGTATATTGGGTGGCCTCTATTTAGCCAGCAAAGCAGCCATGTTAGCCAAACCATAAAATTGTAATTATCATACCATTTAAGAGCAATAAATGTGAAAAATATTGTCAATTTTTTTTAATGTATATAGCGCTATATACATTAAAAAAATTTACAATATTTTTCACATTTATTGATGTGGCAAGCTTCTATTGATTTTTATTTGAGCCCATCACTAATGTCACTTTTTTACCTACTACGTATTGACAATCTACCACATCAACATGTGTTGTGTTTATAGCCTGTCTCTACCATCTAATGTCTATGACCTCAGTCCTTAATTGAGTTTCATATGACTTTTTTTTTCTTCTTTTCTTTTTTTTTTTTTTTGAAGGGGGGGGCACTAAAGAGTTTAATGAATACTTCTTCTCTTCACATAAATTGTAGACACTATAATGAATTTAAATAGCTAGACTTATTATATGAGAAAGAAAAATATTACTCATGAAGTAATGAATAATCTTTTTTCTCAAAAAAGAAAAAAAAATGTTGAATAATTAGCAAGTGAGTGAGAATAATAATTACCAATTAAGTGAGTATCAACTTGCCATACATAGCAACAAAATATTTATTATGTTTCATCATCAAACAAAGTCAAATTCAAATTTGCATTTTTCTAATGCATGCATTGGTGAAATATATAGCAATATTTCATTTCTACCATATTTTACCAATCGTTTCAAGTACACAGATGCTCAATCCTGAGCATCGTATATGTAACCGTCGGCTAAATAGGTAAGAACTTTATAAGACTTCCTTCTTTATACGACACTTCACCACCTTGCCTGGTTGACGTGCACGTGGCTTGCTAATCTTTGCATGTATAGGAGCTAAGACACTATATGAACCCCTTTTTCTCTCACAATCTCACTCACTATCTTATTACTATCTTTCTCTAGGGTAACAATGGTGCTAATTTCTGAGTACAGTGAGGATAACAAAGCTATGGAGTCGCAGATCCTTAAGCCCTTGGCGACGGAAGGGCAGGAGAGTTTTTACTTGGAAAAGGGGCAACATTCAGGCACCGTGCGTGTCATAAAATTAGATGGGGTAATTTTCCTATACCTCTGATTTTTTTAAACAATTTATAATTTTGACCCTTGAAAGAATAGATCTGGTTTTTGCATGCTTGATCTGATTCTTGTTGGGTTTTTTTTTTTTTTTTCAAAAAGTGTTTCATGTGTTGACTTTTTTGGTTTTGTTTTTGTTTTTATTTTTGTTTTAAGCTATTATTATACATCCTTTTTCAAAAGCTTGTGTCAAATTTAGAGCTTTTAAACCTAACTTTTGAGAATCTATCATAATATTTGAACCATATTATTTATTTATTTTTATAAAAATTAATATATATTTTTTAGTAATGAAGGTAAAGGGCGATTTGTAATCTGGACATAACCATAATAGTTTTTATTCTGGATAACCCAATACTTACAGGATATATATAAACAGATCTAAAAGGAGGGTTCAAATGGGGATCTACACATATACTCCCTTGAAAAAATGTTAGAAAATTGAGTTATAGCCTAATTTCAATCTCACTCAAGATCTAATAGTTTCAAGCGATAAGCAACAATAATTTTAAATCAAACCAAGGTCATTGAGAGTATCTCATGACCTATCCCACACTAATACTCTAACTACAGGGCCACAACCCTAAGTAGTTGGTAGTAATAATAATTGAGCCTTAAGAAAGAGTACTAGATGATTTTTAATTACCTTTTTTTACACACTTAATTTTAAACCCTAATCATATATATCAATGCTGCAAAACGATCAACTTTAAGGATAATTGAGTGTTAATTGAAGCCCAATGGAAGTGATTATTCTTATCCATGAGTTCAAGACATGATCGTGACCATTACCCGCTAACCGCTAATAGAATCAAATTTTGAATTATTTGTTATTATTATTATTTTTTAAATTATTAATACACTTGGATTTTTAGGGTATGGTTGATTAGAAACTAATAAGGTTTTTATCGCTTATCATTAGTGATATAAGATCTGTACAATATAAGATGTGATGGTTGACCGTTAATCGTTCATAAAATCTGTATATAAGATGTGATGGTTGACCGTTAACCGTTAATAAAATCAAATATGATATCATTTGTTAACTGTTAACCGTTAATAAAATCTGTATATGAGATGTGATGGTTGACCGTTAACCGTTAATAAAATCAAATATGATATCATTTGTTATTATAAGATCATATTTAGTAGTAACCTTGCACTTTTTTGGTTTGCTCAATGTGAAATTAATAAGGTTGTTATCCTTCATCATTAGTGACATAAGATTTATTTAATATGAGACGACCGGTATAATACAAGACTTGACGGTTAACCATTTATCGTTAATAGAATCAAAATTGTCATAATATGTTTTTATAGAACAACTATATTACTTCACTTGCATTTTATGGTTTGAATGGTGATAAATTAATAAGGTTTTTATACTTCCACTTCAGTGATATAAGATCTATACACTATGAGACATGACGGTTAACTGTTGACCGTTTATCATTAATAGAATCAGATTTGATATCATTTGTGATTATTGATATTAGATGGATGAGAAATTAATAAAATTTTTAGCCTTCATCATTAGTGACACATCTATACTATAGGAAACATTTTAGTTGAATGTAATTCGTTTACTGTCACAGTGTCAATAGAATTGAATTTGATATTATTTGGTATTATTAGATCAATTTTATTAGTACATTTGCACTTTTTATAATTTGATTGATGAGAAATTAATAAGATTTTTATATCATTAGTAACATAAGATCTATATAGTATGAAATATGAAAGTGATCGTTGATTGTTTACTGATAATAGAATCAAATTGGGTATCATTTATTATTATTTGATCAAATTTATTAGTACACTTGAATTTTTATGGTTTGATTCACTACAAATTACTAATGTTTTTATCATTCTTCATTAGTGAAATAAGATCTATATAATACTCGACAATCTATACAAGATTTTCACAATACGACATATAACAATTGACCATTAATAATTTATTGTTAATGGAATCAAATTTGACAACATTTGTTGTTATTAGAACATATAATTGATAAATTTTCATTTTTAGAATTTGTTTGATGAGAAATTAATTAGGTTTTTTTCTTTCATAATTAGTTACATAAGATATATATAATACAAGATGTGACGGTTGACCGTTAAGGCGTTAACTATTATCAGTTAAATACAAAATCAAAGTTTGGTACGTTATTATTTGATCAAATTTACTAGTACACTTGCATTTTTATGATTTGATTGTCAAGAAATTAATAAGGTTTTTATCCTTCATCATTAGTAACATAAGATCTAACTACGGCACACCCTTGGTATAATGGTCACTTTATAAGTATATATACTTGTGGGGTGTGGAGGGTAAGAACCAGGATTCAAGTTTCCAGAAGGGAGTTTAATACATATATACACTTAAATTAGGTTAGAGTAGAATTTTTATCTTATATTTAAAAAAAGGTAACATAAGATCTATATAATACAAGAATATGGAACAAGACAGTTAATCATTTATCGTTAAAAGAATAAGTTGAAACATCGTTAGTAGAACATCTTTATTAATTAGTTCACTTGCATCTTTATGGTTTGATTGATGAGAAATTAATAAGGTTTTTATTTGTCATCATTAGTGATAGAGGATTTATATAATATACGGGACAAGACAATTGACTGTTTATTGTTAAAATCAAATTTGGTATCGTTGGTTATTTTTAGATCATATTTAAAGTACACTTGCAATTCGATGTTTGATTGGTATCATTGGTTATCAATAAGGTTCTTATCCTTCATCATTATTGATATAATATTTATATAATTTGAGATAATTTGTACAATATAACATGTGATAGTTGACCGTTAACCGTTTATTGTTGGTGGAATCAAATTTGGCATCCTTTATTTTATTAGATCATATTTATTTTTAGTGCAATTGCATTTTTTATGGTTTGATTGATGAGAAATTAATAAGGCTTCATCATTAATAACACAAGATCTATATAATGCTAAACAATTTGTGCAAGATCTATACAAAAAGAAATGTAACTGTTAACCGTTAATTGAATCAAATGATAGTTTTTTATAAATATGCTATGATTTTTGTTTATTTATTTTAGAAATAAGCACACACATAGAAGAGAGAGGGAATGTATCTCTAGCACATAAGTAGACTAGGAATTAGGGAGTTTATTTCGCGCGCGTGTATATTTATATTTCATAATTATCCTTTTGTTAGGTGATGCCAAAGGTAAAAGGATGAAAAAAATATTGCAAGTTTCTTAAGAGACTTGGACCCAAGTTTAGGGCACAACCACCTCTAACGTTGTCATTCAAACGAAATGGTTGCATAAGAATTATTAGATTCCCTTTTCAATGTAAGTAGGGACATTGATATAAATAAAACAAGTGAATCCAACTTGAAAATCCGAGGAGCAAACAACTTGTACTTCCATAAACACAAGCTTTTTGAATCATTTCCATAAATTAGATTGAAGAGATAGTTTAAAGTTAACAATGGGTTCTGGTGGCAGCCAACAAATGTTAGGGTTTAGATTTCTGGAAGGGTCAGCAAATTAGGATGGTAGTCTAAGTAAAACGCGGTAATATTGGTATATAAGGTAACATTTTCACCATGGGATTTGGTAACTTTATATTTGGTTTAGCGTCTTAGACTCCTATTCAAAAAACACATATTTTAGATACCGTGGCAATGGTTCTTTATATGGAACACACCGTGCTGAAATGGAAAGGAAGTAAACCCTATTTGGTGTCAATTTTTATAAGTTGTATCTGGGCGAAAGGATTTGAACATTGAACTGGCTCGGACTCCCACTATATATATGTCTCTCCTGCTCTATCAATTTCACACAATTCTCTTTTCTATATTATCTCTCTATCTCTATAGGCCAATATGTCAGACTCCCAAAATCCCATTAAGGTGGAGAACATCACGGGGTGGGAGATACAACCTTATGTTCCAAAACCAGTAGTTGCGGGTGGTTTTTCTCAAGACAATGGCCTCCTTGCTAAACTACACAAAATTCTCAAAGACGTGATATCTGTAAGTGGTTCTTTTCACCTTTTGTTGTTAGGGTCTGTGCATGATACAGATATGAATTTCACAATCCATGCTAACAATTTCCTATCTTTTATTTTGCCATAGCAATCCACATCTTACTTAAGGAAACAGGCGGGAAAAAACGAGGATGGGACAAACGACAATGGTGCAGTTCAAGCTGTGCCTATATCGTACCAACCACCGGTACTGGATTGTGCAAACAAAAATCTTGCTATCAACACGGTAAACTTTTACACAAATCCTCGTCTAAATTATTATTTGATATGTTTTCCGGTTTTGGTTATTTGACATGAAAGTTTTCTGATGCAAATGATATTCTTCACGATGTTAACAATGCTATCTTTGTATTTGCTGTTGAAAACACAGGCTACCCCGCTCAAAAAGCTGCGGGGTAGTACCAGTTTGGCTGGGGAGATCTCAGTCTCGTTTAAGCTACCCAGTGATTGTGACATTAATTTTGAAGAAGTGGACAAGGTAGTTTCATTTCCGAGATAGAGTTCTCATTTCGTTTATTCTGTTTAATGAATTTCGTAAGAAAAAACTCATACATATATCCTTGAACTGTGATAAATTCCTGTATGGGTGTTGTTTGGATGAACAAGTGTGACTCTTTCTGTATGAGGGGTTACAACTTTTGACAGGAATTTGTAACTTTTAGGAAGATGCAACTCTTTGCAAAGTTGTTCTAATCCTCTCCTTTACAAACCCTATTTTTATATATGACCATCTACTCACCATGATCATCATATACACACCTATATGTGGATGATCATATATACACTATTGTTTTAATGGGCACTAGATGATTTTGTTTGCAGATCTTTTCCCCTCTTCCTCAAGATGTGGATCCGAAGGACTCTAATACTCAGAATGTGCGTCAGTTTTCTTTCGTTGAGAGGCTAGATGGATGGAAAATTATACGAAGAAAACGCTGCAATGGAAGATTCGACGTGGTAATTTGATTGACTTTTTTTTTTTTTTTTTTGGATCTCACTTAACTTTTGTTGCCTGGTAATGAACTTAAAGTAAAGCTTTTTTTTTTTTTTTTTTTGAGAAAGAAGTAAAGCATATTTGTTGAAGGGAGCAATTTAAAAATTCCTACAATACTTATTTCCATGTAATTAAAGGATCATAATTAAGAAGTTAATGCGTTGTTAACATAACATATATATAATGTTCCATGCAGTATTATCGTCATGAAAAATCAAACCGAACATTCCGGTCGACCGTTGAGGTTGTCAATTTTCTGCTTTATGAGGTTTATCCAGATAAACCGAAGCCAAAAAAGGCCAGGGAAGCTGAAGCTGAAGCTGATAATTCGGTGAGTTCGAGATTCAAAACTACATGTTTGGCATTTAAAAATTACTGAAAAAATTAAACCTTGATGATATTAAAAAAATCTGTTGATTAATATCTCGGCACTATAATATTTTCAGGCACAGAAATCCGAACAAAAGAAAGAAATACTGAGGAGGAAGAGGACCTCTCCAACAGCAAAAGGTGGTAGTAGTGTTGTATCAAAGAAGAAGGCGGCGCGCTTGTCATCTGAGGTTCGTGAAGAACACAAGACGAAGACAGCCGAAGTAAAATACATAGAGACAATGGAGGAATTGGTAGATGATGATGGATATATTGTGGAGCTCATTAATCCTTCCTATGGTTACAACTTTTACCGCCGTACATCCCCTGAAACTGAAGAGGAAAAAAGAAAGCGTCTAATCGTTGAGGAATGGCTGGACATAACATATCGCAATCTTCTTAATATGTTCAACGGGGAACAAAATGTGCCACAGGGACAGGGTACGTAATTATTTCACACTTACTAATATACACAATCAGTCTCATGTGCTAAATGCGAAACATTCTTATAAAAAATAAAAATAAAAATTATATGCACACTGATATTAAAGTATGGACATTGTGCATAATGTTTAGATCCACAAACTTTTTTTATAAACTGTTAAATGATAAATTCTTACTTGTTCTCATCTGGATCTAACAAGATCCACCTCTTATATTACTTTTTTCTTACCAATAATTATTCACTATATTAGCAGTTTATATCTTTAGCATTTTTCTTTCATTTATGAAATATTCATTAGCGAGTGTGCAAGATAAATTTCTTGTTGTTAATTACCTAACGAGAGGATCAAGTTTTCTATTCAGAATCTGGTCTAGCTCTTTAATTTTATTGTTTTCTCAAAGTCTCACTGATTGCAGGAAATAATGAGATGGATGCGGATGAGGATTCTGACGTAGAAGAGAACATTTTTGCAGACCCACCCCCGTATTCTGTTGCTGCCAAACCTACACAAAAGCAAAAAAATCCTGTAAAGCCAAAACAAGAAGAAAACATCAGTGCAGCCCCACCCCCAGATTCTGTTGCTGCCATTACTACACAGGAGCCAGCATTTCCTGTAATGCCAAAAGATGCAGCCCCACTACCCCCAGATTCTGTTGCTGCTAATCCAACACAAGAGCATGAAAATCCTGTGAACCAGCAAGCTAATCCTGTGGAAATGGTGCCAAACAATCCTGCTATGGAGGAAGCCAATCCTGCTCTTGTGCAAGGCAATGATATTCCTGTTCTAATGGAGCGCGATGATGGTGGACCCTCAAGTTTCATTGCTTCCTACAATGAACAATGTGCACTGATCAACTTTATACCGCGTGTTGATGAAGCCTTTGAGGTTGTGTATTTCAGGTTTAATGACGATTGATAGCGGGTCTTTAGTTAGAATTTCTAGATGTGAGTTAGCTAGTGTTTTGCTGATTACCTTGCTTTTGTTTTTGAAAAAAAATACATTGCTGCAAACTTCATAATTTCTTCCTCTTTGGGCACCCAATCAGTTAGCCGAGTATATACAATTTGAGTCATAAGACCATAAATATCAATAAAAAATAATATTTATTTAAGTTTCTGTACATAAAATTTTTATTTAAAACCATTCTTTTTTTTTCTTTCTTTTTGACCTACAAAATTTTTATTAAAATTTTTGCATGTCTTCAAGTTTTTTTTTAACATTTCTTTTTTTAATTGATAATATCTGTACATACATTTGAAAAAAAAAAAAGTCTTTCTATATAACTAAGAATTTTTATGTTACAATTTTGGACTTTTTTTTTATAATTTTACGATAATATTTATTGTTGTCTTCCTATTGTATTATTTCATTATTTTCTAAGCCTTATTATAACTTTTAACTTACTTTATTCATTTGTTACATTTTCATATAAATATATATATATATATATATTCTCAGTTACATTTTTATATTGCCAGTAACAAATTTATCAAGATATTTTATTTGAGATTTAACTATTCTCTCTCTCTCTCTAATTAAAAAATATTACGAATAAAACAAACACTATCTCCAATATAAATTTATGATATGACATGAATAAAATAAATTTTAAAAGTGTAGAACAATTTAACCTAATTTGTTAAAATCATTTTATTAACTTCACTTAATAACATAATTTTCCTCATGAGAGACTAGTTTGCAAAAATTAGTCTTGAGTTATTAGGAAAAATTGGTTGTCAATTACAATTCCACGCACTCATCACAAAATTTTGTTTTTGGTTGATACAGGATTTACAAGGGGTTTGGAGTTATGTTGAGCCAATATTCTCGGGCTCTCTTTGAAGACAGAGAAGGATTGTACAATTCAATTACGTATTTGTATTTTCCATTTATCATGCTATAATTTTGGGGCACTTTTGTTATGGGAGTTTTAGACATTGGCCCCTAGAGAAGTCATCCTAGATTTGCCTTTAATATGTGGTTGATGAACATTTGCATATATCCAAGAAATTAATGAATATTCAAAAGTAAAAGAATTTGGCAGTTGTTAGGCTCAGTTTATTATATGACATATATTTACATCAACTCCTGTTAAGTATAAATTAGACTAAATTTATGTATTCAAATATAAAATGGGCAAAGTGCAGCTTTGATGTAAGTTTGCAGCAGCCAGTACACAAAATGTAGCTTTGTTTTAAGTTACACTAGCCCTATGCTAATTAGAAATTAAAATAATTCAAAAAGCATGCTCCGTTTGACTAGGGTCTATTTGATAGTGTTGTTTAAACAACAATTTTTGTTGTTTAAACACCACAACACGTATCTTCACAACACTTTTTCACTCACACGTATTTTCACAACACTTAAATAATGTTACTAAAAATCTCTTAATGCAAAGGAAATTAGTAAGCAAAAACTCAATGGAAGGGCAGTTAAGCTCGTGAATGATATGTGAATTCACTTGTACCTTGATTTTTTAATAAAAAAATAATTATTGTTAAAGTATTGTTTTACTTCTTTTTTTGAAAGTGTAAATAAACTAATGAAATATGAGCTCATATATTTTAATAAGCATAGTCTATGACTTGAAAATAAATAAAAATAAAATAAAATAAAATAAAAATAAATAAAAACCACCTTTAAAAAACTCATGAGAGTTTTTTTTTTTCTTTTTTCTTTTTTGACAAGATGTAATCAATGGTTAATGCATTGGGATGCAGTTGGAAGTGAGCCCATGATACTGGAATTATTTATCGACTACACAAAGAGCCTCAATTAAATCTTAATTATAATGAAGAAAAAAGAAAAGGTCAATTTTTTTTACTGGTTTATGTATTTTTCTTTTCCCAGTCTTGTGACTAAGTTGAAAAAAAAAAAAACACTAGGTCTCCCATCAATTCAAACCTTTTTATTGTCAAGAAGTACTTCGTAAGTTTGACCCAAGAAAATCATTCACACTCAAATGATGACTATAATTTATAATGCATTTCCAAACTTTGTTAGGAAGTGATATATAACACACACACACATATACATACATACATATATATATATATATATATATGTATATATACACACACACCAGAGCCTCTGTAATGAACATTATAAGTTGAATGGGTTGAATAAGTTGGATGTAGAGAACCCTAATAAATCTCTGTAATAAATTTCCTGTCCGAATAAAACAAAAGCGGTTTATTGACTTGGCTCCTCGCTTTGCCACCCTATATCTATTTTGCATGTAATGTAATCCACAAATTTCAAAAAAGAATCTGTGTGTGTATGTACCAACAAAAGAAGAGTGAGCGTTACATATAGATGCTTGATATATTCTCCACTTTTGTAACCTTTATAACTAAGTTTTCTCTGAGTCTGTGACACACACTGTGAGCGCACACGGTGAGTTCTTATGGATGAGAACAATTCAAGAGGGCTAAACAAAATGGAGACGACGGAAGGGCAGCCCAGAATGCTGAGCGAGGATCAACAGCAGCCCCAAATGCCAAAAGTACGTTTTGTTGATGGAAAAGATTATGGATTGCCAGAGGGATGGATAGTGGAACAAAGGCCACGGACCTCTGCTAAGTACTTTGGGAAATTAGACCAGGTAATAGCGTTATACTCAGCATCTCTTCTTTTGCAGTAGTATTAGGTTTTATATGGCTTAGAAGACTCCAGACTTTTGATCTAATTTTGCGGGTGAATTTTATAGTTCTTGAAATTGAAGACATCTCATGATAAAAAGTTTGAATCTAGGGGTTTTTTTTTTTTCTTTGGACATTATTAAATTACTAATTCTTCTAAAAGCTTAAGAAGATATTAGAAAATGATAAATTTAATCATTTAAGCACACATAATTTTGATTCTCAAAAAACTAAAAGCACACATATTTCTTACATTTCCCTCACATGTAGCATATTTAATTCTAATATTTTCACTTAAATGTCGGTTTAAACTCTCTTTTAAATATAATTTTCGGTGCTAAAATTGAGAGAAAAAAAAAAGTGGAGGCGCGGGAAAGAGAGTGAAAAATATTTTGTTATTTGTGTGGCTCGAACCAATGTATTGGTTCATTAAAGTAGTGTGTAGGGCCTTTCTATTCCGTGTTTTTTAAGCTTTTGAAAACTGAAAAATAAAAACAGCTTAAGACCTATTTTCAATTTCCTTCGTAATTTGGAAATTAGAAATAGTTTTTGATTTTTGTCAAAATAAGTTACAAACAAGTTTTTTTGCCTTAGGAAACAGAAAATTGTCATTGAAAACAAACAACTGAGAGTGATTGACAGGCTTTACTAGTCATTACAATTAGCTTCCTTTGAGGTGTCTAAACCACGGTATTGTAGGCATGACAAAAGAGTAAAGTAATCCCTAAATATGTCTTTTCTTCCTAAACACATCGAAAGAATGATCAGAGGTTGACTCAAGAAGTTGCAAGTATTATTATTATTATTATTGCTTGATAAAAAAAGAGTCTCCGATGTGAACTCATCGACTTTACACAACGTGACTGTAATAAAAACATTATTATTACTTAATTAATAACAACATATTCCCCGTGATTCCATGACAAAAACTATATCTTCTCTGAGATACTAATTATTGGCAAAACATACAGAACATCAACAACTTCTTCCTTGAAAAGTTAAGTAAAATAGAGTAAAAATTACATTATACAAGCAAAAATTATGGCCACATATAGATCAAATCAAACGGACACAATCATGCCCAAAAGCAAACGGAAAGCAATTCCCACATTGAAGCTATAGCCACAGTTTTAGTAAATAAACCTTTTACCATATATATGGTAGTTGTGTAAATGAAGAAAACATTGCCGAAGATGATCCTACTATTCCTAGGGGTTGTGGTTGCCACTCTCGCGGTCATGGATCTGGCTGTAATGGAGATTCTAAATATAACAACCTTTCTGATTCATGGGGCCAATTCTTTGATGGGAACACTGATACCCCAAACCATGAATCTTGCTCTCGCTGTCAAGTCAATTACAAATTCGATCATATGATAGCAACCTATTGTTATTGCTGCTCAACCTCAGCACCTCCTCTCTTTGCTCACCTTGCCTCTGTGGTGTTCATTCTCAAATTTCAAGCTGATTACTAGATATTGGTGACACTTATCATGTCATTTCGAATCTTACCAATATAACTACTCATGAAGATTGTTGTGTCCATGACCACAATGATGTTGGTAATGGCAAGGCCTGATCGAAGGCCCTTCTCTCACATTGGCTCTACATACCCCTCCTCCTTCCTTTTGTGTTTTTAATGTTTCCATGTTTTCTCTATACCAAATCCTTACTCTCAATTTATCACTCTTGCAAAGATAATGAAGTCTTGTGGTTCTGTTTTAGGGATTGTTAAATTACTGATTCTCTCAAAATCAGTAATTTATACTATATTTGGTTGTCACATAACTCATATTTTAAAATTTATATCTCAGTTCTCATAAATCATATCTAATTCCCTATTTTCTCTTAATACATTTCACACCGTGTTTGGCATCAAAACTCCCCTTGGTTTTTAGTTTGGAAAACCCAACTTTAACTCAATTTGGGTAACCCACTAGTCGAAATGGCTACTGTCTTTTCTCTTTAAAACCAACGTGAGAGTTTGAGACAAATACTAGAACAATCTCTCTCCACATAAACGAAACCCCAGAGGAACCAAAAAAGAAGTGACAAAATGAAACCCACACATAGGTCGCTTGAGTCTTTAGCCTCAAACCTATAGATCGACGGCCATTTCTCTCTCCGTAGACCGGCGGCCCTTTCACTCTCTCTCTTGCCATGTGAATTTTCCCAAATTGGTACTGTCACGTCTCTCTTGCAGTCACATGCCTTAACTATCAAAAGGCTTCTTTTCCTTTTCCACTCTAAAACACCTATCCCTAGTGACAAATACACACACACACACACACACACACATATATATATCAAATTATCAAAAAAAAAAAAAAATTTATGATCCTAACCCATTTATAAGAATATGATGAGGAAGGACCCATAAATACCTACATTTATTTAACCAAAGAAACCTATATAAATATCAGACCAACCCATAAAAATCTATAAATATTTAACCAAAAAACCTAAACCAAGGAGTTTTGAAACAAAGAAATGAAGGTTAGATCAACTCACTTGAAAGAGATCTGTTGGATTAAGAGAGATGTGAGAACTTGAGGTTGAGAGATGAAGAATGATGCAAATGTGTGTGTGTGTGTGTGTGTGTTGTTGCGTCCAAGTGCAGGTGAAAAAACTTTGTTTTAGTAAATGTGAGTTTCCATTTTAGGACCAAACGGCAAAGAGCTGTTGGCTGTCATTATTGTTGACTAACTTGTAAGTGAGACAACACTAAAGTGAGGGTTCCAATCATGTCTATTTTATTACAATTAAGCCACTTAACTCAATTTCCTTTAATCTGAAAACTGCAAACTTTTGAGAGATGAGTTATGAGAATTGAGGAAAAAAAAAATCAAACCAAACAAGATAAGAGGTGGTAGGGCCCATGGAAAACAAGAAATGAGTTATGAAAATTGAGTGATTGTGGCTAAACCAAGCATAGCCTTAACATAGTATCAAAGTAGAAGGTCATGAGTTCGCTCCATATTGTAAGTGGTACTAGTGAAAACAAAAACGAAGAATAAAGCTTGGACATTGTTCCAACAGTCACAAGCTCAATGGTAACTTAGATTTAAACAAATTTGAAGCTCAAAACAGTGACATTTATCTAAATGATAAACGGCATCGTTTTCTCTTATGTCTGGCATGTTTTATTCAAGGCAGTAAAACGATGTTGTTTGGGATTGTTCTGCCTCACCGAGCAAAATCTAGACTTGCTTTGTTCTAACTAATTGAGCTCCAGATATTTTCTCCAGCCTGAAGATATTTTATGTACTGTCAAATCTGTTATAGATTAGTTAGAGTTTGTTAGATAGGATTCTTCTAGAAACTATTATAAGCTATAATGATCAAAGAAAGCAAAGCTTTGTCTTTGATTCTCCAAGATAGAAATTTTGGATTTACACTCATGGTCAAATTTCCTTGAGTATCAAGAAGATACTGACAAGGCTGAGAGGATGAGCCATCTATATGCTCAATCAAGGAATAGGCTTCCAATACTATTGTGAACAATTGGTGCTTCCATGGAATGTAATTCTTGTAGTCAAGCTTGATTGACATCAAATTGAACATATGAGAGAGTAGTAATAGTGGCGAAGGAGATTGAGTTGGAGGTTGAGTTTACTTCTACTGCCTTCAACCATTTTTGCTCTAGTCATGGCATCATACATCAGACCTCATGTCCTCATACTTCTCAATAGAATGGCACTGCTCAGAGAAAGCATAGGCATCTCATTGAATGTTCTCTTACCATGTTATCGCATTCCAATCTTCCTTTGTCCTACTAGTCATATGCAATTTCCATTGCCACTCATATCATTAATAGACTTCCCACTCCTTTACTTCAAAACAAATCACCTTGGGAGCTTTTGTTTCAGTCCAAACCAGATCCACTTCACCTTAGAACCTTTGGTTGTACATGTTTACCTCTTCTTAAACCTTATAATAAAAACAAACTTCAACCACACACTAAGCCCTGCATTTTCCTTGGCTATCCTGCCTACTCAAAGGGTTATGTTTGTTTAGAGCCTAATACACTTCAGATTTACATATCTAGACATGTTTTGTTCAATGAGTTTGAGTTCCTCTTCTGGCACAACCCCATCAACATCAATTGCTCATTAGTTGTCATTTCTTTCTCATTTTCCTATTGCAAACACTCATTCTCAGTCTGCCACCAACTCTAGTGTCAATCCTAGTCCTAGCCCCTATTCACCCACTGTTTCCACATCACCTATCCCATCTCTCACGCCTACTCCTTAGCTACAAGCTCCTATACCTTCTTCCTCTACATCTCACACCATTTCATCATCTCCTATACCTATTTCTTCTTCTGTTGAACCATTGCAGTCCATTGCTGTGACTTCTGTGCCTATCACTATGCCTACTCAAAACACACATCCCATGACTACTAGGTCTAAGGCTGGTATTTTCAAGCCCAAAGCTCTTGCAACCACTATTTCAAAATCTGCAACCAAGCCTCAGATTGACTATACCATCACTGAACCTCCCTTTTATAAAATTGCTACACAATTTTCACAATGGTGCTCAGCTATGGATAAGGAGTTTGCTGCTCTTACTAGACAAGGCACCTGGACCTTGGTGCCACCTTCACCATCTCAGAAAGTTGTAGGTTGCAAATGAGTCTACAAGCTGAAACATAATAATGATGATAGTAGTATAAGCAAGTATAAGGCCAAATTAGTAGCAAAGGGGTTTCATCAACAATATGGTGTTGATTTTGAGGAAATTTTCAGTCCAATAATTAAGCCACCTATTGTCAAACCATTTTATCTCTTGTTGTTCAATTCAATTGGCCTTCGAGGTAACTAGATATCAGAATTGCCTTCTTACATGGTTTCTTGAAAGAGGAAGTGTATATGGTACAACCCCCTGGCTATGTGGATCTTGCCTTTCCTAATCATGTATGCCACCTGCAAAAACTCTCTATGGGCTCAAACCGGCTTTCCAGCCATCTTCTTCACTTGGGGTTTCAAGCTTCTTTGGTTGATTCTTCCTTGTTTATACTAAAGCATGGCAAGTTCTTGGTTTTTCTATTGGTTTATGTAGATGATATTGTACTCACTAGGAACTATCCCTCTTTCTTACAGTCTTTGATTCAGCAGCTAAGTTCTGACTTTGAGCTTAAGGATCTTGGCAATTTGCACCATTTTCCAGGCTTGCACATTACTCGAACCTCTAAGGGGTTATTTCTAAATCAATCTAAGTATGCTCATGATTTGCTTCTTACGCATAACATGCTATCTGCTAAGCCTGCCAAGACCCCTTGTGGTCCTAACCTGAGATTAGTTCCTGTTGAAGGTTCTCTCTTTGCTAATCCTCATGTTTGTAGGGGTATGGTGTGCTCACTTCACTATTTGACTTTTAACAAGGCCTGATCTTAGTTTTGCAATTCATCAGGTCTCCCAGTTTATGTCTGCTCCCAATGAAACTCATCTGATCGTAGCCAAATGAATTCTAAGATATATTAATGGGACTCCCAATTTTGAGGTTTTCTTCCAGCGTGGTCCATTGTCCCTTTCAGCTTTTCCAAATTCAGATTAGGCTGGTCATCATTTTGATTGCAAATCCACCACTGGATATTTGGTTTATCTTGGCTATAATCAAATTACTTGGAATGCAAAGAAGTAAGACACCGTGTCCAAATCCTCCACTGAATCCAAGTACAGGGCTCTTGTAACTACTGCAGCTGAGTTGTGTTGGATTTGTCAAGTATTGAAGGATCTTGGTATCTTTCTTTCCTTTCCTCCTAAGCTCTAGTGTGACAACATTTTTGCTCTAGCTATTGCTTCGAACCTTGTTTTTCATGCTAGAACAAAGCATGTCGAAGTGGATTATCACTTTTTTCGTGAACTAGTTTGTAGGGAATTAACCCAAAATTTCCAAACCTGTGAGAAACAAAATAGAGAAAACACACGCCAAAGAAAAAAATAATAATTACACGCATAAGACAGTATTTACGTGGTTCGGCAATTTGCCTATGTCCACAGAGTTGCAGAGATTTCACTATTATCAGGGAAAAAAAATCTAAAGTGCAGCAATAGTTTTTCACTCTCTCTAAAACAACGACAACGACAAACCCTAATCACCAAAACAACGTTTTTTCTACATTCTACGCACAAGATTCACAATGGGCTACAAAACGGGCCAAAAAATTTTCCCAGGGGCTACGGTTTGGGCCTATCGGCCCAAGCCTTTACTCCATAGACTAAGCCTCATAAAATCTCCCACTTGGAGACTAGTTCAATCACCAACATCAACTGCAATCCTCCAAAAACAATCCCTCATCCCTACAACTCATCCTCCTGTCCTCAAGCTAGAAGAGCAACTGAAGTTGCACACAGCTTCAGCTTCTCAATAGTGACACCCTTAGTCAACATGTCTGCTGGGTTCTTAAATCCACAAATCTTCTCAAATATTACCAACTTATCTTCAATAAGGTAACAGATAAAGTGGTATTTTGTTTGTATTTGCTTTGACTTTGAATGAAAAGTCAAATTTTTGGCAAGAAAAATTGCACTCTGACTGTCACTGTGTAAAATGCCCATATCTTGCTTCTTACCCAATTCATCTAAGAAGCCATGTAACCAAATCATCTTCTTTCCAACTTCAGTTGCTGCAACATACTCTGCTTTTGTAGTAGACAAAGTAACAATCTTTTGTAAATTTGAGACCCATGGTATAGCTGTACCATCCAAAGTAAATACAAATCCAGTAGTACTCTTTCTACTATCAATATCACCAGCAAAATCAGCATCTACATAACCTTTCAATTTCAAACTTGCACCTGTGAAGCAAAGACATGTATCTGATGAACCCTTCAGATATCTCAAAATTCACAACTCCTACTATATGTGCAATGTCTGGCCTTGTACACACCATAGCATACATCAAACTGCCAATAGCTGAGGCATAGGGCACCTTGCTCATATGGTCCTTTTCTTCTTCAGTCTTCGGTGATTGTTCTTTGCTTAGTTTGAACTGACTACCCAAGGGCGTGCTCACTGATTTAGTTTCATTCATGTTGAACTTGTTGAGAACTTTCTTCACATACTGTGAAAGCTTCAATATAGCATTAGCCTTGTCTCTAATGATTCTTATACCAATGATTTGCTTTGTAGCTCCCAAATCCTTCATTGTAAACTGTTTTGACAATTGTTTCTTTAGATCATTAATCTCCTCAATGCTATACCCTGCAATAAACATATCATCCACATACAACAGTAAAATGATATAAGAATTCTCAAAGAACTTAACATAGCAATAGTGATCAGCTTCACATCTCTTGAACCCAATTCTATGCATAAAACTGTCAAATTTCTTATACCACTGTCTTGGAGTTTGTTTTAGGCCATACAAGCTCTTTCTCAGTTTGCAAACTAGATTCTCTTGTCCCTGAACAATGAACCCTTCTGATTGAATCATGTAAATGTCTTCCTCCAAGTCACCATGAAGGAATGTCGTCTTCACATCTAACTGCTCAAGATGTAAATTTTCTGCAGCCACTATTCTCAGTACTAGTCTGATTGTTGACATCTTCACAATTGGAGAAAATATTTTTGAGTAGTCAATACCCTTCTTCTGCTGGAACCCTTTGACAACTAATCTAGCCTTGTAACGCTTGCTACCATCATGCTCATTCTTTATTCTGTATACCCACTTGTTATGCAAAGCCTTCTTCCCTACTGGCAATTCATTCAATTCCCATGTCTAATTCCAAAACAAGGAATCCATCTCATCCTTCATGACTAATTCCCACTTGCTTGAATTTTCATCCTGCAAGACTTTTTCATAACACTCTGGCTCACCACCATCAGTCAACGGGAGATAATTTAGAATGGGTGAATAACGCTGTGGAGGTCTAATGGTCCTAGAAGATCTACGGAGTTCAGCTACAGGTGTACTCTAATCTATTTGTGAATCTACATTCTCCTTATCTTCTTCCCCCCTTTTTTGGACAGTACTTTCAGTCAATTCATCTAAGTTGACAAACTCAAATTTCTTTTGATCTATCTCTGTAACATCTGACACTACAGTTGACATGTTCTTGTACATAACCTGTTCATTAAAATCACATTTCTACTTCTGATGATTTTCCTATTTTGTTCTTCCCAAAACTTATAGCCAAATTTCTCATCACTATAGCCAACAAAAAAACATATTTTAGACTTTGCATCAAGTTTACTATGAGCATCAGAATCAATATGAACATAAGAAATACAACCAAAACTTTTAAATGTGAAAACTTTAACTCTTTTCCGCTCCAAACCTCCTCAGGAAGTCTGAACTCCATGGGAACTGATGGTCCTCAGTTTATCAAGTAAGCTGCAGTGCTAACAACATCAGCCCATAAAGTTTTTGGTAGTCCAGCATACAACCTCATACTCCTAGCACGCTCATTGAAAGTTCTGTTCATGCGCTCAGCCACACCATTCTGCTGTGGTGTCCCAAGAATGGTATTCTCCATCTTAATTCTATGTGCAGCACAATACTCACTGAACCCTCCATCTATGTACTCTCTTCCATTATCTGACCTCAAACATTTTACTTTCAAACCTGTTTTTGTCTCAACCATGGCCTTCCACTTCTTAAAAGTTTCAAATACATCAGATTTATTTTTAAGGAAATAAACTCATACCTTTCTACTTGAGTCATCAATTAAAGTGATGTAGTACCTTGAACCTCCAAAGGATGCAACCAGAGAAGGCCCCCATAGATCAATGTGTACTAACTTTAATTTTTAAACCTTCGGTGTCCTGCCAGTTTTCAAGAAACTCACATTTTTCTGCTTTCCTAAGATGCAGCTTTCATACATGTGCAGCTTTCATACATGTCAAAATCAATGGACTTAAATTCTGGTAGTTTTTCCCTTGACAGCAACACCTTCATTCCTTTCTTACTTATGTGACCAAGTCTGCGGTGCTACAAGCTTGTATCAGTACTTGCTTCAGCAACTGCAATTGTGTCTCTTGGACTTGAGGCCATATATAGAGTACTAGTCTTCTTTCCAAGAGCCAATATTCAGGCTCCTTTTGTAACCTTCCAAGTACCACCAACAAATAGTATTGCATGCCCTTCATCATCAAGTTGTCCAATAGAAATCAGATTCCTCCTCAAGTTAGGAACATGTCGAACCTTCTCCAGTAATCAAACAGACCCATTGGGCAACAATATACGGACGTCTCCCATACCCATAACACCCAAGGCTGTACCATCAGCCAAATACATCTTACCAAAATCACCTGTAGCATAGTTTTGTATGATTTTTCGGTGTAGAATGGTATAAAACGAAGCTCCTGAGTCGAAAACCCAATCATCAAGTGGATTGTCTACTGCAAGAAGTAATGCATCTTGTACTTCTTCTGTTACAGCATTAGCAGAATCATCTTCATTCCTCTTCTTAGGACTTTTGCATTGCCTCCTAAAGTGACTTGTTTTCCCACAGTTCCAACATTGTACTTGTTAGCCTGATCTAGATTTACTTATGTTCTGATTAGAATTTCTGGATTTTGATCTGCCTCGATTTGAATTTCTGTCATTACCTCTGTCTCTTGTCTCAAGGTTTAGGGCAGAACCAGATCCTAAGGTTTCACCTGCATCTCTTCTGCGAATCTCCTCAGCCAGAATTAAATCTTGTATGTCATTATACTTCAGCTTTTCTTTTTCTGTAGAATTGTTTACTGCCATTCTCATTACCTCCCAACTATTTGGCAAAGATGCCAAAATGATCAATGCACGGATCTCATCATCAAAATCAATTTCTACAGAAAACAATTGATTTGTGATAGTGTTAAATTCATTGAGATGTTGTGCTACTGATGCGTTCTCTGCCATCTTTAGATTGAACAGTTTCTTTATTAGATGCACCTTGTTGTTTGCTGGCTGCTTTTCATACATACCAGAAAAAGCCTTCATCAGATTTATTGTGGTCTTCTCCTTTACAACATTGTGTGCAACAGACCTAAACAGAGTTAACCTAATAACTCCCAGTACCTGTCTGTCAAGAAGAGTCCATTCCTCAACCTTCATAGTCTCAAGTTTTTCCCCTAGAAGCGGTAGATGCATTTCTTTCCATAAAGATAATCTTCGATTTGCATCCTCCAGAATCCAAAGTTTGTTCCATCAAACTTTTCTATTCCAAATGCCTTTCCTACTTCCTCTGCCATTGCTTCCACTCAAACCTAACACTGGGCTCTGATACCAGTTGTAGGGAATTAACCTGAAATTCTCAAACCCGTGAGAAACAAAATAGAGAAAACACACGCCAAATAAAAAATAATAATCACACACACAAGACAGTATTTACGTGGTTTGGCAATTTGCCTACGTCCACGGAGTTGCAAGGATTTCACTATTATCAAGGAAAAATACAAAGTGCGGCTACAGTTTTTCACTCTCTCTAAAACAACGACAACGACAAACCCTAATCACCAAAATAACGTTTTTTCTACATCCTGTGCATAAGATTCACAATGGGTTACAAAACGGGCCAAAATTTTTTCCCAGGGGCTACAGCTTGGGCTTGTCAGCCCAAGCCTCCGCTCCATGGACTAAGCCTCAGAAAATCTCTTATTAAAAAACCACGCAACATTATTCGGGTTGGGTCAGGTCATTAACCGGATCAAACACAACTAGGCTCCACAAAGCCCAACAAAGTTCTTCACTGTGACCTTCAAATTCGTTGCATTACAACTAGTGACCAGTTAGCTGACATTTTTACAAAAGAGTCTTTCCTCTTCTCATTTTCAATTTCTGCATTCAAAAACCGTGGTGTCCATTGACCCATTGGTTTTGAGGGGGGATGTAAGTGGTACCAATGAAAACAAAAACGAAGAAGAAAGATTGGACACTATTCCAACGGTTAGAAGCTCAACGGTAACTTAGATTTAAACAAATCTGAAGCTCAAAACGGTGACGTTTATCTAAATGATAAACGGCATCATTTTCTCTTATGTCTGGCATGTTTTATTCAAGGCAGCAAAGCGATGTCGTTTGGGATTGTTCTTCCTCACCGAGCAAAATCTGGACTTGCTCTGTTCTAACTAATTGAGCTCAAGATATTTTCTCCAGCCTAAAGATATTTTCTGTACAGCTGTCAAATCTGTTATAGATTAGTTAGAGTTTATTAGATAGGATTCTTCTAGAAAGTGTTATAAGCTATGATACAATATATATATATATAGAGAGAGAGAGAGAGAGAGAGAGAGAGAGAGAGAGAGAGAGAGAGAGAGAGAGAGAGAGAGAGAGAGAGAGAGAGAGAGAGAGAGCAGTGTGTATGTAAGCATAATTAAGCTTGAATGAAAGATAAAGTTTACTTCAGAATATTCTTTCTCTCTTTTTTTCTCAGTTTCCACCATTGTTGAATCTTCAAGCTTTTATTTTTCTTACACATGTCTGCTCTACTCTACCTCTCATTTAAACTCACCACCCCAATTAAATTGTGTCTTTGCCATATGTGGCATGGTTCATTGTTCACACAGGCAACAAAATGATAAAATTGAACTGCGAAATAGGCATTTTGTTTTAATCAGCTTTTCATTCCTCGCTAGTCATTATGTTTCCAGAAATATTGACACTTTGCATTTGAAACCGCTGCCTATCTCATAAATAGAATGTCTGTCGCGTGTTCAATGGTATTTCCCCTTTTGCAAAGCTATTCAATTCTTAGCCGGATTGCAATTTACTCAAGCTATTAGGTTGTTTGTGTTATCCATTCTTACGTCCATACAATCTCACCACAAAATAGAGTTTCGGTTTGCCTTCTATGTCTTTCTCAATTACAGTCCCTGCTATCTTGGTCATCGATGTCTTAACCTCACTCATAAACGAAAATTAAAACACACCATTTATAGCAAAAAATAGAACATTGCACGAATACAAAATGAAAGTTGTCTAATGCTTGATTTAATGCTATTGTTACAGACAATATTGTTTGTCAATCTTTTGTAGTTTATCCATATGCTAAAGTCTCATTCTTAGTTTTAAAAGAAAGCTACTTCATTGGATGATCTTGTTAACACTTCCATTTTTCTGACATATATACATACCATGATATGATGGATAAATTAGTAACCTCAGTAGTCAGTATAGTAGGAAAGAAAACTTTTTGTTGGTGAATATGTTATAAAATTTCATAATGCAATTTTATTATTGTAATATAAGTTGATTCAAGATGCATTTCAAAGGTCTATGATATAGTGACAATTCTAAAGTATCGCATTCTTATTTGCCACCTGAAGCATGAAGAATACAGTTTATTGGCATATGCACATCTCCATGACTAGACACATGCTAAATACGTAATGTAAAGGAAAAAAACAATAGCTTTCATTATCAATCTCAATAATGTATTGTTGAACTTGATTGAATTGGAAGTCTTTACTAGATTTTTTTTCTCTCTCTAAGTTTTAACTCTGATAAATTAACTAAGTATATATGTTACTACACTACTCTTATTAAATTATTAACGAATAGTTGAACTACAGCTAGTCTTCCTCTCATGTTACTAAGTTGATGAAAATAACATAACTGATATGGCAGAGATTGATCCTTGCTTATATTTTCTTTGTATTGTTTTTTTTTAATCCAAATGAGCTCTCCTTATTTCTAATTATCTAGGTATGTAGTCTCGCACCTAGCTCATTTTCATCTTAAGTGATTTATCAGTAGGAAATTCCCAATTCTGAAGTGACACTCACCTTCATAATCGGGGCTTCCCCACCCTAAATTTTCTAGGAATATTGTGATATACAAGATGCATTCTCAAATCTCAAACTAGTTCTTCACAGCATTGGGAATTTGGGACACATTTTCTTGCTTCGGCTTGCTTTAAATTAAAGTTGACCCTGGTAGTTTAATTTATTTACGTACAACTGTTGAGCTTTTACTTGTTGCACAAATAATTCAAACCATGATCATGCAGTCATTTGGCAGAATATCATTACAAGGGAAGTTTATTATGACAATTGTTAAGGAGTGATTCAGCTTTTTAAATGAAGAAATGAGAGGGAAAAGTGAAAGATTATGGCAGCATAAGTCGGTATCGGCAATGCGGAATTTAATAGTATATTTCGACTTTAATAATGCCTGGTTGAATGTGTGTGGTCACTACACTTCCCTATTTTTGCATAACACCTTCAATTCCATTCTACTTAAAATTGACATTTCTTTCGTGAGAACTGGCTTCACCTTACAAGTTGGACACGTAGTGTGCGTTTGGAAAGCACGTTTTGCGCTTCCCAAGCGTTCACGTCTGCGTTGAGGATTTTTTTTTTTCCCCCTGACATTAACATTGACTTTTCCTCTAAATAGTACACCCATGCACTATTCACGAGACTTGCAAATATCACTTTTCAACAACTTTTTCATTAAAAATAAATCCTACGGCACTATTTACACATTTAAAAATTATTTTGCTACAGTGTTTTTTAGTTTTCAGCGGTAGTATTATGAATTTTTTGGCTTCCTGCAAGTTGTTACTTTTATTTATCTTTTCTATCTGCTATTTTAAGATAAGAACATATTGATTCTAGGCTGATTTTGAATCTTCCTAGTTGATATTCTTGATCTTAAAGCTTGAAAATGTTTGAGCCATTTATTGTTGAAGCTTGAGGCATTCCCACTTCTTGAATTTGTTAGAACTTGGGATAAATTATTTTGAGAGAGTATGTTTACTGTTGAACCTTATGAGACATTCCCACTTCTTGGATTTGTTAGGAATTAAGAGAGGTTATTTTGAGAGAGGATGTTTACTGCTAAAGCTTACGAGGCATTTGCACTTCTTGAATTTGTTAGGACTTAGGAGAGGTTATATTTTGAGAGAATTTGTTTACTGCTGAATCTTATGACGCATTCATACTTCTTGGATTTGTTAGGACTTTTGAGGGGTTATTTTTCAGCAGTATATTTTCTCATTTTTCTCCAAAAACCACTTAAAGTTAAGACATGATGATATAGCCTTCTTGGCTAATCAGGAAAAGAGTTGTTTTTTGCATTCAAAAAAAGTTACCACTAGAGTCAGCATCTATTGTGTATCTCTATTTCTGTTTACTTTTAATAAAAAAGTTGCAGCTTATCATGTAAAATTATGCATGATTGTCTCGTCTTAGGCTCACAAGTTAGTTGTAAGATCCGAATATAAGACCCCTATTGTATGCTATTGAATGGAAACTTATTTTTGTTGCAATTAATTGACTGCCATTTCGGCAATATCAAGTTGAAGTACACGGTTAAACCAAATTACACTATCATATATAATCTCTCTCACTTTTTCCCTTACATTTTAGCATTTGAAAAGCCAAATCACTAAATAATTAGGCAAAAATAATGCCAAATTATGTCTCTTCCTCATACCTCCAAAAAACTTCACATCTGCCATATAGTGATAACAAACTTCCCTCATAACATTATTCTGCCAAATTGCTCCATGATAATGCCTTCTGATACAAAATGTCCCTATAATTAGTACACTGAAGCATTGCTGAATTACAATTTTGAATTCATGTTTAGAGTATTATGTATTGCAAGCAAAAATTTGGCAAATTTAACCCGACAAAGAATAATTTGTGCAGTTTTACCATGAAGTGAAGACAAAAAAGCGTTTCCGTTCACTAAAAGAAGCTAAGAAGTATGTCAAAATGGAAGGAAATGAAACTGAGAAAACTCCTGAGGTCTCACAACCTGGTGGACATTCTAAGGCAAGTTAGCAAATGAACTACTTACCCCGTCTTGACATAAAACAATGATTGGCTGATCTTCAGTCATTGTTCTGATCTCATGCAGGATTCACAAAGTTCCAAGTCCTGTTCAAGCAACATTTCCAAGAAGAAGAATAAGATCACTCAAACCTTCGACTTTGCAAACCCACCTGAAGCAATAACATGGGTTCTTAGTGATGCTGAGAACAATGACTGGAGCCCATTCACTGGGGAAACAATGGTTCCAGTAATTGTGAAGAACCATTGGGCTGAGACATTCATTTGCATCAATGAGGAAAATAACAATCCATCTTTCGTGTAAGGTGTTTTTCTTTTACCACAGCCAACTCTTACCATCCTGGCTTGTGCTGTTTGCTATATGTCATAATATCTTACAAGTTATAACTTCTTCAGTATTTTTCTTTTTGAAGTTGATAATCATGAAATTAATTCTGCATGATATTGTTTGCTTTACAGTTGACTCTCGAGGAATCGGACCAGGCAAAACACCAAATGGCATAGTAGTTTAATTGTAAACCATATAAGTACGCTTTTGCGAGTATATCAGTCTCTTAATTAAACTCTATTGCGAGTATTTCTAGTCAT
The DNA here is from genome assembly GCA_033629205.1 of Lithocarpus polystachyus. Lineage (NCBI taxonomy): Eukaryota > Viridiplantae > Streptophyta > Magnoliopsida > Fagales > Fagaceae > Lithocarpus > Lithocarpus polystachyus. Next base: position 57,387,454 of record CM066168.1, read on the forward strand.
ACTAAACTTAAGCAGCCTTTCCATGTACATTTGGAGCAGGCAGCAATAAAATCATCACAAACTTCTTCTATTACGGGAATCAGTGTTGAACTAATAAATTTAAACTAATGCCGTAGTGTAAGAAGGCAAAGCTTTTGTGGCTGGAGCATAATTCTCCGACTTCCAACATTTACTAATTAAGTTCCATATTGCATTGCATATCCATTTCCCCACACAAATAAAAAACAAAGTTTTAACTACTTTTTTCATTCCTGTTAGAGTTATCAAACTTTTATTGGTTTTTATCTGGACCCCCTATTGACATCATTTTTGTGCTTACCATTAACAATTTGTCACATTCAAAATTGTCTCTTAGACTTTCTCTGCGCCATACAATGCAAATGATGATCTACATAGCACTCGGGGGAATTTGTTTGGGGGTGGGTTGGGGGGAGTCTATGAGGCAACATAACCAGCTGTATATTAACAAGGATGTTCTCTATATAAACTTACATAAAAACATCACAGTACTCAATCTGCAAACTAACTGCTTTTTCACCAACAATTTAGTACTAGTACTAAGCCTCTTCATTAAAGATCATATTTTCATCATATTCATTCAACCAAAATCAATACTAAGCATATGAACCAGATTATCCTTCTCTCTTCACATAGGATTGAAAGGGGGGGAGGGGAAAGAGAAAAAAGAATAAAGCAACATTTGTAATATAATTATAATATACACTAAAAGGGAAAAAAATGCAAGTAAAGCAGGTTCAGCAACTGCTTCCTTACATTCATTCATTCCAATCTATAAGTAGACACAAATGATAAATAAACACCTATGATAGGAACTTAAGAGGAGAATGGACAAATGATCAAGCAAACAAGATATCAGTGCAGAAAAAAAGTGAAGGATTAAGACAGACGTGATACACAACCACCCCCGCTGTGTATATTGATCTTCCTCATCGGCCATTAGGTTCAGAAAGCCTGGGTCTGCAGCCCATCTGCTCAAGAAACTTGGTAAGACGCAAGTGCTTTGAAGTCCATTGTTCAGCCAACTTCTGCTCTTTGGCTTCTGCATCCCTCCTCAGTCCTACCAATTGTTCCCTGTATTCTGCTTCAATTCTATCCAAAGCAACCTTTTGCTCTTCCCTAAGAGCCTTCACCTTTGCTTCGATCTCTTCCATCTTCTCCCTTCTCCGACATGCCTTCTCTGATTCAAGTTGCAGCTCTACCCTTCTTAACCTCCAGGCTGCTTCCTTCTTATGTGCTGCCCACGCATGGTGCCCTTCTTCCAAATCTCTGCAGCACTCCACCAACTCAGATATCAGCATGCTCTCTCCACAACCAGGGACCGAACCTTGAGGCTGCAAATTTCCAAAAACAAGAGAGTTATTATCCGGTCCTCTATCAGGCTGCAACCATGGGATTGGAGGAGGGGCTGCAACAGTTGAGGGAGAGAGACTGAGGGTCACAGAAGGGGAGGGTGGCCTGACTGTGGAGGTGCCATTGGAATTAGAAAGCCATGGAGGTAGCAAAGCTGGTGCAAGAGCAGGTGGGTCCGAATGCAAAAAACCGCCATTGGAAGTGGCCATGAGATAGGCTGGGGCCTTGCGCTCTTTCACTAGCTTTTCTGCAAAAGTCTCAAGAATCCTATCGTACTTTCCGTCCTCGATTGGAGCAACTGCTTTGTTGTTCTCCTTCTGCTCCCTCTGCTGCTTTTCCTTGAACACTTCCCACCACTTGCCTAGTCTCTTAGCAGTACGACCTGGGACTTCAGCTGCGATTTTCTTCCATTTGTTGCCGTGTTTGGCTTGAAGGCGGATGACAAGACGCTGCTCCTCTTCAGTGAGGGATCCCTTCTTTATGCCAGGTTTGAGGTAGTTCTTCCACCTTTCTAAGCAGGATTTCGCGTCCCTGTTTAGGGTTGTGTTCATGCGCTGTGACACAAGGTTCCACTCCCTAGGGCCATATTGTTTGACATACGCACGTAACAAAGCGTCCTCTTCAGATCTCCAACGCTGCCTCTCCTTCATTTCCAGATGCAAACACCACTGCCCATGGCCTCAAACTTAAACTCCTCATAATGTATCTGAAAATTTTACAAAGGATCAAAATATGAGTCATCCATAAACAGATTGTCGATGAATACCTAAGATTTAAAGTTATCCTTGAATGTGAACTAATACTAACAAACCAGATGAGATTCCGAAAGAGAGAACCAACTAGTAATGAACCTACACAAACTAAAGAGAACAGTCAAAAAGCAAAGTTGTGCACTGCACAGTGGACTCCTGGACAAGACAAAGGTCTACAGAAACTAAAGGTACAGGAGGTTAAAGTGGCAATTAAGTTCTGTTCTATACTGTTTCTATCACCTGCCAAAAAATAATTTACCCGCTTATGTTTGAGACAGTTAGTGTAAGTTCTGCAACTTTCCAATGCCTTAATTTTTCCTCCTGTATCAACTGAACAACCATAGATATAGAAAGATGAGTTTACTCCACGTACAACTCAGGCACTTTTCACAAGAAATAGTGACATTGAACAACCAATCCAACAAGGGATTTAGTCAGACTGGGAATTAGTCAGATATGACACCTCACTCGACCAGACTCACAAGAGATGTATGATCAATTCAGTAATAAGAAGAAAGAGAATATGATGTTTTTTTAGTTCAGCATAGAATTTATTAGCCAGCACAGCAATCAGAACATAAGGCAAAGAATCAACACGGCACCATACATCATGGTGCTAAATACGTTTCTCATTAACAGTATCAGTACAAGTTAGTCCAACTTGACATACACTAACCAAGTACCCCACGAGCATCGCAATAGTCCAGCACTAATTGTATGCCAGTGGGGGTCAGCAATATATTATGCGGTAAGTGCATGCTCTAGCACCTCGAAAATTCAACAGACATTATGCAGCCTTACTATAAGTGACTCCTTACGTATACAAGAAATATATATATATATATAGACACACTCGCACACATATATATAAAGGAATAATTGCAGTGATATACTCTAAAACTATGGCAGCATTTGCAATGTATATTCTAAACAATAAATCTGTTACAATTGACACCCTGTTTTAAGACTAATTTGTGATGTGCATCCACCGTTTAAGTTAGCATCCACAAATAACACATTATTGGGAAGACTAGTCTCAAATTGAGGCGTTGATTGAAGAATTTTTGTATTTCAAAGTACATATGCAAATTCTCATAGTTGGAGGGTGTCAGGGTGGATAGCTACCACTTAATATTTCAATTTAGACATTGATTTATATAAGATGATGTAAAATCAACATCAATGAGGCAAATACTTAAAAACCTCCATCAAAGCTGTTAGAGGTTTGAGCATATATTAATGAGCAAACAACTGTGTCACTAATAAACTCTTGATCACTTTCACTTTCATGTCATATACATTTTGCATTGAATTCTTACTTTCATAAGCCACATAAGTTACATCCAAACTTTTAATAATGACAAAACCAAATACTACAAAAATATGGTTCTCAATTAGTATAGCAATGATTTCACAATGTTACAGCACTAATTCACAACAATGACATACACATATATGAATTTGAAACAGCAGAACAAACATGATCAAATCTGATTATGAGTTGAATTGTAGGGCAAAAAAAAAAGTAGTTTCTAGAGCAACGGCACAAATTCATAATCTTTTCATGGGCTGAACTAAATTTCATCATAAAGTAACAGGGTGTAAAAATTTCAAGAGAAAAAAAAAAACACTAAAAAAATTTTCACTACGAACTGTGTGAGGAAAGAGAAACCAAGCAAAGAAGGTAAATGTCTAGCATCAGTTCTTTTTCATAAGAGATAAAATACCTCACATCATTTATTAAGTAAACTATTGAGATTATTCACCAACTACAAAAAGAAAACCATTCAAACTATTTAGCAAAAAGAAAGACTTGCAATCATTTGGCAAAAGAAAGAGTTAAAATATTCATTTCAAAAAACAAAAACTATTAGAGTTTTCTTAAAATTGTATCATCTTGAAAGATTTAGTTATCATGACAAACCCACTGCGTCAAGATTTATAAGAATAGGCCGAAACATGCCACTGGAAGACTCTACTGAGACAAAGATCTGTTTGAAGAAACAATTCATTGAAATAATGAGTCACCATTGATATCGACAAATTTGATATTGCAGAATGTTCGGGATTCCTCTATTCAATCCGTTTCCTTATTCTTATCTATGTGTATTATTTAATCAAGTCACATGACTCAATTAAAAAACTATGTAACTAAAACTCGGGGCATGGATCACCGCATAACGAGTTCAAGTGAAGATATCTCCGAACCAGGTTGGAGTCCAACAATTTCCTTCCAATAAAAAGTGGCACAGTGAGTCAGAAATCTCCCTGTACTTGAACTTTCAAACTCATCGGATAAATTCAATAAAATTGCTTATTCATAAGCATCACTTTTTTTTTTCATTTTTAAAAATGGGATCTGCCTGATTGCCCAATCATCTAGAAAGAGCAACGGCTATTATCCTCTCTCTTCTTCCTTTTTTTTTTTTTTTTTGGGTAAATGCTAATATCATCAATTTCAATTATTCCTGCTTAGTGTTATTTTTTTTCATGGGTTGCTTCTATTATACCACTATGATCAAAAGTTTTAGTATTAGCCTTTGATTAATATTATTCATCAAGGAATGGTAAAGATTAAAAAAAAAATAATATATTATGATGATAGTGGTAGTGGATACCATTCCCTAAAAAACACAAAGATACCATGGAATTTTCTTGATGTCAGAAAAACCCAAAACGCACGCCATTTCTGGGAACCGAAAAAGACAGAAAATTTAACAATCTTCCAACTTTTTTTTTTCCCATCAACCAAACAAACCAGAGAAAACCAGAGTTAAACAAGATAAAAAGATGCGAGAAAGAGAGAGGCTTACATTTCTCTTAGTAACTGAGAAGGGAGCTTCGTCTTCGACGCATCTCTTGGAAATGAAACAGAGATGGAACTTTAAAAACCAAAATGGGAAGGAAAACGCTAAAAAATAAAAAACTCACAACCCTAGAGAGAGAAATATCCCTGCCTACACTCTGAGAATGAGAGAGGGAGAGAGAGAGAGAGAGAGAGCAGAGCACACAGAAATAGAGGACCACAGAGAGCGAGAGAGAGAGAAATGGGCAAAGAAAGAAAGAAAGAAAGAAAGGAGAGATTAGACTTGACTAGAGGGAGTCATAAAAGTTAAGACAACACAGAGAGAGAGATCTGACAGTAAGCGAAAAAGAAGGGCACGCGAACGGAGAGGAAAACAGTCCAAACCAGCAGAGACAAAGAAAGAAACACTCGCTTACGTGTTTTCGGGAATTTGCTATAGTAAGTCATCGGGCTATTTACTAGCGATGAAAACACACATTTGATGAATAGCGTTATGCTAATGTTTAAAAACATTGTAGGAGTATAGAGATACAGTGATAGAGATCGAGATGCATTATTAATCATAATCATGCTAATGTTATTGTAGGAGTACAGAGATACAGTGGTAGAGTTCGAGATGCATTAATGATTAATGTAAAGTTAGAAGAGCTGTAAAAGCGCACGACTCGATTTCAGCGCTTAAAATGCGCCATATACACTTTTTTTTTTTTTTTTTTTTTGGTGGTACTCTAATCAGAGTTTTCCGGCGGTTTAACGCTCGTGATTAAGAGCACCCCATGCATAATATGCAAACCAGGCTGTGATGTTTGGAAAGAGACAGCTCAATCAAGGCCATCGAATAAGGTTGCAGCTGGTCAAGATTTGGATGTTTCTGTTCGTTTTTCCTTCCATGACAGGAGAGTCGTTGGGACTTGGGTGGGATTTGGGTTGGGAGGGGTAATTAAATTGACGCCATCCGGAGTCAGGCAGAGGCGGTACGGCGAGAAAAAGAGAGTTATATTATTGGGAAACGGACCACCCTTGCACGTGTCACTTACTCCGTTAGGTATTCAGCTCCCCTCTCCTTGTCTGGTTATTTTCGGTAAATTTGTCCCCTTTTTTTTTCTCCATATATATATATTTGGGTATTAATTATTCAGTTTAGGAAATCTTTTATAAGAGTTTGAAAAAATTGTCAAAAAGTTAATAATTTTTTTATAAAAATTTTTTAGTAAAACCTTTTTTCAATATAGGAATGTTATAAAATTATTATAATTCTTTTTTAAAATTATAATACAAAATAAATAAGTATTTTTGTTTATTTTTTAACCCGGGTTGTTGGAAAACAGTTCTCATAAGAAAATTTCATTAATTTTCACACTATTCTTAGAAATAAAATTGCTAGTCAATTTTTTAAAACCATCACAAATGGATTGAAATTCATTATATTACTTGTATTTGCTCTCGAATGATTGAGATTAAGAGTTTAAAAAGTAACTTCAATCACAACTCGAGCAAAGAAAGTTTTAAAAAGTTAAAAAATGAGAAAACACTTTTTGCACAAAAATACAAGTAATTTCATCATGAGTATTACATGGGATCTGAACTCATCACAAATATATGAAAAAGAGAAATTGTATGGAAAAGCATGTTCGTGGTAAAGTATAAAATAATGATACAGAATTTTTGAAGCTAACCAGTTATTAAATCTAAAATCAAATTATATAGAGTTTTATAACTTAATTAATATTTTTTAATTTTTTCAATAAAAATGTTCAAAACTCAAATTTTCACTGCTGGTTATCAAATTATTATAAAATTAAATTAAATTAAATTGCCAAAAAACCATTTGTGGAAAAGAAAATGCTAAAAAATTGATAAATTTATTACGGATATTAGCAAAATTTGTACAAGCAGAAACTTTGATTATCTGGAAAACAATAATATATATAATATAGTACTCACGAACGAAGTAGGGTTAAAGCGTGGTGTTGTTGACTGTTGATACTTGAACTATTAATCCACAGCTTAACGTTTGTTGACGGTAAAAAAGCATAAGAGCCGAGCGTCCGTTGGTTCAAGAAATGATGTTGATTACGGGGTGGGTGAAAGGCGATGAATCAAAAGAATTGTGATAGTCTCTCATGAGTCAGTCAGTCATGGCCCCCGCCCGAGACAATTCTGATTCCATATTTGAATTTGCGTCAGAGACTCTATCGCAACAGAAAGACAAAAGTTATTCTCGTGTCTATATAGCTCACACCGCTTGATATTTGTGGTGATTGTTGAGGAATAATAATAACAATAACAACAAAACTAAAATTTAGTTACAGTATATCTTACGCACTGTTTTAAAATTTTTTTTTTTTAGATTTAATTATACAGTTATTTAATTAAAAAAATATATTTTTATCTGATAAAAAAATTACATTACAAAATTAAAAAAAAAATTTAAAAATAGTACCTAAATATTATATTTAAGACTTATAATAATAGTAGTAATGGTAATAGTTGTAAGCCGTAGAAAGGAGGAGGGCGTAGAGGATCGAAAGGTGAGGATCTTTGGGTGCCTGCCAAATGCCCATCATCATTAGGAGCAGGCACAGTGATCGAGAAAAATGCCACGTGGAAGGTGGGACCCAGAAACTGAGTGGGAGGGGGTGAGGGGTGGGGGGACTGTAGTCCGCGTTTCACGGCACAAGGAGACGAGTCTGATGGAGACGGGACCTGCTGCTACTGCTCAGGAGCGCCTTGCAGATATGTCAGTGATACGTTACGTCCGTTTTTTTTTTTTTCTTTTTCTTTTTCTCTTGGACGTGGTGGTGGGTCCGATCTCTGTCTCTCTTTAATTCTGGGTTAACACTTAACAGTACCAATGAAACACTCTCATAGTCTCATCGCACAGACCACCAGTTCTCTTCTCTACGTTCTCTCATATTCCTCTATGCCCTTTTCACCGATTACTTTATTTACTCAACTTGTCCTCCTCATTTTGATGCTTTTTTGTTTTGTTTTTGCTGCGGTTTAAATTCTCTAGTGTTTGATTCTATTTATTTTATTGAAATTAAAAAAAATTTTGTTATAAGTATAGTAAATAAAGATAAATAGTAAAATAACGGACATTTAGTTAGTACAGTAAACTGGTGCTTTTAGTTTAGGTGTGTTTGGTAGGATAGATTTTAAGGATGATAAAAAAAAATAAAAAATAAAAAATAAAAATTTTGAGAGTGTTTGGTAAAGAGAGGGAGAGAGAAAAATGATAGTAGGATTCATGTGTTTTTTCTCCACTTTCATCAAAAAATTTTTTCTCTAAAATGGAGACAAAGGAAGGAGTTTGATACATTGTTTTTTTTTTTTTTTTTTTTTTTTTTTGAATCTCAACTTTGGCTTTTCCTTCTTTTCTTTTTATTTTCTTTTTCTTTGTTTTTTTCTTTTTTCTTGGACGTTGCCCTTTTTCCTTTTTTTTTTTTTTTTTTTCTGGGGCAGGCTTTGTCCAGCGTTGCTCTTCTTTTCTTTTTTTAGATGTGATTTTTATTTGTAAGGGTACCTTTTGCATCCTAAGTCCAAAAGGTAAAAGGATGTAGACCCAAATAGTCTAATACAATAAATTAGTAGAGAATAGATTAGAAACTAAGCTCTAATAAGTTGAACAACAATTATAGTAGGTCCAGATGACAAGAAAACAAAACTAAATGGGTTTTATCCAAAGAAAATCTTCCTCGACACAGTTCAAGAAGAATAGTTCTTGTATATATATATATATATTTTTTTTTTTTTTAATTTAGTTACAAGTCCATTTCTTATTGCTTAAGTATTTTTCTCTATACATTCTGCTATAATCACTTTGTAAAGGGGGTCTTTCTTCCTTATATTCTCCTATTTCTCTTCATCTCCACCCTCCACGTGTAAGTCAAGTTGCTTGATTTGATCCTTGTCCCATCAGCACCTTCTTAAAGTCTTTAGGAATAGATGTAAGGCTGAATATCACTGTTCAGGTATCACCTTCACATTAATACAGCCAGAGAGTTAGTTGTAGAGCCTTTAATGCAGTGGTAGTAGTTTTCTCTTAGATATTTCTTAGCTTTCCTTTATCCTATTCCCTCCCGATGTTTATCCTTATCAGTAGAATCATCCGGAGTATTGCCCTTGACGGCAAATCAAACCTTTTGACCTCTGCTTTGCCAAGTCAAGGAGGCATTTCTCGTCGGACTACCTTCCCAAACCTTCATGGCCAGAACCTTCCATAATTCACTGATTTGTACCTCTTCACTAACATCTACTTGTCCTCAGACTATTAAATGTCCTCGAACAAGACCACAGCCCAATATACATTTCTGGGCCTTCTATCCCTATAACATTTTTTTTGTTTTTTTTTTATTTGTCATTTTTTTAAATTGGGTATCATTTTTTAACAAAGGTATATGAGTAAATTTACAGAAACTCACTTTTTCTATCCATCACAAAAAAAAAAAAAAAAAAAATGTAAAATCTTTTCTATCCTCCCACTTTTACACCCTCTTATCATTTTTTTTCTTTCCACTTTTCCACCCCTCCAACCAAATGGACCCTAATATTTATGGTGAATCTCACCATGAATCTAATAAACGGACCCTTTCATGAATGTGAAAGAAATGAGCATTATTCTCTGTATTCTTACCTAAAAATTACTCCTTCAATTCAACTTCTTTTACATCATTCTTTCTAGCTAAAACATTCAAGGTATACTTCCATCTAAAATCGCTATATAAACTACTTTTATTATATTGATCATAATAAGATATATCAACAATTATAGAGAAAAAATAGTGAAATAATTATGTCTCTATTCTTTTTGTTTTGTTCATTCTTATGGTATGTTAGATATTCGTTGATTATGATATTATTCCATTACATATCAGTTACTACATAATAAAAATTATGTTATTGCATAATAAAATATTATAAAAAAAACAAAACAAAACAAAACAAAAATTCTAGAGGCAAACAATTTCATACCTACCACGATGACAAATTGTTAGTAGGGTATTTAACAAAGTGATGATATTGGAAGATCAATATAAGAATTAGTAAGCTTGCTAACTAAACTGTTTGTGAAAATTATTGTAATTGTAGCATCACCTTATAAAATAAAAAAATATAAAGAATTTACAAAGATCTCATTCTTAACAAAAAAAAAGGGTATACTTGTAGGAATTATACTTAAAAAGTAATAATTCAAGAGAAACAAATATAATACATCTATTAATTAACAATTATATTGTGTGCATATGTAATAAAAATTAACAATAAGATGTGAGAAATTTACATACTAAATTTTATTATTCAAGGAGCTCACAGGCAATTAGGATGCTCTCTCCAACTGATCAGGATTAACAAGAGCGTTATTTTCTCTTCTCACACCCCTTGCAAGTGTGGCCTTAACAATATTTATAATATTCAAAAAAGACATGACCAGCCATAAAATCCTTTCTATCGTAATAACAATTCATGTAACAGATATGTGTGAGGGTCAGTTTTTTTTTACAGTATCCAGGCCCAAGCTTAGGCAAGGACCCCGAGGCCCTCTTGTTGTAGTTTGAAGGGATTAGGCTTGGTTCACCACAGCTAAATAGGCCGTTTACAAACCAAGTGGTGCACGGGGCAAGACTCCTACAATACGTATACACTAGCAAGAGAAAATATATGTATTAAACAGCAAGAAAAACAGCAAAGGATGACAGTATAATAAAGAAACACAAAAAAGATAATTGTTAGGAATCCTCAAATTAATAAGAAATACTCCGTTAATTTTCTTAATTATGGATTATAATATGCTCACTAAGATGTGATACAAGGTTCAAATAAGCTCAAAAATTACAGACTGAGATAGCTATCCAAGCCTCTTAAAACTTGCAAGGTTTGAATCCTTTTGAATTTAAGTATGTGCTATAATGGTTGTTTCTGGAATACCAGGCGATATTTTCATACTTTCTTTAAGTTTTGACAGAGTTTTCTCAAGTATTTTACTTCAATTCACTATTGGCAAATGCCCCTTCAGTGTTGGGTGCTTCTCCCTTTTATAGTGTCACTCTAGGGTTTTGAGGTACCACTGATTCCCCCCCTAAGCTCCCTGGGTACCAAAGCCCCTATTGTTCTTAGCCCTTCTGACGACTGATTCTTTCCTTGTTTCTCATAATTTTCCTCTTTTGGTGTTGTTTTCCCAAAAGCCTCTTGCTGACTTTCCATTCTAGGGCGTCCTTAGAGAGCCGACCTTCCTTTCTGTCATTTTTTCCAAGTGAGCCGAATCCTTCCCTACTAAGTTGAAGGTTTTCCCTATTACTTCCCCTAATGAATCATCTTTCTGGGTTCCCCGAGGTACCAGCCTTTTACTCAAGAGTTATTACTTTCCAAGCCCTCTGATTTTTTGCTGCATCACTGAGCGCTTGAGAAAGACATATCTGTCCTTCGTTTCTTGTGCTTTTTGGTTCCCTTTTTGAGCTGTCTCAATCCTACTGTGACTGTGCTGCATGTCCCAGGAATCTCGGGCCCTTAAAAGTCTCTAAGATCCCGGCCCAGTTATTTCTACTAGACTTTCTTTGGTCTTCTGATCTTTGGCAAGCTGGGCCTTTTCCCTTATTCTCTTTGTTTCATGGGCTCTAAAACCTGCCCCTTCATGGATTTTGGGCATCAAATCTTTTGGGCCTACCACCCTTTTCTTTTGTGAGCTCAACCCCTTTTTAATTTTACTTTCCATGGGGTTGGTCTAATGTGCTATTTCTTTGGGTCTCGTGTTATGATTTTTTTGAACCTCAACAATATGTTACATTCATTAATAAATAATTTCATTAATTAGATTCATTAATGAATAAGTTCATTAACATGTCATTACTTTTGTAACTCCATACTAACATATGGATTCATCTATCGTTCATATCTATAATCACTATAATGACAACTCCTTTTATAGGAGGCCAAGTTACTGGCAATGGCACGATAGATTTATTAAGGCCAACACTCAACGTGCGTGAATCTCATTATAGAAGGACTTCCGAGATTATTATGCACTAAACATTAAAAGACTAGTCTTTATTGTCTTCCATAGTTTGAGCACTTTTAACTTGCACCTCCTTTCCTATCAAAATAGGCTACATCATGATGGATATGGTCAAGTCAAGGACTATAATGAAATGATTCATAATCTTATTCTACAATATCAAGTAGACATATTTCAATATTCCAATATTTTTCATGATAAAAATATTGCAAAATTTCATAAGAAATTTTGAATAATTAATTATAATAAAATATCATGCTGGGCCACATTATTTTAACAGTCTCCTACTTGGCCTAACATGGCCTCATTCTAAATACATGTGCTTTCAATAACACAAAAGACAAGCCTTTGGAAAAAGGGTCAACCAAATTTTGTTTTGCTGACTGTGGGGACAAAGGCCCAAGGCTGCATGTCAGGCCGTGAAAAAGCTAAAAGCCCCAAGATCATGTGGTGGGCCTCGTGAGGTTAAAGGCCCAAAATCGTGCCTCGAGCCTCCAACGATATCCGAGGACGGGGTATAGTTCGAGGAGAGGGAAATAGACATACAGAATCCCAGATTGCGATTTATCACGTCTGGTGAAAGAAAAGGCAGTCTGAGGAGTGACTCCTGCTTTAGGGAGATGGGAATCCCCAAAAATACCTAAGGAAAGGTTGCCACCACCGCATTAATTGTGCTGCACCAACTCTTTTGGCCGCATTTATGTGAAGAGGACCCTTAAACAGTGCAACCTTGGCCACCGTGACTCACAGTAGGCCAAAAAGGATACCTGATGGGACATGCACTCAAGTGAAGAATCAGATGGGTGACAAGTGTAAGGTGGAGATGGTCTTGAGAGAATTATATAATGTGAAGGAATTCCCTTCTAAGGGGAGAGGCATCTTTTGTAAGGAAGAGAGAGAAAAAAAGCGTTAATAGAAGAATTCACCTCCTCGGACATTTGTTGAGGAGAGTTCATAAAAACTTGGGCTTATTATTTCTTGAGAACCCTGACCTATAGCATTGGTTGTTTAAATCATCCTAGCCCAACTTTCGCATCTCACTCTCTACAAATTCATTGTTTAGGGACCATTTGGGCCGTGCCATTCCTTTTGGGCCGGCTCACAAATCTGTGTCCCTACACTAACAATTTCAAAAAAATGACTGGAGATTATAACAGGGAAACCTCCCACTTAAACAGTCAATCATATAATATTTTTCATGTTGATATATTTTTCTTGGGTGAAACTAAACTTTTTATTCATCTATTCTTGTATAATTTTAATGCCCAAAAAATATGATGCTTCACTGAGGTCCTTCATTTCAAAATTTAAATATCCATTGTTTGACTACAACAAGCATCTCAATTTCAATTGCCACCGAAAGAATATATCCACATATGGTGTAGGAATATCAAGAATAGTAGAAACTTTCTTCACATATTCACAAGATTCTTTCATTCCATATAATTTTCTGACGTGCATATCCAATTCTTGTCTCATTTTGAAATAAAACCCTTAGGTTGTTCTATATAAACATCTTCTTTAAGTTCACCATTTAAAGATGAAGTCTTTATATCAATCAGATAAAGTTCAAAATCAAATAATGCAACCAAAAAAAAAATAAAAAAAAAGTTAGCACGAATCTTCTCTATATTATTGAGTATAACCTTTGGCCACTAATCTAGCTTTGAACCTTTCCACTTTTCCTAAAACATCTCTCTTTCTTTTAAAATTCACTTGCATCCATTAACTTTCATTCCTTTGTGTCTTTTTATGAGCATCTACGACACCATTTTTTTTTTTTTTTTAGATTATACTATCTTCTTATAGTTTTCACTATTATGAAGATGATAATTAGACATATCAGATTCCACACAGAAATTCGAGTACTTCCTTTCAAAGGCATTGGATCTATAGCTTTTACTATGATCGGCTCTATATCTCTTCATTCTTCCAAAAATTTCTTTTGAAAATCATCAATACCCTCAATTTCAAAATGATCCTCCAAGAATTTTACATTTCCAAAATAACTTAACTTTTGAGATCATATAAACCTATATCCTTTAGACCTTTGTGAATAACTTGCCATAACACTCCTTTTTATTTCATATAATAGTTTGTCCTTATTAGAATAAAAAATGAAACATAAGCAATACATCCTTATATGAAATAAGCTAGCGCTTACCAATAAACAACTCATGAGATGTTTTCCCTAAGTTTTTAGTGAGACTTCTATTTAGGATATGCATAGCAACTGGAATATATTCACCTCAAAATGAAGTTGGCAAATATGTTGTTTCTATTATAGATCTAACCTTTTTAGGGGGTATTTGAGACAAAATTTATTAGCAAAATAACCTCAAAATCACTTGAGACATACTCACCACCTCTATTTGAATTAATAGATTTATCAAATTGTTTGTACATTTTCAACATCAAATATTTAAGTGATAAACTTCTCTATAGCCTCCAATTTTTGTTTTGTCAAATAAGCAATTTTCATATCTAGAGAAATGATCAATAAAATTAATAATGATATCCTCCTCCAACAATTATATTCATAGCTCCATAAACATTAGTATCAACCCGCTCCAAAAATTAAGAAGAGTGATCTCTTTTAGTCATTTTTCCTTCAATGCAACTTTCACATGTTGGATAATATTCTAATATGACATCACTAAACAAAATCCAACTTAATCATTTTTCAACTTTCCTTTACTAACATATCCCAATTTTAAGTGCCAAAAATAAGTTGTATTATCTTTCACAAAAACATGAACATTACACTCTACTGCCATATATATGTACTTGAAATTATTTCGAAATTCATAAAGTACGTACTACTACATCATTTTTCTTTAGAAGTTCCTAAATAAAAATCATAACCAAGTATTTCTAGTATATAAACCTATAATAAATTTATCCTAAAACTCTAATCAACTAACTTAAAATTAGATTCACTATTTAGATTTATTTCAAAAAAAGACTTCAATACCTTCAACCTTGACCTTTTCATCCTTTTCCATATAAATTTAACTTATACAATCATTTATTTTCGATGGCTCCTTAAACCTTTGCAAGGTATATGTTAGAAGTATGAGCAATAACTCTTGAATGCCCTCCAAAATCCAAGCTTAATAATAGTGGTATTAATTTCTTTGAAAATTAGATTGCGAAAAACCTTTAGGTTGACTCTCACGGGATCTCGAAACAAAATTACATTTAGATCTTTTATGTTATGGTTTCTTGCAATGATAGCAAAAGATTTTTTTTTTTTTTTTTTTTGACCTTAACATTAGGCTTAACATAGGTCCTCTTATTACTCTTTCAATCACTTCTATGACTTTTGAATTTTATTTTCTTCTTAAACCTTTTGCCTCCTTGAGGAACAAACTCCTTTTGTCCAACAATATTAATTGAAAATTTGTTAACTCTCAATTTTGCATCGCTTGAGTCATGACCTTAGATAAGAGGTCATCAAGTGTAGGAATTTTTGTTTTAGTCATCTATCGGTCTTTCTTGAAGGGCTAATTCATTAGCTAAGGCAATCATATTAAACATATGTTGATGAGCATCTTAAATTTTAATAATTTAGATGTAATGAATTTTTCCTGAGCACTAGACTTCTTTCTAAACTTCACTTCCAGGCTATCATCTATGGATTTAGCACTAGGGTAATTCATATAGCTAACCATCAATGAATCAACCATATATCCTAGCATCAAAATTATCATTTTGTTATCCACCTCAATCCATTTACTATAGGAGATTTTATCCGACTCAACAGATTCCTCATTGGGCTTAGGCAGACGCTTTGATTTAAAAGAAGAACTATAATCATAAAATTGCATGAACCTATATTTCCACTTTGCATAACTGAGTCTCAAAAGTATACAGTTTTTCATGATATAATCCGTATTCAAAGAACCGGTGGAGTTTACCATCTCTTTGTAAAACGCAACACATATAATATGTGCATTTTGGCCATTAATTCTTTTAATAACATTTAAGAATTTATAAATATAATTTATGACAATTTTTCAATCAATTAAATTCATCCCGTATCCAATGGGGAGTAAGGAAGAATTTAATCAACTAGTATTTATCACTTTGATTTCTTTATTGAAAGCTCGAATACATGTGAAAACACAAGAGCTGTTTAGAACCCCAAATTAAAACTTATGGCTCGATTAATTTTACTCTAACTTAAACCAAGTGCGGAATAGAGTAAATAGGAGCGAGCGAACAAAAAATAAAACTACTCTAAGCCATATTCATCAAATATTAACAATAAATGAAAGCTAAAAGAGTAGGGAAGAAGAATGCAAACACAAGATAAAACTGCGATGTGTTATCGAAGAACTTGGCAAAAAATCTCTTCGCCACCCTCCAAGCGGTAAATCAATCTACTAGAGAATAAAGTTAGAGTACACGAATAACAAAATACCTTCCAAGTCTAGTCTACCCAATGTACCTGAGCCCTCCAAGCTCCTACTACCAACTGACTTAACGAAACCTTGTCTTCTCTAACTCTTCGGATCCTGCAATATGCCCGATTGCTTTTGTCATACTTCACTAGCTTCTTTTGGCAAATTCACAAAGCTTCCCAAGTTCTAACACACTCTTTACCTTCTGAAAAGGTGTGAGTTATGTTTGGGTACAAATCTCCTCTCAAGGTATGGGAAAGGGAAGGAGAAGAGGCTAGAACGATATCTTACTAAGGATGAGTAGCTCTCTCACTAAAAAGATGGGTGTATGTGTTATAGAAAACTTATATAGGGTTTTTCTCTCTGAATGGCCTCCTTAATCTTTTGTGGGTAATGAGTATATATATATATATATATATATATATATATATATATATAGTATGAGTGAACTCTCACTAAAAAGATGGGTGTATGTGTTATAGAAAACTTATATAGGGTTTTTCTCTCTGAATGGCCTCCTTAATCTTTTGTGGGTAATGAGTATATATATATATATATATATATATATAGTATGAGTGAAGGGTAAGAAAGTCACACTTAAAAATCCTCCAAGCAGAGAGTTTTGTGAGTATCTCGCGGGAAGGCCTCACTCGCGAGACATTAGCGAAATTAACAGCCTGACACAACTTTTTAACTTCCAGTCATGTGTTTCTCATGTGGCTCTTTCGTGGGTTAGCTTCTAGCGAGCTTCTCACGAAATCCACTTGTTCTTCAATTTAAGCTTGATTCTTCATCAACTTAATACTAAACCCAATACAATAAAATCCCTTAAAATACAAGGAATAAAATTAAAGCAATTACAATACTTTTTGTCATGGAATAAAGCCAACATAAAACATAGTTGTAAATCACAACTTTACATTTATTAAAAAAAGATGTCTGTCCGTGGGATGTGGACATGTAAAAAACATTTGCTTTCAAAGTCTCATCTCATCCATGTGATTAACCGAAGGGGTGTCAGCATGTTTGAGCTCTAGAACATTATTTTATTTTTAAAAAAAATCATATTCCTAGCTCAAACATGTGATTAACCAATGGGGTGTCATCATGTTTGGGCTTCCCAAATCCTAACTCATCCATGTAATTAACTGAAGGGGTGTTATCATGTTTGAGCTTCGGATTAATGAAAGCTATATTAACTTATAATTTTAGATATAGGAAAATCTAACTCCCACTACAAAACTTAAAATTAAATAAAGAGATAAATAATACTTATCTAATAATATTATCAAGGCTATGTTACATTTGTTGCAAACATTTATCAGTAACTATTTGTTATATTCTTAAATATAACACAACAATATTACATATGTCAATGGGGAAATATTTAACCATATATATATATATATATATAGATAAAGACAAGTCATAATAAATATAAGCAAAGCCTACTTACTTGTGATTGTAGGAATTATACTTAAAAAATAGTAATTCAAGAGAAACAAATATAATATATCTATCAATTAACAATTATATTGTGTGCATATGTAATAAAAATTAACAATAATATGTGAGAAATTTACATACTAAATTTTATTATTTGAGGACCTCGCAGGCAATTAGGATGCTCTCCCTAGCTATTCCGGATTAACAAGAGCTTTCTTTTCTCTTCTCACACCCCTTGCAAGTTTGGCCTTGACAATATTTATAATATTCAGAAAGGACATGACTAGTCATAAAATCCTTTCTATCGTAATAACAATTCATGTAACAAATATGTTACATTCATTAATAAACAACTTCATTAATTAGATTCATTAATGAATAAGTTCATTAACATGTCATTACTTTTGTAACTCTATACTAACACATGGATTCATCTATCGTTTATATTCAGAATCACTATAATGACAACACCTCTTATAGGAGGCCAAGTTATTGGCAATGACACGATAGATTTATTAAGGCCAACATTCAACGTGGGTGAATCTCATTATGGAAGGACTTTTGAGATTATTATATACTAATCATCAAAAGACTAGCTCTTATTTTCTTCCATAGTTTGAGCAATTTTAACTTGCACCTCCTTTCCATCATGGTCTAACGATGTACCTATTAGAATAAGCTACACTATGATGGATATGGTCAAAGGACTATAATGAAATGATTTATAATCTTAGTTTACAATATCAAGTAGACATATTTCAATATTCCAATATTTTACATGATAAAAATATTGCAAAATATTACAAGAAATTTTGAATAATTAATTATTGATAATAAAATATCATGTTGGGCCACATTATTCTAACAATACTTCCATCTAAAACCGCTATGTAAACTACTTTTATTATATATCATAATAGGACATATCAACAATTATGGAGAAAAAATGGTGAAATAATTATGTCTCTATTCTTTTTGTTTTGTTCATTCTTATGGTATGTTAGGTATTCGTTGATGATAACATTATTCCATTACATATTAGTTACTACATAATAAAAATTATGTTATTGCATCATAAAAACAAAAAAAACAAAACAAAAATTCTAGAGGCAAAAAATTTCACATCTGCCAAGATGACAAGTTGTTAGTAGGGTATTTAACAAAGTGATGTCATTGGAAGGCCAATATAAGAATTAGTAAGCTTGCTAACTAAACTGTTTGTGAAAATTATAGTAATTATAGCATCACTCTATAAAATAAAAAATATAAAGAATCTACAAAGATCTTCTATTTTGAATTTTATTTAAATCATTCACATGTATTCTTTTGAAGTGGATACTTGAATGACAAGTATGGCTCACAATTAGGGCCGGCCCAACATAATTTGGGGCCTAAGGTGAAACATTTATGCGGGGCCTTTTATTTGTAAACATTAATTAAATAAAATTATTTAATACTAATTAAACTAAGACTAATTTGATCTATTAAATTTATAAATTGATGAATAATACTAACTAAACTAAATTTAATTTCATATAAAGGATTGATTATCATAATTGAAGCATAAATTTTAACAAAAAGAAATTAAAAAAAAAATTATTTTTTAAAAAAGAAACTTACTTTAACTTGAATATACTACAAACCTAACATTGTAATCTAAATTTTAATTTTATATCTTTTTTTAAGAGAGATAGATAGATATTATTTGGTGTGTAACTTTGTAAGAAATTAGTTTACAAAAATTAAAGTCTCAAATTATTAGAGGAAGATTAGTCATCATCGATAATCTAACACATTTGCAACATTTTTTAAAAACATTTTAGGGTTTCAATTGGGTTAAATTTTTATTGGTCTCCTATTTTGAAAGTCTTGTTAGGGAAAAAAAAAAAAAAAAAAAACTAAAAGTACTATAACATGTTCACAATATGATGTGATATTGACTCTAATTGTTGAACTTCAACAACCTAATTAATGGGAATATGATTATATATATATATATATATATATATAATTGGTGACATATTAGTTTGTAAATCTAATAAAATTTTGGGTATCCTGTATCCCTAGCATCACTCATTAAAAAAAATGTTTAATCATTTATAAAATTTTGGGGCTTTTATGAAGAGAATGGAGCCTTTTTTATCCTAGGGAAAATTTGTTTTTGTGATGGGGCCTTAGGCCTAGGCCTTGGGCAGGCCTTGCTCGTAATAATTTGAAATCTAGGGCATACAACATTCTTTTGCCACTTGAGGCATTAACTTGCCTACTAAAATATTGCTCGTTTCGACCCAAGACCATAGCATTACAATTCCATTTTTGTCTAAATTTTAAAGTAAGTAGGCTCTGAGATGTGGTATTTTGTTAGTGATTTTGGTTAGATTCATGTTCTCGTTACGTATCCTCATATGCCGTGTAAGATTTGCATCTACGGTGCATTTCCATATGTTATTTATTTATTCATGTTCTTGGACTTAACAATAATGATAGCAATAATTATATTGTCAATTAATATTTTATTCATAGTATAGAAAATAAATTTGTAAATATTAAAGTTAAGTGTAAGTGTGTATTGTGTAGTCCAAATTTTGTAGGAGAAAGAGAGAAGAAAAAAAAAACTTATGAATATGTTATTTTATTAGACTAAATTAAGTAACCTAATAATTTTGTGTTAAAAACAAGTCTAACTACTTGTTAGATTCAAATAAAAGTACAAATTTTAACTAAAAATCTCATTTTAAAGTATTTGTTTATGTATCATACGATATGTATGATTTTACGATACGATACATACATTTTATCGTATGATTCATGAACACTTACGATGCGCTGATACGATACGAAACTCTTTATGGTACGATACGTATCGCGTATCATACGATACTAACAACTATAGATGAGAAGCACTTGAATCAGTTCGTGCAGAATGTCATAAGGGTCTAATTTTACCTAAACAATCCCAAAAATCATTCACATTAGCTAATGCATCAAGTATGCAAAATGCATTTTTGCTATAATACTCGTAAAGATTTCATGGTTTTAAAAACCAAAAATAGTCAAAGAACCAAAAAATATCTCAATTCTCAGTTCCAAATCAGTTGTTGGCCCATTTTGGGGTTTTTATTGGAACGGGTTACGGACTGATTCTTAATTGAACTGGAACTATGGCAAATATATTCAAGCAATGTGGTTGTGCATTTAATTTTTTATTATTTATTTGCATTTCTTGGGAATGAATGAATATAGTTGATGATAGTTGTATGAGTGAAAAAAAAAAAAAACAACGAAAAAATTTATAAAAAATTAATATTTCAATAAAATATAATTTAGAATAGATAATCTGAGTGTTTTGAAAAAAAAGTTAGATAAAAAAAAAATCTTCTACTAAAATAAATAAAAATAAAAATAAAAATTATATGAGTTCAGGTGAATATTATAAATCTAGTATTAATGTAAATTGGCAATAAAACGAGGGTATGGTAGGGAATATAAAATTCTGATTTGACACATCTAGCATTTTGTAAAATTGAGGGAGATCCCTCCTAATCTTTAACCCTGCCCCTGAGCACACCTCTGAAAAGTGAGGTCCTGTGGTAGAAAAGGAGGTAACTAAAAAAGGTGCACAAATCTCCTATGAATAATCACTTACCAAATACATCAATGTTGATAACACCCCATGACGAAAAAAAAAAAAATATATGAAACGAGCATATAAGACATCACATATGAGCTGGACCAAGCTGGCTTCAAACATATGTACACCTTAGAAGTATGTTAGGCTTTTCACCTTGCGACGAAAGCCTACCAAATCGTATAGGGATCGATGATTGAATAGATTGGGGTTAAAAATAAAAAATAAAAAATCAGTCCCCCCCTTAACCTCAGTTCTCTGACTCTGTCCTCTCTCTCTCTCTCTCTCTGTCTCTCTCCACTATAGCTGGTTTGGTGAAAGGGAAACAAGCCAAATCCCTTTCAAGAAATTCGTCCATTTTAGCACTAATAAGTAATGAATCTGGCAGAGAGAAAAAGAAAAACATACTCTCTTTTTTTTTGCTTGCCTATACATAACAAAGTAATAAATTCTTTTGGGAAAATGATGCTCTCTCTTGTTTCTTCAATTTCTACAGTAAGTAACTATTTCACATGGGCGATTTTGCTGGTGTTTACTCATATGGGGCAATTGTAAATGGATCATGATTCATGACTGAGATTTTTTTTTTTTTTTACAGGCTGGTCAGAGAGTTAAATTGTCAGTTCATAACAAAAGTGTTACTTCAGTAACTTTTGCGTTTTTTTTTTTTTTTTTTTTCAAACTTTCCCTTTTGCCTCTTTTGCAAGCCAAACAAAGTTTCTTTTTAAATTAGTTTAGAAAAAAAAAAATTTTAAAGTTTATATATATATATATATATATTTACTTTTTGGAGTTTGAATGGCTTCTCTCTAAATTAATTTGGGAAAAAAACACTTTGCTCCAATTCCCACTGCATCTTATTATTTTTGTTACATGAATAGTGAATCAAAGGCTTGGGCTAAGGTTCTCTTGTTACTTGTTCGGCATTTTGCTTGGTCGGGCATGCTATTTTCTACAATTTACCACAATAAAATTTTCAATTATCCCTTTAATATCTTTATATGTATTAAAAATATGGTAAACTATGTATTTGGTCCTTATCTTTTACATCATATTTTAATTTGATTTCTAACCTTTCAATTTTGTCAATTTTGTCCTTAAGCTTTTAATGTCATGTCAATTAAGTTTCTACCGTTATCTCCTGAATGTAAATTGCTAACGTAGCTAACAACCAAAATAAAAAATTAATTCTTGTTGATGTGAAAATAAAGTAATTTTTTATTTTGACCGTTTTTCATGTCAACAATTTCTATCAAAGAGATAACAACAGAGACTAAATTAACAAAAAATTATAAAGTTAAAAAAAATTATGATAATTGTGGAACCAATGTATTTGCTTAGCAAATTCACTCATCCACAACAAAATATTTGAACCCCAATTTTGTTTAAGAAGTGTAATTCTCTCAATTTCAAGTGAAAGAAAGAGAGTATTTTACTGTTGAAATTTTATTTTTTATATCCAACAAAGCATATGGAGTCAAATCATTTAATTTTTTTATAAAAAAAAAAAAATAGAGATATGTATACACCTATAGATTCATGGCTTTTAAATCAAATCATGAAGTGGATTCATCAAATAGAGATTATCATTTTATTATGTCACCTCAAACCATTGATCGAATAGACTTGTGTAATAAAAGAAATTCGTTTCAAAGGCCTACATGGGCCTAACCCATAGAAGTTTAGTTTGGACCCAAGAAACATATGGCTAAAAGCGACCTAAAAGTAGCCTAGTTGGGCCACAAATTTCATGTCCAAACCATCCAACTAACTTGAAATATTAGGCAATGGGGGAGCCAAAATGTTCTCTCTTGCAGGCTGGCATCATTACAATGATGCAATAGAAAATTGAAATAATTGAGATATAAAACAGGGATTTAGGGCTGTATCCCCAACGTGGAGACCTTATTATTGCATGAATAGTTGATACAC
This sequence comes from Lithocarpus polystachyus, assembly GCA_033629205.1. Classification (NCBI taxonomy): domain Eukaryota; kingdom Viridiplantae; phylum Streptophyta; class Magnoliopsida; order Fagales; family Fagaceae; genus Lithocarpus; species Lithocarpus polystachyus. The sequence goes on from CM066168.1 coordinate 57,410,807, forward strand.
CCCCACTAAGAGGTTACCACTAATCAATTGGTCTGACCTTGGTATCCACTAAGAGGTTTCTACTACATTTTGCCCTAATCACAAGTTTGTCAACAAAATAACAAAACACTTACTAGAACCATATTTTATAAATTATCCCATGGCTTGTGGGAAGGGACTGAAAAGACGTCAATGAGAATTAGGAATGAACAATGAACCGTTGACATAGTTTATGATAATCATATTTTTTATGTACTTAATATTTAAAGTAAGAAATATTAACTGAAAAAATTCTATAGCCTATGATGGTACGACGAGTTCAGATTGGTAATGTGCACCTGTTCGATGATGGAGCTAGTGGCAAATTGGCATCTCAATTCTGAAATTATATTCAAATTTGTTAATGGAGTGAGAGTGAGTGATAATGAGAAATAGAAGAAAAGAGTTGACTCGCAACAAAGAAGTGGTCCAAATTGAAGTCGTCCAGGTTACACATATAATTAACAAACAAAACTCCCACACGTATCAAATTTGGCACAAGTACCTAACCAAAGATAAAAAACACAGACCGATAACGTTGTTTTGGTCATCTTTTATGCATTGGCATAATTAGTTTGACACGGCACAGAAAGAATAAAAAAACATTTTGATGGCACGGTCTTGAAAAGTAAAACAAAAGTCAAGAAAGGGTAATAATTATATAAATCTTTACAGTTGTAGGGATTTTGAGTAGGGCTGCGAAAAGTGTTTTAAGGGGTTAAAAGTCTTTTACAGTTTCTCTGAAGAGTTTTAAAAGCAAATTTAAGACAAACAGGAAATCTGGAGCTTTCAACTATCAAGTGTACTTTAATACACTATTCCTTGTTTCATTGTTCATACTTTTTAAATGTAAAACTTTAATACACGACTATTTGTCTATTTTTTTAGTATTGACCCATTACATGAAATTCGGTTGTAATAGCCCCAGTGGGGGTGGCTCAGTTGGTGTGGGTTCTGTGCGTGCATGCTTGAGGTCCCTTGTTCAAGTCGTGATGGATATCATGTGCGGGGTGTTTTTCTTAGAATGCATTGTGCCCATTTATTGGCTCTCTTGGGGTGTTAGGGTGAGGTCTATGGCACTCCAGTCACAGTAGCTACGACTCAATCCAACATTCTCTAGCGAGAGGTGCCCTTATTAGGTCACGCCCTAGGGGGTAAGCTACATATGGTTGCCCCTGCCCCCTCTTTTTGTTCATCAAAAAAAAAAAAAAAAATCGGTTGTAATAAATTTTAAGTTTGGGTATCATTAAGAGGTGGGATGTTTTATACCGTCCAATAAAAAATTGTCACATCAATATTTTATTTAAATTTTAATACATCTTACTACATCTAATAACATATCAATAAACTCTCATTATGATTAGATTTATATATGGGTATTAGGATTGATTAGGTGTGGTTGTGCTTATTTTTAGATATATAATAAGATAATGTGGCATGTTAGGATTGAATGGGTAAAATATAGGCTTTACACCACATCCTTACAAATTTTAATCTCTTTTAGAAAGTCTTGACATCACTTCCGTGAAAAATATAAAAAGTCATAAAAAAATAATTATTTTATTTATTTTCTTATAAAAATTTTTAAAAAATATTTTTTAAACCAACACCCTTAAAGCATCGATTAACATTCTCCCTTCAAGTTTATTGATTTACTCTTTTCGTAAGATTTGGTTAAAGTTTGTAATGGAAGTTGATGCTCAAAGTGTTGAATTTAGAAGCTCGCCAAATCCTGTGTTACTAATTTAATATTTTATTACTTTGTGATTTCTTTTATATTTTATTACTTTGTGATTTCATAATGCTAAACTGTGGTGAATTATTATTATTATTATTATTATTATTATTATTATTAGCTCTGTATCTCTCTTAAAATGGATGAGAATATTAAGTGTTAGTTTAAAAAATAAGTATGGATATCTATGTCAATTTATTATTTCTAGTCTTTTAGTCCATTGACTTTTACTTCAATTGTCAAATTATTCTTTAAAGTTTAATTTTTATCAATTTAATTCTCCATTTTATCCAAATGAATTAATTTGGTCCTTAACTCCTTATGTCAAAATCTGAATCCAATGAAGCCATTTAAACATTTCATAATTTTAATTTTTTTAATAATACTCATCGAATATTAAAATCTACTAAATGATACATCTCATGAATATTTTCAATTACAATTTTAATAATAAAAAAAGAATGTTTAAGTAACCCATTTACTAACAAATTTAAATGAAAAGACCATATTGACTCATTTTGCAAACTAAGGGATTAAATTGATAAAAGTTAAACTTATGGACTATATTGACAATTGAAGTAAAAGTCAAAAGACTAAAGTTAATTTTAGCCTTGTTTCTATATGTAAAAAATAAAAAATAAAAAAAAAACATTAAAAAGCTTTAATACTGAAGCCTGAATTTCGAATTTGACTTAAATAGGTTTTCCAATTTTGAAAGAAAATTTTTGCTTAAATACCTTAGTTATTGTGTGTTTGGGCGTTGTATTACTATTTATAACTGAATTTGGGCAAAGTAGGCATTTTTAAATTCTACAACTTACAATTTAATTATGTGTTTAACAAATATTAAGAATGAAAAATGTAAATTTCTCCTAGGAATTGTAGGCTATAAATTCCAACTGCAAGTGATGCCTAGATAGATGTCATTTTCGAAAATTTGACGTTGACAGACTCTCTTTCAAACAAAGAGAGGGATTTAGAGCATATGGAATCAAACAACATTACGATTACAACCTTAAGTTGTTTCATTCAAAAGGATTGGAACTACATTGTTTCTTGCTTAGAGCAAGAGCTAGAACCTTATTATTTCGCATTAAAACTAGAGCCAGAAGAACAATAGCAGGAACAATTAGTTGTGGATACTAATGGTGATGGCGATATCAAAATCGACGCTGAAGATTTCTATTTGTTTATGTTGACATGATTACTGAGTTATTGATATGAAATTAGTTAACTCAATGTATATGCAAAGATTTACAAATTCTAGTTATATTTGAGCTATATCCAACAATGAAATTTGTGATGGACGAGATTTGAAATGATAGGAATGTAAATTCTTTCTTCCGAAACTTCAAAGGCATTAATTTTTTTTCTTATCACAGATGGTAAAGTGTTTCAAATGCCTAATACAAACACGAAAATAGGACAACAGGATACGTAGCCTGAAATTGGACCTATAAGCCATGTTCATCATGGTAATATTGTTAGCAAAACAAATACTAGGCTTGGCATAAATACTTAGGTTTTTTTTTCTTTTTTGTTTTTTTGGAAATGCCTACTTAGCTAGGGTTTGGCTTTAAGTATAGTGAGCCAATAGATTGTACCCCAACTAAATTAAATACGTCCAAAATTGATTGTGTCCACAAGGTAGACCATCTCGCGTATTGGAGCATTAGAAGGAAGCTTTGTCCCTTAGAGCACTCGTATAAGTGCTTGTATGATAGAAAAAAGTACCATATTTTGATTAATTAATTCCAAATTTCATCTACAACAAAATATACAAAATTGTGTAAAAATACATAGTTGCTACAGTAACATGTAAATTTATACTGGCATAATGAAAGCAATTACATCAATTTGTGCAAAATTTTTTGTCTATTTTAACATAAGAACCCACTTTTTTATTTTACACAGCTACTTATCTAAGACTCCTACATCAATTTGTCTATTTAACCATCTATTTTATTTAAATAATCATTTTCCTCACTTTTTATTTATTTATCTCTCTTAGCTCCCTTTTATCCAATCTGAAAACTCTATCTTTCTCCATTCTTGAAGACACCGCCGCCTCCATGGATGAAAACTCGCCTCTCCCTCTCCCCCTCTTGGTTGAAATAGCCTCTCCCTCATGGTTAGACGTCTCTCCTTCTGCTCAAACCCTTAAGCCGCCACAAGCATTGATCTCCTCCACAAGAATCGTTCCAATCGACTTCCAAGCACCAACTCATAACCACAAGTTCGCAACAATGCTCTCTTTGTCTCTATCTCTATTGGTGTGTCCATGTGTTGGTATGTTTGATTTTTGATTTATTTTGTGGTCAGATTTTTAATGTATTGTAATGTTGTGGTGGTGGGTTTGTGAGTGGTTGGCGGTGTTGGGTTGCGATGATCGATCGTAGAGATTATGGGTTAGAGAGAGAGAGAGAGAGAGAGAGAGAGAGAGATATTAAAATAATATATAGAAAGCTACAATAGCACTTTTGGATATATACAAAGTTATGAAAGCATTGATATGAGTGTTTTTTTGGGTAAAATATGTAATATTAACATCTTTTTTTATTTTGGAATGACTAATGTGATTACTTTTATACTATTAATTTTGCATTTAATTTTTTATTATTCCTTTATGTATTTCGAAGGTAAAAGAAGATAGTGGATGGTGGTTGTGTGAAAAAAAAAAAACAATTAAAAAATGAGAAAAGTTAACAAATACTCTGTTTAGAAAAAAATTTTAGAATTTTTTTTATAAGAAAATAAAAAAATAACTAAATTTTTTATTTTGTTGCAATTTTTTATATTTTTCATAAAAGTGATATCAAAACTTTTTAAAGATGATTTATTAACAATTGTTCTAGGGGCATCCATTAACAAATATCCTAAGAGTATACGTTAATAAAAATCTTTAAAAAAATAGAAAATTAATATTTTAATAAAATATAATGTAAAATAAATGTAAAGTGGTTTATAAAATGAAAAAAAAAATTCTTATACTAAAATAAGCATAAATTTTTGCAATAGATAATATGAACGCTTTTAACTGCGTATTGTTTTATATTTTCCGTAAAATTTTGATCCGAACTACATGGAAATGCTCTTAAAGCTTGAATTGTCATATCATTTTTGTGGAGGATTCCATCATCCTTTGGAATTACTCAGTAAATGGATTTCCTTTCAGAAACTCATTGCTAGGTTCGAGGCATATTTATAACTTGTGACTAGCAGTAAAGAATCCTCAAGCCTTCATGTTATCCTCAATTATTTTTCCTTTGCACCCATCTTTATGGAACAACTATACACCTTTCAGAGGAATTCTGCTGCTTCTTTAAATTCTTGTAACCTCGTGTCTAACATATTTTACTTATTTTTATATGAATAAAATTTAGTTATAGTATTTTAAGTGCTATTTCTTAAATTTTTTTTTTTTAAATTCAACCATATAGTTATTTAACTTAAAAATACACTAGGTTCTCATGAGAAAAAATCTACATGATAGAATCTTAAAAGAGAAACCTATGAAACAGTACCTAAGTATTGTACCTAAGTCATGCTCTTTTTATAATGTTCATTTAAGCTAACGCCTCTGTGACACGAGACTGGGCTATGATATTGGCACTCAATTAAAATACATGTCTCTATACCGATCTAGTTTTTCAATATTACACTTTTATACTTTTTTCTTTAAGAGTGGGCGGAAATGATGGGCTCTGTTCTAATTATAATTGAACAAGTAAATATACATTTGTACTTAATTTCTTGTGTTTGCAACAAAAATATTTAAAATTATTTCTTCTCTAATTATTAAATTATTTTATTTTAAAAAGTAAAAAAATTGCTTAATTAAAAAACTTAGAGTTTTCTTTCCTTTTCATTTTATTTTATTTGTTTCCATTTCTCAAGTATTGTTGTAGCGAGAACATCGGTATCTACAGACTCTTACAGACTTACACTAAGAATCTTTGAAAAGTTTGTATGTTTCTAAATATAATATGAACCATGATTCATTTATGAATTTTAGTGAACACGTTGTGCATTTGGATGAGCTTTAAACAAACCAAAAAGGCAAAAGTTATAATGAAACTTGCTTAGATTAATAATGCAAAAAGTTTTTACAATGTACACACTTGTTCCATGCAGGGTAAAAGCCCCACCGTAATGTAGTTTTGTTTAATTTTTTCTTTTTTTTAGAGAGAGAGAGAGAGAGAGAGAGAGAGAGAGAGAGCTGCCGCTATGGGGATAAAACAATCTGTCTCACACTGCAAAGAAATCTAATTCAATTTCGTCTTAGGGTGCATTTGGTTCAATGTAAATCGAATTCTGAGTGTAAAATGAATGCAAAGGAAAGTGAATTTCAGTAAGGAAAATGAAATCTGGGTGTTTGGTTTTGCAATGTAAAATAGTCCAAAAAACGATTTCCGGTATTTGGTAACATTCTAAAAATGCTATTTTCCTACAAATTTTACACATTTTTTCAGCCATTTTCTTAGCTCCCAAACAAATTCTATAACAAAAAATTTCAAAATATACCCTTAACACAACCAAAAATCAAAATAAAAACATCTTTTATTCACAAACTCGGTGAGAGGAGGAAGAAACAGTGAGAGATTGAGGGAAAGAGAGATTGAGAAAGAGAGGATCGAAGTGGATGGAGGTGGCGGCGGCCAGATTGGGTGGGTTTGGGGGTGGAGTGGAGTGGGAGAGGGAGGAAGAGAGAGTGATCGGTCATGGGTCATGGGCGACGAGATCGGTCAAATGGTGGCAAGCTTCAGGCGACGACAAGATCAAGACGATGAGAATTCGATCTAGAGGGTGGTGACAACGTGCTTCAAGCGGTGGCGTGCTTCAGGCGGTGGCAGGCTTCAGGCGACAGCGGGCTTCAATCGGCGGTGGGGTTCAAGTCTCAGGTTCAAGCGCTCTCTCTCTCTCTCTCTCTCTCTTAGGTAGGCTAAAAATGGGAGTAATTAGTTTGAAGGTAAAATAGCAGTGTAAATTATTTTACATTTCAAGGCTTGACATTTTACAGTCAACGAAAATCATTTTCCGTTTGATTGAATTTTCCGGCTAACCCAAACTCGCCCCGTGATGTAAAATATTTTTTAGATTCCATTTATTGCCGAAACAAACGCACCCTGTGCGTCTGGCAAGCGCGTTTTGCGCTTCCCACATCCTACGCTTGCGTTTCTTTCTCTTTTCTTTTTTTTTTTTGTCAACGCCTCTTGCACTGTTTATGGAATATAAATAATGCATTTAGACATGTGAACAGTACAATACGCGTGAGCAATAATTTTTTATTATTATTTTTAGTGCCAAATTAATCTAATTATAAAAAATAAAAATAAAAAACACTGAGGAAAAGTGTCTAATCATTCATTAGAATCCTACGGTTTTAAAAAGCCGACAACCAACCCACGACAGCATATTCATGTTTTATTCCTCTCCCCAAAAAAATAGAAATAAAGCAAATTCATGCATCTTTATAAAAGAAAAGAGACTATTATATGGAAAATTGAGCTACATTAATATGAATTATTATGAGTTCTCCAATAACAACCGTGAGATGACCTTTACTGATATTGAAGAGGCGTGGATTTGACTAATAATAGTGTATCTAGCAGGGGAAAAAATCTCAATTATTTAGGCAAAAACAAACAAGTCTTTTTTTTTTTTTTTTTTGATGGGCAAACAAACGAGTCTTTATGCGTGATAGACACGAAACCCTATATTCTTATCTTTACTTTTGACATCGACGTTCATGAATTGGCCAAACCAATTGCCGGTTCGATTCTAGGCACAAATCTTACTCAACCAAGAAAAATAAAATAAATAAACAAAATCTAGACACATTGGCAGTGGAGCCAGATCCAAGCTTCTAGTCTAGTAATTAGTATTGTAATCTATGAACTAAAAATAAACCTAATTCTTATCTTTTATTAAATAAACGATTTACCAATTCAGCTTTTTGTTTATTTTATTCTACATGATAGCTTATTTGTTAAAACATGACATAACAAATAAGTTAATTTATTTGCTTAAAGCTAATTCATTTATTTATAATCTATAATCAATAATTAATATTGTGTCATATAAGCTTTTGATGATGCCTCCAAATTTCACATTATTATTCTCTCTCTCTCTCTCTCTCTCTCTCACACACACACACACACACACATCTATTGAACCCACCATTAGAACTTTTATTTATTTACTTATTTATATAGTTTCAATTTATGGCGTCCGTTTATAATGATTGTGTTTTTTATTATCAAAACTTTGGTACATCATATTTTCTTTAAATAATAGAATATTTAATTTCACATACAAATACAATCATAATATATGCTTAGCACTACAATATATAATTGCATATAAAAACCAATTATAATAATTGTCTATTATTGACTATTATAATTATCAAATTTATAATTAGACAAAAAAATAAAAGAGAAAAAAAATCTTATTAGGTAAAAACTTTTTGCGAATTGCACGAGTTACCAACTAGTAATATTAATAAGAGATCTGAGGTTCAATTTCTGCCTATATCAAAAACTGATTGATATCTTGGTCTGATAATAAAGAGCTATTATCATGAGCAAATACCATAAGTTGAAAATCTCTCAATATATATGTATGTATATATATATAATTGAAGCTGTTTGACTTTTGGTTAATAATATTAATATATAAAAAATTTGAAGTTGTTTAACTTTTGGTCAACCTCATAACCCCACATTTTGAACCTTTTCCTCCTTAAAATCTCAAATATTTTGTGTAGGGGAATGTGTCAATTTAGTTACAAGGCCCTTAGCAACTTTCTATTAGAATCTTGGTATATCATATTTTTTAAAACTAGTAGAGTATATAATTCTATATACAAACACAATTACGATAAATGCATAGTCTATATTATATAATTCATTATACAAATACAATCATAATGAACGTTTATTAATAACTACTATAAATTTCATATTTAAACAATAAATAAAAGGAAAAAAATTGTATTATTTTAAATTTTCATGTACATTACATGGTTTACAAATTAGTTTGCTTTAAAAACCAAATGTACTTATACTCTTACCAAATAAGTTAGCAAGACGTATCTATTTTTTAAAATTATTTCTTACAATTATTTTTTATACGATAAATATTTTATTGAACCAATTATAAAAGGGTTGTGTTAACGGGCACCGCACGGTGCCCGTTAAGCACACTTTTTTCTGACACATTTTATTTTTTTTTTCTTTTTATATCATTTTTTCAGTACTGTAGTACTATTTCAGATTTTTTTAATACTATTTCTGGTTATTTTTTTTTGTCTTTTCTGAACTTAACCAGCACCAAGCGGTGCTGGTTAACATTCTCCATTATAAAAATAAGTTTTCCCACGTCACACATTTTGCTTGCTTGTTGGGGTATAAAACAAAAACAAAGACTATAAAGCTAAAAAGGAAGTCAACCAAGTGTAGCCTCCTTGGCCTCATTACCTATTGGTTTGGTGTCACTAACACAAAAGGTCTAAAAAAAGGCTACCAATACAAAATAGTATAATACGATTTCAATAGTAAAGGCTGCCTTTTTGCCGGCTTTCTCATCATCTAATAATCTCATCTCAATCAAAAAAGCAACAAAAAGTTGCACCAAAATCCATTCAGCTCAGTGCCTAATCACTACCATATCTTCCCAACAGGACACTTTGTTGATCTTTTTCGTGTTCAATTCACATTCTATCATTCTATGTTTTTCTCTTTCTATTATTTTTCTTCACTTTTTTTTTTTGTTACTTGCTTCAACTTAGTCTTTTAAAGAAGATCAGCTTGTTGACAAATTTGCAACAATCTTAAAGCAACCGAAAAAATAGTAAAAAGAAAGCTCTTTTTAACTAAAGAGCTGCGTTTTTTTAAGGACCCATTTCGATTTTGTTCAGGGTTTTGTATTTTAAGGTTCCTGAAAGTGTTGGTAGTAAGAGGTTTGAGAGGTTCTGTTTTGGATGGGGGCTTGCTGGAGCAATGGGATTAAAGCTGTGACTCCTTCTCTCACAGGTACCTTTCGATTTGTTCTTTTATTGTTTTAGTTTTATAGTTTTTTTTTTTTTTTTTGGTTTATAACTGTATGTAAATGCTTGATTGAGTCTCAAATTGTTAGAAACAGTCTGGTGGGTATCTCTAAAATCTTTATGTCAATCATTCTATCTTGTTGTTGTAAAATGAAAAGTTTTAATTTTGTGGTAGTTGTTTTGCTTGTGACCTTTGGATATTAATTGAAATTAAGCCTTTTGAATTCAATTAATAGTTTTGCTGTGAGAGGAATCCCCTTAAACATTGTATGCTTTGAAATTGCAGACTAGATTAGTCTGAAGGATGCGCTTTATGTAAAAAAACATTAGGATGACTTGATTTTTTTGTGTTGGAAATTAGTTTTAGGGATGAATGGTGGGAATTTTGTGTCTTTTGGGGCCTAGAAAACTTCCAAGTCAAAGAATAGCTTTAGTTAACATGTCTCTGTGGCTCTTGTGTAGGGTTTAATTCAAAGAATGTGAGCAGAGATGGGAGTGGCATGAGCAATTCGAGTAGCAAGTTCTCCTTTTCGGCTTCTATGCCAATGACTCCTAGGAGTGAGGGTGAGATCTTGCAGGCAACCAATTTGAAGAGTTTTGCCTTCACTGAGCTGAAAATGGCCACAAGAAACTTCCGCCCAGATAGTGTAGTAGGAGAGGGTGGGTTTGGTTCAGTTTTTAAAGGGTGGATTGATGAACATTCGATGACAGCTACCAAGCCAGGGACTGGCATGATGATTGCTGTGAAGAGGCTCAACCAAGAAGGGCTTCAGGGTCACAAGGAATGGTTGGTTAGTATTAATTCCCTTCTCAGTTCTTCATGAACTCTTTTGTGGTTTGTGCGTTCTCTTGCTGTTGTAAATAGTATGTTATGAATGTAGGGCAGAGTTTTACGTTTAAAAGCAACTTAAAGGAGCTATGTAATGTAGGGATATTTTCTGAAGTGGTTCTTATTTGAAATTGGCCATGTTGCCTTGCTATGATTGACTTGTGCAAGCTGCCAATCCAAATGTCATTGGTTATATATATATATATATATATATATATATGGAAAGACTACAACTTGTTAAGTGCCACAACATTTAGAAAAGTCTTAGCGAGCAAAGCAGTTAATTTTCTGTTTTATTGTTGGACATACAGGCAGAAATCAATTATCTCGGGCAGCTGCATCATCCTCATCTTGTGAAGTTGATTGGTTACTGCTTAGAAGATGAGCATCGGCTTCTGGTATATGAGTTCATGCCTAAGGGTAGCATGGAAAATCATCTGTTTAGAAGTGAGTCCTTTTTATCCTTTTCATCAATCAACGGTTTTGAAGGAAGTGAAAAGGATTAGGTGTGGTTCTGTTATTTCTTTCTGGAGGTGTATATTGGTATTAACATGATATTATTGTTGAAGCAGGGGGGTCTCACTTCCAGCCACTATCTTGGAGCCTCCGAATGAAAGTTGCTCTTAGTGCTGCAAAGGGACTTGCTTTTCTTCACAATGCTGAAACACAAGTCATATACCGTGACTTCAAGACTTCAAATATCCTACTTGATTCAGTATGTAGTTTGGCTAGCCTCTTGATCACATTTGTGTAATATGGTTGAGCTTTTTTAGGACTCAATCAGACTTATTATTCATTGTGCCAACCCTTTTGCTCTGACTTTACAGAAATACAATGCAAAACTCTCTGATTTTGGGCTGGCCAGGGATGGGCCAACTGGTGATAAGAGCCATGTGTCTACTAGAGTTTTGGGAACTTACGGATATGCTGCACCAGAGTATCTAGCCACAGGTATTCTTTCAAATTTCAGTATGTGTGTCTCTTTAAAATTTTTGATTATTCAAACTCTGGCTCCATTCTTTATGCTTTTGCGCGTTAGGTGATGGAATGGTTTGATCAGATTTACTTTTTATGTGATTTACTCTATAAAAACATGAATTTTGGTCTAAAATGAATGGTAAGCTACATTTTCGGTCTACCATTAGAAGGCTTTTCAGGGCCCTGGCTTTGAGAGTCAGAAAGTTGTATTGGTACCATAGAGAATTGCTTAAGCCTGTGTAAATATGTGCTTTTTTTATGCTAGTGCATCAATGATCAGCCTTCTCCAATGCCTTGTATTGGTAGAAAGTTCATGTTCATTTTGTTCTTCATTTTTGTTTTATTGAATTAGCTTGGCCAGGTTCTACAAAGCTACCAGGCTGTTCAGTGATTAATTGCATGTTTAATTGGGCAGGTCATCTGACTGCCAAAAGTGATGTTTATAGCTTTGGAGTTGTACTTCTAGAAATGTTATCTGGTCGTCGAGCTATAGACAAGAATCGACCATCTGGACAACACAACTTGGTGGAGTGGGCAAAACCTTACCTGAACAGTAAACGCAGGATATTTCGTGTACTGGATACACGTCTCGAGGGCCAGTACTCACTGGGTCGGGCCCAAAAGGCAGCTAGCCTTGCACTTCAATGCATCAATGTAGAACCTAAGAACAGGCCCAACATGGATGAGGTGGTAACAGCATTGGAGGAGCTTCAGGACTTGAGGGACACAACAAGAAGTACTCAAAAGGAGCATCGTGCAAATGTTCATAGCCATTCCAATGGTGTGACTAAGTCATGCAGAAGTACTGCAGAAGAGGCTTCTAGATTGACTGTTTACCCGAGGCCTTCTGCTTCTCCCCTCTATGCTTAATGGAGGACAAGTTTTTTATACAGCTGATATATCTTTTCTGTTTTGGATGAGTTTTAGCAGGATGCAGAACAGAGTTTCAGGAGTTCAGGCATGCACCATTACCATGTTTCTTCAACCAGTGTACAGTTTTTGCTTTTAGCCTTGTAATGTTTTCTCCTCTACTCTTAAGAACCATTGGAAGGCCCCTCTATCTAGCACGTGGTTCAAAGAATGTGTTTGTGATGATTGAAGCCAGCGTTGAAATGTGTAATTTAGCTGATTTGAGTCTTTATGTCTCTTTGGGACTCGAGGTGATCATGTTTGTTCTTGTGGAGTTGGAGATATTTAGCCCAAAATGTTATATGACAGCCATATTTTTGTGAGAGCTCCTTTGTTTACCTTTATAATCTCTATTTCTTTGGTGTAACTAAATGTTCAAATAGTGTGAAAAACACCTTCAACGACTAGATCCCTAAATTACAAATTACCAATTCAAGCTTAATATCAAACAATGTATGTGCGGAAAATGAACATAAGCTTATAATAGAATTGATAGATAATCTAAACCAAATAAAATTACACTTACAGCAGAAATTAAATGACAAAGATTAAGGAAAGAGAGATACAAACACAAGGACAACACAACGATGTGTTATCGAAGAGGAAACCGAAGCCTTCGGCGTAAAATCTCTCCGTCGCACTCTAAGCGGTCAATAATCCACTAAAAAATGAAGTTGGGATACATGAACAGCAGAAGACTCTTCAAGCCTAATCTATCCAGTGTACTTAAGCCCTCTAAGCTTCTTGCTCCAACGAGGTTACGCCGAACTTTTGTCTTCTTTAACTTACCGGATTCCGCTATAGCCTATAGTATCAACCAATATCAATTGATTCCTTCTTAACTGCTTCCTAAGCACCAAATAGCCTTCTCACAGATATGAGTAAAGTGAGAAAAGGATTTGGGTAATGTATCTCTCAAGGATCTAACAATGGAGAGGGTGAAAGTAGAAGAATTTGAAGAGTCACTATGTAAAGATTGTGGATTAATCAATCTTATTTTTCTCTAAGGTTTCTCTTTCAAAATTCTCTTTGGAAGCTCTCTACATTTCATGGGTATAAGGTGTATTTATACTAGAGTGAGAATGGAATGCGAAGAGTCATTTTTTCCAAAGCAGAGCTAGCTGGCAACTTGGCCTCGCCACTTAACTGAGTTACGAGTTCAAGCCGCGAGCTAACTACATGGCCAGTCTGGACTTTTTGTCCTGTAGTGCTACAGCTGGCATGACAGTTCAACTTCCCTATATGCTTCACTCGTGTGCTTCTTCTGGCAGCTTGTCAGTTGCGAACCACCTGCAAGATCCAGTCACGAGTCCCTGCTTTACTGCATAGTCTTGAGCATTTCTTCACACTTTCTCAAACACTACTCTTACGTGATTTCCACCTAAATATAAGGTTTTTAAGTGCTGAAATATAAGCAAATTTGACACGAAATAAAGCCAACAAAATGGTTGATTAATTTCAACCTTACAGACACTTTCTTCTCCTTATTCATGGACATAGCTTAGGAAGTATGGACACAAACTGGACATGGGACACAACACTACAAATCTAAGAAAATAGGATACATAATATGACAATAAGTAATTAATTAATTTATATCTTTAGGTTTACCTTATTTATTGATAAGAATATTTTATGTTTATTTTAAACTTTCAAAATAAATATCATCAAAATTTACAAACACACTAAGAACATGCATATAAATCATTATTTTCCTTCTGAGATTGTTTGTTTGATTTTTCTATTTTTATTTCACTTGAACCCATTATTATGGGCTTTACTACCAAGTCACAATAAGCTAGTATTAGGGTATTCTAGTTTTGCTCTTGGGTTATTTATTGAAGTAATGGATTGTTTTAATAGCCACAGGGCCCACAATATCATTTTGGTTGTGTATACAGTTTATTTGGGGATAGTGACAAACGTTTCATAGCAATGAAACTTGAAATAGAAAAATTTGATGGGAAAGATGAATTTCATTGGCATTGTTGGGATGTGTCTCTAGTGTTGTTGATGGGCAGATTCAGCAAATAACTACACTTTAGCTTTATTGCACATTATCAAATACTAGCATCAATGGACCATATGGAGCGATAGATTTAGTGTTGGAACTTGGAAGCAAAGTGGCTTATCAATCCAACATCATCCCAAACGCGTACAAATATTAAAAGAAGCAAATGAATAGATCATATATGAATATAGCATGATATCATAACGATTGGAACAGAGAAATACATAATCTATATATATATATATATATATATTAATAAGTAAAACTAAGAGAAAATCTAATTAAATTTCAAATTGGATTCTAATTGTAGTCTAATTTTTCTCCACGTGTCCTATCTATATACTTTTTTAATTTTTAGGTGAGTTAATGTTGTGCAAAATACAAAAAGTCTAATATAAAAAAAAAAAAACAAAAAAAGAAGTAAACTCGTGTATATCAAAAAAAAAAAAAAAACATAAATAAAGGAGAAAGAAAGAGTAAAAAACTCATGTATATATCTATGACTTAAATAAAGTATAATTTGAATCAATAGATGTGTAATTGTGTTGTTTTTAATTGTACCGTGCATATGCACGGATTATACATTAGTTATCCTAATATACCATTCATCTTTAATTTGCCTTATTTTAAAATAGGAATAAAATTTTTATTGCACCTCCATTTTAACAAAGGAATAAGGGCCTGTTTGGTTTTTTTTTTTTTTTTTTTTTTCATAGCTCATCACTCATCACTCAATTTCCATCACTCATTACTTATCACTCATCACTCATCACTCAAAATTCCCTAACTCCCTACACCCTACCTGTTTGGCACCATCACCCAGTTATCATCACTCAATATTTTTCAACTATTTGTGGGTCCCATACCTGTCACTCGGTACAGTGTTTTTTTTTTTTTTCTTCAATGCCCAGATCACCCGAGAAAGAAGAAAGGAAAAAAGAAGAAGAAGAAGAAGAAGAAGCCCAGATCACCCGAACTAGTGAAAAAAAAAAAAAAAAAACCAAAGAAGGAAACCTAGGTCACCGAACCAGTGAAATAAGAAGAAGAAAGGAAGAAGAAGAAGAAGAAGAAGAAGAAGCCCAGATCACCCGAACCAGTGAAAAAAAAAAAAAAACCAAAGAAGGAAACCAAGGTCACCGAACCAGTGAAAGAAGAAGAAGAAAAGAAAAGAAGAAGAAGAAGAAGAAGAAGAAGCCCAGATTACCCAAAACAGTGAAAAAAAAAAAAAAAAACCAAAGAAGGAAACCCAGGTCACCGAACCAGTGAAAGAAGAAGAAAAAAAGAAAAGAAGAAGAAGAAGAAGAAGAAGCCCAGATTACCCAAAACAGTGAAAAAAAAAAAAAAACCAAAGAAGGAAACCCAGGTCACCGAACCAGTGAAAGAAGAAGAAGAAAAGAAAAGAAAAGAAAAAAAAAAAGCTGAAACCCAGAAGACGAGCTGACCAAAAGAAAGGAAGAAAAAAAAAAAAAAAAAAAAGAAGGAAGAAGATAAGCTGATCAGAAGAAAGGAAAAAAAAAAAAAAAAAAGAAGGAAGAAGACGAAAGTTTGAAGTTGATCAGCGAAGAAAGAAGAAAAAAATAAGAAGGAAGAAGACGCAAATTAGAAGAAAAAAAAGAAAAAAAGAAAGGAGAATGAGTCAAAAGTTGCGACTGTGGGTCCCTTTGTATAAGTTTAATTACAAAAATGCCATTGAGTTATGAGTTATGTAACCTAAAAACAGCTAAAATGTGTTTTCAGTTTCCATAACTCATCACTCAAAAATCAGAGAATTGAGTGATGGAAACAGAGTTATGGAAACAGTGTTATGAAAATTCAAACGAAGTTCTCAGCCTTGGGTCCCACCATTTTTGAGTTATGAGTTATGGAAACAGAGTTATGAGTTATGGAAACTCAAAATCTAAACAGCCCCTAAATGTCCTTGAGGAATATAATGGAATGAAAAGAGCATTCCCCATAATCATTCAATTCCTATGTACTAAACTCCCAAAATTGATGAAAAAATCTTTTACCTCATTTCTTACCAACTGCAAGGTATAAGTAAATTTAACTCATTCGCCTAGTTTGCTTGGTGTGCATAAGTATATCAACAGCTCCGCAACTCAAACTGCCGCTAGCAGTTTTGGAGTTGGCGTGTTGTTGTGTGTTTGTGTGTTATCAAAGAAACCTGTGTGTGGGCTTTGTCCCACATCGCCTAGTTTGCTTGGTGTGCGTGAGTATATCAACAGCTCCGTGACTTTAATTGCCGCTAGCAGTTTTGGAGTTGGCATGTTGTTGTGTGTTATCAAAAAAAAATTTAACTTTTTTATGCTTGCTTATCGGTGAAGAAAGGTTGAAAGAAAAGCCCACATATTAATTTTATCACTGTAAGCATGCACAGTTCATTGCCGGGGCACTTTTATTCATAGACAATGTTTATCTTTAAACTAGTTTGGATATATAAATAAGGTTCATTCTTTTTTTTGAGAAAGAAGACTTAAGTTTTATTTCATTAAGGCATGTCCGCCTGATAAAAACTTAAACAATGGACTGGAACATCCTCCATCCATACATAATAACCTGTGATATGGCGTGCATATCTAGCAAGGTTGTGCGCTACTTTGTTACTATCTCTACTAGCATATTGGAACCTAACCCCACTAAACCGAACAGCCAAGACCTGAGCATCCTGGATCAGCAAGCCAAAGGTTGCTAAAGGCGGTGATGTGTCTGTTAGTGCCTTCATAACTGCTTGACAATTGCCCTCAAATACTACTCTGTCAAAGCCCAGCTTAGCTGAGAGTTCGATGGCTCGGATGGCAGCCATGGCTTCCATTTCCACCACTGAAGATGTGAGCTGGATATTTTCTGATACAGACGCGATCGCCAACCCGTTGCTGTCGCGCCAAATAATTCCAATACCTGCTCTTCCCTCCTCCTGGAAAGTGGCTGCATCAAAGTTAGCTTTATACCGGCCATCAGTAGGGGATGACCACCTCGCAACAGTTCGGGCAGAGGGCCTTGTATTACGTGATCTTTGCTGAGCTGTTCTGAACTCCAATAGGGCGTCATATGCTCTCTGTGCAATCAGATTCAAAGGGAAACCAGGCGGGGCTGTTCTGACCTTATTTCTTCTGAACCAAACCATCCAAGCTTGCATAGCAAAAAGCTCTCCACTGCAGTCCGAATCCAGGATATGATGTAGCAGCTGTGGGAAATCACAGAATGTCAAATGGTTCCTGAAATTCCATAGGTTGTTTTCTTCCCACACCAGTGCTAGTTCCGGGCAAGACCAGATTGCATGGAGCACGGTCTCTTCATGTTGCGAACAGAGGGGACAGATTGAGTCTTGTACCACACATCTCCGTTGCAGGTTCTTCATTGTTGGTATTGCATTCCGACAAGCCCTTCATAGAAAATTTCGGACTTTGCAAGGCACGGGCATTTTCCAAATTTTTTTCCACAAAGGTTTCATCAGTTCGGTGTTATTTTGTCTCAAAGGAATGTCTGACATTGCTTCAGTTTTGAGGAAGAAATACCCAGACCGGACTGAGTATTCACCCGATTGCACATAAGGCCAGAAAAGGGTGTCATTCACTCTGATTCGGCTGAGTGGAATTTTCTGTATCAGCTACACTTCTTTTGCTCTAAAGGAATTATGGAGCACACTGAATTTCCATTGCCTTGTGATGGGGTTTATAAGGGAGCTGACCTTAGCATTTTGTAAGTTTGCCATGAGGGGTCCTTGAATTGTTGAAGTATGTAGAGAGGGTAGCCATTTGTCTCCCCAAATTTTGATATTTCCCCACCACCTACTCGCCACCTTGTGCCTCTCCGGATAACCTCCCTGCCCTTCAAAATACTCCTCCAAGCGTATGAGCCCCCATGACCTTCCTTAGCTTCAAGAATTGAACAATTGGGAAAGAATCTCGATTTGAATAATTTGTACAGCAAAGAATCGTGGTTATGCAGCAGCCGCCAGGTTTGCTTAGCCAAGAGAGCGTCATTGAACAAAGCTAACTCCTTGAAACCCATGCCCCCTTCGGATTTTGGTTTACACATCTCCTCCCACCTAACCCAATGAATCTTCCTCCGGTCACCCCTTTGGCCCCACCAAAACCTTCGAATGAGCTTTTCTATTTCATCACACAAGCCCATTAGGAGCTTGAAACAACTCATTGTGAATGTGGGAATCGCTTGCACCACCGCCTTGATTAGGACTTCCCTACCCGCTTGAGAGAGCAATTTTTCTTCCTAACCCTGTAACTTCCTCCATACCCTTTCTTTTATATAATCAAAACTCGCCTTTTTGTTCCTCCCCACTAATGATGGTAAATTATATAATCAAAACTCGCCTTTTTGTTCCTCCCCACTAATGATGGTAAACCAAGATATTTGTCATAATGCAGAATTTCCGGCACTCCCATAACTTCCTTAATTTCTATCCTCATATCCTCTGTAGTGGACTTGCTAAAAAGATGGAAGTTTTGCCCCAGTTAATTTTTTGTCCCGACAAACTTTCATAGAGAGCCAAGATATCCAGCAATTTTTGGCATTCACTCCTATTGGACTTGCAAAAAAAAATGCTATCATCTGCAAAGAGCAAATGGGTTAGTTTAGGACCCCCTCTACTTGGGTTTGATAACAATAGTTGTCCAATTGAGGCTACATCTAAATTCCATTGTACTAGGATTGATGTGGTGGTCCATATGGAAATAAATAATAGAGAAAAAGAATACAAATATAAGGTGAGATAGTCATTTAGAACGTAGAATGATAAGGTGAGGAAAAGAATACGGCCACATTCAACTACCATTAATAAATTCAAATTGCTACCACCGCATACTTTTGGTGCGATGGTCGCTTCATAAGTATAAGTACTTGTGGGGTGTGGGGGGCAAATGTCGGGGTTCAAGTCTCGAGGAGGGAGCTTCACACATATATACACTTAGATTAGGTTAGAATAAAATTCTATCTTGTATAAAAAAAAAATTCAAATTGCTTGGAACATTATGATGCTTGTGCAAGGCTTGGGTCCAGTACTTCCATGATATGTTTCGATATTGACACATAGCAAGTGTTTGACACGTGTTTGCATCCCAACTTAAGTTTTCTTCATGAGCTTATATGGTCCGACATCTCTCTCTCCCTCACAGACACATGTGTGCACGCGCACAAATGGCAAGTGTTATTTAGGAGGTCTTACTTGTTGATTGCAAAGAAATTCAAGAGAAAGATTTAATGGGTAAATTTTTTGTTTTTTTTTTTCTATCATGGGATTACTTGGTTCTTTTTTCTTTTCTTTTTTTCCTCTCTCTCTCTAACTTATTTTTATTTATTTATTGCTAAGTTTGATTTAAAGTTGGCTAAAAGATCTTAATATACAGTGAAAATGAATCTATATGTTGTGATTCGATATGGAAATCAAGAGTGCAGGAGCAACATGGCTTAAGGCCAGTCAACCTGATCTATTTATTATGTGCATGTACACTACAATGTATGTGTCTCTCTTTTTTTTTTTTTTTTTTTTTTTTTTTTTTTTTTTTGACATTTTGAATTTTTTTGATTACAAAAGGTATTCATAGAATTGCTAAGTATCCGGGTGGTGAAGATCACAAATATAAGCTTACTTTTCATATCATGGACAAGCACAATCTCTCTGACAATGTTTTGTTGGCGAATCCATATAAATCTCTCTCTCTCTCTCTCTCTCTCTCTCCAAAAAAAAAAAGATTGCGGTTGTCCTATTTTTTGTTTTTAATACAGAAAACAAAACAAAATCAAATCAAATCAAATAAAAAGAACCCAATAAAATATAAATCTCTGAAGCCTTCTCTGACTAATATTGTTTACCGTTACTTTGACTAGATTAAATTGCTAAAGATTCTTAAGTTATTTATCATTTTAATATGGCTAATCTTCATGGGGGCAAAATATATGTTGAGGACGTTGTGTCTTTTGGGGTGGAGATGGGAAAGGACGAACTTCGATAGGGCAAGTATAGGGTTGTTCTTCCCGACAAGACCTCCGCTGGAGAGATCTGTGTTGTAGTAAATTCCACTTTAAATGTCTAAACAAATTTATGTTCGATAATGTTACATACACAAACCTATTGCGGTGGCACTTTTTGATTGGTGCAATATTATTTTTATTGAGACCTCCACCATCATAACTATTATTGTATACCAATCATAATCAGCCACCTCAATAGTTGTGAAAAATATTGTAAAATTTGTTAGTGTCATTAAACTTATTGTTTAGGTACGCTACGCCAATGTGTTGTTTCCTCTTCTTCTTCTTTAATTTTTTAAGACTTGTTATTGTTAATTATTATTGTGCTCAAGAGCGAGTTTGATAAAAATTGGGTACTAGACTACTAGTGTCTCATTTGAAAACCCCAAATAAAAATTGTCCTATCAATCTTTTGATTTCATAATGAAGCTTGTTAGATTGCCTTTTGTGGTGGGGATGAAAACGAGTCTCTTTCCATCTCCTCTCTTCCTCCCTTGATTTTCTATCAGGAGGATGGAGATAGACTACATCCCTCCTTTTCTGCTCCTTAATAAAATAAATATATTTATTAATAAAAATAAATATTTTTTTTTGAGGAACAATAAAAATAAATAAATCAATGAAAAAGAAAGTCACCAAGATGGGCTCGGACTTGGAAATCCTCAGTTAAATTAGATACTCCAACTTGTTTCTTCATTGCTTGAAGTCTATCAATGTATCTTGCCTACACAAATAAGGGTTCGACTTAGGGCTGTAATAGATCGGTTTCAGTCGGTGTGAAGGCTCCATGTTGCCGCGAACCGATACCCTCGCTCTTGCCAAATTCAAAACCAATACCAACCGAGACAAAAAAAAAACCGCAAGACACCAAACCATGAAAACAACGGTCAGTGCGGTCAATTTTTTCGGTTTCCTTATCTCATCTATTTTCTAAGAAAGCAAACAAAGAAATTGATCCAAAGAAAAGAAACAAAGAACAAATTCAAAATATAAACCCAGCAAACTAAATCCAAGCAAAAAGAGTGGTAGCACTTCTTCTGATCTCCAATGGCGTCTCATCTATAAGATGAAGATGGTGGCTAAAGAAATAGGTAAGGAATAAGTGAAGAGGGAGAGAAAGCGGGGAAGGGGCAGCTGAGAAGAGAGGATTAGTAAAGAGGAGAGAAGGAAAAGTGGAAAACGATTGAGGGGAAATGAGAATGGGTGACTAAACGAGAAAGAGATGCTAGGGTTTTAGAAGTTTAGTTTTAAATAAAACCCAAAACGACGTCGTTTTGATAATAGAGGCTTAAAAAATGAAGAAAAAAAAGCTGTTCTAAAGGTTAGAACATGGGACAAGAACTTCAAAAACACGTGTT
Organism: Lithocarpus polystachyus; assembly: GCA_033629205.1. Taxonomy (NCBI): domain Eukaryota; kingdom Viridiplantae; phylum Streptophyta; class Magnoliopsida; order Fagales; family Fagaceae; genus Lithocarpus; species Lithocarpus polystachyus. The sequence continues at coordinate 57,432,683 of CM066168.1, forward strand.
TTAACCCCTAAGGTAACACTCATTTACTGAATGTATATACCTATAATCAATGGCGGCGCTAGGATTTGAGTTGAAGGAGGACAAAATTTGTATATGATGCATGCACTTACACACATTATGTGAATATATATATATATATATATATATATATGATACTAAGTGATATTTATTGTAATTATACAAAGACAAAAACTCTACCAAAAAAAAAAAGTATATTCATAATATTGTATTTGTAAGGACACAGATCGTGGATAGGGCCGTTGAACAGAATAGGTCGGGGCCCAAGCGGTATATGGTATTCTTGAAATGAATTTGTAAAGAGAGTGGGCTGAAGAACACTTGACTGAACTCGTATGGGTTGGAGGCCCAAGTATGATTACGACCAGATTCGTATTGATAAGATATTTGATGGATACAATGTTCTTCTCGGCATAGTCCGAGGAGTATGTTTATACAAATAATATGAGTACTTCTCTTTATTTCTCTCTTAATCTCTCTTCCTCGTCCCCTCCCTCTTTTCTTTCTTCCTTCTTCTATTTATATGCCCTTCCTCTATTACGTGGACTTTTCTTGATACTTGTCCCATCAACCCCCATCTGGAGTCTTCATCTGGTAGCTGCAAAGGATGGAGGTCATTGTTTAGGTGTATTTTCCCATTAATGCGGCCATGATGTTAGCTGCAGGATCATAAATGCGGTGGCAGCAGCTTTTTGCTTAATATCTGATCTTCGCCACCTGTCCTTTTTGTCTATATGAATCAGGGGATTCTCCGGGAGAGCTAGGATTGAGGTTGGAGCACTCATCTGGGACATCCTTTTGACAATCTGAGCAGGAAGTCTCCTCGGACCAGGCTTTCTTCCACGTGACTTACACTTCAGCGTCGAATTAGGCTGGGCAAACTCCTCAAGATGTGTTGTCCTCGGATATATAGGTCTCCTCGGACAGGCCCACGGCCCAGGATCTGGCATTGGGCCTTTTATCCCTACAGTATTTATCTGTTGAGATATTTCTCACATGAGTGATCTATTTTTTAATTTTTTTAGAGCCAAAACTCAAGTTATGAATGAAACTATTAGTAGTTAGATAAATACTGAGTGTAATATATGTAAATTTTTATTATTTTGTTTAATGTGGATCCATAAAATATTCAAATTATAATATGGTAGGAACAGACTAAAAAATTCCGTGTAAGGCATGCTAGTGGACTACTTAAGGTTCCTCAATAGTTCGTTTAGAAGTTGTGCTTTGTTTCAAGACTAAAGAAACACAGTGACATTTAATAAATCCAAAAACAAAAAGTAGGCAAGGATATTTCATAAATGTTAGCTATAATAACTAAGGGTATTTTTTGAGTGGGCCAGGGAAGGCAACTCCCCCCCCCCCTGCCTCGACCCCCCTGGCTCCGCCCCTACCTATAATAAAATATATCGATCGGTTTCAGTTTGGTTTGGTATAATTTTCACTAATATCAAGACTGAACCGATAAATTTTGGTTTTTTAAAATTTAAACCGAAATCGTACTTAACTGAAAAATTAAATTCGGTTTGGGGAGTTTTGGTCGGTCCATTCAGTTTTTCGCATACAATTGACTCTGGCTATTTAAAACTTTAATGGAAGTCCAATTAAGGTGGGCTTGAACCGTACCTAGTTTTAACTTTCCCACTGCATGGTCCAACTAAAAAAGATATTTGCCCATGAGCAACTCGTTCTGAACTAGTAATTGAAATCGAGAATAAATTAGTTTAGGCATTACATTAGACTACTTCAAAAAATTTGGTATCCACAAGAGAGAAAAAGGGATTTTATTTGGAATTCATTAAAAATGATAGAGTAAAAGTGTCTACTTTAGCTAACATTAAGTTTTTATTATTATTTTATTTTAGAGAAGACAATATTTTTATAATATTTTCATAATAAATTATAGGTGGTAAGTTGTTATTGGTTCTAATTTGAATTCACAATTTAAATTATTTTGTTGCCTAATCGTAACAACCAATAACAATCTATTATTTATGATTTGTTGTGAAATTGTTGTGGTTGTGGACATAACATTTCTTTATTTTAAGCTAAAAGAGGCTTTGTTTAATTGAAGGGAAAAGATAAATGATGGTTTTGTTTAACGAAGAATGAAAAAGATAATTGATGGAAAAATATAATTATAAAGAATAAATATAATTTTTTCTTATTGGTAGAGAAAGAAGATGTAGAGGAAAAATCTATTTTAAATTATTACTTCTTCTTTTTAAGGATTTTAAATTATTACTATTGCACTCTCAGATTTAAAAATTAATACTAATAATAATATTGATCACGTACTGTATGCATCTATTCGACCTATTCATTAATTTTTTTTTCTTCAATAAATATATATATATATATATATATTGTTTAGAAACTCAAAATTTGAGCATTACATCTTGATTAGAGCTTATTATCTTTTTGAAAAGAAAATATTTATATTTTTTCCCTTTAAAATATCTCAAGATATTAAACACAACAATTATATTTTTTTTTCTTCAAGATATTAGATTATGAAATTAGTTTTAAAAATTTTAAATTTTTTATACACCTTTATTCTTTGTCAAATTAGCTATTCAATTAAGCATTTATAATTTTGTTTTATATTTTGGAATGTTGATATTGTGTAGAAGTGAAACTTGTGCATTTATTTTAATTAAATTTTCAAATGATAGTCTAGTAGACTTCTTTGTGTTTGTGCCAATAAATTCAATACCCGAACCGAAAACCGTTTCGGTTTGATCAAATAATGATACCTTTTTGGGTTTATCACAATTTTGCAATTACACACACACACACACACACACACACACACACACACACACACTTTTTAAAAAAACCTTATATTGTATAAATTAATATTCCAAAATATTACTCTTTTTTATGAGTTCAAACTTTCTCAAAAAAAAAAAAAAAAAAAAAAAAAAGCTAATGCCTAGCCCACTTCACTACCTAATAAAAAATAAAAACTAAATAAGAGAGGTAAAAAATCTAAAATAAAAGAATTAGAGTAAACAGTTTCGGCCTTTTGGGTTTTCCATGAAATTTAAAAAATAATAATAATAATAATAATAATAATAATAATAATAATAGAAAGTTAAAAAGTGGCATCCGCCTAATAACTTTGGTCAAATAAAAAGTGGGTAGGAGTGAATTCTGAACAGTGGAGAAGTAATCTTGGGTTTCTCTGTTAACATTTTCTTTAGAACCCAAGATAAGAAGAAATGCTCACAGAGAGAGAGAGAGAGAGAGAGAGAGAGAGAGAGAGAGAGAGAGAGAGAGAGAGAGAGAGAGAGAGAGAGAGAGAGAGAGAGAGAGAGAGAGAGAGAGAGAGTACTGGTAAATGAAGGTGTGGGAGGACTTTCGTCTTGGCCCCCAATCAGGTATTTTCCTCTTCGGAAATGGTTTTAAGCCTTAGTCCTCAAAGTTTTGTTCAATCTCACATTGAGGATAGACGTCTCCCACTCATGTCTTATAAGCTTTTGGCCTAAAGATGAGTGTATGTGGAAGGACTTTCATCTCGGCCCCCAATCAGATATTGTCCTCTTTAGAAATGGCTTTAAGCCTTAGTCCTCAAGGTTTTGTTCAATCTCATATTGGGAAGTGATGCCTTCTACTCATGCCTTATAAGCCTTTGACCTAAGGATGAGTGGGTTTCACAGTGGCGAAGAGGTGCTATACCTGTAAGTAGCAAAAAATTTCTGGAAACCCAGTTCAATTTGTACCGGTCTGGAATGAAGCTAATGCCAAAAAGCACCAAAATGGGTAGAAATGGCCAAAATAAGCCAAAACACCCCGGTATTTAGGATGGTACAACTTAGCCTACTTGCTGTACAGGTCCAAAACTCTCTTGGCTGTGCTATTTATTTATTTTATTATTATTTTTTGATACAAGATAGAAATTCTACTCTAGCCTAATCTAAGTGTATATATATGTGAAACTCCCTCCTGGAGACTGGAATTCCGGCCCTTACTCCTCACACCCCACAAACACTTTATCTTGTAGAGTGATAATCACACCAAGGGTATGCAGTGGTGTGCTATTTATTTTTATTAATAATGTTAAGATTTGTATAATTATTTAACAAATATTTTGTGGAGCTGAGCTTTAATTGCAAGTGATAAATACATATATTTTTTATATATAAAAAAAATCAAGAAAAATACAGGTTAATTTGATCCGCAGCCAGATTGGCCCCTTTTTTTTTTTTTTTTTTTTTTTTTTTTTTTGCAAGGTCTACATTTTAGGGTTTGTTTCAACTTTCAAGTTTCAACACCATTATACCATATCCAGGATGCGAATAAGGTGAGCTGGCCCAAAAAATTGATGAGGTTTTTGAATCCATTAATTTTTCCTTAAGCTGAACTGTAAGTTTTAACTAATTAATAATGTAACATACAAAACTCAAAAGAAAATATTTTCTAAAAGTCAATGTGAATAGGCAATTACGACTTACGAGTCTCAGTCATAGTAATTCAATCAGACGACTTATTAGTAAACAAATTCTGGTTATAATAGATTAAAACGTATTACCTATTGTTTAATGTTGAAAATTAAGGAGTGGTTGCGTATTGTCTGAAATAGTACACGTACGCATAGACATCTGATCTTTTTTCTCGTTGACTGCTAAATTAACAATAACTTGTTAGTACTATGAAATTCAGCAAAAAAGAAAAACTTTTTAGTACTATGAAGAGAGAAATTAACCTGTTAAATAAAGACTGGGGGAAAACTTAATTGAACTGTAGTAAGGTTACATTATACTGTACAGTTCATCCAATTTTCCAATCACAGCATTTCAACTGTAAATTATTAAAAATTCCTTTGTTAAGTTTTCTTGTGGACTTCACCACACTCTCGCTTAGGTGTAGCATTATGATTGGGAGCCTCAACATACTGTATGGTAGGGAACTGGATGCACATAGAAGAAGGATTCAAAATAATAAAACAAATATAAATAAGTTGTGAATAGAAGCAACCATCACAGGACGAAGCCTACCCCATAACAACATAACTTCAGGAGACATGATCACAAGAATCAATCTCAATCAATCTCTTTAAGTCTTCTTTTTCTCAAGCTTAGTAAGACAGATCATAGAGAGAGAGATAGAGAGATGGCAAGTGGTATTCTGGAGGTTGTGCTGGTTGATTGCAAAGGCATTCGAGAGAAAGAATTCTTGGGTAATTAAATTTTTTTTTTTTAATTTCGTTTTCATGGGATTACTTGGAATCTCTTTTTTTCTCTTTTTAAGTTATTGTTAAGTTTGATTTAAAGTTGGCTAAATTAAAGATCTGAATTTACAGTGAAAATGAATCCATACGTTGTAATTCGATATGGAAATCAAGAGTGTAAGAGCAGCGTGGCTCGAGGTTAGCCAACATGATCCATTTATTATGTGCATGTGCACTGCGATGCATGTGTCTTTCTTTTTTGGGAACATTTAAATTTCTTTGATAACAAAAGAAGTTTAAGTAATTGTAGGGGAAGGAAATAAACCAGTATGGAATGAGAAATTTACGTTCAACGCTGAGTACCCGGGTGGTGAAGATCACAAATATAAGCTTACTTTTCATATCATGGACAAGCACAAGATCTCTGACGATGTTTTTGTTGGCGAAACCACGTAAATTTCTCTCTCTCTCTCTCTCTCTCTCTCTCTCTCTCTCAAAAGAAAATTTATTGAGATTGTGGAGAAAGTATGTTTTTACAGAAAACACAACTAAATAAAATCAAATAAAAAGGACCCTATAAAATATATATCTTTGAAACCTTCTCTGACTAATTAATATTGTTTACTGTTACTTTGACTTGATTATTGCTAAAGATTCAAAATTTATTTATCGTTTTGGCTAATCTTCATGTGTACAGAATATATGTTAAGGATGTTGTGTCGCTAGGGGTGGAAACGGGAAAGGCTGAACTTCGTCGAGGCAAGTATAGGGTTGTCCTTCCCGACAAGACTTATGCCGGAGAGATTTGTGTTGCAGTAAATTTCACTTCAAATGTCTAAATAAATTTATTTACAATAATGCTACATACACAAACTTATTGTGGAGACTCTTTTTGATTGGCACGATATTATTTTTATTGAGACGGCCTCCACCATCATCAATAGTATTGTATACCAATCATAACTTGCACCTCAATAGTTATGTAGAATATTATGAAATTTATTAGTGTCATTGAACTTATTGTTTATGTAATGTGTCAACGTGTTGTTCATTACTTTTTTTTTTTTTTTTTTTTTTTTTTAAGACTAGTTATTGTTGATTATTATTGTGCTCACGAGTGAGTTTGATAAAAATTGGGTAATAGTGTCCCATTTTGAAGCCCCAAATAAAAATTGTCCCCTTAATTTTTTGACTCATAATGTAGCTTGTTAAATAGACTTTTTGTGGTTGGTACGAGTCTCTTCCCATCTCCTCTCTTCTTCTCTTGGTAATACGTCCCGAGGATGGAAATGGGCTATATGTCCTCCTCTTCTTCACCTTAATAAAATAATAAATATATTTAATCATAAAAAATAAAAATAAATGAAAAATAATTTTTCATTTAGTCACCAAGATGGGCTGGGACTTGGAAATCCCTCAGTTCAATTAGAAACTCCAGGTTTGCTTCTTTATTGCTTGGAGTCCATCTGTGTATCTCGCCGGCACAGATGAGGGCCCGGCTGTTAAGGTGGGCTTGAACGTACCTATATTTTTAGCTTTCCCACTGCATGGTCCACTAAAAAAAAAAAAATGAGTAGCTTCTGAACTAGTAATTGAAATCCAGAATAAATTAGTTCAGGCATTACATTAGAAAAAAGGGAAAAAATTTTGGAATTCATTTAAAATGATAGGGTAAATGTTATGTGCCTACTAAAGTAGATGAAGCTAACATGAATTGAGCATTCCTTCTTGGTTAGAGCTACTAGCGGTCATGTATTACATATATAGTTTAGAGACTCAAAATTTGAGCATTCCTTCTTCGTTAGAGCTATATTATTATCTCTTTGAAAAGAAAATATTTATACTTTCTTTTTCCCTTTAATGCGTTGTTACAAATATATATTTATATATATATATATATATATATATATAATCCTTCTAATTTTTCTTGCAATATAATTTTATTTTTTTGGGATAAATTTGATCTTGTTCTTAAGGCATCCACACAAACCACCGGAGGAACAACAACAACAACAACAACAACAATAATAATAACTAGTCGCTAACCCGTGCGATGCACGGGATAGTTAAATAAAAATTAAAAGTACTTATTTTACTTAAAGGTATATGACTTAAATTTTAAAAATTTATAATTTGAAAATGAATGAAAATAACTAATTTTTTCAATATAATGATTTAGAAAAATTCTTTTTCTTTCATGCTATTGGTTTCACATAACACATTCTGATGTGGACTATTCTATGATGATAACTTCGCATAATACTCAACTGCAATTAAATCTACTATCCATTACTAATCTAATCTATGTTATCTTGATAGTAGATCTACAAATTGCATTCTCATATTCTTAAAACTTGCCACATCATTATTGTTATCTATATATAATATAAAACCGAAAATTTTAACTTTTTGAAAGATTTACGTTATAATTAGGGTTAAAAAAATTATTTGTTTTTTAATTAGACCTCACATTAGAATTTTTTTTTTTTTAAGGACTCACTTTAGTTTTCAAAAAAAAAAAAATTTAGGACTCACGTAAAAAAAAAATTGGATTAAGGAAAAAAGAGAGAAAGAGTCCTATTAGGACTCTCTCACTATTTAGTTTAAAAAATTAAATTTTTTTATAAATTAAAATGATGAAAAAAAGAGAGAGAGAGAGTCTTGTTAGGACACTCTCACTATTTAGTTTTAAAAATTAAAAAAATTATAAATTAAAATGGTGATGTGGAAATTTGTGGAAACTTCAGAGGTTTCGGCTATATATATATGATGCCGACTGGGGCTATCTGATTTCTATTACAAACTGGAGGCCGACTGGGGCCATCTGGTTACAATTGTAAGACTGATCGGAGTATTACAAATGTAAAATGCCATTTTGATTACAAGTGAGAGTGGGAGAGAAGAGAAATAAACTAGGCTTGAATCAAAACTTGCTTGAGACTTGAACTTGGGCTTCCTTATATAGGCTGAAGGAGAGCTTTGGATTCCCTGGTGATTGCTGAAAATCCGGAGAGTGAATTGCTTTAACTGAGGTGAATTTCTTTTCCACCGAAAGCAATAGTAATTCTGAATGATTGTGTCGGGTACTATTCATGAATAGTAACTTTTTACTGTTTATGAATAGTGTTTTGTCCCTTGTCTTTAGTGTCGGTTGGGTGTTGGTTCCTGTTCATCAACAGTGACTGGTGCTGTAGATGAATAGTAGCTTGTCTGAAAATACTATTTCTGAATAGTAACTAGTGCTATTCAGAACTTTCTTCAATCGTCTTCTAACCTGTAGGCATCATTTGGATCCTGGGAATCCTGAAACAGAGGATTATTTGGATCAAAATTTGCTGAGGCTTCGGAAGAGGCAAGAGAACCTTTCTCTTGCTCTTGAGACTGTAATTCTTCTGACTAGAGAAGCAACTGCTGGGCAAGATCTTTTAATTCTTTGCTAGATTTCCCTGCGAACTGAGAGGAGTCTAGGCTAGACTGAGATCTTGTGACTATATTCCTCTGAATTGGGAGGGGAAAATCCTTGTATACTTGACTGATGACCGAATCAATCTTAAGGGAGTCCCACCATTTAACTGAGAATTCTCTGTTTGACAAATTTCCATTAATGCCATAGTTCCACATACTGATCCAATGTATTCTGTACTTGACTGTCATGTGCAGAATGGCCAGAAACTGTGCATTATGAGGAGTGAGTTTATACCTTGAGCTGAAATACCTTAGGGTATCCTAGAGGCAATCTGGGAAGATTTGGGGAACTGATCCAAATATTTCCCACCACTTAAGGAACCATGTTGGTATTGAACTGGAGAACTTCTTATCAAACATTAAGAACCAAGAGTGATCAAAGTTCTTATTCTGGTAAAAGAGAACCTTTTCAAATGCATCCATGTAGTCATGGTAACTGTAATGGAGATTTGAACCTGTGATGGACATGAGTCCCTTCAGAGTTTTTAGCAAAGAGGGATGCTGTCCCCATTCCTTGCTGCTGATGAAACCTGTGATGATGAACTTGTGGTAGAGGACTACTGAGGGGTCCCCTTTGTTCATGATATTCTCAACTCGGGCAGACTCTTCCTCGATGAGGATTTGTCTGTAATATTTGATGTTTTTCTCCGGGTGTCTTGGGAGAAAATGCCATCCTTCTGGGAAGATTTCCATAGCTAAGGCAAGAGGATCTTTTATATGAATTATGTGGGGTTCAATATAAAAGATGTGCTGAATGTAGGGCTTTTTGAAATAGGGTGACCTATTTCTCCTAGATAAAGGCTATGATGGCCTTTGGGACTGCAATGGGCTAAAGGGATCATCAACTGTATAGAGGATGGTTTGCCTAGGGGCTGGGGATGCTAGGGCAGAGCTGTAACTGGGTTGGACTGGCCTTTCGTAGTTAGGTCTTGGAATGGTAGACAAAACATAACAATTGGCAACTGAGACTGATGATGCTGGTACTAATTGGCCAGGGTTCTTTGTCTGACTAGTACTTCCTAAGGCTTGCTGTTTAGGCAACTTTGGGAGGACGGGTTTCTTTCCCGACATCTTGGTTTAGACTCTGCAAAAATTCACGAGTAAGGAAATCAGGGATACTGTTTTGAGTTCCTTTTATGAATTCAATGTCAAAGTCAAAAACTGAAAGAATAGCTTGTCATCTGGCAAAAATCTGTTTTGATGCAATGTTTTGAACATCTTTTTCTAAAACATGCTTAGCAGATTTGCAATCAATTCTTATTAAAAAATTTTGGTTCAAAAGATCACTTTGAAATTTTGAAATGCAAAGTACTATAGATAAAATTTCTTTTTTAATAGTACTATAATTCAACTGAGTAGAGTTCCAGATTCCTGAATGGAAACAGACTATCTGTTCCTGGGAATTTGGACTATTACGTTGGGGGAGAATGCCACCATAACCTATATCAGAAGCATCAGTCTGGACAATCTTGAAGGAATTGACTGAGGGAATTCCTAAACAAGGAAGCGTCTTGACATATTTTTTTTATGATCTAGACAACTAAAGTATGAGCAGGAGTCCATGGGGATGGATTGGTTTGGAGTCTATCAAAAAGGGGTTTGCACTGCTGCCTGAGATTTTGATAGAAATCATAAATATAATTTAGAGATCCTAGAAATCTCTGAAGCTGGGTTTTTTCTAAGATTTCATCTGAGAATTTATCTGCAAACTAGATTGAACTATTGATAGGTTTGATGACACCATGTCTTATATCAAAACCTAAGAATCGCACACTAGTTTGAAAAAGCTTGATTTTAGGAGCTGAAACAACAAGACCGTTGGATTTGATCGTTTGAAGAAACGTCCGTAGATGTTTCTTATGATGATCAATGGAGTCTAAGAAAACTAGAACATCATCAATGTAAGCAATAGTATGACTGGAAAATGGATTAAAAATCTCATTCATGATATTCTGGAATTCTGAAGGTGCATTTTTGAGACCAAAGGGCATTACGTTCTATTTGTAATGACCAAAGGGTGTGGTAAAGGCTGTTTTATACCTATCAGACTCTCTGATTTGTATTTGCCAAAAACCACTCTTCATATTAAACTTACTAAAGGCCACTGTTTTGCTAAGCCTATTGACTAAGTCTTTTTTGTTGGGAATTGGGTACCTTACCCATTCTAGGACTTTGTTAAGGGGCTTGTAATTGATGACTAATCTGGGTACACCCCTCTCAATCTGAGCATTTTTCTGGACATAAAGGGCTGGACAAGACCATGGTGATCTAGATTTCCTGATGATACCTTTTCTAAGAAGATCAACAATCTCGGCTTTACAGACATCCATGAGTTCTTGGTTCATTTGGATGGGTCTAGCCTTAGTTGGGATATCTTTTTCATTAAAGTCTTTAGTATAGGGGAGAGCTACCTCGTGTCTCTTTCTATACCAAAAATCTGTGGGTAGATCAGAACAGACTTCCTACTTGAGTTTTTCTTCAAACTCTCTAATTTCTTTTTGTATGTTTTTACAAGTCAGTCTTTCTTCGACTTTCTTGTACCTCAAATCCTCTTCCAGATATTTGATTTGTTGGCTTTTGGCATTGATAAGATTAAAGGTTTTGGAGACAGAAACATCTTGGAGAATACTAATATCCCTTGGTTCTGGGCTCCTAAGGAACCTAAACTTAATTGGTTGGCCAAAAGGGTGGGTAATGATTCCTTCACTATCTGTAACAAAGAGGTACAAAAGACACATGAATGGGTTTCCTAAAATAACCTTATCTGTCATGTTTTTTACCAGAACAAATGTGGTTTTAAAACATGTACCATCTTGGTAGACATGTGCTTTTGGGATTTTAAACTTAATCTGCATTTGTCTTCCACTTGCAGATGTCAGTCTTTCTCTGGTTTTCTTGAAGTATCGAGAAGGGATGATTCCTTCTTGGATACAATTGAGATCAGCACCTGAATCTATGAGGGCAACTGCTTCAAATTCATATCCTTTAATGACGATTCTAACTATGGAATGCCACTTTTGGAAATTAATCCTATTCATGGTTTCTAAAAACTTTTCTTTACTAGATTGTTCTTCTTGAACCATATCTGCTGTTGGGTTAACTGTTTCATCTTCTTCTTCAGAAGTGGTTTGAGAAGTTGGATCTTTCTCATTTTCTTGATGAGAAGTTCCTTCTAGGGTTTTGACTCTCTTGTCAAGGAGACTATTATCAACTCTAAGTATAGTCATTTCCTGCTTAAGGGTTCTAACCTCTGATTTGGTATCCTTGATTTCTTTTTGAAGGTCATTAATTATAACTTCCTTCTTGGCTCTGGAGAACTTGTCATAGATTTTTTCTAAATCTACTTTTGGTTCATGAAACTTAGGTTCTGGCTTATTGGTTTCTTTTACCAAGGTTGCACGGAACGAGCTAAGTCTTTAGGCTTTAACTATAGGATCCTCGATCTGTTCTATGAGATCTAGGAGTAATTCTTCTTGTTTACTAAGAACCTTAACTTGGGGGTGAGCTTTAGGTTGGCTAGAATGGGCAGCCTGTTTATCATTATTATGATAATATCTCTCAAAGAAAACAAAGAAAGGGACATTTTCTGATACCTCTTTCATGAATGCTTCCCAAGCATGAAGAACTTTAGCCTTTTGTTCCCTGGTGTGATTGGCTCTGTAGCCTTCTCTTTTGACCCGGTTCTCTTCGGAGTCAAATTCTTTGCCTAAGTAATTCATGTCTGGTTTGAAATCCTTTTTTAAAACCTTAAGGTCATAATCCTCAATGTTATTTTGATATGGGTCCTCCATATCAGTTCCTGAGGGTAATCCTACCTTTTGATTGTTGTTGTCATCTTGATCAACAACTGAATCCTGTTTGGCTGTGTAACAAGGTGTACTTACCTAGGATCTGGTTTTTACTCCTTGAAACTCTGGTCCTAAGTCTCTTCTAGATCTAGGGAATGGTGCTAGAGGTCTAGAGGAACTGGCTTGGGAGACAGGTCTATCTCTAAGGAGAAAGGGTGGTTGCTTGCTAGATGAAGGAAATCGGCTGAGATCTATTGGGGATCTAGGCCTATAATCATCTAAGGGTGATCTGAATCTAGATTTGTCAAAACTAAGTCTAACAGAACCATCTGCTAGTTGCTGGACAAAATCTAATTCTGAATCTTGGTCTGGGTTTTGGATCTGGAGAGGGAAATTCTCATTTTGAAGTTTCCAATTTTCTGGAAAGGAAATTTCATCCCATCTAAGGGTTCTAGGTATCTGGATTTTGGCTTGGACGTTGGTCTGAATAAGAAGTGTTTCTCCCACTTTCTTTCTGTCCAAACCACCAACATTCATGTTTGTTTTAATACACTTATAGTACACCCTGTATATAAGTGCAATCTGGCTGGTTCCCTGCGTCATAAGGGTTCCATGGGTCTTGATGTTCAAGGTTAAAGCTTTCATGACGTTCGGATCATGAAGATGAACTGTAAAGTTTGGGAAACAGTCGAAATGGACTGGTCCGTTACTCAAACTGGTCTGGATGGTTCCTAAGAGACTGTCATTAAAACTTATATGACGGGTATCTCTAAGGCTAACAGAACTGAATTGTTCAAACCTTTCTTATATATATATATATATATATATATAGATAATTGTGGGGGGATGGAAGAATTTTTAACTAGGCCTAAGGCCCAAATGCCTAGAGGATCTTGTGAAATGGAACGAGCCAAACCCATCTACTTAAAATAAGGCCCAAATGCTTAAGAGATCCTATGGAGTAGAATGAAACCGGACCATCTATTTAGGAAGTGAAGGGAATCCTTGCGGATTGTTCCCACGAAATTGACGATACACTACATCTCACAAAGTCTTATCCAAGGTAATGAACATGGGTAATCTACAGTGTGCCCAGATATAACCTCGAGAAACCCTCTAAACAAATAAGGATAGCAGAGATTTTTACCTCCGCATTAATGAGGGATTCTCCACCTAACCTTTGCTGCATTAAATACATATGAAACAACTTGAACAGTGAAAACACCCCCAAAAGTCCTTTTTCAGGATAAGAAAGGAGGGAACCCAATAAAGAAGAGGAAAAATATCCTTTAGAATCCGGCTGGAAATAGGACAGCTGGGAGGATAAGGGCAAAGAATATGTCTATAAAAAGAGGGCGGCTGGCAAATGGAATGGGATCGAAAGATAAAGGAGAGAGAAAAAAAAGAAAGAGAGAAAGTAGAAAGAAATTCTTGTTTATTACAGTTCAATACCACGGGAAAAAGTGGTTTTTCCATTGTAATGAGCGTGCTTCAATATGAATATAAGTCTTGTTTGATAAATTAGTTGTTTGAGTTTCTCATTGTGGAGTCTTCCCCCTTATATTTTTAATAAATAAATTGTGCTTGTAGATCATCACAATCCCCTACACAGTTCTTAAGTTTTTTTTTTTGTGCTAATTAACGCCCATAATAATCTACTTCAAATGTTGATTAGGTGCATAAGGTTTGATCATTGATTGGTTTAAAACTTTTAAAACAGATTTCAATAAACTTTTTTTTTAGTAGAGAAAAGATGTGTAAGGAGATAGGGTCACCCCTACACGCACATGGCAGCACACAGACAGAGAGAGAGAGAGAGAGAGAGAGAGAGAGAGAGAGAGAGAGAGAGAGAGAGAGAGAGAGACGGGCCCACTAATGGGGGAGGGGTAACTTGAGCCTAAGACAGCCCGCAAAGTGAAGTCTTGCTAGCCCAACGCCTCAACAACGAGGTCACCTGCCACATTGACCAATAAACTCTTCTTTCTTTCCTCTCTTACTTTTTATAATGGTGAGAAGGCAAAAAGTATTGCATTGACTTCATCTCTTATCTTTTGCTATCTCTCTATTTTCTTCACCACCAACCCTTTATCAAAGGGATTTTCATTTACTTCTCACATTAGACGGCTTAAGGGGTAGGCCACTTAGGACTTAGCCCCAATAAAAAAAAAAGAAAAAAGAAAAAAAAAAAGAGAGCCCTAACACATTATTGTATTATAAAAAGACTATCTTGTGAGTGAATTAGGGGTGTCCACAACATGGTCCAGGTTAGGTTTGTGCCTAACCCACAATTGACCCGATTGACTCAGGTTGTGGATTTCTAGACCACCACCGACTGACAAGGCAGTCGGTTCGTTCGGATAACTCATTGGATGGGGGTTAGGTTGATCCAAACCGGTATCCGTAAAGCAAGGTTGAGCTACGGCAAAAACTACCTGAATCCGAACTAATCTTCGTCAAATACGAAAAGTCATCACTAGATTTGTTGAGATCTTGCCAAATCCAACGAGATCTCCACCAGATCTGGCAGAGATCTCACTAGATTTGGGGATATCTTACCAAATACAATGGAGATCTCACGTGGATCGGGTGGATTTCAAGTAAATCTTCGTTAGAAAACTTTATAGAGATTAGGTTCAAGTTACATATTTTGTAATTTTAAGTAATATTACACCACCCAATAACTTGTTATTAACTTCATATTTTAAAAAATTCGACCGTTGGATTATATTTTCTTAATATGCATGCATACCAATATTTATGTCAATCAGTTGTTATTTATTATTCGATTTATAAAATCATATTTTATTCATTATTTTAAATTACAAAAACTTGAATTTAAACAATTGATTGATGACATGACTATTGATATTTAATCATCTTGAAATTTTGCAAGCATGGAGAATGTATGAAGATAATGTAATCCAACGATGAATATGTTAAAATTTGCATTCAATTGAAAAACATTGAGTAGTATAATATTATTTAAAGTTACACTAGGTGTAACTTAAACCTTATATGTACATAAAATCCTCATCCTAATAATTGTGTAGACACAAATAATTTATTTTAAATTAAAATTGATAACATCATACTTTAGATTAATTGAATTAGTCATATTATCAATAAAAAATGACATGTTTAATAAAATTTATATACAAAAATTAATTAGTAATTTTACATCTCAAGTAATGAAAAGTATTTAAATTTTATATTGAGATGCAATACTACTAATTTAAAAAATTATCAACTTAGACTTTAAATTTATCGAGGGAGACCTTCTCTCACAAGTCACATCCTTTTAACTAATTATGAGGTAGTTTTTCTGTTTTACAAGGGAAAGAAAATGTGGCTACAAGCTTCTTCACAGAAGCCAAATCGACTACTAGTAGTTGAAATTAAGCTGAGAAAAGATGAGAAAAATAGGTTTATTATATATATTTCGAAATAGGGAAACAAGTAAGCCGTCTTAGCTCAGCCGGTAGAGCGCGTGGCTTTTAACCACGTGGTCGTGGGTTCGATTCCCACAGACGGCGGTGTCATTCTTGTTTTCTGTTCAATATTTTTACTACTATTTTTTTGTTTTCCTTGAAATTATTGTGAAATTATGACTTACTATTTTTTTGCTTTCCTTGAAGTTGTGATTTCACAACAACTACTCAAATGTAAGACTTACCAACTATTACCACTATTATTCTTCAGGGATAAAATCAAGAGGCAAACCCCACTGGGAGTGGGACATTGTTGCAATTACTACCCCACGTTAAAGGTGTGTATTACATAAATGTGCCTGCAAATTAATAGCATCCTTTAGAAAGATTCCCATTCCAAGGTTGATATTGATTTGAATGATTTGTTATTTATCAGGTTCCGTTGTCAACCTCTATAGAGCTCAAAACCCATTTGTGAAAGATTCTATAAATTTTTTTTATTTAATTTTATAAGTGAGTTTTGGTCTAAAGGAAAGGAAAAGGGAGAAGATTCTAACTATTTATTCTCTCTTCATGAAATCCGTTTACACTACTTGTAAGTGGAAACATAAAACGATCATCTCAACTATAAAAAAAATTTCTTTACAAGTTAATCCTCCTAACAAATGCATTATTTTTACCATCACTCTTCACCTAACAAATTATGAAGAAAAAAAAATGATGTATATAAACAAAAGTGACATACAATCAGTCACAATCTGCCGCAAAAAAAAATTGTAACAAAATTTGTGAATTTCTTACATCAATCCTACTAGGTTTATAAAAGCAAGGGTGAAGTAGGTCCCCCAATTCTGTTGTTTCCTTCCGAAAGTTAATTGTTTTTTCTTTTAAGATAAGGTATAGATTCCACTCTTTTTTCTTGCAGACCAGATAAGTTTTTCTTCTTTTGGGCTAGAAGATAGAACCTAGCTAACACCGGCCTAAGATTTCCTCATAAGACAAGCACCATTTCCTTGTGAAGGCCATAAACCCAAAGATGCATTCTTGTTGTTATTGGATCCAATTCACGAACGGAATAGCACAGTACTTTTGGATGTGGCAGCTTCGTTTTGTTTTGGGGTGCCAGACTATGAAATAGACAACTTTCAGTGGCCAACTTGACAAGACAAATAAATTTTGGTTGCATTGGAAAGCAAATGTGCATATAAGCGTGACATGCTTCAATGTTCCTTTATAATGTGTAGACCATTGAGGGAAGTATGTTTCCAAGCATGGTCATTGATTTGGATATTTGGCTTCTAACTTCAAACTTATATTGACAATAACAAAGTTGTAGTCTCCAAACTTTAGGGTGGATTATGAAAATATGAATTCTCCACGTATTAATCCAAATCGGCCATGTATGTATTTTTAGTCGTTATATCATAATAAAAAATCACCTTTTTTGTTATCTTTTTAATTAGTGTCCATTTGGAACAGTTTATATTGCTGAAATTGAAAACTATTTGCTGAAAGTGTAGAAAAAAAGGTCAAAAAATAAGCTAAATAATACAGTGAGACCCAAGAATAGTATCAAAAAGTGCAATAGGACCCCAGACCCATGAATAATATTAAAAAGTGCAGTGGGATTCATGATTATTGAATAGTAATAAAAATAAGCTGAAAGTGGAGATAATAGTGGCTTTTTATGTTTTTCTCCCTATGACATGTCATTTTAATGATTTCTAATAGTGGCTTTTTATGTTTTTCTCTACCTCCTTTCATTCATTCCATTTATTTAAATCAAGTTTCTCTTCCTTAATCGGTACATTAATCACTTTCCTTTTCGCATAACCTAACAACTATCTGGAGCAACTCTCTCTCATTTTCCTTGATTGGTGACAAGGTTGGCTTTATACAATTTGAGGCCTAACATGAGGATAAATTTAAGGGTGATTTCATTATTTATTTAAATATCAATTAATGAATTTATATATAATTTTCTATATAATAATCTTTAACAATTTAAAATCCAATATTCCCATTTTTTGAGATACAGAATTAATAATTTAGTTTTTTAATCAAGTTTTGCAAACATATCATTTTTGATTAACAATGTAGCTAATCCACTTAATATCTTTGATGGCATAATTGATCTTAGGTAGAATTTTATCAATTTTATTATGAAAATTTTCTTTATATAAAAGTAATAGTAAGTTTGTAATAGGTTGTGTTAGTTTACTTCCATATGCAATGAAAACATTTAGAAAAGAATCTAAACCTCTTAAATAATTAGTTCGTCAATTGGAGGTTTTTTTTTTTTTTTTTTTTTGGTAAAACTTCTTTCAAAATAATATTTAGTTTTC
This sequence comes from Lithocarpus polystachyus, assembly GCA_033629205.1. NCBI lineage: Eukaryota > Viridiplantae > Streptophyta > Magnoliopsida > Fagales > Fagaceae > Lithocarpus > Lithocarpus polystachyus. Next base: position 57,450,900 of record CM066168.1, read on the forward strand.
AAAATAAACATAAAGCATCATTATTTTCAAATAAAGTTTTTGTTATATATATATATATATATATATATATTGTTACTAGTATCAAATTTATCAAGAGATTCTTCTTGAGATTTAGCTATTTTTTCTTTTTAAAGTTTTTATATTTAAATTCATATATTTCCATTAAACATTTATAATTAAAAAATACTTATGAATAAAAGAAACAATATCTACCGCATAAAAATTAAATATGACTAGGATAAAATAAAATTTAAAGCAAAAAAAAAAAAAATAGAACTTGATTTATCAAACACACTATTGCAATTTTGTAACTTCACTTAAAAGTAAAATAACTTGATAACTTCAACTTTCACATGCAAAGATAATTTTAACTCTTTTTTTTTATATATATATATACATAAATAGTTGGGGATGATAGGAATTTGAAATTTAGATGTTTCTATTAGAAATACCATAATGTACCAATTAATTAAATTACAAGACTTTTGGCAATTTAAAATCAAATTAATATTAAAATATATTTATTTATCTAAAATGTGACTTATGAGAATAAAGTTGAGAGAGAGAGAGAGAAGGTTTCTATCTACTAAGAGCATTCGCAATGGGTTAGGGATATGCCAAATGTAACCAAAATTTAGCATTCAAGCCCAATTTGTCTCAACAGCCGGAAGACTAAACATGGAAAAATGTAAACTTTTTTGGCATAGTGCTACAGTACCATCATAAAATGTATGATGGTACTGTAGCACTATGCCAAAAAAAAAAATAATAATATTTTAATCAAGAATGACAGTTGGAAATGACTGTTGTGAATGACTGATGGTATTGTAAAAAAATGACTGCTGAAAAGAAATAGTAAAGATTAAAAAATAATATGTTAATAAAATGGTAAAATGATAGAGTTTTGAAATATTAGATGTATTGTAAAATGAATTAGTATAATTGATAAAATAGCTTTTTGGGATGGTAAAATAGGATAAGATAACATTTTCCATTGTGAATGTTCTAAAAGCCCACACATTTTTCGAAAATGGGATGCCTAGGAGTTCATTGTAGCGGCAAAACATAGTAGTATTGAATGTCATTGAAGGGTGAAGTTGAAGGCATTGGGTTCGGTTAATGTGTCACCTATGGGCACATATTAGTCATCTATTTTTGAAACATTTTATAGAGATTTGAAAAAAATGTAAAAAAAGTTGGTAACTTTTTTTATTTTTCTATAAAAAGTTTATTAAAATAGTTTACTAATGCATGCCCTAAGGGCACACATTAGTAAAAGTAAAACCCCTCCAAAATAAACCCTAATCTTGTTTTAAGTTTTTATACTATATCCAAAAATCCAAAAAAAGTAAAAACAAATACGTGTGAAGGGATAAGATTTTGTTTAAAATCCTTTTACTTTTTGTGGCGGTAGCTTCCTAAACTCCGGAAACTTGTTGATTGGGAAATGTCAAGTTCCAGGAAAATAAGGGCTGTAGTGATGCTGTGCAAAGAGGCACCAAGCCAAACAAAGTATGAACAGGTAACAAGTAACAAGAAGAGCAACAAAACCCATCCAAAAAAAAAAAATAGGAAGACAACTCAGTGCCAGTGGTGCGTCACATGCACGTACATGCTGTCCTGAACATCCCCACCGACAAGTGAGAGGTCTCTGTACAACCAGCACCTGATGTCTGCTATTACTATCTTTGTTCATCATCTTTCTTTTATGATTGGAAAATCATACGTTCTTTTTTTTTTTTTTTTTTCAAAGACTATTTATTTAAAAAAAATATTATCACTAATTTTACTCTAGTAGTAAGAAAAAAAAAAAAAATCAAACCCCCATATTATTTAAAAAAATATAAATTTTATTAATAAAAGTACGAGCCATCATACACCAATTCTTGATTTTTTTAATTTTAACTTTTTTATATTAATTTGAAACATTATTACTAATTACTTCGCCCGCAGCTTAAATCCTTGTCTCTCAAGACTTGAAGGACATAAGTATTTTGTGTTAGAGAGAATATACCAATTTATTTAATTTTTGTTATAATATATTATATGACGAATTGTGAGTGATGAATATATATAAATTTACAGATCTATATGAATCTACACATTTATCACTCATAATTTATTAGTGGTGAGTTGCAGTAAGAATTTTATATTTTATTGTCGACTAAGCATTGCCGCTTAAGAAATGTGGTGGTATTCTTGAAAGAAAAAAAAAAGAAACATGCTCACTGTATATGTTTTTCCTTTTTCTGATCTACTTAGGTGCTTGTCTTGTCAATTATCAAAAAACGTACATCTTAATCAACTTATCACTTCACTTTCAGCCAAAAAATAATAATAATAATTATCACCGCCCTATATGAAGAATGACGAATAGAAAGTACGCTCTTATCAAAAAAAAGAAAGAAAGTACGCTCATGAAAGAATAGTTGATTGGTCCCATCAAAATTGAACTTTAATTGTTTAAACCTGTCAATCGAATGAATTCAAAGAAAAAACTTTGACAAAAGGATTAAGTGATTCTGACTTATTTTCTATGGGTCAGTCCAAAACCTAATTCCATAAAATAGAGATTGGGTACTGGTTTTACTTGATTAATTAAAACATAGATTTTCCTATATTGATCATAAATTAGTTGGCAAAAACTCTCTTTCTATTTGGATCTTGTGGAGAGATGAACATGAGCTCGGGCACGGCTTAATAGATCATTTTCTAAAAGATGAGCCTAAGTCGAGGGTGGGAATTTGAGTAAAGAGCAGGGCTGGCTCAACAACTTTGAAAGTTTTAAGCAAAAATTTTAAATGGGGTCTTTTTATATTTAAATATTATATTAATTTTTTTTATTTAAAATCTTTTTTTTTTTGCTTTTTGAGATGCAAAATTGGTACAATAATTTATAATAGATACCATGTTCAAATTAACAAAAAAAGTGTGAGAGACGGTTGTCTTATAAATCTGTGGGCTGCACTGCACAGTTGCACATTGTGCAGCCTGTGCACCTATGCAGTGTAGCCTGTAATCCTATCATCATTTGGCTAAATCTTTTGCATTTTAGGATACAATGAGGTCTTTTTAATGCATTTTATTGACTAATAAAAGTGTTTAAAATTTTTTTTAATTAAAATATATAGATAAATATATTATATATAATTTTTTTTTTTACAAGTGGGGGCCTTATTTTATTTGGGGGCCTTAGGCTATTGCATTAATTGCCGGCCCTGATAAAGAGGCCTCCAGAATGAAAAATAACTCTCCAAGATGAATCTCGTGGAGGTTTGGACCAACCACTATTACCAAAGTCCACTACAAAGGTAATAAGTAAGGGGATGAACATGAGCTTGAGCCGAGACCCGAGAACCGAGATCCAAGAGCCCAACAGATCATTTCTTAAAAGATGGGTCTAGCCCAAAGGTGTGGATATGAGTAAGTAGGCTTGTGAAATGTAAGATAACTCTCTAGGACAGATCCTATGGAGGTTTGGACCAACCACCATTACCAAAGTTCACTACCAAGGTAATAAGCAAAACCTTTCCCATATCAAGTACGCAAGGAACCATGGGCGACCAGTTCCCCTCTAAACTGAGATGCCACCTTCCATCAAGCTCACTTTGGAAAACGCCATAAAGAGATAAGAACTACTGGGGCAGTCACCTCCGCATTAATAAGACGTTTTCACCTAATCTCTTCCACATTCATGGGAGGCGTTACTTTATGCTCAGGGGGTTCAATTGAACCCCTTGACTTGAAATTTTTTTAAAAAAATTTATATATAAATTTTTTTTATTAATATATTTTACCCCTGAAGATATGTTTATACACTCTGGTTTAAATTTTGCACACCCTAACAACATATTAGCCCAGCCCAAAATTAAAAAACAACATAGATCACAGGTCTTTCTAAAAGTAAAAAGAGAATGTTTGTAAGTCATAGGTGTCTCTTTTTATTATAAATTTATATTATATGCATGTGAATGTGTGTCTAATACTGATTGTATGTGTTATTTTTTATTTTTTATTATATTATTTGTGTGAATTGTGATGTATGTGAATGTGTGTTGTGTACTACAAATATAATATAACTTTATATAATTTAATAGTTAGAAAGTACGAAGAGTTTGTTACATGTGTGTATATTATTATCACGTTATAATAACTTTTTGTTATAAAGTTAGTGATTCAAGAACCAAAAATAGTAAAATTAGTAATTGTTTAAGCATTTTATTAGTTATGTAAATACTTAGTATATTATTTATGTATGGATGAATGTGGCTATGTGGGCCAATTTAATACGTTGACAATGGGTTGAGTTTTGTCATTCAATTTAAAATATTTTTTATAAAAAAAATGACAAATAGATAATGACAACTTTATAAAAATTAAAAATGTTATACAAACTTAATAAAATAAAATGGTCACACTTACCAACATTGGCAATAAATAATGACAATTGATAATAAACTATCTTGTAATGATTTTAAAATACGAAAACTCAGAAGAAAATTATAAAACTTCATATATTTGCTTTTTTTTTTTTTATAACTCAATATATTCAAATTCTTTTTTTTTTATTAAATTTTGTTTAGTTTAAGTTTCTTAATTACTCCCCTGAACAAAATTCCTAAAGTCGCCACTGTCGACATTAAATGCTGATTAACTGGTTTGAAAAGTGAAAACATCCCCAAACCCTATTTCATGATGAAAGAATGACAGAACCAAGGAGTGATGGGACAAGTATCCCCCAAATCTTGGTAGGAACAGGACAGTTGGGGAGAGGGAGGGGATAATGGTCTATAAAAAGAGGGGAGGTGCAACAGGAAAGGGGATTAAGAAAATTTGAGAGAAAAGATTTAAAGAAGAATAAAAGAGATAGTTGTAACAACAGAATATGACTAAGAGTTTTTAGCTTACAATATGATTTGGCTAAATTACCACTTTGGCCCCTAACATTTATACAATGTTTCAAATGTCACTTTAGTCCCTAACCTATTGGTGTTGTGTCATAATAGTCTATTTCATTAAGTGATAAATTGGAAATACTGACGTGGCTAATGGTTAAAATAAAAAAAATTATTATTATACCATTAGGTTGCCACATGAATAGCCAACTAGACTAAAAAAAAGTCCAAGTAAATTTAATTGGGATTTCAAAATCCCTAAAATCATGAATTCAAAATCAAATTCACGAATGAAGAGAAAATATTAAGACAGACAAATAAGAAAGACGTGGTGAAAAGAGTAGCTTAGTGGTTAAAGAAAATGAAAGTGGGGGAAAAAAGAGGAAAAAGAAATGCCATCTAAGTGATTGATGAGAGGTGTTCTTAAAAAGAAAATCATTGAGAGGTGGTCATTTTAAATAATGGCACGCTCGGTTTGGTACATTAAATGACGGGTTTGGCTTACCTCTAGTATTTCTCATTCTTTTAATTGGAATCTTCTTTTGTTTTAATGAGAAATTGTCACATCATCCACTAACTAAATAAAAGATAAAGATTAAAATTCACTACCACTTGTTATTGTGCATTTAAAACAAAATGACATCTCTAATTAAAAAAGTACTAGAGGTAAGTCAAACCTTGAATGAAGATTACGGCATGAATAATAATCTTTATTATATTGAATAAAATGTGTAATAATGAAATAACTAAATCTATAGTTGTAAGTTGTAATAAAGCGTAAAGATCAATATTTAAGAAATGTTTTTAAAATAAAAGTGAAGAATATTTTTAAATTTGATAGAAAGGTCTTTTTTCTAATAAATTTTTATTTTTATAATTTTTATATACATATAAAAAGTTTGCATATTTGGATTATTTATAATTTACTAACGCTCTGTTTGTTTTGCTGGAAAACTTTCTATAAAAATAGTGTAAGGTCACGAATTCAGCTTACCAGTCCAAATTGGATGTGGCAGCCTGAATTGTCCCTCAACAATGAATTTTTAGAGAGTAGGATTCAAAAGCTGGGTTAGATTGATTTAAATGGTCGATACAATAGGTCAAGGACTCCAGAATGGTGAGATAACAAGTTTGAATTCAATAAATTAATTCTCAAATAAGGAACTGAGAAGGTCAATTATAACACTTGCAGTCCTTTGTTATTCGAAAATAGACTACACTTCATATATCCTCCCTCCTTTTCTAAGGATGATTCCTTCACCTTATATAGTTTTTTCAAGATCATCTTCACCTTACACTTGTCAATTATCCAAGTCCTTACTTGAGTACATGTCCCATAATGCATCTTCTTTCGGCTTTCTATGAGTTGTGGTGGCCAAAGTTATACTGTTTAGGGGTCTTCTTCACATAAATGTGGTCAAAAGAGTAGATGCGGCACATTTAATGCGGTGGTAGCAGCCTTCCCTTAGATATTTTTGAAAATTTCCATTCCTCCAAAACTAGGGTCACTCCTCAGATTGCCATTATCTATCCCAAATGTGATAAATTGCTATCTGGGATCCTACATGCCCATTTTCTTCTCCTCGGACTTTACTTCATCCTCGGATATAGCTGGAGACCCAATACGTGGTTTTGGGCCTCTAACCTTTCGAGGCCCAATACATGATTTTGGGGTTCCCAGCTCTATAAGGCTCGATACACAGTCTTGGGCCCCTGTCCCCACAAATAGTTTTTTACATTTTTCAGTGTTTGGTAGCACAAAAAAAAAGCTTGGTCAATGGAAAATTATCTTTAGTCAACGTAAAACCCTAATAAAAATACGGCTTCTTTTCTATAGGTTGTTCTCCAAATTTTTTTTTTTTTGGAAAACAATCTCTCTCACGCGTTGCATCTCCAATAAATATTATCTTCGTCTATAGCGGTGGGAAACATAATTTTTTGGCGCCTTCTCTCTCTCATGCAAGTTTTCTCACTTTTTCTCTCTTCCCTTTACTTTTTCTCTCCTCACACCATCACTGTCACTAACTCTGGTCTCTCCTCTTCCCATAGATCTTTCTCTCTAACTGCCTCTCTTCTCTCCTTTCTCCATGTTTCTCTTCCCCCTGTAACACAACTCTCTAATTAGATTTTTTTTTTCCTTCACCGATCTGTCAATAGTTCAGACTTGCAAAGGAGAACAAATTTGCAATGGTAATTATTTCATTCCTCTCTACCAAAATCTCAATTCTTTGCTTTGAATTTCAAACTTGATTTTCTTTTTTCTTTAAGAAATCTTCGGTTTGATGGATTCCAGGTAGAAGTTACTTCTTTTTCGTACATAAAGTGCAAAAAAAATAAAATAAAAAATAAAAAAATGAAAATTTTAAACATAGTACCTATATTGCTCTAAATTGCTTTTACATGGGACAATCTTTACCATGGATTAATAATATTGTTATATAATGAATGATAATTATTTAGGAGAATTACATTTGTTAGCAAACACCTTTTTTGTTAGCAGATACTATGCAGTGATGATATATTATACAATACATTATGTAAATACATAATTTAGAGTAATATTGATAACTTGTGGTTGACTATAGTAGACAATTAATATACCAACAAAAAGAGTTGACAATTAAAAATTATTATTATTTATATTTATTGAAAATGTATTCCCCTGTCAAATTTATATGTATATATGACAAATGGTTGATATGTGTGTGTGTGCGTGCGCGCATGTGTATGCACGTTATTGTCTACATTTATAAGCAAGATGAGTGGTAAGGATCATAAAAATTTGACAACTAATTAATCTTGATTGTATATATTGTCAAATTTTAGTATGAAAACCAAATTCATTCTTAGTTTTTTATTTATAATGATTACATTAGTTAGTTTACATAATATACATGTTTTAAATTATACAAGAAATATTTTAAAAAAATTACCTACCAAACACTAGAAAACATTTTCAAACTAATTTTTAAGATCGTTACCAAACACTGAAAAATGAGACAATTTTCTAAAAAATGCTATTTGAAAAATAAACTATTTTTCAAAAAACATTAATGTTGAAAAAAAAAGAGCGTAAACATACTCTTAATTTTTATGTTAATTGGATCATTTAATGTGATACATATGTCAGCATTCTGTTTGACATGTCATTAAACTCTGTTAGATGCCGAGAAGGATAGAATTGGAGCAATGTAACAAAATCAAAAGATTAAAATCTTTTGATTTTTGTACGATTGAATTTATGATTACCAAAATCAAATCACCCCATAAATAAGGGCGAAAAATTTTTGGTACAAACCTGATTACCTGACCCAACATGGGCTGTTCAACCATAGGTTTTGAAATGAACATCTATGCTTGCAGACAAAATTCGTAGCTGCGCCTGTTCCATCAAATTGGGTAATGCCATCTTGAATGGGATTAAAAAAAAGTTGTTGAAAATGAAATACTACGCGTTTCTCTAGGCGCCTCTGCTTTGCTTTGCTTTGTTTTTATAACCATGTATTTCCGTATTAAATAATGAACCATTAAATTTTGGTTACTGCAAAGTTCATAATTTCACTTTCTTTGTGGTACAAACTAAATTTAATACATCAACATTATTTACCATGTACAATTACAACAAGTAGCTGTATAATCCATGACTACAACCACTACTCCGCTGTCACAACTACCGCATTACATGCATGTTGGTTTATAGTTGCCTACTCTAACTTTCATTGCCCTGCAAAACATTTTGCTAGGCATAATTTTCAAACAACCAAGTTATCAAATAGTTAATGCAACAAGCAAAAAAAAAACACATAAAATACCACAATTATATGATTATATATATGATAACGAGAATATATATTATACTATATATAATTAGAGCTGCGGGCTACATGTTTTGCAATTGCAGCCACTTTCAGCCCTTACAACTTTTACCAAATGCTGGATTTTAAACCAACCAGCTCCACTAACATGGACACCACCACCTTTACGTCAATTAAAAAAAAAAAAAAAAAAAAGAGAGAGAAAGTCACCACTAACTCACTTTTTTATAAGGTGAGGTATAATAGTGACTTTCCTACCTATTTGACCATGCTTTCTCCTCCTCTGTCTTTTTATCCGTTAATATTCTATCAAAAAGCCCAATGCATCCAAGTACCAACTATTATGCTATTACTTTACTCAGTCTCAGTTTCTCTCCCACCATTAACTTCAAAATTTTTTCCCGGGAAAATAGAGGGAAAAAAATTGAAAGCGGGAAACTTGAATTCCATGAAAGTAAAATTAGACACGGAAATTCTTTCCCGTGAAAGTCTGACCGAACTGCCAATTAGCTGGCGCCACGTTGTGAGAGGTAGAGGTACGCCTATCACTTCCCGTGACCCTGAATGAAAGAGGCTGGCCCACCAAAACCGCGTTGGATTGCCAGTTCTGGCCCCAGTTCCGGCTCATGCTCATCCATTCTGTGTTTGCTCCTTTTATGCTCACCCTCACTATGTCCCCCGCTCCTGCCACGTTCGTCACCAATACCAGGTTGAAGTATCGGAAACCGTTGATTGTGAATCTGATTCCCCCTAGCTTCCTGCATGGGACCCTGTCATCCCAAATAACAAACAATCATCCATGTTAAATTATAATATTACATAAGTTTTAAGATATGGGTGCATACAACAAATCTTAAAGCAGTACGTGATTCTAATTCGCACCAATAACTACGGGTCACTTACAATTTGTTAACATTTATCATAATTAAATGGGTCAGCACTCTAGTCTCTGGGGGCAAAATTGTTAAACTAGAATTCCCAATAGAGTCAAACAGTTTTATTCTATAAAAGGGACCCATTAAAATACTACTAGTTGTGATTAGTGTTGATGATTGAAGGGTCCCTTTTGGTAAGGTGAAAAACCCAAGGTTTGACTGGGAATTTCAGGTAACTAGTAAAAAAAAAGGTCGGAAGGGACTGGTCCGCAGTCCCAAAAGGAAAAGCTGTCAACTTTTCGCATTCACGAGTCACATAAGCATGGGACATCGTGAAATATGTCGAGGATTTTTCTGACTCTTTAATTAAAAGCACGGCCCTATCCTGATTTGCCGGGAAAATAAATTCCATTAAATATTATTACTATTACTCTATTACCCTTGAACTAGAATGAAAATTACCAACCATAGCCACTGGTGGGTTTTGACACATCGACCAGGTCACCTTTCTGACATATTACGCCACGGTAGTGTGAGCTTTCGGAATGGTCGTGATTCTGGCTCTGTAAATTACCGAAAATACCCTCCTATCTTCGGAAAATTTGTTCTTTCTGACTCTATAAGATTTGTGAAAAAGTGTGGGCAATTTCGTGGACAAAACTGAAGGAGAATACTGAAGGTGCTGTTCCTTTCTTAAAATTTTACCAATGTAATTATTTAGCTAAAAACACTTCTATAAGATTTGTGAAAAAGTGAGAGTAATTTCGTGGACAAAACTGAAGATGCTGTTCCTTTCTTAAAATTTTATCACGTAGTTATTTAGCTAAAAACACTTCTATTATATGACAGAATATTAAAAAGAAAGAAGAGTCTCAGCTGTAACTAAATCTTGCTCAACTTCGTCATTATGTACCGACAGGCCATGTCAAGCCACCGAAAGTGAGCAAAATGTTCGAGGAATTTTAAAACCTGATTTCCGTTGGAAAAGTGTAAAACGAAGTAAAACTGAAATGGATTCTCAATGAACAGAGTCACTAGTGCCGAGATTCTGTTAACGGCTCTCGTTTGTTTCCCGAGAAAACAAACAGGAAAGAATAAAATACTAATAAACATTTATTCATCGTTTTCAAAGCTGTGTTTGGTTTCGAGGAGAACGAGACATCAAACACCACCTCATAAATTCCAAATTTACCAAAAATAAACCTGCCATTATGATTATTAAAAAAAAAAAAAAACCTAAAACGAACATTAATATTGGATTTAAGGAAAACAAAAGGGGCATATCAGTCAACCCAAATAATAAAGAACCGTTTGAGAAAAGAACAGTTTACTTGGCCTGAAAGCAAAAGGTCAAAAAGGCACAGAGAGAGCGAGAGAGGTCGACTCACCGGCGGAAAGAGACGGGGACGATTCCGGCACGGTACTCGGCGATCTTGAGGAACATGGGCATGGCGAGGTCGAAGTGGGGCCTAGGAGGGTTGCACCAGCCGCCATTGTCACTTGGGAGAGCATAGTTGGGAGGGCAAAAGTTGGTGGCTGTGACTATGATGGAAGGGTTGCCAGGGTTGCACCACCTTGGGTCCTCGTTGCACTTGATCTCAAAGCACGCACCGCAGCTCAGGCCATTGTTGAAGAGTGCTGTGCTCAGTGCCGCCGTGTTCACTCCGTAGCCTTGGCTGTACAGATTTCCGTACCCACAAGCACCACCTAATAACAAAAAGAAAAAACCGTTACTGTTTTTGTTTCATTCTAACGTAGGTTCGTGCTAAACCTGAGAAATTAAATTACACACGTATCTATAAAGTTGCTAAACAGAGTAATGAAAATGTTGGTGGTAAAAATGGATTAATGGGGTTTGTTTTGCATGTTTGAGCAAGTGGGATTTGTGCAGAAAATGAGGAAATGAAAAGTACTAGGCAAGTAAAAAGTAAAATGCAGAGTGCATTTTTGGACAGAGTACCCATAGTTCCAGAGGCGTCGCTGCCACCGTAGAATGTAGCGTGGGCACTCTCCCATGTTCCACCGCTGTAAATCCCAGGGATTTTTGCGTTAGCCAGAACCAAAAGTGAGAGAAGCGAAGCAATAGCAATGCAGAGCATGGTCACTGAAGCCATTTGTGTGCTTTTGAGAGAGAGAGAGAGAGAGAGAGGCTAATGTGTTGTGTATGATTGAGGCGAATGGAAGAAGGAATGAGAATGGGGGGGGGGTATTTATGGAGTGGCTGAGGGTTTGGGGAATCGGCGGAGTCAGAGGGATCTGAATTTTATTTTTTTTATTTTTTAATTATGGGTCGAATTATTACTGCATATTTAATGCTTTTGCTTGCCTTTCTCTCTCTCTCTCTCTCTCATATCTATTTTGTGTAATTAAAGTTTTTGTTTTTGATTTTGTTTTTTTATTTTTAAAGCAAAATTGTCCTCTAGATAAATTGTCAGGCTAAATTATGGTAAAGTAATCAACTATTCATGATCATTAAAACGTTTTCATAATTGTATATATAATTCTAAATATACTGTTATTATTGATTTTGTATAATTTGTCCCACCTTTTTTTAAAAGTTATCATAATTTTTAAATAAATTATGGTGTACTTTTATGTTAAAATTTCTTTATATACCTTGGTATGTTTGTTTTTTACAAAAAAAGAAAAGAAAAGAATAAATATCTTTTAATGTGAGTTATTGTTTAGTACCTAATAACTTTCCTTTATAAATTATATTGTACTGCTATAAGGACCATAACTTTTTTAGAATTTTTTTTTTTAATACCATAGAGGTAGAAAGTAGAGAGTTGAGATTTTTTTTTTTTAATGGGAAGACAGTTATGATTAAATCATGATTTACATGAGAATAAAAAGAAAAAAAAAATAATGATACTCTCTCTAATATTTTATCATTTTTATATATTGGAACGGTGTTCTTTTTCTTTTTCTTCAAGAAATTATTTTTTTAATTATAAGAAAAGACAAATATGAGTGCCAAAACAGCATTTCTTCTTCAAGAAATGTTTAGATCGCTCTTTAAGTTGATGAACATGCATTAGAATTAATGTGGATCACACATGGCACTTCATGCTAATTTTGGCTGGTCAGAGCAGGGCAACTTGATTTCAGATTCGATGAACTGCACCCATATGTTAAGTGGACTAAGTTTTTTTTTTTTTTTTTTTTGAGAAAAAGTGGACTAAGTTGAATTAAGAAAGACCTCAACTTATTTTTTATAATTAATTATTCTTTGACGTAACTTTAAGCACTATTGGCTGCAATTTTTTCTATATTTTTCTAATATTTTGGTTGCAATATTAATTTAACTGATGGGATACTTTTGAAGAAAAAGATTGCTATTTGCCACAAATTAAATAACATCATACTCACTTTTACCTATGCAAAAAAAAAAAAAAAAAAAAAACGTTACATTTTTATTAAAATCAACTAACTATATTGGCGATTTCAAAATTTGAAAGGTTAAAGTAAAGCCAATAATAAGCCACGTAATTGAGGTAAATTGTGCATTATCTCTCTAGTTCAATAATTTTATCAAAATTTATTGCTTATATTATATTATTTTCTCTCCAATCTCTACCACATAAACTTGCTCTCAACTTGTTGGATATGGGATAAATTCAAATTGTAACTCGCAGACTAAGTAGGCCCATAGTTCATTCGATCAGCTACAAAAGAACAGATGCATATTTCCGTTGAAGAGTCCTATTCACATTTCCCAAACTAGCTTAATTGTTCTGACTTATGAGAATCCCAACTTGAAGCCGCTTTGCTTCAATCACAAGCAATCTCATTACAAATGGCTGTAATTTGATCAGGACCGCATCTTTTTCTTTATTGTTTTATGAATCTTCTTCTGCCAAAAAGATTAAGTATCCATTTGATTTGAATGATGGAAAAGTGAGAGAATAAAAAATAAAAGGCGGTTGAAAAAATGAGAGGATAGAAAAGCTTTTAGTTTTTCTCATTTGTATTTGGTTGAGAATGTGAAAAAGTAAAAGAATGGAAAACTTTTTAGTTTGGTTGAAAATAAGATTTATATAAATTTACTATCATGTCCCTTTTAAATAAAACAAAAAATAATACATTATACTTTTTTTAAAAATGGTGTATAGATGAAAGTGGACATTTCAAAAAATAGCATAAGAAATCATCCAAAAGTGTTTTCTTAAAAAAAAATAATAAAAAAAATTAAATAAAAAAAGAAGAAAAAGAAGAAGAACCCACCATCTGACAAAACCAAAGGGAAAAAAAAAAACAAAAAACCATCATTACAAAGGAAAAGTCAAAAAAAAAAAAAAAAAAACCAAAAACGTTAAAAGAGGTGAGAATAATTTTGTCCAAATATTTTTTTCACTTTTCACTCTAATTTGGAGAGATTGTATTTTGAAGGGGGAGGAGAGAAAATTTGTGGACCCCACCATTTTTCTTTCCCCCTCCCCCTCCTAACCAAACAATAAAAAATACCATTTTTTACCTTATTCTTTTTTTTCCTATTTTTTATTCTTCCTGTTCTCTCTCCAACCAAAGTACCTTAAGAGCATTCCCATCAAGAATTGCAAAAAATTTAGCATTTACCCTCTCAAATCTCAATTTTATAACATATAACATACCACTTTACAACACCTTCTCCATCAAAACTTCTATTTTTTTTATCACTTCATTTAAATATTCATACTTTATCATTTTTTATTCTTTTTTATTTAAATATTCATACTTTATCACTTCATTTAAATATAAAAACTGCCATGGAATAAAAAAATATTTTTTGTTTTAAGATTTGTGCTACAGTGAGGTTGTATTAATACAATCTCACTGTAGCTGAATTGCAAAATAAATAGGATATAGGATTCTTGATGGAGGGCGTTTTTTTGCATTTATAACATTTAGTATGTTAAATTTTAGCATTTATAGCATTTGTCCATCTTAATGAGAATGCTCTAATAAAATTTTTCTTCGATACAACTTTTAAAAGGAAAAAAAAAAAAAAAAAAAGATTAGGGGCCTATTAAACACAATGAGAAAGTAGAAAGTAGCCAATTGAACGAAGAAGATATAGGGGCTCAGCTAAAAAACAGAGAGGACAATAAAACAAAATAGGAAATAAACGCGTAAACACTAAACAGTGGGACCATTGTTGATTGTCCGTATGTAGATAGGCTCATGGTCATGGGCTATGGATTTTAACCGTATATTGGGACCCATCTCGAGCCTCGCGCACTCTCTTCCTCTTTTCCGCTCTCTCACCTCTGTGACTGTTCGGCGCTTACGGTGACAAAAACAGCATTTTCGGGGGTCCATTGTGTGCTGTGTCTTTTTACTATTTCGACGATTATTGAGCAATGCCGCAATCACCCCCTCTCCTCCAATTCCAACTGCTTTATCTTACGTTCCATGAAAATCATTTATTGTTATATTCATTTACTTACCTACATGAGCTCCACTAGGCCTTACCAATTCCACATTATATAATATGAGCAATGTTACGCAACAATTTTCATTATAGTTAAATGGGCAATTTTTAATTGATCTCATCTTTTTTTTTTCTTTTTTTTTGAGAATCAATCTCCCGAGGGCTCATTATTAAATAGGAAATCTTCAACAACATAATGTAAAATATTTGGTAGAACACTCTCCATTCAAACTTGTAAAGAAAAAGAACACTTAGCTCTCTTCATTAAAGCATGAGCAACATTATTACCTTGCTTCCTAGTATGAGAGAGAGAAAAGGTTCTTAAGAAACTTACTATAGACCTGAAGTTTTTAACTAAGTGGCTAGTTGGTGTAAAAACAAAATCCCTCATGGACAGAGCTTTTATTACCCCTTCAACGTTGCCTTTGAAGATGACATGTTGAAACCCAAGCTCTACTGCAAACACGGCCGCTCTTCATGCTGCTACCATTTCCAAAATTTTCACCGATGAAGGGAGAGCAATTTAATTGATCTCATCTAAATTCTCGCTAACATTACTTTTTAAGCTACTAATGACAACTTTCCATCTTAACAGTTGTCAAATTTTTGTGTATACAGACATGTTGATCCAATATTGCGTGAGATCAAAATAATAAGAGTGATAATCAAATTAGGAACAGTTGTCATAACCACGAGTTAAAACCCAAGTTGGGATACCTTAAGGTGAAAAGTGTTCACCTAAAAAGACTATTGCAACTATTGGTCTGAGCATTCTTCATACAAGTTAAATTGGGGGGGTGATGAGATGTAAAGAGAATACCCCAAACGCTGGACTAATTGGAGCATTAGTGGCATCTCAGATCAGTCAATAGTTCAATGCAAATTTGGTAAGCTTCATATTACTAGGTTTTCATACAAACATGTTAGTCACCCATTTATCATTGCATTTATTTCACCCTAATTACTGTTAAATCTCATAAGATGCTATTTGAGAACATCCCAATTGTCGCTTATTCCATCCATCTTGAAGGTTCCTAGAGGTAAGTAGGGCAGCATGGCCTAAAGATTTGAAGGAGGGGAGAAAATCCCAATGAACCTTACTGCTTTATTCGGGGTATAGTTATTAGTCATTTCTCCCTTTTTCTCACCTTAAGTTGTTTATCGTTGATCAAGCAATAGTTGATAACTCAAGGGAGATGGGAATCTATTTGTGACTTTCTATTGAATTCACTTATCCGCTCACAAATATATGGACTAGGATCAAGTTACTTTTGGTATAATCTTAAGCAATTTTTATACTAACTAATAACTTTTTATCAAATTAATATTTTGAATTTTTAATGGTTGGATTACATGTTTTTTATGTTTTTAATACGCATACTAAATTTCATGCTAATCGATTGTCATTTACCATTTGATCTATAAAGTCATATATTATGCATAATTTTGAAATACAAAAACTTGAAATTTCTACAATTTATAGATGAGGTAGTTAGTAATCTTATATCATTTGAAAAAATTTAAAGCAGAGAGAGTATAAAAAAAAATGTAATCTAGCAGTGAATTTTTCAAAATCGACATCTAATAAAAAGTATTGATTAATGTAAAATTACTTAGCATTATATCATGTGCAAGTATAACTTCAACTCAACCCTATATTGGTGTACTTGTGTGTGACACAAGGGAAAAACAAAAATAAAGAAAAGACAAATTTTATGTCTTTTTATTAAAAAAAAGGGATATGTCATTTATCTCCATCCATAAATTATTTTGAGATGTGAAGCTTATAATTTTAATCTTGACTCTACTATTGAAAAATGCTAAT
This sequence comes from Lithocarpus polystachyus, assembly GCA_033629205.1. Classification (NCBI taxonomy): domain Eukaryota; kingdom Viridiplantae; phylum Streptophyta; class Magnoliopsida; order Fagales; family Fagaceae; genus Lithocarpus; species Lithocarpus polystachyus. The sequence goes on from CM066168.1 coordinate 57,467,723, forward strand.
GTATCAAATAATATGAAATTTTCGGAATCATGAAAAATGTGATAATAAAATCATTAATTGAAAGCACAAAAAATTGCCTTTGAAGGTAAATATACAAGTGCCCTCTACGCATCACTCCAAAATATAATATTTGTTTCATCAACACGTTTTGATGTGATATTTCATTTTTTCTCCTTAACTCGCTGGAATTGAAACATCAGCATTGGTCTTATTGATTTGGTGGTTCTTCTTCAATATGGCATCCTTTATTCTTTTCAAAAATATTTATCCACATGTTCGAGTCTCATGACCTCATAGGATTTGCACATGTAGGAAGTCTTTAAAAATATAAAGTAATTAAATAGCTTTAACCTTAAACAGAGTTCAACTTGCAATATTAAAAAAATCAAGAGATATTTATATTTTTATAATATGTGTAATTATAATTGATTAATTTCATATACAAATTTAATTGTATTTTTGCAAAGGATTAAGGAGAAATTATTCACTCCACGGAAAGGATCACATCAGCAATGCTCAGCAATCCTTCCACTCAATAATATTGTGCAATGTGTGACACTATATTGAGTCGAATCCTAATCACTAATCTAGTCATAAATTGAAAACAAAAAATTCACCTTCACCCTCGTTGCCAATGGCTCCACCACCACCACCACCACCATTTGCAACTCATTAAGGGTCGATTTGTCACCAAGTCAAGGATGGAGACAGTTTTGAAAATCGATATTATAATCTCTATTTACCCCATCAATTGACTATCCGAATTCGTGACTTAGACGATGAAGAAAACAGCTAATTTTCAAATATGAATAAAACTACGTACACAACATTTTCAAAACAAATTATAAGTATTAGACTGTTACTGGTTATAACATGAATGCACTATCAACATTTCTTTTTTACCCACCAATAACAATTTGCTACTTAAAATTTGTTGTGAAATTACTATGGCCGAAGCACTACTTTTTGGATATTGATTCAATTTCCAACGTTGCTGACCTCTTCAAGCGTCAAGAACCAAGTGAATTTGGTGTTGGATTTGTTCTGCAAACACATTGAGCAATCCCAAGTGATGATGGGTGACCCTGATCTCATTTGTGAAGCGCTTCAAGATTCCAACTTTTATGTTCTTGATTAGAATAATCAGTTTAGTGGAAATGGGTGAGTGGAGAAAGGAGATGCGATAGCTGATAACGGTTACGGGACTATAGATGAGTTGGTCGTGGTACAAGCGGAAGTCAGTGGCTTCTGTATGGACATCAACTTGGTGACAAATAGACTCTAATGAGTTGTAGATGGTGGTGGTGGTGTAGCCATCGACAGTGAAGGTAAAAGTGATTTATTTATTTATTTTTAGGTTTTTTAATTTATGATTGAGTTGGTGAGTAAGAATTGACTCAATAAATTATCACACTTAGATATTATTAAGTGAGAGAACCGTTAGCATTGCTGATATGATCGGTGAATAGTTTGTGTTTTTTTTTTTCTTTTTTCCCCCTAAACTGGAGCCTTACCGAATTTCCAAGATAAAAAAAATACAATATATAATAATGAGAATTGTTAGGGACACAAATTTTGTGCCACAACTCGCGACATGGTGAGTTATAATTGGTAAGAATATATCCTTACATGACTTACTAATACACTCTTATCAATTACAACTCGCCAACAAAATTAATGTCCCTGACATTTTTATGTAATAATATAATACTCACTCCCTCTTGCTATATTTAAGGTTGGGGATGTAATGTCCACTGCAGTGTTTACAGGTGGTGTCACATCAATGACCTCTAATGCCATGTGCCCTTCGCTAAATCCCATTGCTTCGAGTCAGTGGCCCAAGGAGAGATTGAGAGTTGAGAGTGCGTCTTGATTCAAAGTTCATACTCTCATTTTTTTGCTAGTTTTAGTTCACATTCTCATTTGTGATTTGTCCATCCAAAATGGCCCAACTCGCCCGTGAACCGAATTATTGTTTTGGTGATCTTTTCCCCTTTTGTTCAATTCTATAACCCAGCACCGAATGCCTCTACATGTCTTTCCCTATTTTAATTTCCTAAGACTTTCTACTTCTGCTGAAATATATTGTTTATATGATCTAATTTGGCCCTTAAGTTAGTATTTACAATTTAAAATGTATTCATAAAAATATGATATTACAGAGTCAAAAGGAATTAGAAATTATTCACAAACGAAAAAAGTTATCATATGTTGCACGAAGTGCATTTGGTATCTTTCTTTTCCTACGGAGATATTATTTTGTCATTTTCTTATCCATATCTAAATTCTTAATTACCAAGAACGGTTTTTAATGGGGTCTATTCTCTCTTTTAAAATTCTTAATTAGAGGCCGTCTCAACTTGCAACTATAATGGCTCTAGTTTCATCCAGTAAGCTAATTCTCTTGCGGTAAAATAAAAGAAACAAAAACCAATCAATTAAAAGTATTTGTATTCCCTTTTCATTTTAAAATTTTAATCGGCAAAATGTGTTGATGCAAGATTTGACCAAGTGACACATAGACACATAGGGAGCACAATTTTTGCTTTCACTTTCAACACTCTTTTCTAATTTTCTCTTTGACAATGATCATTAATCAAACTTTTATTTAAAAAAATTTATAAACAAGAATATACTGATATTTTTGAATATTTGACTATTTTCTCAAGTATGTGCAATTCCACCATCTTACGCACACCAGATTATTACAAAAAAAATTCCTTAAAGTGGCCTTAAGATACTGACAAAATATTTTGAATCCAGAATCTCATAAATATCATGAGATCTTAAAAATCACTTAGTCAATTCTTTGCTGTCAAGAGTTTTGTAATTTAACTAATATTTTCTTATATATATATATTTTATAGAACTTCCTAATATTTTAAATAAAATGAAAATGTGAAGTTCACATCCCATTGCACAATATCAGTTTTTTTTTTTTTTTTTTTTTTTGAACTTTTAACTTGAAAAAAAAAAAAAAGAAAAGTCTTTCCACCGGTGTATATCTTGTGTTAAGAGTCAATCCTTGGTGATGAAGATTGATAGTTAGGTAACGTAAAGGTCCATTTTGACACGTAAGGCCTAAAAAGTTAAAAAGGACGTCCACACACCGACCAACCAGGTCTAGCAAATCGGCCACATCAGCAAAAGCAATGAAGTGTACTTCTTCAACCACACAACACCAACCATGCATGCCAAGACATGTGAACGTGCCACCAAGATTGCCACCAGAAACAATGTCCACGTTGGTGATAGACCGATAGCCATAGGCATGTGATTCCTCTTTTTAGTTTTTATTCATTTACCTAATTACACACTGAGAGTAAAATGGAGCATTTTAAAAATAGGAAGATGTGACAAAGCGTGATAGTGAAATTAACAAATTATATGAATTAAAAAAGCAAAATGAGAAACTTTCTAGAACAGATCGAATTCTCTCTCTCTCATATATATATATATATAATTATTTTTTTATATACTCTTCATTTTTAGTACTCGATCACTGTTGCATTGCACATGCATGATGGCTAAAAATAAATGAAGGAAGAAAGAAAACAAAAATTAATTTGGTCACGGCAATGAACTTGAGGAAGATAAAAGCTAATAAATCCAAAACAACATATATGGGTTTACCAATATTTTGTGTGTGTGTGTGTGTGTGATCTTGGATAGTGATTTCATCTTGAAGGGTTTGACTTTGCATGTGTATAGTGTTAAATACAATTAAGCGCCTATTTGGATCCAAATTTCACATGGGATTCTGTGATTATCTTTTGTTAACAATAATGTAAGGTGTGGACTTAAGGACTCTTAGATAATGCACCCCACTAAGATTGCCCCTAATCATGAGCTGCATTGTTCTTAAAAAGGTCGGTGACTAGCTGCCCCTGTAAGATATTAGCTTTAACTACTCCAATCATCTCTTTCAATTGGGATTTAAAAAAAAAAACAATTTTTGCTTGACAAATTGGGCTTGAATAATCTAATTTTAAATTAAGTAGTGAAACGTCTTGAACATTTTCACAATAAATTTTAGATTATTATTGATTTTAACTAAAACTATTCTTTTTGCCCCCAACCTATCATTTAAGATTCTTTGTGAAAGTATTGTAAAAATGTTATGAATTTTAAATTATAAAATTTCAAATAAATGTCAAGATAGTATTAACAATAGGGATAAAGAAGATTCTACACAAATTACAAGATAATGCAGTAGATTATTTCATAACACAACAAAAAGTAATGTATCTTAGATGGACTAGGTTCTCTCTCTTAGTTTGAAATATGTGGTTAATTAATGTTCTTCTTCTTCTTCTTCTTTAGAATAACGTCCTTCTTCTTCAGAGTTTAAAAATGAAGTTTCTCACATGATAGTTTCTTTTTCTATACGGCTGTGAGTTGCCAAACAGAACATTATACAATTCATGTTAGATTAAAAGGATTTATGAATTTGGTCTGGTTGTGTTTAACTTTTTTCCAAGGGACTGTACGTACCTTTTAAGTACCCAACTGTTCCGTACGTACCAAATTGTGTTCTCATTAAGCTATCCCCAAATGTTGTTGAACTTGTCGGTGACATTTTTTTTTTTTTTTGGCCTAAACAATTACGATTATGCAATAGAATATACTCACAGTCACATGCATTCTGATCTTGATGATAAGTGGTTTAGCTTCTCCTGCTGACTGAGTTTCAAGGCTAATAAGGAGAGTACGTATAGAGAGGGGTTCGATTTGAGTCATTTGACTTTGTGAATGTGCATGTGATTCATTTAGTTCTCTATAATATTATGTATGTATGTGTCCTGTATTCCCTCCTATATTGGGCATTAAAAACTTTACAGATAGTTTACGTGTCGGTTAACGAATTTTTTTTTTCTCCTCTAAAAATATTTTATAAATTAATGTTCTCGAAATATTCATTAAATTTTCTCATAGTTTATTTAACTTTGGTTTGGATGAATAGTATGATAATGAAATTAAAGATTTTTATTCAACTTACATAAAATTGTACTTATTTTGATCATTTTTTTAAGCCTAATAAGTTAATAAAAATAAAAACAAACTCTCTCAAACAAGTACTTCGCACCATTTTATTTTGGGGGATAAATTTGTTAGGTAGCACCTTTTTTTTTTTTTTTTTTTTTTTGAGAATGGAAAGGAAAAGAAAGTTTAGTTTAGGAAGTAACCTTTCTTATGTATCACTTATCCTCTTGCGCTTGCATTTTCCAAAAGCATTTGAATTACATAATGAAATACAATACGTACACTTTTCCTTGTTCAATTATTTACAGGACACTAGGGAGGTGGTTGGGGGTATTTTGCTTTAAAAATTATTTAGTAAGGTGGTGATGATTGATGTGTCACGTTTGTCGGCGTACAGCTATTTTTTTTTTTTTTTTTTTTTTTTTTTTTTTGATGGGAGGCGTACAGCTAATTAAAGAACGTAAATAATGTAGCGGAAAGCTTTGCAATTTTAAGTATTCAGGAAATGATTTCCCGACACTAATCGTAGTAGTGCATACATGCTTCAAAATAAGATCTTGGTGCCCAGCTACAAGTTTCAATTTATTTCAATTTCGAAATGATTTTTTCAATTTGAAATCATTACAAATCAAATTCCCATGTTGGGTATCTCAATGATTTTGGCCTGCTTTCCACAGCATATTCCATCTCTGTCTTCATTCAACTTGTCCAAACAAATAATCTTGCTCTTCAACGTAAAACTTCAAGTCACGCACAAGCTTAATGAAAGCACTTCCAACTTCCGAAACCCATTGATTAGCAAACTTTGTCCAAGCATATATGTTGCTAAGTTAAAGAGCCTGTAAATCATTGTAGACATCACTTGGTTAAAAATTGTTGGTAAAGCTTGAAGAAAATCATGCCGCATGAGATATACATAGAGAGAGAGAGAGAGAGAGATGTTATGAATATTTTGGAGCAAGAGTGCATGGGGCTGATAAGAAAGATCGTACAATTGCATGTGGGGATGAACCTTATCAATAGGGACAAGTGACACTAAAATGAGATTTTGTTTTCCACATGACCCATCATCCAAAATACAATTTAGATTTCTACGTCCGTGTGATCTCTCTCACTTCTCTGCATCACTCCTTTTTGTACAAATTTATGGTCTTTTTGGGACCAGTTATAGAGATATAAAAACGACGCAACCTCCAGGACCCCCCCAATGGGACACGTTCAAAACAATTTTCAGAATATATTATTCTTGAGGTTCATTTTCATCATATTGAATTGCAAAACTAGGCAGCACAAGTGTTGAATTTGTGGTAAATACATCATAGAAGAAATAGAATTAGATGCCATGCATTAAAAAAAACGAATAAAGAAAGTTAATGAGGAAAGCATACGGCCAATTAAATTACTCAAAATGATAGGGAAGGGAAAAAAAAGCTTTAACACTTTTTTCTTTTTTTTAAAGAATCAAAGCTTCACACTTTTGATCCGCCAATATTTGGGACGGTTTAAAGTTTAAATTCTATTCGTGTATATTTACTAGTGAATTTGATCCTCATATTTTCAAATTGATTTCAATGTTAACCTCATTATTAAAACAGAGACTGAACATTATTATATGAGAAATGAAAGTTTGCTCACTCATTAAATTTGTGACAATGGACAATGATTTCGTGCATGGATGATGATTATGTTTGGTTTTGCATAACCAATTCGAACACCGAACACCTACAAAAAGGAAGAAGAGAATAAAAACAAAAACAAAAAAACTGTCGAGGTGAGCCCCAAAAAGGAGTTCCAATGCTTAGGTTAGCAAAGAATTTTGATATCATGGCGAGATTTCTTGGTTAACAAGTCAGTGCACCTTTTGTGCCATGAGGTCCCCAATTAAGTGCCTAATTAATCTTACTCTAATTTGACCACCCAATTAATCATATTTCTTATTGAGTAGAATTTGAATTTAGGCAAGATGCTATTAAATATTTTATTTCCCTGTAAATCTAAGTTATTTAATTCTTGGCATATCAATTGTTCCTCATTCTCTAACTAGACTAGTTTTGGCCCTGATCTATCATTGAGAATCTAATCAGCCAAAAAACACGTTTTATTGTGTTGCTTTGTATTCTTGAATTTAGGCATGCCTAGGCTAAGAGCATTCATATCAGTGCATAATAGAAAAAGGTTTAGGATTTATACAGTTTTGCCTAAAAATGACCAACATCAGTCTATGTAAAATTATGTAAATTTACAAGTTTACTACAGTAATCATGTAAATTTACACTGATACTATTCATTTTGTATTTAGTTATTTATTATTTCTTTACTTATTTCAAGAATGAAGGAAAACAGATGATAATTGTTGTGTGCGAATAAAGAGAAACAATTTAAAAAATCAAGAAAAATTGACATTTTAATGAAATGTAGTGTAAAATAAATAATCTAATGTGAAATTTTTTGAAAAGTGAATATATAAAATAGAAAAAGTAAGTTCTTATACTAACATAAACAATAATTTTTACACGAATTAATGCGAATGCTTTTACTCTCAACTCTTTAAGATGCTTTGAAGTTTTACATACTTTTAGGTTGATCTCATTGACTCCACATGTCAATATCTTATTTGGGTTAGTCTCCTGAACTATTTGTCCCTATTGATTATTGGAATATCAACTTCCCTAGTCGAATATTGAGCATATTGCGATATGGCTAATTACAACAAGATGAGCCAACTTTTGGATCGCTATCCCAAGCTATCTTGATAATCAAATTGTTCTATTGATTCTTATGCAGAGAGATAACTTGACTATTGCTTAAGCAAACTCTTCTTTCCCCTTGTCCGATAAAGGGGGATTCTTCTAGTCAGCCATCTTCCATAATGGCTAATGACTTCATTCATGTAGTCTTCTCAATTCTCTAAGTCTGATTTCCTTTACATTGACTCGTAATTTTATGGATTTTCATATTTTGGCTCCTAGCCTCCTTGTCCTGTATCAAAGACTTCACTCACTTTTTTATTTCCTTCGGGTTTGCCTCGAGGTCTTGGAAGATTTTTCCTGCGATCAGTTTTGTAATTTTGGAGCACGTCTGTGTGGTTAGTTTCATCAAGCGAAGCCTCAATTTGCACAAATCTAATAGGGAGAGGCACGGATTTCTTAGGCTTGTGATCTGAGACATGGCAACACGGTAGCAACGGTGATCCATGGGAGCTGTGTGATGCCATGGAGTTCAGATCTGAAGATAAGTAAGAGCATTGTGAATCTCTGCTATGCATGTATGAATCTTCTTTACCATGTAGAGATGTTTATTTGATGCTAAGAACGAAGTTTGGCTTTGATATAATGTTAAATATATTAGCAATGCGATGTGTTAGAACATGTTGTACATGCTAGAGTAGATGAGGAAGGGGAAGTATAGAATAGGAACACTGAAAACACGAGAATTATGTGGTTCAGCCTTATCGGTCTACGTTCACGAAGAAAATCTTTAAAAGCTACATCTTTAGTATGTAAAAGCATAGTACAATATTACAATGAACTATAACATGAGTATATATAGTTAACTAAACCCTAGACTACTAGTACAAGTAGAATAGGCTTGGGCCTATTACATTGAACTAATATGTCTAATATATCTTTAACCCTTTTCTTTCCAATATTTTATGGGCATATAAGCGGAAAATAGTGAGAAACGAAAAGCAACTGGTCCAAAAAGGAGTGTGAAGATTTTTCCTTCTAAATTTCAATCACCACTAGCAGTTTAACGAAGCTAAAATAAAGTACTAATTATTTACGGAATTCATCGTTTTTGACATATGAACAAACGTGACGAGAACATGCAAAGAGTACTCTATAGTAGATCCGCAAAGTGCATTTTCCTTTTCTCCATACTCTTATATTAAATGAATTCACATTTTTATGGCAAAATCATTAATTGTTATTTGAAAATCTTGCAAATGGATTTAAGGAACCTATAGAACCCAAGAGCCCATGAATAACACATTGAATAAACTATGTTTTTGGCCATTCCTCATTTCACCAAAAGATCTCAATCGTTTCTTATTTTTGTGATCTCTTAAATTTATCAAATCTAGAGGTTGTTGTTTCTCTTAAAGAAACGGTTGAATATTGCATCAAATTCTTAATTAGTTTTGGTTTAAGTTTCTTTGACGTAGAAGGAAATGTATAAAGGTATTTTCTTGGTGTGGAAGACAAGGATTTTCCTTGTCATAGAAGGAAAAATATTGCTTATTGAAAAAATAATGAGTATTCCTTGTCCATCAAGTAATAGAATTGAAGCCTTATAAATAGACATTGTTGCAAAAGGTTTGAAGGGCTTATGCCCAAAGTTCCTCCTAGGTGAGGAGAGGTGAAAGACTCTTAGAAGAACATAAATAGATTTCTTTGAAGAACAGCAGTTTGGTGGCTTTTACCTAAGGTTCCTCCCATGTGGGGAGAAGTGAAAAACTCCTAGAACAACATGATGAGTTTCTTCGAAGAGTAGTTAGAAGATTATTTGGGTTGACAAATTCCCCATGGTTGTGTGTTGAGAGTTGCTTGTTTTGTGAGTGAGAGAGTTATTGGGTGTATTGAGGCTTTGGGTTTGTGAGTTTATGTTGGTGAGGTTTGTGACTGTTGTTTGTGTGAGTTCTGAATGCTGATTAATGTTGTCTAATCCATATAGTTAATAGTGGATATTTTAGTTGGCGTGGACACAGGTATGAATTTGGCTGAATCACATTAAATATTGTTGTCTCGTATGAATATTTTATTTTCTTGTTCATGTGAATGCGCTTCTACTAAGCCCAAATCATAATAATTACTGTTGGAACACCCATTGCAACTTGCAAATTTCTCAAAAACCCATTGCCACTTGCAAATTTTACTGCCCAACAGCTTGAAGTCTACTCACAAGCCAACAGTAGAATGCTCAACATTGAGCATTCTACTGTTTCTACGGCAAAACAAAACTAATTTTGTTGCACAAAAATAGTTTACACCTGCTTCACTAGGAGAAATCCAAACACCCATTTTGCTCTAATTCAACAGGTACTAAGGTGATTGTCTCTCGCTCAGCAGCACTCTCCAACTGGCATTTCTCCCACTCAACAATCTCCTGCCATCTTCTTTATTCACTTAATTTCTCATAAAAAGCAATTTGTTGAATATAATATTTCTTGTATCATTTTCCTCTTGTACATCACTAATGTGATAAGGGACAGATGACCCACGTGTAGCTGCTACTAATAGCACTTGGGCGTTAATGAATATATTCATTTGCTAGATAAATTTGTTTAACCTTTAACAATAGCCTAACAAATTTCTTCACCTCTATTTATATAATTAGCCTAAATTACTTGAATATTAGAAAACTCTTTTTCTCACTAATTTATTATTTCCATCACTAATTATATTATATTTTTCTTAAGAGAAAAAAACACAATGGTAGCGGTCAATGAATGACCCATTGGCGTGAGAACTCGATTATTTCCGAATAAACTTGTGTCTAATCACTAACTTATCAAAGTATGACATAGATCATGACGACAAAAACAACCCCAAACAAATTCCAGCCTCCCATAATCCAAATCTTTAAGAGGTCCCTCTCTGCACTCTCATAAGGTAGCTAGCCACTTTTATTTGAGGACCAACAAACACAATTACCAAACTAACTTAGGCCTTTCATGACTCCTAATAGGAGCCTGAAGCAGTTAGCCTGACAAAATGGGGACAGAATTACTGAACTTGGTGGCCACCCCGTGTTACTACACTAATTGCTAAGTTAAAATTGCGAGCACACTCGCATGTATTATGCACGATGAACACAAACCCAAACCCAAACCCAAGACAACATCTATTACACCTTTTGATGCAACCGCTAAATCATGTGAAACCCAAAATTATTGTATTTACTAAATTTTTTTTCCCCTCGTGATAAGATCTAATTGGTCTTGTGAATATTCTGGAGATAATGAATGTGGGCCTGCAATTTCCCAATGTAAATTCAATTATACAATTTGCAGCTCAGAATTCCGAGAGCCTATGCAGCCAAGTTCAACTGTATCAACAGCTTTGTCTGTTGCCATATGGAAATGAAGCCACCAACAATATAAAATATCAAACGCTATCAGCTGCTCAGGCTTAGTTGCATTATGGTGACGAATGGTGATGTGCTACGTTATACATAAAATGTATAGCCCATGTTCAAAAAAGTTTGGAGTTCCTGTAAATCTGCAAGACGCCGTTCAGTACAGAACTAAATTCCACGTATCACCTGGCTTTACCTCGTATAGTATGACACATAAAAACAATAAAGCTCGTCATGCATCATAATAAGTGCCCCTACTCTCTCTGAATTGGCAGCTTTTTTTTTTTTCTTTAAATCTGCTGTGTATCTTAACTTTTATGGGCCACGGCCAATTCCCTGTTCCAAAGCAGCTAAAGTATTACCCATACTGACAGCCAGATAAGGGTTCCACCTTGGAAACTAACTATTGGTTCTTTTTCTTATTAGTTATTTTAGCTTTATTGGATTAATAATTATGGACCAAGGACCATGAATATGCCCAGTCACAATTATCTTCGTATGGCTCTGTTGTTTGAATATGAATGTGGCCTATCGCCATGCACGCCGCCAGCTTGAATTCTCAAAACTTGCTTTTGAGATCTTCAGCATTGGGATAGCTACAACTTGATGGGAATAAAAATTAAGATCTCCGATGCCAGGGAAAAAAGTAGATTGCGTTGCAACTGATGACGAATGAGTCGATCCGATTGAGGCTACTAGAATTTAAAGAACTAGCGCATTACAATGCATTAATCATTAAGGCCACAAGAAACATGACTAGATATCATGGTTCCTTTGGTTCCCACTTTCTACAATTATATTCGCTTATATTGTATGGATTTCTCTGAACGGTTTTCACCATATTCCCAACTTCCACTGAAGGTCCAGCAAAACTTCGATCGAAGTGACTGACAATTTCACATGATACAACATTGTTAACTTCTCCTAGTAAAATTATTCATTTGGCTAACTAGTACAAATCTGTTCATCTACAATGTAATTTGTATGCAATTCGTGACTGAAAAGATCTTTGCTCTCACTACTGTTTGGTTAAAGGGGAAGAGTGTGACTGGAAACTATACCACATGTTACAAAATTACTTCCACAAAAATAGATCTGCTTTAACGGTATACATGACTTTAGTTTGTCATGCCTCCTCATAGGAACAACTTTGGAGAACAAAATGAACATACAGAAATGCTGGCCCTGAAAAATGAATGACCAACCCATCTTACGCATGTATTGACCAAAATCTACAGAGCTCAAATGCCATTAGTCAATTTGAATTGGAGCAACGCTTTGAAGCTCTTCCTGCAGAAAATAATTTGAAGCAGTGTATGTTTGTCACGCAATGTAACATGGGCAGTCACTTCTGCAGGTGGTGATTTTCATAAACATTCATCTTGAAAACTGATGTTTGTATCTGTTTTGCAGTACGAGATTCTGATCACTTTCAAAGATTGCAGAAGCTATGATGCCTTGATAATTATTCTGTCAAAACAAAGAATCTGAAGCAAGTTAATTCTCATTCTCCCAAAATCACAAGAAAGGCCAACTTTAGTATTGGTGTGAATGTAACCAATACAAACCACAGCAATATCAGAGAAAATACTTTTATGATGATAAGATCCAGTCAAAAGAATCTCTTTCTAGCCCTCAAATAACCTCCTTAAGAGAAATAAAATCATCACGAGGATGAGCTTCATCCACCCGAACTTCTACTTCATCTCCAATCTGTGCTCCAACAGACACCCATGCAGAAGCTTGAAATCCCACCTGAAAAATTTAAACATCGACTAAGCACTACAATCAATATAGTCACAAGGAAAGCAATCAACAATCTGCAGTGATGGAAACCACAAGGGTTTTAGATTTTCAAATCAAAGAATAAATTATTAAAAATATTATTTTTTTTTATAAAAATAGGTTGGCGTGGGAAGGGATAAACAACAAACTATGATAGATACGCCAGAGACAAAAGCCATAAACCTCATGAATGCTACATATAGTATGATGGCCTATCTTCTTGTTGCATATTCTGCTTCTTTTTGGCATAATAGAAATGAAATTTTTACCTTATCTTCCCAATTTCTACCATTACATTTGAAGCTCACACCAAGGGCAGGGGCAACTGGTACATTGATAAAATGCATTATATAAGCATTTGATACTAACGGCTTGAGATGCCATTACATTGAGAAAAAAATTGGAATATACTTGTTTAATATGGATGGCTCATAGAGAGGAAATGTGGAACAGCAGGAGTGAAATTGAGAAGGAGAGGAAAATAAAGTTATGACGGCAATTGGAACATCAAGATTCCCCTGAGATATTTGCAACCAAACATGAACATGAGAATGCTCAAGAATCCTCTCAGGATTACCAAGAAACCTAAAAGAGTACCCACAGGATTCCCCAAACATGAGAACACTTAAGAATCCAGTGATGATTTCTGGGAATCATAAATGATTACCTCGAACTAAACATGCTAGTAAAGATAATTGTTGCTCTCTACAGAAATTATGTGTATGCATATAGAGCATCAAAGATAAGCACAATCAGCTGGTAGGGCTAGGACAAACCAATTGGAGATCAGCTAATTGAAGGTTGCATATTTGACATGTGAAGGAAACAAAAATTTTAGAAACCAGTAAGAAGCAAGTAAAAAAAAAAAAAAAAATCCTTGAAGTGTTAAAATTAACATCTCTCATCATTGAGTGACAAAATTTGTTCAGAAGCTACCATCGCAGATTTCTACTGTTCACACTTCTGATCAACTTAGCACATCATTATTCCATCAATGGCCAAAGTGTTATCATGGCCGATACTCTTACAGTTCAATCTCTCCAACTAGGGGTGTGCAGCAAACCACCAAACCGCCAAAATTGACCCAATCCAACCCAACCCGCCAAGTTGGGTCGGTTCTTAAGGAATGGAAGGTTGGGTTGGGTTATGAAATTTTTTTAATAGTGAGTCGGGTTGGGTTCAAGTCATAAGATTTACAAATCCGCTTAACCCATTCCGACCTACCTATATTTAATATATATTTAAATTTTAAAAAACATATTTAAAAATATATTATACAATTTTTTATTTACTTTTTTGCCCCTCTTCCTCATATAGTTTGTGTTTGTTTGGTGTTATGCTCATGATTATTTGGTTATAAATTCGTTCTTATTTATAGTGGTATTGTTCTAATTTTCAATTTAATAATAATAATAGTAATTAAAAAAAAAAAACTGTCCAACCCATGAGTCCAAACCCGACCCAACCCAATCCATGTGGGTTGGGTTGGACCTCGTGATGAGTTGGGTTGGGTTGGATTTTTTAACCCACCATGGTGGTTGGGTCGAAAAAACTCCTCAACCCGACCCATGCACATCCCTATCTCCAACAAGTCCTGGACAGTTTGCACTACTTGACATAATTTATGAGACAGATTGCTGCATTATAAAATTACAAATAGCAAATTACAGCTTACCTCAACTAACAATAAGGCTGCAATCCGATCTTTAATGAACTTAAGGATCAATGCACGATATTTTCTTTCTTTTGGTTGACTCCTTAGGTATTCTAAGATCCAATACCGAAGACTGCTGCTGAACAGCCTCTTTGCTAATCTAGAATGCATGTTTAAAATTGATGCCATCCCTTCTAGCTGACCAGCTGAGAAAGGAGGAGATTCACCTCTAAGATATGCTTTGACCTACATACACATAAAAATGTTAAAAACAAACAGGAATGTCAGTGTACATATATAGGGAATTCATATGCAACAACAGGAATGAAAGATTTGAACCTGATAATGAGCTAGAAGATCCATATATCTACGAATAGGAGATGTAAACTGAACATAACCAGGGAGTCCCAAAATCCCATGGCGTATAGGCTTCCTGAAATCAATTTCAGCAGCACGCATTAATCTAACAATAGCAGAACTCCTAATGGGTCCTTCTGGAAGATGTTGAAATAAAGACACATCAATATTTGACTGGGGCTGTCCTCTGTAGGGTAAAGGAATGTTGTTGTGAGAACCATATGTGGCTATAACTTCCCCACAGAGTAGCATCATCTCAGTGACCAGTCGCATTGCAGGGTCTGCTTGGTTTTCAACATAAAGATTAATAACAGGCTCTGGATCCTCGGCGTTAGCCACCTTGATGCGTGCTTCTAGCGTGGCTGTGTCAACTGCTCCCTGAAAATGCAAAAAATGTCTTTAAAAAAATTAAATCCTTACTCAAAAGTGGAGAGGGTTCCAATACACAGGAAGTGTATCAAAATTACTCCTAAAGAATAACAATCTGAAATTCCCTATAGCATATGCTTTTGAGCCTTACAAATTACAAATCATTATTCTAATATATATTTTTAATAAAATTTAAATCCTATTCTATATTTAAACCCTCCATTAGAATCTTAGCACATCATATTTTCTTTAAATGATAGCATATATAGTTTCATATATAAACACAATTATAATAAATGTCCGATGCTAGAATATATAATTCTACATAAAAACGCAATCATAAAAAAATATCTATTAATGACTATAATAATTATTGAATTTCATATTTATATAATAAATAATAAAAAAACAAAATCATATTATGTTAAACTTTTATGTGCATCGCACAGGTAATCGACTAGTTTAAAATAGTTTTAAACTTCAGGATTTAATTTAAAACTTTTGGAACTATAGGGTTTAATTTGAAACCAC
Organism: Lithocarpus polystachyus; assembly: GCA_033629205.1. Lineage (NCBI taxonomy): Eukaryota > Viridiplantae > Streptophyta > Magnoliopsida > Fagales > Fagaceae > Lithocarpus > Lithocarpus polystachyus. Next base: position 57,483,480 of record CM066168.1, read on the forward strand.
CCTTAAAATATAGTGTTTAAAATGTAATTTACCCTTTTCTTTTAATCATTCATGAACATCTTTGGATTCTACATGAATTTGATTCATACCAACCATAACATGCCTCCTCAAGGTCTATGGATATGGATATTTGGAACCACCAACAGATTTATTAGGACTTCAAAGAACTCTAGATTCTTTTTTTGATAAATCAAAGAACTCTAGATTCTTTAGAGTTGATTATTCTTAGTATAACCTGTTGTTGACGCCATTGTAACCGTAAAGTCGCCGCCTCAGATAGAATTTTCAGTTCAATCTCCTCTTCCAGGTTCAAATGAAGTAGTTCAGATGCACTCTCGTATGTCAGCATATAGGTGGGTTTGATGACTGAGTTGTCCACTGAGAATTCTGCAATGCTACAAAAGCATCTAGGGCATCAAATAGACGTCACATAAAACAACAATGAAAAAAGAAAAATAAATAAAGAAGCATGTAAATCCCATGTATATGTACAGTATCAAAAAGTGTAAGTGACGCAGGACTTCAATCTTTTTGTGCCTCCCGCATCAGTAAGATACATTGATGGTGATGATAGTAAGAAAATTGAATAATTGTGTTGGCCAAACATACTCTAAACTTGTTTAAGTGCACCACATATCTAGCTAACAACCTAAAAACTCTTAACATCGTATTCAGACATCCCAATAGCACTTAACTTTAGTGTTCCAAAGAGCAATTTAAACACAGGTTTCATCAAAGAAATTTAGTGACGAGGTGATCTCCTTAATTCCTAAATTGCCTTAATTTTAAACACTTGCCAGTAACTGGAATAAATAACATCACAAACATAATTAACGCTTCTTAACTCATGGGTGTTGCCTTTGAAGGAGTACTAGGGCAGGGTGAGACAGTTTCTGTCAATATGTTGATATTGAGGTGGGGGACGCACATGAGTAAGGTTTGGGCATAATACATGGGGTGGGTGTCATTCTTTAAAATAGTTGTAACCTGACCTTTACGCTTGCTCAATTGTTAAGAATGCTTCAGTCCATTCTGTCATGGATAGCCAATTAGACGGGGAAGGGAAAATCTGGAATATGAGGTTTCATAGAGATTTTCATGATTGGGAATTAGAGTCAGTTAAGTCTCTTCCCTAGATCTTATATACTCCAATATCCCTAGGAAAAGAGGCATGATAAATTGAGATGGAGATTGAAAGGAAGTGGAGTCTTAATGTTCGCTCCTATTATGAGGCTATCCAACGTACACTAACTACTTTCTATTGGAAGAGTGCTTGGAGTGTTAAAGGCCCCTATAAGGGTCTCATTGTTTGTTTGGACAGAAACCTGGGGGAAGATTATTATTTGTGATAATATGATAAAGAGATGTTTCTCCTTAGTCGGCTAGAGTTGCATGTATCAATGTAGTGGGGAGAAGGTAGATCATTTGTAGATCCATTGTGATGTTGCTTATGTATTTAGATCTTTTGGGATTTAACGGGTCTTATCAAGGAGGGTAGCTAATCTCTTGTACGGGAGAAGGAATTGGCTCACAAAACACTCATCTGATATTTGGAACTTTGTCTTGTTATGTTTGATATGGAGGACACAAAATAGCCAAATTTTTTAAGAAGCAAAAAGATCAAGCCTGAGTTGGAATCATTACTGATTCAAACTCTGTTTGATTGGCCTTGTGTGTGGGGTTTTACAAATAGCTACTCCCTTCTAGATTTCACAGAATCACTTAATTTTTGTGCATAATTCTTTTATAAATCTTTAGGGTTACAGTGTACTCATCATCGTGAGCAGAAGTATTCTATGAATAGGTATCATTACTTATCAAAAAAAAAAAAGATACCATGTCAAACATATGGCTTGTTCAAGTTCCAGAACACATCACCCTTAAAAACTCAGCATAGCATATTTCTGCATGGGATTTTATGGCCTACAGATACACACAAGTGGGTCCATATCTTCAAAAGTTCAATTAACATACTAATATATCATCTGATTACAATAATTTCTAAAGAAAACAAGCCAATAAACTAACAGTTTACCTGCCATCAGAACGCAGCACAACAGATGCCGTAACAGCATTGCAGATCTCCCCTTGTTTCAAACTCATTCCTTCCATGGCAAGGTTCTCCGGAAACATAGGATAAGTGGCAGTTGGCAAGAATATAGAAGTTCCTCTTCTCATTGCCTCCCTACAAATCTATTATCAAATACAAGTATGGCACAATAATAACTAATATCCCTAATAATATCTCAAAACCTACCTGTCTACCATGCTCCCAGGTTGTACAAATCTAGCTGCATCTGCAACATGTATCCAAACTTTAATCCGGCCATCTTGCAACCTTGTTGCACTCAGGGCATCATCAAGCTACATAAAACTGTTTGGTTAGCATTTAGGCACTGTATTTTGACGCTAATTCACAGAAAGCAGTCAAAATGTGAATGACCTCGTCAGCCTCATCAACATCAATGGCATAAACCTTCAAATGAGTGAGATCTTTTCTGTAAATCTAGAGACAGGGAACATCAATTAAGCATAGCAAAAAAAAACCCTGAAAGTCTAAAGAAACCCCCCCCCCCCTTAAATTATAAGGTTTAAATGAAATTTTCTCTAATATTTAATGATATAACCCCTGCATAAATATTTTAAAATTATTTCCAGTCCAGTATGCAGGCCTACCTCATCTGGATCAGATGACTCAGAAAGAAGACTTTCAGAGGCCGCTATTATCTCATCTGAATGATCAGTAGGAATATTTAACTTTAAGAGCTCAAGATTGACATGTACGGGAAAATAACCGATATCTATGAGGAGATTTACAGCTGATGATGCTGTTTTCACCAGTCCCATTGCCTTAAGGATCTGAAATGAAAAAAAAGACAAGTTGGACCAAAAAAAAATTAACAAATTGGGTATGCAGTGGATATACATGGGTCACAAAAATTTTATATTTTAAGTAAAAAAAGGATCAAAAAATCAACACTTAAGAAACACCATCATAAAATCATTGCTTCCAACTAAAACCTTCTAGATCAAAAGAAAACTCATCTTGATCAGCCATATATTTTAGGATAGAAGAAATGTAAATTTATATGTCAAACTAAAACAAACTCAGCAAACTTAGAACAGTTACCATCCCGGCTGTCTTCTTTTGGTCATCATTTTTGCAGGCATCAATGGCATAAGATTCAAGAGATTCAATTTTGTGTCTAATTTTCTCTTCAGCCAACCAAGAAGATTTGGGGGGTTTAGCTTTTGAAGGCATATTCTTAGCAGATTTCAGTAATTGTACAAACTCCTGAAGTTCTTGCTCAGCAGCCTCCTTTGCAAGCTTCCAGCGTAAAAGTTCTTGTACCTAGTTTTTCAAACAAATGGGGTTCCATGTTATTAGAACTATTGAATTAAAAGGAGGCAACCAAGCATTGTATAATGTATTACTCTGCTAACTAATTAAAGTTCCACAATTTATGATACATGTCAAAATATCATTACAGAATTTATAAAACAAAAGATATTACACAGAGTGAAGCATCACTAATTAAATATAGATTTGGTTTCAGTACAATTTATAATAGTAAAGACCACGATGAAAAGCAGAAGACCGAGAGAAGAACATCAGTTAAACAGGATAAGGGAGAAATATTTTTAACTTAAAAGTTGGCAAGTGTTAAGTGTTGTAGTGTAGGCTGGCTAATTCCATGACAAATTATTTTGTATTTTTGGGTTTCAAATTTCATTGTTTCTATGTAATTTTGTGGTTTGAAATGGTACAAGTGCAAAAGAGAAAGTTGGCTCAAGTGTTTTTCATCCCTACAAACTGCAATGGTATGAAGTGATGATGGTATGGAAATCAAATTTGAAAGCAGCTGATCAGTGAGTTTGTACCCAACTCACCTCCTATTCGTTCTACAAACTCTTCAGCACAGTAGGGAATTCAGTTACAAAATTCCCTGCTGTACCAGCCCCTTTGCGTATTTATCTAAGCCCCAATTCCCACGAATTTGTAAACCTAATTCCCACCTGAGATCTAGAGAAAACCAGTACCTCCTAGAGCTAAATCAATAGTTTTCTCTCTATCTTCTTCCTCTCAAAATTGCCAAATCCATGAGAGGAGATTGAATCCTTTACACATAAAGTATCCTTCAGAGAATTTATGTTGTTTGAAGCTTTGGGAAGCATTGGTCCAAAGCTAGAGTGGAGAAGGACTCGCGGAGTCAATTGCTTGCAAGAGCTTGGAGAGCTTGAGTACATCTTAGATACATCACTTGAAGGGTTTTGTTAGTAAATTGTACTGCAACTATCTATTCTGGTAGATTATTTTAGGTAGTGAGGCTGCAAAGAAGTTTTTCCGCCCGGTTCTCGGGTTTTCCTCTTCGATAACACATTCATGTGTAGTGGCTGAGTTTTGATTGTGTGTGGGTTTTCAATTGTGTTTTTATATGCTTTTATCCATGCTTAAGTTAATTGGCTAATCACTTACATAATTGGACTTAATTGTTAGATTAGCCTAAAATTAAATTAGCCGTAATTGGGATTAAAATTTGATAATACTTGCTACTTAGTAGGTTGCCCACTTTTCTTAGCAAGTCCAATTATGTATTTGCTTAGTAGGTTGCCCACTTTTCTTAGCAAGTCCAATTATGTATTTGCCAACCACCCCAAAAAAATCTGAGTTAATCAAGATCAGCTAGGTGACCATTTAGATGAGCTGGTTTCAGGTAGCCAAAATCAAACCCAGTACGCTTAATTTAAATTTGAACATGTAGTATGATCTTAAAATTTAATATGATTCAGTATATTTAAATTGGCTGACAGACACTAATAAAACAAAAATCCTTACAATTGTCTCATGTACAAATTGTTCTGTTTTAGACTTTTAGTTGAACCAATTCTCATCCACTCCCAGGCCCACCAACAGGCAATTCTATATAAGGGTGGCCAAGCTGAACACCTCTTAGGCTAAGATAATCACATTCAGAAAATTAAGTCTTCCTAATCTGCCAGCAATGCAGAATATGTCCAGCTGCTCAGCAGGGAGCAACCTTGAGAAGTGGCACAGAAAAAAGGTGGGGTTGGAATGTAACTCCAGTCATACACTATTGTAACCAATTTATTTCACTTTTGCAAGATGACATTGGCCACGACAACAATTACCAAAAATTATGTAGAGCATGACCACCATCAATATGCACGAGATACAGCCTTGTTATGCACTCACAATTAAGATCCTTGATTGGTGGCTTTTCAAAACTGGCCTGGTGGTTTATCAATCATCCCTCCTAACACCTATTGAAAAACCACCACTTAAGAATTGTGATATCCTCCAGTGAAGTTTCTTGCTTTGATCTATTCCATTCTTCAAAGCAATTAAATTACCAAACCAAAATACAACAAGTCCTAAACAATCTCAAAACATCTAACAGAAAGATCATTCAAAATAAAGGGTAGTTGTTAATGTCACACGCAAACTACACTGATTTTCAAAGATACCTGTGCATTAGCAAATATATTAAATAAAATTTCCAAACCATGGCCATGAAAATTATTCTGACAGTTAAGCCAAATAATTCAATTAAGAAAGTCCACAGATAGAGAACACTGTCAAAACCAAATAAAATGTGTACCTGCACAGTAGGTCGAGGTCCATATATAGAACGTGAACCTTTTGTCTCCAGCACGCTGAAATATGTTTCATCTTTTGATAGCAAAAGGTGGGCACAATAGCTTTCAAGGGGCTCTGCACTACCAAAAATCATCTGCAGTATAATCAATGGTCATTGTAGAGCAATGGTTTAGAAATTGGATCCCTAAATAAAAATTTAATACCTCTGCTAGTTCTTCGGTTGTCACTGACTTATTGTTTTCAAGAAGCTCAACCCAGGCAAACTCCAGAAGAGCTGGATCCTGCTTCAAATCAGTAAATACTGACTTTTATCTTTTACAAAAACGACCAAACAGAAAATGACAAATTTGATAGAATTATTCCACAAGCGAGAACCAACCAAGTTGTCCTGTGCTTTCTGAATAAAATCTGAAATCCCAGTATGATCAAAATTCTCAATGCCCGGAACAATATATGTAATTTGTTGAGGTTTAATGGAGGATGTGACACCATTCTGCCAATGGGAAAACCCCCACAAAAAATAAAAAATAAAAAAAATGTTAGACTAATTAAAAGCTTACTTATTCTGATGCATTTGATTGATTGAATAAACAATGAGTTACAACACCTAGCAACCTATTCAACATGCCGCATTTAGTTGTTTCTACTAGAACCTGATCGGACACCATCCAGTTCTTTTTGCCGTCCGGTTTCTGAGCAACTGCCAATAAGACCCTATCAGAATCCTTCTTGAACTCCAACAGCAACCCTTTCTCTAGCACTCGGTTCGCAAGCTTATCTTCAAGAAGCTCTCCACTGCTTGTTAATCCCATTCTGGATAATCATATGTATTATAGTAAAGACGCAGCACAATCAAAATCCAAATTAGTCTTTAATTGTTTTCTAATTTTGCTACTCGGAGCTTCACCTCAGTCACATAAGACAAGTCATCACCACTATTGTTGAATGTTTCAGTGCGTAACCTAGTGACTAAATAATTATAAATAGCAAAGATTAAATTCCTTCTATATGATTTACAAGTAAATGCTCTGAAAATAAAGCAAATAAAAGTTATTAGAAACATTTTCCTCTTAATTTCTCAGAAACCAAACAGTTCGTAATCAAAATTCCATATGCAACGTAATTACAATTAAGCAAGAGGATTTAGTTATAAAAAAAAACCCACTTGGAGGCAGCGTAAACTCTCTTCCTTTTGCGCATGAATTCGAGCTCTTCCATGACGCTATCGACGAGACTGTGAACCGAACAGCTCCGAACACCGCCATGGCCGAAAAGCTTCTGCTCGGACCGGAATGCATGGAACCGAAACCCTAATTTGGAGTATCGGCGAAACTGCAAGTTCCTGTAATGGTACAAACGGCACCGAACCGCCGCGGAGAAAGGAGGAGGCGAAGCGGAGCGAAAGATGGAGCAACTGTTAACGGCTCTAACCGCCATCATTGAGTAATGGAAGTTAAGCTTTTAGTCCTTTTGGTTCATAGAAGATTGAGAAAATCGAAACCTATTGAGTACGTACGCGAGCAAAGAAGTTTTCTGTACGTTCTTACAGTTCGAGAGAAATGAGAGGAAGTGTTTTTTGCTGCTTGTTGACGATAAAGCTATATAGCGTTCGTTGGAGATTTTTGTAGATAAAGTTGTTACTGAAATGCCCTGGTTGAAGTCCTGTGTTTGATTTCTATCGCTGTGAAGAGAGTCCAGTGGGCTTTGATTATGGGCTTAAGTTGGCTCTGGTATTGTACTGCATCATTTAATTGGGCCCTGCACTTTGTGTATAAACATCTAAGGATTGAGATTGAAAGTAAAAAAATTATGCTATGTTTAGGCGTACTTATTTCTATCACTCAATTCCCAAATTTTGTAGGCCTAACCTCAAGTTTACTTGTTTGGTTTAGTTTCTGTTCTCAATTATCATAACTCATTACTAAAAAAACTGAGTTAAAGTTGTGAAAATTGAGAACACATTTTGTGAGTTTTTAGGTTGTAAGAATTGAGTTACAATGGCAGTCTTGTAAAAAAAAAAAAAAAAAACCAAACCACTAGGACCCACTCTCATGTCTCCTCTCAATGACTCTATCAAGTCAGACCATACTTAAGAGCCCTAACGGCTCTTTGTGAGTTGCTGAAAGTTCAATTAAGTCTTATTATTTTACACTCACACTACTCACCTCAAAAGACTTTCGCCAATTCGCCTTGCTCATCCCACACACAAAATCAAAAATCTCATCTCTGTCTCTAGGTCTAGCAATCGAAGAAGGGCTCCTCCCTTCGATCTCTTGGTGAATCCCTCTGATCTCTCGGTCCTCCCTATCAAGCTCTCTTTGATCTCTCCATCCCTCGTCTCTCTTTGCTACAGTGTTTAGTCAGCTCTTAGATCATAAAAGTTTAAAAAGTTTCAAAGAATTTGATCCAAGGGTTAAAGAGAAAACACTAACTCTTTAATGTTGAATCTTAGTCCTTGGATGGTATCATATTGCACCGAATCTCAATTCTTTATAAATTAACCAAAAGTTGGGTTCAATAACAAAAAAAAATTAGGACTCCTAATGGCTGAACACTTTTGAATTTATAGGCATAAATGAAAAGGCGCTTCAAAAAATTAAGATTCTCTCCATTTGAAATCGATTAATTTAATAATTCAAATTCAATATTATAAATCTAAAGATGTATTCAGTGTCACATCATTGTAAATTTTAAATGACATGGCACTTTATACACCATCAAATCTAGAAAATAAAATTTTAATTGTGAAATGGAATCTCTTTCGTTTTAAGTGAAATAAAAAAGATAATGTTCCATTTTGTGTATGGACCTAAGTAACCAATTGGTCCAGTGACACCAATCCTCGCGTCTCAATCTACAATGAATGGGGAGGAATTTACTTAGAAAAAGAGGAGGATCATCCTTCACGATTAGGTAACCAAATGAAAAAGAACAAAAAAAAAAAAAAATTTCTAGAAGAAGAAGAAAAAAAGAATGAGTGTGGACAAAGGGCTACTGTTTAGCCCCAAAAAAAAGTGGATAGAACCTACTCCACAACTTTAATCACTAAAGTCTTTCAGAGTTGGGACTTTTAAATCATTATTTTCTCCAAATGGGAAAGCTCCCCGGTAATTCAATTCAGCCTTTAGATTAAATAACAAATATACAGGAGTTCGCCAACAAACATCACATGGCATATCAAAAGTAGGGAAATTCCAATTTTGTTACACACTCAAGGTCTTGCTTGCCAGTTGCCATGAAGCGTAGTCAAACAGCTTATGGAACTTTGATTCTCTTTAAAAAAAAAAAAACAACAAGAAGAAGAAGAACATATGGAACTCTTTTCTACGTGTACCTGTCATCCACCACCAACCATGTTTTTTTTTTTTTTTTTACATTGTCCAAATGGGAGCAAATTCAATCTCTAATCTTCACTTACCAAAAATTAAATCAAATTAAACAATAACTCAACTATAATATCCATAGTAATGGCAATGTACAGAACAATTTAATACAAGGAGATAAACACACGTAACAACTGAGAGGTATTAACAGAATATCAATTCAAAATGCCTGCAATAAGAAGTTTATACATCTGAGTGCTCTTGCCGACTTTAAATCAACTGCAAAGCTGAATGCATAGCCCTTGGATCTGTGAATCGGTTGCGTTTGGCAATGTATATGTACCGGATTTACCATTGGTTGAGCAAGTGATGCTGAACTGGTTGCCTGTTTGGGTTGTCTGCATATAATAAGATATTCCAGTAACATCATGCACAGCTAGATGATATAAATAAACGCAATCGAACTAACATAGAGACTGTTTCTCAAAAAAAAAAAAAAAAAAAAAGAACTAACATAGAGACTGTTGGACAAAATCAACACACGCAAAAACAATGAAAGTCAATCAACACATGACACAAAATTTAATGTGGTTTGGACAACACTAACAAAAAAAAAAAAATCCACTTTCAACGATGAGGATTACAACACACTCACAAATTCTTTACATAAACTAATCTAAAGTAAATTCCCAATACACCCACAGCTTTAAGTGCTCTAGCACTAACACACTACACACAAGGCAAACTAGTAAAATGTTTGGTCTTCAAAACTATCTAATTAGATAAATTTTTTCTTGCAATTCTTTCTTCTAACTATCCAAATCCCCAATACACCACAAACCGTGATCTCACACTAAAACACAAGACAAACTAGACAAAGTTTAGACTTCTGGCTATCTTACTAGATGAAACTTTGACTTCTAACTCTGTCATCTAACTATCCAAATCCCCAATATACCCACAGGCCATAGGTACTCCCACACTAACACACAAGACAAACGAAACAAAGATTCTCCTCTAACTATCTTAATAGACAATACATAGTCTTCAAACTCTCACACACATCAAAGCTACACTCCAAAGTCCAAACCCATTTTAGTGCTATATATAAGATTTCAATATCTATTCTTTGGTGGACAAGGAATTCATTTCTTAATGGAAAATGAAGACAACATTACTCTCTTTTTACAAAGAATGAACCTTTTTTTACAACAAATGAACTTTTTTTATTTTTCTCACCAAGAAAACTCATGTAAGTAACCAAGACAGGCAAGGAAGCCTCCAAACCTTTCCCCTGTTAGAGTGGACTTAACAGAGACTCTTCTTATTCTTAGTCCTAACTTCTATACGTGTCAAAATTAATATGCATTGGCTTAAACCATGTTGCACAAAATTTAACAAATACAGATTATTTTGAACTTGTGTTTCAACAATTCTTACTTTTTATTTTTCTCTAATTTTTCACTAGGAAGCATAGTTAATTCAAGTTTGGATAAATCAAATGGTTGTATAAAATACATTTCCACTATTGTAAAATCAAAACACACACATATCACATACCGATATCTTTCAAGTTTCAAACCCAAAAGGTAAGTATTTTCCACCTCTGCCAAACTATGGGTAAGTACAATGCAAGCATTTAAAAAAAAAAAAAAAGTATGTTCAATGCAAGCATCTTAAAGAACTACCACATTGTTCACCATCAGATAGGACCACCTCAAGCTAAAACCCCACTTAGTTTGAAGCCATCAAAACATTTACAATAGTGCCTATACATTATCCTCCTATTTTTAACTCATTTAAAGACAAGAAATACTAAATTTCTTCTTTAATAATAATAATAACACTTCAACACCCAAGAAACTCAATTAGGTAACCAAGAAAAATTGGAATTTGAGCAATTTTCAACTAAGTGTTCTGAAAAAGAAAATGGTTGGTAGATGTCATGTACATTTCCCATTTTGTCATCCCAGTTTAAATATTTAGACATATACACAAAGAAAAACAAAATTGGTGTCAGCATAGTTACCGAGCAGGATACAGCCTGCGTGTTGCAGCTCCATTTTGAAGTGGGGACACAAGACAAATAATGACACCAAGAACAATGATCATTTGCATCAACTCCCCGGAGGAGCAAAACCATGCCAACAGTAAACCTGTCAAAAATAGTAATTAAGAATAGACTCTCAAGCTAAACAGAATTTAAATTTCCCATGGCATGAAGATCAAAAGTCATCAGAAATAATTCATAACGGAAAGAAGAAGACCCACAAGCATTTCTACAGAAGTATCATCAGCAGAGCTTTCAGCGCTTTCTACTTTTCAACAGAACTATTATCTGTTTCTACTTTTATATCTATACCCTCCCTCTCCCCCACCCCCTCCCCCCCCCCACCTCTCTTTTGGTTGGGGGGGCGGGGTGTTTCCTTGTATTCTTCTCATATATTTTTCCATGTTCAATTTAGTAAAACAAGAACTGCTGAAAAAGGAGAAATTGACTTCAGGGCTTACCCAACAATTAAAAGGACTAGAGAAACAACCCACAATATGCACTGGTACATCTTGAATTTAGGATTATTTGAAGCAGTAGGAGCATATCTTTGGCTAACCCATCCAAATTGCGGGCGTATCAGAAACACAAACCCAAGAAGAAAACCAGAAAAAAATCCTCCAATGTGAGCAAAATTGTCCACGTGTGGGAGGATTCCCACTGCCAAATTTACCACAACGATGATCACGAGGGTCAATAATGCTGCAAACTGGACATTTGCACAAAATTACTAACAAGAATGTCACAATTACACTAGTCGTCCATAACTCAAGTAAAAGAATTTTGATAAATACCTTATTAGCATACAATGTCCAATTAGTTATGAGTTCAGAAAGCATCCCCCCTAACAAGCCAAAAACTGCACCAGAAGCACCAACAGAGATGTTTGTCTGGATGAAAAGTGCAGATAACACACTCCCCCCCAATCCAGAGATTGCGTATAGCAACCCAATTCGTACTGTAATATAACCACACTAGCGTTAGGCAAGTAATGTGAGCTAAACTCTCTGAATATAAACCTGCAATAACACATAATTGGCACATGGCTTATGCAATGCATGTGAAATCATGAAGCTTAATTATGATTTGCAGATCAATCAGAACTGACAAAGACTGTAACCCTTGATTATTCACCAACCAAGTTAGAAATGATGAAAAAATTATAGACATTACCAGCCTTGAGCTACACACATCAATCAGATGACCAACAATCAAAGATGTGATGACTTAATACCCACACCTATACTTCACTACATATATTTATATTTGTTATTGGTAATCAAGTTTATTTTTCCAACAAAAACAATAATCAAGAGAGAAAAAAAAAATCCAATCCATGTTGCTTGTGCATTATAGTTTGTTAATATGCCACTGCAAGGCTTTATGGTTGTGATAGATTATATAGTTGCTTATTCAGTGTATCTCAGTGATTTGGATATACTTTTCAATCAATTATGAACCTTTGGAGCTGGTCGATTGGAAATTACACTAGACATACTTAGGCCCTCTCTCAAATTGATGAAGTCAAATGTCTTTTTCTGAGGTTGATTATCTGGAAGTAAACCTAAAGGCTTCAATTTAGAGAGAAATTAGCAACAAGGTAAATGTTCAGCTTATAAGCACTAAGAGTATTGAACTGAATCCAAAAAGTGATGCTGATGTTTCAGATCATTTAGCACATATTCAGAATATTGAGGACTGAATTATTCTATAATACACAAAGTCACAAACAAGTAAAAATGAAAATTTGATTTTTAAAGATACATACCAAAGCCAAATTCACGCTCAAGCCGAATTCCAATAACTAAAAGACTCAACATGTTTGCCAAAATATGGAAAAGCCCAGCATGTAACCAGTTGCAAGTGATGAGGCGCCACCCCTGGTGGCCGTGTACCACTTTACTCACATCCAAAGCCCCCATCTTTTCTAGCCTAAACCCACAAACATGCAAAAGTTACTTGTAAATTATGCAATAACTTAGCAGCAAAAAAGTGCTAGAAGTCACAGTCAAATTGTTTCTGCAAATAAACAAGAAAAGAGCTTACGTAGAAGAGGAAGGACCAAGAAGGGGGTTCTCCTTGAAGGGTTGGAAGGAAAGGCGACCCAAGAAGGTAGCAATGCAAGAGACAGAGTTCTTGGGGCAGTTGTTGACGTACATGGTGATGAAGAACATGATTGTATTGGCAATCACAAAAGCAGGTATCATCCACGGCACCCATTTCTTGAAATGCTTTACTTCTTGGTAAACAACAGGGCTTGCTGTTGCTGATGCTGATGATGGTGGAAGTGGAGGTGGGTCTATCTCAACTGGGTGTATCATCCTTCTGCTGTGACGCTTGGAATTGATCCTTATGTGGACCTCTGATGGTTGAACACCCGCCATTGAAGAACAATGAAGCTAGGAAGTGTTTTTTATTACTGTTTTAGAGGATCAGCTATAAAAGAAGGAGGCTTAGAATGAAATTGATGAAGGTTGTGAATTCTGAAATGGTGAATGTGGGAAAGGGAATGATTAGAAAGAGTAAAAGGATTAGAACTGAGAGACAGAGTAAAGGTCAGAGAAATGTAGCTGTTTATTTAGTCAGCCACCAACTTTTAGCTGGGAAGCTACTCTACCTGACCGACAGATTCCGCTGCTAATTGTTTTATAAAGAGAGAGCCCGCAACTTGTTCCACATGGCTTATTATGATTGTTGTACTGTGCATAAACATATATTTTGGTTTCAGTTTGACTCATCTGTTAAATGTTTCGAACAAGAAACTGAGTTTTCTAAAATAAAAAAATTAATTGATATCTTGGTATAATGATCCTTATGAAATAGTAAAATTTTTCTCACATTAGTTGCACACCGCAAAATATTATATATTAATCCATCTACTAAAACCAATTATAGGATAATTTAGAGACTTTTTACCCCTGATGTGATGGCTAAGCAGTTTATCCTCGTACTCATGAGGTATTATAAACTCAAATATAATTGTGATTATAAAATATAAAATGGTGTTAGTAGTTAACCCAATCCAAAATAATGTTATATCATTCATAATTTCTTAACAATCAAATATGAAATTTATTTATGTATTACTCAAACAAAAAATACAACAAAGAATCAAAGATGAAAAAGTAATGTTTTTATGAACTGTTTTGGCGAAAAAAACAGGAAAATTTTGTATGTCTTTTTGTCTATGAAAGAAAAGAAAAAATCTCTTCTTTGCCTTGCCTATGATATTTACTATTCCCATTTGGAATGATGTGAATTATTTTCCTCTGAAATCCAATTAGTATAAAGCTGCAAATCTTATCTACCTTTTACTTTTGTCTGTCGTTTTTTGGGTCCATATCAATCTGGCTTCAGAATCGTTGAGCTGATGTGGTTGCGGTCGTTCACAACAGCCCACCTGTAGAAAAGAAACTAAAAAAAAAGTACTAAATTTCAGGATGCGTTTCTTAGAAGTTACTTAAACCCACGATGATAGGTGTTCTTTAATAAATTTGGCCACCTACCTTGTAAATATAAAAATATTTTTAAGACAAGCTATTGTAGCATACATAATATTTTTATAACAAATTATAAGTAATAAATTGTTATAGTTTTAATTTTAATTTACTTTTAAAATTATTTTTTTCACTAATAATAACTTATAACAATCTGTCACTTAAAGTTTACTATTAAAATACCGTAAAATCCACAATAAAAATGCCTAAATTTTCCTTGGTTCATGATACATGCGCCAAGTCAATCGCCTCAATATTCAAAGCAAAGGAAATAATATAATTATATAAATATTATTAAACTCGACTTTCCACTTTGTGTGTGTGTTTATTTATTTGTTTTTCTCAAAAAAAATATAAATATTATTCTTGTGGTTGCAAATAATGGACCGACTAGATGACAATTTGGTGATTTGGTCCAATAACATCCGAAATTGAAATTATCATAATTGAGATGTAAAATAGTTAATTGCAACCTGTATCAATCAGTCAGTCCTTTTTTTTTTCCCTTAAATCAATCATTCACTCCATTTGTCACTGAGATTTGGATGAAATATTGTTTTTAACTTTTTATAAAGACCCCCTCAAAAAAAAAAAAAAATTTTAATAAAGACATTTGGAGGAATTCAACAGAAAAAAAAAAAATATATAACAATAAATTCTTTGTCCAGGCTCAAAACTATAAAACTAGGTAGTAGGTAGTCATGACGTTAATAATCAAACTAACCAGCCTAACATGATAATCAGGTCAACGTTTAGGCATCCATAAACTGGAATGAGTAATAACCAGAACATCCATTTAGATATCTCGTAGTTACTACCTTATTTGCACAGAATATACAAAAATATATAATTTGTGATCATTTTTATGCTAAATATATGACCCAAAAAAAAACTAAAATACGTTATAAAAAATTAAAAGCTAACTTCTTTAAAAAATAAAGAACTAATTTTGGTAAATTAGAAGGGAAAAATGAGACAAAAAGCAAAAACTTTTAGTTAAAAGCGAGTAAAACAGACGTGTGATGTGTCTAATCTTAAGTCTTTTTTCTTTCTTTCTTTTTTTAATAACTCTAGGAATACAATAAAATTTACAAAATATTTCAAAAATGTTGTGATGACGATTTTTTTTTTTTTTTTTAATGAGAGATAACAAATTGTTAATGGTAAATGCATAATGTTAGTAGTAGATCCATATCAAAACCAATAAAATCTGCCAATTTAGTTAATGTGGAAATTATTGTATATGTAGCCTTATTCTTCTTCTTCTTTTTCTTGATAATCCCAGATCATTGAGTTCAAGTTTTCTAATGACTTGAAAGTTACCTCTAGGAGGCGTTTGGTTTACTATTATGTGCTCTTAATGATACACATTACGGTGATGTGGCATTAAGGTTTCTAGTTTATTTTATTTTTTCTATTACTATAATTTAAAATTACAAAAAATATCACATCGTCTTAATCTCATCACCTTCGTTAAAAAAAAAAAAAATCTTATCACCTTCCATTTTTTTTTATAAGATAGAAATTCAACTCTAGCCTAATCTAAGTGTATATGTGTGTGTACCACACACCCTTAGTGCAATGGTCACTCCACAAGTATAAGTGCTTGTGGGGTGTAAGAGGCAAGGGTCGGGGTTCAAGTCTCCAGGAGGGAGTTTCACACACATATACACTTAGATTAGACTAAAGTAGAATTTATATCTTGTATATAAAAAAAAAGTGTATATATGTGTGAAGTTCCGAGACTTAAACCCCGACCCTTACCCCCACACCCCATAAGTACCTAAATAATATAATATTGTATTCTTGTTTTGAGATTACATTAATATAAGATTACAATAATGTAATATTATGACATAATGTAACATCACGACAAACTAAACACCCCCCTCAAAGGATTTCTCTCTTTAATTACCATAAGTCCAAAGTGAATAAGTATATTCAGTGGCGGCTCTAGAAATTTTGTTCAAGGTGTTTCTTAGGAAGTATAAATTATACAATCTTATTTTTTTTTTTTTTAGCCTTTAGGAAATTAGGTTTGATTCAATATTATTAATTTCATTTTATTTTGGCCATAACGGCCGGAAAATACCGTGTTGGTAAACAAACTGGAACAGTAAGTCAGTAACCCACCCTATTCCACTTTGGAAAAAATTTCGGGTCATTTCGGTTTATTTCGGGTGTTTTGGTATATACTGGCTGAAATTCAAGATTTGGCCGGCAAGAAGTTTGTGTTTTTTATTAAAAAATTGTTCTTAAAACCGATATAAATTTGCATTATGTAAACCAAAAAACCTCAAAAGGAAAAAAATGAAAAGAAAAGAAATGAACAAAGGTACCTGTATAACTAAAAAAAATTGTATTGAGAAATTTGAGACTCAAAACTTGAGAAGAGGCACTGCCGCACAGATACTGGTAGAAGACACAGAAGTTACAAACAAGGAGGAAGGCAAAACGTAGATGTAAAAGTGTAGATGAAGATGTGATAAAATTTAAAAGTATGAAGTGTAAAAATCAAGAAGACATAAGACGTGTGTGGTTAAGAATAAATAAGAAAAAATAATTAAAATTGAGAAGTAAATAATATATGCTGGTGAGGAAAAATAATATTGTAATAAAAAATAATAAAAAGTTGAAAATTGTGTTGTATTGGGCAGTGTGCTTAGTCGAAAGAATCAAGCCACTACCAGCTTGTAGTAGTTTTATTATTATTTTTTTTTTTTTGCAGATTTTAGTTCAAAATTTTTTTTTTTTGACTTTTTCCTTTTTGCTTGAAAGACCTAAATATATTGTTAAGTAGCTCAAATTATGGTCCAAAATTTAATTTTGTTGGCATAAAATAAATTCAAGAAAACCCCAAATTTTTTTTAAAGGTAAACAAATATAAAATTTTAGATTATTATATATAAATTTTTTTTTTCAGGTCAACCACCCTGGCCATAAGGTAGCGCCGCCACTGAGTATATTAATCAATATTAATAGCATTTCGTGCCTTCTCATTAGTCACCAAATCAACTCACACAATGCCTACAATGAATATGGTCTCATTAGTCTCCAAATCAGCTTGCACGATGCCGAATCAATGAATATATGGTTTGGTTTTATTTGTCACCGAGTCAACTCGCACAATGACTCCATCAAGAATGGTATCCATATATAAAGCCTTTGATCCTTATAGTAAGGTGATCAAACAACAATGAACCTCAAAGATGAATGGGCCTGAAAACTGCCTGAAGAAGGAAATTGTTGCTGCGAATCTATAATTGATTGATATGGATTTTTTTTTTTTTTTTTTTTTCACTCCTAATGCATCGTCAAATAGATTCGATTGATTAAGACAAAGATTATTTTCCCTAACTCAAGAAGTGAGGTGTGAATTACACACTGAGTGGTTAAAATCCATTATTCGATTGCACCTTTAAGAATAATAGTACCTACTGCTAGTTCTAGCCTAAAAAATAATAGGGTAAATTACACCTACTTCTTTTCAAATTTATTTAAATTTATTGAGTTGATCTCTCAAACTTTTGTAAAAATGACACTCCCCCTTGAGGTTTTTATAAATTTTATAGACAAATCCATGCATGACTTTCTTTACGACATATATTGCTAGGGTTTTAGGCTCAAGTTGTGCCAAAAATTACCAATTTTAAACCAAATAGTTAATGAGTCCACTTATTAATTTTTGGTTCTCAATTGGTTAAATCAAACAACATGCCACAATGGTTAAATCAGCCATGAGACAACAAGATGATGACCCATGAAAACCAATAGAATAACTTGTGCAACAACAAAAAATGATATGGAGGGTTTAACCTTTCAACCCTAAGGTAAACAAAATTCACTAGAATAAAATTGAAATTTATACAATAGATTTAATCCCAAATCTACTGATATTTCATGTAATAATTACTAACATAACCCCATGCAGTTCCAAATCCATGGACTCTTATATTTTGGACTTTTTTGCAACCTCTTGCTCAGAGTACCCACTTGAGGATTTATACCAACAACTTCAATGAAACTGAATTGTAGCAACTTCACTTCAATCACTAGATCTTTAAAACTAAATTGGATCTTCGATTGATGCTCCTAGAGATTTGGGAAATCTCCAATGCTCATGTACAAAACACAACTCCCCAAAAGTCTCGAAAAACATACTCTAGGATTGCTTTTATATCACTCCCCTTTAAAGCCTTGTTTGGGAAGAGGGAATGAAATAAAATAGAAAGCAACGAAAAGAATAATTTTATAATATTCTCTTCCCTTCTCTTGTTTGGGAGTTTTAATGGAGGGAATGGAAAGTTCATTCCCTTGTTTGAGAGTTTAAGAGAGAGGGAATGGAATGGGCAGGAAGGAACACTCATTCCTCTCTGTGCGCACCCAATTATGGTTAGGGCTCAATCTCTTCTTGGGCTCACAATCTATTTATTTTGTGGGCTTTGAATTTCCTACAATGGGTGGTTCTGTGCTGGACAACTTGATCATACTCCTGCTATCCTGACCCTCATCTATGCCTCATCGAGTTGCTTTCTCCTCTCTCAGGATGACTGTTCTCTTTTCCAGGATTTTCTCTTTCCCTCCGCCAACCCCCTTTCCTAATTCTCAGCTCTTATTTATAGCTCAAGAGTAGTGGGAGAGTTATGATTACTTTTATGGTGAGTGAGAAAAGAAGTCCAATGTTATTATCCTTAAGTGGGTGTTTAGTTAGGAGTAGGAGGCTGTAAAAGTGGCATTGGAACTGGTTCCCACATTAGAAGATCTGTCCGACAACGATACTCCCTAGGCAATACCAAGCAACTAAGGACTCACCTTCCCGGGAAGTTGCATTCCCCTACCAGGCAAGGTCTCACCTTCGCCGTTCATGTCATAATGGCTATATTACAGTTCTTGGGCTTTGGATGAGTGTCAAGGCTCACTTAGGCCAAG
Organism: Lithocarpus polystachyus; assembly: GCA_033629205.1. Taxonomy (NCBI): domain Eukaryota; kingdom Viridiplantae; phylum Streptophyta; class Magnoliopsida; order Fagales; family Fagaceae; genus Lithocarpus; species Lithocarpus polystachyus. The sequence continues at coordinate 57,502,899 of CM066168.1, forward strand.
TTCTTAGGCCTCACAGTACATAATCACGCATGGTACCTCGAGACTCAAGGCCCAACAAGTCCAAGGCCTTGTACGCTTGGCATCATCGTGGGGAATTTTATGAACAATTGGTTTTAGGGGAAGTAGCACCCTGTACACTCTCTATTCTCTTAAAACCTCAAATTTTCATTGCCCTCGAAATTGGGAGGAATGGGAGGGAATGTAATTAGATTTAATGATTTTTTTACTAAAACTCCCAAAATACCCCTATAAATTCAACCATTTATTTTAAAATAGGGATCTAATAATAACATTATCATAAAATGATTTTATTCCATTCCCTCCATGTTACTCCCAAACAAAATAATTAAGGGGCTGTTTGGATGAAAGAAAATGCTTACTCATCACCCATCACCCAAATATTATCACTCATGACTCATCACCCTATAACTCATTTCCTATCACTCAAAAATCCCCAAATATCATCTTAACTGGTTTGGCACCTGAACCTGGATATGTTTTCAAATCCAAAAACTCAAAAAAGTGGGACCCACACTGTTACAATAAAAGAAAAATGTAAAATAAAGAATCACTCAACTCACCCAATGCTTTTTCTCTTTCCCCTAAAACCTCTGTTCTTCAAATTTTTGGATTTTATGATATTATTTTCTTCCTTCCTTTCCTTCCTCTGCTACCATGTAAACCCATCCATGAAAGAAAGTTGTGTTGATTTCGTGATAAATTTTTCAAACCCTCCTACCAAAGTTTCAAAAATCCCAAACAAGAAAAAAAAAGAACATCTAACACACAACACCACGGTGTTCTAAATACAGAAGCAGGAAAAATAAAAGAAAAATATGAATAAAATCTAAACAAGTAAACACAACACCCATTCATGTTTGTTCAAGGAAGAGAGAGTGGTGGATCTAGCTTGGGGTTTCTGTAACTTAAGAAATGCTCTTGGGTTTTCGAGTTATCTTGCCATCGTCCTTTGCCAATCTGAGCTATGGCTGCCACGGGTTGCATCAGGTCAAATGGCTTGCTAGACAAGATGGGGTTGTGATGAGAAAGTGAAGAAGGATGGAGGTATGTGGCTTTAGGCAGATGAGGAGTAAGTGTGGGAGCAAATGCTCATTAGAGCCATTGGTGGGGAGTACGAAGTCTGTCGCGGATTTGACTACACTCTGATCGTGGGGCTCGTTTATGTCAGGGATATTACGAAAATACCATCATCACTCTGTTTTGCTAACTCAAAAACACCCAAAAGTTGTTTTCAGTTTTGCTAACTCATCACTTAAAAATCAGAGAATTGAGTGATGAAAACAAAACTTGGAAACACAGCCAAACAAGTTTCTTCTTTGTGGGACCCACTTATTTGGGGTGATGAGTGATGGAAACAGGGTAATGAGTGATGGAAACCCACAAATCCAAACACCCCCTTACATTCCATTTATTTTCATTCATTTCTATTTCTTTATTTTAAAACATCCAATCAAGGTTACTTAATTCTATTTCATTCTATTCTTTTTCATTTCTTTCTCTTACTTAAATACATTTCATTTCCTTATAATCATTCTATTCCATTTCCTTATGAACTCCCAAACGAAGCCTAAAAGTTTTTACAAATGAGTAGCAATCTTTTTTCTAAAAATTAAATATTTTATTAGTGAAGTAACAACGTAAGAGGGCAAGAACTTATATGTTGCATTTATAGACATCTTAAGCAAGAGAGTGTCATTTATACAAATTTTTAGGGGAGTGTTTAATTCTTGTTTTTTTAGAAGAATTTCAAGTGAAGTCGGTGTAATTTACCATAAAGAATATATATATATATATATATATATATATATGTTAATTGAAGTTGTTTTTTTCCCTCGGAATTTAAATTGCTAGTTTTGGTATTGCAAGCATTAAATTTATTAAATCACAAACCTTTCATGCATACTTTTGTTTGGATTTTTATCGATATGATATGTCAATATCTCCTTAAAATAGTATGATATAGTAACTAAATAAAAGTTCATCACAAAATAAGCAAAAAATATTTAAGTAACTCTTTAACATAGGGATTCCAATTGTGCTCCAGTAATAACATTGTAACAAAAATTTGAGAAAAGTATCATAGGACATTTCCCTTTACAAATTTTGGTAACCCATTTTTGCCAAACATCTGCACATCCATTCGCCTCCTGACAGATGTGTTCAATGGTAAGTTGATAACCTGCTATGTTTTTTCTAGCTCGTTCTTGCTCATACACAATATTTGATATCAGAGTTCAGAGGTGGAGGATGCTTGTTAGTAGAGTTTTTTTTTTTTTTTCAATAATTTTTTTTGTTAGTAATTAGCCAAGTTGAAAGAAAGTAATTAATCAATTTCTAACATTTATTTTTTTATTTTTTATATTTTTATATATATACCAAATTTAAATGTATATGTGTTTGAAACTTTTTCCTAGAGCGTATCATTTTTTGTTGTTGTATGTTTAATTTTGTCTCTCAGGTGCATGCAAGTAAAAAAATTGAAAACTCAAACTATACTTATTTACTTTCATTAATCTTGAAAGGCAGTAGTACAATTTCTTAAAAATGCAAAACTTAAAAACCCTTCAACAATCCACGTATTTGGGTGATAGCTTGGTGATACCAACATCCTCCGAGGTGCCTAGAATTTTGGATTCAAATCCCCTTAACAAAGCCAAGATTTCGAGTGGGAGGACAGAGCTCGTCACCAAAACTCACCATACTCACCATTTGTATGTTTCTTACGGTTTATAAATTTATTGGTTCTAGCACTAGGACAATAGCAGTCATCAATAAATGTGGACAAACTAAATTTATGTATTCTCAATTTATAAATTTATTTTTTTCTCAATTTATAATTTCATTAGTTTTTAATTTATAAATTTATTTGTTCTTACTTACTTAATTCTAGCACTATAGTGTGTGTGATGTTTTTAATTTGTTGAGTTTGTTTGGACATTTTTATTTCATTATGCAGTTATTTTTGTCTCTTTGCTTTTCTTTGATAAAAAATTCTAAACTAAAAATCAAATATCACATAACTTTATTAATTAATTTAACCATATGGTCCACACCCACACCCATTGTTCAGCTAGACTGCTATCCATTTATTTTTATTTTTTTTTATAGAAAAAAAACATTATTACAGAAGTTGTTTAAAATTAATTTTGATGGGCAGTTTTTAAGGCAGAAAACAGAGCTGGGGTTGATGTGATTAAAAGGAATCATCAAGGCTTAGTTATCACCTTCTTGTCTCAGCAATTACCTCAAGCCTATCAAACTATTGAGATTGAAGCCTTTGTTACTACTCGAGCTGTCCAGATTGCCGCAGAGATTGGTATTTCTCATGCTATTTTGGAAGGAGATTCTGAGTAGGTTATGAAGGCTTTCTTATAGAAATTAAGGTGTACTTCTTTATTTGCTTCCTATGGTTCTCTGATCCATGATGCAAGTTTTTCTTTAGTTCATTTTCCTAGTTACATTACTCTCATATTAGGAGAAAATGTAACAAAGTTACTCATAGTCTAGCTTGATATGTAATTAATGTCCCAAATTTACTAGCGTGGAAGGAGAATGTTCAACCATAATTCCTTCTTGTAATCCAGGCTAATATAGCCGGCTTTTCTTAATAAAAGTTCTTGTCTTTTCTTTAAAAATAAAAATGGAATACAACTTCCAAATCAGATGGTAGCTCTTCTGCTCAAACATCTAGACCTACAGATAAACTACCCTTCTTGTGGGGACATGCGCTTAACAATTACCCACCCTTTTAACATGCTTAAATTAAACCATTGTAAAGAACATGCTAAGAGTTTTGTCACTTTAATAATGTTTCCATGCAAAGCAAGGAGTAAGGGAAGATCTGCTATCTCTCAAAGTCTAGTTGACCAAAGGAGAATCAACTTCAAATTCGAGCCTATGCAAACCAAGATCCTTGGCAAACTGAACTGTTGAACAAGCTGCAAGAGCTTTAAAAAATATAACAGAATTGGGAAGGGAAAACTTTTGACTCATAGCAGCAATGATTAAGCCATTAGAGTCCCGAATAACAACCCCAATACCTGCCATAGAGCTCTTAGAGAAGATAGCCCCATTGAAGTTGCCAATCAAATGCACAAAAATTTACTTTACTACTTCTCCTATTAAGTTCAAGTTTAGAAGGGAAAAAAATTCAGCAGTTTTTGGGAAGTTATTTAATCCAAAATCTTGCATTCCATGAAATCTGAGTACTCAAGAAACTAACTGCCTGTTTGGATTTTTTTTTTTTAATATCTCATCACTCATCACTCAATTTTCATCACTCATCACTTATTATTCATCACTCAAAATACCCCAATTTTTCCAAACACATCTTTTTAACACTCATCACTCAATTATGCCTTTACTTTTTGTTTTTTAAAAAAAAAAAAAAAACGAAAGTCAACAAGTGCGGCTTAGCACTTTCCATGTGCGGCTGAAATTGGTTTAAAAAAAAAAAAGGAGCTGGGATTGGTTTAAAAAAAAAAAAAAAAACAAAATCAAAAAGTCAACAAGTGCGGCTGCACAGTAAAAATTGTAATGTTATTTACAAAAATGTCATTGAAAACAAAGTTTTGGAAATTGAAAATAGCCAAAATGTGTTTTCAGTTTCCATAACTCATAACTCAAAAATCAGAGAATTGAGTGATGAAAACAGAGTTATGGAAACAGAGTTATGGTACTCCCAAACGGACTTTGAGTTATCAGTCCCACCATTTTTGAGTTATGAGTTATGGAAACAGAGTTATGAGTTATGGAAACTAGAAATCCAAACGGCCCCTTAATTCTCTCCCCCCCAAAAAAAAAAAAATCCCAAGATAATCCTAATCAAGATAAATCATATAACGCTAACATTGAAGGGGAGAGAATCCTTTTGCATAAGCATAATCATGATTGTGTCTCTACAAGATGGAGAGATCCTTTTCCTTATAGGAATAGGACAATCCTTATAGTCTTATACAAGAAATATTCTCTACAATAAGCAAAATCACTCTTTTGGGGATTGGTAATTCACAAAGAAATTGCATTAGGGTTTTTCTAATAAGTCATATAACGCTAACATTGAAGGGAAGGGAAAGAAGAGTTACAATGCTACACAAAGATCACAAAACAATAAAACCCAACAATTTACTTTACTACTTCTCCTATTAAGTTTAAGTTTAGAAAGGAAAAAAATTCAGCAGTTTTTGGGAAGTTATTTAATCCAAAATCTTGCATTCCATGAAATTTGAGTACTCAAGAAACTAATTCTCCCACACCCCCCCCCCCCCCAAAAAAAAATCCCAAGATAATCCTAATCAAGATAAATCATATAACGATAACATTGAAGAGGAGAGAATCCTTTGCATAAGCATAATCATGATTGTCTCTCTACAAGATGGAGAGATCCTTTTCCTTATAGGAATAGGACAATCCTTATAGTCTTATACAAGAAATATTCTCTACAATAAGCAAAATCACTCTTTGGGGATTGGTAATTCACAAAGAAATTGCATTAGGGTTTTTCTGATAAGTCATATATCGCTAACATTGAAGGGAAGGGAAAGAAGAGTTACAATGCTACACAAAGATCACAAAACAATAAAACCCAACAATTTACTTTACTACTACTCCTATTAAGTTTAAGTTTAGAACGGAAAAAATTTCAGCAGTTTTTGGGAAGTTATTTAATCCAAAATCTTGCATTCCATGAAATCTGAGTACTCAAGAAACTAATTCTCCCCCCCACCCCCCCAAAAAAAAATCCCAAGATAATCCTAATCAAGATAAATCATATAACGCTAACATTGAAGAGGAGAGAATCCTTTTGCATAAGCATAATCATGATTGTCTCTCTACAAGATGGAGAGATCCTTTTCCTTATAGGAATAGGACAATCCTTATAGTCTTATACAAGAAATATTCTCTACAATAAGCAAAATCACTCTTTGGGGATTGGTAATTCACAAAGAAATTGCATTAGGGTTTTTCTGATAAGTCATATAACGCTAACATTGAAGGGAAGGGAAAGAAGAGTTACAATGCTACACAAAGATCACAAAACAATAAAACCCAACAAAGTTTCCGAATATTGTGAGAATGGTACCAATAAAAAGACGCCGCAAAACCCTAAATTCCTTTTCAACTAGGGTGCAGACATCGCCTGCTCTGATGGTTAGCTGTGACTATGAAGATCTCTTAATATAGATTTTTATGCATCTTTCTGTGAAGCCTCTTGTCAAATTCAAATCGGTATGCAAGCAATGGAATTCTATTATATCTGATCCACAATTTATAGTCAATCATGCTTGTAAAAAACCTAGGCCCAATGGGTTATTGTTAAAAACTGTGAACTCCCCATCACTTTCTTAATTTGGTAACTCTTGAGGGTCTTCACAAGCCAATTTCTCAACGACCCAGTTATTGTAATCTTATTTTCTTGCAAGGGCTTGTTGTGTTATTCAGTGTCCAATAATCTTGATGTAGTACTAGCACATAATCTTGATGATTCTATACGCACTTCTTATTTCGTTAATTTGTCATCTTATATTGGGGCATTCCACGAGAATCTGTGCGTTTGATAAGCCATCAGTAGCAAATTTGAGAGCTGTGAATATTACTTTTGATCCTTAAAAGTCTATTCATTATAAGGTTATCGGTGTTCATCAAATTTCTTCATTAGAATTAACCAGCTAACCAAGATTGAGATATATTCATTAGAAACCAGATCTTGGAAGTCTATCAATGAAGATCTTATCATGCCATATGATGTAGGATTCAACAATAAAGGGGTTTATTGAAATGGTGCAATTTTCTGGTATGATAGCAATAAGGTTGTGATTTTGTACTTTGATTTAGATAAAGAATGTCTAAATAGAATGTCAAAACCAAAGATGAATTTAGAGTATTTTGAAGAGTCAAGTGGCTGTTTACATCTCATTACAACGTGCTTGCCCGTAAGTACGCAATTTACTATCTATGAGAATGAGATGCAAAGAGACCAATTAGATTGGTTTGTGAATATCATGGTGCTCTCGTGCTGGTGCGCATGTAGAAGCAGAGTGTAGTCTTGCAACCTCTTGCAAGAGATAGTGTGCCCCCTTGGGTGAGGGCGTGTGGTGGTCCTCTCTACCTGAGAGGAATCCTCTTTTTCTTATATAGTAGAGTAGTTTCAAGTAGTGAAATAGGATGGTGGAGGAGCTTGAAAGGCTTTGGAGTAAGCTGTCCTTTACGGAGGAAGAGGATGAAGGAATTGAGCTTGATTTCAACTGTACCAGGGCAGCAAGGGAGATAGGAAAGAATTGTGTGTTAGTGAAAATCTTAGCTCACAAAAGTATAAACATCGAGGCACTTAGGAACAATATGAGAATGCTTTGGAAGCCAAATAAGAGTATTCAGATATCTGAGGTTGATGAGGATCTTTTCCTAGTGGAATTTGGGGATGGTAGGATAAGAAAAAAGTGATGGAGATGTGTTCATGGATTTATGAAAAGCAGTTGGTTCTACTGCAAGAGTTCGACGGAAAACTTACTCCGAAGGAGATGGAGATTAGGTGGGCACCTTTTTGGGTCCAAATTTTCAATCTCCCTCTGAACTGTAGGACGAAGGAGATAGGATGAGCAATCGGTGCAAAGTTGGGTGAGGTGTTGGAGATTGACGTTCAAGAGTCTGGTGTTCACTGGGGAACATGCCTGAGGGTGAAGGCGCGGTTAGATGTGACCAAAAGATTGGTCAGAGGCAAAAAGATCACCGTGGAGGGAAGGGAATGCAGTTGGTCAACTTCAAGTATGAAAGATTGCCTAATTTCTGCTACCGGTGTGGACTGTTGAACCACGCACTAAAAGAATGCTCGAAAAGGAGCGAAGAAGACCATAGAACAGAGGGGGAGGTGTTGCAATATGGCGCTTGGATGAGAGGCGACATAATAAGAAGATGGTTGTAAGATCAAAACAAAATAGGGATGGAAAGAGGAATGGACACAGTTGCAAACTGGTGGGACGCTGGAGTTGAATCGGAAAGGAGGAAGACGACCTCCAGTTTGAATGGGAGCTCAGCAGAGGTTGGTGGGGATCATGCCTCGAGACAGCCAAGCATGGAGGAAATCCCGCTGACACAGCAAAAAGTTAAAGCTGGGGAAGGTGTAAAGGTGTCAGATGTATTACACGAAAAAGAAAAGGGAGACGGGATGGCTGAAAAGAAAGAGGTGCAGATGATGGTCCTAGAAAAGGAGGCATTGGACCAAGAAAAATCCAAGCCAAACGTGTTACACAAAAAAGGAAGGTGCGACGGGATGGCTGAAAAGAAAGAGAAGAAGATGATGGTTTTGGAAGGGGTGGCATCGGTCTATGCCAAATCTCAGATAAAGGAGACAGAGAGAATGACGTGGGAAAAAGATAAAGATCAGAGGGAAATAGTGATTGATGAAAATTTGGCGCTAGCATCAGGCCTTAAAAGCGGACATGCTGGCCCAATCAGTGTGGAGACCGAATCAGGCCCATTAGCCATGATCTATGATGAGACGAAGGGTTGGAGTGCGGAAACATTGGGCCCAAATAGTAGGCACTGGAAACGTTTGGCTAGAAAGGTTAAAAAAGAATCAAAATGTGAAGAAAAGGGGCCTAAATGCTTGAAACGGAAGGGCCCAACTCCATTATGTGAATTAGACCCAAATGTGTTGGACGTAAAACGCAGAAAAGAAGGTAGAAATGAAGGTAATCAATCAAGACGAAGCTCAGAGCTTATGAGGGATGGCAGAGAGGTAGTGGCTGCGGAGCAGCACCGCCGAGCCTCATGAGTGTGCTTGCATGGAACTGTCAGGGTTTAGGGTCATCCCCGACAGTCCGAACTCTCACCGATGAGGTGAAATCCAAAAACCCAACTTTGGTTTTCCTCGTGGAGACCAAAGCGAGTCTGAGTAGAATCAAAGGCTTGCAGAGGAAACTTGAGTTCACTCAAGGCATTACGGTGGCATGTGATGGACGGAGTGAAGGATTGGCTATGCTTTGGAGAGAAGGGGTGGACATGAGGTTCAAGAGTTGCTCTCACTCCCACATCGATGTGGTAATATATGGAGAAGGTGGGACTATGCCATGGAGGGCATCAGGCTTCTATGGGCATTCAGATGCAAGGAAAAGGTATGTATCTTGGGAGTTGTTGAGTTCTTTAAAAGATCAATATGATATGCCTTGGATAGTTTTTGGGGATTTCAACGAAATTACCCATCCTGACGAGAAACTGGGTTGGCTGGATCGTGATGCAAACCAAATGAGGAGCTTTAGGGTGTTTAAGTAATTGTGGGCTGATTGATTTGGGATTTGTGGGGCAAAGATTTACTTTAGGGGTGGCAATTCGTGTTCGCGTGTCGGGTTCGGGTTCGGGTTCGGGTCGTGTCAACTCATACGTATCCGACTATAAGGATCAACACTAACCCGACCTGTTTATTAAACGAGTTAAGATTCCTCAACCCTAACACGACCTATTTATTAAACGGGTCAATCGTATCGACATTTTTATCTAATTTTATCAAAATAAAGAAAAACATTTATGAAAAAACAAAAAAATAAATATTTTAAATATAAAATTCAAAATTAATGAGTAACTGCATCACAAATAATCATTCAAAACTAAAGCATGTCTCAATATCATAAATAATCAATCACAATATGTTAAAGAAATAAATTACAACAACTAATAAGTTTATATACCTAGGGTTTGAATGGTATATTGGTAAAATTTTATTTAATTAAACGGGTTAGACGGGTTAAACGGGTTCCATAGGTTGAACCCTAACCTAACCCGTTTATCAAACGGGTCCGTCGTGTCAACCCAAATATGACACGAACCCATTAAGCCTCAACCCATAACCTACTAATTTCGTGTCGTGTCGTGTCGGGTTCGCGGGTCGTGTCCAATTTTGCCACCCCTAATTTACTTGGTGTAATGGGAGATTGGGTGAGCAGAGGACCCTCATTAGATTAGATAGAATGGTGGCAAATGAGAAGTGGATGGAGCTATTTCCTGAAGCTCAGGTGCACCACATCTCTATGTCCGTATCTGACCATTGCATGTTAGCTCTGCTCTTGACAAAAAAGAAGCGCACAAAGCTAGGGAAGAGGAGATTTGTCTTTGAGGAGATGTGGGTGGGAGATGAACGATGCAGGGAGGTGATAGAAAGGGCATGGAATCCTCTCCAAGATGGCTGTGATCACAGTATTATAGGACAAATTCGAAGCTGTCAAACTCATTTACAAAACTGGAATCGTGGGATTTTCAGGAATGTTAATAGAAGGTTGAAAGATTTGAAGGAGCGCCTTCACCTGCTTGAGGCACGAAACAAACTACACGAGACAGCGAAGGAAATTAATGAAGTGAGGAGGGAAATTAATGAAATGCTGGCTAGAAAGGAGGTAATGTGGAAGCAAAGATCAAGGGCACTTTGGTTCAAGTGTGGAGACAGAAACACAAAGTTCTTTCATGCGACAGCTTCACAGAGACGAAGAACGAATAAGATAGAAGGGCTAGACGTTGAAGGAGTATGGATGGACAGTCAAGAAGACATTGAGAGGGTGATTCTGGATTACTTCACTAATATATACAGTTCAGATCACCCCACTTCGTTTGAAGCAAGCCTAAGGGCTGTGAGGCGGAGGGTGACGCCAAGGATGAACGAAATGCTGCTGTGTGAGTTCAGAGTGGAGGAAGTCAGGCTTGCCTTGAACCAAATGCACCCTACCAAAGCCCCCAGCTCGGACGGTATGTCTCCTATCTTCTTCCAAAAGTATTGGGAAATTGTTGGGCCGAGCGTAGAAAACTATGTGCTCCAAACCCTTAGAACCGGAGTGATGCCTGATGGTTTAAATGAGACATTTATATGCCTTATCCCTAAGGTGAATTGCCCTCAAAAGGTTACAGAGTTTCGCCCAATTAGTCTATGCAATGTAGTATACAAGATAGTGTCAAAAGTACTAGCAAATAGGTTGAAGAAAATTCTACCGGAGGTGATTAGTGAATCCTAGAGTGCTTTTGTTCCTGGTAAGCAAATTACAGACAATGCTCTAGTGGCGTTTGAGACAATGCATTGCATAGATCAGAGGCGGAAAGGCAAGAAAGGGCTAATGGCCATAAAACTCGACATGAGTAAAGCATATGATAGGGTGGAATGGGCTTTTTTGGAGGTGATGATGAGGAGATTGGGATTCGAGGAGAGATGGATTGGGCTAATGATGATGTGTGTAAAGACAGTTTCCTATTCGGTGCTTATAAATGGGGAGCCTAAAGGAAAGATTATTCCAACAAGGGGGCTACGTCAAGGCGATCCTATATCGCCTTACCTCTTCCTTTTGTGTGCTGAAGGGTTGACAGCCATGCTGAGAAAGGAGGAAAATGAGGGGATGATCAGTGGAGTGTCGGTCTGTAGAGGGGCACCACGGATTTCTCATCTGTTGTTCGCCGATGATTGCATCATTTTTGGAAAAGCCAGTTTGAGGAAGGCAATAGAATATTAAAGGTGCTGGTTGATTATGAAAAGGAATCGGGTCAAAAGCTAAATATGGAGAAGACATCACTCTTCTTTAGCAAGAATACCAGCAAGGAAATAAGGGAGGAGATCAAAGAAATCTTTGGGGCTCAGATTATCTATAAGCACGAAAGATACCTGGGACTACCTACTCTTGTAGGGAAAGGGAAAAGGAAGGCCTTTAGTCGCATTAAAGACCAAGTTGGGAGGAGAATCGCGGGATGGAAAGGAAAACTTTTGTCGAATGTGGGGCGTGAAATCCTGATTAAGGCAGTAGCACAAGCGCCTACAACCTATACTATGAGTTGCTTTAAGCTCCCGGGCTCCCTTTGTCATGACCTTAATTCTATGGTAAGCCAATTTTGGTGGGGGCAGAAAGAGAAGGAGCGAAAGATGGCGTGGACTTCATGGGAGAATCTATGTCGTCCCAAATCAGAAGGGGGAATGGGGTTTAAGGACCTAAAAGCTTTTAACTTGGCTCTTCTAGCAAAACAAGGTTGGCGGTTAAGTAAAAACTCGACTTCTCTTACCCATAGAGTTTTCAAAGCTAAGTACTTTGCCAATTGTTCTTTTATGGAAGCACAAGTGGGGAGAAAGCCTTCCTATGTGTGGTGAAGTATAATGGCAGCAAAGGAGATGGTCAGAATGGGGGTCAAAATGGGGTCAAGGTGGTGTGTAGGCAATGGCAGAACAGTGGAGATTTGGCGGGATAGATGGATCCCGTCCCCAGAAAACTTTAAGGTAATTACTCCCCAAGGGCTGAATATGGGACTGGTAAAGGTGGCGCAACTCATTGACGAGGATACCGGAATGTGGAAGGTGGACCTAATTAAGAAGCCCTTTTTTCCCCATGAAGTTGACGTTATCCTTGGAATTCCATTAAGTCCAAGAATGCCAGAGGACTCCTTGATTTGGGTTTGGTCAAAGAACGGCAACTTCTCAGTGAAGAGTGCGTACAGGGTGGCCCTCAAAGCGCTTAAAAAAGCACGCTCTGCTAATGAAGGTGGTGAATGCTCAGACAAGGGGAAGATTGCAGGTCTATGGGAGTTGGTTTGGCAGCTTAAATGTCCAAAAAAAATTAAGCATTTCCTATGGAGGGCATGTAGGAACATAGTACCAACAAACTTCTGCCTTGCATCTAGGAAAGTCACTTTGGATAGCAGTTGTGGCTTCTGTGGTGGCTTTGAATTGTCTGGCCATGCATTATGGGATTGCGTTGTTGCGGTGGATGTGTGGAAGGAAGTAGGCCTCAACCTCCCTATACTGAAACAACCCATTAAGAATTTTATTGATGTGGTATGGTCGCTAAAAGAGGTGGAAGGTGTCTCAGATTGGGAGCTATTTGCCATTACAGCGTGGATGGTATGGAACAATCAAAATGTGTTCAAGCACGAGGGGAGATCCAAAGACCCAAAGAAAATTGCAGCGGATGCCAAAGAGTATGCGAAGGAAGTAGCTGACATGCCACTGCCCCCAAACTGTGGCCAAGCCTCTGTCGGATCTAAATGGTGCCCCACTAGACATGGGAGCTTTAAAGTTAACATTGATGGGGTGGTGTTCACAAGCCAGAAATGCTGTGGAATCGGTGTGGTCATAAGGAACGAGGAAGGACAGATTATGGGCACAATGAGTAGAAAGTTACCCCTTCCCTTAGGAGCTTTGGAAGTGGAAGCGGTGGCAATGGAAGAGGGGATTAATTTGGCTAGAGACCTAGGTTTGTGGGAGGTGGAAATCGAGAGTGACGCTCAGGTCGTTGTCAAAGCAATCATAGATGCAGATTTGGGGCCGAGCTCTATCAGGAAGGTGGTGGAAGGGATAAAAATGGGGCTAGGTTCCTTCAAGCACTGGTCGGTAAGCCATGTTCGCAGACAGACCAACAATGCTGCTCATATAATGGCTAGAGAATCTAGAGGTATACAAGAATGTCAGATTTGGGTGGAAGACACCCCCCCTGTAATAGCAAACCAAATTCAATTGGATGTAATCTGTGAGGACAGCTTGTCCTAAGTAATGAAAATGCTGAGAGTTTCACTATCAAAAAAAAAAAAAAAAAAGATTGGTTTGTGAAATACAATGGTGATCTTAATTTTGTGACACTTAAATTCCCAAAGATGGAAGGTGGTCGCACTGTTAAAATTATGTGTACCGTCCCTTGTGCTTAGTTGAAGGAGAAAAACAGAAGGAAAATCTTTTGCTAGCAATATCTAGGAAAGTGATTTCCTATAATCTTAAGAATAAGCGTTGAAGGTGCTTTGTGATTTGCGGCGGGGTAGAAGAAGTTTCAATGCTCCAGCAATAATGTTAAAGAGGTTCAGAACTTACGAATAGAGACCCTTGCTTGCATTTTAGTGCGGAACTTTTTTGAGCTTTGTGATTTGCTCTTGGACAATTTTTTTTTTTTTTTTGAGGCAAAAGATAGAAATTGTATTGATTTAAAGTAATGTAAAAGGAATTACAATTGAGCATGGCTGGGATTTCATTGTGCCATGTCCTATTAATTTGTTGAACTACATAAAGAAAATTGTACCAATCTCTTAACAGCTTTTAGTATATTGGATCTAGATGGTGCAACCCTATAATGGATTTGAAGGCTTCCTTATCAGCACTTGCTTCTTCAAGAATTTTCAGCTATGGACCCGTTACTTTAATTTACAAAAATTAAAGTCTCAATTAGGATTTTTATTTGGTTGAGTTTTTATTGGTATAATATTTTGGAAACTTTGGTATATGTGGGAAAAATAGTGTATAACTAATTAAAAAAAAAACCAATTATTGTTATAAAATTTGAGTCTTTTAATAATGAAGGGTAAGAGGATTCACATAAGTCCATCTAAAATAAGCATTGTAGGAGGGTTTTGCATCCCAGACCCCAATTAGCAGGTATTGTCCTCTTTGTTTTTGCACTTCAAGGATTTGCTCAATCCCACATCGGGGAGAGACGCTTCCCACATGTGTCTTGGACTTTTTGGTTATAAGGCATATGTGGGAGGCGTCTCTCCCCAATGTGGAATTGAGCAAATCCTTGAGGTGCAAAGCCAAAGAGGACAATACCTGCTAATTGGGGTTTAGGACACAAAACCCTCCCACAAGCATAAATCCCACAATTTGCCCAACTAACTCCAAAAAACACTCATATCAACTCATGCATAGTTGGGCAAAATAAGATTTTAGTTATAGTAATCTTGCAAATATACATGATTACTATTTATAACTTTATATACAAATTTATTTTATAATATTTTTATTCTGAGAGAGATAAAATAATAAAAAACTTGATAATAAAATAATATTTTTGAAATGCAATGTAAAATAAATAATATAATGTGTTTTTTTTTTTTTTTGAAAAGTAGTTATAAAAAAAAAAAAAAAAAAAAACCCAAGTTCTTCGTTTTTATGTTAAAGTAGACAAAATTTCTTTTGCAATCCCAACATACTAATACGTTTGTATAAGATGGGGAGAGCATTTCGTAATGGGCCTTAGGCCAGCCCTGGTAGTAATGTGAATGAGATTGATATATTGGATAGCTTTGTTTGATGTATTGGATGGCTTTGTACAAAATCATGAAGCATGAGATCACATGTTTATAGTATACTCTTTTCTTTTAATCTTTTTTTGAGAAAGTGTTTGTAGTATACTTTATTTATACCAAATCATAGTGCCCTCGTTATATAGTAAGTCTATTATTCAAGATTAATACTGATAATGCGAGGATCAACCAAATGCAGGCTCCCCATAAGCCCTGCGGAGTCCTACCCAAAGCATCGCCTAAGAGAGGTAAATCGCAAGGGTCTGGCTCCCCGAAGCGTACTATACTTGCCTGATGATCCTCGCATCATCAGAAAAGCGCCTTTTGAAGGGAGGGCGAACCATCACTCTCTTAAGGTTTATAACCATGTGGGTTGCCTGGCTCCACAGCGGCTTATCCCACTAGACGCGAGGGTCTGTGCCACAGGTGGTTCCTGGGCCCCACGTCAGCGGGCTCTCCCACATGCGTCTTTGCCACAGGGGCTGTTACATGTGTATCACTACCACACAAGCTAGTAGTAGTGGTACACATTGGCAAGCCCCAGAGGCATATAAAGTTATGTGGAGGGTGTTCTCTAGCCGATGTGGGACTCATCTAAACGCAGGCTCCCCATAAGCCCTGCGGAGTCTTACCCAAAGCATCGCCTAAGAGAGGTAAATCGCAAGAGCCTGGCTCTCCAAAGCGTACTATACTTGCCTGATGATCCTCGCATCATCAAATACAGAGATGGTACGTGAATATGAATAAGAATATTATTATTGCTATTGTGAATCACGTTAACGCAGCTTCGCTTTTGAGTTGTCGCTTGTCAATGCTACGCAACGTGCCTGTAGGCAAGACAAATCTCAAATGATTCAAATCTCTCGCCGGCTAACGCAAAGCAAAGCAAGCAGCCAAATACATTTGCAAGTTGGCAAGCATGTGAGGGTGAGAGCATTTTGGGTTGGCCAGGCCGCCTTTTTGGATTCTTCTTAATTTCTTATTGGTCATTCAAACGACAGCTAAATCAAGAGTGTGTAATAAGTTGAGTTAAAGATATACTTTATGGGAAAAATCTTGTATGGAACTCGTATGTTAATGAGATATGAGTTTCACAAGATCAGCTTGGAAGATACGTTTTTTATTTGGTATATGTCTAAGTAATGTTATACCATTTAATAACTTGTTATTTACTATTTGATTTATAAACTCCTTTTTTATGCATTATTTTAAACTACAAAAACTTGAATTTAAATAATTAATTAATAATATGACTATTTATCTTTGATCACCTTAAAATTTTACAAGTATAAAGAATAAATAAAGATAATGTAATACAACAGCGAATTTGTAAAAATTCCCACCCAATTAAAAAAGACATCGAAAGTGTAATATTAATTAAAATTACACTAGCGCTACGTTTGTTTTGATGAAAAACTTTATGTAAATATATGTTTTTCATGTTTCAGAGTTTAGTAGTATTAAAAAAAATTAAAGAAAAAGTTATTTTTGGTCAACTGAAAAATATGGCTTATTTTTAAAAATTATTTTTCACTAAAATCTTTTTAATAAACAACTCTATCTAACATTAAGTTAAATAAAAAAAAAGTTAAGAGATTATTTTCTAACTCATTTAAGTAACCATCAAATATAAAAAAAATAAAATAATTTTATAAAAAAAATACTTTTTAAAAATAATTAATTTTCTAAAACACATTACCGCCAAGACAAATTAAGCTAAAAGCTAAAAGTAATATGAATCCACAAAGTATAGATAATTTCAGCAAAAAAACTAGCTATTAAAAATCTCACGCTCCTCAATAAAACGCGTGTGCCTTAGAATTTTCATCTTCCCTGTTTTTCTCATTCCATACAGACCTGCGCATGGGCCAGAGAAAGTTCCTTCCTTCAAAATTTTTTTGACTTCAAACAAAGGAACCGCCAACGAGATTCGTTAAAAGTTGCTCTTACTCGCTTTTCGCATTATAAAGCTAATCCAAAATTCTAATTCCTTTTTCAAAGATCGAACTCTCTCTTTCTGCTGAGAATTTCGCTAGGGTTTTGAGAAATGGATTCCACGGATCCGAAGAAAGGCGATGGGTTTTTCTCCTCCATCGCTGCGAGTATATCGAATTTTGGTAGCGCTATGAGCAAATCAGTCAATGGGTATCCTATTACTAAATAACCTTCGCTTTTTTAACGTGATCTTAAATTTTGTTCAATTTTTTTTTTAAATTTCTTGTACACGATGATTTGTACTGTTAATTGTTCTTTGTTTCTGGATCTTAACGATGCTAAAATAGAATTAATATGTAGTTTGATATTGAGCTGCTCAGTAATGTAATCAGCCTTGAATTATTTGTGCTAGTCCTTTAATCCTTTTATATTTAATTCAATATTCATTGAATTCAGGTTTTTTAGAAGTTTGTGCTGTTTGAAGTGCCAATGTTAAGGGTTTGTTATGTATATTGAATATTTGGTCCGTAGGCTTTTGGGAGATTAAAAAACCGTTTTTAAAACCCAGAACTCTGTTTTGCAACCACAATTTCTCGAAATTTTTTTTTTTTAACAAAACGCTCATTTTACAAATGCACCCATAATATAGTTCCTTGTTTTGAAGAATCTAATCTAAGACAATTTGTGATACTTGTAAATATCCAGTTTAATTGGTTACGAAGGACTTGAAGTTGTTAATCCCGAAGGAGGAACTGACGATGCTGAAGATGAAGCAAGAAAAGGAAGATGGAAACAGGAGGTACACTACTTTATCAATTATGTTTATCTCGTTTTGCGGTACCCAAGTGAGTTGGTTATAAAAACATGTACTTGGATTGCAGTTCTGGAATATCATGCTGAGCTTATGCAGTAATTACCTAAGTAGTAACCTTTAACCTAGGAAGCACAGGGCACTTCATTTGCGGTGTCGTACCCGTCTCCTATCTGTTGTGTCATGTTATAATTTTTCAGAATTGCTCGTGTTTCCATATCGTACTTGTACCCGTGTCCATGCTTCCTAGCCTTTAACATCCACATCTTAAGGAATGGTGAAAACTCAATCTCGGTGCATTTGAGGCCTATTTTGCTATGCCAAAAAGTATTGTATGACTTGTGATAATTATCATACAATGTGTTTCAATGCACAAATGAGATCATACGGCAGGATTTTGCAATGCTTAAGAATGTAAATATGTAATTATAAAAGCTTATATTTTGTTGGTAGTAGCACAGTTGCTCAGCTCAAATTTAAATAAGAGAAAGGTGCTTTTTCTTATGTAACAAAAAACTAAAATAGATTTATTATTTTAAAGTTGTCTTCTTCTATATTATTTATGCATACATGCATTCTCAGTTCTCAAGTTTGTTCTTGGCTTTTTTTAGGATCGGGATAGTTACTGGAAAATAATGCAAAAGTATGTAGGCTCTGATGTCACATCAATGGTGACACTTCCAGTACTTATTTTTGAACCAATGTCAATGCTGCAGAAAATGGCCGAGGTTTGTGTTTTTTGTATTTTAACTGCATTGTAGGGAAGCTCTTACTTTATTTTGGGCTGTTGAGGAAACTCATAAATTTTATGCTTTTTGTAACAGCTGATGGAATACTCCTACCTGTTAGATCTGGCAGATGAATGTGAAGATCCCTACATGCGATTGATGTATGCTAGTAAGTATTCTTTCATGTGTGTCTTACTCTGTCTGTCTGTGTTTGTGCTTGTGTCTCTGTTTCTTTGTGTGTACGTGAGATCTGAGACTTATGCTTGCTGGTTGCAGCAACATGGTTTATATCTGTCTACTATGCGCTCCAAAGAACCTGGAAACCATTTAATCCAATTCTTGGTGAGACTTATGAAATGGTTAATCATGGTGGCATTACATTCATATCAGAACAGGTAAGTTTTAAAGTGTCGTTTTGTTTATTTATTTATTGTCGTGATATTTATAAAAAAATTTGTCATGATGCTTTTGATGGAAGTAGAAGCAATTCATTTTCATACTCTTTTTACATCATTTCTAGATTAGTGGGGATTAACTGAAGCTTTCACAATTATCATTCAGTTAGTGCTGCGTTGTTGATGCTACCTACTTTCAATATCCCTTACAAATTATTTTTCCTTTCAGGTTAGTCATCACCCTCCAATAAGTGCTGGACATGCTGAGAATGAACATTTCATTTATGACATAACTTCAAAGGTGAAAACCAAATTTTTAGGGAACTCAGTTGATGTCTATCCTATTGGAAGGTAAAAATCTTTTGTTCTGTTTATCTATATTGCTATTTTTTAATATATATATATATATATATATAATATCTTTATAATTTTTTTTTAACTCAATAATATACATAAGGGTCAATTGCACTCCCCCCCCCCCCCCCCCCCCCCCCAAAAAAAAATATGGGGTCAGTTGCAATGTTCCCCTAAACTATAAATTGAGCAATAAACCCCCTGATTTATTGTCGATTTACATACAACCCGCTGTCATTAGTAATTTCGGTTGATTTTCAAAAATTTTAACTTTAAGTGTAATTATTTTCAAAATCTATGCATCTGTCCATGATGGAAATGCCCATCAAACCATTCATAAACAATTACAAAAATTGAATAAAAAAGAAGAGAAAAAATTGGGCTTGCTAAAACATTGGCCAACCACCCTGCAGGTTGGATCAGAAAGAAAAATGCAATTTCTTCCAACAAACTTACTTTTTTATTTGAGTCCTTGTATTGTCTTATACAAATAAATAAATAAATAAATATATATATATAATCTCACTCAGAATCTCAATATACCATCACATTTCAAATTATTAACAAACAAATTTGGTGTGTTTCTAAACAAACATTTAGATGTTTATACCAGAAAACAATAAAATAAAGCAAAATCAAACAAATAAAAACAAAAGCCTTATTCTGGGCATCCGAAATTGAGACCCAAAAATTTATACATATAAAAATTCCATTCATTTAAAGCTTTGCAGTAGGAGGCTTCAGATACTCATTGAAGAATAGAAAACCCCATTCTTGCCCTACACTAGCTCTTTCCCCACCATCTATGAGAATCAATCCACCAACTGCCGAAAAAATGCTAGCATGCCTATTGATTTTAATATCCAAAATCCAAATATGGAGAGAGAGAGAGAGAGAGAGAGAGAGTAGAAGTCAGAGATTGAGTTATGCTTGTCTATTTTTTTTTTTTTTTTTTTTTTTTTGGGGGGGGGGGGGGTGTGTGGGATTTACTTTACTTTTTGGACCCATTTTAACCCATTTGAGTTGGAGGCAATATCTACATTGAAATAATATTTGTGAATTGGGACTGTATTTCAAGAAAATTGGATTTTCCGCGTTAAATTTTTTTGAATGTAACAGAAAATCATAATGGTGGGGCCAATTTTCTATTGCCAATCAATGGCGGTTGATTGCTCGATTTTATAGTTTAAGGGATATTGCAACTGATCTTATGGTTTGGAGAGGATTTGTTTTTAGATTGGTGGTTTGGAGGAGAAAATTGCAATTAATGGCTGACTTTGCTCTTTAATGTAGCTACCTCAAATTTTTTTTTTTTGATAAATAACGAAATATCATTAATCAAAAGACCCAAGTACCCCGGGAGTGTACATGGAAAGGAGGACATCAAGATCGTAAATTACAGTTTTTTTTACTGTCAGTACATTGGATTATATTTAGGTCTTATTAGCTAGTATGGTTATTAGTATATCATTCAATTTCCTAGAGTCAAGGTTATTTTCATAATTTAAGGATTGAGTTTTGACCCAAGTCAATTAGGATTAAGGTTTAATCTTAGTAGTCTATATAAATGTGCTATTGTACTCCAATGGAGACAAGTTTTGCTTTATGGACAAAATTTTAGTTAGAATTTTTTCCAATGGCTTAGTGTTGACTCTAGCAAACCCTAGGTGTTGATTCCAAAGTTTATTATATATTTCTGTCAAATATGGTATCAGAGTTTTTGTTGTTCTACATCATAAGCTTTGCATAGTGTTGATTTTGTCTGCTATGCATCTTAGTGGCAAGTGTTATTTTACAAGAGGTTGCTGACATTTTCATGTTTGTATGCAGGTCTCGAGTAACCCTCAAAAGAGATGGTGTAGTCCTTGATTTGGTGCCCCCTCCAACAAAAGTAAACAACTTAATCTTTGGACGAACTTGGGTTGACTCACCAGGGGAGATGGTCTTGACAAATTTGACCACTGGAGACAAAGTTGTGCTTTATTTTCAACCATGTGGCTGGTTTGGGTATAGTCTATTTTCTTTGAAGTGGTGTTAATTTCTCCTTCTGGCTGAAATATGGTCCAAATATTTGTTAATTCTGAAAGATGGTACCCTCTGTCAGACATTTTGGACATACAGGCAAGGTTGCAGATCTAGTATGCCACCTTAATATGGTTGTCTAAGATACCTACTGGCCCTATATGAACATTTTTCCATTAAAGAGGCAGGAATTATATCCTGGTTCTGTAGTCCAGAATCCAGATCGTATACTTGTCAATTCATTCTATCGCAGGCTGCAGCATTCTCTCAACAATATTATTTGGACTTGCTTGCAATACTTATTGCATGTGTATATGCTTATAGTCTCATTGAATCAAACATTTAGAATGGATTGACCGTTATGGAAGCTTGATTATATTTATTTTAAAATTTTTTATTAAGAATATTTAGCTGTATTTCATCAATCTATGTATTGCCTTTTAGGATTTCACACCTATGCTGACATTTAGGGAATTGTGTCTACAGAGCTGGTCGCTACGAAGTGGATGGGTATGTATATAATGCTGCTGAGGAACCCAAGATATTGATGACTGGCAAATGGAATGAATCAATGAGTTATCAACCCTGTGACTCAGAAGGGGAACCACTTCCTGGCACTGAACTGAAAGAGGTAGCTTTTCAACTATTCTTGGCTGTTTGTACTCTTTGACGGGTGACATGGACACACTTGTAAATTTTGTTCGTTGTAAGCACTCTGCACCATTGACTACATAGATTCTAAGAAACATGAACACAGAATTGACACGGCATGGGATATGGTAACATGGCAATTCTTGAAAAATTAATACATGACACGGTGGGAATACAAAAAATTAATTATTTAATATATGGTGATACCTTGGCCATTCTGTTGTGCTGTGGCCTCATCTTGTTCAAAATTGTTGGTGGCTGAGATGTTATGACCATCTTATTTCTTATAGAGTGGTTGAAGTTGTATATATGCTAAGACTTTGATTTACAATTACATGCTGCTAAAAGGTCAAATTCTGTTCTGAATTTGAGAATTTGTTAATTGTGATGCTGCTAAACCATATAGGTCCTAGCTGGGTGATAAGCTTAATTCTGTTGGCAGTTGATCTGGTTCATTCTCATTTATGAGGAAAGACAAATGGTTCTCCAAAAGGGAATCAAAATGCCTCGCACTGGATATCTTTGTACCTTATTTAAAAATGAGAATCACCGTATATATGCTTTTAGAGAACGTCATGTTTAAGAATAACTCAGCAAGAAATAGCTATTTTTGCTTATTTATGTTTACAATCTATTCATTTCTTTTTTTTGTGCTTTCTTCTGTACACAGCCTCTGTATTGGGATTGCCTTCTTTTATTAATGAATTTATTTACAAGTAAAAAAATAAAAAATAAAAAATAAAAAAAAGTAAGAAAAGATTTACAGTCTATTGGAGGACCTGGAGGCTGTCTTTGTTTTCATCACATATAGTTTTGGAAACAATTATTAAGATAATCATATTTGTATAATAATAATAAATTATTAAGATGATCTTCTAGTAAAATCATGTAATAAACTTATATTGCAAGATGGGATTGTATCCTATCAAGGATTTGAAAGTTCCCCATTCCCCCCATAATTTTAATTATTGGTCAAGAAATTTCTCACCGTGTAACATGCAATAAAAAATCACTGCCTTGGTGGTGAGATGATGATGTTTATGATGCTGCTAAATACCTATGAGATGATTTTTGATCTGTAGCTCTCCCTGAATCCTTGGCAGTTGTAATATTTTGGCTCTTCGGGTTGAACTAGTGTGCAAATTATTCTGTGAATAAATCTCATCGGAAGTATTCTATTATTCTGCTTTGCAGGCTTGGAGAGTTGCTAAAGCACCGGAAAATGACAGATTCCAGTATACACATTTTGCACACAAGCTAAACAGCTTTGACACTGCTCCCAAGAAGTTATTGGAATCAGATTCTCGTTTGCGTCCTGATAGATCGGCACTCGAGAGCGGTGACCTATCCCAAGCTGGTTTTGAGAAGAGCAGGTCTTTCTCTCTAACATGCATGCGCTCGCACACATACACTTACACACATGCACATGAAACAAATGGATAAAATTTCATTAGACTACTCATAATAATTGTGAACTCCATGATAGTTAGCCCAAATCAGGGTGGTACCATGCTAAGAGCATTCCCATCAACAATTCTAAAAAGTTTAGCATTTACCATCTCAAAACCCAATTTTATAACATATAACACACTACTTGACAATACAACCTATATCAAAACTTCTATTTTTTTTATCATTTCATTTAAATATTATTTTTTTATTCATTTTTTATTTTTTTATTATTTTTTATTCATTTTTTATTCGGTCTCTCTCTCTGTGTCTCTCTCTCCCTCTGTCAAAACCCAAAAGCTGTCTCTCTCTCCATCTGTAGAAGACTAGAACCTTCTCCCTCTCTCTGATCTGCTCTCAAACCCGTGCTCCATGTCTCTGATTTGCTCTCAAGCCCATGCTCCATGGCTGACTGCCAAGCTCCGTCGGCCTAAAACACTTCTCACCCTCTCCATCGGCGTAAAACACTTCTCACCCCTTTTGGGTATTTTGGAAACTGATTTTCTGGTATTTTGGAAGCTGATTTTCTGGGTTTTGGAAGCTGTTTTTCTATGTTCGTTGTTGTTGTTGTTTTTTTTTTTTTTTTTTTTTTCCTGTTTTTTTGGATGCTTATTTTCTGAGTATTTTGGAAATTGATTTTTCTGGGTATTTTGGAAGCTGATTTTCTGGGTTTTGGAAGCTGGTTTCTGTGTTCGTTTTTTCTTCCCTGGGTATTTTGGAAGCTGATTTTCTGGGTATTTTCAGTGAGGTTTTGGGTTTTTTTTTTTTTTTTTTTTTTTTTTTTGTGTGTGTGCTGATTTCCTGGTTTTGAGGTTGGGTTTCTGTGCAATTGCAGTGGGGTTTTTTCTGGGTTTTTTGGTTAGGTTTCTGTGTGATTGCAGCGGGGTTCTTTCTGGTATTTTCTGGGTATTTTCTGGGTATTTTCTGGATTGCAGTGGTGAAAGTGTTGGCTGAGATGGTGAGAGGGAGAGGAAGAAGCTTGGGTGAGATGGTGTGACAGATGAGAAGTGAGAGAGGAGAGAGGAGAGAGAAGAGACTTGGGAAGGAGACAAGCACGGAAGAGAGAGAGAAAGAAATTAATAAAAAATGATAGATGTTAGTACAGTGCGGTCTCAAACATTAGAGCGCACTGTAGCAGTATTGCAAAATTTTTAGCATTTCCAATCTTTGATAGAGCAGGTTTTTGGGTTATAAATGCTAAAAAAAAGCATCTTTTAGTATATGCAATCCTTAATGGGATTGCTCTAATGTGTAGGGCCATGGCAATTGGGCACTGTTGCTAGCATTTCTCTTTACAAACATAATGAATAAGAGATATTAAACTTAGAAACACGACAACCGTACCCATTCTACCACTAGAAACACGAATTTCTTGTGGATAAAATGTTTATTAATATAATTATTTTATTTCCTGTTCATTGAAATAATCAGGTCTCAAGTGTAGCAATTTCATTTAGATTATGGGTAGATAAGGAAGATTCGTTGCTTCTTGGTTGAAAATTTTGATTGGTGAATTGAGTTCTATTCAAGTTGGGATAGAAAAAGAAGCCTTAATATGTCTGGTTAATCTTTTGCAGACTGGAGGAGAGGCAGAGAGCTGAAAAGAAAAGCCGAGAGTCCAAGGGCCATCAGTTCACTCCTAAATGGTTTGACCCTACCAGTGAAGTTACTCCTACACCTTGGGGTGACTTGGAAATATACTGCTACAATGGCAAATACACTGAACACCGGGCTGCTATTGATAGCTCAGATGGCGTCAAAGAGACTGATGTTTCATCAAAAGAGTTCAATCCCTGGCAATATGAAATATCGAGCCCTGAATGATCTATGCCATATATATGTTACATCAACTGAGTTCAACCCCACGCAATATGAAATATTGGGCCCTGAATGATGTATGCCACATATATGTTTGGGTAAATTGATTTATTTATTTTTTCCAT
This sequence comes from Lithocarpus polystachyus, assembly GCA_033629205.1. NCBI lineage: Eukaryota > Viridiplantae > Streptophyta > Magnoliopsida > Fagales > Fagaceae > Lithocarpus > Lithocarpus polystachyus. Next base: position 57,528,226 of record CM066168.1, read on the forward strand.
TAGGTCATATTGTGTTTTAGCTAGTTCTAATATTAATATATTATTGCAAAACTTTTTAAGTTTGATATGCAGTTTTGGTTTTTCAAGCATTTGATTTCTTAATTTTGATCACTCTGGTCCTTTGGTCGACATGGTCTGGGGAGATTATTTTGTATTTACACCAGGGGATCAGTCGGAACTGTGAAGTAGCCCCCTAGCCTATGAACATTTTTGTGAATCTGAGAGGCGAAATTTAGGCCCTGTTTGGTTCACACATCACTCATAGCTCACTTCTCATTTCTTAAATCTCATAACTCAAAACTCATTTTCATATCTCATATTTTGTTCTCTACTTTTTTCAGAACTCACTCAAATATTTGTTTGGCTCAAATATTTGCTTTTAGTTTTTAGCTTAAAAACTCAAGTTTAACTTAAAAAGGTGAAACCCACCGTCTGTTTTTTACAGAATGGTAACAGTACTCTTTTTGTTGCCTTTACCCACGTGACATTTTTCCTCTGCCACTCTTTCATCTCTCTCTAAAAAATTCATGCAAACAGAGAGGGGCATTAGCTAAAAAGAAAGGAAAGCATATCAAAAACAAGCAAATCATTCCTTTTACAAATTCATGTTCCACTATATAGTTAATTCAAATGCACATGCACATCACAAGGGTACAGTTTTTTCTAATACCAATTTTGAAACAAACCCAAAACAAAAATCTTTTATTCTGAAATCCCAATTCCAAATCCAAATTCCATTTTTCAAACCCTCAAGCCTAAATCATCCAAATCTCCAAACCCATAAACAAATACAAAGGAAGGAACTTTCAGCTCAAAGAAAAAAAAAGAAAATTGAACAAATAAATACAAAGAAAATACAATAGAAAGTGGGTTTCAAAAAGAGGGTGGATCTTGAAGCTTAAACCATGGTGGTTCAGTTTAGAAAGAAAAGCCGAAGGTGAGAGGGTAAGGCCCACCTGGGCTGAGCTTGAAGTTCCGACCATGGTGGTTTGATTAAGAGAGAAAAGTCGATGATGAGAGAGCAAGGCCCACTTGGGCTGAGTCTGAACTGATGGACTCGAGTCAGGGAAGGACCTAAGAGTCCATTGTGATGGCGGTGACTTGTGGCTTGTGGAGGTCCGATGAAGAGAGGAGATGAGAGAGCTGTGTGTTTGAAGAGAAGAAAAAAGATGAGCATGAGAGGAGGTAAGAGAGAGAGCACGGGTAAGAGTGAGGCCAGTGAGCTTCTGATTGGACAAGACTTTGCCGTGGGATCCATTGTGAACCGAGTATTTACAACTTTGTCATTGAAACTTAGTTTTGGTGTTTTGAAAACAAGTTTTTGGCTTCACTTAGTTTTCAAGTTCTTAACTCAAAAAACTGATAAATGAGTTAAGGAAATCTTGCCAAACAGAGTTTGCTTGTGTGGGGCCCACCAATTTTAAGTAATGAGTTATCAAAACTGAGATATGAGTGATGAAAACAAGGGTGTCCAAACACCACCTTAATGTCTGAAATTTTGAATATGCAAGGTCAATTAAATTACTTATATAATATCCCTGAGAAGAATAGCATATATAATTGGACCACTGATGGGTGGAAAATTATATTTTTTTTAGAAGAGGGTGGAAAATTATAAGTTGGATTGGAAGCAATGCTAGGACTATAAATTTTGTCACAATTTTGACATAACTTGCTCATGTGACAAGTCCTGAGTAGTAGAGTTGCACCACTTTTACTCCATCACTCATGACTTGCCACGTGAGCAAGTTGTGATCCTAACATTTTCTGCCGAACTGATCCAACTCACTCGGTTTTAATGCAAAGCAAATATAATTTGTGATAAGAAAGTTTATGTATACTGTGTACATAATTTTGTATGATTTTTTTATTTTTTGTTTATAATTTATTGATGTGGTAAGTTCTAATTGATGTTGAAGATAACTTGTGTAAGTGATTCATCTGTGTGAAATTGATTTTAGATCAACCAAATTTGCCATTCTCAATGAGTTATAAAGAAGTGTGAAAATTGTGTGTTGTAGAACCAATTTGTCTTTTGGCAAGAATGCAAGATTGGAAGTTGTACATTGGGAAGAGGTATATCATGTATCGGATGTATAATATATTTTTCCGTCCTTTGGAAGCATAGTAGTTTTGTTAAGATCACACTATTGTCACAACTTGATGACGTGTGATTAGTAAACTCTCACTTTCAAATAAACCTAACAATTTTTTTTTTTCCATTAGTCATGGTAGCATATGTAATGATTGTGGGGTTTTAGTGTGTGCCTATTATGCTATTTTTGCAAACATATTATTTATGTGGCAAAAAATGAAACATATTAGTTATGTAGCCTCATTTTGAACTCTGAGACTTGAGTTCTATGGAGAAAAACATGAGATATATACATATATATATATATATATATATAAGTTTCTAGTGAAACACAAGTTTTTGAGACTCGAGTTTTAAATAATGCAATATAACTAATATGTTTTGTTTCTCATCACATAATGAATATGTTTACAAAAATAGCAAAACGAGTAAAAAATATCTCAAAAAATGTGGTACAAAGTTGTGTGCATGGATCTTCTCTAAGAATAGGCAATAAGAGAATATGTGGACGTAACTTTTATTATAAATTTGATATGGTTGATTGTCATGAGTCATAGAAAAAGAAAAGAGCAATAGATTATTTGTCCAAGTCAAAATTGTGACATAAAAGTTGTGGTAGTAAAAGAACGAGATATGCCATTGATGTTTCCATTCATGCATGGACAAGTGTAATGAGGATGTGGACCTCACATGTAAGGTGGCAACAAGCTAAGCCCACGTTATTGGGCGAGAGAGTCGAGAGAGGGTGGCATGGGCAGTGTCAAGTGTCAACTAACGCTACAAAGTACGTACGAATGAGCACAGCTATTGACGAGTATGTATCTCTGTGGTGAGTAGTATCAGTCTCTCCGATTTATACTCAGTCTCGGACACATGTTTCCCCTCGCTGTTAACCCTCTTTTTGCACCACAAAATAAAGAGAAATGATATGTTCACAATATTTTTAAAATATTTTTACAACAAATATTAAGTGGCAGGTTGTTATTGGTTGTTATTATTGGAGCAAAAAAGTAATCTTAGTATTAGGTTCAAATTTGAATCAATAATAACTAACCACCTATGATTTATTATGAAAATATTGTAAAAATATTGTGCAGCACACCTCCAAAAATAAAACCACCCTCGTCTCTAAGTTCCCGTACTTTTCGTCACTGTACGACAAATCATTGTGTCTTTTGTGCAACTTCTGGCTACTTTTGAATCAGAATGCTAACATCATGGCTTTAATTCAAAACTTCGAAATGAGGAGGGACATGCTTTTGAGTTTTGAATATGATTAATGGTTCTAGTATATGATAGTTCTTTTGAGACATTCTAAACCCAATGATGCTAGAAAGTGGTCTCAACCCATTTCATTAATTAAAATACAGTGGTGAAGAGAGTGGGAAGGATAATTACGACCATATTTATCATTGTATTTAGAAAAAAAAAACGATAATAAATTAATAATAATAATATGATGATGAATAATACGTTGTTAAACGTTATCTTTGTGTATTTACAAAGTTAGGTGTTGTTTGCATGAGTATGGTATATGGTAGATTAAAAGGATAGGTTTCTATGACCCTTTTATTTTTTTATTTTTTTTGATACAAAGCTTACACATAAAACAAACAAGCCAACTGAAAAGGGAGAACAACAGAACCTGAGCAGCAGAAATATGCAAACACTACATAATACGCTCAGACTGAACAATTTCCTGCACTGCAATAGGAAGAGCCCCAATCCATACCTGCGAGTCTTCACTTCGTCTTACCAGATGAGTAGCCTCGTGAGCAGCTCTGTTGTGATCCCGTTTCACATGAATGACCTTCCAACTAGAAAAGGAGTTCAGCAAGACAAGGATGCCTTGAATCAGATGGCCAATGCTGCCCTCTATGAAATTTTCATTAATACTATTAACAATAGATAAAGCATCAGTTTCAACAATAATCTGAGTGAGGTTCATATCACGGGCAAGCAGAATCCCAGACTCCACTGCCATAGCTTCCACTTCTGAAACTGAAAACTGACCTTGCAGGAATTTACCACAAGCTGCAATTACTGCACCACAAGAATCACGAATAACAACCCCAACACAAGAGTTTCGCCCATCCTCAGATGTCGCCCCATCAACGTTGATCTTGACAATCCCAGGCGGCGGAGGAGTCCACCTATTATTCTTCTCTGCTGGATTCATGTTCTAAGCCACCAAAGCCCCTTTGTAATCTTGCAGAAAACTCCTAGCAAACCTCCAAATCTGATCCGGCATATGGCACATTGATTCAAAGGCAGCTTGATTCCTATTATACCAAACAGCCCAAGCAACCCCAAAGAACACCTCTAAGTCACCAGTAGTGCCATTCTTCAAAATAGCCAAGGCTACATCAGGAATGTCTACAAGCCTCTGCCAGGTTTCCACACTACCTACTTCCCAAATATCCCAAACTTTCCTAGCCACTTCACAGTTAATAATTGAGTGAAACAAAGTCTCAGACTCCTCACCACAACAAGGACACAAGTCACTAGTCCCAATGCCTCTTTTTTGCAAGTTCACCATTGTTGGAAGGGCATCCACACAAGCCCTCCAAGCAAAGACTTTAATTTTAGAAGGGATATGTAAATGCCATAACTTCCTCCACAAAAGTTCCCTTGGATCATTATAAGAGCATTCTCCTTCCTCAGACGATTTCATTATATTAAGTGCAACATAATACGCACTTTTGACGGAGAAAACACCTTTATTATTACCAGCCCAGATAATTTTATCCTCCGGAAGATTATAGCTAATTGGGATATTGAGAATAGTCCTTGCTTCAAATGGCAAGAATAGAGACTTCACAAGGTCCACTTTCCATCTTCTAGAATCACAATCAATAAGGGTTGACACCATAGGAAAATTATCAAAATTTTGGGGAGGAGGAGAAACAACCTTATACGTTGTGGGATTGGGCAGCCATTTATCATCCCAGATATGAATCAATCGTCCGTTGCCAACTCTCCATCGTGTTCCTCTCCTTACAACTTCGAGCCCCTGCATTATGCTTCTCCAAGTATAAGATGGGCTAGACCCCAAACCAGCCTTAAGAACATCACCTTGGGGATAATACTTAGCTCTATACATTCGAGCTACTAAGGAACTTGGGTTCTCAAGGAGCCTCCAACCTTGCTTTGCAAGCATGGCAAGATTGAAAGCTTGGAGATTTCTGAAGCCCATACCACCTTTAAGCTTGGACTTGCATAACTTCCTCCAACTCACCCAAGCCACCTTAGACTCCTGACCCCGCTGACCCCACCAAAACCTCCTCATCATGCCTTCAATCTCATCACACAACCCTTTAGGAAGCTGAAAACAGCTCATAGTGTATGCAAGGATAGCTTGGGCCACTGCTTTGATCAAAATCTCTCTACCACCTATAGAAAGAATTTTCTCCTTCCACCCAGACAGTTTCCTTCCCACTCTTTCTTTGATCTCCGCAAATACATCAATCTTTGATTTGCCAATGATTGAGGGAATACCAAGATATTTACTATGCCGAGAGCCCTGCATCGGCCCAAGAATATTCAAAGTCTCAACTTTCTTCTCTTCAGGGGTATTAGCACTAAAGAAAACCGAAGATTTGTCTGTATTGATTTTTTGACCCGAAGCAGCCTCATACAATCGGAGAATATCAATTAGATGCTGGCATTCTTGGCTACTGACCTTACAAAATAGCAAACTGTCATCCGCAAAAAGGAGGTGTGATATCATAGGGCAGCCTCTACAAATTGAAAGTCCACTAATAGCCTTACTTCTTACAGCCTTATTAACGAGCGAGGAAAAACCATCTGCACATAAAAGAAACAGATAAGGTGACAGGGGATCCCCTTGACGGAGTCCCCTAGAAGGCAAAATATTACCATGAGCTACCCCATTTACAAGCACAGAATAGGAGACAGTTGTTATGCAATTCATTATCAAGCCAATCCACTTTTCATGGAAGCCTAATTTTCTCATAACCTGCTTAATAAAACCCCATTCCACCCTATCATAAGCTTTACTCATGTCCAATTTAATTGCCATATAACAATCCTTACCAACTATTTAGCAGCTTAGAAAAGTATGGTTTGCAATTTCATTGATCTTTTAATGTTCGAAAAAAGTTCTACTATTTAGCAAGTACATGAACATGCAAAGTCAAATAGATTCTCGTGGAGGTTTCCCAACTTTAACAAAAATTTAAAAAGTTAGGTATTATGAGGAGGCTATCAGGCGATGTTTTTTTTTTTTTTTGGTTGATACATAGCTATAGGGCGTTGTGAAATGAAATAATTCCCCCTTCCCAAAAAAAAGAATCTTTTCAAACCTGCCCCACGGTAAAACTTCGTACATTAAATTATTAAGAGCATTTTCATCGAGTATTTCATAAGCCAAAAATGTTATTTTTTTAGTACCCTATTCCAAAAAAGCATACAAAGATGTTATTCTTAAAATTATTAGCATTTGAGCTACAGTGGACTGCTATCTATGACAGTCTACTGTACCTCAAATTTTATAAATATAATAATATTATAGTACTACTTTAATTAAAATATCTTTTCTCTCTCACTATTCATTTTGTATTCTCACTTTCTTTCACATTTTTTTATTATAAAATAATAAAAATAATAATATTTTAATAAAGTAAAAAAAGATATAAAATTTTGATGTTAGGTGGATTGTAAAGTGAATTGTTAAAATAAATAAAGTAAGTTTTTGAGATATTTATCTTCTAATAATATTTATCTTCTGAGAATACTCTAATAATATTTATCTTCTACGGCAATTTTTTAAACAATTGAAGTTGACTTTTTTCACGAAAAAATAAAAAATGAAGGAAATTGACTTATAAAAGGGAGCAGTTTAGATTAACATTCCAAACACTTCACCTACCTATTTCTTAGTGAAAAGTATTATTAACAAATGAACAGTATTTTTTTTCTTCTCTTTTTCCTACTATTGACTTGTTATTATTTTTGTGTTGTTAATTTGGGTCGTACATTTTTCATTCAAATTCAATGAGATTCCGTTGGGCTACTTAAATTCAATAAACAAATAAAAAAGTACAGGTGAATATGTGAAATGGAATTGTTTGACCATCTTTTCCTTAAAAAAAAAAAAACAATTTTAAGGTAATATATCAATACTGCGCAATTAATTCCACAAAAATCATAAACAAATGAAGTGGACTTATAAAAATTAAAAAGTGGGCAACAGAGATTTGAATTATGCGAAATCCCCCTACGGTTCCTGATGACAGGTGAGAAGAGAATAGGAATATAAAAAGTGAGCAACATAGATATTAATTATCGTTTGTTCCTAGCATATTTACTGCATGTGAATGGAATATTAATGGTGATAGTGCTTGAGTTGGTCCAATTGGATAAGGAAATCTAGCATAAAAAATGGAGAGTTGGAAACAAACAATAAGATAGGACCCATGTTTCTTGTTCCTTTTAAACCTGTAGATTGGAAAACTCAGAAGCTTTTCCTGTTTTCTCTCTCTCTCTCTTTTCTTTTCTTTTTAACAATTCAAAAAACAAAAAGTTTTATACTTTTCATTTTAGGATTGTGTCAAATAATATGTTATTTTTTAAAATTAAGATTTTAGTCTTGCTTTTACTTTCTTTTTTTTTTTGTGTGGAGAAAAGTCTTTCTTTTACTTTAAGTAAATAAATTTCTAATAAAAAAAGCATAAATAAAGAATATTTTAGAATAGAGAAAGTTTTCTTCTAAATTGAATGTCACTAATACTTTAATATATATACTCTAGCATTTAGATTCTTGAGAACATGACGTGTTAGAACTTAAATGCCCTAGAATGTAATTATGCCCACGTCTTGGTTGACTAGAATAAAATAAAATTAACAAAAATATGAGATCTTAATATTTGGTTTATTCACAGCAATTCTATACAAATTTATTTTTCAAAAAATATTCTTAGTAGGGGTATCTGTAGGTCTAGTTGAAGCTTAACTTGTCACTCAACTCAACTATGTCAAATGGGAGAGAAAAAAACTGCTATCGACTAAGTAGAAACAAAGTCTCAATCGTTTGAAAATCCACTGATCTCAATCAAATGATGGAATGGATCTAGGTTATCTAACGATGGGAGGGGTGAAAGATCACAAGATCTTCACCAAATTTGGGTCAATTGGTCTAGATGAATATGTCCTTGAAAATAGAGGTAAGCAAACAATGGGTAAGACGGGCTAGGTGTGTTGGATTCCCACGTGGGAAACTCAACACTCAACTCATAAAAAGCAAGTTTCAAATCTTTTAACTCATCGTTGATTGGCAATCTTCATTGAATTTGGCCAAATCCCAACAAGTTTACCTAGGTTCAGTGAGTGGGTCAGCTTATTCGAGTATTTAGATAGTTCTAATCCTTAGGTTTATAAATTCAATGCCAAGTGTATTATTGCATGATCAACAATATCATGACGAAAAATATAACAATACAAGCAATATGCAACATCTTCTATAATGTTATATTCAACCAACTACTGATGCAATATTTTGCTAAATTATTAGTGGATAATTATAGTTAATTGGTTGACAAAGTCCATTTTGTAGATATGCCCTTTGATCCCTATCAGTAGAACAAAAAAAAAAAAAACAAAAAAAAAAGTATCTTCTTATACAGAGATCCACAAGAAGATTTGTAAAATTTAGCTCGATATGAGTCTATTTACAATTTGATTAGGACTCGTTACTATGCTCAAGTTTCTCCATAATCTTAATTTCTGTAAGTATATATTTCATATAATTAAAATCGATAAACATATCAATTAATAGCTAATAGCATTCAACTCAAGATATTAATTTAAATACATAAAGTTTAAACATACAATTTGATAACCTAAAAACTGAGAAAATAAATTAGCATAAAAGTTTTAAAAGCCTTATTACTCAACTGGGTGTTTTCAATGGAGATATTCAAGATTTAAATCCTCTTTCCCTCAATTGTCAAAGTATCAAAAAAAGAAGAAAAAAAGAGAGCATAATAATGTATCTCGATCCTTTTAAAAATTTGCAAAATTCAACATTTCCTTTTCTATTCTTCTACTCATATCATTGTAATTAAGTGATTCTATGTCAATAAATTGACAAGTCATAAGACACACATAGGGACATAATATGAATTTATAGTGACATTTATAATCTCAAATGGAAATTATTAAATTTTAATTTAAAAAAAATCTAAAAAAATTACAAGTTAAAATATAGACAAATGAAAATAAAATATTGATAAAAAAAAATTACACATTATTAAACACACAAGACAGTCTAAATAGAGATATCGTTGAGAGGAAAACCACACAAACAAATTAACAAATATTTTTAATATTTTTTTTTTATCTCAAGAATAATATGAAGGGAATGAAATATCAACTGGCCATGGTCCCCTCCCTCCATTGAGTCAGAGGAAAATTCAGTACTTAAAAAAAAAAATTGATATATATATTTAAAATTCATTTTACATTTTTATTAGAGGGAGATTTTTCATATACAAATACCAATAAAATTTAGAAAAGAAAAAAGGGAATAGTTGTTTGTCTTTGGTTTGGAGCGCAAAAGTTGCGAAAAAGTTTTTATTTTTAGAAGTGCGAAAAAGATTTAAATTTGAAAGTTGAAAGTGAGTGAATTTTATTTTATTTTATGTGAACGAGATAAGATGAACCCAAATGAATGGAGAGCCTCCCACGTGGTGAGCATAGAACTCATACGGAGAGGAGTGCATCATCCAAAACGGAGGAACTGGTCCAAGTAGTTTTTGTCAACCTGCTGTAGCCAGTAAACTTTACACCATGTTACCGGTTAACCCAGGTACAGTTACTTGGGAAAGGTCAAACTTTATAAAGCTTGGCGTTGTACTTGTACTTCTTGTGGGGGTTTAAGATTTTATTATATGAAACACAAAGAAAAGTTTGAGGTGGTTTTTCAGGGGGTTTTTGGTGATCAGACACAACCCAGTTTCATAGGTGAGAATTATATTATATCCCTTTTTACCAAACTCTGTTTTCAGACAGATAAAAAAAAAAATTTATTAATATGATAATGTAACAGACAAAGATTTGTACTTCTAATGATAATAACTTTGATGAATTTGACTGTTGTTCTTTCCATTTTTTGTCCTAAAATTTCACCAGTTTCAGTTTCTTTCTTTTTTTTTTTTTTTGAGGGAGACTCATTAGTCATTTCTTATTTGGTTTCTTGTGGTTTTGTTTTTCATAAAATTTTTGGAACCCTTTTTCTTTTGTTGCATTTTTTTAATGGACTCATGTTGTAAAAGCCTCACTCACTCTCTCTCTCTCTCTCTTTGATATACAAAGAAAAGTGTGATCTTTAAGTATAATAAGTGTATAACCTTAAATAGTATTAAAATAATTGGTTTTGGCAGGACTTGTAATCCATGAGGGTTTAAGGATCCCAAAACCCATTTGGACAAAAATGAAAAATCATAAACTATTCTATCATTGGTAATGTATTTTTGGCGTCTTTGTGTTTTTATAAAATTTCCCCCCTTTTCTTCATCAAAAAAAAAAAAAAAAAAATTCCCCCTTTTCATGCGCTTTAGGCTCTGTCGCGGTTTAAAGTTGTAGGCTTTTTTTTTTCTTGGCATTCTTTTTAAAAAGATAAGATTTTTATTGTCATTTCTGTTTGGATTTGCAGTGACTGAAGGGTGTATGTATTAGGCTCAAGAGTGCATAAATTGTCGTCAAGGATGGGGTGAAATGGAGGTTCCTCAAATACCCATGTAAATGTAAGTTTTATTTTTTATTTTTATTGTCTGCTTCAAACAGACAGTTACCACATTTTTGCTTCAAATGTGTTTGATTTTTAAGTGCAAGATTAGATTTTTGTTTAGTTCTTCCTTGTATAATGAACTACTTTTTTTATTTTATTTTTTTATTTATTTTTTGTGGTTTGTTTCAAGTTTCAACTTTCAAGTTCTACTTGGATTATCATCCATAGATTGGATAATATGAAAGTGTATTAATGGCACTTTTTTTTATTTTATTTTATTTTATTTTTATTCATGAATAAAAAGCAGCATTTGGCTGCAAAATTTTTTGTGAAATCTTTTTTTTTTTAATTATTTAAATTGTATTGTTATATTTGTCTGGTGATTTGGTAAAGTCAAATTTAAAAGGTTTTATTAATCCATTGGTGAACAAGGAACTTGAACAAAAATTGGAACTGGTAGACAGACTCCAACACCAGTAATATTATAATCGGGTCATGTATATTTTCTAAGATCATTTGTAAATTTTAATGTAATTTTATTAAATTATTGCATTTCTGTCGTTTCCTTTTCTTCGTGGAATCAGAGTCCATAGATTGGGTCTGTTTTTATTTCTAAATTATTAAGTTTCAAGTGATCAAGTGTCTTTTATTAAATGGGTGGACTTTTTTTCCCCCAATATCTATTCGTTTTTGTTGACTCTCATGTCCTTGCTGAAGTAGAGTATGCATTCACAGGCTGTAGTGCTCTATGCCATTTTGGAATTATGACATTTTTATATAGAAATTGCTATATGTACCAAATATTGCTACCTATTTAATACAGTTGAAGAATCTATGTAATTGCTTTCATCTTAATGTTGGTATGCATGGTATTTATATCGTCTAAAAGCCCCTGATGATTACTAATTTTGGTTTGGCAGGTGTTCTGGTGTCTGCATTCTCAAGGAAACTGGTTATTTTCATCTAATGATTTTTTCTTTTTGTAATGAATGTCTAAAATATGGTCTTGCAAAGGAGGTTAGAGTACGGTTTTGATGGCTACCAGGTTCCTGTTGTTCCTCGAGCTTCAAGATCAGTTAGGGTAAACAAATGCTTCCATTCCAAGGTTGCTTATTGACCTTTTTTTGTATGGAAATGGTCAGTGTCCTGATTCTGTCAATTTTTTTTTTTAAATTCCTGGTTCTAGGGGAGGGGACCAATCAGGAAGAAGTGTGATGGCAATCAAATACGTGCATTTGAAATTTTAGCTAGTGTAGCTGGCAATATATTGCAGGAGAGTGAAAGTTCTGTTCAAAGCAATGCTGCTGGTGTTAAGGATCAGAATCACATTTTCTACACTAACTCTAAAGGAGAGAGAGAGGATGAAGGACGATCAATCAAGAAAGATCCTTGTGAGGGGGGAAATTTTGATGAGAAATCCTTTGCCTGTGTGCCAGGTTTCAAAGGGCACCATAAAAGCTATAAATTAAATGAATTTTGCCAGGCTCATGACAATATTAGTCATAAGGTTGGTTCTGCATCAAATGCTTATTATCATTCAGAGGTGACATGTTCTGCTAAGAAGTTGGCTACAATCAGTAGGAAAAATAATTGTGGATATTCCTCAAGCAGAGTAGTGGGTGGCCCCCCTTACTTTGGGGACTTTTATGAAGGCAAAGTAGGAGGTATTCTTGAGAGTAAATTAGAAGATGGACCATATAGAAGTAGAAGTGGGAGAGACCAAAGTCTAACTGTTGCAGGCAGTTCAGAGGATCAAATGGAACTGGACAGGGAACCTCTTGCCCTGGTCGATTCAGAAAGTGATGTAAAGGTGACATTGTCAAGGGACTGTGTAAATTTTGTTCCTTTTCCCAGGCATTGTGATAATATCAAAGTAGTTAGTAGAGATAATGACGAAAATTCTGTTGGGTGCACTCAAATCAGCACCATAACGAAAGCCTATAGGTCACCACCAGATATTCAACCGAGAAGAATGAAGAAACTCTTTCCTTCCAGACACTGGAGGAAATCTCAAAAATTGAAGGGTAAGGGTTTTTTGGAACTGGAAATATGCTTTATGTTTTAGTTACTAGCAGGTCACTCACTATCACTGAAATTAAATTACGTAATATGATACAGTCCATTGGACTTCATATATATACTATTCGATTCATAATAGGCTCTTGTTGATGTTTTTGGTTGAGGATTATGAGGAACAACACACTATTGTTTGTGCAATTCCTTTTGGTATTACCAATCAACCTTTTTGTAATTTGTGATCTATAATTACTCGTAGTTTTAACTTGGGTTAATGTTTCAGATGGAAAAAAGAAGCCAATTTACTGCAATGGGAGAAATTTTCGTATAGATGAAAGATCACAGAATATCTATCCTTTCAAAAAGAGGAAGTTCTTCAATCAAAGTCCAATACCTGCATCTGATGGAGGATTACACCATGAAGGTGTAATTAATTTTCCTAACAAGAGAATAAATGGTGACAACCGCTCTGCAGGTTCACAACACATGGATGCCTGCTTTCCTTTTTTGTTATATTTTCTGTTTGTGTTGAAGGTTTAGGCTTTAGGAATGTATTCAGTTTTGGCTGAGTATTCCTAACTCTTACTTGCAGCATTTGGAGCATCATCCTCAGTAGCAAGTCAACAAGTACCTCATGAGTCCAAGGGTTGTGATGGTAGGAAATCCTGTAATGTACTGAGCTTTAGGATCTGGTTTCACTTTGATAGGTTCTTATGCATTTTTCTTTGTTATTCAGTGAAGCTTAGCATAAAATCTTTCAAGGTTCCAGAGCTCTTTATAGAGATTCCTGCAACTGCAACTGTTGGTTCTCTCAAGGTATGCATTTCCTTTTGTTTTGAATATGTCATACTATTTTTTGAAGAATTATTAGGTACTCCAAAGTACAGCCACGTTGTACTCCATATTAATAAAAGCAAACCACCTAATACAAAATTTAACTTTTTGACATAATTTTTGGAGGTTTTGTCATTTTTCTTATTCGGTAGTTTATCATGTGGAGTACCATCTCAGCTGAACTCCGAGAGTATTTTGGTATAAAATACTTTCCTGAAATGTTTTCTTTATTTTCTTGTATTTAGTGCAATAGAAAATTGTAAATCAATAGAATTTTTTTTTCATGATCAACAGAAAATTATGCTTAAAAGAGGTGGAAACGGCTTATACTTTGGTGAAGTGCAAGCCATTTTTCAGAAAAACTTATAACCCTTCCCTAGCTCGCCTCAATTCTCTATGCCTGCTATAGCCATCTCCCTCCCTCCCCACCCTCCTGCATTGCCTTTTACCACCTTTTGTCCCCTACTCTTCCATGTTGCCATTACCACCTCTCCTCCATTCCACTGCACTACCACCATCAACTCCCTCTCCCGCTCCCATCTTTTTGGGGGTTATAATCGTGTTGAGTATTAAAAGTTAGTGTTGGTTTATTTAATTTTCTTTTGAGCGCAGGTTAATCATTAAACTTGATAACTTATTATTTTTTCATATAAAGTAACACTATAACTTATTATTTAGTCATAGTAACACTATGACTAAATTGTAGTTAAGATTATATTAATTGATAGATTAATTTTTATCTATTAATTTGTAAAAGTTATATTCACCAACCTTGTATTCTTATAATTCCTATATAAATTCTACTACGAAATGGATTACTTATACTAGCCTCATCACACGCGCTTCGCATGTGCGATGAGTCTTTTTTTTTGGTTAGTGGTCCTATTTTGTAGAAAAAAAATTGTTTTTTTTATTTCATATATATATAATTTTTATTTTGAAAATCTAATTTATAAGTGAATAAATCAATTTGAAAATTAATAGGAGAGGTCCTATTTTTTAGGCAATGTTTTAGTGGGAGTTAGAGTTGCATTTTTACTGGATTGTCCTTTAGTTTAGTCTTTACTTAAACATAGGGGTGTAAGGGCATTTTTGAACTAAAAAATGAAGAATCCAAACAGGGGAAGCTCCTTACATAATAGTATAGATTATCAATAAATTGAAAATAATTGTTTGATATCTTTTGAACTTAGAAATCTAATCTTAAGATTATATAAGTATGTTTTATAGGGTAAAATTTAGGTATAGTTCTATCTTATAAAAAACAAACCTAGGTATGATTCCTTAGGTGTAGTACATTAGGTTCCTCAATTAAATTTAAATAATTTGATTTATTGAATTTAACTATCCCTGGAAAAGATAATACTGTTTGTGCTTCATTGCTCAATGCAATCATGTGTTTAAATTTAATTAGAGAACCTAATGTATAATACATAAGGAACTGTACTTAAGTTTGACATATTTTATATATGTATGCAGACATAGACGCACTCATATTGAGCCTCATAGTAGCCCTGCCACCACCA
Organism: Lithocarpus polystachyus; assembly: GCA_033629205.1. Lineage (NCBI taxonomy): Eukaryota > Viridiplantae > Streptophyta > Magnoliopsida > Fagales > Fagaceae > Lithocarpus > Lithocarpus polystachyus. The sequence goes on from CM066168.1 coordinate 57,543,446, forward strand.
TCTCTCCTTATTCTCCTTCGTTCACCTACACTCCTGTTCTCCACTTCTCTGTGTTGAGACCACCACCACCCCCTCAATCCCTCATTCTCTCCCTACCCCTACACTGCCACCATACTCATTAGTGCCATTGTACGATTATTTTTTAGGTTTTTGCGGGATTTCTAGGAGAGATTATTGGTGCAACAAAGTACTCTAATTTTTTTTTTTCAATGCCTGAACCAAACAACAAAAAGAAAATCATTTTCCTATAAAATTTTTTCTATTGAGATTTATGTCAAAACAGTGTGTATAAATTTAATTCCAGTAAAATAAGAAAGACATGTATGACTTTTAGAAATTACAAAGAATATAGTTGAATAAAATGTTTGTTTTGAAGCCACAAATGTTTGCACTTACACAAGTGTCTCTATCACTCATAATTGTAATTTCTTTGAAGTGTTGCTAGTTAGATGGATTGGTTAGGTTGATGCATGGTTTGTAGATTTAGCAGTGTCTATGATTTTTTTCTTGATAGTTAATAACTGTAAAATTGTACAAATCAAGGACTAATTATAATATACAGGTTTTATGCACTCTCTCTCTCCCTCTCATATTGTGTTACAACTTCTGTCTCTCATTCTATGTCTTCTTTGTTGGGGAAAATTAGGTCCAGGATATTAGTTATTGTACAATTTATTCTCAGCACTGGAGGATTAGTACCTTTGGAGTTGTCGTGGTGCCTTTTTCTTCTGATGCCCGATTAAGAGAAATAAGCTGGCTGTGGATGTTTCATTCATTTCATCAGGGTACAAATATATTAACAATGTCACATAACAGGTTTAAGATCATATAATACTTGTGTCATCTGGGAAAATAATGAACTTCTTATTGTTGAATGGTACTTTGGTTTTTTTGGTATAAAATTTAGTAGTAACTTATTGAAAAGTGCATTTTGTGTAACACTTAGGAAGGAGGCAAAAAGTTTTTCTGTGCAAGCTTCATGTGCGTATTTGATTGTATCAGTGGTGTCTGATATTTAAATTTCTGCAGAGGACAGTTATGGAGGCAGTGACTGCTGTGCTTGGAGATGGATTGCATGTTGGTATCCTGCTTCGGGGAAAGGAGATCAGAGATGACAACAAAAGTCTGCTTCAGACTGGGATTTCTCAAGTTCAGAAGCGTCATAGTTTGGGTTTTATATTGGAGCCCGGACATACACAAATTACTCCACCTGCATGCACTGAACGCCCTTCTATGGTATCTGGGGGCAAACCTTGCAGTTTATCTAGGTAACAATATTGTATGTCAACTTTGTGGTTAGTATCATCTTTTAGTTGCTCTTTTTTTCTTCGCACTCATTCTTTACATTTCACAGGCCTGGGAATTTATGATTTTATCTTGTCACCTTCTAATTGTGTTACTATGTTCTATATTATCAGGCATTTAATTGTGTTACTAATGAGTTTATAATGTTTATTATCAGGCATTTGGCACCTTTGACGTTACAACTGGGAGCATCGTATGCATCCCCAGATCGCCAATTGTTGAATACAGGTGGTTCAGTTGAAAGAGACCTCAATATTGTTCCCTCTCTTGCTGATAGTTCAACTGGCAATGCTATGCCAGAGACCCAGGCATTGGTTGCAGTTCCAGCTACCAGCATGGAGCCATTGGCTGTGGTTCCATTTGATCAGAAATCACATCCTGAGTTTGTACGGCGCCGAATCAGGAGACCATTCTCTGTTTCAGAAGTAGAAGCATTGGTTCAGGCGGTTGAGAAACTTGGAACTGGAAGGTTTATTTTCTTTTTATGCTTACTTTTATTGCTTAGATTGTGTCTGGATTATAAGCTTTTTTCTTGGGTTTTAGGTGGCGTGATGTTAAATTGCGTGCTTTTGACAGTGCAAAGCATCGAACTTATGTTGATTTAAAGGTTAGTGATTCATTTAATATTTAACTTGTAGCTGAATGGTTCATTTGATACCACCCTGGACTTCTTTGTGCTTGTTTCCTTTTTCTTTGGTTATTGTCTTTATTTATTTAGTTATGCAATTTCTTGACTAGATGGGAGAAAAAAATAACTCCACTTTTGGTGTCAGTGTTTTTGCTATGTTTTTTTTAATTCTTTTCAAATGCTCTGTAGTTGGAGTCAATATTTTGTTGAGTTTAGTAGTTGTTGAGGTTTCAATTGCATTACTCTGGCTGCTAGAAGTAGAAAGATATTGGTTGGTTTAGATTGTCCATATGTACTGTATGGGTTATGGGGATTGTGCAGGATAAATGGAAGACATTGGTGCACACGGCAAGAATCTCCCCTCATCAAAGGAGGGGAGAGCCTGTTCCTCAAGAGCTTTTGGACAGGGTCCTAGCTGCCCATGCCTACTGGTCGCAGCATCAGGCTAGACAACAGCTCAAAACAGCTGAGGCATTGTGTTCTTGAGAAGTACAAAGGAGCCTGTAGAAAAAGGGTTAGAGTTAGATCTATGGTTGTTATTATTAAGTGAAAGATTGACACAATAGAAATTTTATGTAAATGAAAGTTTATGCAATATGTTCACATTCACTTGATCCACAAACCAGCACTCCTTTCCTTATGAAGGGTTGGTTGATCTGTATATGATTTATTGAAGAAATGGCAGTATGCTTAGAAGTCACCAAATTTACTGTAAAGGTTCAAGAATTCTCTTTTTCTGATTCCTTCGCTGCCTTGCTGCAATTTAGATTTTTCAGTGTAATTTATTCTCTCTTGTATATAAATTCTTTAATCACCAGGAGTATATTTTTCAGTGCATTTTTTTATTTTTACTTTTTACGAAGTACAAACCAATGTTTCCTGATAATTTGGCTTTGCTTGATTTTCTTTTAACCAGTGTTTTAACTTTGAATACAAGGAAATGACCTTAATCTTGTAAATTTTCCAAGCCTGACATAGATAATTTCAGGCAAAGATCTTCTTGCTGGAAGTAATATGAAAGTCCACTTAGGCCCCGTTTAGTGGCCTTAGTGGAGGATTGGTTAATTATTATCCTAATCTTATGTTTTGTACTCTACTGGACATAGGCTGAAGGTACAGTGATCCCTTTGTGACTAATGGAAATTTAACTTAAAACATATTAATATCGAACATTGTTTTTTCTCTAAAATAAATATATTTTAAGAAAAAATATATGTTTAATTCTTGCATCTCGGGTAAAAATCTCTTTTAATTTGTCTTTGAATTTTAAAAGTTAAAAAAATAAAAATAAACGTAGTACTCCTAATTATTTCCCGCAGTAATTCTTGTTTATATTAGTTTGTTTCAGCAGGGTTCACTAGTGTCACTCCAAAGATAATTATTTGGAATGGTAGTTTAATTATTTGGGTTTTCAAATGCGTACCTCTTTCTCACGTTTGTTGGTTTTTATACTCGCAAATTGCTCCCCCCTCCCTATTCCAAAAATGGGTCCTAAAGCCTACATTTTTCTTATTAATTTGCGATTAATTTGATGCATGTCATCTCGGTTTAGTAAAGTCCATGGAACAATTGGATGACTCAATGTTCTGATTCACATTGAGGGAGGGAATAAATTATTGAGATTTCGAATTAGAATCAAATGATGAAAATGCTTAAATTGAATATTATTAATCTAAAGAGAGGGTTTATATACATCACTAAAAACAGAGTGCGTAACTAGACTAACAAAAAATAACTAACTCCATTAACCAACTAATTGTATAGTCACACGTACATCACATGCTTTTTTAACAAACTAAAAAACGACTTGTAGCATTTCTGCCTATTAGTAAAATTGTGTGTAGTATAGCAGCTTCTTAGAACTTATCTTCAACATAGTAGCAGCTGCAGGACTTGTTCTTCAACACTCTCCCTCAAGGTGGAGCATAAATATTATTTATGCCCATCTTGGAAAGGTTATTGAATTGCTGGTGTCCAAGAGGCTTTGTTAGAATGGCTGCAAGTTGATATTTGGTTGAGACATGGAAAGTCTTCGCGGTATTGTCTTGAATCTTCTCCCTCACAAAATGGCAGTCCAACTCGATATGTTTTGTCCTTTCATGATACACACAGTTAGCTGCTATATGAATTGCAGCTTGGCTATCACAATAAAGAAGTGCAGGTTGATCATGATTGATGGTAAAGTCTTTCAACAAACCAATTAACCACACAAACTCATTGGCTAGAGCTGCCATGTATCTGTATTCAAACTTTGTAGAGGACCTAGAGACTGTATGTTTTTTCTTAGACTTCCAAGAAATGAGAGATTTACCCAAGAAGACATAGTACCCTGTAATTGACCTTCTAGTATCTGGGCAGCTTGCCCAATCTGAGTCACAGTAACCTTTTAGGTGCAAATCTAAACTTGTGGAGAACAACAACCCTTGACCTGGTGATCTCTTTAAGTACTTCAAGACCCTGTGAGCTGCCTGCCAGTATGTTGTCTTGGTTGCGAAAGAAATTGGTTTTCTGAGCTAATGCACACTGAAGGCTATGTCAGGCCTTGTTAAAGTTAAGTACAATAGCTTGCCAATCAACCTTCTGTATTGAGAAGGGATTGGTAGTAACTCTCCATGATAATTTGAGAGTTTGGCATGCTGTTCCATGGGAGACTCAGCTAGTTTTGCTGCCAATTGACCAGCTTTTGCAAGAAGTTCTAGAACATACTTCCTTTGACCCAAACTACCTTGCCACTTCCAATCCCAGAAAATACTTTAAAGGTCCAAGATTTTTAAACTTGAACTGATCATGAAGGAAAGTCTTGAATTTTGAAACAGCCTTTAGATTATTGCTAGCCACGAAGATATCATTCACATAAATCAAGAGTATAAGAATCACTCCATGTTGGACCCTGGTTAACATAGAGTAATCTGACTTTGACTGGCTAAAACCATGATTGACAATGGTAGTGGACAGTTTAGAGAACCACTGCTTGCTGGCTTGCTTAAGGCCATATAAGGACTTGGTGAGTTTGTAAACCTTCTCCCCCTTGCTACCAAAACCAGGTGGAGGTAGCATATATACCTCCTCATCCAAGTCACCATGAAGAAAAGTATTGTTGACATCAAGCTACACCAAATGCCAATTGAGGGCAGCAGCAACAGCCAGCAAGGTTCTGACAGTAACAAACTTAACCACAGGACTGAATGTTTCATAATAGTCAAGTCCTTCCTGCTGTGTATAACTCTTGGCCACCAACCTAGCCTTAAACCTTTCAATACTGCCATCAGCCCTATGCTTTATTTTGTACACCCACTTACACCTAATTGGAACCTTGTCAACAGGTAAATCAGTGAGCACCCAAGTGTGATTGGCTTCAAGGGCTTGGATTTCAGTATCCATAGCAGCATGCCATCTTGGATCTTTATAAGCCTCAGAATATGAAGAAGGTTCAGTAGCAAAGACAAAGCAATAGTAAGAGCTATGTGAGGAGAGGATAACTGGTCATAGGATAAAGTTGATTCAATGGGAAAATGCTAAATAGGCAAAGGGGAATTAGCAGCAATAGCAAGCTTACAATGAAAGTCTTTTAGATAGGCCGGAGCTTTATGGTACCTAGTGGAATGCCTAGTGGGTTGAACCTGAGAGTGAGTAGCAGGAATAGATGGGACAATGTCACTAGATTTGGAATGTGTAACTGGGAGATCAGTATTGGATGGAGAGGATGTGGTCGTGGAAGAAGGGTTTGTGTCTAGAAAAGCATCCGTAGTGGGGTTTGTGTCTAGAATAGCATCAGTAGTTGAACTAGAAAGAATAGAGGAAGTAGGTGAATCTGAATCAGTATTAAAAACAAAAGGAGGAGAGGATGGGAAGAGAGAACCAGAAGATGAAGATGAAAAAGGACTATGGGAAGTCAGATGATGATTCATGTAATGAAAAGAAAAAATAGATTCATGATAAACCACATCTCTAGAAAGAAAAACAGTGTTGGACTCTTAAGTCAAAAAGTTTGTAACCTTTGACACCATATGGATGACCAAGAAATATGCAGGGTTTAGCTCTAGGATCAAACTTAGACCTATGTCTAGACAGTGTAGAAGCATAACATAGACAGCCTAGAACCCTGAGGTGAGAGTAGGAAGGGATGGAACCAAGTAAGACTTCATAAGGAGACTTGTTATGCAGAAGGGGACTAAGCAATCTATTAATCAAGTAAACTGCAGTGAGAACACAATCACCCCTGAATTTTAAAGGAAGATTGGCTTGAAAACGAAGTGCTCTAGCAACACTGAGTATCTGCCGATGCTTTCTCTCGACCACAGAGTTTTGTTAAGGAGTATCAACACAACTCAGTTGATAGAGGACACCTTTGTCAGTGAAAAATTGAGACATAGAGAATTCAGGACCAGTATCTGATCTTAGGGATTAATCTTTGTTTGAAATTGAGTTTCAACAAAGGTAAAGAAAGAATGTAAAATGCTTTGTGTATCAGATTTGAGTTTTATCAAATAAACCCAAGTACACCCACTGCAATCATCAACAATGGTAAGAAAGTACTTGAAACCATTCAAAGAGGGTACAAAAAAGAGGCCCTTGATATCACAATGGATAAGATCAAACATTGAGAAACAAACATGATTCTCATTAGGAAAATGAAGTCTTTTTTGCTTTGCAAGAGGGCAAACAGTACATATAAGAAAATCAGAAGTAGAGAAGGTTACATCAAAAGCAGTAGCAGTAACACTATGCATTCTCAATAGAGAGGGATGACCTAATCTATTATGCCAAAGGATAGACTTATTAGTAATACCAACATTATTACAAGATGGAAAAGACAAACAACTAGCTAAAGAAGCTCGAGGAGAGTAGACACCAAGATGAGACAGGACAGCAGGCAAGAAAGTGGAGAGTTGAAATGGTACAGAAAGCTGATTAGGATTGGATTGCTGTAGAATGTACAAACCCCCGTGCTTTCTACTCAATTCAATTGTCTTCCATCGCATTAAGTCCTGGATAAAACAAAAAAATGGACAGAAATATGCAACAACACCTTAGATGGTGTGTCAATTTGCTAATGGAAATGAGATTGAAAGAGAATGAAGGCACACACAACACATTATCAAGGACTAAATCAGTAGAGAGCTGAACTAGACCAATGTGAATAACTAAGACAGATTCACCATTAGGAAGTTTAATAGATATGTGAGCAATTAAGGTAATCTTTGTGAGTAAGGAAATTGAATGGACCATGTGGTCAGTAGCACCACTGTCAATAATCCAATCATGTGGGAAAATATCAGAAGGACCAACAAGATTGGAAGAAAAAACTGAATGTTCTAAAGTGATTGATGTATGCAAACATAGAGAATCAACTTTATCGAAATCTTTATCCTTAGTCATAGAGATAATACCTGCTATGTTGAAAGAACCAGAAAGCTGAGATGGTTTGGAAGGTTGAGTGATGAGAGTAGTTGCTTGATGAGTCCCAAGAGATGACTCTAGACTAGGCTGCTGTGATCCCAAAGCATGAGATTGAAGCATTGTTATCAACTGTTGACGCTGAGATGAAGTGAGTGCTATTGTGGTTAACTCTTCCATACCATTTGCATAACCAGTGGGAGAGAAAGCAACTTAGTTTGCTGAATAACTCTTTCCCTTGGACTTATATCCAGGAGGATAGCCATGGATTTTATAGCACTTATCCACCACATGCCCAGTTACAACACAGTGTGAACAAATTGACCTATCTTTCTTGGCATTAGGCTTACCAGAGTAATTGCCTTTGTTAGAACCATTAAGACCTTTTGAGAAAAGAGCAGCAACAGTCTCAGTGGCATTGGGTTAGAACCAACCCTTCTTTGCCTCTCTTCTTGTGTAACAAGAGAGAGCACTTTGTTCTGTGAGGGAAAAGGTTCCATATACAGAATTTGACCTCCAATTGTAGCAAAAGCTTCATTGAGGCCCATGAGAAAATTCATAGTGCATTCCTCTTTTTGATATTGTGCAGAAGCAACCATAGAACCACAAGTACAGACTCCACATGAGCAGGAAGGAATAGACTTGTAATTGGCCAATTCATCCCACACAATCTTGAATTTGGTGTAATAACTACTCACAAAAATATTATTTTGAGAAAGATTGCTTACCATTCTTCGAAGCTCAAAAACCATAGGTCCATTTCCTTGAGAGAGACGACTCTTCAAATCTGTCCAAACTTCATGTGCAGTGTTCAAGTAGAAAACACTTGAAAGCAAATTTTTGGACCTGGAAATGAGAAGCCATGAAAGAACCATCCTACTGCACCATTTCCAAGCTGGAAAGATTGGATCTGAGGTATTTGCAGGAACTCGAATAGTACCATCAATGAACTCAGTCTTGTTCTTTGAATCAAGAGCATACAAGATGGACCTACTCCAAGTTGAGTAATTCTCTTCAGTGAGAGGTTCTTTGACAAGAATTGTTCTAGGATTTTCTCCAGAATGGAGGTAGTAAGGACTAGAAGGTTTTTCCTAAAGCAGGTATGGGAACTTGAGGTGCAAAATCAGGAGTTGTAGAAGCGGAAGCCATTAAAATTCAAGAAAAGCTTGAATTAGGCTTTGAAGAAGGGAAATAATTGCAGAACTTCAAGAAACTAAAAGCAAGATTTCAATGAAGATTCTGAAATGGAAACAAAGACCAGGAAAACGAAGGATTGAAGAAGAAAAGGTGAATTCAGCAATGAGAACTCGAAGAACAACGAACAATGGTGAAACGAGTTGAGTCAGGAAATCAATGCACAAAAAACACTGAGCTAACTCGGCTTTAATACCATATTGAGATTTGGAATTAGAACCAAACGATGAAAATGCTTAACTGAATATTATTGGTCCAAAGAGAGGGTTTATATACATCACAGAAAACAGAGTGCGTAACTAACTTGACTAACAGAAAATAACCAACTCCACAAACCAACTAAGTACATAGTTACGTGTACATCACATGCTTATATAACAAACTATAAAACGACTTGTAGCATTTTTGCCTATTAGTAAAATTGCATGTAGTACGGCAGCTTCCCTTCTGCAGAACTTATCTTCAACACAGCAGCATTTGCAGGACTTCTTCTTCAACATAAATTACTTCACATTAGATGCGATTGAAAGTTGTTGGGAAAAATTAATGCAAAGATGACATTCTGCACGACTGACTCTTCTTTCTAAGCAAGAAATCCACAAATGCGGTGAGACCAACATGTTGGCCTTCTTTAGTCATGTTTGATACAAATAATGGTAGCTTGCTGTTGAAAATGGTTCCATTCTCCATATGACGTTGAAGTTTGGTTTGAGTCCCCACAAATGTTGATCCTAAGTACAACCTTGTCTTTATTAGTGAAGAAAAATGAAGAGTATTACAGAGAAAAAGGAAACAAAGTAGTTGGAATAGAAACAGAAAGAGAAGAAGAAAGAGGCACAAATGAATGAGAAACATCACTCATAATCAATCTTTCATTACACGTTTCTCTGTACAATGATTTACATTTACACACGTACCTAAGCCTAACTAACCAAACAACTGTACAATTCTGGTGGTAAGTTGTAAGAGCATTCACAGACAGAAGTTCCATCCTATCTTATTTTACCTTCTCAAAAAGTAACTTTATCAATTATACAATACCATTTTACAATACATTTACGTCCCCCGAACTTTTATTTTTACATACTATATATTAAAATAATATAAATTACAGAATAAAATAATATAAAAAAATCTCTCTCTCTCTTCTCTCTTCATCTCTGTTCTCCGTCTTTGTGTTTTTCTTTCTTTCTCATCCACCCACCACCAACCCAAATCCAAAACAACCACCCAACAATACACGCCGGACCCACGAATCACGAAAGAAAATTTTTGCAACCATCGCAATAAAATCTCATCAATAAAACCTAAACAAAAAACTAGCAATAATATCTCAGCAATAAACTCCAAAAAAAAAAAAAAAAAACCAGTAACCATAAAAATTCAAAGATAAAAAAACCCAGCCACCACAAATTTAGCCACCCATGGCCTTTGACAGCCTGGACTTTGAGCCTGTGCATCTTAGCCATCTCAAGCAACTCAGCATACCCACCCCAATTGTATGATCCAGCCACCATTGATCATCGACCCCTACATTGCCACCATTGAGACCATGGGTTTGAAGAAAATGGGTTCTATGTTAGTGGTGGCCACCATTACCCATCCTCGGAACCCAACGCCAACCATGGCTCTACCACGGCTCACAACCTCCACGCCGACCATGGCTTATGACGGCTCATGACCCCCATGCCTCCACCACAGAAGTTGATCGAGCCTCCAACGCCGTTGCCTCCATGCTGATCTGAGAGAAAGGAAGGCAGAGTCTTCAGGTTTGAAGAAGAGAGAGCAGGAAGGAGAGAGAGCTGAAAAAAAAGAAAGAGAAAAAAGGAAGAGAGAGAAAGATCATGAAATAATGAGGGAAGATAGAGAAGAACTAAACATTAAATAAACAATTTTTTTTATACCATTGTGCTACAGTGTCGTCCTACCTTTGGGACGGTACTGTAGCACTATGTCAAAATTTTTTGCATTTTTACAAGTTTCCATGTTCGACTGTTGAGCACTTTGGGCCTCACATGCTAAAATTTTATTACATTTGCCATATCCATGCCTAGCTGCAGATGCTCTAAGCATTTTCATCAAAGATGGGATATATGCTAAAAGCTACTTTTAGCAACAAAACCACTAAAACAGTCCCTACATCTAAGATTGTCAAAATCGGGATCCTACGTACGATCGTGGGAGGGAGGTGAGATAGTGGATCGTGGATCGGATCGTAAATCGTAAGATTCTACATTATTTGAGAAAAAAAAATACACATTGGTATGTTAAATAATCACATAAATTATACATTTATTAATATAATTACCATACATTACTATATTTATTTGTAAGCATCATTTAAAAATGCCAAAAATCTCAAAACGTGATGCTTTATTGGAATTTTTTTATTTGGGTCCAACTGACACTCTCTACATTTGAGTGGAAAAACTTGGTCTATTAGGATTTTATTTTTCATTTAGATCCAACTGAGCTTTCTGTCAAGTTAAAGAAGATTACAAGAAACAAAGGTCGTTTGGGATCGTTAGAATTGTACGATCCTATCGATCCTGAACGATTGCAAGGATCCTTAAAAGATTTGGATCTTTTTGGGCAGGTGGGATCGTAAAATTGTAGGATCGTAGGATTTAAATTGGGATTTTGACAACCATGTCTACATCAATGGTGCCAAATTTTAAATTTTTTAGCACCTTACCACAGTAGGATGTTATTACTAACATCCTACTGTAGCAAGTTGCTACTCATTTTTTATTCCCCTTCTCTCTCCCCCTTCAGATCTCACTCCCTGTTCTCTCTCAAAAAGAATAAAAAAACGATAAATAAATAATATTTTAATAAAGTGGTAAAAAAAAAAAATAGAAATTTTGATGTTAAGTGTATTGTAAAGTGAGGTGTTAAATGTTATAAAGTTGGTTTTTTATTTGCAAAATACTAAAATTTTAAAACTCTTGATGAGAATGCTTATATATAACAAATAACAAAGGTATAACTTACTTTAATTAATTTAAACTACCATAACTGAAACCACTATAAGTATTGACGTGAACTACTTAATTTGTCACTTAGCCCTTTGTTATTAATAATGTTTAGGCGCACAACGAGATGATAATAACTTAACAACAAAGAGTCTTGTAATTCAATTACTATTTTTTAGGTTTTTTAGTAGATACTTTTAAAATACAGATCCTCCTTTCCCTAGCTCCCTCCCCCTATGCCCGAATTATCCAAAAAATATATATAAATATATATGAGATGGGTTCAAATTACACCTGGTGTAACTCTATAGAAGTTACACATTTTTTACACCATAGATTTTTAAGAGATCTAACGGTTTAAAAAACGCCATTAAATATTAATTCCTTACAAACTCATTTACCTAATTAATAGCATTTTTTCTCACTCCTTATTTATTACTTTCCATATATTTTTTAAAATTTTTTAATGGTTGAGATACTATTGTTTTCCACCTCATTAAATGTCATTCTGCCATTTTTTGAAGCCATTAAGGTCACCCCGCCATAGCCAATACCTCCAATTTTTTCTCACTCCTTATATATATTAATGACTATATAGCTCAGTCAATTCCTTCTTCTTCTTCTTCTTCTTCAAAAAAAAAAAAAAAAAAAAAGCTCAGTCAATTCCTTAGTTGGTGAGGAATAACTCATAGCCTGGGATTGTACTGGATATCATTTGTGCTACGTCTCATCTACTCTCAACAATTAATATTGTCTATAACTCACATAACGTAGCATGTTGCATAATGCTAGACTGCTAGTTGGTTGGTCTCGAGAAAAAGACAGTTGCTAATTACTACGAATAAATAAGTTTTAGATTTGATGCCCTACAACCAACAAAATTAGAAGTTGGTGTAGTGTCACTTCAATTATACAAAGACTGCTTAAACTGAGGTTACCAAGATAATATGCCTACAAGAGCATTAGCATTTGGGGTGTAAAGGCAAATGGCTATTTAGCCGCACATCAAATTGAGTTTTACCCGGATGTGTATTGATAAAAGATTTTAGCAATTGTGAACAATAAATTTGTATGGGTCATGCTAACAAGTGCCCTTAGGACTAGGGATGACAATTTTGCCCCGTCCCGCTTTGACCCGCCCTGCCCCGCCCCACCCCGCCCCGTGCGGGTTTTCCCCACCCCGCAAAGGTGGTGGGGCGGGGATGGGGCAATATTTTGTTCTCGCATTCCAAGGCGGGGCGGGGATGGGTTTAGTATTTTTATCCCCGCACCGCACTAATAAGGACTATAATTGTAAATTTAGTAAACCCTAAATCACTAATATTTAAAGTGAATCACAAGAGTACAAGACATGAGATAAAATATTTTTTATTTTAAAACCCAAATACTATTGCCACCCTCTGACCCATCCCTTTGCTCTATAGTCTATACGTGTTTTTCAAGTTTCAAGCCAAACTCTACTCCAAGTCCAAGACATTGCTTTTTAGGTTCATCTCATTCACTATTTTCTTTTTGTTTTAGTGTTTCTTAAATCAGTTTTTTTTTTCAATTTAAATTTTGGTTCTTTTTTTTTTTATATCTAAAATTGGTATTTTTGTTTATAGCTATTGAAGTTTGAAGAAACACAGTTGGAAGGAAAAAAGGCTAGTCACGTAGTGCTTCCAGTAGGTAGTAGGTTTGTTTCTTATCATATTAGTAAGCTATCCTAATCGCTATTATAGTAAGGAAAGAAGTAGGAGCAATCGTAATAGTACTAAATCTATAAAGAAGAAAGTGGTGTCACTACATTGGGAGAAAACGAAACTTATTCTTAAAGAACTAGTCAATTTTTATTTGTTATAAGACAACGTTTATTTTGTTAAAAAACTAATGAATTATCCTTGATGATTTTGTTCATGCGAAGACAATATTTATTTTGTTATAAGAAATTTTGAATTATGTTGTTACGTATTAGACTATTTAAATACTTGGTTTATTTAAATGCTTGGATTTTAAAACATTTTGTTTTGTTGTGATTTATATTATTGTAGCAAAAAATTTATTTATATATATATATATAATTGTATTAGGCGCGGGGCGGGGCGGGTCCTCGCGGGGCCCCAAGGGGCGGGGACGGGGCAAGGTAGTTTGCCCCGCACCCCGGGGCGAGGCGGAGACGGGGAATGGCAACAATCATGCGGGGCGAGGACGAAGATCCCATCCTCCGGCCCCGCCCTGCCCCATTGCCATCCCTACTTAGGACATTGGTTAAGAATCTATTTTAAGAAAGTTTTAACATCACTTTTATGAGAAATGAAAAAAAAACTGTCTAAATATTAATTGCTTTTCTTTTTTTTTTCCTCATAAAAACTTTTTTTAAATAGATTATTAAGCAATGCCTTTAGGGCATTCGTTAGCATTTCCCAATATTTGTAGCAACTACTGTAGTTAGTTTGTATTTATTATTTATTTATTTTTTATTCTCACTTCTCTCTCCTCTCTCCTCCTTGACTCTTTCATTCATTTTTTTATATTATTTTATTGTATATTTTATATCATTTTATTGTGTTATATGTAAAAAAAAAAAAAAAAAAAAAAAAAAAAAAGAGAGATGTTGGTGTATTGTTAAATAAGTAGGTACAATATATAAAATAGTTTTTTGGAGTATAAAATAGGTATTTTTTTAAAAAACTCAAATGTGAATGCTTTATAAAATAAGAAGTTTTGACATTTAGTTGAGACTTCACGATCACACCACTTACAAATATAAATGAAAGAATAAGATAAAAAATGATGACTGTAAGGGTGGTATTTGAATTCAAAGCCCAAAAATGAAAAGGATTAAGCATTAAGGCTCAAAGAGCCTAAAACAATGAATTTGTAGAGAGTGAGTTAGAAACTGAATTCTAATGAGTTGGACAACAATTATAGTAGGTTCAATGGTATAATAAAGTAGGAATAAACAGTTTTATGCAAGGAAAATCATTCTCGGCAAAGTCCGAGGAAAATTGTTCTTATATATTTCTCTTGGACTTAAGCACAATTATCGTTCTTGTATGTACAGTCTTTTCTCTTTTTTAAATTCTCAGATGATTCTCTTGTAATAGGGTTTTTCTTCTTTATATTTCCATTCTGTACTTCATCTCAACCCTTCACGTGTAGATCAAATTGCTAGTTCTGATCCTTGTTTTATCAGCCCCTTTCTGAAGTCTTTGTGGGTAGCTGTAAGGCTGAACGTTATTGTTTAGGTATCATCTCCATATTAATGTGGCCAGAGAGTTAGCTACAGAACATTCAATGCGGTGGTAGCAGTTTTCCCCTAGATATTTCTCAGCTTTCCTTTGTCTTATTCCCTTTTAGTGCTTATCCTTACCAGTATGATCGTCTGGTTTGTTGTTCTTGATGAAAGGTAGGACTTTTGTCCTCTGCTCTGCTTAGCTGAGAAGGTATTTTTTCTTGGACTATAATCCCAACCCCTCATAACCAAATTTCTTCCACGGAATATTAACTTGTATACCCCCATTAGTGTTTACCTGTCCTTAGATATGGCCCACGACCCAATATTTATTTCTGGGCCCTTATCCCTACAATGACAAAAGTTAAAAAAAAAAAAAAAAAATCAATCATAAGGAATCAAAATAAAAATACTCCAAGCATAAAAGAATAAAAAAAATATTAATTAGAAAAAAAAGAAGAAAAAGAAGACAAACGTAAGGTTAATACTTAATAGTAGTATAGTAGTGTTTCACCCTTCCCTTTCCTCGTACAAAAAATTCGAAGTACAATTGCAAAGTCTTTATTTACCGCTGTCACGAGGAAACAATGGGAAGTTTGTCAAACATGGGGGTGATGTTTTGCGACCACGTGCACTGAACATCCAGAAAAACCCAACCCCAAAGTCTCATCATGTTTTAATAATCTTTGACTACCCATTACATGTTTCGCACAAATAAATAAGAAAATCAACAAACATGTTCAATGGTCTGGCCAGAGTCCACTTCAATTCCAGACCCTACCTTTATAGTGAAAATTAGCACCAGCCAAGTCCATGCTATGGAATAATGCCCACATTCTCTGCACGTCACATAACACCAAAACCGTCCGAGTCAACCTACGGGGCACCCGCAATTTAATGTGCAAACCACTACTCTATCTCCCTCTGACTGTCTCTGTGCATCCCAATCCAAATTTTGTCTTCTTCTCTTAGCATTCACATTCAATATTTACAAATTATTCAATTTTATCGTCTTAATTTTTTTTTTATCATTTATACCATACTATTTTGCAATACTCCTAACATCTCAACTTTTATTTTCTTATTCTTCTTATTAAAATAATATTTCTACACAAAAAAATAATATATCCCCCAATCACCATCCTTTACAATACAACACATTATTTATTCTTTCTCTCTCATCCTTTCTGTTCAACAAC
The DNA here is from genome assembly GCA_033629205.1 of Lithocarpus polystachyus. Lineage (NCBI taxonomy): Eukaryota > Viridiplantae > Streptophyta > Magnoliopsida > Fagales > Fagaceae > Lithocarpus > Lithocarpus polystachyus. Next base: position 57,559,358 of record CM066168.1, read on the forward strand.
AACCACAACACCACCCTCTCTGACCATCAACACCACCCTCTTCGACCATCAACACTACCAAAAAAAAAAAAAAAAAACAGCAACCCATGACAACAAACCCAAACCTTGACCCAGACCCACAAAAAACCCAGATCCACGGAAAACCCAAACCCACAACCATGACAGCAAACCCAGACCCATACCAGTAAACCCACCCCTTCACCACCCATGGCAACCCCCCACCTCCACAGCTCCACCATCATCAATCACCACACCACCACCAAACCAACCAATCCGAATCCAAACCAACCCAGTCATGACCCACTCGATTTCCACTGCTTGATCGAAACCCATGAACCACGCTGATCTCCACTGTCGATCAAAACCCACAACCACGTTGAACCCAAACCCACAACTGCACAGATCCATGTCGCCACAGTCAATCAGAGAGAGAAAACAAGCCACGTCGCTGCCTTCAGCCAGGCCGATCTGCAAGTGGCTCCACCATGGTATGGTGGCTATAGGTTTTGGATCTGAAGAGAGAAGGAAAAGTGCAGGGAAATAACGCGAGAGAGAGAGAGAGAGAGAGAGAGAGAGAGAGAGAGAGAGAGAGAATTAAATATTATTATTTAAGTTTAGAATTGTGCTACAGTGCAATTCTAAAGGTAGAATTGTACTGTAGCACAATTGCAAAATTTTTTTGCAATACTTGGTTTTTACAAGTTCGGATGTGGGGGAGATTTTGGGCTTGAATGCTAAATGTACTCTACATATGGCATATGACATGCTGGGTGTGAATGATCTCAGCGACCCATTCTGCTTTCTAGATATGCCATATTGCTTTAGGTTTTTTTTTTCAACCAAAAACATTGCACGATAATTTATAAGACTATATATATATAATTTAAATAAGTTGTAGGACTAAAAGAGCAGTTAAATGATCTTTTTAACTTTCATATATAGTAGGTTAAAGGAAGTTTTTAGCAAAACGTTTTGTTTATTACACAAACTATTTTTTATATATCTCAAAAAGCAATTAATACCTCGATGTAAAATTATTTTTTTCAACTTGAAAATTGTGACTTTAAGTCAATGATAAGTTATTTTTTCGACGATGTGTAATAATATTTGTATATACTAAATGTTTTGTTTATTACGCAGACTATTTTATATATAACCTAAAAAGCAATTAAAAGTTAAAAACCATGACATAAAATTTCTGTTTCCAATTTGAAAACTGTGACTTATGTCACCGATTCAGTTATCTTTTGGACTGTGTAATACTATTTGTATATATAAAAAGGGTATTATCCAAATATAGATTAACACAAAAAGAAGAAAACAACTTATGTGGAATGAATACGTGTCTAGTGTATTGATGCAGCGGACACAATTTTAACCCAAAAACAAAAACTTGCCATTGCCGTGTCCACAATCCCGACACCCTCGTGGCAACACGTGACTATGAATATGTGAAACATATGCGATGAGCTCGGGGTAATTTAGGTAATTCGACATCACAAAAGTGAGACTGAAAGTGCGCTAGTAAAGACTGAGATTGTTCGTCTTCACTTATGAAAAAAAAAAAAGCAACAATTGGCTGCCACATCAGACAAACTGTCTTTCTCTGCTCGACAGGTGTCGTTTAGAACAGGCTGGAAAACCTGTGTCTCAGTGCTCCATAATGTAGAGGAAGACAGGATTCCCGGTTACCTTTTAAGATTTTGGACTGGTTATAGCCGGTGACATTTTAACTAAAACGGAACCCGAAATCAACGGCTGCGTTTGTTCGAGGCCGACCTCACTAGAAAGACTAGAAAGTAGAAACTACTCACTTCTCAGCTGAGAAACAAACATTAATAAATAAATATTTAAACAACAGAAGTACCCTGTGGTGTGGTGTGGTGTGGTGTGGTGTCTCTCAGTGTCGTTCCACTTCTCACTCTCTCTCTCTCTCTCTCTCTCTCTCTGGCTCTCAGCTTTGGCTTTCTTTAAGGTACGCTTTATTCTTCCATGTCTCAGTTTCACTGTAAGCGAAGCATGATATTAGTACTTGTTGTTCATTTACTACTAGGCCTATTGAAGTTATTTCCTATTCTGCTTTCATGCTCATAAGAAATAAAATACTGTGGTCGGCATTTTTTCAAGACTTCACTGATAAACTATGGTTAATTCTGCGACTTCATAAATTTTTTTTTTTTTTTTTTTTATAGAGAAAAAAAGTTTAGTGCTTAACAAATCTGAAATTTAAGGCTTTTTGACTTACGTTTGGAGCTGTTCTTATGTGTTTTAATGGTTTTTATAGGATTGAAGGAGCTCTTTTATTCTTTTATTTTTGGTCAAAGCAAGAAAAGTCATTGGGGGAAAAGAAACTTGGGTTGCTTGTGAAAATTTAATCGGGGTTGAGGTTTGAATTTGGGTTGTTAGGCGGAGTACTATTGAGCTTTGATTGAGCTCTTGCAAATGGATTCACGTTTTAGTGGATTTTCGGGTTCCGCTAATGGAGTCCAATTTGGCAATCCATCCTTTTCACTTCTTTCGAATGAAAACCTTGTTGCCAGGCCCAGATTCGATAATGCCCTTTTAGATCACAATGTTAGGGGATTTCATTTCCTTGAATCCGATCAGACTCCGAGTCATATAGCCCCGAGCTCGAGTGTGAACGAAAGGGAAGATTCCCCTGAGGATTGTGACTTTTCCGATGCAGTTTTGAACTACATAAATCAAATTCTTATGGAAGAAGATATGGAGGACAAGACTTGCATGCTTCAAGAGTCTTTGGAACTTCAAGCTGCTGAGAAATCCTTCTATGAGGTTCTTGGGAAGAAGTACCCCCCATCTCCAGAACATAGATTGACGTATATTAATCAAAATGATGGTAGCTCAAATGATCATCACCAAGTATATTACACTAATTATTATCCCAGCAGTAGCTTTTTTGGTGATAATAGCTTAATTCAAAGTCAAGGAGAAGAGTATATTATTTCCCAATTACAAAGTCATCCGCTTTATAGAATTCCTCAGTCATCTTATAGCTCTTCAAATAGTGTGATCAGTAGTAGTGTGGATGGCTTGGTAGATTCTCCTAGTAGTACGCTTCAGGTGCCTGATTCAAACTTCGAGAGCCAATCTGCTTGGCAGTTCAGGAAGGGGGTTGAGGAGGCTAACAAGTTTCTTCCCAGTGGAAGTCAATTGTATGTTAATTTGGAGGCAAATGGGTTGACATATATGGAGCCCAAGGCCGGGATTGGCAACTTGGAGGTCAAGGTGGAGGGAAAGGATGAGGGGGAGTACTCACCTTCTGGGTCAAGGGGAAAGAAGAATCCTTACAGGGCGGATGGAGATATAGAAGTTGAGAGGAGTAGTAAGCTAGCGGCTGTCTTTACTGAATCTATTCTGCGGTCTGATTTGTTTGATATAATTTTGCTTCATAGTGCAGGGGCTGGTCGGGAGGCCTTGAATGCTAGGCGTGAGGCCTTGGCAGCTAGACGTGAGGCCTTGCAGAATGTGAAGAGCAAAACGGCGCCGCTGAATGGAAAATTAAAGGGAACTAATAGTGGAAGGGGACGTGTGAAGAAACAAAGTGGCAAGGAAGTGGTGGATTTGAGGACCCTACTAATTAATTGTGCCCAAGCTGTTGCTGCTGACGATCAGAGGAGTGCAAGTGAATTGTTAAAGCAGATCAGGCAGCATGCTTCTCCCTTTGGGGATGGAAATCAGAGATTGGCTCATTATTTTGCTGATGGCCTGGAGGCACGCATGGCTGGTACTGGCAGCCAGATATATAGAGGCCTAGCTAGTAAAAAATTATCTGCTGCCGACACCTTGAAAGCTCACCATCTACTCCTTGCTGCATCTTCAATTGAGAAGATGTCTATTTTTACCTCAAACAGGACGATAATGAGTGGGGCAGCAAAGGCAACCAGGGTACATGTCATAGATTTTGGTATCCTTTATGGTTTCCAATGGCCCACCCTTATTCAGCGGCTCTCGTGGAGAGATGGTGGGCCACCAAAGCTTCGGATTACTGGAATAGATTTTCCCCAACCTGGCTTTCGGCCAGCCGAGCGAGTTGAGGAAACAGGACGTCGCTTAGCAAATTATGCTGAGAGTTTCAAGGTGCCCTTCGAGTACAATGCCATAGCAAAGAAATGGGAAACCATCCAACTTGAAGAACTTAAAATTGACAGGGATGAGTTCCTTGTTGTTAACTGTTTGTATCGAGCTAAGAACTTGCCTGATGAATCCGTTGCAGTTGACAGTTCAAGAAATATCTTTCTCAATTTGATTAGGAAGATCAACCCAGATATTTTCATCCATGGGGTTGTAAATGGCGCCTTCAATGCTCCTTTCTTTGTTACCCGGTTCAGAGAAGCATTGTTTCACTATTCTGCACTTTTTGATATGCTTGAAACTATTGTTCCTCGTGAGGATCGGGAGAGGACGCTACTTGAGAAAGAGGTGTTTGGCAGGCAGGCTTTGAATGTTATAGCATGTGAAGGTTGGGAGAGAGTGGAGAGGCCAGAGACATACAAGCAATGGCAAGTCAGAAACTTAAGAGCTGGGTTTGCTCAGTTACCTTTGAACCGTGAGATTTTGGAGAGGGCAATTGATAAGGTGAGGACAAGCTATCACAAGGATTTTGTAATTCATGAAGATGGCCGGTGGATGGTGCAAGGATGGAAGGGCCGAATTATCTATGCTCTTTCATGTTGGAAACCTGCTTAGGGAACTTCAAAGGGATCCTTATTTACTTGGGGTCTACCTCTCGTCTCCATGGCATTTGATAATGATGAATGAGGACCAAAGGTAATGCTATTACATTTTCTTTTTTGTTTTATCAACCTCTCTTTTGCAGTTTCTCTCATCTGTGGTTAATCTGCTTATCTTGTAACTTGTTTAATTGGTAACCTTGCAGTTAAATGTGGTCATACTGAGAGGAGGACATTGATAAAGCAGGGATATACGATTCAATAGTAGAAGACTCGCAGATTTAAATTATGAGACTCTCTCACCAGAAATGTTGTATTATAACTACTCATTTTCAGTCTGGCTGAGTGTTTGTAACATGCACATATAGTCAAATTGATATAGAATGTAAAGCAGGAAATATGTGCTACAGAAACTTTTAAATGGAATAATAGCTTCTTTTCGCAATGTTAGGAGCCTTTGGTTTGCTGCTGCTGTTAGGAACTCTCTCTTTCCCTCTTTCATGAGCAACTTTGTTAGCTGTTTGATGAATTTGAGACTAACTATAGCAATAGGTCCTTTCGTCTTTGAGCACAGAATGTAATGGACAGTAGACTTTTCCTTTTCTCCATGCTCAACACTGCCTCATGCTTTGAGGCATTGCAATGTTACCATGTTTCTCTGTACAACTAATATACACTAGCCTCTTCACATGCATTTTTTGTGCCTACTTACGGTTTTGATAAAATAAAATAGATTAAATTTAAGAACAAGCTAAGGATGAAACTTGTATAGAACTTAAAAGAAAGAGAAAAATGACTGATACGTGGAATTCAAATTCAAATTCAAATTCAAATTAATTTTGTTTTTACTATTTTAGTTGTCTTATTCTTATATACTCATTTACTTATACTTTTTAACAGTTTATTGGATATTTTGGATAGTTTCAAAAAGTGGACACAAATAATTTAAATTAATTAAAATGTGCATTGAGCAACACTTGGTAGATGCAATGCAAAGTGGAAATTTCAAGAACTATTTTCCAGAGCTTTCTTAAAAATTCTTCTAATGTGCAAATTTGATAGATGCAAATGGAATTTATGAGTAGTGCGCAACTTGAGCTATCTATTCACATCTTTATTATATTTAATACGTATTGTCCAATTGCTGTTTGCCGCAAATTGCAGTCTATGTCAACTTCTCCACCAACAACGTTGGGACCCCATTTTATTTTTATCTTCTCATCACACAAATTCACGTCGGCGGGACCAAAGTTACGCACTTTTGTTTTTATATATAATATGTTAATGCGGTTACACTTTTTGTTTCTTCTTTGGAATCCAATATAAGAGCATTCACAACAATGGAGCTAAAAATTTAACTTTTTAACTTAACTAAAAGTTACTTTATCTATTTTATCTACACACATGCTGCAGCAGTGAATCTATTTTAGCTTTTAACACAATAAAATAATATAAACATCACAATAAAATAATATATCTCTTACAATAAAATAATATATCCTACCACCAAAAAAAAAAACATTTACAGCACCAACCACAACCATCTCTACCATCAGCCACAGCCGCCACCACCACCACCACCACCACCAGTCCATAGTAGGGGAAAAAAAAAAAAAAAACACCAACCAAAGATTCCCAATCTTTTCCCTTAACCTAGACCAAACAAAATCACCAATTACAAACAAAATAAAAAATCACCAATCACAGAGAAGTGGGTCTGATCGGTGAAAGAGAAATGGGTTTGAGGCGATCGGCGTCGTGGGTCTGAGGCTGATCGGCAGTGTGGGTCTAGGTCCAAGGCTGACGATGAGTCGGAGTGATGAGATGAGAGTGAATGGTGGGTTTGAGGCTGACGATAAGTCGGGCCGATGAGATGAGAGTGAATCGTGGGTCGGTGGCGGTGTTTCGTTGACGATGCAGCGATAAACAGTAAGCTTGAGAGACCGGAGTTGAAAGAGTGAGCTCGAGAGAGATGAGCTTTAGAGATGATGAGATGAGAGTGTATGAGAGAGAGAGGCACGGTGCGAAAAGAATGAAAAAACAAAGGAGCTGGTATTATTTTAATCACCAGTTGAATAAAATAGTGTTTTTTTATAGCTTTCATGAACAGTGCACATCTATTTATAGATGTGTACTGTAGCAATGGAGCTAAAAAAGATAGATTTAGCTCCACTGCTGCAGCACAATTTTAATGTCTGAGGAGCTAAAATATAGCAATATAACACCACTGCTATGAGTGCTCTTAAGTTGTTTTCACTATGTCTGTGTTAGTGTCATTAAGCTGACGATAGGAATTCCTACATTTTATTTACATTTTTGGACCCCCTACTATTTTATGATCCACAAGTACCAAGTCTACAAGCTCATGCTCTTGATTTACGTTATTTTCAATAATTTTTTTCCTCATAGTATTGGGTATCAGTTCTACAATCAATATATATATATATATATATATATCTATATTTATATATTACTAAAAACTTAAACGTAACGTTTAATGTTGTTGCTCTTACGTTGCGCTACATCAGTTGTCACGTCATTTAAAAAATATATATATAATTTGTCCTACAATTTTAAAATGATTTTTACAATTTTCAGCCCTATAAATGTAGCTCATTACTTATTTATTTATTTCCACTATCACCCTATAATAAATTTAACCCATTACTTATTTATTTACTTCCACTATCACTCTATAATAAATCTGTATAATTAATCCAGCCCACTTCTTATTTATTTAGTTCTACTATCAAGCCCAACCCAAAACCTTTTCAATTCAGTTTTAGGGTTTTGTGTGAGCCATTTCAGCTTAAAGGGAAAAAAAAAAAATGTTGAAGCCTTTTAAGTTTTAGAGTTTTTTTTTTTTTTTTTTCAATTTTCCTATCATTATTTTTAACATTTATTTTTTTAATATTTACATTTCTCCAACTTTTCTCTCTCCCTTACCATTTCATCTTCCCACTATTTCTTCAATCTTTCTCTCTCCCTCCCTTACCTTTTCATCTCCCCATTACCCTCTATATTAATATCATTCTTCCTCTTTTCCTTCATCTTTCTTTATTTTTGTCCTTCTTATTCACACCCCCTTACTATAAATTTGTCACTATTTCTTCTATTCTATGCATAGTTTTCCCTCATAAAAAAAAAATGGTTCTCTCTCTCTCTCTCTCTCTCTAAATTTTTTGGTGAATTTTTTTATTTTTCTTGCATCTCTACTTTAGGTTGATAATTTTTTATATTCTTTAAAACTCTATTTTGGGTTAATACGATTTAGTTTTGTTTTTTAAATTGTTGTTGTTGTTTTTTTATTTTTTATTTTTTATTCTCTTTGATTATTAAATGTTATCCTATTTCTTCTATTCTATGCATAGTTTTCCCTCATAAAAAAAAAAATGGTTTTCTCTCTCTATCTCTCTAAATTTTTTGGTGAATTTTTTTATTTCTCTTGCATCTCTACTTTAGGTTGATAATTTTTTATATTCTTTAAAACTCTATTTTGGGTTAATACGATTTAGTTTTGTTTTTTAAATTGTTGTTGTTGTTTTTTTATTTTTTATTTTTTATTCTCTTTGATTGTTAAATGTTATCCTATTGCGTTTTAAAGAATTAAATATAGCATATAAAAATATAATATTATTCTATTACATAGCATGTTTTGGATAATTTGGTATTTATTCAGTTACGTATCATGATTTTTTATAGTGCTCAATTTAGATGTAAATTATGAGACTTTATTAATTTTTGTTTATTTTCTAATCCTTTGTGGTGGACAAAGTACTTTTAATAGTTGTATTAGAAGTACTCTATAATGTCATTCATTTAAAGAAAAGCAAAGGTTAGCCAAACAAAAATAATCGAATAGGTGACAAATTTTAACTTTTGCAATTTTATTTTAATTATTATTATTTTATAACAATGCATATATAGAAATTTAATTCTTAGATTTTGCTAATAATTGTTTATTTGATAATATGTTTTGGGTGGCCGAAATTATAATTTCTACAAAGAAAATAACCTTAATAGATTATTAAAAACAAAATTTTATTCTAATATTGGTTCAATTAATCATTGTTAAGTTTTATGGTGTTTTTTAGTTTACATTTTTTTGGTGTTTTAGATTGTTCCTATATTACATTTATAATTGTTCCTATAATAAATAAAAATATAATTACGAAATACATTACTTATTATTAGATTAGTTTAAATTGTAAAAAAAAATTTAATAAAATTATAAACTACCATAAAAATAATTATCACGCGCAACGCATGGGTTTGCGGCTAGTATATATAAAAGCAGAGACCTCATGCAGGAGAGTATGAGGTTCTCCAAGTGATGCTCTAATTTTGCATTTAGCATTTTTTTACTTCTTTCATTAAGTTTTTTTATTACTACCCAAAAGTTCACATTTAGTAACTTATTTTACTATTATCTAATTAATTACCTAAGCTTACACCACACCTTTCTTTATTCTTCAAGTCTTTTAGCATACCCACTATTTTAGTGTTTTGAAAAAAGCAAAAAAATAATAATAAGTAAGGACTAATAGTAATAACTAACCAAATAAGGCTTTGGAAAGAGATAGAGAGACATAAAAATGTTGTGGATTGTTAAATAAAATGCACTATTTCACTATATATTACCAAAATAAAAGACTTGAAACTGACAAAACATTTGAAAGTGAGAAAAAGAGGAATCTGAGGAGTCACCACCTCTGTTATACTGGCCTCCCATCACCATCAAGATGCCGAAACCCCTACGGGTAATTTTTTTTCCTTTTTATCTTTTTAAATTAGGGGCTTAAATATGATTTAGGTTTGGATAGTTTGGTTGGATAGTTTTTGTTTTGGGTATATAAGTAGAGAGTGTGGGGAGTGGAAGAGTCCCCATCTAGGCCTTAAGCCCAAGAAGTAACTGGGCTGCGGGGAACGAACTAGGCCTACCCTGTTTACTAAAGGAAGGCCCAGGGGACAATGGGTTGTGGAAGAAAGGAAGCTGGACCATCCTAAGTACTACGAAAGAAGAGAGCAACGCGGGAAAGTAGTTCCCGTGGAGAAGGTAAGGAACTAGCCTTACCCAAGGCATGGTGCACGGATGATCCGCGTATGGTTTTCGGGAGATGCCTAGAACCATGAGAAACTTCCAGAACACACAAGAAGGTTGAAGATTTTTACCTTCGCATTAATGATGAGGTTCTTACCTAACCTCTGCTGCATTGTATGCATATGAGACAGCTTGAACAGTACAAACACCCCCTAAAAGTCATAGTTCCAAGAAAAGAGAGGGGAGAAAACAAATAAAGTAAAGAAAAATATCCCTGAGAATCTTGTTGGCAACAAGATAGTTGTAGAGATAAAAACAAGGAATGTAGCTATAAATGGGGGGAGACAAGCAAATGGGAAAGGGGCTTCTTTTCAAGGAGAGACATAAAAAGTGGAGTAGTCAAAAAAGAAAAGAGGGAGAAAGAGTGTGTAACTCTACGTAAACAAGAGTATTAATTTCCTGTTGTAACACTTGAGAAATACTTGAAATATATGTGTTCAAAGAAATCAAATGTTTGAGTTTCTCATTGTGGAGTGTTTATTCCTTATTGTTTACTCATAAGTAGGTTGTATGAGACATTATAGTGGTAATCCGTGGAGAATTTCACGAGGACTAGTTTTTATCCGCTACAGAGAGAATATTTGGTGCGTAATATAAAACCATATTTTACCATGATTTAATTTTAAATCATCTATAAGACATATGCATACACACTTGCTCACACTATGTTTATGTGAACACAACACCAATAAGTTGATTTTCATGGTCCTATTACTCTTTTGCATTAATTTTGGTTTCATGATTTAAAAAAAAATTAATCTTATCTTGAAAATGCTACAAATATGCATTGAAGCTATTAAACTAATTTTAATATCCCAAAATGTATATGTTTATTTACTATAATTTAGTTTATTTTTTCTTTATAATATAAGTACAACATTATTCAAACTATCTTACATAAAATATCACAAAATTATCTGTACATTTCATGGATAGCTTCTTAGTTAACTATAATTGCACGACTCGGGTCAGGCTTATTCAAGTTGACTTGTTTGCATAACATTTTAAATGACTCGAGTCACAAGTCACAACCACGCATTTCTGTACCTATGGTGGGGGAAATCGAATCAATAATATTGGAGCAGGAAAACTGGGTTGGATTGGAATGCCAATTTGACTCATTATTAAATGCACAAAGATTTCCATGATGAAACTCAGCAAAGTTTGGTCAATCTGCGTTTCTTTTCACAACAAAAAAGAATCAAAGAAACTAACGGACCTTAGCTGCCAACAGGGTTTCTTGGGTTTATACCGTTGCTGATTTGCTTCTACAAAGAGGTTTTTTGTTTGTTGTAATAAGTTTTTTCTCCCTCCGTTTGTTTTGTATGAATTGAGGAGGGATGTGTGTGGTTTTTTTGTTTAATAAATATCGGGGATTATAAAAATGAAAGAATTTTATTTTGTTTTATAATTGTACTTTTACTCTTTCATGTAGCTGGAAACTTGGAATTAATTAGAGTAATAATATTTATTATATCATTTTATTATTTAGAGTTTAGTTAACAGGTATCTTTAGAGCATTTGCAAAGCTGACTTTCAGTATATAAATGATTAAGGGTGAGTTTGTTTAAACTTTTTGAAAAAGGGCTTTATGAAAAAGTGGCTTTTTTAAAAAGTGCAGAATGAGAAAGTGCTTTTTAAAAAAGCTGAGTGTTTGGTAAAAACTGTTAAAAAGTGCTTTTTGAAAAAGCTGAGTGTTTGGCTAGCACTTATAAAAGTGGCAGTTTGAGAGGTAAATTACCAAAAAGGACAATGTATATATAAGGGAGTTTATTTCATACTTAAATCAATATTGTGAAATTATTTTTTTCTCACCAATATTAGCTAATAATAACCTACCACTTAAGATTTATTGTGAAAATATTGTGATAATTAATACTGATTTTAATTTGAATGTACTATTACAATTATTTTTTTCTCTTTCTAAAAAAATTATTTTTTTCTAATCAATATTAGCTAATAATAACTTACCACTTAAGATTTATTGTGAAAGTATTGTAAAAATATTGTGATAAAAATTGATACTGATTTTAATTTGAATGTACTATTACAATTATTTTTTTCTCTTTCTAAAAAAATTATTTTTTTCTAATCAATATTAGCTAATAATAACTTACCACTTAAGATTTATTGTGAAAGTATTGTAAAAATATTGTGATAAAAATTGATACCGATTTTAATTTGAACATACTATTACAATTATTTTTTTCTCTTTCTAAAAAAATTATTTTTTTCTCACTAATATTAGCTAATAATAACGTACTACTTAAAATTTATTGTGAAAAAATTGTGATAACATTTCCTTCTTCTTTTTTCTTTTTCTTTTTTTCCCTCTTTTTTTATCCTCCACACACGTACCCCGTTTCTTTCCTTTTTTTTTTTCTTTTTTTCCCCCTCTTTTTTTTCTCCACCACACACGTACCTTTACTCTTTTCTTTTTTTTCCTTGTTTCCTCTTTTTTGGCCTACCACTTCCTCTAACATCAGAACGTTCCAGAGCTCCTTCTTCCTTCTTCTTTTTTTTTTTTTTCCCTCTGGGCACAACGCTCAGAGCTCTCCTTCTTCCTTCTTTTTTTTTTTTTCTCTTGGCACAACGTTCCAGAGCTCTTCTTCTTCCCTTTTTTTTTTTTTCCCTCTTGGCACTTCGTCTGTAACACCCATGCACTTCTTCACTCTCCTCTTCTTGATTCTTTTCTTTTTCTCTAAATTCAACCACTCACAAGCGGGATGATTCAGATCGGGGAGATTGGGAAGTGCTTGCAAGAACTCATCTGTCCTCTTGACGAATCCTAATTTGCAAAAAGGATTGATTTTTTTTTTTTTTTTCCTTAGCTGATTTGGGAATTTGTTATAGATTTTTTTGTGTTTGGATTTGGAAATTTGTTATTGAGAGGGCAAAGGGCAGAGCAGAGAGATGAGAGGAATCAGGAATGGCGTGAAGCCCAGTTTGAAGGGTAATTTGGTGATTGCTCAGAGTCCAACGGATAGTTCCTCCAACGCGCACTGGCTTTTTCCAAAATGGAGCTCAGGAGCTCCTTTTTCCAAAACGCGTTTTCTTCACAAAATCAAAACGCAACTTTTTGGAAAAAGTTGCGTTTTCTATCTTACCAAACGAACTTTTGTATTTACGTTTTTGAAAACGGGCGTTTTGGGACTGAAAAAGTGGAAACAAACAGGCACTAAGGCAGTGGCTTGAGGCCCCTCAACAAAAGAATCCCCTCTAATATTATATTTTGATTAAAGAATTATTTACCCTTTTAGCTAGATTATAAAAAGGCTCTTTTATTAGCTAATATAATGCATTGTATATTAAAAGACTCCACTTTAATTCAAAACAAATAAACTAGTCTATGGAATCTCACTCTAGACACTGTCACATGGGTTGACGTGATAGATATCACATCACCATTTGTAACTTTATTTAATTTTTTTTATATATTTTAGTTAGTTGATTTTTCCCATTTCCATTGGTACTGTTTTTTATTCATTTATTTATTAATATTTCAAGTAATTTATTTAACTTGTATTGTTTGAGTATATTTCCATCAGTTATCCTCTAAGAATAGTATATGCTTTGTATTAGTACTAGTTTATTCAGTAATATGTGCAAGTTTAGAGTATAAAGTGACCACATCATTAATAAAGTTGCAATTGTACTTTTGATAAATTAGGTCTAGTATTCTATACTTTGAATTTTATTTTAGTTAAATTATAATTTTATATTATAAATCGTGTTTCATTTATTTGTAAATAAATTTTAAAATTATAAATATCTACTAAAAAAATATCCATCTAGATATGAAAAAGAAGAAAGAGAAAACTAGAATGGCAAATTGAATTTATAGATAAATTTGTTATTAATATCAAACAAGACACAACAAAAAATTTAGTTGAAAAATATCAAATGAATAAGAAATCCATTACAAAGATTTAAAAGATAATAATGAAAATATTCTTAATTAAATAAATATTATTTAATTAATATTTAAATATAAAAAATAAAATAAAAAGGCCCATAAAGTTTTTACCTTAGTTCCAAAATTGGTTGAGGCATTTGTTAATGGATTATTTTAAGAAAATTTTAATATCACTTTTATTAGTTGATGAGAATTATAAAAAACTGATAAAAAAATTAAAAAAAATTTCCATAAAAAGCTTCTAAAAATACCACCTAAATCAAATTATAAAAAACTTTTTTTTCCATAAAAAGTTTCTAAAAATATTATTTAAATCAACGTTTTTTGGTAGAGGCGGCGCCACCTTATGGCCAGGGTAGTCCCAGGACCACCCTAACCTAAATATTTTTTTTAATACATAATAATTTAAAATTTTATATTTATCTTACCTTTAAAAAAAATTTTGGGAACACCTTGAATTTTTTTTTATGCCAATAAAATTAAATTTTGGTCCATAATTTGAGCAACTTAACAATATATTAAAGTCTGTTCATTAATGAAATTATTGTTCATAAGCCTGTTTGCACTATTCATGTTCTATGAACAGTGTAAGAGGCGCTGAGCTGAAAAAAAAAAAAAGCAAAAACACAAACGTACTTGACACAAACGTAAACCAAACGCACCTTAAGACTATATATCACTAATCCAATACCAACATGATTACTTTTTAATTCAACAAATATTAAAAAGAAAATCCTCACTGCCTTAATGCCTTGCGGATTCACAAGTTATTAAATAATTTAAACTAAAACTAAATCAAAACAAAATGCTAAAAGGAAATAAGAAACTCTCTAACTCTCTCCAGCCATTGTCGTTCATCCCTGTTCAGCAACACTAACAACAATCACAACTGAACTCTACAAATTTTATGTTGTAAAACTTTATGTATTCACGTGTTTTTTTATTATTATTGTTGTTGTTATTGTTGTCATCAATATATAAAATTTTCTTTTTATTAGATTGAGTAATTTATGCTTTTTGATGAATACCCTGGAAAAAATTCTTGGAACTGCCACTGCTTTTTGGGCACCCGTTAAATTTTCCTTAGATTAAAAAGATACCCTAAAAGCATTGATTTAGGAGATATTTTAAAAAACTCTTTATGAGGAAAAAAAAAAAAAACTAAAATGGTCTATAAACAAATTATCTAAGGTCACGGGGACCCTATTATCTATTATAAATTTATAATAATATTTTTTTGAGGGAAATCTATTATAATAATTTACTATCTTGATAATTACTATAAAATATTTTGTGAAAATGATTGTAACACTAGAATTTTTTTTTATAATTTTTTTTATCAGAACACTTAGTGAGATTGAAATTAATGGACCAATTAGTAATGGAATTGGGTTAGCGCGTGCACTGGTGGTCGGTGGAAAATAACTTGTAAATAAATAAGATTGGAGGTAGATTGAGATTGCCTCCATCGATTAAATTTATTTATTATTATTATTATTATTATTATTATTATGAGATGTGTTCAAGTTACACCTAGTGTAACTTCACAAGAGTTACACATTTTTTAAACCATAGATTTCCAAAAGATCTAATGGTCAAAAAGAAAACATTATCATTCTTTACATCATTAAATATTTACCTAATTAATAGCATTCTCATTATCTCTCTTCTTATTAAATATTTCTGTCTCCTTTTTTTTTTCTCTCTCTACTTTCTATGCTTTGTCCTTTTTTTTCTCCCCTCAATAAAACCTCTATTACTTTCCTCATCTTTTTTAGGAAGATATACACTAGGGGTACGTTTGGTACACTGAATGAGGATTACAACAGGATTTGTAATCTTTATTACTAGTAATAAAATGTGTTGTAATGTAATTACTAAACCTATTCATTAGTTTGGTTGTGAGTTATAACATTAGAATGAAACTTAACATTTATTTTAGGAAATATCTTACTCATACAATTATACTTCCTTAAAAATTATTATTTTTAAATTTAAGAGAGATATGTGTTATTTTTTATGATTTTTTATTCTTATAATTATTAGATGTATATGGAAAGTATATTTATTTGGAAATATTTTAAGTTTTGAAATTAATGCACTTACTAAGGAATAGCTAATACAACCTTTTAAAAAGGAATAGTTATTACTCATTTTGAAGAATAGTTATTTATAAAGAATGACTATTCCCTGTAATAAAAACATAACCAAACTAAAGAATAACTAAACCATAGGAATAACTATTACATTATAACGCCTATTACAGTCTACCAAACATGCCCTAGGAGTTGCAAATCGTTCATTCTTTACTTTGATTGTATTGCTTTTTTTTTTTTTTTTTTTTTTTTGGGTCCAAACAGAGTGCAGGTTCATTAATTCTTCTATCCATCTAAATTGAATTTTTTTATTATTTAAATTTTTCTATGTGATTATGTCAAGTTCTCAACTTCTACCATTATTTTTTACTTTTATAACCACAAGTAATATAACGTTTTTGGTAATTAAGATTTAAAATTCAATCACCTACTGTAATGCTAAATGATCGAAGAGTGCAATAGTTGAGGAAATTTTTTGGACGAAAGAAGCAGAGATTATTAAACAGATCCCTTTGAGTTGGAGGAAGCCTAGGGATAAGCTTACTGGACAAGAACAAAAGATGGTTGTTATTAAGTACGCACCATTGTTTTTTGTTTTTTTTTTTTTGAGAAGAATATGTTAAGAGCTTAACTTTATAAGATAAATGTTGTCTACATTGCAAATCAATTAGGTAGGCATTAATTAATTGGAAAAAAAAGAGGAGACATAGAAATATTTAATAAGGAGAGAGATAATGAGGATGTTATTAATTAGGTAAGCATTTAATGATGTAAAGAATTATGATGTTTTCTTTTTGACCGTTAGATCTTTTTAAAATTTATGGTTTAAAAAAGGTGTAACTCTTGTAGAGTTACACTAGGTGTAACTTGAACCCATCTCTATTATTATTATTATTATTATTATTATTATTATTATTATTATTATTATTATTATTGTTTTTTTTTTTTGAGAAACAAACACACACAGAAGAGAGGGAAATGGGTACACACAAGAGAGAGGGAAATGAGTTTTTTTTGAGAAACAAACACACACACACACACAAAGGAGAGAGAAATGGGCTCTAACACAAAAGCACACCACAACTCCACTCAAAAGCCATGGTTAATATTATTGTTGTTGTTGTTGTTGTTATTGAAGAGATTATATTTTGTTTTTTGGATGGGAAGAGATAATATGATTTGATTCATGAAGCAAAGAAAACTGGTCATATCATCTATACTATATATAAAAAGATTTCCCTCTTTCGACTGGATTTTTTTGTGGTTCAAAAATACCCTTATTAATAAAGGATAACTTCATTTAGAAATAAGGTAATAAATATCAAATGACAAATTTTATTTTGAATTAAAAAAGAAAACTCTTAAAATTTAGGATTTTTTTCCCTTCATGTTCAAAAAAGAAATTCTAGTTATTGCTTATCTCTAAAGTTTATCCTTTTTATTTTTTTGAAAAATAAAAATATATATTTCTAAATTATAATAGATGCAAATTATTAACTTTTATCTAAATAAATTGAAGAGACACGCGCGTGAGCACGTGCTTAGATACGAGTATGATTTATGATTATCTAAAAATCTAAGCAAAATCATGCTCCCTGTGGGAACCACCATAATTAGTTCAACTAAGAGATGGAAACTTTATTATTTAATATTTTTACTAAATCATAACCAGAAGGCTGAGACAAAGATAGATTTTTTTTATTAGATTAATTAACTGAGCAAATGGTATAAATTATAATGGAAGAAATTCTAGAAGTGAAAAAGACTTGCAGTGTGCCAAATTAGAAAATAGGTTAGAAAGTGTAATTAATGATTTTAATTTACCCCATAAACTATACCCATTTTACATTTATCTTTTCAATAATAAGAGTGTCTACTTATTATCCTAAATTATTACCCGCATAAGTACGTAACACTTGTTCTCCTAAATGACAAGAGTGTACATTTATCCTTTAAACTATTACCGATGTTGCAAGTCATCCCACGGGTAATAATTTAGGGAAGTATGTGTCCATATCATAATTTAGGAGTATAGTTTAAAGTTGTAAAGTATGAATTCTTATAATTTAGGTCAGTAAATGTGAAAGAGAGTATAATTTAGATGGCTAAGTGTGCATTCTCATAGTTTAAGAAATAAGTGTAAAATTGGTTAAAGTGTAATTTTTTTCCATAAAGAATCATGTTCGTGGTTCATCAAGAAAGGTTTTGTCTTAGAGTTGGGACATCTCAACATACTGTTTTTTTTCTTTCTTGGGACAGAGGTGACAGAACCATTTGAATTTTGATTGATTCCTTCCCTGCTTTAATTCAATCTTCAAAGTGCTCTAAAACGTGTAAAAACTACAAAAGTCTATTTCATTCATCATTTCATTTCAGATTTAATTCAAAGATCAAGTAAATAGCATATGGGATGCCTTGAATATGTCAAAAAAATGAGATTCCTGTTGATTATATAACAAATCTTTTTTATAAAAAGATTAGGAATATGTAACAATTTCAATTAGAGAGAAAAACATAAACAAAAACTACTAAGAAAATTAACCTTAACAGTTCAAAAGCACATTTTGACGAAAAACTTACTAAAAGCATTAGCATTTGGGTGTAAAACTCCCAAATGATTATTTTAGAACTCCAAAACACCAAAAATCCTCTACATCCAGGTGTTTATTCCTGAATTTTTTTTTATAACTTTTCTACAATAAATTATTACTTATAAGAGTTTACTGTAGCAAGTTTTAGTTCTTATTTTATTTTATTGGTTTTTATTCTCTCTCACTCTCTCTCATTCATTTGAATCCTCGTCATTTCCCCTTGAAATGGTTAATGGAGAATGTCCATATTATGAATATAATCAATTTGCAACAAATCTAACGTACAAAACATGTTACCTCAATTAATTTCTAAAAACCTAACTCGGCATATTAAACTCTAGTTAAACCCATGGTTAACTAAGCAATTACCCTTTCTCTAATCAACAATAACCAAACCCATCTGAAATATTTCTGTTCTTTTGGGGGAGAATTACGGGTAAAGGAAAAAAGAAGAAGAATTTAACAGTTTTTGTCTAGTAAGCATGCATAGAAGAAGTATGGCTCCCTTATTCTATGAAAAAGGCAATAGAAAGATCAAGAAATTCATCTCTAACTCAGTGAAAATATAAGAGAGTGGTATTCAAGAAAAATTTTAGAGAAAGAGAAATACCAAAGCTTTCAATGATCTCCTTAAAAAAAAAAAAAAAATCATCTTTTAACATGACCCTTTTAAAGTGATAAAAAAAATTTCCTAATATAGTTTATTAACAACTGCTATAAAGGTACTCGTTAATATGACCCTTTTTAATTTAGTTAACCAGAGTTAAAGTCAGGTTCTTGGTTTTTAAATGACATGGCATATTCTACACCCTTGATTTCAATATTTTAAATCACAACCTTTAATGAAATGGAGAGAATCTATATCCCTCTCTATCTTTTTTTTTTTGTTGAGATAAACGATAGATAGATCCGTCTCTATCTTAAAATCATGTGAACGAGTACACTTAGCTTAGGGCAACTATTAATAAATTATTTTAAGAAAATTTTGACATCACTTTCATGAGAAATATAAAAAGCTGTTATAAAAATTAATTACTTTTTTCTTTTCTCATAAAACGTTCTAAAAATATTTTCTAATCTACTACCCTTAAAGCATCTGTTAACTTATTCTTTTTTATTTATCTTTCTTTGTTATTGTAGAAATGCTAAAACTGGTACAAAAATACTTGCAAATTAATATGCAAATGAATGTGATTGATAATAGTTTAACAAGATAAAAATAAGAATTTGAATTATTTATTGGGATTAGTGAAAATTATTTGTAATAACTATATAACAAAACTAACCTCATCACACGTGTATTGCGCATGCGATAAGGCTTTTTTTTTTTTTTTTTTTTGTGTCTATAGTCATAATTTTCATATTTTTTTAAAAAATTTGGATAAGTTTGTTTTGAAAACATAGATTAGTAAGAGAGTGTTCTATTTTGTAGGCATTTTAAGTGGAGTTATAGATATATTTTTATCGAGTTGTCCTCAAATTTTTTTCTATATCGAGTTATAGATATATAGGTTTAAGGGTATTTCTGAATCATATAAAAGTCTAGTCCAAAGAAATAAATATTCTTATAAATAGTATAGATTATAGTATTTTTAGAATCACTAAATTTATTGGACATTCTTAGAAATAGAAAAAACAAAGTTGTACAACTCACATTTTTTTAAAAATATTTTTTAAAAATCACTTGTTACTCATTCACTCAATTTAGAAAGAAAATAAACCATACAAAGTATTTGATGTATGTTTTCTCTCTCTCTATCGTATAGAAGTGGACCACAAGTGTAGGGTCCACTCCATATGAGCCTGGCATGTAGGGGACCTGCATATTTTTAAACAAACACATAAAATATACTGTTTAGATTAGGTGGTGCCACATTCATCTTTACGAATCTGTGAGTGGACTTTTTGGTTTTTTTTTTTTTTTTAGGATACAAATCTGGGACTGTTAGTTAACAAATATGTCTAATTGCCATTTACGATGGCTCTGCAGTCTGCATTAATACCATTTTTTAATGATGCAATTTAGACTTTTTTATAAGATTTTTTTAGCTCAGTCAAAAAATAAGATTTTTTTAGTAATTAAGAAAGAACATTTTTTTTTATAGAGTGCAGCCATAAGAATCACCACACCAACCTAGAAATTTCATGTGACGCTTGAATATTAGCGAAATACAGAAGATGCAAAAGATTTGATGACAGCTAAAACGCAATTCAGAAAGAAGAGTATAACTATAATCCACCTCTTGTCCAATAATTATGAAGAATCTGTCCGACAATGATGTTCACCCAAATTGTTCTGTCCCTTCTATTTATTTTTTGGCATCAAACTCCATGGAGATGAATACCCATGTGCAGCAATAAAATTTCTAAACATGGCAAAACGGGCCGGTCGGATCGGGATCGGGTTCGGGTTTGGGTCGGGTCAATCGGGTTGCAGATCAAACATGTTACAGGTAAAAAAGTGGGTCATCTTAAGTGGGTTAAAAACAGGTTCGGGTCAATCGGGTTTCGGGATGGGTCAGGTTGACCCGTATTTTTCACATGAATTTTTTTTTTTTAAGAAAATATGTATTTGCCATTTAGAAAGTTATGCGACAAATTACTTGATGTAAAATGCATTACTTTGAATTCACCACTTATATCAAGAATGAATTACACTTATTAATACTTATTCAATAATTTTAATATTATACAAATCCTAACATTGCTATCTAAAACAAAATAACACAATGATAAGTAAAACAAATACACAAGTTTTATTTCTACACAATATCAACATCCCAAAATATAAAACAAAATTACAAATGACTTATTGGATAATTCATTTGACAAAGAATAAACAAATATCAGAAATTGATAATCTTGAAATTAATTTTATAATCTATTGTCAATTGTGGTTGGCACTCTTTTTCATTTTGAGACATATATTAAAGTTTGATTGTTTACTTATTTATACATGGTCTTTTTTATGAATATCATATCATTGTTAAGCAATACACACTCTAGGAAATATCATAATATATTTTGAAAAGCCGTTTATTTTGAACATAAATTGTTAAAAAATAGGTCTAAGCATTCATAATTTATGTTAATTTGATACTTTGGCTTCACTATTTTCACACTTGTGAATGTTTCTCACACGTCTATAATTTTAAATCTATATTTTTAACTGTATTGTAACCATATTATCATGGCATTTACTTTGCTATTTGATATCTAAAAATCTTTACTCATTATAGAATGCTCAATAATTCATCTTTCAATTAATTTGCATATAGTTATGTAAATCTCTCAATTGTTTCCTTAAAGCTCATAACAAACAATTAAACCAATATTGTCTTAATTTTTTTTTACCAAAAAAAAAAAGTTTAAAAAAATGGTTTGGGTCGCGGGTCTGGTTGGGTTACGGGTCAACCCGTTTTTGCTTCGGGTAAAAAAAATCGGGTTCAGGTTAGGTATTTTTCGGGTTGGGTCGGGTCAGAAAATTCTAACTCGTTTTGCCATGTCTAAAAATTTCCCCCTAGTGTCGATTGTCTGAGGGTGAGAAGGCTAATTAGTTATTTGTCTAAGAGCATCTGCGTCTTAATACAAGGGCTAAATTTTTCCTGATCCACCCCAAAAAACACCTACATTAGCTTATGCATTAATTATATAAAATACAATTTTGTTATAATACCTGTGCAAAAATACATTATTTTATACTAAAACAGATATGAATTTTTGCATGAGCTAAAGTGAATGCTATCATATATAATAAAAAAATTCTGAGCTGGATGTTATTCCGAAAGGATATCGTTCTGTGTTACAAATGTCTTGCCAAAATAAGAGTAAAGGGTAAATGCACATTTTCCCCTTTAACTATAGTGTAGTTCGTAATGTCCCTTCTAAAATTCAAAATTGAGCAATATTTTCTTAATTGTTGGTAATACGTATTTTCCCCTAATTGTTAGGATTTGCCATTAAATTTAACATAAAATTAAAACTTCTATTAGACATATTTTTAGATTTTTTAAACTTTTCTATTAAATTTAATAGAAATTTAATGATAAAGGGTAAAGTACTTATTACGAATGGTTTAGAGAAAAAAATTTTTTTTTTTTTTAGAAACCAAACCAAAATCTTATTCAAATATCTGCAAAATTGCAGTCTATTAATACAAGAGAATGAACTTGGAGTACCCTCCACCCAAACTTGAGGAGTATCAAACTTCTTAGCTAACTTGGCTAGCTTATCAGCCAAAGCGTTTCCCATCCTATGAACATGGGAGAAAGAAAAGGCCTTGAGTTGTGATGCCAAAGAGATTGAGTCTGCAATAACATTACCAAAGGAAGCCATACAAGGAGTGTCTGCGTTTAGGTATTTATGACAATTGCTGAATCCCCTTCTGATGACGCCAAAATATCGCCAATAAGCTACAAGATTTTCACGTACTCGGAACAACTTACACAACACAAAACAAGAAGACCTCAAGAGAGTATCGGTGTGGTACCGGTCAAAGACCCTCTGAAGGTTAAGTCAGAGAATACTCACAACCCTAAAGTGCTAGAGTTTAGGGAATTATGCGTACCTTGCTATCTGAGAGCCTTTGGGTTTTTATAGAGGCGTAGAACTGACCTTCATTTCTTGTGTAGGAAGTCTTTTCCTTATAGGACTGTTATTGTTGGGCGTATATTACGGAATCGTCCTCATGTTTGGATTCTATTCCAATTGGGACTCCTTAGGGTTACGCGTGAGACACAAGTTGTTTCCATTTAGAATCCTTGGAGAATACTAAAATAGTGGATGGCACGTAGCCTTTAGATCCGTCCACCTTTTGTCCAGGGACCCTTGATCCGTCCACCATCAGTCCATCGGTTTGAATCATCGTCATGTCTACTAAAATGTACCCGTCATATCAAACTGTACCCTCTTCAGTTGCCCCCTTACTCCATGGGACCATGATCCTTGGAGGGAGGGACCCGTGAAGTAACGGTTCAATTTGTCCCCCAAGAGATAGACCTAGCTTGACAGGCTAGCCTAGGGTCATTAATACTGGGTTATTAATATCATGGGACACGTGTCATCTGCTTAGTGGCTGTTTTCTGGGAATGAAGCGTCCCTTTGTCTTCCGTGCCATTCCCTCTATATAAACTTGCCTCTCCATCCCTCATTTTCCACTTTCCACAGAAATCATACGATCAGAGCGCAACCGTCATCCTTGTCAGATAATCATACCATCCTGTTATTTCATCCGTCATCTGCACCCTTTAGCTGCACATCTGCAACTGGTAAGCACTTGTCCTTTTACTTAATGAACTGTAATTCATTTTTGTACCACCGTCATCTATTTTAGATTCATCAGTGTCTAAGGGTTTACCATCACGTGTAACTGACAGATGTCTAGTGCGTCGAGTAACCAGTCGTTTGTCCGCAACGGGGCAAGCTACGATGAAGTATACCCGTCAGGTCAAAAAGACCCTGACAGTTCAAGTGAAGAGAGGAACTCATCCGCCACCTCTCCTTCCTCAAGGGACGAGGACTTGGAGATGGATAGGCCAAAGATTGACCTTAGTGATGGCCTAGATGGAGGCGAGCCACCAATCCAATTCGTCATTGGTCCTAATGGACTGAAGGAGTTCATAATGCTACCCATATGGACGGTTAATGACTTTACATCCACAATTAAAGATCCTCACTTCCAAACTCTTAGGGAGAAGTATTAAATACCCATTAACATACCTCTCCGTCTACCCTACAAGTCGGAGAAATGTTATTATGAGGGGGTTGAAGGCATAGGGGTCTATGAGAAAATGCTTAAAGCAGGGCTCAGATTTCCCCTAAGTTCTCTTCACTGTCATCAACTTCATTACTTAGGTCTGGCCGTCACCCAGTTCTCACCAAATGCCTAGAGGGTTTTCCTCGGCGTAGAAGTCTTGTACGGGGCGATGTCCGATGGGGCACGAAGGTTGACGGTGGAAGAGTTCTTTCATTGTTACCGTCTAGCAGAGATCACAAAATCTAAGGGCATGTACAGTTTTGTGCCTAGGAGCCCGTTGTTGAGGCTCGTGTGTGATACTCTCGACTCCAACAGGAATTGGAAGAGTCGGTATTTTTTTATGGAAGGTGACGAATGGATACGTCACCCAGGTTACACCGAATACATGCCCGTCAACACAACATGGGGCATAGTCCCCCCATCTGGTATGTATCCATCTTGTTCTTTAACATGGTTGGTTTAAATTGTCATCATTTTAACTGTCTTCATTTCTTTATATAGTTCAGGACTGTCCATAAGTTTCACTTGAGGAGTGGAGCTTTTTGGAAAATATTTTTCAAAAAACAAAGTTGGAAGAAAGGACTTGGGCCAAATTAGTCAATCTTGATACCTTGTACTGGTATTGTGACGGACTAGAGCCAACTAAAGCCGCCTATCACTACGAAAAACAAGTTCGCGCACGTAAACCCGTCATCCAATGCTTTCTCTTCCTTTGTTTTTGTCTCTTTTTTAACCTGTATGTCCGTCTATTTTTGCAGAAATGGCAGCCAGCAAAAGGAGGGCTTTTATCAAGCAGCAAGCTGCTTTAAAGAAGAAGTAAGAAGGTCAACTTGGGGCTAGAACGAGCACATCCAACCCGTCTGCTACTAAAAGGAAACCTCCTCAGGAGAAGGCTAAATGTCAACTGAAGAAGCCAAAAATTTTCCTTGAGACTGTCGTAGGGCTGAAAGCTGAGGCGAAAAAGACAGTACCTCCTGTGGGCCACGAGAGGGGTAATGGTCTCATGACGGGCCAAGTTCCTTCAACAGAAAAACCACCCGTCCTTCTCCGAGAAGACTCCAAATATGCGTTGGAGAAACTCTCGTCTATCATAACAGTTGATGATTATGAAGACTTGGGCAACCACGTAACGGAGGCAACAAGGGAGACGGGCCTCTTCAGCATTGCGCAGGTAACTCTACGTCCATCCTTTATTATATTTATTCCTGTCAACTTGCCTTCTTACTCATCATTTTGTTTCTAGGAAATGTTAATGATGAAGGGGTTGATGGGACGCTGCTTGAACCATGAGACGTCCCTGGACCGTCTTAGGGCCAAGGTGAGGTCGACGAAGGATGAGCTTGCAGAGCTGAAGGTTTGGAAGGTTGTCCAAGAGAAGAAATTGGCAATTTTCAAAGAGACGAAGGGAGAGCTCGAGAAGCAGACAGAGTTTTTGAGACGGGTCTTGGAAGATAAAGAGAAGGAAATTACAGACACCAAGAACCGGCTTTGTCAGGCGAAGGAGGAGGCGATACTTGTGTATCGTGACTCCGACGCACTTCTGTCAAAGCTTGGTAGCTCCTTTGCTGAGGGCTTTGACGATCGCTTTCATCAGATTAAAGCCTCTTATCCTGACTTGGATTTAACTCATATTACTATTGACGACCAGGGTCAGACCTCCATCCTACCCGTTCATTCCGAGAGTATGGACCAACTTTTCGGTGACGGTGCCCCTGGGGACGATCCTTATGGTGACGGCGAGTCTGCCTTTCAAGTCCAAACTGTTGAAGCTAAAACCCGTCAACCTGAGAATGTTCAAGCTGAGGAGAAGGACGAAGACCCCTCGTCCAATAGTTTAATTTTATTTTACTTGTAAAAATTTGTCAAGAACAATTTATGTACTGTTGTCAACAATTGCCCTTCATGGGTTTTCTATTGAGTAGTTACTTTCGTTAACTCTTAATTTTGTTGAATTTTTATGCTTGTGCATAATTCATGATTTGATATGCATCCGTATTGTTGAATCCGTCCAGTTTATGGACTTTATAATTTGCATTCGTCCATTATGTGTTTTCTAATAATTACATTCGTCCACTATGTAGATTTTAATTATACCGTGAGCCTTATTTGAACATCTTTGTTGAATCCATCTAATTTATGGACTTCATAATTTTTATTCGTCCGTTATATGGATTCGTACATTCGCCCTCAATATGGACTTGAACGGGGATAGTCCTAGACATTCTGTCATTAGCCAGTTGGGTCCGTCCTATCTTGTAGATCATGATGATTGGTTTGTCCACTTGTGGACTCCACAATTTGTCCACTTGTGGACTTGACGACTTTCACCCTTATAGGACTTGTGGACTTGATAACTTTCACCCTTTTAGGATGTATTCGCCCACTTGTGGACTTGATAATTTTCACCCTTATAGGATGTATTCGTCCAATTGTGGACTTGATAACTCACCCTTATAGGATGTATTCGTCTACTTGTGGACTTTTTAGATGGGTAGCCCAACGGTAGAGAGAGTACATAAGTCATAGATCTGAATAAACTCTTATAAAAAAAAAAAGATTGTTCTTTAAAAGGAATAGGAAAATTGCCCTTTGGGCTTAAAAAGCATTGTAGCAAAATCTAACTCAAAGTAATAAACCTATAAAACGAGCATTGAGGGTGAGTTTGGTTCAGCTTTTTGAAATTGGGCTTTTTGAAAAAGTGGAGTTTTCAAAAAATGCAGTATGAAAAGTGTTTTTTGAAAAAGCTGAGTGTTTAGCTAACATGTATAAAAGTGGTAGTTTGAGGGATAAATTACTAAAAAGGACAATGTCTATATAAAGAAAATTCTTTATTTTAATTATCTCTTTTAATGCAAGTTATGGACACAATATTTTCATAAAAATTTCACAATAAAGTCTATATAACAAGTTGTTAATGGTAGGAAAAAAAATGTTACTAGTAGGTCTATGATGGGACCAACGAGCACGTTATTCTTGGACGGACTCATTCTGATGACGAGGCAATGGGAGTTGACGAACTTACCATCATTGACGAAGTTAACCGTCCTAACGACAGAAGTAAAGGCAATATTCAATACGGTTTAATGACAAGCCTGGACGGTTACAAAGATAGCTGTACAGACCGTTGGAAGCACAATCAAGACCAACATAAATAGGAGTGAGGCGTTACACATTAAAGTGGCCATAATAGCTGCAACGGCTAGAATGGCAAGCGCATATATATAAATACGATCTCTTCAGCGCAAAAAGGTACACAGAAAAAAACATATACTCTTTCTTCCTTTCATTTTTTTAGCCAGAAGATTCTTTCACTGACTTTAGCATC
Organism: Lithocarpus polystachyus; assembly: GCA_033629205.1. NCBI lineage: Eukaryota > Viridiplantae > Streptophyta > Magnoliopsida > Fagales > Fagaceae > Lithocarpus > Lithocarpus polystachyus. The sequence continues at coordinate 57,586,833 of CM066168.1, forward strand.
GGAGCCGTTGTGGCAAGCACCACACCGGTGACCACCCGGAACCTTGATTTATCGTTCCACATCGGAAGGTGATTACCAGGGACGACGACTCCACCCGGACGCACATACAACGATTGACGAATTAGCACCTCATCAGTCTAGATAAGAACTAATAACAACTTATTATGTAAACTTTATTATGAAATTGTTATACAAATATTCTATCAATAGTACTATTTTTTTTCTAAAGAAAAATAGTACTAACTTAAAAAATTTAGAGATATAATAAAATGTCACAATATTTTCACAATATTAATTTAAAATTAATCTTTGTAAAATAAAATTTTATTAACACTTATCTTTTAAATGAGTTGTTCTAGTACTCACAATTTTTTCTCCACCACATACTTTATAACATCACAGTCATGAAAAAGAAGTTGTAAAATTATTGTCTTCTTACTCTCTATATTTTCTTCCACGTTACTTTACCCAAACCCAAAAACTTTTTTTTTCTTTCACTTTTTTCTCATCCACACGTTCACTTCGTCCTCATCTTCTTATCTTCCTTTTCTTTTACTTTCCTCCCCCCCCCCCCCCCCCACACACACACAAAAACAAGTCTGAGCTCCTTCTTTTTACTCCATGTCTCCAAAGGTTCCATTTATCAAAAACTCTACCGAATTCAAAAGGTTTTTTTTTTAAGATTAGATATGTAAGACGTAAATAAAAAAAAAAATAGAGAAGAGAGGAGGAAGAAGCATCACAGAAAAAGAAGAAGAAGAAGATGAGATGCCGCAGCACAGCAGCATAACCACGGAAAGGCTTGTAGCAGCACCGGCACGGAGAGGGCAAAGTAGAAAGAAGAGAGGATGGCATGAGAGTGAGCTTCAGGGTAGAGAGATGAAATGGGGGCTCTGAGATACCTGGCGTGAGAATTGAGGAATTAACTTTGAAATATTCAAGGTTAATTTGGTAATTGCCCCAACAGTCCAACGGATAGCACCCAACGCGCACGGGCTTTTTTCCAAAATGGACCGCGGCACTCCATTTTGCAAATTCACGTTTTCTTCACAAATCCAAAACACAACTTTTAACAAAAAGTTGGTTTCATAGATTAACCAAATGGGCTTTTAAGTTAGCTCTTTCAAAATGGGCTGAAAGTGGGCTGAAAAAGTGGAAACAAATAGGCACTGAATTAACTAGGGGAATAAGCTTTAAGGAGCGTTGCTCAATACATCTGCTGCCATCTACTGGTAGTATTTTTTGAGATGCTCGGTGTTCCATAGATGGTGCAACTTTTGTCCATCTAGAGTCTCTAAGTGGTAGGTGCCTTTTCTTACCCATGAAGTGATTCTGTAGGGGCCCTTCTAGTTGGGCCCAAGCTTCCCTTGGGTGGGGCCTCCCACTTTGAAGTCTCTGTTTCTGATCTTGGAGTTGTGGTGCTTGCCATGAGGTTTTGGTATCATGCAAGCCTCTGCTCAGCTGTCGCTCTAACCTCATCTATTAGATCGACCTGTACACGCATAACCTCATCGTTCCTCTTTTCATTGTGATTGTCCACCCTGTAACTTGTGAGTCCGACCTTAGTTGGGATAATCGTTTCGCTTTCGTATGCTAACCTGAATGGTGTTTCTCCTGTGGGTGTTCTGGCCGTCGTCCTGTACGCCCATAACACGCTTGGCAGTTTTTCTGGCCATATACCCTTTGCCCCATCGAGCCGAGTCTTGATTATTTTTAGTAAGGATCGGTTCGTGACTTCAACCTGTCCGTTGGCTTGAGGGTGTGCGAGGGAGGAGTAATGGTTTTTGATTCCAAGCTGTGAGCAAAAGTCCCTAAAGGAGTCGTTGTCGAATTGCTTCCCGTTGTCTGAGACTAAGACTTTTGGTATATTGCACTTGCAAATAATGTTCTTCCACACGAAGTTGCGCACATTCTTCTTCGTGATGGTACCCAGGACTTCTTCCTCTACCCATTTGGTGAAGTAGTCAATGTTAACTACTAAGAACTTCAACTGTCTGGCTGCTGTTTGGAAGGGGCCCATGACATCCAAACCCCATTGAGCGAACGGCCATGGGGCCGTCATCGGGGTGAGTTCCTGCGTTGGTTGTCTTATAAGGTTGCCAAATCTCTGGCACTTGTTGTAAGCTTTGACATACACCTGGGTGTCCTTCTGCATAGTAGGCCAGTAATACCCATAGTTTAGAAACTCGGACTGGATCGGGCGGTCCGACCGGGAAAACCGGGAACCGGTGGGAGTTTCGGTTTTTTAAGACCCCAGAACCGGGTATTAGTAATTTGTGAGGGAACCGGACGAACCGGGAAAACCGGCTGAACCGTAGACCGGTTCAACCGGTCATGGAATAGAGAAAAATTGAGGAAAATGTGGCTGCCAGGATTAGAACTTGACTTCTCACACATTAAAAGCAAGACTGAAGCTTTAACCAACAGACTAAGTGCTCCTTTTGGGAACTAATATGCAATATTATTAAATTTATATTAAATTTACATAATTTATAGTTTCTAAACTTCAATGTTATCTTTCTCAACATATTAAATATTACTAAATTAACTTTTTATTTAAGGATAATTCTTATGCAATTTATGAATTTATTTTAAAAGTCATTTTTAGTTAATTGAAATGATTTCTCTTAAAGGATTATTATAAAAATTTATTTTTATGCTTATTTATGTTGTACTATTTTTTATTAACCTTATAATGTACTATTTTATGTATTTTGTTTCAATTTTAAAGATATTTTTAGTAAATTTTGCTAATATTTACAAATTTAATATATTTATTTATATTTAAATAATTATTAAATTAATTATGACGTCATCACGGTTCAACCCCGGTTCGACCTCGGTCGGACCTCAAAAACCTTGAACCTCTCCCTTTTACGGTTCAATGAACGGTCCGGGTCTGAAAACCTTGGTAATACCCAGCTCGGATCAGCTTGTTCACTAACGACCGTGACCCTGAGTGATTCCCACAAATCCTTTCATGTACTTCTCTCATGACGTAGTCTGCTTTCTCGGGGCCTAGGCATCTTAAGTACGGGCGCGAGAAGCCCCTTTTGTATAAGATATCCTTTATTAGAACGAATCTTCTTGCTTGGACTTTTAGCTTTCGCGCGGCTTCTTTTGTGTCTGGTACCGTGCCGTCTTTTAGATAGGAGACTATTGGCGTGGTCTAATTGCTCTCAAAACTTATCTCCTGCACATTGGCGATATCTATCAATGATGAAAGTTGAATAAAGGAAAGTATCTTGGCTGGGATGATCATGTGATTTTCTGACGCAGCCTTGGCAAGACGGTCGGCTTGCTTGTTCTTTTCTCTTTGAATTTGCATAATCTTTGCCTACAAGTCGTCCATCTTTTTCTTCACTTGCTCCAGGTATTTCTTCATCCTTTCGCCCCTACACTCGTAGTCATTGTTTACTTGGTTGACAATGACCTGTGAATCGCAGTGAATAACCACATTTACAGCCCCTGCTGCTTTGGTGTGGTCTAAACCTGCCACAAGAGCTTCATACTCCGCTTCATTATTGGTCGTAGGGAAGTCGAAGCGAACCATGCATTCGATTTCATCACTTTTTGGAGAACGAAGTACGATGCCCACTTTAGCAGCTTGTCTATTGGACGATCCGTCCGTGTATATATTCCACTGAGGATTCTCTTCTGCCCCCTGGCCTTCTGTGTTTGTAAATTCTACGATGAAATTGGCAATCACCTATCCCTTAATGGCAGTACGTGGGTGGTACTGCACGTCGAGCTCACTTAACTCTACTGCCCACAATGCCATTCGTTTGGTGGCTTCAAGACTGCTCAATGCTTGCCTTAGGGGTTTGTCAGTTAGGTCAACTATGGTGTGGGCTTGGAAATACGGTTTGAGCTTGCGAGCCGCTACAATCAAAGTGAAGGCAAACTTTTCCATTGGTGGATATCTTTCTTCCGCGCCATGGAATGCCCTACTGGTGTAGTATACGGGCTTTTGGACCTTATCTTCCTTTCTAATCAAGGCTGCACTGACGACGGCGGGGGATATCGCCAAGTAGAGGAATAGTACTTCCCCTGGTTTTGAGGGACTTAGTAATTATGGGGAAGAGAGGTAGGCCTTCAAGTTCTCAAACACTTGCTGACATTCAACCGTCCACTCAAAGGACTTCTTCAGCATGTGAAAGAAAGGATGCCATTTATTCGTCACTCTTATTATGAATCTGTTTAGAGCAGCTATCTTACCATTGAGGCTCTGCACTTGTTTCACGTTCTTTGGTGGTGCCATCTCCAATATAGCTTGGATATTGTCCGGGTTGGTCTCAATACCTCTTTGGGACACTATGAACCCTAGGAACTTTTCTGTCGTCACCCCGAATGCGCACTTGCTCGGGTTAAGCTTCATGTTGTAAGAGTAAAGGGTATCGAAAGTCTCTTTGAGATCCTCCAAATGATCATCCTCCCTTTGGCTCTTTACTAGCACATTGTCTACATATACTTGGACATTTCTCCCAATCTGATGTGCGAACATCTTGTTCATGAGCCTCTGATATGTTGCGCTCGCATTCTTGAGGCCAAACGGCATTACTTTGTAATAGAAGAGGCCATGGCTGCTAACGAACGAAGTCTTTTCCTGATCTCCTTTGTCCAATTTGATCTGGTTATAGCCTGAAAAGGTGTCCATGAAGCTCAGCAACTGGTGTCGAGCCGTAGAGTCTACTAGGGTGTCAATCCGTGGGAGGAGGTAGCTATCCTTTGGAATTGCTTTGTTCAGGTCTGTGAAGTCTACGCACATCCTCCACTTTCCGTTGGCTTTCTTTACCATCACCACATTCGGGAGCCAATCGGGGTAGTATACTTCCCTAATGAAGCCTGCCTCTTGCAACTTGCAGACTTCTTTCGTGATAGCTTGGTCTCGTTCTTGGGCGAATACTCATTTCTTCTGGCAAACCGGTGGAAAAGTGGGTGACATATTCAACCTGTGCACCATAACTGAAGGGTCAATTTCGGGCATGTCTTCATGACTCTAGGCGAAGATGTCCTGATTATCTTTTAGGAATGACATAAGTGCTTAGCGGACCGTTGGGCCAGCGAGGGTGCCAATCTGCGTTGTTCATTCAGGACTGGAGTTGTCAAGGGGTATTTCCTCAAGTCCCTCAATGGGCTCTGCCGCCGTTTACTATTCTTCAATATTCATTGTTTGCATATGGTTGTCCATCTCCATCATTGCTACATAACATTCTCGTGCTGCAACCTAATCTTCACATATTTCTTCTACTCCGTACTCAGTAAGGAATTTGATTATCAAGTGGTAGGTCGAAGTTACGGCCTTCCACGAGTTAAGGGTTGGTCATTCGATGATGGCATTATAAGCGGAAGAGCAATCGACAACAAGAAACGTAACCTCTTTAGTGATTTGTTAAGGATATTCGCCAATCGTGACAAGCAGGGTGTCTGCGCTGAGGGGGTATACTTTAGTTCCTCCAAAACCTATAAGCGGGGCATTGGTTGGGACCAACCGTTCCTTGTAAATCCTCATCTGTTGGAATTCTGGGTAGTAGAGGATGTTAGCGGAGCTTCCATTGTCAACCAGGACCTGATATGTGTTGTAGTCTCCGAATCGTATGTTGACGACCAGCGCATTGTCGTGCGGGTGGTGTAGACGTCGTGCGTCTTCTTCTGAAAATTCGATGACGGGGTTGTCGATCCATGCCATCTTCAGGACGAGGCCCGTAAGCTGGATATTCTGAAGCATCCTGAGGTAAGTCTTGCAAGCTTTTCTCGATGAACTAGGGGTCGTAGTGCCCCCTACGATCATTCTTTTGTCCCCAATTATCGACCTTGCACATTTATTCTCCCGTCGGGGTGCTTGCTCTTTTGGTTGGCCCGCTCTCTCTTGATTGACGAACCTTTGCAGCTTCCCTTGTCTGATGAGAGCTTCAATCTGCTGCTTCAAGTTGTAGCAGTCGATCGTGTCATGGTCGTGGTTTCAATGGAAGCAACAGTACTTGTCTCTAGACCTTTTATTGGGGTCTCCCTTCAGCTTACCCGTGAATGTTAAGGCTCCTTCATTTTTAATCTGTATCAAGACTTGGTTGATCGGGGCTGTCAGTGGAGTGAAGCTTGTGAACCTCCCAGTTGGGGGTTTTGAGCGTTTGTCATCTCGCCCTTCTCTGTTAGGCCATCTTTCGCCCCCTGTCCTGCCATACGTTCTTTTATCTTTCCCTCTTTTTGGAGGGCTTCTTCTCTCGGGCTAGTAGTGCATCCTCTGCGTTCATGTACTTGGTCGCCCTGTAAAGCACATCCAACATAGTCTTTGGGTCATTCTTATACAAGAAAAATAAAAACTTACTCTTCCGTAGCCCGTTTGTGAATGCAGCAATGAGTATTTTATCATCAGTTTTGTCGATCGAGAGCACCTCTTTATTAAAACGAGCTATGTAAGATCTTTGTGTCTCATATTCCCACTGCTTAATATTCATTTGGCACGCGGTCGACTTCTTGTACCTGTGTCCCACGATGAAGTGTGAGGCGAAGTGAGCGCTTAACTCCTTAAAGGTACTGATGGAGCTGGGTGTCAACTTGTGAACCAAACCCTTGCAGAACCCCTTAACGTTGTTGGGAAGGCCTGACACATGATTTTGTCCGCTACCCCTTGTAAGTGCATCAATGTCTTGAAGGATTCCAGATGATCTAGCGGATCCTTAGATCCGTCATAGCTCTCCTCCTACAGCATATGGAACTTTGGTGGGAGGGGGAATGAGTTAACGGACGTGGTGAACGGGGAATCCGTTTGATGAACCAGGTCGTTAAGGTTGCTTGACACCCGTCCTCTAAGGGTATTCATCATGAAGTCCATGCACTCCCTCATCATCTGCATCTCCGCAACCACTTGAGACGGGATAGGGTCTGCGGCTGATGGGCAGCTTGTGTCTTGCCGCTCTAGCCTGCTTGGGGCATTGCTTCCTTTTGGCCCTTCCTGATTTCTTTTCTTAGCATTGCTAGCCTCTTGGTCTTCCTCCTGGGTATTGAGTATTGCATCATTCTGGCGCAATTGCTCCTCTAGGTCATGGTTCTGCTTTGTGAGGCGTTTTACTGATGTTGCGAGGGTTTGAACCTGCCTCTCAAGAGCTATGGTGCGTGGTTTGTCGCCCTGATTGTTTGTTGTGGTTGCCATCGAATGTGTGAGTACCATGCAACTTTTTATCTAGAAAGCACGAAGTATGGCTCTTTCTTGTGCTTTCCACAGACGGCGCCAACTGAAGATGCCAAAATATCGCCAGTAACCTACAAGGTTCTCACGTACTCGGAATAACCTGCACAACACAAAACAAGAAGACCTCAAAAGGGTACCGGTGTGGTACTGGCTAAAGACCCTCCGAAGGTTAAGTCAGAGAATGCTCACAACCCTAGAGTGCCATAGTTGGGGGAATTATGCGTACCTTGCTATCTGAGAGCCTTTGGGTTTTTATAGTGGCGTAGAACGACCTTCATTTCTTGTGTGAAGTCTTTTCCTTATAGGATTGTTATTATTGGGCGTATATTACGGAATCCTCCTTATGTTTGGATTCTATTCCTATTGGGACTCCTTAAACTAGGGTTACGTGTGAGACACAAGTTGTTTCCATTTAGAATTCTTGGAGATTACTAAAACAGTGGATGCCATATGGCTTTTAGATCCGTCCACCATCAGTCCATCAGTTTGAATACCTTCAAAGACCACCTGGTGCAAGACCAATTCGATCGCAAAAGCAATTGCTCTCTTGCAAGCTAGAGCTTCCACATCCTCCACTATTAGTGGTAGGATGATTCATTTCGATAGTGCACCCACCACCTTTCCTGCAGTATCCCTTATGAATACTCCAATACTAGCACACGACATATCATGAAACAAAGCCCCATCGAAATTTGCTTTGAGGAATTGGACTGGAAGGGTTGACCAACGTGCATGACTGAGGATTGGTATGTCTGGTAGGTTGGCTATCTGTGCTGTTTGGTATTCTTGCAATCTGTCATTTGCGTCACCAAAAATCTTTGAGTAAGGGATGGAACAATTCCCCATTCGGTCTGCATTCCTCTTCGTCCATAAACTCCAAGAAACAAACGCGAAAAGCTCGGCTAGATTTAGTTCGTTACTTCAGAAAATTCCAATTAGTAAGTCTGCAAAGCAAGTAAATTGGGAAAACATATTACTACGACATGGTTCAAACTCCCACCATATCTCTTTTTTCATCTGGCACTCCCAGAGAATATGGATAGTGTCTTCCACCTCTTCATCGCAGACCTCACAAATAGAGTTGCATGTTACTTTTCGATGACATAAATTTTTCTTTGTAGGCAATGCTTCACGACAGGCTCACCATAGGAAATGCTTTATTTTATTTGGGACATTAATGCTCCAAACTTTCTTCCGAAGGCTATTATGTGCTGTTGAGTTTGACTGGCCCGGTTCAGGCAAAGATTTGGCTTCATCAAGCATACGGTAGGTAGATTTTTTTCGAGTAAATTCCATCTTTTGTTCTTTGCCAAATTAGAGTATCGTCCAGTCGACGATGGCTAAGGGGAATACTGAGGACAACATTGGCTTCGTGTGGTAGTAGCTCTTCCCTAACTCTTTCTTCAATCCAACGAGGGCCTTCTTCATTAATTAAAGTACAAATATGAGTATTATTTGGGAAACTTTTTTGAGGGGATATTACCTGCTTGGAATACAGGTTTGGGAGCCAATTATCTCCTCTAATGAGGACCCTTTCTCCAGTATCGATTCGCCAAGAGGCTCCTTGTCGAACAATGCTTCTTGCTTGTAAAATGCTTTGCCAAGCATATGAGCCTTTTGTCTTTACCTCTTCCTCCAAGGTGGAACAATTTGGGAAGTATTTGGCTTTGAAAACCTTGTAAAATAGGGAGTTCGTGTTGTGGATAAGCCGCAAAACCTGCTTTCCAAGAAGAGCAAGATTGAATTGTTCCAAGTCTTTAAATCTTAAGCCACCTTAAGTATTATTTGGGAAACTTTTTTGAGGGGATATTACCTGCTTGGAGTACAGGTTTGGGAGCTAATTATCTCCTTTAATGAGGACCCTTTCTCCAGTATCGATTCGCCAAGAGGCTCCTTGTCAAACAATGCTTCTTGCTTGTAAAATGCTTTGCCAAGCATATGAGCCTTTTGTCTTTACCTCTTCCTCCAAGGTGGAACAATTTGGGAAGTATTTTGCTTTGAAAACCTTGTAAAATAGGGAGTTCGTGTTGTGGATAAGCCGCAAAACCTGCTTTCCAGGAAGAGCAAGATTGAATTGTTCCAAGTCTTTAAATCTTAAGCCACCTTGAATCTTTGGTAGACACAACTTCTTCCATCCCACCCAATGTATCTTGCGAGCATCACCTTTATAACTCCACCAAAATTTTTGAATTAAGGATTATCCTTACATAGGCACTTTGGGACTTTAAAGCAATTTATTGTGAAGGTTGGCATGGCTTGGACTACTGCCTTAATCAAGATTTCCCTTTCAGGTTAGGACAACGGCTTTTCCTTCCAACCTTGAATATTTTTCCATATTCTTTCTTGAATGTAGATGAAGCTCTGTTTTTTTGCTCGTCCAACAAAGGAAGGCAATCCCAAGTATTTTTTAGAATGAGCTATAGCTGAAACCCCAAGCAATCCTGTAATGTGTTCCTGCATTGGTCTTGTTGCATTGGAGCAGAAAAAAATTTGCGTTTTGTCTTGATTAATTTGTTGCCCTGACTCCTATTCATATTTGGCAAGAATTCCCAACACAATTTGGCAATCATGGTCATTTGCTTGGCAAAATAGGAGGCTGTCATCCGCAAAGAATAAGTGAGAGACCTTGGGACCATCTTTGCACAATGAGACACCTCTTATTAAACAACTGTTTTGTGCCTGTTGTATAAGTGAATGGAGACCATCTGCACATAAAAGAAACAAGTAAGGCGATAACGGATCTCCTTGTCAGAGACCACTACTAGGATGGATTAAACCATGGGGTTCTCAGTTCACCAAAACTGAGAAAGAGGCCGACCTTATGCACATGCTAATAAGGGAAACCCATTTCTCATCAAATCCCAATTTTTCCATAAGTTTTTCCAAAAAGTTCCACTCAACCCTATCATAAGCCTTACTCATGTCTAGTTTAAGAGCCATGAATCTTGTTTTTTCTCGACGTTTATTTTTTAGGTGGTAGAGGGTTTCAAAAGCCATAAAAATGTTATCAGATATGAGGCGATCTGACATAAAGACACTTGGGGATTCAGAGACAAGTTTAGGTAGAATTTTTTTGAGGCAATTTGCTATGGTTTTTAATATGATTTTGTAAACAACATTACAAAGACTAATGGGTCGAAAATATTTGGCTTTTTCTAGGATTTTTATTTTTGTAATTAGAGATATGAAGGTATGGTTTATATGTGGTGGCATTGAACCCAAATTAAGAACAGATAGAGTAGCATCAATTACATCACAACCCAAATTTTTCCAATAAGATTTATAAAAGAGTGGTGGCATATCATCCAGGCCTGGGGCTGTCATTGGTTTCATTTGTGTTAGTGCTTGCTCAACCTCCTCTGCCTTGAACTCTCTAGTTAGCTTAGTATTCATAGTGGGAGTGACCTTGGACTCAATACCGTGGAGAATGGATTCAAAATTTGAAGGATTTGTGGAAGTGAATAGGTCCTTGAAATATTCAACCAGCACCTCCCCCACTTTCTATTCTTCCTCCACACACGTTCCATCATCTAAAACCGGCTTTGTAATATAGTTCCTCTGGTTTCTTTGGTTTGCTTGACTATGGAAGTTGCTGGTATTTAAGTCTCGAGATTGCAACTAGTTAACTCTGGATCTTTGATGCCATAAACACTCTTCCTTTACCATAAGATCATAGACTTCTCCTCTTATAATTCGTACCTGCTCATGGTTGCTGCCCATCATTGAGATGGCCTTGGCTTGAGTTAGCAACTTTTTCTTTTGACCAAGTAGCCTGCGAATATTGCCAAAGGACATTCTGCTCCAAGTTTGCAATTGTACACGACATCTATCCATTTTATGGATAAAATTTTGCATCGGTGACCCTATTCCTTGTCCCTCCCAAGCATTTTTTATAACCCCTCCGCATTGTTCTTCCTTCATCCATACTTCTTCAAATTTGAAAGGGCACATTTTTTTTGTAAAATCTTGTATTCTCATCGTCAGAGCATATCCAGAGAGGGGAGTGGTGGGATAAGGAACTTGCAATATGATGGACACGGACCGATGGGAAAATCTGAGTCCAAGAAGGCGTGGCTACCCCTCTATCTAATCTTATCCGTGTTACTGTCCCATTGAATTGGTTGTCGCACCAAGTGAAAGGAGATCCCACAAACCCCAAATCACGAACACCACAAAAGTCCAGAGCTTCTCTGAAAGCAACCATCTGCCTTTTCGGTCTACTCGCACCCCTTATCTTTTCTTCTGACTTCACAATTTCATTAAAATCTCCAACGCAAAACCATGGGAGGTTCATTTGAAGGCAAAGGTGTTTAAGTAGTGCCCTAGAATGTTCCCGGTTGGTTGTTATCGGATTTCCGTAAAAACTCATAAACCGCCAGGCGTCATCCAAACCTGGGTTGACTACAACATCTATGAATGTTGGTGAAGAATTTAGCACATGAAGATTAATCTCATCTTTCCAATAGAGAACTAAGCCGCCCCCTGTATTGTTCCTAGGGACAATGAAAAAGTGATCAAATTGGAGCCTAGAACAAAGACTAAAAACTAAAAACTAACTTATTTTATATACAATTTTTTTTTTTTAAAAAACCTAGTTTTGTTATTGTTTTTTTTAAAACATTGAGACGAATAGGCCTATTTGGTAGTAGATTTCAAAGTTCAAACAACAGTTTTTAGTGTTTAAACACTAAAAACTGTGGTTAAAAAAAGTGTTTGGTAAAAATATTTTATTAAGAATGTTTGAGTTACAATTCTCAAATTAGGGTACTTTAAGACATGTATTTTGAGAACTCATACATATCAATTTTTACATTTTAGTTTTCAAGTAACATTGCTTAATGACATAAATAAGTTGAAAATAATAGGCCTATTGACAAGAACAAGCTCTCTCACAAACTTCAATATTCTTCTTCTTTCTTTCTTTTTCTCCCACAAGCCCACCTCTTTGTCCTTCTTTCTTCTTTTTTTCTTCTTTTTTTTTCCTTTTTTTTTTTCTCTTTTTAAATAAAATAGTATTATTTTAATAACAGTCTTCACTTAAAAAATATATATATATAAATATATATATATATATATATATATATATATATAAACATATATACACATACTAAATACACAATTATGTTTTTCACATTTTAAAATATGTTAGTTGAAATATGGTATCAAACATATTTTTTTGCATTATGGGTACTTTAAACATGTGTTTTCATAACGTTTTTTAAACCATAGTTTTTATATGATTTTAAATACCAGTTCTTAAACACTGCTACCAAACAAGCCTAAAAAAAAAAAAAAAATTCTAGAAGATTTTTTAACCGAACAGATTCTCAGTTTTTTTTTTTTTTTTTTTTTTTTTTGATTGTAAAACATATAACTGGATATCATTAATAAGGACAACAGTCCCAAGGAGTTACATCATTCAGAATCTGATGTTCAATTAAGGGAGGAGTATCCTCGACCCAAATTACACAATCCTCTACATTCATTGCATTTCTAGCTAGTAAGTGAGCAGCCACGTTAGTGTTTCTTTTGGTATGCTCGGCCTTCCAAGAGTTGAATTTCAGCAGAAAAAGCTTCAAGCCTTCGATGATCTTCAGAATGGCAAGGGCAGGAGGATTAGGTCCGTTTAGAGCTTGTATAACAAGTTGGGAGTCTCCTTCCACAACGATATCTTTCAGCCCGACATCCCAGGCCAAGAGAATACCAGCTTCCGTGGCTTTTGCTTTAGCCTCCAGCGCCCCCAAAGGGAATTCTACTTTCTTGCACATTGCTCCCATCATCTGCCCCTGATCATTTCTGATTACCACACCAAGACCACAGCAGCCCTACTCGTTGAACACAACGGCATCTGTATTAACCTTGTATTTTCCTTGAGGAGGAAGAGTCCAGCGCTTGAGAGAAGGGGCAGAAAGGAAACCATTGCAGCTGACATGAGTGGAAGCACGCACCTCCAGCTCGTATTTTTTGGCTTCCTCTGCAATAGTTTTTCCCCTTTTGCAAACTCCCCCATGCCGAACAGAGTTTCTGTTGTTCCACACACACCAGGCCATAATAGCAAAGCCCACCAAGTTTAAGTCCCCTGGAGACTCAAGAAGCAACCAGACCACATCTAGAAACTCCCTTGGAGGGTGGTTAAGGTTGACAAGCCTGAAAGAAGTTTCAGCCCAGGTTTCCTTGGCTATCATACAACCCCACAATGCATGGCCAGAAGACTCACTCTCGCCGCAAATGTCACACATGTCCTCAGTAATCACCTTTCGGTGCAGCAAGCATTGCTTAGTGGGGAGCACATTTCTGCAAGCTCTCCACAAGAAGTGCTTTATTTTATTTGGGCACTTTAGCTTCCATAAGACCTTCCACAACAATGTCATTTTGGAGTTGTCTGAGCAACCAGGGCTTTCCCCCTTTCCCTTAAGGTCAGCAAGGTATTTAGCCGCAACCCGGTGTGCACTCTTAACAGTGAAGGTGCCATTTGGGGATTTTGCCCATACCTGGGAGTCCGAAGGCTTCATGGGACTAATAGGGATACACAGGATGGCCTCAGCTTCGTGGGGAAGGAAAGTGCGTCTAACCAAGGCGGCATCCCACTCAGCCCGTTCCTGCACAATGAGGCTTGCAACACTTGCTCCAATAGCCCTAGAGGTTGGCGGAGTTATTATTCTGCCTGACTCTGTGGAGGGGATCCATTTCTCACCCCAAATCTTAATGCTTCTCCCATCACCGACAACCCACTTGGCCCTTTCCTTAATTATTGGTGTAGCAGCCACCATGCTTCTCCAAATGTAGGAAGGATTTTTCCCCACTTTTGCATCCATGAAAGAGGAATCCACAAAATATTTTGCTTTAAGAACTCTATGTGTCAGTGAGTTTGGGCTTTGTTGTATCCTCCAACCTTGTTTGGCTAGGAGAGCAAGGTTAAAAGCTTTCAAATCCCTAAAGCCCAACCCTCCCTCTACCTTTGGTTTGCACATGTTTTGCCACGACACCCAGGCAATCTTTCTTTCTTTGTCTTTCTGACCCCACCAAAAACCTCCCACCATTGAATTAATTTCAGAGCAAAGAGAATCAGGAAGCTTGAAACAGTTCATGGTGTATGTTGGCGTCGCTTGCGCCACCGCCTTAATAAGGATCTCCCTGCCCGCGTTAGACAGTAGCCTCCCTTTCCACCCCGCTATTTTCCTTCCCACTTGGTCTTTAATACGATTAAAGGCCTTTTTCTTGCCTCTCCCAACCATTGGGGGTAATCCCAAATACTTTTCATGTTATTTGACAATCTGAGCTCCGAAGGTATCCTTCACAAAATTCTGAATGTCTTCTTTTATATTCTTGCTGAAAAATAGCGAAGTTTTCTCCCTATTCAACTTTTGTCCCGACTCCTTTTCATAGACTTCCAAGACCGAGGCAACCTGTCTACACTCCTCCATAGTTGCTCTACAAAAAATGATGCAATCATCCGCAAAAAAAAGGTGCGAAACCGAAGGGGCAAATCTGCTCACCGCCACCCCCCTTATCAATCCCTCAGCTTCCTTTTTCCTGATTAGAGCCGTCAGCCCCTCGGCGCATATTAGGAATAAGTACGGGGATATAGGGTCCCCTTGGCATAGCCCCCTCGATGGTGTAATTGTGCCCCTTGGCTCCCCATTAATGAGTACCGAAAAAGACGCCGTGGTCACGCACATCATAATAAGGGAGATCCATTTTTCGTCGAAGCCCATTTTTCGCATCATCGACCCCAAGTAAGCCCATTCCACACGGTCATAGGCTTTGCTCATGTCCAACTTAATAGCCATGGACCCAATCTTCCCCTTTTTTCTTTTAGCTATAGAATGCATGGTTTCGAACGCCACAATTACATTGTCAGTTATAAGCCTTCCCAGGACAAAAGCGCTTTGTGCTTCACTGATCACATTGTGCAGAATTTTCTTCAATCTATTTGCTAGGACCTTCGATATTAACTTGTAAATCACATTGCAGAGGCTAATAGGGCGGTATTCAGTTATCTTTTGGGGGTTTTTGGTCTTGGGAATCAAGCAAATATAAGTATCATTTATACCCCTAGGCATTGTACTTGTGTTAAGGGCTTGTAATACACAATTTAATACACTAGGACCAACAATATCCCAATAATTTTGATAAAAGATAGGGGACATACCATCGGGGCCCGGTGATTTTGTTGGATGCATTTGCTTGAGAGCCCTCCAAACCTCCTTTGCTTTGAATTCCTTCAAAAGTACCCCATTCATCTCTGGGGTTACCCTTTTATCCATAGCTTCTAGGCTTGCATCAAAATTGGAAGGGTGGTCTGAACAAAAGATGGACTGGAAATAACCCAAGATGGTGTTTTCTACTACCTCTTGCTCTTCGTGCCACACACCAGCATCATCCAAAATACCCCCAATTTTGTTCTTTCGTTGCCTTTGGGTGGCAGTGGCATGGAAACACTTTGTATTCTTGTCCCCATTTTGCAGCCAGCAGACACGCGACCTTTGGTTCCACATAATTTCCTCTTTAGTGTGTAGTTCGTTGATTTCCTTTCGAGTTGCTTGTATCTCCTCTGCCGTCTCATGAAGCAAGTTGAGGGACTCAAGTTGTTGAAGGCGCGTTTGTTTCTGCTTTAAAAGCCTGTATACATTCCCAAAGCTATTCAGGTTCCAGCATTGGAGCTGCCGCTGGCACCGCTCTAGTCTTTCCTGGATAGGCCGGACAGAGTCATCTATATGAGGATCCCAAGCCACCTCAATAATTTCCTTGCACTCTTCCTCTCTTGTCTACATCGCTTCAAACAAGAAACGCTTCCTTCCCTGTTTTCTATATTGATCCTTCTTAAGTAGCAAAACCAACGCGCAGTGATCAGATACCGACATCGATACAATGTGTACCTTTGCCTCCGGGAACAGCTTTGTCCATTCATCATTTGCTACCATTCTGTCCAAATGGAGTAACGTGCATTGGTCCCCAAACCTTCCGTTGCACCAAGTAAACTTCGGACCTACAAACCCCAAATCAAACAAACCGCACCTGCTAAGAGACTCCCTGAACTCCTTCATCTGATCCGCATCTCTATCCTTCCACCCAATCTTCTCGTCCGGATACATAATTTCATTAAAATCCCCGCACACCAACCATGGCATCTTGCATTGAGCATTGAGGGTTTCGAGCAATTGCCAGGAGCTTTGCCTTTTGCTCGTCACTGGGTGACTGTAAAAGCCAGTGGTCCTCCATGGGCCTCCCCTACCTTTGCCGTGAACCACCACATCAATGTGGGAGTGCGAACAACTCTTAAAGCGTACATCGCTAGGCCACCACTCCTTCCATCACTAGGGACAATAATCCCTTGAGTAAAGCCTAATTTGTGTTGAAAACCTTTCATCCTATCAGTTGTTGCCTTTGTTTCTGCCAAGAACACCAGTATGGGGTTTTTTCCTTTCACCTCCTCGGTGAGCGTGCGAATTTCCGGAGGAGTCCCTAACCCCCGACAATTCCATGCTAATACTTTCATTTGGCTCGGCAGTGCTGCGCCGCAGCCACCGCCACTCCGCCAACCGTAGTCTTGTCTTCATCAAGTTTTTCCCCTGTCTGAAGCTTACCTTTCTTTCGTTTGGTATTTATAGCATTAGGATCTAACTCCTGTAAAGGAATTGGGCCGCTTCTTTTTAGTTTTTCTGGGCTACTTTTCTTACCTGGGCTTGGTTTGTTAATTTGCCTAGCAAGCCGTTTCCAATGCCCGCTAGTAGGGCCCAAAGACTCAGCCACCCAACCCTTGTCTTTGTCAAAGCTCATTGCAAGTGGGCTAGAGGAGTCTTCAGCCCATGTAATGGTCTCTTTTAACTCCGGGCCCATCTCATTACAAGCTTTCGTGTGTTTTACCCTTTCTACAGGTTGTTCGTCTCCCGCCTTTTCCTTGGTTTCCTCCCATTGCATGTCACCTTCTAGATCTGCTGTAGGTAGGGTGTCTGTCAGGTAGTCCATCCTTCTTAAGTCAACTCCCTCCTCCCCCTTTTCTTGTAGCAGGATTGCCCTACTATTTTCATGATTAATCTCCGCTGCCTGACACGCCACCTTTATTTCCTCTGGGTTGCTGCACTCACCAGGCCTCTGATTGGACCTCTGCCCCATCACGTGACCTTGACTTGCACCCTCCCTTTCCTTCTGCTGGACCAGTTCTTGTATGTGCTTTCCGGTCGCCGTCTCCTCCCTAGTTGGTGTAAGAACCGGACTGTTTACTTCCCTTGATCTCCCTTGATCTTTCCCCACCCGTCTTCCTGGCTCTCCCCTTAGCCAAGCCCCATATTGCATACAACCCTCACTATCTCTGTTTCCCGAAGTTAGCTTTTCTACACATTCCTTTTCTCCATGGTCCAACAGTCTACATAGGTAGCAGAAGTTTGGGAGCCGTTCGTATTTGAAGAAAACCCATCTGCTCTCTCCCCCTTCAATTGATACCCTTTTGCCCCTGACCAGCTTTTTTGTAGCATCGAAACGTATTCGCACTCTTAAAAACTTCCCCCAATGTACACCTGTTTCAGGCATATCAATATCTAGGACCATCCCAATCTTCGCTCCAATCTCCATACCTGTTTCTCGTGTCATACTCTTTAAGGGTAGATTATAGATTTGAACCCAGAAAGGGGTCCATTTCAGGACTATCTCCTTTGGGATCAGTTCTCCTTCGAAGTCCTGTAGAAGGATAAGTTGCTTCTCAAAACTCCAAGGGCACATCTCCAAAATCCGTTTCTTGTCTCTTCCATCGCCAGACTCCACAAGAAACATATCGTCTTCGATTTCGGAGATCTGGAGACCCTTATTTGGTTTCCACATCATCTTCAGGTTCTTTCTCAAGACTTCCAAGAAAATGATACGTTTAGTGAGGATCTTCATGACTACACAGTTTTTTCCGATTTCCCTCGCTGCCTTTGTGCTATTACTTCCTAGAGCGATATCTTCGCCTTCCTCTTCTGTAAAAGTTAGCTTGCTCCATAAAGCTTCCAGCTTGTCCGCCATTCTGCTAGAAACTCCACTTTTCTTTCCCCCGAGAGAAAAGAAAACCAAAACTGACCTCACCACACCTGGAGGCCACAGAACTCTTGCAAGACTAAGCCACAAGACCACTACTGCTTCTACGTGCGAGAACGCACGAGAGCACCTTGAAAGCTTGGTGATGTACTGCACCATAATTAAGAAAGAAAATGCACCTAGCTTTAAATTTTTTGAGTGAATGACCTTTTATAGGTACACCGTACATGTCGTAAACCACTTCGATTATCTTGCATAGCTTTTTAAAGTAGTGGACACCCAACTCAAAATATTACTACTCTTTCAATGGACAACATTTTCAATCCCTAATCATGATTCATGGCCCTGAATCTGATTCCTACACGGTTCGGCTGCTCCAATGATCAAGAATTGACATTTCCATGTTTTCAATAGTTATTCACTTATTTGTACTTTTCTGTTAATACCTTCAAATTTCTTTTCTTAAATTTGATCATTTGAAGGTTAATACCCAAATATCATTTCTCATGCCAATTTGACCTCTCATTTCCTTTAATTTTTTGTTTGATTAGCGAGAGTGATTTTTTGTGATGAATCTAGCAAGCAAATAGTAATTCTAGTACAACATCAAGAAAAAATCCACATTTTTTGCTACAATTATCTCATGTGATAGGCTACTATGATTGACTTCTTGTCACTTTTACATGAATCCACAACTTTTTTTCTACCCTTTACTTGCCAGTCACTTAGGCAATTGTGGCAAAAGCGAGAGATTTTTTTAATAGGGTCCTAAAAATTTTGAGCAGGTAAAACTTCTCAAGGCCCAATCACCCCGAGCATCCAAGCGGAACTTTGGGCAATTCTCGTGGATCTCCCTAGTGGTTGAAATGGACTCTCGCATGGCTTTAATTTTCTTTGTCAACTTTTGATTCTAAACTTTCGCCGTGGCTCTCTGTTTAGCTTGATGATTGTGCAGAATTGCTAGGGCATGCTTGGGGGGTAGAACCTTGGCACATTTATCATTAAATACATTATACATGTGTTGGTATTTTGGCTAACCATGGGTCTCAAAGGTTGCAACATGATAAACATGGTTCGGGACTCAGTTGCTGAAACCTCCTTCCATACCCAATTGAAGCGAAGAGACAAAGCTAAAACATGGCTTTGTTTTTGAGCTGAAAAGGAGTATGTTGGCTGAATAAAAGGTTTTGGGTGCTAGTTGATAGAGAGATGGGAGGATTGAGTTCTAGTTGATAGATAGAGTGAATGAGTCATGGATTAGGTTAAGGGATTCATGCCTTCTGTCAGCTAAAACACTCATATACAAAGATGTTTAAAGGCCCTGGCCCCTGGGTTCTTCCACTTCTAATAGGACTAGGACTTCAGAGAAATACCGTAAAATAAACCAAGTAATGGCCACACAAAAAGGGACAATACCTCATACTCATGACTGGCAATTGAAGCCCACTTCCAGCAATTACAAAAATGAACAATTTTATCTATCACTCAATAAACTTCAATAAACTCAAAGCAAAAAACTAAAAAAAAAAAAAAAAAAAAAAGTTTCATCCAACATCCATACTCAAACAATTGTGACTCAACTAGCATCTCTTGGTGTTTTTAATGAAGGGGTTCAAGGTTCAAATCCCCTCGCCCAAATGTAACTATTGAACTATCCAAAAGAATCCAACATCCATAAAAAAGAAACACATTAGTGTCTTCACTTGATGATCAAGACTTTAAATTCTATAGTATCTAAAAAATAGATACCATGAACCTGGTAAGACTACCACAGACACGCTCCCAGAACAAAAGAGCTTCTTATTCGGCTGCGGTGAATAGAATATCAATGTTAGGCTTCTAAAAGCAGTACTTCTCTCTATAATCACGTCATAAATATAGGATGAAGTCATTAATCTAACAGTCCCCAAATAGCTCAATACAGCTAAAACAAAAGATATCAAAACTCCAAGAAAGTAGGCTATGCCCATCACAGATCAGTTTTCCTTTATTTCCTACTCAATTTTAAAAGTTCAAACTCGAACAAAGGCGCTAATCAAGAAGAAGTCAATATAACAACTAGTGTATATGCTGTTAACCCATAGAATTACTGGGCAAAGTTAGGATTTGCATAAGCGGTCAGTGTAGATTATCAGTGTGGCGGCATGCACCTTAACAACCTTACAAAATCGTGTAAAATTTAAGTATGAAGCCCAAGGAGTGTACTAAGAATGTCCTTGATGGTTGTCTAATTTAAAATTGGGGGGAATGCTGTTACTCATACTTTAATTCACACATCCGTACACACACAGAAAATGAATTGAAAAGTCACAATTCCTTAATGCGTGGATCAGTGTGCGTGTGTAATAAACATTAAAATTGTGCAAATCTACAGTATTAATCACTGGACTTTCTCAACTAGGCAATCTACTTGCTAAATCAAATAACATTCGACCCATAGAAAAATAACTTCCCATGCAGTTACAGACCTCTAGATCATTATTGGTTTGGCCAAGGCATCTCTTAGCACATATAATCTAGTTATATATAAGCAGTCAAAGATGATCAACATGTAAGCCTTTGTTGAGTATCAGTTATTGTTCTGGTTCTGATTCTCCAATTGAAGATTTTGAACGCAACTAAAGAACAAAACTTAGCAACTTAAATCAATAATTTGTCCACTAAAACAAAAATCAGGTAACCTAATGCACCAAAAAAGAAAAATTCATTCTTATTACTGTGCACATACACGGGTTCTCTTTGTTTTAACTTAAAATCCCAGTTTATTTTCACCAACTAACATATGTACATCTCTTTAAAGTTATGTTCGCCAAGCTTCACATAGACAACAATGTCTCTTTTACCTTCCACATCAAATATACCCATCGTGTTTCCAAAATTGAAAACGGGCTATCTTGTGGCAAACTATTAAATTGAGAACAAAAGAGAAAAACAGTAACTTCATGCACTTGATACAACCCAGTTCAATCTATATTTGTACAGCTGAGGAAACAAATGCTAGTCATGACAAGTTGAAACCTTAAACTCAAAGAAAGCAAAAATTTACTTTTACATCATTCTTCAGGTATACTAGTCTCACCAAACCACCGCGGAGGATCAAATCCAGAACCACCTGACAAAGTACCAGAAAATTCATTCTTATTACAATATACATACATACACATATTATACCTATAAAAATGAAAACAGAGAGATATACTAATTTATAACCATTATTACCAAGGGGATTGCAACGACATAGACGCCAAGCAGTTAAGACAGTACCCTTAACAACTCCGTACTTTTTGTAAGCTGCCATGGAATACTCACTACATGTTGGAACATAACGACAACTTTTTGGCATCACCGGCGATATTTCTCCTAAAACAAAATTTAAGGAATAAATTACTGTTCCTAAGAATAGCCATACCCAGTATTCAAAAATTAAAAAGAACTCACTTTTATAAAAATTGAGCATAGATAGTGCGGCTTTAACTCCTATATTGTCGACTTCATTTTCTGCTTCTTCCACATTCCCTGAATTTGAGTCTTCTGTGCTCAACTTGTAAAGGATTTGGTGTCGGTGGCTTAGAGTCTTGATAGGAACGAAATTGATCGAATTATGTTTTCGATAATTGGTGCTAAAGCGAGAAATTGGGGTTTTGAAATTTGGGTATTGGTAGTGAGGCCATGAATTGAAGGGTTTATGGCAGTTCAGGGAGACAACAACTGCCATGTTTAGAGCTTATTTTTTACTGCTACTGATATTTTTGCCCTTCCTTTTCTTTTCTATTTTATTTTCGGGTTTTTATTATCTGTCACAATTATTTATGAATGTATTTATAAACTAGATTAAAATTTTGAATTCTCTTTCCCTTACTAAAAAAAAAAAAAACTCCAATTCTCTTCCATTTCTTTGGAGGTAAGATATGTGATATTTTAAAAATTAAATAAAAACACGTATTGCACATCAAGTTAAAAATATAAGAGAGAATTCAATTAGAGATGATCATTTTATGAAATTTTATAATTTGACATTTATTTATAATTTCGATCCATCATTCAAATTAGAGTTTAAAATAATAGATTAATGATAGCTAATCACTCTAAAGTCAAAACAACAAAATATACCTTAATTAAAAATTAATCTATATGCTCATATGTTAATTTAGAAGGTAGGACAGATATTATAAATTAATTTTAAATTGAGGGGAAGGGGGATTTGAATTGAACGTCTGTATTAAAAATATTAAAAGTATCAATAAAGTTACAAGTTTTTTTTTTTCACTAAATTTTATAGTTAATAGTGATCTCTCTCTCATGAGTTATCCAAAGAAATCCATTTAAAGGACACATTGTAGCCATTATTTTGGCATGCATATTATTGTTTTAAGGGATCAAAATTTCATTATGACTTATCTAGGTGATTTTTCACATCCCAACGAGGGAATAAAGTGAGGAGAGAGAGTAATAGTTTGCCTAGACTTTATAATGGTGTAAGAAAAGTTTTTGCCTACCTACCCAATTATTATTTTGAACATACCATTTACATATTTTATATTTGATAAAAACACTCTCATATAAATAGTTAAGTTGCTAAAAGTCTTGTAGTTTAATTGACATTTCTTGGTGTTTCTAATAGAAACGTTCAGAATTCAAATATCCTTCTCCCAAGTTCCAACTATCGAATTATCAAATATATATATATATATATATATATAAGCTTAGCATTATTTACAAATAAAGACTTGATTTGCATCATTGAATATTATATGTTGTCTTTATTAATTTTCCATATATATTATTGTTTTTTTGATTAATTTGTTCATACATTATTTTCTAAATTATGTGGGTTGTGACCCTGTTGGATAGCGACTCATATTGCATGTAATTGCCCTTACTTTCAGGTTGGGCAAAGGATAGGACAAAGTAACTCTTCTAAAAGGTAAGGACAAAGTTTACCTCCAGTACTTTTTTAAAATGAATTTATTTATTTATTTTATTTTAATAAAAGACTGCTACGTCACCTACTAACTAAATAAAATGTGGAGATTAAAACTCATTATCATTTGCCATTATATATTTAAAACAAAAGAACATGTCTAGTTAAAAAAGCATTGAAAGTAAGCTACCCCTCATGATCTAGCCATGACCTATTATAGGCTGCCATCTCTAATCTCTTGGTGTCATTTTAGCATTTATTATAGGTTGCAAATTTTCATGATAACAAACTACAAACCACAATTGTGCTCAATCCTAGAAAAACAAAATTGTATATGGTATAATTTTTTATTAATATTATATTACTCATTAACTTTTTATTAATGTGATACCATTCATTAATTTTTTATTAGGTTAATATTTTAAATTCCGATTGTTGGATTACACATTTTCATTATCTTTTATATTTAATTTTAATTGAATGTTATTTCCAATAACTTCTCTTTATTTTTAATTTTATTTTTTACAAGTTCATTGTTGGATCATAAGCCACCTAATACAAAAATGACATTAATCATAAAATCTTGTAAAAAATTAATTTTTGTAGTAGGCAGCTTCCTTGTATTAATTTATTAATTTAAAATGCCATATCATCTGTATTCCAAAAATACCTTACAATTATCCCTTAATCAAAGTGTTAATAATTCTTTATTCTAAGGGGTCTTCTAGCCTTAGTGATTTAGAATGGACGATTTGAGGATTAGCTTTTTTTTGTTAGCTTATTGGTTTATGTACAGTTTTTTAAAGACTCACTTGTTCTATGTAAAAATTTTCTATCAACTTCAAGCAAATAAACTAATCCAAATGCGAATGCCAACCTCCTGAAGGTAGATCATATTCACAACACAAGAAAAGGCAAGATTGTCAAAAAGGGCCAATAATATAAGATGCTAATAGACCCATGATGACTGTTTCACTAGCAGGCGATAACACACATAAATCCAGGCTTCTAACCTCAAGATCGCTCTAGGACTAAAAAGTGTTTCATACAAAGCTTCAGGAACCTGAGCATTTAGAGCTAATAAGCCGGTTACAGTAGCTTTGTTCAACATAGCTAATTATGATGTCAAATAACAATGTTTTGAACTAAAACTTTGAAGTTTGAATGAGGAAACACTGTCCTAGACAAAGTATATTGGCCATCAAAAATCAGAAACGGGTGGTGATTTGAGCAAAAAGAGCCTTAAAATCCTTTGTTGGTGTACCAGCTCCCTCAGGCTTTGAGGACAAATCAAACGCCTTAAACTTGGCCTCCTCAAATTGTAGTGCCTGTTGAAAAAACAAAAAACAAAAGCAAAATGATGTATTCTTAGTAAATAATGTAAGGCACACAACCATTAGATCAAATGCTTCTTTAAGGGCAACGAGTACGAAGAATCAGGAAAACCATATATTTGGAGAAGCACAACTATAAACAATACCTGAAGGCAGACTTCTGCAACATCAGCCCTCGCAATGGTTCTTGTGTCTGTCTTAAGAAGCTCATCATCCTTTCCAATAAGTAATTCTCGGATACCTCCTTCTTTATCTTGCAGGCCTCCAGCCCTAACTCAACCATATTGGTGGCCAATGTCAATTGACAAGTAGCAACCGCATAATAAAATAGTGACAAAATTTCAAAATTACTTTTCAAACTACTAATTCATCGAAGAATAACTGATTTATTTAAAAGTTCAAAGACAAATTTTGGCCCTTAGAAAACCTATATAATTATGAAAATGTTTCGTTAACTCAATTTGGAACTTTAATTAAGACTTCCAAATATACAAATATGCCAAATAGTTTTTCTCCATCACAGTGAATTAAAGATGTAAATATTGGAGCCAAACTGCCAAACAGGAGTTACTAAAACAAAGAACATGGTTTCCATTTATATTTGAGCTACAGACTCCTATATTGACTTTAATACAGATTGTCAGTGCTATGTCCTTAAAATAGATTATAGAATTCAAGGCTTGATCTCCTATTTGCTAGACTTCAAAGGAAAATTGGGAGTCTAACTACAAAACCTTCATTTACAGATTATTTGACCACAATGAGAGAGAGAGAGATTCTCAATGCAAAACAATGTGTAGAAATTGAAGGGGTGTGCAACTATTTGATATAGTGGTGATCAAATGCGGAAATGACTATTGAATGGAAGCTGGTTCAATGCTCTAATTGGTGGCAAATTTAGACGTAAGGATGCTGGATGTCTGAAGAAGGAAACAAGACAAAAATGAATCCCTAAGGGAACTAAATGAGATAGAGAAGGTAACACTGGAACTTTATAAATAAATAAAAAATTAGAAAAAAAAAAGAGGAAAAGCAACTAGGTGCAGGAGTTTGCAACCAAATTCAGAAAGGCTTAAGAGGACAGGTTAGAAGGAACTTTTGGAGCTAATTGAATTTTTCAGTTTAAGTTGAGATGAGAAGGCTGGATAAAGACCAGACCATCAAGTTGAAACAAAAGAGGGGTGTTTCAGGGTTGAGCTGGTATCAATGGAGAATGAAATACAATAGAAATAATTTGGATAAAGGCAGATCAAAATTACTTGAACCAACAACAACTGACACGTCAGAACATTATAAGGGAAGAAAACAAACAAAAAAAGG
Organism: Lithocarpus polystachyus; assembly: GCA_033629205.1. Lineage (NCBI taxonomy): Eukaryota > Viridiplantae > Streptophyta > Magnoliopsida > Fagales > Fagaceae > Lithocarpus > Lithocarpus polystachyus. The sequence continues at coordinate 57,612,610 of CM066168.1, forward strand.
GGGGCTACAAGGCATAAGTGAATAAAATGCATTAGGTGTTGTCCAAAAACTTTGGAAGGAAAAGACAAGTCACTGAACATCTAAAAGAGATGTGCATGTCCTTTATGACATAATAGATGAAATGACTATCAAACTAATTGATTCCATGTATACTTGCTTGAATGCAATGGGAAAAAGATTGCCAAGTAGCATAACGTAATACTGTTTATCCCCACTTAGTAGAAATTTACATTGTCAATTTCATCCAAGCACCATATAGGTGAAAATACCGACTACATTGGGTCTTTTTTTTTCCTCTATGGCTTATGAGTCAACTATATTGTTTATAGTATTTCATATGACACTGAAAAAATAAACATGGATAGTAAAAACTAACAAGGTACCTTATAATTGTGTATGGAACACCAGAGTCAGCCAAATACTGCTCAGCCTTTCTCTTCCAAACCTATATTACAATAAACAAGATTAAGCATTTTGCCTAACATTCATTATGAATTTTTATTAAGTATAATATTAGCAAAGAACAAATAACTAAAGAAATGAAAACAAAACATAAGAAAAAAGGTCAATTTGATTTTTAAATATAAAGGGATCACGAACCAATATATTGCCGTTACCCAAGCTGTTCAAGGGATTATTTAGATCTGTTCCTCCCATAGAGCCAACCAACACAATTTGCTTCACTCCCGCAGCCTTAGCTGTCATAGAAACCATATAACTCAGAAAAACAAAAACTGCTGTAAATAGAATTCGACTAAGTAGAAAGGAGGACAGCAAATACTCCACCAGCATCTATTTGATTTTTCTGCCCAATCCAATCAACCTAAGAAGCAAAAACATTACCTCAACAATAGGAAGAAAAACAAAAATAAAAAACATAACACAATACAAAGATTATGAAATGTAGAAATGACCTGTTCAGGATATGCTCCATCTTCAAAGTAGAACTCGGGCCTTCCACCTTTGCTTGGGTCAAAACCAGGCTTCATCTTCGGCACAGCGCTTGTCAGAATTACAAGAGCATTAATACCTTGGATTGCAGGAACTAGGCTGCCAGCATCCCTTATATCCCCAACAAAAACATCATCTGCTCCACCAATTTTCTCCTTGCTCTCTTCTGTTCTGACCAGACCTCGTGCAACATACTGCTCTGACCTCTCCTTTAACTTCTTATAAACAATTTGACCTACCAAAATTTAACAAATTAAAACCCTGTCAATTGGAAACTCTTCCTTAATAGGAAGAAAGAGCAAGATATCCACTTTCTCATCTACATTTCTATTTCAATTAAAAAAAACCCATTGAAACTCCAAGATTAAATAAAGTGACCCAATCACCCAATCAAAAATCAAATGGTCAGTAAAAATTCATAGCAACTAGCTACTGATTCAGTAGAAATACAAATTGTGTTTATTACAAGGATTCATTTAGAACCTAAAGCAATGTCCCACTAAAATTCAATGGGGGTGACTCCCTTTTCTTCAAAACCCCTTTTCTATATTAACAATTTCACCATCAAGCCCTGGGTAAATCACAATATAACTATCTAATTTACAACGTTAGATTGTTGAGTATACACGCATGACTAGATTGGAATAAAATAATACAATACAATATAATGTAATTGCACATAAACCCATACGGCTAAAAGCAATCCATTTAACCCTCCAAATTTAATATACTGATTGCCACTTAAACACAAAGCACCATTTTTTACATGATTATCCAAACCCCACTTACAGACAAAAAAAAGAAGTGAAAAAGAAAGGGAGGGAATTAAACCTGTTCTGCCACCAGCTCCAGTAACAAGAACAGTGCTTGGAGCCAAATCTGCCATTGCTGCCGATACCACTTTAACTCTTCTAAAAACCTGTGTGTCCCTCTTTTGCAGAAATGGTGAATTTGAAGAATTACTCAATATAATATAAGGAGAAAAAAGTGTGGAAGATTCTGGAACCCTTATAGATGTTGTAGATGGTGATGATGATGCCACCAAACTATGTCTATGTTTATGACATTGACTTGCGTTGCTTAATGAGGAGGAGAAGCTAGGTGTAGGGAAGCCCAATGGGACACGTGTAACGATAGCCATTGAGGAAAATAGTAAGTAGTACGGACACTAATACGTGCTGTCCATTTTGCCGTCGGTGAGATTCAGATTTTCTTTTGTTATTGACTATTGTTGTTCCCTTCCGAGCTTTTTGGCTTGCTTTTTTTCCTCGTTGCCGTTAATCAGGTTAGGTTGGTTCGTTTGTTTTAGATTCTCGTTCCTCCTCGTCTTATCCCTACCTTATCTTACCGAAGCAACTAGGAAGTCATGTCACGCTCTTTCGTTCCACGCTCTACTCTACGATGTCGATACGTAGTTACACTTACGCATACGTTGTTAACTCCACTTTTAAAAAAAAAAAAAAATTAAAACCATAAACCTTTTTTAGAAATGGCTGTTGATGTGGTAATTAGTTATTAATGAGCAAAATAGTGATATTTTTGAATATATCTTGTGGGAGGAAACTTAGTCTCAGACTCATGCCTTATAAGTTTGAACATGTAGTAATGGTACACTCCTGTCTTAGGCTCAAGCTTATAAAGCATGGGTGAAAGGCGTCTCTTCTCGACGTGAAATTGAGCAAAACTTTAAGGATTAAGGCTCAACGTCATTTTTGAAGAGGACAATTCTTTCTTGGGGTCTGAGACTAACTTTCCTCCCACATATTTAAATGAGAATTTGTAAGAATTTGTCACATTAATAATTTATAAAAAAGTTCTAAAATGGTTTATAACCGCAGCATTACTCAAAAAAATCTTCTTTTTATCTACTTCTCATTGTCACTATTATTTTGGTCGCTTCAATCTTTAAACAACTTATAATTTTTTTTTTCTTATCATATGATGCTCCCTCACTTATTGCATGATGAAGGTTTGCTTTGGACAGTTTGATCATTTTGAGAATCTTTTTTTTCCCCCTAATTTTTAACCTGGATTTTTTTTTTTTTTTTTATGAACTAATCTTTAACCTCAATTACAATAATACAATGTCTCCTCTCCCATCATGACTCCCCAAATTTTAAAAGCATTGTTTAGTGTACCTATATTTGTGATGAAGTTAACATTTATGGATTTTGCTTGAATATACATTACATGAAACTTCTAGATCCATTAAGTGAGCTAGACTCCACCACTTAAAGTTAAAAGACTAAAATACCCATCTTTCGTCGTAAAACTTAAATTCTCATACCAAATCCGAAGATCATATCTGATGGTACCTAGCATGACTCGTCCTTATACGTCGTCCACAAGGACGAGCTCGTCTAGAGACGAGCTTGCCCAGGGCATTGATCCACTCGTCCTTGCACTGTCGTCTGGAAAAGGACAAAGCACACCCACAAGACCAACTCGACAATCCCACACTACAACCATACATATAAACCGTTCTCCATTCAATTTAGATCTAAGGATTCAAAGCCTCGTCCAAAGTTCTCACAGCAGCACTCGTCCAAGGATGGACGAGCCTCAACAGATCTGCTACTCAGTTAAGAAATACACGCTACGTGGAATGATTATAAGAGAGAAGTTATTTTCAAACTTCCCATAACGGTTATCTCCTAGCTTCCACAAATGAGGGAGCAGTTGCAAGATAATAACCGTCGCTTCGGCCCTATATAAGCATCCTCTCTCCAACACAGGAGGTAAGTCTGACTCTCTCTAGACACTCTTAATAGAATTGGAAGTTTCTTCATTTTGAGAAGGAAAACTAACTTCACCATCGGAGGGTCTTAGACCGGCCAACCCCGATCTCCTTTGATTCATCATTTTCCTTGTAGGCCTTTCAGATCCTTAGAGTCCAAGCATCCAGCCTACTGATTCGCAAGGAGTATCATCAATATCAATTACTTTATTAAAAAAAAAATTGATAAACAAAACTTTATTAATTACAATTACTCCCAGTCTTGTCTTTTTCCAGCTGGCAGCAACAAAGAGTTACTCAAAAAACGGAATTTCGAATCCTTGAGGTACTAGCAAAAAGTATAGGAATACTTTTTTTTTTTTTTCATATACAATTTGACGTAATTTGCTTACGTGTTAGTTGGTAATTGAATTACTTTAAGTGGTAAATCTATGTACAAGTGATGTAATCCAATATTATCAATTGACATCAAACAAATTGTGGCAAATTGTATGACAAATGGACAAATGGTGTCTTGAGAACTTGGGATACTTGACCTACTTCAGCTCCTTCATTTTTGTCTTTTAGTTTACGTGGTCCAGCTTTGGAGAAATTATATCATCCTCATGGTGGATCACGTCATTTATCCACCATTCCAGTAAAAGACTCTTACATATTTAAAATAACTAAGTCAGTATTCAGTTTTTATTTAAAATTTCATAATTTTTAATTAGGTGAGAGTCTTTTACTGAAATAGTGGACCACATCACTTATCCACCATAAAGGCGTTATAATTTCTCCCAGCTTTGGCCAGCACCTAATCCCCCATTTAATTAACGTTTCTTTCCTCTTCCCTTCTTCTGTTTTGTTTTGTTTCCTCCTTTCTTAACGGGTTATGTGCTATCTTGGTTCTTCCTTAGGCTAGTGCCAGAACATGGGTCCAACTAATTTGGATGGCCCAAATGGCTTTCTTGAGTGGGGCTTTTACTTCTTATAGCCCGCCTCGTAGTCAAATAATCTTGGGCTTTAATAGGCAGAAGCTAAGGGCTTCCAAACTTGATCCATGTAGTAAGGAGGTTTGGGCTTTTAGACCCAATTTGTGGGGCAAAGTTGATGGGCTTGTCAGCCCATCTCTTGTAGTACAAGCTTTTAATAAAAATAATGTTCATGGGCATCAAGCCCAATTTATGGGGTGAGAAAGTTTGGGTTTTTGGGCCGAACTCAAGAAGCAAGAAAGAATGGACTTGAGAGCCCATTCCGTGTAATAATGAGCTTGAGTCTAATTTTTTTAGGAACGTGAAGGTTGTCGGGCAAAAGCCCAACCCATGTAGGCCCTTAAAAAAAAAATCATTTTCGGGTTCTTCCTCTAGCCTTGAATGTGAGATAATTTCCTTTTGTTGACTTGGCATAATTTTTCCATTGAGGCCATGCGCGTGGCACATTTAAAAAAAAAAAAAAAAAAAGATTTTGTGTACACACAAATTTTGTAAAAGATAAATCACACGATCACGAAATAGTTTAATAAATGATCAACTTATATTGATTTATATGAAAGTGAGTACAGTTCTTTGCATGACTCTTTACAATGAAAGAATGCAATAAAATCCTCCAATTCAAATTTTGTAGTGCTTTTCGAGCTTGATCTTGAATTGAACTTTGATATCTCCAAGTTTGATGTATTTGATTTGATGTCAAGGGCCGTTGGCTTAATCCTAAACAAAATCAATAGGAAGTTGAAGGAAAATTTCTATTTTGATTTGAAAAAGTAGGAATGAGCATTGATTTTGAGGGAGCAAGAGTGTTATTTTGGACTTAGATATGACTCTCTATTTTGGCAAAGTGTTAATAGAGGTTTTTTTCTAAGTTTCAGTCATTTTTCTCACATGAGAAGCTTATATTTATAGGTCAATAGTCTTTAATTGAGAATTTTCTTTCAACATTTATTAAGAGTTAATTACAAATTTTAAATTTAAATTTGAATTTGAATTTAATTTTGGTCTTGCATTTAATAAGAATATTACATGTGCATATTTTCTTCTAACGTTGCTACAAGACAATTCAATACTAATAAAAATGAATTAGACAAGTACTAGAGTAATAAACTTTTCTCTCCCTAGCTCTTTGCAGTCTTGGAAAGTAAAAGAAACTAACTTGCGTTTTCTCACGTAAGATTCAAAGCTCTAAGATCTGAGTAACAAATTGTAGTAGGGGATTTCTTTTTATGTGTAGCTCTTATCACAATCCATCCATTCTTATCTCATAAATTTTTTTCATACCTTCATTCCTTCTTTTCCTTTCATTTCCTTATTACCCATTGAAAAAAAAAAAAAAAATCCAACATGGATGCTTCATTGGAGGAGTTATGGAAAAAGTTTCACCTTTTTGAAGAAGAAAAAGGGGTCCTCGCTTAGCTCTCAGGAAGTGGCGCTCTCTAAACAACAAGCTCAATTTAATCTTCTAAGCTACAAACCAACAAAGATTTTAACAAGGAGGCTTGTCAAATCTACACTTCAACAACTTTGGCGCTACTTACATGGTGTAACTATTAAAGTAGTTGGAAATAATTTATCTCTGGCTATCTTTGCCAAGGAGGAGAAGTGGAGAACATGATTGAAGTTCAAGATAGAAGCCCTTGATCTTTTGATAAAAGACATACTTTATTGAAACGTTTCAATGGTGATCTCAACTCTAATAATGTTATTTTCCAACGTTCTCCTTTCTGGATTTGGGTTTTTTAACATTCCTATTAAAATTATGAACATAGCTGTTGGTACTCATATAGCTAATGAGATCAATACTCCTCTTATGGTTGATGCCCCTAAAAGTGGTCTAGCTTGGGGACCCTTTCTTCATATTCGGGTGGATATTGATATGACAAAACCTTTGATGAGAGGAAAAATGGTCCATATTGAATATGTATAAGAAGGGAGGGCCTTTGTCAAATATGAGAGGCTACCTATCTTTTGCTATCATTGTGGTATACTTGGTCTCCAAGATCATGAATGTCAAAAAAAAACTAGAAAAGCTTGTCTTTCATTCGATGATGATGATTTTCAATTTGGTCCATGGCTTCGTTCTGTGGCTCCAAAATTTATTCACAAGAAGAGTAATTTTAGCAACTCCAAACCAAGAGAGGAAGACGATGATGGAATACATGTGTCCGAGGATGAAGAAGGCAGAGCTGAGTCCTCTCAAATTCACCATCAACTGACAGCTCCTCCGTTGTTCGGAAAATCCAATAAGAAGGTAGTTAGGTATTTACTGGATGGCCCCATTAGAATTTATGTTAAGTGGGAAAATTTGAAATCCTCTAATCCCCAACAAGTTTCTATTTTTGAGTGGGATACTATTTCACCCAAATCCAAAATATCTGAAAACCTTATCCCTTCTCCAAAATTACTAGATCACTTGCTCATAAATATTTTATATTTCCCCAGTGATCTTTTGGAGATTCAATTGGATAAGTCCAACCCTTCCCCTGAAAAGATTGTTTCAAATTGATGGGAAATTTTAGACCCCAATTGATAGAATTAACAAGTTTTAAACCCAAGTTGTTAATTAGATTTATTATGAATAAAACTTGTTAAAAAAACAAACATCACTATCAAGTCAATTATCATGCACAATGAAAAAGTAAATAAGACAAGATATAATGACCCAGGAAAACTAATGAAACAAACTAGTTTCACAATAAAAAAACCTGGGGGAAACCTTCCTGAAAAGCAATCCACTATAATAAAGAGAAATTTTAGATCTAGTACAAAACCTTTGTCCCTAGACTCTACAATCCTCGTAGATGAACTTACAGCAGAAATCTTCTACCGCTTCAAAACCTTTAAACTCTTCAATATATGAACGCCACCCTTTTTGCACAAATCCCAGTACATGACTAATCAATGATGCACGGTTCTCAATACGTGACTAACACACTAACTTGAAGAAGATGTTGGCTACAAAGTTCTTCACTTCACCAACAATGAAGATCAAGAAGTACTTGGTTACAAAACCCTAAGGCGCAAAGATGCAGTAGCTTCTTTTAGAGAGAATAAGGCACCAGTCACCTTTTGCATGTGTTCTCCTTGTATTCTCTTATGTGACAGCTTTTAAAATAAACCTTATATATGTCTAGGGTTGTGAGAAAAGAAACCCTACACAAATACATAAGCATAGGCTGAAAATCAGATCTGAAAATTTGAATTTCGTAATTCTCAATAGATAGCTATCTGTTGCGAGCTATCGAGATTTAATGAATCAGCACTTCTTCACTTGTTTCTTGGATAGATTTGCATGGCTTCAATACTAGACTTGAACTCTTGTTCTTTAAAGTATTAAACACATCCTAGATCTACAAAATTACAAGTAAAGTGCGTTTTGTCAAAGGATTAGCCAATCTGTGACAAAACAATAATAAACAAATGAACATATGAGAGAAATCATAAATCACTCAACTTATACTCACTTGTTAAATATAATAAAATCTATCCTAACACAAACTCGTGAAAAATTTTGCAAGAAGAGAGTTTATGGCAAGAAGATTTTGATAACCTGTAATTCTGAAACACTTTAAACAAAACTCATCAAGGCATCTTAGTGTAAAATAGAAATAAAAGATTGCATAAAAAATGTGTATGAAAAGAGAAAAGAAACAACACATATAAAGGTGGGTGAAGAAGACTTACATCATATATATATATATACATATATATATATATATATATATATATCAAAGATAAGCACAACATATGTAAACATGTTTATAAGACTGTGTATAAGAAGAAGGAAGTAAGCACTCCCCCTAACAAGATAAAACACAACTCCCCTTTATAAGGACATGTATTTCTCCCCCTTATAAGGGCATGTATTTCTCCCTTTAACATGTAAAATCTTAAAAATAAACTACATATTCTTCACAATTTCTCTCCCTTTTTGTCATAATTGACAAAGGGTACAAGAAACTAGAAAGCTTCACCCGAGAAACATAAAGATGATCAAGAATGATAAATTGGGCACAAGGAATCCATATAAAATGCATGAATGTAATGAAATAAGATGCTATGGATGACAAAATAAAAGAAAGATGCAAAACATGTAAAAAACAATGCATGCAAGAGGATCTCGATGGATCGAGAGGTTTCGAGCAGCTATCGAGCAGAAGCCAACCTCGATGGATCGAATAGCTATCGAGCATACAGAAATTACCTTGATGGATCGAGGTAGCTATCTAGAGCTATCGAGAATGCGATAAAAGAATAGCTGAAGGGTCTCGAAAGAAAGCATAGATGTCGAGAGGTATCGAGAAGCTATCGAGAGGTATCGAGAAGCTATCGAGAGGTATCGAGAAGTTACCGAGATTGCTTAAAAATAGTTTTTCAAAAAAGGAAATACACATATATGAATGCAATCAAACATGCTACTCAACCAAAGATCTAAACACCATTTTAAGCTCTCAAAAACATCTCTCAACAATAAAAATGTCAAACACATGGATCCTGTACGGCCCGAGGCCCACGGGCCCATTTGGGCCTTAGGCTTCGAACTCTAGCCTTGCAGTACGACCCATAAACCCGACCTTCTCGTTTAAAGCTAGGCCCTAAACCGGATGAGACTGCGGGACCATTATGCCTGGCCCAAAACCCTCTGAATAGACTGCTACAACTCGTGCAGTCAGATTATAGCCCGATCATTGTCCGGCAAGGTACACCTCGGGCGAAAGTGTGATCACTCAGGGGCATTGTGCCCAGGTTGGCCAGCGCCGCTTTAAGGAATATCACTGCTGAGCATCCCCCCCTTGAAGTGGGGAACTAGTTCCAATGCCACTCTCACTACATCCCACTTCCAACTAAAACGTTCACTTAGCAACGATAACATAGGACCTCCTAAACTACTAACCACAAGAGTCATCATGACTCCCCACTAACTATAAGGTTATAAATATAAGAAGCTAAGGTGGGGAAAAGGGAGGGAGGAAAGAAGAGAGGGAGGAAAGGCTGAAGTTAAGATATTAGGGTGAAAAGAGTGAAACGGTCGAGGGAAGGAGGAGACGTCATTGGATCTCAATGTTGAGAACAACCCAATGTAGGAAATCCTAAACCCACTTCATAAGTAAGTTGTGAGCCCTAGTGAGGTCCAGCCCAGTAGCCTCTCCTTTGGCGCGCACAATTGGCGCCATCTGTGGGAATCTCCTACAAAGTCGTGGTTCAACTGAGACTCACGCTCGGGAAGATGTCTGAAAAACGCTCAGGGAGTTACGCTGAAAGTGGTTCGGCGGGATCTTCTCGGGGATCCTCCTGGCGAGAACAGAGGCGCAAGAGACGTGAAGATAGAGATCGTGAATAAGATGAAGAGCGGTCCGGCCTAGGCGAGGGGTCGTACCAAACCCATCGGACGATGTCGGGTGCTACAGGGCACAATGCAGTTTGACGAGAGAGATGAGGAACTTGAACAGTTGTGCAGGCTGGTGAGAAACTTGGAGTTGGAAGCAGGGGGTGGGCATCGAAGAAAGAACCGAGAACACTAGGAAAGGAGGTCCGAGGGTAGGGAAGATCGTTATGAGGAAGGGTCCAATCAGTCTGGTCCCTATCGACCTCGAGACCGTTCACATTCACAGGAGTCTCATCGACATCAGGACTGTTCACGTTCACAGGAGTATGCCAATCGGGGTTTAGATTCCCCGGAAGAACGACGGCTGCGAAATGCTGCCATGGATGTTATGAGTCAAGCCTTACGCAGAGTTGCTCGGTCTCCATTCTCTGATGACATGGAACGGGCTCCAATGCCGAATAGGTTTACGTGCCCACCGTTCAACTCTTATGATGGAAAACAGACCCAATAGAGCACGTCAGCCATTACATCCACATGATGTCCTTACATAAACATGATGACACACTAATGTGTAAGGTATTTCCCTCGAGCCTCGGGCCCACCACTTTGAGATGGCTTAACGGGCTACAGAAGAGCTTCATTCACAGTTTTGCTGAGTTGATCCAAGAATTCCGCATCCGGTTTGTAACTTGTAGTAGGGTACCACAGCCAGTGGATGCATTACTATCTGAAAATGAGGGTTGGGGAAACCCTTTGCAGTTACACAGGCCGATATTGGGAGCTTTACAATGAGATTGGCGGGGGTAATAAGAAGATTGCAGCGAGTACCTTTAGGATGGGGCTGCCCGAGGACTTTGAACTACGGAAGTCATTGAAGAGAAAGCCTCTCGAGGATATGAGGCAGCTCATGAGGTGTATTGAGGAGTACAAACGTTTGGAGGATGATCGGCTCTAGAGTAAAGGTAAGGCGCCGTTAGCAAATTGTCCTCGGCAGAGGAATTTTCAGCCAAGGCCTCGAAAGGGTTTGATGTTGCAAGAGCTAGAGTTACAACTTGGGGAGGTGAACGTGACATTTAGGGGACTGGTGCACAGGATCATAGACCGGATCAAGAACGAGCCATACTTCAGGTGGCCGAACAAGATGGGGGGTGACCCATCTCGGAGAAATCAGAACTTGTACTGTACTTACCACAAAGATAAGGAGCATACCACTGAACAATGTTAGGTATTGAAGGACCACCTTGGGCAATCAGTGAAAGCTGAGCATTTGAAGGAGTTTGTGGTAGAATTAGGAAACCGAGAAGTGGGGCAGGGTAATCAACAAAGGGGGAACCCACTTCCGCCCCCTCTAGGGGTAATTGAGGTCATCCACGCCCCGCCAGGAAATTTTACCACGATAAGGAGAAGGGGGGTGTTGACTGTCGTGCCAGTGGAAGGTTGTTTGGGCATACAACCGTCCTACAAGAGATTAAAGTTTGCACGGGATCCTATCATCTTTAATGACGATGATTTTGAGGGGATGATCTAGCCACACGATGATGCGCTGGTAGTTGCAGCACGGATAGGCTGTTTTTTAGTGAAAAGGATCCTGATAGACCAAGGAAGCAGGGCCAACGTGATGTATCTGGACTTGTTCAAAGGGCTCAGGTTAAAGAGCCAAGATCTCATGAAGTATGACACACCGTTGGTCGGGTTTGGCGGCAAGGTGGTGATCCTCGACGATTAGATATCGCTTCCCGTGAACATGGAGGGCAAAGAGGTGGTGATAGCCTTTATAGTGGTGGGGTCGTTTTCTCCCTACACTGCCATTCTGGGAAGGCTGTGGATCTATGAGATGGGGGCCGTCCCGTCCACACTGCATGTGAAAGTTAAATTCCCAACTGAGCGGGGCATTGCTATAGTAAGGGGAAGCCAGCAAACGACAAGGCAATGCCTTGTTGCCACCATGAATTGGAAGAATGACCAAGCTGAATAGAAGGATCAATCCGAGAAAACCTCTTTGTAGCAATTAGTAGAGCCTTGAGAAGGACAGGGGGCTGGTTGTGCTGAGGAACTAATTAAAGTTAAGATATTACTGGACGATGACAAGTATTTCCAAGTAGGAGCAAGTATCATGGATCAGGATAGGGTAGAAATGTTGCTGCTTCTTATTCGTAATATAGATGTCTTCGCATGGAGCCCGTACGAGGTGCCCGGGGTGGACCCTAAATTTATCGTCCACCGGCTCAATGTGGACTCAACATTTCCTCCCAATAAGCAGAAGCCGAGGAAGTTGGTCAAGGAGCATGTCGAGGCAGTTAAGTTGGAAGTTAAGAGGCTGAAGGAGGCTGGGGTAATAAGAGAAATCTATTTCCCGAAATGGTTGGCAAATACCGTAGTGGTGAAGGAGAAGAGTGGCAAATGGAGAGTGTGTGTAGATTTCATGGATTTGAACCGAGCATGCCCCAAGGATCCGTTTCCTATGCCGAAGATCAATTAGTTGGTGGACGCCACTTGTGGACACCCAAGGATGAGTTTTCTGGACACCTTTTAGAGATATCATCAGATAGCCCTGGCAACCGAAGACTGAGAAAAGACAGTATTCATCTCCCCAGAAGCCAATTATCATTATACCGTGATGCCCTTTGGGTTGAAAAACGCTGGAGCTACATACCAACGGATGATGACGAGAATGTTCCGAGATAAGATAGGGCAGACCGTTGAGGTGTATATTGATGACATGGTGGTGAAGAGTAAGCAAGAAGAACGGAATATGGAGGATCTTCGGGGGGGGGGGGCGTTTGAGGTGCTTCGGTAACATAAATTGCGCCTTAATGTGGAAAAATGTGTTTTTGGGGTGGGGGCTAGTAAAGTCTTGGGATATCTAATCACCAGTCGGGGAATAGAGGTCAACCCCGATCAGATTGAAGCCGTGAAGTGCCTCGAACCACCGAGCAGTCCGAAAGAAGTGCAAATATTGACCGGGATGTTGGCCGCCCTTAACAGATTCATATCAAGGTTTGCTGATCGCTGCCGGCCATTCTACCAACTCCTGAAAAAGTGGAAGGGATTCTAGTGGAATGAGGAATGTGATGAAGCTTTTTGAGAGTTGAAGGAATATTTAAAGCGAGCACCCATGTTAACAGCCCCAGAACCTGGAGAAGATCTGTTCATGTACCTCTCGGTGTCCGATCATGCTGTAAGTGCCGTACTGCTAACGGATCGACGAATACAGCAGCCTATGTATTACATCAGTAAAACCTTGGTTGATGTCGGACAAGATATCTACCTTTGGAGAAGTTGGTGTTAGCACTCATGCACGCTAAGAGAAAGTTGCCGCAATATTTCGAAGCCCACACCGTCTATGTTCTGACCAAGTACCCATTACAATCGTTGTTGAAGAGATCTGACTTCATGGGTCGGATAGCCAAATGGGGGACCCGGTTGGGTTCCTTTGATATACGGTACAGACCGCCAAATTTGGTGAAGGGCCAAATCCTAGTTGATTTTGTCGCCGAATTCTCTCCTAAAAACGAAAGGGAAATGATTTGTCATGTGGAGAGCCGCACGTGGAAGATATTTATTGACGGTGCTTCAAATGCTATGGGAACTGGAGCTGGGATTGACATTACTACTCCCAAGGGAATACGATTGGAGCATTCTTTTAGGTTAGGGTTCAAGGCCTTTAATAATGAGGCCGAGTACGAGGCCTTACTTGCTAGATTAAAAGCTGTTTTGGGTATGGGGGCTTGGGAGGTAGAAATATATTCGAATTCTCGGCTGGTTGTCAGTCAGGTGAAGAACAATTTTGAAGCGTGGGATCCTCGGATGAAAGCATACTTACAGGTGGTAAAGCAGGTCATGAATAAGTTTTGCATGGCAAAAGTGGCCCAAGTGACCCAGGCGCAGAACAGACATGCCGACTCCCTAGCTACGTTGGCGTCATCAATGTCGGAGGAGGTACCTCAGTTAATCAAGGTGGAGCTCATAGTGGAGCCGAGTATCAATGCAACAGTTGGGGTTGGCGCAACTAAATTTGACGTTGCCATGGTTTTCGCAACCAAGACCCAATTATTGACTTCTTAGCTAAGGATCAAGCTCCAGATGATGAAAAGGAGGCTAACAGAATCCGCCGGGTAGCTGCTTGGTATTGGTTGTCAACAAACCGCAAGTTGTACCGAAGGTCTTTTGGGGGGCCGTTCCTCTTGTGTTTGCATCCCGAGAAAGTAAGTGAACTCTTGACCGAGTTGCATGATGGGGTGGGCGGTAGTCACATAGGGGGGTGCTCATTAGCACACCGAGCAATGACTTAAGGATTTTGGTGGCCACAGATGCAGAAGGATGCCATCGAGTATGTGCGTAAGTGTGAGCGGTGTCAAAAGCATGCCCTCTTGATCCATTAGCTAGCAGGCCACTTGAACTCGTTCAGCAACCCCTAGCCCTTCACACAATGGGGGCTGGATATCCTCTGCCTATTCCCCCGAGCAATGAGTAATCGAAGGTTTGTGCTAGTGGCTGTTGATTACTTCACTAACTAGGCAGACGTAGAGGATTTAGCCAATATTCGAGACGCGGATGTCAAAAAGTTTGTGTGGAAAAACATAGTCACAAGATTTGGGGTGCCAGACTCATTTATATCTGATAATGGACTGCAATTTGATAGTAGGGATTTTCGCGAATTCTGCAGAGATCTCGGCCTTAAGAACAGGTACTCTATCCCAGCATATCCTCAGAGCAATGGCCAAGCTGAAGCAACTAACAAGGCCATCATGAACGGACTGAAGAAAAGGCTAGACGCCATAAAAGGGAGATGGGCAGAGGAGCTGCCCAGCGTTTTATAGGCGTACAAGACAACCCTTAAAAGGTCCACAGGGGAGACTCCATTTTCTCTCACGTACGGCGCAGAGGCTATAATACTGGCCGAGGTTAATTTATGCACCGCGCGGGTGACGGAGTTTACCCCTACCCAGAACGACAGACTGTTGGTGAAGCATTTAGATTTGCTGGAAGAATACAGAGAATCGGTGATTATACGGCTTGCCGAGTACCAACAAAAACTTGCCCGGTGCTATAATAGTAATGTGAAGGTCAAGGAGTTCAGTGCCGGGGACCTGGTATTGCGAAAAGCGATTGGGAGTATGCGAGATGAAAATGCTGGGAAATCAGCCTCGTCCTAGGAGGACCCTTATAGGGTAACTGCCATTGTAGTTGTAGGAGCGTACTACTTGGAGGATTTGGACGAAAGGTCGCTTCCTCGACCCTGGAACATCCATAACTTAAAGAAGTTTTATTAGTGATCGGACAAAAATTGTGTAATTGTGAATACATGTTTCATGAATTAATATGGTGTTATTTGTCTATTATGGTTCAATTTGACTCTGTTATTGCTGATTAATTAGCACCGATCAATAAATGCAAAAAAAAAGGTGGGGGGGGGGGGGGAGCTAAGAAAACCAAGGCAACTTGTTCTTTTCGAAGGGTAGAAACCTGTCCATGGTTCGATTTTCATCATCGGACAGGTGTAAACCTTAATTAAAATTCTAAGGATAGAAACCTGTCCCCGGTTCAATTTTCATCACCGGACAAGTATAAACCTTAATTAAAATTCTAAGGATAGAAACCTATCCCCGGTTCGATTTTCATCACCGGACAGGTGTAAACTGTAATTAAAATTCTAAGAATAGAAACATGTCCCTAGTTCGATTTTCATCACCAGACATGTGTAAACCTTAATTAAAATTTTAAGGACAGAAACGCGTCCCCAGTTCAATTTTCATCACTGGACAGGTGTAAACCTTAATTAAAATTCTAAGGACAGAAACCTGTCCTCAGTTCGATTTTCATCACTGGATAGGTGTAAACCTTAATTAAAATTCTAAGGACAGGAACTTATCTCTGGTTCGATTGTCTTTACTGGACAGGTGGAAGCCCTAATTAAGACTAAGGACAAAACCCCGTTCTTCTTAACAATTCAGTCCTCATTTTACCTAGATTGGGTAAGGCACGGCAATTTCAACCCGTAAAGAGTTATTTTTCCACACAGGAAGTCTTATTGGGCCTGTTCCGACTGTTATATTAAGAGAAAATATACCCAGCTGGCTTTGATAATGAGTGAGTAGAAAAACAATCACAAACACTCGGCTAACCAAAGCCGTGCAATAAAGCATTCAAAGTAAAGATGACAAATTGATTAAACAAGCGTCTTGCTACCACAACCCGGTAACTCAGGAAAGTAAAAATGAAAGGACATAAATTAATTTAAGTGTTTTGTCACTCCATCTTAGTGACCAGGCAAACCAAATAATAAAGTATTAGGAAAATAAGCTTAGAAAGGAAATAAAATGATTGTTCGGTCACCACAACCCGGTGACTAGGTAAACCAAATGAATAAAAGGAAAAGTGTTGAAAAATAAAGGGAAATTGGAAAAACAAGTAATGACATCAAGCGGCTGGGTCGGTGGGGAAAAGCTGAACTACATCATCAGCAGTTTGTCCCAGGGCCTCCTGGTCGTGTGGCTGCTGAGTCTCTTCATAACCACGGGCATTAAGGTTGCTGGTAGCCTCCAAGTCAAGATCCTCCACATGAGTATCTATGGCTTCCACCAGCTCCCTCATATTGGGGGTATCCTCGTCTTTAGCAGCCTCAACCTGACTTTAGACCGGGTTAGCGAGAGCAGGGCGGGAAATCTGCTCTAGGTTCCATAATTGCGAATCCCCGAGCACTCCTGCTGCCTGAAGGGCGGCCAACCAACCCTCATCAAACCCCTGGGCCCAAGCTTGGAGAACGACAGGCTCCACGGAATTCTCAGCATCTACAAAGCTTTCGTTATACCACTTTTCCTTACATGCCTCCAGAGCTGCCTTAAGGTCAGCAACTTCTTCGGCATGGGTCAGGTTCAGACTTTCAGCTTGTGCTAACTTCAACTCGGTCTCCCCCAGTATTGCCTCGATCTCTGGCACCCTTTTTTCGGCTAGCTGCCTACCCTTTTTCGAGGACTGCACCTTCTTCTCTGCAAGCTCGGAATCCTTGGCCTTGTCCCGGGCTATATCATTGGCAACGTCCTTGAGCACTTTTTCCTGTTCAGCCTCCTCGATGAGCTCGCTCATCCTCTCACCAAGCATATGTGTTATCAGCGCGACTTGTAACATAACAATATCCAACTCAAGAGAGTATGAAGAAAAAGGAAGCCACTTATGTACTAAAGTACATAAGAAGTAGGGTGAAAAGAGCTTACGGCGATAGTATGCCATTACAGCCGCCGCACTATGGAGTCTTCGGAGCCGTCTGCGTAGAAGTGCACGTCCTCGGGAAATAACAAGCTACCCACCAAACTTTGCATCACTTCCCCCCCTCACCTTGGGCCCACAGCCTCACGCTCGCTGTGGCCGGCATGGGCTCGCTACCTAGCATGAAGGTAGGTTACCAGCTGGCTGCATGCCGAGAAAAGGAGGCCACTCCAGTTTCGCCTCGGGCCGCTGGTTGTGAACCGCTCACCAGTTCTCGGATCACGATCCCATTCAAGGGACGAGGAGGAGTCGTAGAGGGCGCATCACTTGGCATTCTAGGAGGTAGGTTGTCTACGCATTGCTTCTTTTTCTGCCGGCCAGACGGTGAGGGACGAGGAGGACTACAATCCCTAGCTCAGCTTTGCTGTGGCTGGGCCGAAGATCTTGAGCTGGACAGAAAACGCTTGGCAGTGAGCTTCCTCCTCGTCACCATTTCTGCCTCTTACGCACTCCCAACTAGTTCTTGCTCGGATGCTTGGGCTTGGGCTGCTTGGGCTTGACCTTCGTTCCCTTCGATGGGAATGTGTTCCTGCTCCCTCAGGGCCCGGGAAACTCGCTCGACTGATTCGTCCTTGACTGGGGCAAGGTCTTTAGTGGTTAAGTAGCAAGGACCGAGATCTCGGGCTTCGCCAGTAGTTAATGAAGGGGGAAGGAAGTTGGTGTGCCGAACGTCAATATAAGACAGCAGCGGGCTGTCTACCAGAAGGGCTTGGCTGAAAGGTTGCCAAGTCCTATATACGAGGGTGCAACCGAGTATGAGATGCGAGGCTCGGAGCTGCCCGTCAATATGAAAAAATATTTCAGACCTGAGCATAAAATTCAAGTCCCTCACGTGTATTACCCTGAGATCTGGGGCGAACACCTTACCGTCTACAATAAAGGAATGCAATGAGTTAACATTCAGACAAGCAAAATAATCGTAAACAAAAGGGAAAGCAAGTTAGTGATCGGTACGAACCAACTTCACGCCGCGAGAGGGGGCAAGGGATTTCATCGGCAAACCAGTTGCCGCTCACCCGGACGAACTCCCCGGCGGAATTCCTATTAGAATCGAGTAGGCAGGAAATTAGTCGTACCCACATATCTTTGACTTTCAAGTAATAGTTTGTTTTCTTATTTCCACACAAGCTGTACATGTAGTTTATGTCGTGGTGGTCCAATTGCAGCCGCATATCTGATTTAACCTACTGACACAACTAACTACCCGGTAAAAATTGGGAGGAAGTGCTTGCTCACTCCCAAGTGCAGGAGATCACAGCAATATAATTCTCGGAGTACCGAGGTCAAACCACAAGGAACAGGGTAAATTCAAAGACAATATAATTTGGGTGAAGAAGAAAAATATTTTTGCTTGGTGATTATTAACAAGAATAATAATAAAAATTGATTTAAATCAATAATGTAAATACTAGGGCATCGGGGTGATTCCCTATATCGATATGAAATTCTTTGTGATCTAAGAAAATATATATTTCATAGTTGATTGTTCTTATACAATTAAAAACTTATGATTCAGCTGAACTGAGACAATTCAAGAACGCATTATAACCTTGATTAATAATGCGGTTAGAAAAGTTTTCAGAAAAACTCATTCACTTTAAAACCTGATTTCTATTTGAAACTATTAGAAATTCATCTAAACAATAAGAAAAACATGATTGAACTTATTGAAAGCACGGAAGAACTAATACATCAAAAGAAATCTAATTGAACAATCAAATATGTCGTTAATAAAATCCTAGAAAGAATCACATTGAATATTCATACCGTATAGAAGAAACATAACCCCTAGCCCTAGCAAAGAGTTTAGGCTGCCATTAGAGAAAGGAAAATACAAGGTTTTCTCTGTCCAAAATTTGTTCTCACAGCCTCCCTCCAAACCCTAATGTCCAAGTCTAAAGAAAATGAAACTTTTTCTATTTTAATTTCCATCCAGGTTTACAGTGGTAACTTGTGAATTAATTTCGGCCTTCAAAAATTGAGAATTTCGAAAAACTCAAAACTGGAAAGTTGTAGATATTTAAGTCACAGTTCCAACCCAACTAGCCTTGTATCAATTGGATTTTTGAGAAGAAAGATACACCTAAAATACTGATCAGTGCTCAAATCAGATTTTTCCTTTTCAAATTCTACCCCTTTGATTTCTTTCCTTATTTGAAGCTTCCAATCTTGGTAGACAATCCAAACACTCCAGCTGTACCTCCTTAGACATTTAAATATGGTCCTTTAGCTTCACTTTAATTCTAGTTTGGCCTCCATTCTCTCACAAATTCCTGTAAACTCATCTTTCTCACATAATTTCCTGAAAGTAGAAAATTACACACAATGAATGACATCTTATTCAAGAAATCTTGTAAAGATAAATAATAGGGACCAATGCAAATCATGACTTAATTATACAAATTAAGTATAGTAATAAGGAGATAACGCCCACATAAATATATAACAAGTATACATTTTAAGGCGTTATCAGGAAGTTGGTCCGGACACAAACCATAAAACCTAAGAGTATTGAGTAAAAGGGGTCCACGGGAAACCTAACCCCACCCTCCAAGATCGTCATCAAGGGAAAAAAGGCAATGTTAGACCCTTTGTAGAGAGCAATTTCGCTCTCATGGCAATATCCCACATTCATATCCTATGGGATGTTGAATGTTTGCCTAAAAGTGGCTAGAGACGCCCCAGCGTTTAGAAGGTGAGCCAAACCTATCCTAAACTCTAAAAATTGAAGGGAGAAACTTAAAGGAAGAAACTAAAATAAAAGAAAGGGACAAAAAACTTACTTTGGACTCTAGGAAAGGGGTATTCTGGGTTGAAGGATAAGCATACAGATGAATGCACGGCAGAGAGGAAATTCAGAAATTGAAGAACGTGAAAGTGGAAGAATGATTCAAAGTAGACTATTTATAGGTGCCAGAAGAGAGGTGGTAAATGCTATTTAATAAATAGGGAGCGCGAAACCCTACAAATCCCCACTTCAATTGCCACTCGTGCACCGCCTCGGTTCACGAATGTCAGGCAATGATGGCGACTGAAACAACAGTTTGGCGTGACGCGCCTTTTCAGGGCACATTAAAGAGACCCTTAATCGTTCAGTATCAACCCGCAGAACTTCCTGGGGTAGTTTCTGTCCCTTGGCTTCCTTGATTCGTCCTCGGGGACGGGTACTAATCAAGGGGGGGCTATTGTACGGCCTGTGGCCCACGGGCCCATTTGGGCCTTAGGCTTTGAACTCCAGCCTTGCAGTACGACCCATAAACCCGACCTTCTCGTTTAAAGCTAGGCCCTAAACCAGATGAGACCGCGGGACCATTATGCCCGGCCCAAAGCCCTCTGAACAGACTGCTACAACTCATGCAGTCAGATTATAGCCCGGTCATTGTCCAGCAAGGTACACCTCGGGCATAAGTGTGATCACTCAGGGGCGTTTTGCTCAAGTTGTCCAGCGTCACTTTAAGGAATATCACTGTCGAGCATCCCTCCCTAGAAGTGGGCAACTAGTTCCAATGCCACTTTCACTACATCCCACTCCAAACTAAAACGTCCACTTAGCAATGATAACATAAAACCTCCTAAACCTCTAACCACAAGAGTCATCATGACTCCCCACTAACTATAAGGCTATAAATATAAGAAGCTAAGGTGGGGAAAAGGGAAGGAGGAAAGAAGAGAGGGAGAAAAGGCTGAAGCTAGGATATTAAGGTGAAGAGAGTGAAACAGTTGAGGGAAGGAGGAGACGTCATTGGGTCTCAGTGCCAAGAACAACCCAATGTAGGAAATCCTAAACGCACTTCATAAGTAAGTTGTGAGCCCTAGTGAGGTCCAGCCCAGTAGCCTCTCCTTCGGCGCGCACAGATCCCAAACACATACACACACACAAAACAAGTCTAATCAATTTTATATCTCAAAAACAAGTTAAGACAGTTTAGTGATCATACATTAACACATGTATTCCTTGTGATGGTCAAATCACGTTGTACCTGCACATGTATCAAGAGTAGCAAAGAATATTGCGTGTTGTGCGTGAAAAACATCGCAAGATTGCATAAGTGTCAACATGTTATGACGATTTGAGATATGAAAAAATCATTTTAACTCACACACAATCATAACTGTTTGATGGGGGACTATCACCTTCGAGGTACATCCTATAACTCCCGCATCTCCTAGAATACACGCTTGCAATTAATATAAAGCATATTTATTCTTTTTGCTTTTATTTTTCTTTACATATTTTTCTTTTAAGAAAACCATACATGGGCATATAATAAAGAGAAAAGAAAAACTCAATTATGTTAAACTTATGACATTGCACTTTTACTATGCCGAAGTGCACTTTTGCCGTAAAGATGAAAAGGCACAGGTCCTAGTATGTCTACTAAAGGACATGAAAGAATTAAAATTCTCCTGAAATTGAGTTAAAAAGCTCAAAGTTTTTAATAACACTCCAAACAAAGGTGTAGGTCCTTGAGAGGAAACCTGTGACCATTTGGACACTTGCTTTTGAGGATACAACTTAAAGTAATTAGGAGGAAAGTGTCCAGAAACACCACAATAGTGACAAACATGAGGTCTAACAAAGGATTTAGAATTAGCCAAATCAGTTATGGATTTCATACCTTTATTACCTTTCTTACATTGGGGCACAAAGACAGTATTTAATCTAGAAGCCGTGGAAGAGGAGGGGCCAGAGGAAACAGCATATCCTAAGCCAGTCTTATCAGAATTAGGCTTTTGAGCACTCAATATCTCATCAAGCTTTGCACTAGACATCCTCTCTATTTGAGTTCTAGCTTGACTAAGCTCTGCTTCGAGATTCTTGACCTTCTCTTCTAAGGAGATATTCTCCACAACAAGAATCTCAACTAATCTTGTAGTCTCATCTAATTTTACTAATAGATCAACTTTTTCAGTTTTTACCTCATTAAGATCTTTTCTATGACGATGAAAAGTTTTTTAAAATTTTATAAATTCAGTGCATAGCTTATCATAGGCTTCCTAAAGGGTCAACTTCTTGGGTACTTTATCATCAAAAGAATCCTCACTGTTACTAGCACTCTCCATAATCACCTTATCGGTTGAGGCA
Source organism: Lithocarpus polystachyus (assembly GCA_033629205.1). Lineage (NCBI taxonomy): Eukaryota > Viridiplantae > Streptophyta > Magnoliopsida > Fagales > Fagaceae > Lithocarpus > Lithocarpus polystachyus. Next base: position 57,634,950 of record CM066168.1, read on the forward strand.
GCAAAAGCCATAAAGTGACCACATTCATCCACATACTCATCAGAAGAGTCATTCTCAGTATCACTCTAGGTAGCAACCAACCCTTTATCTTTTGACTTCTTGGTCTTTTCCTTCATAAGGTAATTTGGGCACTCTATCCTCATATGACCAAAACATTTGCACTCATGACATTCGATGAAAGGTTTCTCATTCTTGCCTTTCCTTGAGGATTTAGATTTCCTAGGAGGTTTGCCCTTTTCCTTTTTCCTAAATTGAAGAAGTTTGATAATCTCATCAATTATGAGGGTTAGATCTTCATCCTCATCATCATTATCATCTTCATTTTTGCTTTCATCTTCATCTTCAGAGTCATCAATCTCTTCCTTTATACCCATAAGAGCCAAGTTTCTACTCTTTTCACCTTTTTCCATTAAACCTAATCCTATCTCATAGGTTTGAAGGCTCCTACAAGCTCAGTCAAAGGAATTTGATCAATGTCCTTCACTTCTTCAATGGCAGTGATCTTGGCATGAAATCTTTCAAGTAAGGACCTAAGGATTTTCTTAACAATTTTGGATTTTGCTATAGATTCTCCAATGTTGAAGGCAAAATTCACAATATCCTTGAGTTTAGCATAGAACTCATCAAAGGTCTCATCCTCCTCCATCCTTATTTGTTCAAAACTACTAATGAGTCTTTGAAACTTCACTGTCTTTACTGCCTTAGTACTTTCATAAGTGGTCCCAAGAATGGTCTATGCTTCCTTGGCAACTTCTGTAGATGATATTCTCTTGAATTCTTCATTAGTTACCCCACAAAATAAATCATTCAAGACCCTATTGTTGAAATTTTTCGCTATGATTGTTGCTTCATCTCAATCCACCGGCGCTTCCTTTGGCTTAATCTAGCCAACTTTAATAGCTTGCCATACTTTTTCACCTAGAGCCTATAAAAAAGCTTTCATACGAACTTTTCAGTACGTATAATTAATACCATCAAATAAATGAGGAATCAAAAGAGATTGTCCATGATCCATGACAACGAAGGTCAAGGATCACACTGAGGAAATTGATCCAATTAGAGTGTACCTGCTCTGATACCACTTGATGGAAAATTTTAGACCCCGATTGATAGAATTAACAAGTTTTAAATCTAAGTTGTTAATTAGATTTATTATGAATAAAATTTGTTAAAACAACCAAACATCAATACCAAGTCAATTATCATGCACAGCAGAAAAGTAAATAAGACAAGATATGATGACCTAAGAAAACCAATGAAACAAACTAGTTTCACAATAAAAAAATATGGGGGGAAACCTTCTAGAAAAGCAATCCACTATAATAAAGAGAAGTTTCAGATTTAGTACAAAACCTTTGTCCCTAGACTCTACAATCCCCATAGATGAACTTATAGAAGAAACTTTCTACTTCTTCAAAACCTCTGAACTCTTCAATATATGAACGCCACCTTTTTTGCACGAATCCCAATACGTGATTAACCAATGATGCATGGCTCCCAGTACATGACTAACTCACCAACTTGAAGAAGATGTTGGCTGCAAAGTTCTTTACTTCATCAACAATGAAGATCAAAAAGCACTTAGTTACAAAACCCTAAGGCGCAAAGATGCAATAGCTTCTTTTAGAGAGAATAAGGCATCGATCACATTTTGCATGTGTTCTCCTTGTATTCTCTTATGTGACAGCCTTTAAAATAAGTCTTATATATGTCTAGGGCTGTGAGAAAAGAAACCCGACACAAATACATAAGCATGGGCTGAAAATCAGATCTAGAAATCTGAATTTTGTAATTCTCGATAGATAACTATGTGTTGAGCTATCTGTTGCGAGCTATTGAGAGCTATCGAGATTTAATGAATCAGCATTTCTTCACTTGTTTCGAGCTATTGAGAGCTATTGAGATTTAATGAATCAACACTTCTTCACTTGTTTCTCTGACAGATTTGCATGGCTTCAATACTAGACTTGAATTCTTATTCTTTAAAGTATTAAACACATCCTAGATCTACCCAATTACAAGTAAAGTGCATTTTCTCAAAGGATTAGCCAATTACATAAAATATGTCCTTAATACAAATACAAAAACTACAACAATGGCAAAAGAAGATAAGTCCCATGTTTGAGTCCTACGCAACGACTAGTAGGCGATATGGATAACTAGAAGATTATCGAAGGAAATTTGAAAAATATTCTAGATATGGATAATCATAAGATAATTGAAGCAAATTTGAATTTGGATGTAGATACTATCAAGCCCCAAACCCGATACCCGGATTTGTGACCATAACCGGCATGCTAATATCAAGCATAAACCCGATATTAACAAGAACCAACTTAACTTTTACAAAACTTTTATCTTTAGCTTCCCTCTTTGTTTTGATTATTGTTTCTTTACTTTTTGATATAGCCTTTTACTTAATATTCAGAACGTCTACGCTGTACTCAAGAATAACATAATCCACCAATCATTCAATATCCACAATTTTACATACACATCTCTTAATGCCTTAAGGTACAAAACTTTCATTAGATCTTAAAATACACCATACTACAAATCTAAACATCAAATTGCTAATTTAGGATCTATACATATAAAACTAAACCAGCTCCTTCCAAAACTCGACTAAAGCTCCCTCTGCTCCAAAATAAAACCTGCTAACTGAAAGAGCAGAAAGGATGAGCTACACAGCTCAGTAAAGATAAAATACATGAGAATTTAAAAAGGATGCATGTAAATCAAATCATTTCATTCTATGAATATTCAGATAGGAGAACATCGTTTTATGTATAGTATTTTATACTATTCATAATAATAACTTATATGCTTTTCATAGGTAAATAATTGTTCTCCTTTTTCTTATCAGAATAATATTACCAAAACCTTTCAAATTGAACTTCTTTCATTTCTTACAAAAGTTACCAAATATAATATTGATTATTTAAAATCATATACATACATACATACACACACATATATATATATATATATATATATTCTCATTACAAAATAATCATTTTAACTTAAATCAGATAATTAGTAACTTTGTCTTAAACTTGAAACATCTTGAAGAATAACAAAACTTTTCTTCATAACTTCTTCTCGTAAAATCTTATAACTTTTCATAGTCATAAAACTTAATGTTTCATAAAGAATAGATATCTGATAACTTTTAAACACAAACTTGTACTTTCATTAGAAGTTTTATCTTTACAGAACACTAAAACCTTTTCATCAGATTCTTTATCTTTAAAGAACAGCTTTTCTTTTCAACGTAAATTTCTTTTCATGAGAGCTTTTAACTTTTCATAATGCATTAATCAAATCATTCTCTCATGATTAATAACATAACATAGTTGTTCATAAATAACTTATTGATTAGTCCATAGCTGATAAGTCTGTACTTATTTGGGAGGCTTCTAGCACCACGGTGCTAGGCATCCAGCATTCTCCACAATGCTAGGTATTTCTGGAATCACATCATAATACATATTTTCAACCATGGGGGTAGGTTGACTTCCTCCACAAGTTAGCCGTAACCAACAAGGGCGGGTACAACAGAGCCAGTCCCACTTTTAATAGCCAATCATATAACATTTTCCATAGAAAGCCAGTAATTAAACCCCTACTGGCAGAGTTCAGATCATCAGAGGACATAACCCAAAAACATTTCATACTTATACATCATACTGAAATTTATAGTTTGCATAACATTTCGTAATAAAAGTATTTTCATTGTTTTCTTTAAACATCATGTTCGTGAAATTAGTAATAGTATCAATATGCTTAAATCATATACATAAGGTTTCGAAAGCTCACGAACATATCTTTGTCTAAAACATGATTACATGCCATATCTCTAATCAAAAAACTTTTTAACGCATCGTATACTTTAAAATAACCTCATGACTTATCAAATGCCCATATAACTTATCCCTTACCTGAAAGCAGAGGAACCGAGAGCCTAAAGTCGAAGGAGCTTAGACTTGGGTACTGGTAACACCTAAACCAAAATCAAAGCTTATTACTATCCATTACTCCTTATCAAAAACTTACACATTCATCTCAAAGTCTATCTCTCATAATTAATGAAATCATAATCCCACCTCAACGAGGTTCCCACAAACACAAAATACATTCACCAAACCACATGATGTACTAAATCATAGAGAAACCAAAATTCTCACATTCATATCATATCTCCAAAAGAGCCAAATTCATTTCAAAAGGTGCTTCGAGATTTGGGCAATAATGCATGCATAAACATAAACTCTTTTAAGTATGGTCATATAACCATATACACTCATAAGGCAACATACAGCATGTTCAACAAAACAGCTTCATAGATACAACTGTCGAATGGTTTAGAACCCCTCCTTTGAGTACTAAACCTTGAACCAAGTTATACAAAATTTATTTATGATCTAGACATACTAAATGATGAGCATATAAATTTATAGCTCAAAACATTCACCCTAACTTCAAAATTAAATCCACAAAGTCAGAGTTATCCGTAACTGTTTACTGCTCATTTTAGCAGCATATGCCTCATTTGTAAAATACAAATGGGCTATCCATACACATCAAAACATCATGAAATTTTACAGAGATACTCCCCTGGATGTCTAGTATATACCATATAAATTTCGGATTCAAATCATAAAACCATGATTTACTAAAAATCATACAAGACAACATGCTCAAATCTGTCCTGACAGAATTTTATGCAACTTAGAAATTAAACTGTTATTTTTATATTAATCAAAATGATGTGAGACCACTTCCAATACAACCATATGTGTCTTAGATTTCATAGGAAATATCCCTAGCATCCAAATTCACTGTATAAAATTTAATACATAATTTATCATGCATAAACACAGAATCCGTCACGGTGACAGCTTTGCAACATTTTCTTGTAAATTCACAAACAATTATCAAACAATGGTATTTTCTTATGAAATTTAATACATACATACTGGGCATATTATATAATAATCTCCAACAAATCATTTACCCATAGCTGTCCTATAAAAATACTGAATTTATAATGACCAAACAGGTTAACCAGTGAGTGCAACTCTTAACAAGTTCATGAACTAACTCTTAACAAGCTTCAATTGCTGAATCAACTACCCATTCAGCACCTCAATTAACAATCACTTAAGTTTAAATAGACAACAGATAAAAGAATTAGATTTTTCCCTTACCCTAGGCATGGTTCATGGAGTGATAGAGCTAGAATCACTCTAGCTTCAAGTTGGGAATAAGAGCTTGAGAAGAGTTGAAAGAATCATTTTTCCTTGCTGCTGGACCCGTAGGTGTGAGAGGGAGAGAAGAGTTGAAAGCTTTTCTTTCTTTTGGTGTTGGACTGTGGGTATGAAAGAGGGAGAGAGCTTCTTGAGTCTTCTACTTTCTTTGAGAAAGTCAAAGAAGAGAAAAGGTGCTGCTGTGTGTGAACAAGGCAAGAAGAAAGAGATAAGAACAAAGAAAAATGAAAAGGGAAAGAAGAATAAGGGCTGAACCTTCTGGTGCAGCCAAGAAAGATAAGGGAGAAGGAAATTGTGGGGCATGTGTATTGTTAAGGAAAGAAGAAATTATGACTCACCTTTTCATTTTTAGTATTTATACTTTTCACCCTCCCATAGTTCTATATTCTAGAAAGACCCAAATAATAAAATAACTTTACATATAAACCTTTACCTTCATAAACTTCTTTCCATAAAGTTAAAAGAGCATGAATGTTTTATAACATCAAAATATTAAAGCCTTATGCACTTAAACTAATTAAGATAATACTAAATATATATTCATGATACAATTAGTCATTCAATTACTTATAATCTTTACAATTCTTATTCAATGGTATTATAAAATAATATGTTTATTAAATATTCTTATATTAATTTTAGTAAGTAAGTGATTCAAATAATAATTAACCACTTGAACACATAGGTTAACTATAAAGTTGGGTCGGGGTGTTACAGATACCGATAAGCAGAAGGTAATCAAGGGGAATTTAAATTTTGAAGTAGATATGGAGATAATTTCAAATACCTCAGATGTTTTTTTGGGTCAAACTTTTATCCCTTCGGTCTTGGAAACGCCTCATACGTAAATCCAATAACTTTTTAGTTATTGAAGCCTCAAATATTCTCTTCTTCAACTAAACGTCCTTCTGAAGCTGTTGATAGTATTTGTTCACCTTTGGAAATTCCTTCTCATAAGAGACACACAATTGATCAAGGTAAACTTTCAGTATCTCATTCCACCTCTGGGGTTGTCTACAATGCCCTCTCCTGCCATGAAAATTTCTCCACACCACACTGATATCTTAGTAAATCTTGAGGGTGTCGTTTGACTCTTTTACTAGTTTTTATGGGCCTTGAAAATCTTTGAGGAGATGACTTGTTCTCTTGCAGTAGCTTGGATCTTGAAGATATTAAAATTATTTGTGATAGTTTTGATTTTATTTCTTTTGTTAGTATATATTTACAGTGTAATCATGCTGCTTTAGTTTTGGCTAGTGTTGCAAAAGAGAATAAGGATGTCATTGTTTGATTGGAAAAATGTCCCTCTTTTCTCTTTCTCATTGTTTATAACATGATTCTATATGAATAAAGTATATTATCATTTCCTCTCCAAAAAAAAAAGTTGCTACATGACTTTCTTTATTTGACGTTGCCACATGGCTTGGACACGTGTCATTTCTATGTGAGTCATGGTAATTCAAAGAATTGATGCGTGGCTTGATTTCATTTGTTGATTGTCCATTGTTGACACGTCACTAATAAAAAAATTAATTTGATCACAAATATTTGATAATAATTAATCGGACAGTTGTGAATACGTCATAATATTTTGATGCGTACACCTTGAACAAGCTACAATTAGATTTACACCTCAGATTATTGAGTTGTTAATTGTGTGTTATTTTTAATTAGTTGTCACTTTGTTATTAGTCCATAGGGATAGATTGTAGGGTTTGAATATTCAGGTAATATGCTTCTATAGTAAAAAAGCTAAAAAAAATATAGTTTTGACAACTCAAAATACTATTTTATCTATTTTAACACCCCACTTTATAATACACCCAATATCAAATGTTTTATTTTAACAATCACAACCACCAACACATTAAAAAAAAATTTTAACACCACACATTATTATTATTATTATTATTATCTTCTTGCATCAATGATGCAAAGGGTGGGGACTCAAATCAGGCCCAATTGACCTAAAATATTACATAACGATAATACTAGATTGTAACTCATACATACGCGTGGATCCATTTAAAAATATACACATTTTTTAATTATAAGATATACATGACTAATTGAATTATTAAAAAAATAACAAAGTTTGGCTACAAACTTGGTCGTAACCTTAGGCTACAACACTCACTAATTTAATATTGTTATATATTTTAAAAATCTAACTATTGAATTGCATGTTCTTTATGTTCTTAACACTTATGTCAAATTCCATGTCAATCGGATATTATTTACTATTTGATCCTAAAACTTACTTTTTTATGCATAATTTTAGACTACAAAAATTTGAAATTTAAATATTTGATTGATAACATAGCTATTGATTTTTGATCGTCTAGAAATTTTACAAGAATAGAGGATTTAAGAAGAAAATGTAATCCAACAGTGGATTTGTCAAAATCACATCCAATAAAAAGATATTGAGTGAAATTGTAGTTTTAGGCTATAACTAAGTTTGTTGCCAAACTTTTTCCATAAGAAAAAATAAATTTAATTGATAAGATAGAATGTGTTTTAGTTTGTTGAGTAGATATATGATTGTTTTTTTTAGTTGATTAATATTAGACTCTTAGTACATTGCACTATTAATTTATTGGCACAAAAATTAATTTATTGCCTTAATATATATATATATATATATATATATATATATATATATAGATAGATAAATATAGTAATGTCACAACCACAAACTATTGTACAACATTTTTACAAACTGTTGATGTGTCTAAATTCTTATTAGTTTTTGTGTTGGGCCTTTTTAGCAACTGCAGGCTGGGCTGTCTCCTGCCACACTATGGCCCAAAGGTTCTAGGTAGGAGAGTCAGGACCGACTTGATTGCAACACACCCCAAACCAGCTTGTGCCCAAACTAAAGCCCCTTTGTTAGAGCTTTGGTGACATGCCCATAGCTGATGGAACTATTACACAAGAGTTATGGCAGGCAGGTACATAACAACAATAAAATGAAATATGCTTACTGTCAACCAGAAAAGCGGGGAATACTAAATGCAATAAAGGAAAGAGTAGCACAGCAATGTAAATGAAGTATAAATAAGATGATAATAATAAAAAGGGAAATAACACCAGTGCATAATTAATAAAAGGAAAGAAAGAATGGTCAGTCTGCCATGCTTGATCGTCTTACGGAGTTAAGTCCAAGAAGGGAACCACTTCTTCAATGTGGGTAACCTCACATGGAGATCCTGCCACGAAAATTACCCACTTTGAGAGAATGGGCCTAAATGGCTTATGCTCAAATTCCTTAATCCTTACTAGAGGGTAGGCTTTTAGAGGAAGAGAAGGGATTAGCCTATCGGTGCATGCCTGCTATTACACTCTTGCCTACTCTCTATTTTTCTTTCTAACTCCTTCTTTTTCTTTCTAAATTTTCTATACTATTTTCTCTCCTTTTGTTTTTCTCTTGTGAGGTTGTTATGTTCTCTCCTGCCTTACTGTTGTTCTTGTTCTGTGTTGTCATTCCCCCCCCCCCTTCCTATGCACGGCGGAGGACCCTTTTATATTGCCTGTCGTAATGGGTTTTTATTATTTTACCCCTTAACCGCTTTTGTCTGGGTGTGGGTGTCCTTCCAGATCACCCACTAGTCTGTCAGTTGCCCAGCCACCACCACTTACCTGTGCTAGCCGTGCCACATCCCATTACCAAACAAAGAGTCTCATTTTATTTGCTTGTTCACCGTGACATTCCCATCTAGATAAAGGTGGGCATTCTCTCTCACTATCCCCCATAGCATGCACCTAATGATTCCAACTCATCTTTCCCTCTTTTGGGTAGTATGTCATCTCAGCAGGACATTTCTCCCAAAAGAGTTTGAGCGGGAACCCCAGAATAGGCTCTCCCCTTCTCCTAACCACCAGACCATACCTTCTCTTACTTCTAACCCATGGCCCAGTGCTCCTATATTGGCTAGGTACAAGTTGGTGGTGCTTAAGCCTTGTGCGTGCTCCACTTCCATGTGTATCCATGGCTTGTCTGCTACTCATGCGTTTGCCATGACTTGAAAGCTCTTCTGTATATTTTGTTGCTCGTTCTTGACCTTTTGTAGCGTGAATGGTTCCTTAAGTCTTCGTTCTTTATGTCTTACTTCCTTCCTAGGCTGGGCCTTGCTTGATTGTGGGCTATTCCTTCTTAATTCCATTCTTTGCCCTTTTCGCGGATCTTCTAGCACTTTTGTCATGCTATTCTGTCATTCATGCTGTGTTATTGTTTGACCCGTGCTTGCTGAGCCTTTTTTGGGCCTTCTGTATGCTTTCCCTTTGCTTAGCTCCAATGGCCCAGTATTATCATTGAGCTAGTATTCATGCTATTTTGAGCTTCCTTGGCCCATTTCATCGCTTTTGAGCTTCCTTGGGCCGCTTCCTTTCCTTGGGCATTCTCGGCCCATTCCAATTATTTACTCCCATGGGCTTTTGCTAAGTCTTTTGAGCTTCCTTGGCCCAAATTACCATATCCTTTACTTTTAGGGTTTATGGGCTTTCCATCAACCTCTTACTCACTTAATTCATTACTTCGGGCCTCTTTTAGCCCATTTTTGCTTGCTTTCTATTTCTCATAATGCCCATAGGTTTACTATTTTTTTCTTTGGGCTCCTTTAGGCCCGCTTGCTTTCTTTGAGGTCCATTTGCTATTTTCTAGGCCTATGATCCATTGTTCCTGTCATTCGAGATTAATGGTTTTCTTCTCAATTTACTAACTCTTTTCCTCCCATATAGTTGGGCTTCTTCCTGCTATTGGGCATCCTTGCTAAAGTGGGCATCAACAGTTTTCATCTAGGTCAACCATTTACATCACTTTTTCATTTATCAATAACCACTCATCATATCAGTAATTTGTATCTCTGGCATATTATATAAATAAATATATATATATATATATATATATAAATTATTGATGATAAGCTTAACATGTATTAAACACTGCACTGCAAACTTCAAGTTGTTATTGTAGGGTCAGCAAGGAGGCCAGTTCATGAAGGCCTTGAGAGATGTGAACTCACGTGAAGTGTTATAAAAATAATAATAATAATGGTGTTTGCGAGCACAGACTAATTTGTAAAATATGGTTGTCTACACAAATGAATTATATGCAAGACAGAATGCACCAAAAAGATGAGCTTTGCCACTACCTAAACTAATAGGACTTCACAAGTGATAAATTCAATCAAGAAAGAGGAATATAAACAAATGAAATGCACAAATGATTAAACAAGAAATATTAGACAATAGAACTCACTTGATATCATAGTAGCACAGAATTTTCGTGGTTGTGGGGAAAAAGCATGGAAGTGGAGTACTGTACTGAACCACCTCGCTCTAGTGAAGAAGAAGATGAGCTTGGCCAGAGTGTTAAGAAATACAAGGAAAGTCTTGGAGCTAGACAATTTTCCCAGCCCCGTGTTCCGATCAGTTACAAAGACAGCCTCGTAGGAGAAATTCCTGATGCATATGAACAAGCTTTTAAGTTTGATAAGAGCAGGGAAGAGGAGTATGAGTCGGATGTGGATATAGAACCGCTAATAGAAGGTATGGTCGAAGTGAAATTATCCTAGGAGACAAAGTTACGTATTAGGGAGCCTTGGTCGAAGGCTTCGACAGTGAAAGTAGTCGGTAGGACTGTTGGTTTCAACCACCTTACTTTCAAGATCAATGCCTTATGGAAACCATCTGCCCGAATGGACTGTATTATGGTAGACTTACTACTGCTACTTTGGCCATTTTGGCTAGTTAATCTTTAATGATATTTCCTTTTAACCAAAAAAAAAAAAAAGAGAGATATCATAGTACCACAAGTAGAATGTCACTTGATTATATTAGAACGCAAACTGAAATTGGTAAAGATCGCACACCAATTTTGTTACTATACTCCTAGTTAAGTTACAAGCCTACTTTTAGATAATTCATACAAAATAAAACACACTTGCAAAAATGAAATTATCCGTCTGTTGATCAAGAATTGTTGCTATTGATAGAGGATTACATGTTGAAGAAAATTTGCTTGTAGACTTCAATTTTTTAGTAATAGGAAATAGGTGATGGTTATTTAAGCCAATAACTACCCCCACTAATTAAAGAAGGGGTTGGTTATGCGTAGAAAATAACTATCACTTACAAATGTCATCTTTTTGCCAATTTATTTACTATATGGCATAAATAACTACTACATTTATTTAATTAATTTTATTTTTATATTAACACTACCAAAGCTTAAGTGGTGGTTTAAAACTGTCATTTTGACATAATAAATAAATAAACCTATAAAAAAATGAAATGAAAAATTGCGAGGCTACCAAAGCCTAATTACATTACATTACATATTTGAGAAACGTTATATTCACAACATTTAAAAATATATATATTCACAATATTTTCACAACAAATTATAAATAGTAAATTGTTATTAGTTTCAAACATAGCATTTCTTTTGCTTATTTATATATAATAATAACAACCCGCCACTTCACAGTTAACATAGTATTTCTCTTACGTATCATACGGGTTAATTGGGGCCTTTCGAAAAAGCTTGTTGAGAAATCTTTTTTTGTCGACCTTCACTGCTTGAGAAAGATCTCCTTCTAACTCTCGAAGTATCTGCTTTTTAGCAAGAATAGCAATAGGGTTATATTCCATTGTGAAAAATGAATAAGGGTTGTACACAATCGCAAAGAATAATGCCTTTGTACCAGTTTCAGAACTAGTTCAGCTTTAGATAGCCAACTAGGAAATCTAAATTCCATAAACGTTCTGGTGATTTTGAACATTAAAAAGACAACAACCTGCCAAAACTATGCAATATATTGATACAAAACCTAGATATTCCATATACTTTACAAATTACAAAATAATCAACTATAAAAGTTTCGTACTAAACAAGATAATGGGCATTATAGTTCACAAACACAATAACGTAAGGGCTAAGGAGGTTTATTATTTGTAATTTTGCAATGCTAAAAAGAATGAAGATAAGAGGATTAGGTAAAGAGAAGTAATTGTTTCAAATTTTCAATATTAGAAAGTGGGTAGAGTTACCTGGCTCATTCCTGGCCGTGTCTCATATGATAGACACACGCATTTAGCAGCACAGATAACCATTCGATCCATTTCTTTAGGGACAAAGTTCTTTTCCAACCTTTTATCAATGAGATCATCAAATTTCTTCCCATTCAAAGCTGCTTGGAGCATAGGCTTTGCCTAAAATTTCATAATAGTAAAATGTTATTTGTCTCATGTCACTCAAGCTATGCAATTAAAATGCTGCATCTTTTAAGAAAAAAAATATAGAAGTTATAACAGCCTAATCTAAATGAGGATGCACTAAAAAATTCCTTGTATCTGCATGTCTAAAGGGCCTAGAAAATCTATGAATTTAAAACGCTTTATTAAAATATAATGAACAAGAAATGACATGAGTTTACTTTCTCAAACGCATAACTGAAAGGATATCAACTATCCTATACAAAACAAAAAATCAAATCAAATCAATGAATTAATATCCTATTATTATAGAAGGTATCCCACACTCTTTTCCACCACCAGTTCTTTTAAGAGGATTTACCTATCAAAAAAAGTGTTCTGTTAAGAGCCATATTGGCATCATTTTATTGGAAGAATTAATTATGTGTGGCAAGCTTATGTGACATTTAACAGAAAATAAGGACAAGGGAATTGCTAATGCACACATAATATAACTTCAAGAGGTAAAATTCAAATTCTGAAGTTTCAAAGTGTAAAATTAAAAAACCCCCAAACTTAAAAGGGTGTAATTTGCACTTTAGCCTAAATTTTTTTATTAAGAGAAGAACCTAAAACCAAATCACACATACATACAAACACAGAATAGGACACCATGAAGGAATAATGAAAACGAGGGACAAAGTTAACTACAAAATTGGTTAGGCTACAACCTTACTCGATATCATTTTATTGGAGGTGAATTTTGACAAATCAACTATTAGATTACATCTTCTCATTATAAACTCTATGCTTGCAAAATTTCTAAAAAATTAAAGATCAATAGATATGTCATCAATAAATTGTTTAAATTGCAAGTTTTTATGATTTAAAATTATGCATAAAATATAAGCACTTATAGATCATATAGTAAATAATATTCAATTGACACAAAATTTGACGTGTATTAAGGAAGTAAAGAACATGTAATTCAACGGTTAGATTTTCAAAATATGGAGTAATTTTTATTTTATTGAGTAAGGTTGTAATTTAAGGCTACAACTAATTTTGTAGTTACATTTTGTCCAAAACCCCTACCCCCCATGCAAACAAGCACATACTTGCAAAGATTTTTTTGTTCCAAACAAAGTGATTGTCCTTTTTAATATTTCAACAACAAAAAAAAGTTATATCCCAAGATGATCTGATTACATTGACAAAGCATAGTGAGCAATTAAGGACTAGTGATCATGGTATACATACCCACTCAACCATGTTACCACCAGGGAAGGGTTGATTTGGTCCGATAGGTTTGAATCCAGTAATCAACTCCAAAAGCACAACACCAAAGGAGTAAACATCCAACTTATCAGTGAGCTTCCCATAAGAGGAATACATTGGATCCACATAACTGCATTTGGTGAATACAGGATTATTTCATGATATTAAGAAACAATTAATTCAAAAGTTAAAAAGAATATGTAATATCCAAGCCATCATTGCTTTTTAAGCATTAATTAGACTGCTCCATAACTAAAAGTCATGGCAGCACCACAGCTTTGCAGAAAGAACACAGAGAAATGATCTTACCCAACAGTTCCCATTACTCTAGTGGAGTAGTTAGCATCAGCATCTGGTAAAAACCTAGCAAGCCCAAAATCTGCAACCTGAACAAAAGATCCCAGGTACATTATTTATCATAAAAGTCAATATTTAAAAAGTATTTAATTACAAAATGAGAATGAAGTTTTTCCACATAACTTATGCCATGGAAAAAGCACCATGCAATTAAATGACAACTTTCTGACCCATCATGGCAGCATCTCCTGACCCATTTCGAGCCAAGGATAATCCAAATGGATCTAGATCTAGAACTTTCAAAACTCAATCACAGGTATAAATGGAGCAGCAAGTCAAAAATAAACAATGCAGACATACATGTATAGATATTTGAAACTTAACAAATAATCCTTTGAAACTTAATAACCTTACCTTTGCATCAAATTTATCATCAATAAGAATATTAGCAGCCTTGATGTCGCGGTGTATGATCGTAGACTGACCTGAAGAACATTTAGGTCCAAAGGTGAGTGAAACTAAAACCAGAAAATATTTTTATTATTTGCAATGTAAAGATAGAACATAAAAGAAACTCACAGTCCTCATGCAGATATGCCAATGCTTTTGCAGTGCCTAGAGCTATTTTCATTCTATTTGGCCAGCTCATAGTCGGTTCCCCCTTTCCTGCAATGTCACTTTTCTTTAATAAAACATTGTATGGTAATTTAGAAAATAAGGTTACTAGACCAAAATCAAATTTAAAAACAATGATCTCAATCTTAACAATACATTGTGATCCAACTTACCATCAAAACTCTCAGGATGGTAAAACCCTATAGGAACGCTACTTGAAATGACAACCCAATGATCCTACTCAGTGAAGTTTAATCTCCAATTTGGCTATTTTTCCTCTCTTTTTCACATAAGGTTATTAATGAGGTTCATGCCTTTCCACTAATACTTTCGGCGAATTAAGTTGCATTTAAGAGCCTTGTATCAATAGAGAAATCTAGAGAAATGAACAAATGATATTTAACAATGCAAAAGATCTACTTCTTCTTCTTCAACAACTCAACTTCTCTATATCATATAAGTCATTTTCTGATTTTGCTTATATTTTACTGTATTTTGAAGCAACTCTTGAGTTCTTAGTAAATTAAGTATTAACTAATTTGTTTTTTGTTTTCTTTTAAAATTATTATACATTTCATAAAGTAAGCCCCGATTCAATTACTTTTGACAATTTTATCTACTAGTTCTACTAATACAACTAAAATCTTTCAAGTATCTTATTACTCAAGATATTTTCAGTTTATAGCTTTTTCACTCAAGTTTTACTATGAAATGCTTTTCCTTGGTCATTTTTCTATCTCATGAAACTTATGTAATTCTTGAGATCACCATTCCAGTAATCCTGCACTTTGTGAACTAGAAATGCAAATTCTTGATTGACTTAGAACCAACATAGGAAAAATTAAGTGGAGCTAACCAATTGAATCATGACTATGCTTATGGACCTTCCCTTTTTTAAAGGATTATCTTGGGGAAAGGATAACTTCTTGCTCTATTCTTTCAATAACAACAGGACATTTCCATTTGTAAGAACAAAAGAGACAAATATATTTTATATTTAAGACCACCAACATGAATTATTATCCCCCAACAAAAAAAAGGTTACAGATGAAACAAAATAATATAATCACCAAAAAGACTTACCATGCAGATGAAAATCCAATGTTTTGTTTGGGACAAAGTCATAAACAAGCATTCTATGTTCCCCATCTATGCAGTATCCAACCAGTGAAACAAGATTCTTGTGATGGATACAGCTAAGGATATCAACCTCTGCCAAGAATTCCTTCTTCCCCTGTACACTTTCAGATTTCAACTGCTTAACTGCAACAAATTTGTCTTCTGAAAGGATTCCTTTATAAACATAACCAAAACCACCTTTACCAAGCAAGCGGGAGTCGGAGAAATCGCTAGTTGCCTTGGCTAAATCTTCATATAAAAATGCCTTCAGAGAAAAACCAAGGGATGGTGCTGGCATTTGTTTCTCAGAGTCTGGGACATCAAAAGGTTCATCTGGAGAATCGAAGATCAGCACAAAAAATAAATAAATCAGTGAGTATGAGTCAATATCATAAAAAGTAGCAGTTTCTGAAAATACATATAAGCTAGATCATAATTTAAATGAAAGATTTTCATCATCAAGAAAAATAAAATAATAATATACTGTTCTCAATGAAATCCATTTGATGATAAAAGGTAAAATAAACGGATACGACCACGTGCTGCACCTCTTCTTCCACGAGAGGCTATGATAGGATTGAGGAATTATGGAAAATTAATAGAGAATAAAAAAGAAACTTCTGGTTATACTTCGAGAGTGTTAGGCATCTGCATCATCTGTACCCATGTTTGTAGAATAGTATTGTGTTTTAAGTGACAAGTATACAGTTAGCAATGAGTAGTTGGATTAGTTAGCTGATAATCCGGACGTTAGTTAGAGGCTGATGCTTGTATAAGAAGAGAATAGTTCATTGTATCTTATCATTGATAATTAACATTGTGCTTATGAAAAGAGAAACACTGTGCTTATGAAAAGAGAAACACTGTGCTTATGAAACTCTCTCTCTCTCTCCACATTTCTGCTATGGAGGTCTAGGTGCCCTTGAAGTGACCTACTACAATTCTGTAATCCCATTTTGATTCTTAACATTTGGTATCAGAACCAACCACCACATCGAGTAATTGAATGTAACATTAGGTATGGGATCAAAGAGTTGTGGCTTTGTGGTTGAATCTCGTAGGGGACAACCTAGAGGCTAAATTAAAATGTCTTGCTAAGTCATTGAGTAAGTGATAGGTGCATGGAGCCGTCAAAAAAGATAAAGGGCTACCATCGGGTTAGTATCGATAGAGTGAATTGTCGTGGATGTTGGCTGCGGAACTCGGAGATATGTTACAATTAAAGTGTCCTACATGAATTAAGTGCAGGCTTAAGCATGTGTATTTAAGCTCTTGGCCCACCCTCCCCTTGCAAGCCGCTTTTCAAGGGTGAGTTCTGTCTATGGGTTTGAATCATTTGGTATTAGTGCAGTAAATTCAGAAACAACTATAAGCCATTAATATGTTCATGCAATGGAACTAATCCATAAGTTGCTGTCCGAAATAGGTCCATAACATAAACATGAATAATTGATTACAAAGACTAATTCAGTAGCATCTGTCAACAATTTTATCATGGCATAGACGCTCAAAGCCATATTAAACCTTCCATCAAAGTCAATCTATAATGCTTACTTACCAAAAATTAATAATTTAGCAAACCCATACATATGGTCCCTCCTAATCATGCCTTCATTTTGTAAACCAATAAAGGAGTCACTAACCTTATTTTGTTGGATTCCCAAAACTTATTCTTAGATTAAGCTAGCAAAAATACATCGTACACAGTAATTTTGTTAGCTTGTTGGCAAGGGCAATTTGGGCGTCATTGGAATGGTTATGTATGGATGGCTGCCCCACGTTACTTGATGTGGTGTCTTTGGAGGGAGAGGAACAACAGGAGCTTTAGAGATATAGAGATTTGCCTGATGTGGTGCCTGATCTCTTTTCTTTTCTTTTTTTTTTTTTTTAGAATTCTTTTGGATTGGATGTCAGAATTACGCTGTAAGTAATCCTTAAGTTCGGTTAGTGATTTAATGGATATATGTAATTTGCATGATTGATTGTATGGTCCCCAATCTATACTCCCTATATAGTTGGACTATATTTTTTTTTTTTTTTTTTTTTGATTGAAAGACTATATTTTTTTTTATCTTAATATAATGGAAAATTTTAAAGGTACTACAAGTTTTACTACATGAATTTTACAAATTAATGTGACAATAAATGTAATTGGTGAGTTTCAACAACTCATAACTGAATATTTGAATTGCCCATTTCTGATTGGTCACACATCAGTTTGTAAAATCAATGTAGTAAAACTTGTAGATCCTATAGCACAACTCTAATAAAATTTTAGTACCTATCAAAAAAATATTACCGTGCATCATAATTTGACACTCAACCCATAACAAACCTCATAATATACCCATAATCTTATGTTACAAACTTACAACTCAGTACCCTATCTTATCGTTCTCTTTATATGGCATTTTCCTACAATTTTATACAATTATAGAAAGGAAAATGTCAAAAATACTATCAATTTTTTTACAAATTGATCTAGCAATTAATGTGATGATGTCACATCAACAACTATATGAATAAATTTATTAATTATTTTTTTGTTCCGTGGTTAATAGTTGACCTAGTAGTTTGTGAGGCTTTTTATAAGACCTTAAGGCTTATGTAGTAAAATTTGTAATTTATCACTAAAATGCTAAAGCTACTGCCAATTTTACTACAGAAGTCACCAATGGACAATGTGATTGGCGTCAAATCAATAACATGATAAACAAAGTTTTATTAAAATTTGTATTAGCCTAGGGCTCTAGGCTGTCTAGCATGAAATGTCTACTAGAACACCACAAAGCACATCTATGGAAACTTCACAATTACAAACAACAACAATAGAACATAAATAATCATCAAAAAGCAATTAAATAACGGAATCAATTAATTTATTTAAAATAAATAAATAAACTTATAAAAAAAAAAAAACTTTACTTTTACCTTTAGGTCCTAGTGGTAGTGGTGAAATACCACCTTCAGTGTGACTCTGAGTATTTGTTCTTCCTGGGGGAGGGGGTGGAATGATTTTATTTCCTCTTCCTGTCACATGCCTTTTTTCCAATAGAATAAATGCAGATTAGAAAGCATTCAAAATCGTTCAATCACATGACACTTACGTTTTGTCCACAATTGGAACTATAAGTACTGGGGCTGTATCCTCTTTGAAATTATGAGCAAAACTTAGGTAGAATTACTTCAATGTTATACCTTAAGTTTTTCAGTTAAATTCAACCACATACATGTGTAGGTCAATGCAATAAAAATGGTATTATCTTTCCCAAAGAGAATTAAATTCAACTATATCACTTAATGGAGAACTAAATTCAACTATATGACTTAATGGCTAGCAATCGCATGTTGAATATAGTTGAGAACTTAAAGTACTAAATTATTGGTTGTCCAATTACCTCCATTGTGCAGCAAAGCTCTCATTTTGACAAGTATCAAGTTTTCACCAAATACTATTATAATATGAAAAAGATGGATAAGAAAACCTACTTAAGTATGCCAAGTTCCATTGCTGCTTTGTACTGGCTGGGAATCTCCATTAGGACAGCCAGAGCAAAAGCTGTTTCTTTCTCTGAGGGTGTTACTTTTCCAGACATAATTTTTGTGAAGTCAACAAACTACAAACAAAGAAGACATATTTTAAAAGCCAATGCATATTGAATTATATTCAACTTATATGGAACGATACAGAGAACTTACATGGAATTCAAAGCTAATTGTGTACTACATACCTGAAAATTGTCATATCTACGTTGAGAGATCTTGTCATCAAAGTTCTTCATGCCTTCCCAGGGTCCATCACCAACTCCGACAAGAACAATTGAGAGTGGATAAGAACTGGAAGTTAAAAATATAAGTGTCAGTAACTCCACCATATCTACTTATTTCCCAGTTAAAAGTAAGCTTGTAAATTATTGTACAACATTTACTGAACGAAATTTTTAATCTTAATCTTAGGACTTATGTTGAGTGTTGACAAACATTACTTTGAAATAGTTATAGCCATTTTGGATGGAGGGGGAGGGAGAGGGTGTAGAGGAGAGTAGAATAGAGCTGACTGGAAATTGCATCCAATTTCCTGACACCTGAGTCACAGCAAATTTTGATGGACCCCATTTGGACAAAACAAGGCTTTCTGTACATACACTTTGTCCAAAGATGATTTATGACACAGCATATTTCAATTCAGCAAGTCTCCTCAGCCCTAGCCCACCATCCTTAGGATTGCAAAAGCCTAGGTGACTTTTGCAGCTCCCTTTATTACATTAGCACCATTCCAAAGAAAAGTTTTGAGAAAAATTGCCAATGGTTGTCATTAATCTTTAAGGAATCACACTGCCCCAACTAAACCTGTATAGTAACCAGATCAGATTGTATAACTAACAAAAACATTCTATAATAGGACCAGGGCATCCACTACATCGCTCACTACAAACCCACAACAACTCACATAACCAGCACTCAACATATCAAATACAAGAATTAATATAAATTATGGTTTTGAATTCATCTTCCAGTGATTTTTTTCAACAACTCCATTCTCCAGTATATTTTTCTTATTATTGGACAGAAGAATGCCTACTTTTCTAGCTTTTTAAAGAATAACACACAAAAAGGACCGCAAAGTCGCTCAAAAGTCTTTGGGGTGGGGGGTGGGGGGTGGGGGGGGGGGGGGGGGAGATTTGTCAGAAGCCTAAGGAGAAATTTTAAATAATCAATCTGCAAGGTCACCTTGCTCTGACAATTGACGTGATTGTTTTTTTTTCTTGTGGACTTAGTTCTGTATCTCTTGTATCGACGCTCCTTGTAACCTTCACAATAGAACATTGATCAAAATAAGAAAATTAAGCTGTATGCATGCAACAATGTGTCAGTTCGAGAGAGTTTGAGAGATGACTTTGAATTCAACCTGGCCATCAGCTATGAGAAGCAGTACATGATGCTTGCGGCCACTTTTCTCCACAATGTCAATTGCAGCCTCAATTACCGGAGCATAAGAAGTTGGCCCTTAAACACAATTACACAAATTGATGAAGCCATGACTTTTTTGAGATAAAGCAGAATATTATAGAATGATGTGAAACCAGAAAAGTCCATGGTTTTGGTAATGGAAAGCAACTGCCAATTAATAAAATACCAGCTTTCAAATAAAGGAATATAAAACAAACCTGCAAGCTTCAAGCGTGGAACTATTTTTTGGTAGCATGATAAGACTTCTTCAAAACCACAGCAAGGTGAATGATCACTGTGAAAGCTAAACACCTTTTGATCTTGAGTAATTTCTATAACAGAAAATAAATCCAGTGATTATATAAAAAAAAATGAGAGAAACTTGTCCAGATATTCAACTTTAGGGCACTAGACATACCGTCACCAAAACCAAAACAATGAATTAAGTTGTCTTCACTGAAACGGGATAAAGTATTCCCAATGATAAAGATGGCATTCTCATATGGATTAAGTATATCTCCAACAGTGTGCAGGCTCCGGTTATTGAATGAGAATTTGCCTTCAATAACAAAACCGATGCATTGGCTTCCCAGATATACAAATCAAATGCAAACCATTTTTACAAATAAATGATACTAAAAAGACAAAACTGATGCATTGCCTCCACTTTACATTCTTGACTATGAGAATGGATAGGCAGTGGCATCATAAGCAGAAATCACATGTTAATTAACAAAGTACAGGGAAGAGGGGCAACAGCAGATTATATGTTACAGAGGGGATGCAATGACCTCACTATAATGCCTTTTACACCAAAACTATCTAGTGTCAAGTCTAATAACGCATGGCCCTTAAGGTTGAGAAAACACTTTTCAAGAAGATATTAAGGAACATAGTCATTCTTTTCAATTTAAGTTAGATTAAACCCCAGGGTTCTGTAAGGGCAAATATTGACCAGTGGATATCAATTTCTGCTCCATGAATAACGAATGAATGGAACTGTAGAGCATGCTATCCTTACTGCCACAAACCTGTCTCTCCATTGCTTGCAGTGAAATCAATTCCAACGATAAGATTAGTTGATTCTAGACCTGCCTCTATCAATGCTGCAGTAACCTATTAGAAAAGAGAGCCCATTCAAAAATTCAACTCAATGTTAAAAGTTCTAAATATATCATGTATCAGATGATTTTGCAATGTTATTCTTGGCATGCAAATTGTTGCCAATAATTTCCAAAGTCACATATTATAAAAATTCAAAATCCGATGATTTGCCAAATGGGAAATATACAAACTGTCATCCATGGTTACTAATATTTAGTAGTCTGTCCCAAAATCTCAAAATTTAAAATAGTCATTGTAAGGACCTGACTTAAACTCCTAGCCCAAATAAGAGATGGACTTAGGCCCAAAGAGCCCAAAACAATAAATTTGTAGAGAGTGGGTTGGAATACTGGGCTTTAATGAATTAACGCAACAAGTAAGTAGTTCTAGATGACAAAGGAATGAAGATAACAAATTTACACTAAGGAAACACGTCCTCGGCAATGTCCGAGGAGACTGGTTCTTGCGTATTACTTTCTAAACTGGATTACAAGTTTAATTCCTGGTTACTATAGTGTTTCTCTTCTTAATTTTTACGATTCCCCTTCCTCTAAGGGTCTCTCACATTATATATCTCCCTCCTAATGATTTTGGCCTTCCATTTATTGATCATCCAGGCCACTACTCGAGTGTCTGTCCCATCAGACACCCTCTTTTGCCTTCTGTGAGTGGTGGCAGCCAAGGCAGCATTGTTCAAGGGTCTTTTCCACATAAATGCGGCCAGAAAGTTAGCTGCAGGGCAATCAATGCGGTGGCAACAGCTTTTCCTTAGGTATTTCCTAACTTCCACTCTCTGGTACACTTGAGATGCGTGTCTTTGTCACTGAAGCTTCCTGGAAGGTTACCTTGAACCTTGGAATACACATTTGAGCCGTGCTTGGCTTATTCCGAGAAGTCATTCCTCCTCGAACCTCCTCCCATTCATATCTTACTCATTAGATTCTAAACTTGACCAATCCATCATCATTCATTTGCCCTTGGATTACTATGCTCTCGGCCAAGGCCCAATATACAATTTAGGCCCTTGACCTCACAATAGTCCCTCAAAACTCCGGTTTTTTCCCTTCATCCGAGGAGAAAAGTAGATTTTTGATTTTTCATGCATCAATATTATTTTGCCCTTTTAACTTGCACACGTGGGGGTGCAGTTTCGCGCGCCCCATAATTGCTACTGACACTTCGGAGCCCGTGAGGCGTCATTAATTGCTCCAGGCGGCGTTTTGTCCTTCACATCCAACGGTGAGGCGCTAATCCAATAGCTGACATCTCTCCTTGGGTTTTGAGTGGGATAACTCCCACTCAATTCCGCCCTTTATATAAGGCACCCGGAGAAATCATTTCCCTCATTTCACAAGTCTTCAAGCTCTCTAGAGATCCCAAGCACTCAAACTCACAAGTCCCTCTAAGTTACTAAACCTCCCGCACCTCTTCTTTAAGAAATCCTTGAAAATCATTCTAAAGGTTTCAGGGACTAACACACACCTTAGTTCTTGTAAGTTTCTGTTTCTTTGAACTTTTCTTTTTCTCCTCGGCCAATCTCCTCAGCCTTACTGTTCATGTTTCTTCATTTACCAGTTTCAATTGTTTCCCTTCAACTCGTCTAGATGGGTAGATTTAAGCACCTAGTAGAATCCCCTGCCAAAATAAAGGCCTTTGAGGATAAAAACCACATACCACAGGGAGTTGCCTTGCGATACTGCTCCCCAGATCAGATAGTGACACACAGAGGGGAGGGGGAAGTCATCATCCCCATGATAGCTTTCATAGAAGGGGGAATGACTCTCCCTATGGGTAGGATAACACGGGACTATCTCATTGCCCATAGAATATGCCCTCATCAGTGCGCGCCCAACCTATTTAGAGTTTTAGGGAATGTAGATGCTCTGAACGAGCAGATGAATTTAGGGCTCACATGGCACGACATCGTTCACCTGTACGAGTGCCATTCCCTCAAAAGTGCGGGATTCTATCTCAAGTCCCGATCTGACATTGTCAGACTAGTATCATGTCTTCCTAAATCCAACAAGGGCTTGAAGGATGATTACTTGATCGCCTCCGGAGAGTGGCACGATGGTCTTCACTGCCCAACTTGGGAGGGAGAGCCAGGTGGGGTACCCTAGGATTAGGTCCCTCGGCGGGGAATTTAGCCCTTTTAGTTTTACTTCCCTTCATCCTTGTCACTTTGTCTTTTTTTGATGACAAATTTCATTGATCTAACCATGATTTCCTCCTTGGATGTTTTTGCAGATAGAAGGTACGTAGCGCCCAGGCTTAGCCTGACCAACGTTACAGTTCTCAATTATCGGCTGAGGTCAGAGATCTTCATAACTGAGGATAGGCAGCTGCGAGCCGTCCACTTGATCCTGGACTTCAAGCCTATTTCGGAGATATATCAGGAAATAGGCAATGCCGTAAGAGCAGCGACCCGCGGCTTGCTCGGATTGACGTGTCGCTCCCTAACTTTCTATCCTAAGAAGATCTTCCACCGGTTGTGCTGCCCCTTCAACGGGCTTTACCTGAAGCAGCACCAGCACTAGCACCGGGGGAGATCGCCTCTTTGCGTTTGTCAGTCGAGGAGGAGATAGACAAGTTCCACTTTGAAAAATAGGAGACACAAGTGGTACAAATAGTTCAAATCTCAGACGCCGAGGACAAGCCGAACAAGCATTCAAGCCCCGATTCTGGTAATTGCCCATCCAGACAACACCTCCGAAGAGGAAGAGAAGATGGCACTGAATCGGGGGAACAAGAGTTTGAGAGAGCTCATGGCGGCACGGAACAAGGGAGAATCCTTGAAAGAAGCCCCCAAGTCCCAAGTTCCTCCCACTCTTCCTCCTCCACCCTCTCTACCCCCTACTGACCTCAGCCTGCACGCCATCCCAAATCTAAAGAAAAGGCCGATGCAGGACCTCGAGGAGGGGGAGGTGCCCCCTCAGAAGGGTAACAAGCAACAGAATGTGGCCAAAGACCCCAAGGACAGGAGGTCCACTTCTGTGGATAGCTGAGAGGAGCAGACCGTGGCCGAGGTGCGCCTTCCGCAGCACGTCTGGTCCCCTCGACTGGAGGTGGATGGGGCTGTCATCCCTTGGAACGCCTCGGTCAGAGAGTTCCAAAGAGATCACTTTGCGTACATAGCCGAGGCCTTGGAGCAGCCGCTCCTTTTGCCCAAGAATATGGAGGCTGTGAGGAAGCAGAAGCAAAAGCAAAAGCAGCAGGACTTCTTTATGTCCCTAAAAAGGGACCTCACCCTAGTAGGTTCACACACTTTTTATTTATCTAAGTATTGATAAGTTCCCCCTTTTTTTTTACATGGGGTTGCTATATTGTTTGTTTTATTTTTTTGTAAATCACCCAGGAGGTCTTCGTGGCCGAGGAATGGGACAAGAAGGCTCAAAACAATGTAAAAAATGAGGCCCACCTCTGCTTCGAGATTGAGAAGGCCTTGGGGGCTGCAAAGGACGAGAATAAGGAGCTGCTCTCCAAGCTAACTGCCGAGGAAAGGGAAAGAAAGAGCGCTCAAGCAGGATTGAAGAACGGCGAGGCTCAAGCTGAGGACCAACGCAAATTGCTTTATCAGACTGAGATAGAGCTGGCCACTTCAAGGCAACTTGTGCTGGATCTAAAGGCAGAACTGCAAAAGGCCAAGGAGGCAGTTCAGCTGGTTAAGGAGGCAGCCGAGGCTGAAAAACAAGCATCCTACATCCACGGCATGGAGGAGACACAAGCCAGGCTCACTGAGGAGCTAGCCAAGGTGTGCAAGGATTACTGCGGTGCAACATGAGTAGAAGCCCTCAACATTGCAGGAGTCCCCGCAGACTCAAAGTGGAGGCAACCGGGGAAGTTTACTACCACCCCAATATCCGATAAACCACGGTTAGCCTTCCACTTCTCCCTGCCATTGCCCCTGAGACTTCAGGGCAGCCCTTAGCTGCACATGACGCTCTCTCCCTCACTGAGGCCACGAAAAGACCTAGCCAAGCTGGTGATCAAGGCCATGGGGCCGAGGGGGTCAAAGACAAGGGCAAGGGGACTAAGCCCCCCTCAGAGGCCAAGGATGTTGCTATGGCCAAAGCGAAGGAGATAGATGCCAAGACAAAAGAGAGTGATCCTTCGGCCAAGGATGTCCTTGCCTCTCAACCGAACCAGAAAGAAGATCCTCCCAAGGCCAAGAAGTAGCACTTAGGACTTAGTTTGTAGTTTCTTTTGTTGTTTTTGCTGTTAGTTATTTTCTTTTTTGTTTAGTGGCATTCTGTCACCGTATGTGATGTACTCCTTTTGTTTAATAAAAATGTTTTTCCTTTTATGCTCTCGGCCAAAGCCCAAGACCCAATATACGATTTGGGCCCTTGACCCCACAGTCCCATATTTGAGGGCAATGGTCTTTACAAAAAATTCCCTTTTTCATAACAAAACAAAAGCAAATCTCTTAACAAAAAGTACTCTTTGAATCAAAAAAATGCGTTTGGTATTATAGTTTATTTATTTTACTTATTTGGGACGAAAATTAAAAGTTAGGTATTTCGAGATTTGGGCATTGTGGAACTGTTTATCTAATGGATTATTTACTTAGTAGCCTGCCAAATTACAATTTGTTTATGTGGCAGTTGTATTGATTCTTAATCTACGAGTTTCTAAGACATATGGAATGAACGTTTTCAACCAAGAAATATTACCAAAACTAGGTTTTATAACAAAATTGAAGAAGACATATAATGGACTTTGAAACCCAAATTTTCATAACCGTCCGATATCAAGAATTCAAAACAAGATAAACCCATCTAGCTAGCCCTCTCCTATTTTTTTGAAAAGTTTATAAGTAACTGAATATGTTCTTCGCTTCAAATGAAAATAGCAAAAACAAAATAAATTTAAAAAAAAATTAATAAAAAAGCACATGTAGACGAATGAAAGAAAGGAAAGTATACCTGTTCTAGTGAGTCGAACTTATCAGGGATGCAACGATATTTCTCCTTGACTGTAGGATTATGATTCCTTTTAAAAGGCCATTTTCTAAAAGTTTCTCTCATTTTCCCAGCTTCCAAAAACCCAAAAAAAAAAAATCAATCTTTCTCAAACCAGACACTTGATCGTGAGGGAGAGATTGAGAGAAAAAGAGAGGTAGAGGCGGCGGATCTGGTCACGGTGGTTGTCGTTAGTGGGCCGATCGGTTTGTGGTTGGGTCGGGGAGGCTGGTCAGATTGACTCTGTGAGTCTCCTCTCTCTCTCTTTGGGCTGGAAAATGAAAGTGTGTTAGCTTGACAACTCTGACCAGATTTCGCTGCCGACCTAAACATCTCGGTGGAAAACAACTGGAAAATGAAAGTGTTTTCCGTTAACATTTTTCAGTAGAACAAAAGTAAAAAGTTTAAAAGTGAAAATTAACAGTAATGTGGTCGAATTTGTCAGGAATGTTTTAGTTAGTGTTATATATATTTTTACTAGATCCCGTAATTTTATCTTTACTAAAACATAGTTCATATGATTGAACTAAAAAAAAAAAATTCAAATAGAAAAAACCTCTTAAAAAATAGTAAAAAATAATAATAATAAAAAAAAGACTGTTGAGACTTGAGATGCCTGTTTGACAAAAGGACTGCTCAAATGTTAAAACAGCGACAAAAAGTTTGAAGCACAGCAAACAAAATTTGGAAGTCCAGCAGATTCTTTGGAATAAATCCACATGTGATTGAAATTACTAATTTGGTCCTACCTTCTTTTGTGAGCCAAATAAATATGGGCCTTTTTAGTCTTTTTGTTATGTTAAAAGTAATAGCCGGTAGACATGTTTTGGAGTAATTCTTAAGTATTTTCGAAATATGGAGAATGGTGTTTTATTTTTTCACATTCATAGTGAGATACGCTCATTAAATTCATGATGAGGTTCACCATGAATGTGAAAGGAAGGAGTATCATATCACTATACTCCATACGAATTTTGCCATGTTTTGGTATATTTAAGTTTTTATCCTTTAAAACGTTAAATGAAAAGAGAGAAAAGGTGTGGATAGTTTTGTCATTTTCGCTCTACTTATCTTGTAATTTTTTTTTTTTTATGCTGAAACTTGAGGTGTTTGATGCCCAACCACTTTACTGATACGCACAAACTGAAGCAACACGGTAAGAGAGGGAAATAGTGAGAGAAAAAAAAAAGGGGGGGGGGGGGGGGGGGGTCAGCCATGAACCATTAGTCAACTACTTCCATCATAAGAAAAAGAAGAAGGATGGAGAGAAAGAAAGATCAAGATTTTGTTTTGGTTTAGCTCATTATTTTTTTTTTTTTTTATGAAAGTTTATTTATCTCATTTAAATGTAGCTTTTGCACATGAGTTCATATTGCATATGGATTATTACTTTTTAGCTTGCTTTTTTTTTTTTTTTTTTTGAGAAAGTCTTGGAGGTTTGTTTTAACAAAGATGGAGATTTTGTTTTGATTTAGCTTATTCATTTTATCTCTTTCTTTATATATATATATATATATATATATATTTAATGAAGTTATATTTATTTTATTTAGATGAAGCTTCTCCAAATGGGTTAATTTTGCATTTGGATTATTTATTTTCTTTCTTGCTGGTTTTTTTTTTTTTTTTTTTGAGAAAATCTTGCTGATGTGTTCTAATTTGTTTTATGTAGTCATGTTCATTTTTCTGGTAAAGATATATGTAGTCATGTTGAAATTACTGTGTTGCTGCTAAAAAGAAGTGGACTCCTTTTTGGTATTTTTGTCATCAGTTCTAGAGATTTCCCGTTGCTTCTTTATATATATATATATATGTGTGTGTGTGTGTGTGTGTGTGTGAGCTGAGAAACAAAACGTTGGAGGTTTCTATTACACATTTCGTTCAAATTATTTTGTTGGTTGTAACTTCATTTGTTAGCTAAAGAAAAAATGGGGACCTTTTAGTATTTTTATTTTGAACTCTGGTGCTGCCATCCATCTCAGCTTTATATCGCAGCCAGCTGTGTTGGCTTTTTAGTTAAATTACCATCTCCACTCTTAAGTACGTGTTAGCTAGAGAAAAAGTGAGGGCTTTTTAGTCATTTTCTCACATTATTGCTCTAATGGTAGGATGAAATACAAAATTTAGAAATTATTGCAACGCTTTTTTCCGACCAAGAGTTCATTATTCAGCTCAAATCTACAAGCTATGATGTTCGTGGAGAAACGCACAATAGATTTAATATTGTTTCCATCTTTGATTTGCTAAATGAAGGTGAATGAATATAAGTACTGTAACAAGTAAATTAATATGTATATGTGTGTGAGAACTTCACTAGAGGTCAGAAAAAGTGAAATTTTGAGGATCATGGAAGACAGATAGAGACATAATTGTTTACTAAATTATGTACCAATTTGTGTTGCCTTTTGTGGATCAAATGTGTAGATATGGATAAATTTGTTCTTTTAGATCTCTTTTTGTACACAATATATACTCATTTTTATAAACTACGCTTGTGATATTGAAGCTCTTTTTTGTATAAAGTTCAATATGAGCTACGTTATTATTATAGTTAATTTATATAATAAAAAAGAAGGTCCTGTACTCAGTGGCGGAGCCACACACTTGGCCCCCCAAAATTTTAAAAAATTAATTTATAGTATGTATATTATTTACATTTTAAAAAATGTAACATATAAAAATTGAAGTTGGTCCCTCCAAATTTTGAGTCATTTCAACGGTGCTCTTAAAAGAAAGAGAAATTAAATTAAGATCATATAATTTAAGAGGTTTAACAAATTAAACTTTATAGAAAATGATAAATTTTTGTACATGTCTAATAGAAGAAGTACATGACTTTTATATACTCGTTAAAATTTAAAAGATGATAAATTCTCTTAGTAAATTAATTTATATATATGTGCGTGTGTGTGTGTGGAGATTTGTCTTAACTAATATTTTAGCATCACAACTTGGCCCCCCCCAAACCAAATTTTCTGGCTCCGCCCCTGCCTGTACTTAGATTTTGATATAAATATAGCATAAAAAATTATATTATCTACTTAATATAACAAATACCACATTTTTATGTATGTGATCTTTCACAGTAAAATAGAAAAAATAGCATTTGGAAGAAAAGTGATGGGGACAGGGCTGAAGTATTGGTGTCTGTTGAACGTAACCATAGATTTTATTGAATGTAACCATAAATTCGATAATATATCTAAATATTTTGAAACATTATATTATATATAATAAAATTTGGGCTTAGACGCCGTGGTTGCACTATGTAGCGGCACCAAATTGCAGAGGCACCAAATTGCAGAAATTTTCTTAAATTTTAGATTTTAAGAAAAAAAAAATTATATATATATATATATAAGTTTTCTTCAACTATAATTTCTAAGTGGGTAAAAATCTTAATTTGATTACAATCCAAATTCTTCATCTAATCCATCTGTTGATGTTCATTTTTGAAAGCCTAGCAGCAAGAAGCAGCCCAACAATGTGGGCAAGAAGAGAGCCAGTGGAATGATAAGGAAAAAGAACCATTAAGCCCGAATGGCAAGAATAATGGATCAAGGACCCGTGAAATAAATAAATGGGTCTTGAGGAAAGCAAATGGGCCAGAGGAGCCCAAAGCAGGAAGTAGTAAACTCATGGGCATTATGTGATAAAGAAAAGTAAGAAAGGGCTACAGTAGGCCCGAAGTAATGAAGTAAGAAAGTAAGGTGTCGTGGCAAGCCCATAAACCCTAAGGATGAAGTAGTTGGGCCAAGGAAGCCCAAAAGAGTTAGCAAGGTGCCCATGGGTATGTAGAGTGAGAAATGGGCCGAGGATGCCCAAGTAGAAAGAAATGGGATAGAAGAGCTCACAAGCAATGCAACGGATTGAGAAAGCCCAAAGTAGCATAAATGACCATACGGAGTCATTAAAAGAAGGATGGGCAATAGGCCCAAAAAAGCCTAGCAGGCACGGGCCAAATAACACCATGGTAAAAGTAGTAAAGTGGTATGGCAAAAAAACGGCAGTAGGGCTACGGAAACGGGAAAGAACAGGCTCAAGAAATGAAAACCCACAGTCAAGTGAAGCCCAGTTCTTGAAAGAGGTAAGCTGTGAGAAATGAGAAATCAGAAAGCAGTTCACGCCATAAGGGGTCAAGGATGAGCAGCAGAATGCATAGACGAGCCTTCAGACCACGGCAAGCGCATGAACAGCAGAACGTACGGCCTAATAAAGTAACTTCCATGGCAGTTATGGAAGTTACTTACGAACCTTCCGGCATCCTCCAATGTAGGAGAAGTTATCAAGTGAGTAATTATTCATGGCATACACTATATAAGAACAACGATCATCAAATAAAGAGGTATGAGACATTTTTCCCAAATTCTGGGTTATTGCAAAGGGTTAG
Organism: Lithocarpus polystachyus; assembly: GCA_033629205.1. Taxonomy (NCBI): domain Eukaryota; kingdom Viridiplantae; phylum Streptophyta; class Magnoliopsida; order Fagales; family Fagaceae; genus Lithocarpus; species Lithocarpus polystachyus. Next base: position 57,666,131 of record CM066168.1, read on the forward strand.
GATGACACTGACTTTATCATCGGAGGGTTTCTGGCCGGTCCACCCCGGTCACCTCTGACTTTGTTCATCTCTTCAGGTCTTCAATCAGATTATCATCGTCGCCGTTGACATCCGAAGCATCCAGCCTACTGATTTTGTCGTGCATCATCAGTTGGCGCCGTCTGTGGGAAGAGTAAGTTTGTACTAACAATTACTTTCCTTCGACAAAAGGCTGTATGGTTCGGACAAGATCAAGGGCTACCAGCCCAGGCCACCAGGAGAGTAGGGATGCCTCCAGCAATCCCAATGCGATCGACAGTCAGCGCCAGTCGCTCAACAGCCCGCCTTCCAACATATGCAGTCCATGGCAGCCGCCATGGCAGAGTTGACCCGACAGAATCAAGAGTTAACTAGGGAGATACATGTACGAAGGCAACGTCAAGAAAGGTTCGAAGAAGGACAAGCCCAGAGTCAAGAAGGTAGGGAGAATGCTGAGCCCGAAGGACAGTCGAGAGGTACTGTTTCACGGAGGGTGCCACACTTGGAGAGAGAAATGGACCAAATGCGTAAAGCCATGGACGAAATGAGGAAGAACATGAGGAGGACGAATCCCGTGGAAGACTTGGTTCACCGAACGGACTCCCTTTTCTCAGCCTCCATTAACAGCTATCCCCTGCCTGCCAAGTTCAAGATGCCTTCCCTAGACTCATATGATAGGACGCGTGATTCATGCAATCACATTGCAACCTTCAAAACAACAATGCATCTCTAGGGAGTTCCAGACGAGATTATGTGTAGGGCTTTCCCTACCACGCTTAAAGGACCGGCACGAGTATGGTTCAGCAAAATACCGCCAAATTCTGTAAGTTCGTTTGAGGAGTTGAGTTAACTGTTTGTCAACAATTTTATTGGAGGACAAAGGCATAAGCGTTCCTCGTCCAGTTTGTTAACTATCGAGCAAAGGGAAAATGAGAGCTTGCACTCCTTCATTACTCGTTTCAACAGAGAAGCCCTGACTGTGGACGAGATGGATGACAAGCTACTACTGGCAGCCATCCACAACGGGGTCAATTCTGACTTGTTCATCCATAAGCTCTATGAGCAAGAGCCTCAGACCATGGCTGAGCTCGTCCATTCGGCCCAAAATTTCATGAATGCAGAAGATGTGATCATAACTAAGAAGAGGAAGAGAGCCGAAAGAAGGGAAGGAGACAACACCCGTCACCAGGAGTAAGCCCCCCGTCCAAAGAAGGCCCGCGCTGGAGAAAAAAGGGATCAAGATAATAGAAGGCCAGCTTCATCCTCAGGACGAAATCAGCACTACACGTCTCTGAATGTCCCACTTGACCAAGTGCTCATGCAGATCAAGGATGATCCGTCCCTCAAATGGCCAGAAAAGATGAAGGGAGACCCCAACAAGCGCAATAAGAATAAGTATTGTCGTTTTCACAGAGATCACGGGCATGACACGGATGAATGTTTCGATTTGAAACAGCAGATAGAAAACCTCATCAGGCAGGGAAAACTGAGGAGTTTCCTTGGATGAGATCAGAAGGACGAAAAGTTGAAAGGAAAGCTGGAGGAGGCGCCCCGACCACCGCTAGGAGAAATAAGAACGATCTTTGGAGGAACCTCGGCGGGACAAACTTCCAGGTCACGGAAGACATACCTAAAGGTAGTGCAGAATGTTCAACTCTCAGGATGACCTGTCAGGACGAGGGAAGCTGCGGAACAATCTATTACCTTCACAGACGAGGACGCTGCGAGACTTCACCACCTCCATGACGACGCGATCGTTATTACCCTGCTTATCGCAGGTTATACGACCAGAAGGGTGCTAGTTGACAACGACAGTTCGGCGGACATCTTGTATTACCCCGCCTTCCAGTAAATGAACCTCGGACGAGATTTACTACGCCCAGTGAACTCACCCTTGGTAGGGTTTGGAGGAATGAAGGTACAACCATTGGGGATCGTTACGCTACCTGTAGTGGTGGGAACACATCCACAACAGACAACGAAAGGGATAAATTTCCTCGTGGTGGACTGTTCGTTGTCGTATAATGCCATCATTGGAAGACCTACCCTGAACAGTTGGAAGGCAGTGACGTCCACTTACCACTTGTCAGTCAAGTTCTCTACAGAGCACGGGGTGGGGCAAGTGCAAGGAGATCAGCTAGCAGCGAGAGAATGCTACCTAGCCATGCTGACCATGGACGAGGCATCTTAGACGATGAACATAGAGGAAAGGAAAGTTGTTGCAGAGCCTACCGAAGTACTTGAGGATGTTCTTTTGGACGAGAATGACCCCAAAAAGTTCACCAGAATAGGAACAAGCATGAAGAATGAAACAAAGCAAGACCTCGTCCATTTTTTGCAAAAGAATGTGGATGTGTTTGCTTGGAGCCACGAAGACATGAAGGGAATTGATCCAAGTGTCATCACACATCGATTGAATGTATGTCCGTCTTACAAGCCCGTCCGTCAGAAGAAAAGAGTTTTTGCTCCAGAACGGGACAAGGCTGTTAAGGAAGAAGTCCTGAAGTTGAAGACAGCGCAGTTCATTCGGGAAGTCTATTACCCAGAGTGGCTGGCCAACGTAGTGATGGTCAAGAAAGCAAACGGCAAGTGGAGAATGTGTGTGGACTTCACTGATTTGAATAAATCTTGCCCCAAGAACAGCTACCCCTTGCCACACATCGATCAGTTGGTGGACTCAACAGCTGGACATCGGCTATTAAGCTTCATGGAAGCTTTCTCGGGCTATAACCAAATACAGATGGACGAGGCAGACCAGGAAAAGACGTCCTTTGTAACGAGCCAGGGATTGTTTTGTTATAAGGTGATGCCCTTCAGTTTGAAGAACGCAGGGGCAACTTACCAAAGGCTGGTTAATCAAATGTTTCAGCTACAAATAGGACGAAATGTGGAGGTTTATGTAGACGATATGCTAGTGAAGAGTTTGGAAGAGGAGAACCACTTGACTGATCTCCAAGAGACCTTTGACACGCTTAGGCGGTATAATATGAAACTGAATCCCAGCAAGTGCGCTTTCGGAGTATCGTCGGGAAAGTTTCTTGGATTTATGGTTTCGCATAGAGGAATCGAAGCGAACCCCGATAAAATCCAGGCCATCATTGACATAAAGCCGCCAGGAAACATCAAAGAAGTCCAAGCACTCACTGGACGAGTTGCTGCGCTCAACAGGTTTGTCTCCAAAGCAACTAACAAGTGTTTACCGTTTTTCAGGGTTCTTAAAAAAGCCTTCGAGTGGACGGACGAATGTCAGAGGGCCTTCCAAGACCTTAAAGCCTACCTGACCGCTGCTCCGCTGCTAAGTCCGTCCATACTTGGTGAAGAACTATACTTGTATCTGGCAGTGTCCCCGCATGCTGTTAGCTCGGCATTGATCAAAGAAGACGGAAAGGTACAGAAACCAGTCTACTATACCAGCCGAGCTCTAAGAGGAGCGGAAGGACGATATCCTATGATGGAAAAATTGGCCTTTGCTTTGATTACGGCCTCGAGGAAGTTAAGACACTATTTTCAGGCGCATGTCATCAATGTCTTGACAGACCATCCATTGAAGAAGGCAATGAACAGGTTGGAAGTCGCAGGGCGACTAGTCCAATGAGCTATTGAACTGGGAGAATTCGAAATCAGGTACCTGCCAAGAAGCGCAATAAAAGCACAAGTACTAGCAGATTTCATAGCGGAGTTTACCCCTAGCGTCGAAGGTTTGGACGAGCTGGGCAGCATTCAAAGATGGGTCATCCACGTGGATGGATCCTCCACATCATATACAGGCGGGGTAGGAGTCATTTTGACATCCCCAGAAGGAGATGAACTGGAATACAACGTCCGCCTACAGTATGCAGCAACCAACAATGAAGTCGAGTACGAGGCTCTTCTGAAGGGGCTAGAGTTGGCAAAGTCCTTAGGAGCGAAGTCAATACTCGTCCATAGAGATTCCCAGCTAATCATGGGCCAGGTGAATGGGACATACGAGGCGAAAGAAGAGCGCATGAAGAGATATCTTAGTAAGGTGCGACGCCTCGTGAAAAAGTTTAAGGAGGCTCGCTTCATTCAGGTACCTAGGGAAGAAAACATGAAAGCAGACGCTTTAGCCAAAGAAGCCTTGGCAAGCGGACAAACGGATAAGTTTGACAAAGTACAATACATGCCAAGCATAGATCTGCCAGAAATACAGCAGATAGAGGGTGAAGACAATTGGATGACACCAATATTGGCATACCTAAAGGATGGAAAGCTACCAGAGGGGAAGGACGAGGCCAAGAAACTGAGAATCAGGTCGGCAAGGTATGTCCTCATAGACGATGTGCTGTACAAAAGGGGTTTTTCCCAACCCTACTTGAGATGCTTAGCTCCGAGTGATGCAAATTACGTATTGCGGGAAGTCCATGAAGGGTCCTGTGGAAACCATTCGGGGGCAAGAGCGCTAGTGCATAAAATCGTCTGTGCAGGGTACTATTGGCCAACCATGCAAGCAAATGCAAGAGCCTACGTCCAAGTGTGTGACCAGTGTCAACGATTCAGCAACGTCCCCAAGCAACCCGCAGAATACTTGACTCCTATGATGGCTCCTTGGCCCTTCGCGCAATGGGGACTAGACATTTTGGGTCCCTTTCCATTGGGAACCAGACAGATGAAGTTTTTAGTGGTGGGTATTGACTACTTTACTAAGTGGATAGAAGCAGAACCACTAGCCAAGATCACACAGTAGAATGTCAAAAATTTCGTCTGGAATAACATTTTATGCCGGTTTGGAGTACCCAGGGTGCTAGTATCAGACAATGGACGGCATTTTGACAATGCACTGTTTAGAGACTTTTGCGGACACTTCGGGATTCAGAATCATTACTCCTCCCCCTCTCACCCACAGGCAAATGGCCAAGCAGAAGTAGCAAACCGATCCTTGTTGAAAATCATCAAGACTCGGCTTGACGGGGCAAAGGGTGTATGGCCAGATGAATTACCAGGCATTCTTTGGGCTTATAGGACGACAGCGAGAACCCCCACAGGGGGAAACACCCTTCAAACTGGCTTACGGGAGCGAAGCAGTCATACCTGCGGAGGTGCACATGGCCAGCCATAGAGTGATGAAGTATCAGGATGAAGAAAATAGTGATCAGCTTCGTCTTAACCTCGATCTCCTAGACGAAGTACGGATGGATGCAGAACAAAGAATGACGAGGTATAAAAACTTGATGGCCAAACATTATGATACCATGGTCAAACCCAGGCGCTTTGACATAGGGGACCTCGTCCTAAAAAAGGTTTCCTTGGCCACCAAGAACCCTGCTCACGGAAAGCTGGGGCCGAATTGGGAAGGACCCTATAGGGTTATTAACTGTAAGAGGCAAGGATCCTACTATTTGAAAGCTCTGGACGGACGGAAGCTGGAACACCCCTGGAATGTTGAACATTTGAGGAGATACTATCAATAAAACCATGGACGAGCATCAGCCGTCATGGATGTCCAAAGTAGTTTTCTACTAAATGCTTACTATTAATGTTTTAGCTGTGTATTACTTACAAACTACTGTGTTAAAACGTTTGTAATTCCCTTAAGGCACTAGCTCTCAAGCATGTGCCATTCCTATGGACGAATATTTACATTTTCTTAAAGCATATATGTGATGTATTTTTAAGTATATCTGAGTATGTGTGAAAATGAGCTAAAGACGAGGAAAATCCTTGGACGCAAGGATGTATCGTCCGTGAGCTTTCCTCAAAATCAGGATAAAGCCAGGAAAAATTCGTCCAAACCAAGAAGCGAACTGGTGCATGTATCGTCCATAAGCTTTCCTTACACAAGGATAAAGCATAAATGAGGTACGTCCTTTCAAATTAAAAGACGAATTGATGCCTCAATATGCAAACCCAACCATGGACGAGGGATAACTCAACCCAACCATGGATGAGGAATAACTCAACCGAACCATGGACGATGGATAACTCAACCAAACCATGGACGAGGAAATACAACCCAGGGGATATTGGCTGAGGCAACCAAAAGTTGGACGAGTGAAAAAAGTACGCAAAAATTTAAAAAACTAATCCATGGACAAGTTCTCGTCCAATAAAAAGTTGCTTTTCAACTAAACACGAACAAAATCCCTATTAAAGACGAGCTCAAACATTACTGGAATGAAAATAAGTTCGTCCATATCATGAGAATGAAAAATAAACATTCATTAACCATAAAGGGAGGACAACCTACGTCCAAAAACCCTTGAAATTGAAATATTGTTTACAAAACCGTCCTAAAAACTGTGGACGAGGAAATTGTACTTATATTACATTCAAAGGTTTTGAGCAAATAGACCAAATAAAAACAAAAGTACATAAAAAACTGCTATTAAAACTGTCTTCACAGGGGGGGATCAACACTAGGGTCGTCTTGAGCAGGCTGAGTAGTGGCGTCGTCCTCAATGTTGATATCTTCAGAGCTCGTCTGGAGAAGAGAGCTTAAGGTAGCACCACCAGGGTTGAGTTTTATAGAGCTGAAGTCAAGGCTGGGGAAGTTCTCCATGGCGTCCAATCTGAAATCCTCAAACCCAGCTGCATAGTTCGCGTCCAAAGAATCAGTGTACTCTTTGGACGCCTTGAACTGTGCAACCGCGTCTCCCCTAGCCGTTTCAAGAAGACCACTCAGCTCGTCATTCCTTTTTTGGAGATGCTCAAGACGAGTGTCCTTCTCTATGACATCAGTCTTAAGCTCGTCCAGATGGACCTGCAGCTCCTTCACTTCGTCCTTGGCCTTGGCCGCCACTTCTGCCCACCTCTTGCTCTCGTCCTTAACCTCCTGTATCCTCCTCTCCAGCAGGATCCTCGTCTTGTCCAGTTCCGTTGCTTTCCTGGACGCGGCAATGAACTTAGACATGGCCTGCACAAGATTCGTTTTTAGACATGTATGGATAAGACTAAAAAATAAAGGGAAGACGAGATAAGGGAAGACGAGATAAAAAAAAGGGGTTCACCTTGAAAAGGTCATGAACACCAGAGTGCTCAAAATCCTTCAAGGACATGTTGTAGCATGCCGCCACGTCCTGATCTGTGACAACCCTCTCGAACCTCTCCCAGGCTAAGTCTTCATCTCCAAGAAGGTTCAAAGGGACTTGGCTAGAGGGCTGGGGTGAAACAGGCGCTTGGACTATGGACGGCATATGCACAGACGGAGGATCCAAGAGCTCGTCGTCCACAATATGGACGGGAGTCTGCTGGACAGTAGGTACAGAGCCGGATTGGACGACCCCAGATTTCGATGGCCCATGCTTGGCCCTTTTCTCTTTCCGACGACTTGGAGGTTTCCCCAAGTCGACCCCCTTTAACACAGACTTCCTTTTGTCACCAACTAATGGACGAGGTTAGGAACGAACATCTTGCCCAGCCACCTCGTCCACCACCTCTTTACCCTTATTTTGATTCATTGTTGCCATTCCTATAAATATGGATGAAGATGATGAGCAAGTAGAACAAGAAATAAACAAAGTAAAAAACAAAGTAAATACTTACGTCTACGGACGGTACGTTCGTGAGCAATAGCTTCAGCAGATGGCTCTGGACCTAAGCCCCACGCTGCAAGGTGTCTTAAGCTCACCAAGAAGTGGAACGTCCTGTCGGTGTACAGACGAGCCTTTTGAACTCGTTCAATGTAAAACCTGCTCAGGTGAGGTCGTCTGAGGCCTAAAAAAAAAAAAAAAAAAAAGAGCGTTAGACGAGAATAAATAAATGAAACATATATAAACATCTCAGGACGGACAACCTTAGACGTACCTTCAGGACGAAGGTTCCCTAATTCTCCTGTGTAGGGACCAAAGGGATCCCTACCAACTTCACTTGGCTTCCCAGCCTAGGGGCCAGAGACGAAGAAGAACTCCGTCTTCCAGTTCCTGTCTGAAGTAACCAAGGACTGGATCAACCTGTAGTCAGCCCCCCTAGCTGTAAATTGATGGAAGCCTAGGGATTGATTGATCTCGGAGGGCTTGTAGCAGAAGAGGAACTCGTCCACAGTGAGAGGACGATCCCCCCCCAAACACCTCCCTCCATAAGACTTGCATGGAGACAATCAGTCTCCATGCATTGGGGTTAAATTGGCAGATGGCCAAACCTAACCTAGAAAGCAATTCCCTAGCAAAGGCGTTAAGAGGCAACCTCAAGCCTCCCAAAAGGTAAGCCTCATAAATACCAACTCCAAAATGGGGTTGGCAACACCATTCCCCACGGACGGGTAACCTAGGGTTTAAATTATCTGGGATTTGATACCACGATTTCAAAGATTCTAACCTTTTGGTATCAGTCCTAGATGGGATATCTAAGGCACAACTGTAGACAATTTCCTCATCGTCTTGAGCTGTGGACGAGGGAGCACTGGTACCTGCCCTCGACCCAGACTCAGTCCTCGTCCTAAGCTGTTCCTGGAAAACCTCTAAAGGAACTCCAGGGACCCCAGACGTGTACTCGTCTGAGGTATTCCCGTTACTACTACTGTTACTGCTACTGTTACTCGACCCACTAAAACTACTGGGATCATGGAACTCGTCTATGGCTTTCTCAATACTATTGCTAGACGAAGAGAGGATGACTTCAGACATTTTTTGAAAAGTTGAAACCTAAGGACGAGGATAAGGAGAATACCTGGATCTAGATGGCTATGGACGCGGAAAACTTCTAGACGAGGCGCTAAGACGAGGAGTGTCAGGGAAGAAAATTTTCAGAAATGAGAGGGTAGCCCAGAAATTGCACTATTTATAGGCGAAGACTTTAGTACCTGAAACGTCACAACCAATCATAAGCTGACACGTGGCACACTCCTCGAAAAATGAGTCGACGTGAATCTCCGTCACTAAGATCGTGACACGAGGCAAGTTAAAACGTGGAGTATTAACACAAACGTCCAAGGGACAACACCATACAACATCTTTCTAGACGACCCACGAACCGGGGGCAACTGATAGTGTCCTGAAAAACACCCAACTCCATACTCGTCCGTAGGGGTCGTCCATAGAAGAAGGGAAATACCTTGACCCAGTGAACTCGTCCACAGCAGACTCGTCCGTCCAGAAAGACCCTTGGACGGGCTGTAGTGACTTCAAACGTGGTCATTGCAGACATTCCCTGGACGAAGTTTATACACTTATTCTAGAATGCATTTGCAATCAAGATATTGCCACGAAACCACCTCCAACGACGGTTACAGAACGTACGGCCTAATAAAGTAACTTCCATGGCAGTTATGGAAGTTACTTACGAACCTTCCGGCATCCTCCAATGTAGGAGAAGTTATCAAGTGAGTAATTGTTCATGGCATACACTATATAAGAACAACGATAATCAAATAAAGAGGTATGAGACATTTTTCCCAAATTCTGGGTTATTGCAAAGGGTTAGGATGACACTGACTTTATCATCGGAGGGTTTCTGGCCGGTCCACCCCGGTCACCTCTGACTTTGTTTATCTCTTCAGGTCTTCAATCAGATTATCATCGTCGCCGTTGACATCCGAAGCATCCAGCCTACTGATTTTGTCGTGCATCATCACTAGGCATTACCAACCTGTAACCAGCCAATACAGGAGTGGTGGGTCATGGGTCAGAGGTAAGAGAGGGTATAGTCTAGCGGTTGGAAGAAAGGTAAGTCTATTCTGGGGTTCCCGCTCAAGCTATTTTAGGAGAAATGTCCTGCTGGGATGACATACCACCCAAAATAGGGAGGATGAGCTAGAACCACTAGGTGCATGCCATGAAGGATAGGAAGAGAAAGCACCCTCATCATGGCAAACAATGAGCAAACAAATAAAATAGCCTTCTTTGTCTAGTAATAGAGAGTGGCACAGCGAACACGGCTAAGTGGTGATGGCTGGGCAACTGACAAACCAGTGGTGGTCGGCAAGGACACCCAGACCAAACAAAGGTTGTTAAAGGCTAAAATGGTAAAAAAGCAGCCGCAGCAAGCAGTATATAAAGGGCCTTTGCTATGCACAGTGGAACAACAGAACAGTAGCAATTACCACAAAAGTAGTCACCATCACACCACATAAGTAAACAGAAAGAGAAGAAACAAAGGGAAGTAATAAAAATAGAACAACAGAGGAAAAGAAATAGAGAGTGAAGAATAAAGCGAAAGAGATTAGAGTGGTAGGCATGCACAAATAGGCTTTTCCTTCTCTCCCTCCTAAAGCTTGCTTTCTATTGAAGATAAAGAATTCGTCTGGGTGCAAGCCATTCAGGTCCGTTCCCTCAAAGTGAGTAATTTCCGCGGCAGAATCCTCTTGCGAGGTTACCCACATTGAGAAAATGGTTCCTTTCTTGGCCTTAGTCCCATGACAAAATTGAATGTGGCAAATTAATCATCTTTTTCTTTGATTTTACTAGTTAATATTATCATTTCTTATCCCGTGTTTGCTATTTGCACTTATAACGTATTCTTTCCTCTCGCTTTGATTGCTTACTTAATTTGCTTAACAATAGCGTAACCCACCTATCATTGTTTCGATATACCCATCTGCCATAATTTTTCTTTGGTAACTTCGTCTGCCACGGGCACGTGACTAAAGTTTCGGCGAATGGAGCATAGTTTATGCACAAGTCGGACCAAAGCGAGTTGCAGTTGGACCAATCCCGACTCTTTTATCCAAAACACTTGAGCCCAGTACGACAGGAAGCAGTCCAGCCCAAAATCACAAAAAAGGTCCACCACATTTAAATTGGCGACTCCACTGGGGAGTTGGGAAACAGATAGGGACAGAAGATAAAAGCCCTCTGGAACAAATGTCCCCAAAATCCAAAACAACGTGAAACATGAGTGTTGTGCCCTTGCAAGCAGAGTCAAAGCCAACCACACCTTACCAACCGCAACCTCACCAGGCAGAAGGGATCAACAAAATGGGGGCTAAACCCCAACCACAGCCAAGAATCCCCATTGACAATGCCAATGTTTTTATTGAGGTTTTGCAATCGTTGCAACATTCACAGCAGCAGATGATGGAAGAAATTTGTCAGCTGAAAACAGATAAGACGAAGGAGAAAGGGAGCCAGCATGTCTCGGAGCATGCGATAGACAAAGAGGAGACACCGGTTGGAGGTGCTCTGCAGAATGCGGAACAACATTTCATCACCATGGTTGAAGTAGCGGCTCTCATAGAGCAAGAGAGGGCCAGAACGCTAAAGGAGAGATTCTATGCACGAAGACTTCCTTACCTGCTAAGGATACTAAGCAAACCATACCCAGAGAGATATGAACTGCAAATCTTTGCACAGTACGATGGCAGGAAAGGAAGTGCCATTGAGCATGTAAACAAGTTTATTGATACTCTTGGTCCTTATGCAGCAGACGAGGACTTGTGTCTTCGAGAATTTTCTAAATCATTATGTGACTGTGCGTATACCTAGTACATTGGTCTAAAGCCAGGATCAATCCCAACTTGGGATGACATGGTAGACGTATTTGGCACTAAATACTTTCATGGAGAAGAAACAGTAACGCTTGCAACCCTGCAGGTGAACAAGCAAAGAAGTGGTGAGGATTTGATGGAGTACATCAAAAGGTTCAGGGGCATAGCACTTGATTGTTATGATCATTGTGAAGAAAAGACATTGGTAGAAATGTGTATGACAAACATGATGAGGGAGTATAAAGCTGTCTTGAAAAACTTGGAAATCTCCCAATTTGCACAATTGTTGCAAAATGCCAGAAAGACTCAGTCAGTAAGGCCAAGTTCCAACAAAAGAAATGCCCCACAGGCTATGGTAGTATCCACTGGCGAAAGAAAAAAGGAAAGCTGACGGAAGGGAGTATGATACCCCTCCGCCACTACGTTGCACTCCAAAGGAGCTAGACGTGCTCCTAGACAAGTGCATAGCAGACAAAGTCTTTAAGCCCAATCAAGTTTCCAGAAAGCCCATAGAAGAGGAGCAAAGGGACCTATGCTTCTGCCGCTTGCACAACTATGTGCAACATCCTACCGCAGAATGTTGGGCTCTCCGCAGACTGGTGTACCATAGAATCAAGGAAGGAACTCTGGAACTGACCTAGCTAGAAGTTCAAAGGAACCCACTCCCAAATCACAAAGGGAAGGGTGTAACAGCAGTCGTGATCTGCGCAGACCTAGGGGAGGACGAAGAAAAGAATCCTGCCCTGCCTGCCACAGCAATTACCACCTTACAAAAGAGTTTCAAGTTCAAAAACTTGTTTAATCAGTTAGGGCTTACAGCAAAAGAGCGAACGATAACAACAGAAGCCCTGAAGCATTGCCTCTAGGGCAGGAATAGAATGTCTAACAATAGAAGCCGCAGGTGACAGAGCTCTCCTGCAGGAGTTAAGTGAGATCACTTTTAGTGATGAAGATATAGAAGTGGGGTACTCAGACCACAAAAGGCCCTTTTACTTAGCAACATCTATAAACCAAATCCCCATCAAGAGAGCCTTGGTGGATACAGACGCCTCTGTAAATCTCATCCCACTAAGCACTTTACAAGCGGCGGGAATTTCGGAAAGAAAGATTCAGGGGTGCCTAATGAAAGTGACAAGGTTTGAAGGAAGGGGCGAATACATTGCAGGCCATATCTAGCTGTGGCTGAAGATGGGACCAATAGCCTCCCTAGCCCACTTTCCTGTGGTAAAAACAGAAGTCTCATACCACGTGCTTCTGGGTAGACCATGGTTGCATAAGCACCGATTAGTTCCGTCCACCTATCACCAATGCGTAAAGGGAAGATTGAATGGCAGAATGATACGCATAGCAGCCAACCTATCACCGTTTGAGCAGGCAGAAGCTCATCAGGTAGAAACCATGTTCTATGACCAATGGGCACCATCTAGGGAGAACTCAGTATCAAAGCCACGAGGTACCTTCATGCCTAGATGGAAAGACATCTGAAGTAATCCAAACCCTGATTTGAGGGAGTTGCTGTCGCAAAAAAGGAAAAGAAAGGAAGCACCCATTACGGACTCAGATGACACACCACAATATGTTAGGGTCTGAGGCCTTGATGGCAGGATTATATACAAATTATAAAGGTACACGAGGCCCATATGTGATATGCAAGCGGACCCTGGACGAGCATGGCAGCACAAAAGTTTGGTGTGCTGCGTGGTGCAAGAAAACTCAGGGAAGAAAGTAACGAAGAGAAAGACAAGGAAGTTATAACAAAAAAAGATGTATAGGTTACGGCAGAAGAAGAATTGGAAGAAGTTAACCTAAGGGCTGACCCATATGAGCTAAGACCCATCTCGATTAGTTCAAGACTGTCAGAAAAGGAGAAATCAGAATTGACACTGTTGCTGATAGAATTCAAAGATGTATTTGCATGGGATTACAGTGAAATGCCAGGATTGGATCCAGGGCTAGTAGTGCATACATTGAATGTAGACCCCGAGGCCAAGCTAGTGGCCCAGCCTGCCAGGGTTTTCCATACTGAGATAGAGGGGCAAATAGTCAAGGAAGTACAGAAATTGCTAGCCGCAGGCTTCATTAAGCATATCTAGCATCTGCGCTGGTTGTCCAATATAGTGCTAGTAAGAAAGAAGAATGGGCAGATAAGGTGTTGCGTGGACTTCAGGAATCTCAATAAAGCGTGCTCGAAAGATGAATTCCCACTACCAAATATGGATTTCCTGATAGATTCTGCGGCAATAAGCGCCATGTTTTCATTCATAGATGAATTCAGTGGATACAATCAGATCAGAATGGCGCTAAAGGATGCGGAGAAAATTGCTTTCAGAACACCCATAGGCAACTTTTACTATACTGTGATGCCTTTCGAGTTAAAAAACGCATGTGTATCTTATCAACAGACTATGACGGCCATATTCCACAACATGATGCATCAAGAATTAGAGGACTATGTAGATGACATAGTCGTGAAGTTAAGGAAACAAGAAGAACATGTCCAAGTATTGAGAAGGGTATTTGAAAGATGAAAAGCTTTCAAATTAAGGATGAATCCCCTAAAATGTGCATTTGGGGTATTCTCTAGTAAATTCCTGGGTTTCTTGGTTCACTGTAAAGGAATAGATGTAGATCCAGCCAAAGCTACGGCCATAGCAACCATGAAACCACCAACCACAGTAAATGAGTTGAAGAGTTTCTTAGGGAAGGTCTCATACATTCATAGATTCATCCCAGGTTTAGCATCAATCACTTTGGCCTTCGCCAAATTGCTCAAGAAGGGGCAAAGTTTTGAACGGGGAAAAGCACAGCAAACGACTTTCAAAAGGTTACAGCAGATTATGATGAACCTCCCTACCGTGCAAGCCTCAATCCGCAAAAGGCCACTACTGCTCTACTTAGCCACCAGCTCGTATGCCATAGGGGCATTGATTGCCCAAAAGGATGGAGGTGACGTAGAACAACCAGTCTATTACATCAGCCGTGCCCTGAAGGACGCAAAGACTCACTATCCAAGAGCAAAAAGAGCATGCTTGGCTATAATATATGCTTCACAAAGACTACGTCATTATTTCCTGGCTTATGAAGTGTGGCTGATGACTAAGTCTCACGCAATCAAAGTTTTGTTGCAACAGCCAATTCTTTTTGGCAGAATATCCTAGTGGTTGCTACAATTGTCACAAAACAACTTGAAAACGGGAACACCAAAGGTAGTAAAGAGCCAAGGTATAGCAGACTTGCTGGCACAATTCCCAGGAGAAGGAGGAATTCCCGTTGGACGACGAGGCCCTGGGAGAAGTAGCTATGGTAGAAGAAGTCAGAGAGCAATGGGTGATGAAGATTGAATGGTCTTTCACCACCCAATCAGGAGGAGTGGGAGTGGTTTTGTACCATGCAAAAGAAGAGGTTGTGGCACTTTCATTCAAGTTAGAATTCCCTTGTTCAAACAATACGGCGGAATATGAGGCCTACCTAACCGAGTTAGCCACAACCCTTGAAATGGGGATCAAGCATTTAAAAGTAATGGCTGATTCGAGCCTAGTGGTCTTCCAGGCCAAAGGAAGCTTCTCCTTGAAGGAACTCAGCTTAGCCCCGTATAGAACGATGGCTCAGAATATGGAGGAAAAATTCTCAACTTTCGAGATAGAGCATGCCCCAAGGAATGAGAACTGGTATGTGGATGCGTTGGCTGCGTTAGGCTTACAGATAATTTTTGAAGGAGATAGTGCCAGGATAGAAGTTAGAAAAAGGAAGGAGTCTATTGTGGAGATCTTGAAGGAAAGGTTCCAAGAGGAACAATGTGAAGAAGATTGAAGGATTTCTATAAAGGAAGTTTTGACAAAGGGGGAAGATAAAGCAGAATTGAAGGTGTTAAAAGACTACGTCTTGGTAAGATGAGAGTTGTACCGCAGAATACCAAGTAGGGTCTTGTCTAGATGTGTGGGGCGAGAGGAGGCCCAAAGAAAGTGGAAAAAAGTGCATGATAAGACCTGTGGATTCTGCGGAGAAGTAAATCTCTACCGCAGACTCCAAAGGGCAGGCTTTTATTGGAAGTATGAGTAAAGAGGCAGATCAAGTCCAAACCCAATGTGGAGCCTACCAACTTGTAGCAGACAGAGAGGAGAGTTACGCCGTATTTGCCAACGAAGACTGGAGGATTCCATTCATATAGTACCTGACAAAAGGCATCCTGCCACAAAAGCACAATGAGAAATACAAGCTAAAGAGGCTGATGACATGATATTTTTTACATGACGGAGTCCTTTTTAAGAAAGGATATGATGGGGACTCACTGCAATGTTTAGGTCATGAGGAAGCAAATGAAATGATGAAAGAAGTGCACGTAGGAGAATGCGGGGAGCACCAGGGGAAGAAGAAGTTATATAGGTACTTGCTACAAATGGGTTACTATTGGCCTATCATGAAAAGAGACACAGCAGAACTTGTGAAAAAAATTGCCACAGTAGCCAGGTTCAAGCCAACTTGATTCACACTCATCCGTAAAACCTGCATAGCATAGTCATCCCATGGTCCTTTCACACCTAAGGGATTAACTTGGTAGGACCGGTTAATTCGCCATTGCGCAGGTACATATGAATCCTGGTGGTTACAGAGTATTTCACCAAATGAGCAGAGGCAATGCCACTCCACAAAGCCACGGGAGGAGCAGTGACAAGCTTCATCAAGGAGAATATAATTGTCAGGTTTGGAGTACCTCATAGGATTATCAGTGACAATGGCACACCCTTTGTCAACAGTGATGTAAGTAAGATGTTGGAGTTCTACCAAGTCAAGCACCATTGGTTGTCGTCTTATTACCCTCAAGGGAATGGGCAAGCAGAAGTAACAAACAAAATCCTCATAAAGATCATCAGTAAAATGAGCCAAGAATACACGGGAGGATGGGTCGTGCATCTACCAGACGTTCTTTGGGCCTACAAAAATTCACCAAAGTCAGCCACAGGGTTTTCACCCTTCTCTTTGGTCTACAGAATAGAGGTGATGAGTCCAAAAGAAGTAATGACTCCCTCTTTGAGAGTTATGCAGATGCGAAAGAGAGAAAAGAAGAAGGAAGTCTTTATGGCAAAAATGTGTGAGGACCTAGAAGGGCTTAATGAGAAGAAGGAAGAGGCCCAGGAATGCAGCCGCAGATATAGACAAAGGATGATAGAAGCCTAAGGCAGAATGACTAAGGAAAGGGTGTTCGCAGAAGGACAGCTCATATTAAAGGCAGCAGACCACGTCAGACGAGGTATAACAGGACCATCTAAGTTTTCACCAAAGTAGGAGGGACCCCTTGTGATAAGAGAGGCACGTGCAAGTGGGTATTATCATTTGGCCCAGATGGATGGCAAAGATCTTATGGATCCCATCAATAGCAAGTGGGTAAAACGTTATTATACTTAAAAAAAAAGTTATGTAGTTATCCCTTTTTGTTTAGTAAATTCTATGTTTCTTTCAAGTAACTATGTCACAAGACTAGATTGTAACATGCTTTTGTCAATATGCAATGAAAAAAGGTACAAGTATTATAAGCATATTGTATCATAGTCATAGACAAAGCAATAACGAGGTGTAGCGTCATAGTTACAAACCCAAACTATGGCAGTCATGTCAAGACTTGCCAAATAAGTACTATAGGAAAATAAAAAAGTGTACTAAATAGAGAAATAAAGGAAGGAAAACAAAAGGGAAGCTACATAATCTCAACAAAGTCCAGAAATAAGAAGCTGATCTCTAAAGTGACTAGATCCACCAATGCTAGAAAGAAGGCGCTCACGATGACCCTCCAAGTTTGCCACCTCCTTCCTCAGAATCTCAAGGTGTGTGATGAGAATGCAAAATGTCATATTTTTTCTCCCTTAATGTATAGTCTTTTATACTTATTTGGTGCCTAAATGTACTCATTATTCTTATATTTTGATTTAGGATGCAAATGGAGGCATTAAGTGCAAAACGTAGTTAATTGGGTGATTCTGGATAGCTTTGACATTACTTTGTAATCTGGGCATAACTCTCTCATCCGATTGAGATGATTCAAGATGATGTGGAACGTCAAGACAAAGCTCTACAACTTTCATGTTTTGAGTTTTGAGAGATACGGGCCGCATCAAGGTCGAAATTGGGCTTGAAGTTGCTGCACCTGCACTATTGACGTTCTGGAACATTCCCTAGACTGCAATTCTAATACGCGGATCTGATGCAATTTATTTTCAGAAGTTTCCAGATCTGGTGCACGAAATTTTCAGCTGAAAAACACCACTTTCCTAGTTATATTAGGACTTTGTTTTATTTTTAATATTTTTCCTTAATTAGTTAAATTTGGATATTATTATTTATAATATTTTTGGGAGATTTTGTAGGCTTAAGAAAGGGGGAATTAACGTGTAAAAGGGGGAGGAGAAATTAGAATTGGACACACACGCCTCTCTCTCCCTTCTTCTCTAATTTTCTCCTTCGAGTTTTCTGTCATGGCTCTGCGTGGCTAAAACTTTTATACTTGGTTGAAGGAAACTGAAGCCTCAGAATCAATAAAACTATGAGATTTAATTTGTTTTTATTGTTCAATTTATGCTTTGAATATCAGATGTTCTTCTGTGCCTATTTTCATGATTGTCTCGTATTACTAGAAGGCTTGCTAGTTTATTATTTGTTGCAGTTTATTGCTAGGTTAGATATCAAATCCGTAATTGTTTAATCTCTCAAATTTGTGAAGCAACCAAAATTTAATGATTTGCTGCGTCAGAAATTATTAGATCTTAGGAAGAACGCTCGACTAAATTAAATGCAACCGCTTGTGTTTATGTTGTTTAGCTTCATCGATCTCTCTAATTCTTAAGGCTGCTACTAGATTAAATCTTTAGCGCTTGTCTTGGGTTGTTTAGTAGTTAGGGTTAATTAAATCGCTTGTTTTCTAATTAACTGCTACTAAGGAGAAATAGGAAAATAATTTCAACGGTGAATATTCAAAGTGTGAATTGATATATACTTACATCGATGATCAGTTGTAAAATTCCGATGGTGGATGTTGACTTGGACCAAGGTTTTTTCTCTTGATTGATTTCAATACTTTAATTTGAATTGTACCTTAGTTGTTTTTCTTAAAATTGTTTTCCTTATACTCAAACACCCCCCCATCCCTATTTACGTAGCATAAAATTAGGCCAGATACTCTCCGTGGGAACGATCCTTACTCGCATTACTACATATATTTTTAAGAGTATAGATTTTATTTTTGGTTGCTTGCGACAGCACACCATCGTGTATCAATGGCATCAACAGCTGTTGAACCTTCTTCATGAAGAAGGCTCGAGCAATCTCATGGAGATGATCCAGAGTGAACTCCACAGCAAAGCCCATGCTAATAAGCTCCTGTACCGCAGCCCTCCACTGTAGGATCCTCTTAGTGGGGACGGTGTCAACAAAGTTATGCTCAATATCATTCATCACGCTCCCCAATAGCTTCAAAAAGTGCTCCCTAGCAAAACAGCTAAGATGAGATCCCTGCATGAAGTCACCACGGTTGCTATAGACCGCCTCCAAATGAGAAAAGCAATCCTCAGGAACTTTGAAGCCATCGAAGTCAACGTTGGGAGGCCCAGAACCCCAAAAGTCTATAGGATCGAGGTCATTGAACTAAGGCTGATCAAAACGAGCAAAGAAGGCCACGGCCTTACTCGCAGAGTCCGGGACTATGGCAGAACCGCTGCCCACCTCAAACTGAGAAGGGACAGTGGGAGTCAGACCTGATAAGAAACATAAAGTGTGGTATGAGAGACCATGAAGCAAGTAGAGTGAGCTTATGATGAAAAAACAAGAAAGAAAAAAAATAATAAAAAAATAAGGGGAGGGGAAGACTTACCAGCACTTATAAGAATGGGGGCTGTAGGAATGGTAGAAATATGTGCAGAAGATATGACAGAAGATGATACTGTAGGGACAGCAGAAACTGGCGCTGTGGGAATGGCAGGAACGGGTGCTGTAGGTGTGGCAAGAGAAGTGGCTGTAGGCATCGCTGTGTCCAAAGCAACTCCTGGCTCCTCGAAAGTCTCTGCAATCAGAAGAATAGATATACGAAGTGAAGAGAAATTGCATCAGAGGAGAAATTGCATCAAGGAGGACATATACCCATAAATTCGGCCTCATGGTCACCATCCCCCTTCTCATCAGACTCAGAAATCCTCTTCTTCATGGTGGGCTCGTTATCAGGATCCTCAAGAACCTCCTCAGAGTCTTCGGATGATAAGTCTACATTAGGCCCATGAGTAACAGAGCTAGGGATGGAAAAAATGGTAACCACCAAAGAGGAGCCATCCTTCATGGCCTGAGATAGAGTCGCGAAGGGATCGCTGGTGGAAATGATGAGAGGTGTGGCAGGAGAAACAACCTTGGTCTAAGCAGCAGCAGGAGGAATGGCTCTCTCTTTGGGAGTAAGTGTCTCGGCAGGAATAGGAATGGTCTCACTAACCCTCTCAATATAAGTACCCTCATCCATGGGAACCAGCTCAATGGAAGGGATAAGAGCCTCCGCAGGAACTCCCTGTGTAGCAGCAGGAATGGCAGAAACCGTGGTCTCAAACACGACATCAGACCCATCAAAGAAGCCTTCCATGGGTGCACCCATGAAGGCAGAAATCTCCTCAGCCGTGGGATGGTATATGGAGATAGGCTAGGGCTCGGCCAGAAGAACACGAGGAAGAAAAAAAAGAAAAAGAAAGATGAACGCATAATCATTGACAAAAAAGGGGGGGGGGGGGAACAGATAAACAATGACATGTGGCAAAGGAAAGATGTGTAAAAAAGAGAAAAAGGGAAGGATGGAGGCATACCTTAGACTCGGGCTCATCAAGTGAGATAGGACGGGTGGCAGACGAATCATCCTTATGCTTAGACTGCAGAAGAAAAAGAAAGGGCAAGAAGAAGGAAATGAGTTAACAAGTATACGAAGTTAGTTGCAGGAAGAGCCTTATACAAAAAATGATGAAAGTAAAGAAAATCTAGAGATAACGTACTCTCCGCTTAGTAGTGGTGGGTGCGAGAGGAGAAGATGTCTTCCTTTTGCTGCCTTAGGTCTTGCTGGAAGGAAGAGCGTCAGCAGATGGTTGCGGAGCAGTAGGTCTAGACTTGCTTGCAGCAGGGCGCTTGCTGGAACGAATATGAGCAGAAGGAGGAGGAGAGCCCTCTAAAACTATGTTACCCATAGGAGGAAGGTCACTCTCAAAAGGTACAATATCCGAACAGGTCTCAGAAGAATCATCTACCTTCTTCTTTTTCGCAAACTTAGACTTGGCAGAACTCTTCACAGGCACAAAAATATTGGTCACCTTCACCCTTTTCTCCCAACCTGCAGGATAATCACTGGCATGCCAGAACCACCCTTTCTCCTCCTCAACCCACTCAAATATGGTAGACTGACTCTGCTTCCTGGTATATGCCAACACAGACTTAGAAGGCAGCAGTAATAAAGGATTGGCAGAAATAACTGCACCAAGCCTGTCAGGAGGAATAGGAGAAAACCTGCGACTGCCCAACAACTCTTTCTCAAATAAGGTCATCATAGCCTGCCAATATTCGTGCATGGTAGTAGTACAAACACCCTCTCTTTATGAACCTGGAATAGTAACTGCAGTAAAGCGCTTACTCCAAAACTCAAAAGCAGTGTGTTGCAGGAATGGCCGAACAGAAGTAGGGAACTCCATAAGGGAAGAAAGGTCATCGGGAATATCCTGATCCAACTCAAACTACCTCCTCACCCTGTTATCAGGATAATGCACAAACCTAACACCCTCATCAACCAGATAAGGTAACCACTTAGCATTGGTGGCTGTCAAGTAAGTGATACCCCTCTCCTCGAAGCCAGTCAACGGGATAGTGGTCCCAACAATATCAACAAACCTACCCATCACAGAATCAGCACATGTATAACTCGTGCCTAAATTCCTATATGCTCTCCATGAAAATCCAACTCCTTTATCAAAAAACTCAACAATAGGATGATTAATCGGCTTCAAACCAGCCTAACGAAAAGCTAACGGAAAATTAAACTCAAACCTACCGCAAAAATCAGTAATGACTCTCGGACACAACTGGTATTTCTCTTTGGCAAAGCGGACGGGCCTATACTTTGCCAAATGTTTGGCACAACGCTCATACAGTTAATGCTGCAGGATGGTACTGTGAACGGAGGTAGTAACTATGTGGCAAGACCCCGCCTGATCCTCATCACTCCGCAGGATATCCAACTGAACATATAAATGTCCCAAAAACATGGGTGCCAATGGCAAACTCACTCTAGTAGATATCTTAATGGCTAACCGGAAATACAAAGGCTTCACAGCATAGTGGGGGTGAGAGCCAAAGATAACTTACAAAGATAGAATGTGACAAAAGCCACACAACGAGCAACAACTGAAATCTTGGAGGAGGAACCAACCTAATAAGACAACTCTGCGTTGCCATTCATCCTCTTCCTTAACTCGGCCTCCATGACCTTTTCTTCCTGGGAAAGCTCCAAAGCACCAGGGTCAGCGTCACTAAGAATGGGCAAAAGCAATTGATTCGCTGCGTCTTTTAGAGTCACGGTGATCTCACAGCAAGAAAGAAAGAAAGTATGGGTGGCGATACACCACCAACGAACTAAATGGCTAAGGTTGAAGAGATCCTTGTAGTTAGATAAGCAAAGGGATGAAACAATAGCCTTCAATACACCGGCTCGTTGTAGCGACTCCATAAAGCCCGTATTGGACAACTCTCTATCTACCCATTCCCTCCAACCCAAAGCAGTGCCCGATCCAAACTCGAAGAGAATAGGCACGAGGAGTGAAGTACCTTGACGGATGGCAAGGTCCAGAATCGAAGAAGCCAATGGGGTCCAAGATATGTCTGTGTTGCGACAACAAAGGGGGAACCACACACAGTCTGGCGGCGGTAGCGCATAATCACCAAGAACTTTTGGGAAATGGGCATGAGCATCATACCAAGGGTCTATAAGAGGAGTGCATTCACTATCGGGATCACGTCGTTCCTCCTCCTCGTCGGAGTGGTCCTATTCGGAATAGATGGTCTCTTCGCCTACCTCTCGCGTGGCAGGATCATCGGAGACAATCTCCTTCCCCTTGCGGCGGGAAGAACCTTGGCTTTTTGCTGGCGTCATGACGGATTGGTTAATCGAAGTAGACGGGTGATGGTACAGTGTTTGGGAAAGAAGATACAATGAAGGATGGGGAAAGGAGAGAGTGTTTGTGTTGGAAATATGAAGGGACTCTCTCTTAAATATCAGCGTCATCAACGTTGACATGAAGGGATGTGACGGGTCAGCCATCGGATAAACAAATGACTGCTAAATTGGGAAATTCATAGAGACAACACTGTTCACGGCTAGAAAAAATAATAATAAATAAATATATATGATAATAATACATATATATATATATATATATATATAAGTTGGGGTCCACAGTTCGAAAAGGCCCGCGAAGGAAAATAAGGAGAAAAGACAAGAAAGACAAGGAAGTCTTTTATTCGCATATGAACCGCATGAGCATTTTATATGCTCAGGGGGCTAAATGTTGATGTTCATTTTCGAAAGCCCAGCAACAGGAAGAAGCCCAACAATGTGGGCAAGAAAAGAGTTAGTGGATTGATAAGGAAAAAAAACCGTTAAACCCGAATGGTAGGAATAATGGATCAAGGATTTGTGAAATAAATAAATGGGTCTTGAGGAAAGCAAATGGGCCAGAGGAGCCCAGAGAAGGAAGTAGTAAACCCATGGGCATTATGTGATGAAGAAAAGCAAGAATAAGCCACAACAGGCCCGAAGTAATGAAGTAAGAAAGTAAAGGGTCATGGCAAGCCCATAAACCCTAAGGATGAAGGATGAAGTAGTTGGGCCAAGGAAGTCCAAAGGAGTTAGCAAGGTGCCCATGGGTATGTAGAGTGAGAAATGGGCTAAGGATGCCTAAGTCAAAAGAAATGGGACAGAAGAGCCCACAAGCAATGCAACGGATTGAGAAAGCCCAAAGAAGGATGGGCAGCAGGCCCAAAGAAGCCCAACAGGCACAGGCTAGATAACACCGTGGTAAAAGTAGCAAAGTGGTATGACAGAAAAACGACAACAGGACTACGAAATAGGGAAAGAACGGGCTTAAGAAAGGAAAGCCCACAGTCAAGCGAAGCCCAGTCCTTGAAAGAGGTAAGCTGTGAGGAATGAGAAATCAGAAAGCAGTTCACGCCATAAGGGGTCAAAGATGAGCAACATAATGCACAGACGAGCCTTCAGACCATGGCAAGCGCATGAATAACACACAGGAGTGGAGTACGCACAAGACCCAGGCACTACCAACCTGTACCCAGCCAATATAAAAGTGGTGAGTCATGGGTCAGAAGTAAAAGAATGTATGGTCTGGCAATGGGGAGAAATGTAAGCCTATTCTAGGGTTTCGGCTCAAACTCTTTTGAGAGAAATGTCCTACTGTGATGACATACCACCCAAAAGAGGGAGGATGAGCTGAAACCACTAGGTGCATGCCATGAGGGATAGGAAGAGAAAGCACCCTCATAGTGGCAGATTAGAATGTCACAGTGAGCAAACAAACAAAATAGCCTTCTTTGTCTGGTAATAGGGAGTGGCACAACTAGCATAGGTAAGTGGCGGTGGCTAGACAACTGATAAACCAGTGGTGGTCGGCAATGACACTCAGACCAGACAAAGGTTGTTAAAGGCTAAAATGGTAAAAAAGCAGCTGCAGTAGACAGTATATAAAGGGCATTTTTCGTGCACAGTGGATAGGGCTGTCCACAAGTTGGGCCGGGTCGGTTTTGGGCCCAACCCGGACTCGACCTGATTGGATCGGGTTGCTAAATTTTGGATCCGTATTCGACCGAATTCTCGGGTCAGATCCGACGTTTCGGGTAATAGGTTGACTGGGTTGGAGTTGTCGGTTTGACGGGTCTGGGCCTCAAATTGGGCCGAAATTTTTGCCATAATTAAAAACTATGGTAATTACATTTTTTTGGGCCTTTTTAGCCCAAATTACTCAGTTTGGCAGTTTTATAAATTTCAGATTTTTTGAATTCCTTATATATTTCCAATTGGGCCTCCTTTTACTTTATATATATTTTAAAATAGGGTTTCAAGCTTAAGACCTATTGGGCCTTCAATCAGGACACATCAAAAGGGCCCAAAAAAAGGCCTATTCATTTTATCACCTGTGATCAACACAACACACCAAAAAGCCTCATCACCTCTGATCTGAAACAAGAAGCACCTATCAATCCAAATACATAATCTTCCCAACATTAACCACAAAAAAAAAAGTAACAAATAATATGTAATCTGTTAAACAACACCATAAGCACATAGGCAGTAAGCTAGTAGCTCAACACCTATAAAACCTGCCAGCCACAACATATAATATTTCTAGTAACAAATAAATCACAATAGACAATACTATACTGCAATATTCCAATTAATAGATATATATATATACTTAGTACCATAGAAGCAGTTACTGCAAGTTTTTGGGCAGTAACCCATAAGGTAGAAAGCTTGCTACAATGTTCGAAGCAATATAATTAGTTACAACAATCAAATACCATAGGTATTTCCAAAAAATAGCTTTTCCAAAGTATTGAATGACTACTCTATAGTTTATCAGTCTATAACTAATAGAAAAGAAAACCTATGAACTAAGATTTCTTTTCTATAAGCATTAACAGATGAGTATTGTTACAAGTTAGAAAAGCTGTCCAAAAAAGCTTCCAAAGTATTCCCAAAAAGTTGCCTTCTTTACAAAATAAATTACCATCCTCCTATAATAGCCAAAAAAAATATTCAACAAACAATACATTAGTACCAAATACAAGACCAACTAGTAAGGAAACCAAGTTTATAATAATAGGGGGTTAAGGCAGAATCATACCAAGTTAGTGATTAATCATCAATGCTAATTAAGGGTCGTTTGCTTGAAGTGGAACCCTTGCTTGAGCTGGTATTTGCTGTGGTACTTGCTGTTGGTTGTTGATTTAAAACTAAAAAAGAATAGGAAATAAACATAATAGATTAAATTTTGCTTGAATACATGACACATTCAATAAAATTAATAGACTAAGTATCAAAATTTAAACATATTACCTAAGTCAAGTAACTCCTCCTCCAATGCCTCTACATCATCCCTTGACTGGCGATGAGAAATTGGAACCGTGGCCTGAAGCCAATTTTGTGAACATACAAGGTTCTGAACTATGAGAAGAGATAGTGAACTTCGAAATGGATCAACAATTCGACCACCAGTGCTAAATGCTGACTCAGATGCAACAGTGGAAACTGGTACAGCCAATACATTCTTAGCAACTTTAGACAACACTTGATACCTATTATAATTGTCCCTCCACCACTCCAATATCTCAAAATTCACATCCTTTCTACCATCACAGCTTTCAGCCAAATACTTCTCAAGCTCATTACTACAACCTACAGATTGCTCAACTTGCAAAAAACGTTCATATCGCGAGTGAACCATTACATATGGATCACTGGCATCACTTTCCAATTATGTCCTCTCATTCCCACTTTGTTCTTGCAAATTTGGTGAATGAATAGAAGAGTAAAAATTATACAACTTATACAAAAAATCTTTCACCTTATCAACCATCACTTCTGCAACTACATTCCCATAAATTTCAGAAAAAGAAAACTTCAAAAACCTCAATTTTTTCCGTGGATCAAGAACCACAGCCACATACAAAAGAGGATTGATTTTCTCCCCTTCACCCCAATACTTCTCAAATTTAGTTTGCATGTTTGTGGCTGTGTTTTTCAAGAGAGGGTTTTGGGATTTAACTAAATTGGAAATACTCTCCTGAATAACAAAGATCTCATCATAGAAGGCATTTGAAGTAACGTACAAAGAACCGGAGAATTTCTTCGTTGCATTATAAAAAAGCCTTAAGAAAGTCACAAATGCCCTACAATTTTGGAAATCAGTCATACATGGAGATCCCAAACCACCACTATCTTCCTTGGCCCTAAAGTATGACGAATAACCATCATCTTCAAAATCCATTCGAAGGAACACTTTCTCAAATTTTTCAGCAGTTTCTAACATGATATAGGTCGAGTTCCACCTAGTAGGTACATCTAGACTAAAAAGACTCTTGGACTCTATACCTAACCTCTCCATAAAACTCTTAAAAGTTTGACTTCTATTAGGTGAGAATTTCACATACCTCACAGCTTCACGCACCTTAGCAACAGAGGCATCAATCTCTTTCAAACCCTCCCCCACAATGAGATTTAGGATATGGGCACAACACCTCATGTGCATGTACTCATTTCCTAAAACTGTCCCATTCCAATCTTTAGTCACTCTTTGCAAAAATTTAATTGTTGTTAAATTTGAGCTAGCATTATCCACAGTCAAGGTGAATATCCCATCAATACCCCACTCACGCAATGACATCTCAATCTTTCTATCTATAGTCTCCCCCTTGTGGTCTTCTACTAGACAAAAATTTAAAATTATCTTATGCAATTTCCAAGCATCATCAACAAAGTGACATGTGAGACACATATAATTTAAATTTTGAATAGAAGTCCATGTGTCTGTAGTGAGACACACCCTACAACCCTCTAAGGATTTCCTTAGCTTCTCTCTCTCGATATTATAGATGTCAATCACATCTCTAGCCACAGTTTGACGAAAAGGGATATCCTTTAATCGAAGCTTAGGTTGTAAGGTAGTTACATATTTCTTAAACCCATACCCCTCGACATACCTAAAAGGCAACTCATCAATTATAATCATTTCGGCCAATGCCTTTCTAGAAGCCTCAACAGAAAAGGTTGTTGACATAAGGTGGAATCCCTCTTCTCCATCCTTTTTGGGTTCAAAAGCTAATGTTTTCTGCCCTTTAACTAGATCTTCTCTATTAGGGTTCTTTGGACATATTTGCACATGAGCTAACAAATTACTAGTACCACAACTCTTACTATCAGCATTATATGATTTTTTGCAATAATTACAAATAGCCATAGTTTTACTACTATCACCTTCACCTATCTTAACTTTTTCAATATGACCCCAAACAACTGACTTTTTCCTACAACTACAAGCACCACTAACAGGAGCTGTCATACTCACTTGGCATGGTGGAAGTGGGGGCAACTCAGCAGCAGCTGCTTCAGCTTGGGTAGCAGCAGAAGCTTGGGTAGCAGCAGAATCTTCAACTTGGGTGGGAATAGCAACATCATCTTCTGTTGCAGCTGGTGTTTGGACGGAGGGTTCATTAGTGGAGGTTTCCATGACCTAAAAAAACAAAGATATGTATTAGCAAACTAGAGTAACAAGTATAATTCATAGCTTTAATAATAATAATAATTAATAAAAACACAAACGAAAAAGGAACAGTCACATCATCACAATCTTTTCATATAATCAACTTCTAGGTGTTAAATGTGTTAAAAACAAAGCAAGGTAAACTAAAACTTCCATAAGATGCTATAACCAAAAATGTTAAATAAACCTTGTCTAATTTGGGCAATAGAGAACATACAAAGCTACAAACTAATAGAAAAGCAAAATAAAAAACATCTGCAAGCCACATTAATGCAACTCTCATGAATTACATTCAATAGTTTCCCTTTCAACAATCTTCTATTTATCATTTAAATTACTCTGCCCCTTTTAATAAACTGTCTACTTTTGCTTACTGTGTTCCAACCAAGGGCATTATCACCAAATCATCTATCTAAAGCATGTCATCAAAGATATAAATAAAAGTTTTCAACCAAAAGGTTTATCTAACCAATTCAGAATTCAACTTTATCAAAAAAAGGTTCTCACAATATTATGAAATAAATAAAAATTTTCAACTAATCAAACATATATCATGAGCCTCCACCACAGCAAGCTTTGTTAAATTAAGAAAGTATGAAAAAGTGGTAACTTACAAGAAATAAGCCTCTACCGCAGTGCGTTTGCAGTGATATCACCTGCATAATTAATACAATGAATGCATAAGAAAATGGTGTTCAATCTCTAATACTCGCATTAATGACTTATCTCCTAATGACAGTAATCCATGACTGATCGTAGCCAAAAATACATGTCGGTGACGGAGACACCGACATGTATTTTTAGAATCATTATCCTTTTCTACATAATCTTTACTAATTCTTTAGACTTCTTTGTGTTTACTACACTTTCATGTACATGAAAATATATACGTAAGTATGGTCTATTTTAGCGGTTTAGATCAAGTGAAATCCGTCTTGTAATCCACCATGCCGTAAAGATTTAATGGATTTTTATTTTTTTTTTTGAAACAAAAAAAAGTTGGAAAAAGATTAAATGGAAATTTTTAACAAAAAGTTCTATTTGTTATTAACATAATAATGTTAGGGTGTTAATTCACATTGGAAATGCAAGAACTAAATTGACACTAGCACAAAAATCCTAGGCTCAAATTTGAAAAAAAAATCCAACAACTAAAACAATCTATTTTTTGTTCTTAAATTTTGAGAAACCCAAATCAGAGAAGTCCTTACATTCTAACACCCACTACATGTCAACTCAATCTCTCTCTCACACACAGACACACACAGACACAGAGACACAACATAACATATTATGTATGAATCTGGTTTCATCAATTATCTAATCGTAGAGGAAATCTTCTAATAAAAGAAGTAACATAGAATTAGACAGATCCGAGGGTAACAGAGTCAACACACTAAACTTAAGCAATAAACAAGAAAATCAAAGCTCTCTCAAAGCCCTAACAAATCAGACAACACATAGAGAAATACGTAAAGAGAAAGAGATAAGGAAAATACTCACCAACATGGATTACTGAATCAAAATTGATTAAAGAAAAGAACAAAGAACAAGTAAAATAGTTAGGGTTTCATAGTATGAATCTTTGGGTTTATTTGATTTTAACATTTGAACTCCATAACAAATGAAACCAACGAGAAAAAAATGAAAGATGAGAAACAGAGATGAGAGAACAATTACCTTACTGACTTAGTGAAGAGTACACAGCGGTGGGGTGAAGACTAAAAACTGATGGTAGCTATGGAGAGAGGAGTGGACAGCGGCGGCGGTAGCGCTAGGCATTAGAGGCTGAGAGGGGAGTGGGCAACGGCATTGGAGGCCGCTAGGGTTTGGACTTTGGATTTGGAGAAACGATTTAGACTTTAGAGAGTGTGAGGCTGTGAGAGTTTGAGAGAGTTTGAGAGAGCCAAGTAAAGATCTGAGAGTCTGAGACTGAAGAAGTGGAGACTGAAGTTGGGAGGAAGAGTAAAAAGGGGAGGAGGCGTGAATGGGAAGCCATGAGCCCATGACCTGAACTCTGTCTCTGAAGTGAGAACTGAAAACTGAAGAGACTCATGAGAGGAGGTAAGAGATATCAGAAGATCCTATTTAATTCTCACCGTTAGATTGGCTTTTTATCTTTCATTATAACCGTTGATTTAGAATGGGTTGTTATGCCACTGTAATCGGTCATATCATGCTTAGTTTTACTCTCATCAAGACCGTTGATTTCAAATTTTGATTTGAGATCAACGGCTGATATGCATGTTGGGATGGTGTGTGAGAAAAAGTAGCTTTGAGACTCAGGCTAGCATTGCTAGGTATGGGCTGTTCCTGGCATTAGTGGCATGTGAAGTCAAATCCTATGGACCTATACGGGCTTTTTTTTTTAATTATAAAAATTCATTCGGTTCGGGTTTTCCGGGTGAAATATTTTGAAACCCGAATCCGAACCGAATAATTCGGTTTTTTGATTTGCCAATCCATGATCGACCGTGGACTGGATTTGGAGCCGCCCGTGGACCTTCGGTTCGGGCGGGCGGGTCGGTTGAACCGAGTCAATGGACACCCCTAACAGTGGAACAACAGAACAGTAGCAATCACCACAAAAGTAGTCACCATCACACCACACAAGTAAACAGAAAGAGAGGAAATGAAGGGAAGCAATTAAAATAGAAAAACAGAGGAAAAGAAATAGAGAGTGAAGAATAGAGAGAAAGAGAATAAAGTGGTAGGCATGCACAAATAGGCTTTTCCTTCTCTCCCTCCTAAAGTCTGCTCTCTACTGAAGATAAAGAATTTGTTTGGGTGCAAGCCATTCAGGTCCGTTCCCTCAAAGTGAGTAATTTCCGTGGCAGGATCCTCCTACGAGGTTACACACATTGAGAAAATGGTTCCCTCCTTGGCCTTAGTCCCGTGACAAGATTGAATGTGTCAAATTAATCATCTTTTTCTTTGATTTTACCAGTTAATATTATCCCGTGTTTGCTATTTGCACTTATAACGTGTTCTTACCTTTCGCTTTGATTGCTTACTTAATTTGCTTAACAGTAGCATAGCCCACTTATCATTATTTCGATATACCCATCTGCCATAATTTTTCTATGGTAACTCCGTTTGCCACTAGCACGTGACTAAAGTTTCGACAAACGAGGCATAGTTTGTGCACAAGCCGGACCAAAGCGAGTTGTAGTTGGACCGATCCCGACACTCTTATCCAGAACATTTGGGCCCAGTATAGCAGGAAGTAGTCCAGCCCAAAATCACAAAAAAGGCCCACCACACCATCTAATCCTTATTTTTTACTATATACTTCTTATTAATAAGAAATTAATTTGTTAATTTTGTTAAGTTCTTTTTTTTTTTGGATAAATATGCCTTTTATATCATCTTTTTCCTGATAATCAAGTAACAAAAAAAAGAAAAAAAGAAAAAAAAAAGTAGTATTTGATTTGCAACTACAACTACAATTCTGTCGATCTAAAATGTTATCAACAAAGCCTAAAATCAATAGGATAGATTACCTATATATATATATATATATAGAAAAAAAAAAAGGATAGAATTTAAATAAAAAAGAGAGATAAAAAAAAACATGAAAGAAAAAAAATTGAATTAAAAAAAGAAAATACGTAAAAAGTATAAAATGATAATAAAGTTGAATCTGTTCTTCTGCTAGTTGTAAATCTGGATGTTGAAATAAACACCTTTGTAGATCTTTATGCTTTTGATAGAATTTACGTTTCTTTTTTTTTTTTCTTTTTCTTTTTTGCATCTTATGTTATCTTTTTCCTAATAATTAAGTTAAAAAAAAAGTATTTAAGTTTCACCTAAACTCCTTTTTGTTCATATCATTTTCTTCACAACCTGAAATTCTCTCTATATATACACAGAGTTTTTAGTGTATTATTCTTTCTACTACGTACCTTACAAGTATTTACTATATTCTTTCCTTCTCCTCTCTACCCTACCTACAACCATGCAGGTATTTTTTTTCTTCTTCTTTCATCAAATTGAGTGAATTTTGTGTATTTGTTGCCTTTTTATTATATATTATATGATTTTTATTAACAAGTTTTATAAATAGGCTGAAATTCTATGTTTGATCGCACCTTATAATATTTTTTTTAGACGTAAATATAGCAAGCAATATATTTGTATTTTTTATTTTCTTATCACATGATTATTTGTTGTTGACATCAATATTTTATTGTATGTGGATTTAATTTGTTATGGTTTTTTTTTGGTGCTTTGTTTCATGTAATCTATCTTCTTTAATTAAAAGCAAAATTTGTTGTTAAACATGAAATTGGATACGAGAGAAAAAGAAGGATCTAAAAATGTTTTTATATCCATCAATCCAAATTCCTATGTAAGTCTATTTTTACTTAACTCCGTTTTTTTTTTAAGTTCATAAATTGGATATTTTTTCATTAATGAATTGAGATTTTGGCTTAATTTTGTTTTCAACTGTTTCAATTATTGAATTCATTATTTTTTCATATGTAATATTAATATCTACGTTTTTTTATTTGAAAAAGATAGTTTTTTTTTTTTATATATATATAAGATAGAATTCTACACTATCCTAATCTAAGTGTAATGTATGTGAAGCTCCCTCTTGGAGACTTGAACCCCGGCCCTTGCCTCCCACACCCCACAAACATTTATATTTGTGGGGTGACCATCGCACCAAGGGTGTTAAAGGCTAAAGCACAATACAATTACAAACATCACTTTAAGTTATGGTGTTATATTTATTTATTAGTAAGTTAAAATGTTACATTAAATTATGGTATTATACTTTTATTTATTATTAAGTTAGAATGTGTGATATAATTTATAACCATTTAAATAAAATTAACACTAAAACAAATTATTTAAATATTAAAATAAGAAATTAAAATTAAATTTCTTTTAGGTGTACAAATAAAATTTATTTTTTAATCTTAAATTTTGAATTAATTCTTTTAGGATGATCCCCCCTTCATAAATAAATAGGAACTATTAAAAAAATTATAAAATTTTTTATTGATCATTGTGATTAGATATATTATATATAAGGATAAAAATACAAAATTCAATTATTTTTTAGATTTTAAAAAAATAGATATTTTTTTGTTTATATCTTATATATATATATATATAGAGAGAGAGAGAGAGAGAGAGATTTCATTAATAATTGTTATAATATTTTTACAATTTGCCATATGTGAGCACAGGGGCC
The DNA here is from genome assembly GCA_033629205.1 of Lithocarpus polystachyus. Lineage (NCBI taxonomy): Eukaryota > Viridiplantae > Streptophyta > Magnoliopsida > Fagales > Fagaceae > Lithocarpus > Lithocarpus polystachyus. The sequence continues at coordinate 57,699,063 of CM066168.1, forward strand.
CAAGATCATGTACTAGGCTACGCAACACTTGGAATCCCAAGATCACACGTCGGGCCTTGCAAGGGTAAAGGCCCAAAGACGCCCATTAGGCTCAATCATGTCCGAGGATGGAGCCAGATCCGAGGAGACCACAGAAGATACATGATGGGACAGGTTCTCAAGTGGAGGCTTAAACAATCAACAAGTGTAAGGTGTAGATGATTTAGAAAGAGCTATATAATGTAGAGGGATCCTTCGAAAGGAGAGAGGAGAGGAAGAACAAAAAAGCTTATGCAAAAACTAAGGATAATAAAATTGAACCTAATTTCCTCGGACCATAGCCAAGGACAATTTATTGTATCATATCTTGCATTCTATCCTTTTTGGGCCCAAAGTCTATCCAGTTGATTGTTTAGCCCATTCTAGCCCAGTTTTTGCTTCCCATTTCTCTACAAATTCATTATTGTTGGGCTCTTTGGGCTGGTCCATTCTCCTTTGGGCTGGTATGCCGAATTCGTGTCCTTACAATTGGCGCCGTCTGTGGGAAATTGGTGGTTTAGAGTGTTAGACAGTCAATCATGGTAGGGTCAGGTCCACACCAATCCGAATCTATGGAATCTCGTGGGGAAGGCCATTCTCGAGAAGGTCAGGAAGGAAGTGTGCATACCATCCACTCCGGTGTAAGTCAGTCTAAGGGTGATAGCCATATTTCCCAAGAGGAGCGCGCCAAGACCATGCAGAAAGAGATTGACTACTTAAAGAAGAAGTTACGCCGAGAGCGTAGGAGGCGAAGTCCCTCAGTCTCTGACCTTTCTATAAGTAGCGAGAAAGGTAATGAATACAGGCGCAGATCAAGGACACCGTCGAGCGAGACCTTCTCGTATGAGCCGGATGATCGTCGAGAGCGCAGGAGGGGAGGTACATCTTCGAGGGGCGTGGGAAATGACGCCATGAGTAAAGCGCTCAACAGAATATCTAAATCTCCCTTCACACGTAAGATTGATGGGGGACGACTCCCCAAGCGATTCACTCAACCTACGTTCACCCTCTATAACGGTCGTACGGACCCAATTGAACACGTTAGTGACTTCAACCAGAGGATGGCGGTGTATTCTAGTAATGAGACCCTTACGTGCAAAGTCTTCCCCTCTAGTTTGGGACCAATAGCGATGAGATGGTTTGACAAATTGAGTGCGGGTACTATTAACTCCTTCAAGGAGCTCACACAGGCATTTGGATCTCGCTTCATCACCTGCAGCAGAGTCCCTTGGCCTCTGGATTCCTTGCTATCCTTGTCCATGAGGGAAGGAGAAACTCTGAAAACGTACTCAGACCGATACTGGGAGATGTTCAACGAGATAGAGGGCGATTTTGTCGACGTGGCTGTCAGGACCTTTAAGGTCGGCCTGCCCGCCGAGCATGGCCTGAGAAAATCTCTGATCGGAAAGCCCGTCACCAGCGTGCGACAACTCATGGACCGGATTAACAAGTATAAGAGGGTCGAAGAGGATCAGCAACAGGAAAAGGGCAAGAGTAAGGTTATCCCTCACGAGAGGAGGGATTTCAGGTCGGATCGTTACAACAACAATTGCCTTAGGAGAGACTCTGGAGCCCCACCTACTCAGGCTGTTAATACTCTACTCTGGGAACCGATACACCAAATCATAGAAAAAATTAAAGGTGAGCCATATTTCAGATGACCGAGCAAAATGATCAAAGACCCTGCAAAGCGCAATCAAAGTCTTCATTGCCAATAGCACAAGGAGCGGAGTCATACGACCGAGGATTGTAGAACCCTATGGGGTCATCTGCAGCAATTGATCCGAGAGGGTAGGCTCAAGTAGTTTCTGACCCAACCCGGTGGGCAGGGCAACCAGACAACTCCAGGGGCACAGAGCGGTGCATATTCTAGGCCCCCCTTGGGAGTCATCCACGTCATTCTAGCCGCGCCAGGTAGAACAGGGTCTTGCCCCTCCTGGGTAATGTCAATCGCAGGTTCACAGGCTGAGACCTACGGACCTGAACCCAAAAGGACCAAAACAAAAGCTCACCCAGCATTAAGCTTCTCGGACGAGGATAAGGTCGGGACCATACAGCCACATGATGACGCCCTAGTTGTAACCCTCAGAATCGGTGGCTACGACGTTAGAAGAGTATTGGTGGACCAGGGCAGCGGAGTCGAGATCATGTATCCAGATCTCTACAAGGGGCTTGATCTCAAGCAAGAGGATTTGACTAGTTATTATTCGCCTTTGGTCAGTTTTGATGGAAAGATCGTTGTTCCACGTGGACAAATTAGATTGCCGGTTCAGGCCGGCTCCAAGGTGGTGGAGGTGGACTTCATCGTGGTGGACGCCTACTCCCCGTACACAGCCATCGTGGCACGGCCTTGGCTCTATGCTCTGGGGGCCGTCTCGTCTACCCTTCATCTCAAAGTGAAATACCCTTCCGGGGATCAGGTTGAAGAGCTGGTTGGAAGTCAATCTGTGGCCAGGCAGTGTCTGGTGGCAGCTATAACATGCCGACCGGAGCCAGAGTCCTCGGCCTCTTCCAGTAAAGTATTATAGCAATTAGAGATCAGTGCCTCCTTTATTGAAGGGAAGGCCGAGGAGGCAGAGTGTGAGGAATTGATGAAGGTCATCATTGACGATGACCAGGAGAAATTCTTTCAAGTCGGCGCTCAATTGCCTCTCCAGGAAAAGGAGGATTTAGTGCACTTCCTGAAGCAGAACATAGACGTATTTGCCTGGAGCACCTATGAAGCTCCGGGAATAGATTCGAGCTTCATTTGCCATCACCTAAACATTAATCCATCTGTTACCCCCAAAAGGTAGCCACCTCGGCGCTCGTCGAAAGATCACTCTAACGCTGTTAAAGAGGAGGTCGCAAAACTTAAGAAGGCAGGAGCAATCAAGGAAATTTTCTACCCAGACTGGCTAGCCAACACTGTGGTAGTGAAGAAAAAGAATGGCAAATGGCGGGTGTGCGTAGATTATACAGACTTGAATAAGGCTTGCCCAAAGGACCCTTTCCCGATGCCCCGAATCGATCAGCTGGTGGATGCAATTGTAGGACACCCCAGAATGAGTTTCCTGGACGCTTTCCAAGGATATCATCAGATACCTTTGGCCTTGGAAGACCAGGAAAAAACGGCTTTTGTCACCCCCATCGAAAACTACCATTACAAGGTAATGCCATTCGGACTGAAGAATGCAGGGTCCACTTATCAACGAATGATGACGCGGATGTTCCAGCCACATCTGGGCAAATGCATCGAAGTCTATATCGACGACATGGTAGTCAAGAGTAAGAAAGAGGCCGAGCATGTCGAGGATCTTGGGAATGTCTTCGAAATCCTTAGGAGCCACAAGCTGCGGCTTAACGCTTCCAAATGTTCCTTCGGAGTGGGATCTGGAAAATTCTTGGGTTATATGATCACTCACCGCGGAATTGAGGTGAACCCAAGTCAGGTCAAGGCAATTAACAACCTGTAACTACCTCGGAACCCCAAGAAAGTATAGAGACTCACAGGGATGATTGCTGCCCTCAACCGGTTTATATCACGGTCAGCAGATAGGTGCAGACCTTTTTATCGGTTATTGAACAAATGGAAGGACTATGAGTGGACCGAGGAGTGTGCCCTGGCCTTCCAGCAACTGAAGGAGTATCTTTCTCGGTCACTTATTATGTCAAGACCCGAGGCAGACGAGGTCTTATTTGCCTACATTGCAGTGGCTATCCACGCCGTGAGCCTAGTGCTAATAAGAGTTGATAGTGGCATACAAAGATCTGTATATTATGTCAGCAAGTCCTTACATGAAGCCGAGATCAGATATTTGCCACTAGAAAAGGCCATTCTAGCCGTCGTCCATGCCACGCGCAAGCTACCTCATTATTTCCAATCCCACACTGTCGTTGTCCTGACCCAACTGCCACTCAAAGCCTTACTACGGAGCGCTGACTATACGGGGAGGATTGATAAATGGGGGACGAAGCTGGGGGCCTATGACATCAAGTACATGCCCCGTACCTTTGTGAAGGGGCAAATCCTAGCCGATTTTGTCGCTGAGTTCTCTGAAACACCAGTGGAAAGGGACGTGGAGAAGCCGCACATTGATGAAAATTCAGTTGGGGTAACCTCTATACAAGGAGCTTCATCATGGAAGGTCTATGTCGACGGCGCCTCAAACTTTAAAGGAGCTGGGGTGGGGCTAGTCCTGATCTCCCCCGAAAACATCGCAATCGAAAAGTCGTTGAGACTCGGGTTCTCGGCCACCAACAACGAAACCGAATACGAAGCCCTCCTAGTAGGGATGATCATGACACAGAAGCTGGGTGGAAGGGTCGTGGACATGTTCTCGGACTCCAGATTGGTCGTGGGTCAAGTCCGAGGAGATATGGAGGCTCGTGACTCCAAAATTCAGGAAAATCTGAACCAGGTCAGACATTTACAGACCGGCTTCGACTCTTTCAACCTGTTACATATTCCCAGAAGCAAAAACATGTATGCGGATTCCCTCGCCATGCTGGCAACCTCCTCGGCGCAAGGTCTGCCGAGAGTGATCCTGGTTGAAGACCTCATGAAGCCTTATAAGTCGGGGACAGGGGTATCGTCCATCCATCAGGTAATGGCAAGCCCTAGCTGGATGGACCCCATTGTTCAGTTCCTTAAAGACGACACCTTACCTGAAAGCAAGCTTGAAGAAAACAAGATACCAAGGAAGGCCCCTCGGTTCTGGCTGTCCGAGGATCATAAATTGTACAAAAGGTCCTTCTCCGGACCTATCTGTTGTGCATTCACCCCGAAGCGGTGGAGATTCTCCTGGAAGAACTACATGAAGGAATTTATGGCAGTCACTCGGGGGGGAGATCTTTATCTCATCGAGCTCTCACCCAAGGATATTGGTGGCCCAACATGTATAGAGAAGCCCAAGCCTATGTAAAGAGATGTGATCAATGCCAAAGGTTCGCCCCGAACATACACCAACCCGGGGGAAAGCTCAACCCCTTATCCAGCCCCTGGCCTTTCGCCCAATGGGGCTTAGACATCGTCGGCCCTTTCCCCAAGGCTGCAGGAAACAGGAGATACCTAGTGGTCGGCATAGACTACTTCACCAAATGGGTCGAAGCTGAGCCATTGGCCAACATCCAAGATGCTGACATGAAGAGGTTCATCTGGAAGAACATTATCACTCGGTTTGGAATCCCCCACACCCTCATCTCAGACAATGGTCTTCAATTCGACGGCAAATCTTTTCGAAGGTATTGCTGCGGGTTAGGCATAACCAATCGATACTCCACCCTGGCCTACCCTCAAGGGAACGGGCAAGCCGAGGCCACTAATAAGGTCATCGTGGGCGGACTCAAAAAGAGGTTAGAGGACGCCAAAGGAAGATGGGTCGAGGAGCTACCACACGTGTTGTGGACGTATCGGACCACCCCGCGAAAATCCACTGGAGAGACCCCTTTTTCGTTAACTTATGGGGCCGAGGCGGTCATCCTATTAGAAACTAGTTTCCCTACATTAAGGACGAGCTCTTTCACCCCTGACCATAACAACAATTTACTGGAGAAAGATCTGGATCTAATTGATGAACGAAGGGAAACCGCAGCGGTCCGACTAGCCTACTATCAGCACAAGCTAAAACGAGGATACGATGCCAACGTGAAGTTAAGGCCTTTGGCGCCGAGAGATCTGGTACTGAGAAAAATAGTCGAAACTGCAAAGAACCCCGCCTGGGGCAAGCTGGGGCCAAACTGGGAAAGGCCATACCGAATCACGTCTGTAGCTGGAATAGGAGCATACTACTTGGAGGATCTAGAAAATCAAGCAGTGCTCCATCCATGGAATGTAAATAACCTAAAAAGGTATTATTATTAATAAAAATGTGCTTCATTACGAGTTTCGTATTTCTTTGCATTATGAATGATGTTTAACTGCTCCAAATTAGAAGAATCAATGGAGCCTTAGTCATACTTGGTCCCTCGGACCATATGCCTTGGGCCACCAAGTGTTAAACAGATCTTAAGCTATGCCTGGCCCCTCGGACCACCTACTTTGGAAAAATTAACATGCTGCTAAATTTTTCTAAGTGTTAAACAGATTTTAAGCTATGCCTGGCCCCTCGGACCACCTGCTTTGGAAAAATTAACACGCTGCTAAAGTTTTCTAAGTGTTAAATAGATCTTAAGCTATGCCTGGCCCCTCGGACCAACTGCTTTGGAAAAATTAACACGCTACTAAATATTTCTAAATGTTAAACAGATCTTAAGCTATACCTAGCCCCTCGGACCACCTGCTTTGGAAAAATTAACACACTGCTAAATTTTTCTAAGTGTTAAACAGATCTTAAGCTATGCCTGGCCCCTCGGACCACCTGTTTTGGAAAAATTAACACGCTGCTAAATTTTTCTAAGTGTTAAACAGATCTTAAGCTATGCCTGGCCCCTCGGACCACCTGCTTTGGAAAAATTAACACGCTGCTAAATTTTTCTAAGTGTTAAACAGATCTTAAGCTATGCCTGGCCCCTCGGACCACCTGCTTTGGAAAAATTAACACGCTGCTAAATTTTTCCAAGTGTTAAATAGATCTTAAGCTATGCCTGGCCTCTCGGACCACCTGCTTTGGAAAAATTAACACACTGCTAAAATTTTTCTAAGTATTAAACATATCCCAAGCTATGACTGGCCCCTCGGACCACCTACTTTGGGAAAATAAATGCGCTATTGGATTTTCCTAAGTGAATCGAGTCAACACCTACTTGCGGTTTAGAAAACGTATGTTGAAATTGCATGTTCAACCCTACAAATCAACAAGTCATGTTGGCACAGACTTGTTTAGAATAGTTAGAGGAATCATAGTATAAAGTACAATAAACAAACATATAACAAATAAGGGAAAAAGCTTCTTCATTTATAAAGTCAATGATACACCGGGAGTTTGCAATAATATGCGTACATAAAAAAAAAACAAAAAAAAAAACAACAACAACAATAACGACAAAGAAATGAAAATCCTAATCCCTAAGCCTCGGGAGCGGGAGGATCATCTGTCTGGCTCGGCTCACCCTTGGCTGTAGTTTCATCGCCTTCAACCAAGGCTGCACTTGGAACCTCGGAGACCGCATCCTTAGCCTCGGCTTCCTTAGCTGTGGCAGCATCCGGGGCATCCAAGAGGGAATCATCCGGAATCTCGCGAATGTTAGGATGATAGTACACCTGCTCGGATCCCCTTAAGGCCGAGTTCGCAGGAACTCCAGTGGCATTAAGGGCTTCGGCCCATGTCGCGTTGCAAAATTCCCTGCAGGCCTCGGCCAGTTCTTCAGTGAGTCTGGTTTGTGTTTCTTCCACAACCAACTGATAAGACGCCTGCTTCTCAGCTTCGAAAGCCTCCTTGGCCAGTTGCGCAACCTCCTTGGCTCGTTGAAGCTCGGTCTTATACAGCAACTTGCATTGGTCCTTGGCCTGGGTTTCAGCAGACTTCAACCCAGCTTCAGCGCTTTTTCTATCCCGCTCGGCGATCACTAACTTTGCTTGGAGCTCCTGGCTCTCGGCCTTCGCATTTCATTTTTCGCTTCTCCCCAGGCCTCTTTGACCCACTCCTCCGCCACGAAGACTTCTTGTGTTATCTGATAAAAAATAACATAATTATATAGGTGAAAGAAAGATAAAGAAGGTAAGCAGAAGCGTAGCACAAGGAACTTAAAGACTCACCATTGCAAGATCCCTCTTCAGGCACAGGAAGAGGTCCTGCTGCTTTAGATTCCTCACCGCCTCCATATCCTTGGGTAGGAGGAGTGGCTGCTTCAGAACTTCAGCCACATACGCGGCCTAGCCCCTGTGGTATTCTCGAACTGAGGAGTCCAGGGAATAGGCACCCCGTCCACCTCAAGCCGAGGAGTCCAAACACGTGCCGGTATGCGTACGTCCGCCCTGTTCTGGTCACCCTGGTTATCGATGGAGGTTGATCTTTTGTCTCAGGGCTCTGTGGCCGTCTTTTGCTGCTTTGCCCCCTTTCTCTGGACGATCTCCCCCTCCTCCTGCTCTGCGATCGGCCTTTTCTTCTTCAAATCAGGGATGGGCTTCAAACCCAAGTCAGTTGGAGAAGGAGGGAGAGGAGGGAGCGTGGGAGGAACTTGAGGTTTCTTAGTGTCCTTCGAAGTCCCTCCCTTTGACCTCCCAGCCAGCAACTCTTTTAGACCATTGCCCTTTTGGTTCAGAGCCATCTCCTCGTCGGATGAGCTATCCAAACAAGTCACCATGGCAGCCGGGGCGTGTACACTCAGACGATCACCAGTCTCCCCGCCGAGGTTTGGAGAGCGAGTTGTCCCGGGCACCGGATCGCTTTCCTCCTCGAATCTAAACCGGTCTATCTCCTCTTCTAGAGATAGACGCGATAAGGCAGTCCCTTCCTCGGCTGCCTCAACTGTTCCTACTGGGACTTGTTGTAGGGGAGCTATGGGAAGCGGAACACCCTGGGGTATCGAGAGTTCGACGGGAGGAAGATCGCGATTGGCTAAAAAGCTTGGCTTCGACACGTCAATCCTGCGAATCCGATGATCGCCAGCCCTTATGCTATTGCCAATCTCTTGGAACGACCTCGAAATTGGTTTGAAGTCCAAGATCTTATGGACGGCCCACAGTTGCCCGTCCTCGTTCACAAAAATCTCCGCACCGAGCAGAAAATTTAAGGCCGGGACGTTTGTGTGGCTCAGCCGAGGAGCTACTATATTTTTGTCTGCAAAACCGAAGAGAAACGAATGGTTAGGAAGTCAAGGTATAGCACCAAGAGACAACAAAAATGACAAGGAAACAATGGCATAGTTAGCACTGAAGAATCTACAATCTAAAAAAAAAAGGAAGACTAAAAGGTTTCCCACCTGGGTCTCCCTTTTTAACAGGGCAATGGACGCCATCATGCCACGCTTCGGAGGCTATCAGGTAATCGTCCTTCATATTCTTATTGGATCTAGGGAGGCAAGAGATGGGTCTAACGACGGGCGACCGGGATTTAAGATAAAATCCCCCGTCGGATTGCGTGTGACCCTCATACAGGTGCACCACGTCATACCAGGTGAGTTCTAGTCCGAGGTGCCTATTCAGAGCGTCAATGCTACCTAGAATCTTGAAAACATTGGGCGCACACTGCTGAGGGCACAATCTATGGTGGAAAAGGTAGTCGCGGGTGATCCTACCCATGGGAAGCGTCATCCTTCCTTCCAAAAAGGCTATCACTGGGATAACGACCTCCCCCTCCTTCCTATCCAAGTCTATTCAGTCTGGATGACAATATCGCAGACCTACCTCTTCGGGAATATGGTATTTATTCTTAAAAATCGCTATTTTTATGGGGGAATCCACTAACTCCATGAACTTACCCATACTGACTGACTAAAGAAAAGGTAATGTAATCGACTTCCTAGAAATTGAGATCTACAAGGCCGAGAGGTTTGGCTGAGGAGGAAATTAACTATAGAGGGCAAACCCATACTTTTGCGTTTGTAAAAACAAAACAAAAAGGAACACTAACCTTCGGAATATTAAAAAGGTAAATTAGGTTTTTGTTGAAGAGAATAAGGAGAACTCGAGGAGTCTGTGTTAGCAGGAGATCTCAGGGAATGCGTGTTCGAGAAGTTGAAAATACGAAGAGTGAGAGAAAATGATTTCCCCTTGGTGGCTATTATAGAGGAAGCGGAAGTTATCCCGCTTAAATCTTTAAGTAAAATGTCCACCGTTGGATCTATCTCTCACCATTCGATGAACACGACATAGCGCCGCCTAGAGCAATCAATGTAGGGGTGTCAATTCGGGTTAGCGTGTCGGGTTCGTGTCGTGTCGAGGTAGGGGTATTCGACTAAATGGCTCAACCCTAACCCGACCCATTTAATAATCGTGTTAGGATCCTTCAACCCTAACCCGACCTGTTAATAAGGTGGGTTGACCTGACCCAACCCATTTGACACGGTTAATAAACGAGTCGTGTTGGGTTGACACGAATGTAACACAACCCATTTCAACCTACATAATATTAAATATAATATCCATCTAGAAATAATTTTTTTTTACATTCCAAAAAGCAGTGCATACACTTCATGTCTTCAACCCACATTTAAAATAATATAATTCAACAAAAATATAACATTCATCTAGAAATAAGTTCTTTACACTCCAAAAAAAGTGTAACACTTTAACCCAAATTCAAAATAACATAGTTTAACAAAAATAAAATAACATAGTTCAACAAAAATATAATATTCTTGGAACTCGTCAAATGCTAAATATCAATATTAAAAGAATTTGAGCAAACAGTATTCTAATCCTGACTATGACCATGATTATTATTCATAGATTCTTTGTTGATGTCCAAATTCATAACATCTTCCACAAGCTCATCCAATTTCATTTGTGCAAGTTTTATGCCAGAAAAATAAAAATAAATAAGTATTAGTAGTGTTACAAAATATGATCATGCCTCAACAGTTTTATAAGAACTAAATAATAATAATAATAATAATAATAATAATAATAATAATAATAATAATGTAAGAGTAATAATAACTAATGAAACAAATAAGAATCTATGGATGTTATGTTATGCGAGTTAAACGGGTTGTGTTAAGTGGGTCATTTCGGGTTTGACACAAATAAATTGGCGTGTCAAACGTGTCTATTGCGGGTTGCGCGGGTTGACCCGCTTATGACCTGTTTCTTATCGTGTCGCTTTCGGGTCGACCCGTTTATGACCCAAACCCATTAAGGCCTAACCCTAACCCGAAAAAACCCGTGTCGGGTTCGTGTCGTGTTCGCGGGTTGGGTCGAACATTGACACCCCTAAATCAATGCTGGTTCGCGACTTTCGAAGCATCGATATTACTCACAAAGCGCACGAAGTGGCAATCCGGTGCAAGCAAGCCCACGAACAAACTGGTGCAACTTTGGCAAATCAAAACTCTCCTTTTCTCCTCGGATAGGAGGGAAAAAATTAGAGTTTTGAGAGGCTATTGTGGGCACAGGGGCCCAAGATCATGTACTAGGCCACGCAACACTTGGAATGACAAGATCACACGTCGGGGGTAAAGGCCTAAAGACGCCCATTAGGCCCAATCATGTCCGAGGATGGAGCCAGATCCGAGAAGACGAAAAGCAAATGCACAGACGCCCAGAACATATTAGTGCGTTCTGGAACAAATAAGGACGGCCGAGGAGTAGACCTAACCCCTAATGAGTGGAACTCCCTAAAATATCTAAGGAAAAGGCTGCACCACCGCATTAAATGTGCTGCACCTACTTTCCTGACCACATTTATGTGGAGAAGACCCCTAAACAGTGTAATCTTGGTCACCGCAACTCTCAGGAGACCAAAGAAGATACATGATGGGACAGGTACTCAAGTGGAGGCTTAAACAATCAACAAGTGTAAGGTGTAGATGATTTAGAAAGAGCTATATAATGTAGAGGGATCCTTCGAAAGGAGAGAGGAGAGGAAGAACAAAAAAGCTTGTGCAAAAACTAAGGATAATAAAATTGAACCTAATCTCCTCGAACCATAGCCGAGGACAATTTATTGTATCATATCTTGCATTCTATCCTTTTTGGGCCCAAAGTCTATTCAGTTGATTGTTTAGCCCATTCTAGCCCAGTTTTCACTTCCCATTTCTCTACAAATTCATTATTGTTAGGCTCTTTGGGCTGGTCCATTCTCCTTTGGGCTGGTACGCCGAATTCGTGCCCTTACACCATAGTTTTTAAAATATTTTATAATATTTGTTTTTGAAAAAAAATGCCAAACTTGAACTTACATAATATACATCTTCCATATAACTTAATTTTTTTTTTCATTTTAATTGTTATTCAATTTAATTATATTATCAAAATATTTTTTATTAAGGCATGCATCGCACAGGCATAATACTAGTTTAATAGTATAATTTCTAAGCAATTCAATAATTAAATAATTATAAATAAATTATATTTCAATGTAATATTTTTAAATTATATTTCTTGCACGTGCTTCAAAACTAGTTAGTTTTAAAAGAATAAGTGGATTGATCATTGAGGAGCCAGGGGCCAGGTTTTATTTGGTAGTATGATTAACGAAAAAAAACAGGTGGGTTCTTCTTTAAAAAACTGGTAAATTCATGTTTAAATAATAATTAACCATTCAGAATTTATCGCATCAGAATTTTAGTAAAAAAATTGTGGAGTATCCCAATTATTGTGGACATGCATAATTGCATATTGTGGACACTAATTTCCAAAGTCTCAGATTATAAAAATTCAAAATCCGATGACTTGATGAATGGGAAATATACAAACTGTCATCCATGGTTACTAAAATTTAGCACTCTGTCCCAAAAAACTCAAAATTTAAAATAGTCATATAACTCATTACCCATATTTGAGACCGATGGTCCTTCCAAAAAAAATCCCTTTTTAATAATAAAAAAAAAGCAGATCTTTTAACAAAAAATATTCTTTGAATAAAAAAATGTGTTTTGTATGATAGTTTTTTTACTTCGCTTTTTTGGGACGAAAATTAAAAGTTTGGTATTTCGAAATTTAGGTATTGTGGAACTGTTTGCCTAATGGAATATTTACTTAGTAGCCTTATCAATTTTGTTCAGGGAGTAATTGTATCAGGCCCGTTTGATACATATATTTAAACACATATTTTCAGTTTTTAAACAATATTATACGTATTTTTACACACTTTTTTTATTTTCACGTATTTTTAAAAAATACAAACAATGTTACTAGAATAATATTACTAAAATTTTCGAGTTTCTAAGACAACTATGGAAGGAACGTTTTCAACCAAGAAATATTATAAAACTAGGTGTTGTAAGTTGTAACAAAACGGAAGAAGACATTTTAATAGGCTTTGACACCCAAATTTTCATAACCGGCCAATTTCAAGCATTTTAAAACAAGATAAACCCAACTAGCTTCTGCGAGCGCATGCTCAGAGGTGCAAAAACCTTTTTTTTTTTTTTTTTTTTTAAAAAACACATATAAAATACAAAATACAAATAGACAAAAGAAAGAAAAGGAAAGCAAACCTCGTCAAATGAAGGGAAATTATCAAGGATGTAACCATATTTCTTCTTGACTGAATACTTTCCTCCTCCTCCTCATCCACTTGGTCCATGACTACTACTACTACTCATGGTTCTCTGGGCATAGTTGTAGGATTATGATACCACACCGTTCTTCCTCCCCTGAACCTCCATTACTGATAATTGGGCTTGTTTGGTAGCAACGTTAAAATATTGGTGTTCAAAATAATGTAAAAAATATAATATAAAGTGTTATAAAAACACATGTTTAAAGTACTACAAAAGACGCTAAAAAGGTATTAGAATGGGCAATAAATGATTATAGAGGGAATCTGGGGAAGAAAAGAAATAAGCCCACGAGAGTCCATAACTTTAAGTTTTATCTACAAGGAAACCGAATGTAGTCTCAGATTGACTTCCCTTACAATTTTCCAAAACGATGTTATGTTTACTACTTGGATTCCCTTCAAAAAACTTGGTATTTATCTCACGCCAAACATAGTATATGATTACTGTAATCTGTAAAGCAGAGCTTTAGGATTAACTCTTAAAAAATGTGTTTGGTACCAAATTTCTAACAATATATTTTTTAAAGTAAAAAATCTTAACTATGTGTTTGATATATGTATACGCATTTTTTAATGCGTAGCTTTTTATTGACATAATGAATAAAATAATTATTTTTATTCAAAGAAAGAGAATTCCCACCATGACACTACCGACTTTTCAATTCTCTGCTTCTTCTTCGTCCCATCTCCCTCTCATCAAGTTCAAGCTTGAACAACCCAGTGAATCCGTGCAAACCCAGCTAAATCAAAGCCAAATTGCTATCGAAGCATCATTGGCCATCCAAACCCAGAAAAATAGATAAATAAATAAAAGGAAGACTTTGGCCCTTGTGTGCAAACCCAAACCCAAACAACCCTACTGAGTTTTGTCGTCTACAAATTATCCATTCCTTTGCTTCTTACTTCTTAGAGCATTAGCATTGGTGGTACCAAAAATTTAGGGTCTGTTTGATTTTTAATTTGTATTAAGGTTTTATATAGTTTCTATTTTCATTTTCTATACTCATTTTTTTTTCCATCTATTTTTTTTTTTGTTTGGCATCATTTTCTATATTGTCTTCTCCTTCCCTTTTTTTTCCTTGACAACCACCAACAAATAGAGAGGGAGTGCCTGTATGTTCTTTGATGTGACAAGTCAATAATAGTTGGATCCATAAATTTGATTTTTTTTACGAAAATGCCACTATATTCATTTTCAAAAAAAATGAAAAACACCAAAAAAATTGTATTCAATCTTTGCATTTAAATCCTATTTTTTTGATACTAAAAATGAAAATTGAATATAAATACAAAGCTAAACAAGTTTTTTAGTGGTGGGTCTCACAAAAAATGAAAATATATACAAAATACACATTTTTTTTGCTCAAACTAAACAGGCCCTTAGCAATTTAACACCACAAAAAGTTATTTTATCTATTTTATCACCTCAATTTACAAAATACTCAACATCAGTGGTGTTATTCAACAAAATAAAATAATATATCAACTATAATAAACAACAACCATCACAACCAACACAATAAAATAATATATCTTTCAATAATTTTTTTTAGCATCTGAGCTACAGTTTGCACGCAAAAATAGCTGTGCACTGTAGCTCAACAGCCAAAAAATTTGGCTTTCCTTCCACTAATGCATGAACATTTTGTTACATTTGGTTGGTAAATTTAGCATTTTAGCAATTTGCTTTCACCAATACTAATGCCCTTAGAGCATTCACATTGGTGGAGCTATAATTTTAATTATTTGGCACCACAAAAAATGATTTTATCTTTTTTACCTTCTGACTTTACAAAACATTTAACATCAGTAGTTTTATTTTAGCTTTCAATACAATAAAATAATATAAACAACACAATAAATAATATATTCACTACAATAAAGATAAAAAGAAAAAAAAAGAAATCAGTAAAATAATTAAAGTAGGGTGAAGGCAGGAATAAAAAGTGTTTTTTTTTTTTTTTTTACCTTTGAGTTACAGTGCACATCTATCTTTGGTTGTACACTGTAGCAAAGAAGCCAAAAATTTTGACTATAACTTTACGAACGGAGCCTTACTTTTGCATTAGGTGGTGCTAAAAATAGCAATATAGCTTTTTAGGCCGCCAATACTAATGTAGAGAGAGAGAGAGAGAGAGAGAGAGAGAGTGTTTATGTCTTGTCAATATTAGTGGGTCCCATAGTTTTCTAGCTAATTTGGATAATGCCACTCAACACTGTTAATTTAAGAATGGTAATTCAAACACTTCTTAATAAACACATCTACCAAATATGTATTCTTTTTTTTAGGCCTCACAATTTTTAGTGTTGAAATACTAAAATAATAAAAATCATTGTTTTGAATCCTGATACCAAAAAGGCCCTAATACTTTTTGACGTAATTGCATTTGCACATCTACACTGTGACTATTTCTGTAATTCTATTACGAGATGACATATATTCTTCAATAAAACTGATCAGAGTGCTTATCAAAAAAAAAAAAAAAAAACTGATCAGAGTGAATATTTGATCCCTTATAAAAATTTGGCGCAGGGAGTTCGTTTAATTTTTTTTTTTTTTAAGCAAAAGGTTAGTGGATTGTTTTGTATTTTGCAGTTTTCATTTTTAAAAGAGTAAGTGGATTGATGAGTGGCGGCTGTTTAATTATTTGGTCACGCTATTGACCAATTCCGACTCGATCTTTAATTCCTTGCCAACTTTTATGCCTATAGGTATATTTAACACGTCAACTAGATAGTTTCATCTTTTTAGAAAACATCAACTAGATAGTTGGATGTGTAGCAGAATCTTTTTTGTTTTATTAGTTACAAATAGGCTGTCGTTGTGAGTTCAAATCTTCTGTCCCACTTTTTCTGTTCCACACTATACTCCACCAATAAAAATATGCCATGTATTACAATTAATTAATAACGGTAGTATTAATAAATCAATAATAATAGTATTTAATTAATTAGGTGAATACGTGGCATATTTTTATTGGTGGAGTATAGTGTGGAACAGGAAAAGTGAGACAGAAGATTTGGACTCGTTGTAATGGTGTTTTATAGTTCACGGCAAACATATTGGGTTATGAAATTCATCATGAATCGCATGTGCTCTAATTTTATTTGAGGCTAAACCATAAAATGAAAAATGCTAACGGATATTTTTAGGGTAATTGTTAATAATTCATTTAAAAAAAGTTTTTAAAGAAAAAAACAATTAATGTTTTGATATTTTTTTTTTCATTTTTTCATAAAAGTGGTATCAAAAATTTTTTTAAATAGATTATTAATTATTGCTCTAAGAGCATCCGTTAACATGACCTAAATAATATATACCTTTTAAGTTTCGTCTCCTAAAATAAAAAAAATTTTCTAAGTTTCGCAATTTTTCATTTTGGGCTTTATTTTAATTTTGGAGGTCAAAATTGTATGGTTCCTCTCACTTTGGCTTAGTTATATGATTCTACTTTTCCTTTCAATTATTTAGTTTCTCTAGATTTGGCTTAGTTAGAAATTGACTATAAAGGTGTGTTGGTTGGATGTGAAATAGGGAGATTGACCATTGTAGATGCACTCATGCACTCACTGCCAAAAGGTCATAGTTGCCCAACTGATCAAACATGTTCCACAAGTTCAACGGCAACGATTCATGTACGTGTATTGTCTTCATCCTCAACATCATCATCACCATTGATGTTTTATTTGGGGGCGAGATCTTGGGTTCTACACCCCACGAAAATAAAGTCAACTTTTTGGGCCGATTGAACAGGCATAACACGGAACTTCTAGATCCATTAATAGCTTGTTTGGGAGTTAAAAAAAGGAGGGGGAGTAGAGTAGAGGGAGGGAGAGTAATTCAATTACCTTGTTTGGAAGTTTTTTAAGGAAGGAGGGGGAGGGATTTGGAGGGGTTAGGAGGGGTTTTAACTCCCTCTAACCCCTCATTTTTAATTCCTCCAAATTGGAGAGATTTGGAGGGAGAGTAGAATAGATAAGTTATTGGCCAAATGAATTCCCTAATTTACCCTTTTTAAATTAACAAAATTATCCTTTCTAAAGGGCTAATTATCTCATCCCCTCTCCCTAATTTTAAAAACATCCAAACAATGTAGAGGGGAATCATTCTCCTCTACTCTCCTCTCCACTACTCTCCTTTCCTCTACTCTCCTCTACTCTCCTCCCTCTCTAAACTTCCAAACAAGCCATAAGTGAGTTGGACTCCCTCCACCAAGTTAAAAGTATCTTCTAGTTTCTTTAGGTGAGATGGACTCCACCACCTAAAGTTAAAAGAATAAAATATCCCTCCTCCATCTCCGTAAAACATTAATTCTCATACCAAACCCAAAGATTATATCAGTTACAATTACTTCTAGTCTTTGTCTTTTTCAATTTGGCAGCAAGGAGTTACTCAAAAAAAATGAAATTTCGAATCCTTGAGATACTTGCGAAAGGTCTAGGAATACATCTTTTAATACACACTTTGCAATAACTTGCTTGAATGTCAATGTAAAAAGTTTAGGATCTGTATATAAGTGATGTAATCTAATTATCAATTAACACCAAAGAACTGATAAATTGTGTGACAAATGGTGTGTCTAACAAAAAAAAACTTGGGATTCTTGCCCTTCTTCTATGCCATTAGCTCATTCATTTTTCCCTTCTCTCTTCTATTTTGCTTCCTCATTTCTTAATGTGTTAGGCTATATTGGTCCTTCCTTAGGCTAGTGCTAGAACATGGGTCCAACTGGTTTGGATGGCCCAAAAGGCTTTCTTGAGTGGAGCTTTTACTTTGTCTAGTAGTCAAATAATCTTAGGCTTTAACAGACAGAAGCCATGTGCTTCCAAACTTGGTCATGTAAATAGTAAGAAGGTTTAGGTCTTCGGCACTTACCAACTTAAAAAACTATTTTATCTATTTTAACAACACACTTTACAATACACTCTACATCAAAGTTTCTATTTTTCACATTACCTAAAAACTATTTATTTATTTTTATTCATTTCTTTCTCTCTCTCTCTCTCTCTCTCTCTCTCTCTTCTTCTCTTCTCTCTGGACTCTCTTCTTCTCTTTTTGTTTGAACCAAACCCACAAGTCCACAACCCCAAACCCATAGCCCCTCCTCCACAAACCCACAACCAACCACCACCATGCTCTGGCCATCCTCCCACAAACCCACACTCACCACCCCCATAACCCTGCCTCCACAAACCCACAACCAACCACCACCACGCTTTGGCCATCCTCCACAAACCCACAACCCCACACTCACCACCTCCACAAACCCACGCTCTGGCCATCCTCTCTTGGCAACCCTTGCTCTGGCCATCCTCTATTTAGCTTCCTTTCTTTTGATTTTGCTTAGACACAAACTTCATTTCTTTTGATTTTTCTTAGACCCAAACATAAAATCTCAAAGTTTTTTCTCTTGGAATGAAAAAAGAAAGTGAAAGAAAGCCAAAGGCCGGTGAAAGAAGAAAAGAGAGAAGAAAGTGAGACCGATGAGAGAAAAAAAGAAAGGAAATGAGAGAGAATCGTGAGAGAGAAAGTATTAAAAAATGTTTTTTATAACCGAATATTTTAGCTATAGCAACTTTGTTGTAGGGCCTTTTTTGTGTGGTTGAGATGCTAAAATAACTTTTGAGTTATTTTAGCATCTTTATTGTGAGTGCTCTTAGCTCATTCATTTTTTCCTTCTCTCTTCTGTTTTGCTTTCTCCTCTCTTAGAGTATTCTCATCAAACATTCTAAAAAATTTAGCATTTACCCTCTCAAAATACTACTTTTACAATTTTAACACCTCATTTTACAATATACCAAACATCAAACATTCTATTTTTTTTTTTTACAATCTCATTTAAATATTCTTTCTTTTAATATTTTTATTCATTTTTATTATTATTTCTCACTCCCTTTGCCTCTCTCTCCCACTGTATCTCCATCTTTCTCAACCCGGTCTAGAAGCTTCTCCCTCCTCCATGGCCTAAGCTTTTCACCTCTAACCACGGCACTCAACAGCATAAAAAAAAAAAACCACCCACCACACGGCTTCAACCCACGGCACAACCCACAACAACTAACCACCAAATCAATCAACCCACACCCACAAGCCAAAGCCACCCCAATCAACTCATACTCATGACCATAAAACCACTCAAGGCTACCAAAACCCATCCACAACCCAGATCCGATTTTCCAAAACCCACCCACTCATACCCACGACTCAAGGCTTGCGATGGCTCCAGCGAGGCGATCTTGAAGAGCCGGTGAGGTGATCTTGCGGGGTGGGCCAAGGCGATCTTGAAAAGTGTGAGGCTTGCGGTGGCTCCGACGAGGCAGACCGTCGGAGACGAAGAGCATAGAGGGAGACGAAGAGGGAGATGAAGAGAAAGAGACAGAGAGAAAAAAAAAAAGAAAAAAGAAAAAGAAAAAGAGACCTGGAGAGAGAGAAAGATAGAGACATGAGAATAAAAAAATATTTTTTGTTTACAATCCAAGCTACAGTGAGCTTGTATTAATACAAGCTCACTGTAGCAGTATGGCAAAAATTTTGCCATTTGAAATCTTTGATGGGGTGCCTTCTTTGGTGTTTTGATGCTAAAATTTAGCATATGCTCCTTTTAGCATCCTTAATGGGAATGCTTTTAATGTGTTAGGCTATATTGGTCCTTCCCTAGGCTAGTGCTATGGGTCCAGCTGATTTGGATGGCTCAAAGGGCTTTCTTGAGTGGAGCTTTTACTTCGTTTCGTAGTCAAATAATCTTGGGCTTTAACCGACAGAAGTCATGTGCTTCCAAACTTGATCCATGTAGTAAGGAGGTTTAGGCTTTTAGACCCAATTTGTGGGGCAAGAGTTGATGGGCTTGTAAGCTCATCTCGTGTAGTATAAGCTTTTCATAGCAATAATACTCATGGGCATAAAGCCCAATTCATGTGATGAGGAAGTTCCGGTTTTTGGGCCCAATTCATGAAGCAACAAAGAATGGACTCTCAAGCCCAATCCATGTAATAATGAGCTCGAGTCTAATTCTATTGGAGCGTGAAGGTTGTCGGGTAAAAGCCATGTAGGCCCTTCAAATAATCATTTTTGGGTTCTTTCTCTCGTCTTGAATAAACTGTGCCCATTTTAATTTCCTTTTGTTGACTTGGCATAGTTTTCCCATTGAGGCCATGCGTGTGGCACATTTATAATAATAATAATAATAATAAAAAACCTTGAACAAGTTACAGAGCCTACAAGGCTACAATTAGATTGACACCTCAGATTATTGAGTTGTTAATTATGAGTTTTTTTTAATTAGTCCATAGGGATATATTAGTCCCTATGGACCAAGAAAAAAAAAAAAAAAAGTCCATAGGAATATATTGTAGGGTTTGTATATTCAGGTGATATGCTTCTAAAAAATTGATGGACCATCTTCTTGCATCAATGATGCAAAAGGGTGGGGACTCAACGATAGGTTCGGTTAGCCTAAAGTATTACAGAATGATAATATTGTTGTCTATCATTTTTTGTTTTGTTATTGTTGTCTATCATATTGATGAGCTTAACATGTATTTCATACACCTGTAATCTATCTAATATATAAATCTTACCCTCGTGAATCGTAATCCTGGAAAATAAAATGATTAAACTTGTCATTTTCCTCCTACTTATAGTGCATCAAATCCATTATAGATTTGGTATATATTTCATAAACATCAATTAGTATTAGTTATGAATCTCTTTCGTTGAATAATTATCAAATTATACCGGGTCTTTATATATTAAATGGGGCACACGATTAACACGAACTGCAAACTTCCATTTGTTATTGTTAGGTCATCCATGATGGCTTTGAGAGATGTGAACTCGCGTGAAGTGTTATAAATAATAATAATAATGGCTTTCTTGTTCTTGTAGAATAAGTAAATAAATTACTGTATATAATTAAGTTTCAATTTCTAGCAGGGCCACCAAAAAAAAAAAAGAGTCAAAATAAAAGCACTCTTGGTCCTTAAACTGTAGCTAATAACTGATTTTAGAAATTTAAAGTGATTTTTTTTAGTTCCACTATTATATGTAGAACTAAAAGTAATCACTTTAATTGAATGAATGTTTTTTTGTGGTTTGTACAAGACTTATGTGAAGGTGTGTAACAATGAGTTTAATTGAAATTTAAAGCGTTTGAATTAGTCCTTTAAATGACTGTTATATGTCGAGAACTAAAAAGTGGTCACTTTAATTAATTTGAATGAATGTTTTTTGTGGTTTGTACAAGACTTATATGAAGGCATATAACAATGAGTCTAATGTGGTATAATGAGTTTAATGCGGTATAAGATTATGAAAGAACTCCACAACTTAGACTTTAAGATTATGAAAGAACTCCACAACTTAAGACTTTGAATTAATATGCTTGTTACCAAGTGTTGATGCCCAATTTTGTGAATCCATAGCCAAAAGCCCATTAGGAAGAAAGCCCAATAAAAAACAGCGGCCCAAAGACCCACCAAGAAGACCAAAAGAAATGCAAGGGAAATGATCTGTAGCGGAATACAAATTTGCAGCAGGATATAGCTTTGTCGCAGAATGTAGTTCTCTAGCAGATCGACTTCGGTAGATGAAGACAAATTGGGCTCAAGACCCTTTTGATCCAATCAACATTATCTGGCCCACAAAGGCCCAAATCCTTTCGTATAAAAGGATTGGCACGAAAAACTTATATGAAAAAAGCACGATGAAAAGAAACAAGGAACGGCAGGAAGAGTCAGCAGCAGGAAACGCGTAAATGAAAGAAAAGCCAAACTAGAGAAAATGACAAACGTAGTAGGAAACACATGAAGGAACAAGACAAAAACACGCAGTAAAACAAAGCAAAGCTAATTTGCTACGGCAGAAACAGCGTGGGAATGAGAGGAGACAAAAGCAGAAGACAGTGGAGCAAGCACACAAGGGTCAGAGCTCCACCAACCTGTACCCAGCCAATATAAGGGAGGTGGGCCCACGGTCAAGGGGATTCAGAGGGCGTGGTTTGGTGGTGGGGGGAAAAAGGGGTCTATATTTGGTTTCCTGCCATGACTTCTTTTGGAAAGATATCCTGCTGGGATGGTATCTTACCTATAAGAAGTAATAAATGGTTGGGACCATTTGATGCATGCCATAAAGCTAGGTAGTGAGGTAACCCAATCCTTATCCATTTAAACCAAGAGATAGAGGTATACAGCAGGAACAAACAAAAGAGAATTTTGTCGTGAAATAGTGGTGCAGCAAACATGTACTGAGTAATAGCAGTGGTCGGGGCAACTAATGGGTTAGTGGATAGTCCTAAAGAGATGCCCACAACAAACCAAAAACTGTTGGTGAAGCCCTAGGGGTAAAAGGGAGAAATCCCATTGAATTAACTCACTATAAAAGGAGGAAACGGGGACCAGAAAATGGGGGGAAACAAGCCACGGTAGGAGAGTAGTAAAAAACTAAGAGAGACCCAATGGGGGAAAGAAAGAAAGAAAGAAATAAAGTGGTAAAACGAAGAGAGAAAACACGGTAAGAATAGGGGCATGCATCAATAGACCATCTTTTCCCTCCCTCTTAGCAAACGCACTCTTTGAAGTCTCCAAAAGTAATAGCCAGTAGCCATTTAGGCCTGTTCTCCAAAATGCACAACTTTTATGGCAGAAGCCTATGATAAGGTTGTTCAAGTTGGGGTTTGGGTTTCTCTGGTTTACTTATTCTATGGGAAGATTCAAAACTTGTTTTGGTTGTAAATGTGTTTGATTTCTCTCATTATAACTTATATTTGCCGTATTTAGTCATTCTGCCGTAGTATGTTTTTTATCACGATTTGCTGCGTCAGTTGTCCTACCGTGGTATTTTTACTTGCTGTACTAGTTATTCTGCTGTAGCCTTCTTTTATTACATTCACCGTGTTCAACCTTTTCTGCCAAAACTTTCTTCTTTATCTGTTATTACGTGTTTAACTTTTGACACAAACCAATCATTATCCTGCCATAAGTATATATATATAGGGGTAATTACACATAACCCACCTGCGGTTTGGGCGAAAATCACCTTGCCTACTCATGGTTTAAAAAGTGTCACTTTACCCACCTGAGATATGTTCCGTTTGTTTTCCGTAACCCACCTCTGTTAAAATCAAGGGTAAATAGGTATAGTTGCTCAAATTTTATGTCTCTCTCCTCCCAAAACAAAAAATAGCACAAAAATGCAACAGAAAAAGATCAAAAGGGAGGGGTTTGTGAAAATTTATCTCACTCTTTCTTTCCTCTTCTCAATTAAACTCCCTCTTAATTCTTAAAACTCTTCACCAGAGTGGGTTTACCAGCATGGGACGTGGGCGTTTGGCAGATCGTGGTGTTGAGATTGGTATGCGTAGGGTGGTGGAGATGTGGTAGATCAGTGCCTCGTGGTGGCGTTGGTTGTTGGGTTTGGTACAGTGGTGGGTTGTGGTTTGGGTATGCGATCTTTGTCATGGTGGTTGCTAGGCTTGGTTCATGTGTTTGCTTTAAGTTTCGGTGATTGCTGAGATTTTTTTCCTGGAATTTTGTTTGAGTTTTGGTTGCTGGGATTGTTTTTGCTGGAGAAAGGATTTAAATAAAAACAAAAATAATTCTGCACAAGATCCAACCCATCTGCAGTAAAGTTGAAAAGGAAATGAAAAGCTAAAAGAAAGAAATGGAAGTGAAAAAGAAGAAGAAAACATAACTCAAAACCCAGATCCAACCCAACGTCATGCTCGTTAAAACCCAGACCCAATCCAACACCATGCTCCTCCTCAAAACCCATACCTAACCAACACAGCCAACTCGTGCTCTTCCACAGTCATCACCCAAGCCACCACGCCCTAAAGCTGCCGACGATCTGAACTGGTGTTTGAGAGATGAGAGAGACATGGACAAAACAAAGAGAAAGAAGGGCAGAAAAAGCATGAGGAATGAATTAATGTATAGAAAAGAAAATAAGTTAATGGGTTAAGTAAAATTTTCCTTTTGTGTTATTTTCTTTTGAGTGTGTTACAAAAATATAGTTTGTGATTTATTGAAGTTCTTGAGACAAGTTTCTAAATTCTTACAAATAGCATCTTTTGATCTTATTTTCTCTTGTTTTAGTGTCTTCTTTTTGTTTTGGGAGGAGAGAGACATAAAATTTGAGTAACAATACCTATTTACCCTTGATTTTAACAGAGATGGGTTACGGAAAACAAACGGAACATACCTCAGGTGGGTAAAGTGACACTTTTTAAACCACGGGTAGGCAAGGTGATTTTCGCCCAAACCACAGGTGGGTTATGTGTAATTACCCCATATATATATGTGTGTGTGTGTATGTATGTATATATATTTGAGAATATGCTAACTCATGTAAGCTAACATTTGCTTGATTGGTATTTTCTTTGGGTTTTAGATTTGTTTATGTTTAGGAAGTAAGAAAGTATTTCTGCAGTAAAAAAAATGCAGAGTAGTCATCCATGATGCACGGCAGAAGGCTTTACTGTCACGGCAGACAGTTTTATTGCACAACAGACATTTTTGCTACACGGCAGAAAAGCTAGACCTGTACTTGGACTCAGAAACAGGAACAAAGTTCCTTCTGCTGCAGAAACAAAAGATGAGCCCACTTTGCAGAGTCTTCCCTTGGACTTGGACTCAATGTTTGCGCACAAACTGGCAGCGGCAGAATGGTACCTTAGAGCCCATTCCGCGAAGCGCCGGACCCAACTTCCTTCTTAGAAAAAGAAACGTAAAAAGAACCCCCCGACACCAAGAAAATTCAAATTTCCTCTCTCGGACCGTAACACATATAAGAAAAAAGGCTCAAACAAAGTTTAGCTACAAAACTGGTTGTAGCCTAAAAGCTACAACCTTACTTAATAAAATAAACATTACTACATATTTTGAAAATTTAACCGTTAAATTGCATATTCTTTATACTCTTAATACACATGTCAAATTTTGTGTCAATTAGATATTATATAGTATATGATCTATAAGCTTATATTTTATATATAATTTTAAATTACAAAAACTTGTAATTTAAACAATTTATTGATGACATAACTATTAATCTTTAATTTTCTAGAAATTTTGCAAGCATGGATGATATAAGAAGAAGATGTAATCTAATAGTGAATTTGTCAAAATTCACCTCCAATAAAAAGATATTGAGTAGGGTTGTAGCCTTAAGTTACAACCAATTTTATAACTAGATTGTGTCCAAAAGACTCTATAATGATACTTAAAAAAAAAAATTGATTGATATATCAAGCCAAATTTTAAGGGTCTTAAGCAGGAGGAATAGCCCCCTATATTAGAGAATTTCAGCACAAGCTTTATCAAAGCCCAATAGAGAACCACAAACAGCCAACCTTAAGAATATCTAAGAGAAGATTAATTCTTTCAGAAATTGATTTAGTAAGTTTTCTTTGTTGTTGTAAAGATAATAGAGAATTAGAGATGCTTGAACTTGATAGATGCGAGTTGGAACTTGGAAAGACGTTATTGGCGTCAAGTAATATGAAGCACTAAATAAAATTTTCTGTTTTTAAACAACATAAAAAGACTTTCTTGTCCATGAATTTTTTAATATTATAATCTCTTGTCCCTGAAGCTTATTTTATTTGTTTGGAGTTGGTAACTTGGTCCCATAATTTTTTTCCTTTTATTGTATTGAAATGGTTTTCCATAGAAATTTTGGTGATTTGCCACTGAGTTGTGTTTATGCTAGGGAATTTTTGTTAGATTGCGACCCAGCAGTGATTGCAATGTAAATAATGACTCTTGACTTAACTGACAAAGATGTCCAATAAAATAGGAACACTTATTTTGAGCCAAAAGAAAATGGCAATTTTCGGAATTAATAATTAATCAGAACGAAAAAACTACATCATCTGCACAATGAGATTAGGCATGAGATGCTAAGATCCCGAAGACACGATTGCTTTTTCACATTGACAATAACATATAAATTAAGCTGTCACAGAAGTCTCCACTGTAACCTTGCCTGAATAAGCAACTTCTGATTTTATGTCAGCTTCCAAGAGTTCTGGTATTGCTTCCCTAATGTTGTGAATGCTTTCTAATGCATAATCTGCACCTTTAACTCTCTGAGAAGTGCCAACCTGCATTTTGGAGTAGGCACAGTATGATACACGTTAATGTTGTGAGGTTTTATTGTGTCCCGAGACTTTCACTTTCTCACAAAGCATATTTATAGTACAAAATTTCCAATGACTTACCAAGACAGTGTAAAGGCCCAAACATTTTCCAGCTTGTATGTTGCGGACACTATCCTCAAAGAACAACTGAAAGAGCAAGAATATAGATGATAAAAGATATGTTAGTAAAACCTTAACACACAGAAAATTAAGGATGATACTAAGATTCTAAAAGAAGATGATATTCTTACAGTTCTCTGGGGGTTTATATTGGCTATTTTGAGAGCCCGGTCTATGGCGTCCACTGATGGTTTGCAGACGACGGGTGTCTTTGGTAATGCCAAACTGGGGTTTGGCTGAGCAAAATGCCCAATGATGTCAAATATTTTAGAGCTACTAATAGTATTGGTATTGGTAGAAGTAGTAGTAGTGCTTAGTCCCCCAAACTCAATGTCATCTTCATCATCAGAAACAGTGCTCTTGTGAATGGGATTAAGGGTCTCAAAGCAGATGATCCCTTCAAAACAGTCTTCTAATCCAAGCTTGTTAAGTACTTTGACTGCATGAACCTTGTCTGCATTTGTGAAGATCTATTTGCAAAAAAAGAAAAAAGAAAAAAAAGAAAGATCATAAGAAATAAGAAGACAGTCACACCTCTGGCCTTTACTAGGCACTATGATACCATTTGGTAATAAACTACTTACAACTTTCCGGTAAGGCAGGCTCAGCAAAAGACTTCTCATAACTGGATCAGGTTTTAAATTCTCATAGGGTAATCTTCCATGAACAAAACTGTAAGGCATGAAAATGAAAGGTCAATATAAGTTCAATACCAAATTACCAATACAACAAGAGGCGTACAGGATACAAAAAGGAGTAAAAAAATTCCTACCCATGGTATTCATCATAGTCAAAGTCATAGCCAATTGCCTGCAAGAGAGAATCCCACAAGACATAATTTATCACTTTTGATTTCACCAAACAAAAAAATTGAAAAAGAAAAGCCACGAAAGGTCAAAGGTTCCCCAACAAAATAAAAAGAGAAAAAAATCAAAAACATACCCTAAGACCAGCCATTGTTGTTCCATAATTCTTGTATAATAGGTTACCCAAGTCAAAGATTTTGCTCTTGTCTATGCCAAGCTTTTCAACCATATAATCTACAGCAAAGGAATTATCCATAAACAGATTAGAAATGCAGAATTGAGTATATAAGAGAGAAATCTGAGGCATAAGTAGTTCATAACTACCATATAGACTTACCTTCTATATTCTTGCGGCATGATGTTGCAAGACCAGAACTAAGGGGATAAAGAGTATCATCCAAATCTGCAAGTACAAACAAACAATTAGTTACAATAATTACCTGAGGAAATTCAGATTAGCACACAAAATGTTTTGAATAAGAAGGCCTACCAAACAGAAGGCAGTCATATTTTGGCCTCTGAGTCTGCCTGAATTCCATTTTGCTCAGCAACCCTTGAATAGAGAACACAAACGAGTGAACACTAAGCTCCAAGACAACTTAAATCCATCAAAGTTTATATGCACATTAATTTTGAGTCTCAAACAACAAATTTTCATGGCTTCTAAATAATTGAGGCCCCTATTGACTCAGATTACCACCATAGGAAATTATAAATAAGGGTATCTATTAAGGATAAGGCTTAGTTAAGTTTCTGGATGGACAATCCACGTCCACTTACTACAATATGAATCAAGAACAGGTGGACCAGTTCTCTTTATTGGGCTAAAACACCATAGCAAGTAACTGAAAGCTCATAAGTTTCCATTTTTATACAACTTGGTGGCGATAACTATTACCTCCTCAGACAAAGACAGAGGCATAAAGGCATCATTAGAGATCTTTAAACAAAGTCCATGTGATTTAGCAAACCTTTTCCAGAGTGTGTTATAACTTTAAGCATCAAATACAAGTCATTAGACACAAACTTCAGGCCGAACCAAAAAGGAATTATATTAAAATAGAAATGGATTATCACTTTAATCAACAAGAGCTTTTACGAAACATAGGTATCAATGAAAGGACCACAATATCACTTTTTAAAGCTCAACATAATATAACCATTAAAACAATAACAATTGATTACACGAATCAAAACCGGGTTTATTGTGAACCAATTCAAAACTGTAGTTTAATTTGTAACAAAAATGAACCTTGGCCTTATGATTTCAGCCATGACCCGACATTTAAAAAAGTCGAAAATGTTAGAATTGGAACAACAAAACAACAACAGAGACACCAAACCTTTAATCAAATGTACCCATGAAAACCGGAGAAAGAAGAAGAAAACACGTCCTAGATACCCATCCATTGCTAAAGGAATCAAAGAATGCAAAAGCCAAAACCAAATAACAAGCAATACTCAAAACTCCAATGACGACCCAGAACTCAAAAAATGAAAAAAAAAAAAAAAAAAAAAAAAAAAAAAAAAAAAAAAAACTGAAATGCTAGAGAACTAAAGACTGAAGTGCCAGAATTGGACTTACCAAATTCGAAATGAGCAAAGAAAGAAAAGAAGGAAAATTGGGTAATTATGAGAGAAACAGAGGAATTGCAAAGAGAATGTGAAAGATGGAAGAAGTGGGGGGAGGAAGAAGTGAAAGAAAGGTTGGCTTAAATAGGCGTAAACCGTTGCATCTATCTGCGGGCTCTATGATTTGAAAACTAATTAAAAAATTTTATTTAAGTAGTTGTAATAAACACGTTTAATTTACTCAGGGACAATTATTTAAAGACAGGGACTGCTTAGAGTTAGAAGGGACAAGGAAAGGAAGGTAACAGGAAGGCCACGGAACGTTTCGACTTTCGAACGTTAAAAAAATTCCGTGTAGGATTCTACTTTTAATATTTGTTTCTTTTGTCCATAAAACTCCCATTTTTTGCCACCATTAGTTACTATGCATCAAATTATCTGCAGTGAAATACATTCGTATAAGAATAATAAATAATCATTATAATTTACCAAGCGTGGATAATGGTAACAAAAGTCATAAGATTGCGTGGCTTACTCGAATATACTATTGCTGACAGCTACACCATCCTCCAAATTGTGAATTGTCACTAACTCATTGGGCCAGATTTTTCTATTCTGGATCTAAACTCGAAGCCTAAACGACAACTACTACTAGACCCGGGGTTCAGATTAAGATTATTGATTCTGCTTCAAATTTTTCAGTATTCCGGAACTGACCCTGATGGGTAGGGTACATTTTGCGGCTGCTATAATTGGACATAAGCCAATACATAAGCAGGAAAAAAAAGGACAAACCAATATGACAAGGTCGAACAGATTATCTTTGAAATAAATAAGCGGGAAGGAATAAAAGTATAAAACAAGGGACATGCCTAGTGCAGCACAGCTACCTAATCAGAGAAGCCAGCTCAAAAATATTAAATTAAAGTTAAATAAAAAGTCCACAAAACTTTGTTCCAACTAATTTGGGGGTCATTAAAGTTATATAAAAGAAATGGTTAATTCATGACTTCGTAGGTTGTAGAAATTAGAGAACACAATTATTTAAATGAGATTTTGAATATTGGATCAATAAGTTAAAGGGCACGACCAATATTTCAACGATTTGTGATTGATGTATTTTAATTATAAATCGTTGTCTATGACCTTAATTAATTGTGAAAAAAAAATTATTGTATACCTAACGTTGTTGATATTGGATAGAGAGTTCTCTGGAGACATTTTGGTTCTTTTGGTGAAAGAGGTACAAATAAGAAATCAAGAGTCTGTAGACACAAAAGTTTAACAAAAAAAAAAAAAGTCACCCAGATTGTTTAGTGGAAGGTAAAAAGATTGTGTCATTGATGAGCTCAAATAATAATATGTAAAATCTTGTCAACTTAACAAGTGTGAAAAAAATTATCAATTTTTTTTATTTTATTTTTTTGGCGCTGAATGTGTGCAAAGCATTAAGTTAATGGCTTTCAATTCCATTCCCAACCATCTAGACACTTCTTCTTCACAAAAAAAAAATAAAAAATAAAAAATAAATCTAGACACTTCTGGACACGTGTCATTCAGATGGAGATCTAGTATGATATTTTGGTAATTTGAAGAACAAAAATCAGCATCAATGCCCCCAGGGAAGGAGAGGTGGCCTCAGTGGGGGGTTTGATTGAGGAAAGATACAAATGAGAATGATTGATTCGTGGGAGTTTACCAAACAAAACTGTTTCTAGACAACGAGTTTGGAAACATGTCAACATTTAATTTGCTTTTACAATATTTTGATTATCAAGTTGGTGCCTCATAAAGATCTTTGATCAAGCCAAAGAGTTGTTTAAAATCGTACTACTAGGAGTTACTGAAGTTCCTACTCTTGTCTTCTTTATAAAAAAAGATCCTAATCCTCAAATTTAAAAATCCATTTTTTGGTTTTATGAAACTTAATATGCTGCTAAGTACAAATGCAAGGACTTCAAGGAAATAAAAAAAGGTACCAACATGAGTTTTCCTTTTTATAATGAAATAGATCTTTTGGCCTTATGAAACTCTATGCTAATCCAGTATCAATACGAGGTCTTTAGGGGAAAAAAAGAGAGGTAGCATTAGCAATATGAATTTGCATTTTTTGTGAAAGTGGCTTGTGCGCATTATTGAAAGTAAAATTTCAATGGAAGAACTTCTACAATATAATCCGTTAACTAAAAAGAAGTATTATGTCTACAATATTTTCACAACAAATTATAGATGGTAAGGTGTTTTGGTTCTAATTTAAATTCATCACTAAAATTACTTTTTTGTCAATTCTGTAATAATTAATAACAACCTACCACTTATAATATTTGAAGTGCTTGATAGATTACCAAAAATTTTAAAAACCTTTTAAAACTCTTTAACGAAATTGCCAAAAAAATTGGTAATTTCTACTTAGAGCATTCGTAGCAGACGTTGCAAATGTGCCAAATGCCAAATATTTGGCACATTTGGCACACCAAACA
The DNA here is from genome assembly GCA_033629205.1 of Lithocarpus polystachyus. NCBI lineage: Eukaryota > Viridiplantae > Streptophyta > Magnoliopsida > Fagales > Fagaceae > Lithocarpus > Lithocarpus polystachyus. The sequence goes on from CM066168.1 coordinate 57,730,280, forward strand.
TCAAAAAACTTCATTTATCAGATGTGCTAAATGTGCCAAAATTTTGCAACATTGAACAGTAACCTTATATGTTTGGCACGGTACGGACACATTGCATTCCTGTTTACTATTTTTTTATTCTCTTTTCTCTCTCCTCTCTCTTTACTTCATTGATTTCTCTTCTCCCTCACTCTGCCTCCCCATTCTTTTCTTCTTTCACTCCTTTTTCTTCTCAATTCGTTCTTTCTTCTCACTCTTTTCTTCTTTCAGCTTTTTCTTCTCACTCTTTTCTTCTTTCACTCCGATCTCTGTCGTTGTGGTTTTTTTTTTTTTTTTTTCAGTGATTTGATACCTAGGTCAGTGGTGAGTGGGTTGAGATGGTGATTGGCAGATCACTAGTGGTGGGTTGCGATGGTCAGATTCAGTGGTGGGTGGGTCGGCTGGTGATGGGCGAATCGGTGGCGGTGGTGGGTTCTGTTGTGCGAAATCGGTGGTGGGAGGACCGGCCTGTGAACGGGTTCCGAAGGATGGGTCGGCGGTGGGTGGGTTGGAGCGGCAATGGGTGGGTGTGGGAGGACCGGCCTGTGCATGGGTTCCGAAGGATGGGTCGGCGTTGTGGTTGTGGCTGCAACAATTTTTTTTTCTAGTGGTTTGCAGTGATTTTTTTTTTTCTGGTGGTTGTGGCCGCAACAAATTTTTTTTTTTTTTTTTTTTTCCGGTGGTTTGCAGTGATTTTTTTTTTCTGGTGGTTGTGGCCGCAACATTTTTTTTTCTAGTGGTTTGCAGTGATTTTTTTTTTCCGGCGGTTGTGGCCGCAACAATTTTTCTGGTTGTGTTTTTTTTTTTTTTTTTTTTTTTTTTTTTTTTTTTTTTTTTATAAGATGGTGTTGGTGGATGTGGGTTTGTGCCAGTGATGGGTGGTGGCTATCGGCGTTGTTGCAGTGGAGGTGGATGTGCCGTTGTTGTTGTTGATGATGAGGATGGGGAAATAGTTTAATATATTATTTTAATGTGTCCTAAATATTATTTTAATGTATATGATTGAAAGATAAAACATCTAATAAATAGGATGTTGTAAAATGATGTTGTAAAATAATAAAGTAGGTTTTTGATGTGGTAAAATGGCATTTTTATTGCAACAGCTGCTACGGATACTCTTATAGAGTTTTAAGGCTCTTAAAGCATTTTTCTAATTTCATACTATCAAACACATCCTTACACTAATAAAAAGGAAACACCATCCAAGTTCATAATTTTAAGGCAGCTCGACTTCAAGAATCATTGTAGGGGTACAATTTGGAGTTTGGGCTTACAAGAAAGATGGGCCTTTGTCCTACTCGCAAACAATATCCCCACAGTTTATTTGTAAGAGAGTGGGTTCGGCTAATACAGCAGAAGGCAAACTGGGAGTTGGCCCAAGCTTAGTTGGGTCAATTTAATGATAGAGGGGTGCAGTATACGTCTTGGTTTCTGGCTCGGATGTGTCCGAGGAGATGCTTATGACATTCGTTCAAGTGTTCTTGTTTCTTTTCTCTTCTCCTTCAGTTCTCCTTTTTCTCTACCTTCTTCCTCTTCCAATGTTCCGTCCCCCTTCTACGTTGCCTTAAGCTCTATTTATAGGCAAGTTCACACGTGCCAAATGGGCGGCTTCATCCTGATTTCTGTCCCATCAGCCACCCTAAAGCCTTCGCCTAGTAGCTATGAGGGACTAGGGTCACTGTTCAGATGTACACTCTCCATTAATGCGGCCATGATGTTGGTTGCAGGGTCATAAATGCGGTAGCAACAACTTTTTATAAAATATCTTATTGTTGCCACCTGTCCGTTATGGTCTATAAACGTTAGGGGACTCCTCGGAAATACCAGGGCCGGTGCTGGAGCATTGGCCTGGTTCGTTCCTCTGTTTATCCCAACAATAGATTCTCTTCGGACAAGTCCTGCAAGACTTTGCTGTTCTCGGACGGGTAGACTCCTCGGACGGGCCGTGGCCCATTGTCTAGTATTGGGCCTTTTACCCCTACAATCATCATTTACATGCACAAAAATCAATAAATATTTGTCAACGCGTGATGTACATCAAGAGTGAGTATTTACAAGAGTATATAATTTAATTATCACAAGTAAGGAGGAAAATTCAACCTTGACTTCTTTGTAAAAAAAGCTAGACAGTATTTCTGAATTACAAATCTCTTCACATTCTGGAAAAGAAAATGATGGTTTTATTTTAGAAAGTTGATTTGAACTAATAATATTATACACATTAAAGATCTAATTTTGTTGTGGATTACTTGTACCAATTAAATCAATAGGCGATGTAACATGCACAAATATTAATTTCAACTTGAGAAGATGTATATGACCGTAGATAGTTGTCAATGCAAATTGTAAATGATATGTTCCTATTCAACTAACTAAGGTCATATCATGGCATCAAATTAAAAAAAAAAAAAAAAAAAAAACCATGTAAACAAGGTCATATCTTTATATAATATTTTTGCCATTGCTTCCATCAAGTACAACATATATATAATCCAATACCATTGTTTCCTACGTTGTTATCTTTTATATAATGTGTGTGAATGTGGAGCGTCCATATGTATTTATGCATATGATACACAGCACATATAATTTAAGCCACCAAGAAAGTGAAAAGGACTAACCTAATGCGGACCACGGTCGGTACAACTCGTTTTCTCTATAATTTAATGTGCTTAGATGAAATAATTGGATGCCTAAGATTACATATTAGCAGCAAAACTACAAAAAAAGTAGATGAAAAAAAAGCTGAGAATTGAAAAAAAATATTGATGGGGTTGGCTTCGTTTAGTCATTCTTTCACACTCACTAAATCTTATAATATAGGAAAGATGGTTACGTATTGAAAACAAACATGCAGAGTTGGGGGAGCTAGCTCAGTCTGGGACTTCGAGACCACCATTTCTAACTATTTCTCTTAATTATTTCATAAATCTGGGCTGGCTATGATTATGACTGATTATTTTGTCATATAGTTTGAGCTACAATTATTATACAAAATATTGTGATTATTATTGGACCTTGTAGATCAATTAGGTAGGTTTGGTTGACTGGGAAAGCTACAGCAACGGAGATTGTAAATAATGTGATCTGGCTAACAAGTCATTAAAACTTTTGAACCTGAGATAATGCCATATTTCAGCAATAATTTATTCAGGTTGGTTTTAAATAATAGGGGTATGATTAGTATTTAAATTTGGCCATGGCACCTCTTAGCTTTAAAATTAGGTGCCCTTGGTTATTAAATTCCCCGGATTTTTGGTCCCTTGATTTTTTTCCCCTTGTTTTGGAAGTTCACCTATTTTTAGATTGCTGACTTTACAATAATAATCTTTAATCATCGCGTACACTTGACGTGATGGTTACTCTACGTGTATAAGTATTTGTAAGGTGTACGGGAGCAAGAGCTAGGGTTCAAGAGATTAGACTAAAGTAGATTTCTACCTAAAATAAAGAGAAAAAAAAAAATGCTAATCTTTCTAGTGCATTTATTATTATTATTATTATTATTATTATTATTATTTTGTGGAGAAGCAATAATGTTAATCTTAATGCTACTAGCGGTGAGCTTCTAAATTTTGATATTTGAATATAATTTATTCGGATACTAGATACGCAAAGATTGGTACTATAAGACCAATAAGGCAATCCACAACCATATGAATTTCAAGACTTTATCGTCCTTTATTGGTTGTTTTTTTGGTTGTTAATATGCTTCAAAAAGTGAAATCTATATATATAATAATAGGTAAGGCAGAGAGAAAATCAAATTAAATTTCAAATTAGAATTCAATTAGTGTCTAATTTTATGCCACGTGTCTCATCTAATCTAAATTTTAGAATTTTGTGCCAAGTGAATTAATTTAGGTAAAAATTGAATTTCAATTAGAGTTTAATTTTGCGCCATGTGTTCCGTTTAATATAAATTTTTAAATTTTTGTACCAAATTAGTTAATTTAATGTAAAAAATGAGGAGTCTAATATAATAAATCATAAAAAACATAACCATATAACTAAAAAAATTCAAATTTGTAAGTCATATATATATATATACATATATATATATATATGTATATATAGCTAAAGCAGAGGGAAAATTTAATTAATTATAAATTAGAGTCTAATTTTGTGTCACGTGTCATTTAATTTTTAAATTTTTGTGTCAAATGAATTATTAGGTGCAAAAATCAAAAGGTCTAAATTTAATTAGATTTTAGATTGAATTTTAATTGGGGTTTAATTTTGCGTATCTAATTTGTTAATTTTTGTGGCAAGTAAATTATTAGGGGCAAAAACTGAAGAGTTTAGATCTAATTAGATTTTTAATCATATATATATTATATGTAATTATGATTGTTTTAAATATACCCGTGCATATGCACGGTGTTACATACTAGTTATATTATAGATTCAGACACTAACAAAAAAAGTAATAATAATAATAATAATAAGCTTATTGGAAACCAAATACTCATACTTGATTCAATTTTGAGTAGTTGTGACATTACTATTGCAATAGACAAGATAAGCTACAAGCATTTACCCAAGATTATTTTTGATTTTCATTCTTTGTCTGGCAACTAATTATAACTCGATATTAGGTAGTTTTGTTCATGAAGTTACTTTTCATAACATGAGATGATTGAAATGTTTACAAACATTCTTACTAGTATTTATGAAATCATTTGATGTACACCTGTACGTAATTCCAAAAAGTTAAAACTCCACAGCAAGCTGTGGCGCCTCTTGGATTTTGTTTAGAGGGTCAAATAAAAAGATGAATCTTGTAGTCTATAGGGTTTTCTTACTAGAGGTGCTATGTCCACAACATTTTTCACAATATTTTTACAACAAATCATAGGTGATTAGTTGTTATTGGTTTAAATTTGAATCTAACACTAAGATTATTTTTTTGCCCTAACAATAACAACCAGTAACAACCTGCCATTTAGGATTTGTTGTAAAAATGTTGTTAAAAATGTTTTGGACATATCATTTCTCTTTTCTTATTACAAATTTGTCCATAGTACTAGAAAGAGAATAAAAGATAAATTATTAATTTATTTGACATATTGTTTCATAATATAATGATCATATTAATTATTGTTGTTAAGTGAACGTTAATTATTACTATTATTACTCAGAATTCTTTTATTTATTAGTTTGTCTTTACTCTTTACAATTCTTTATTTAACAATCCAATTCAACTTTGACAATTATTGTCCTTTGTAATTGTATTAAGTGTACGTTTGGGTCTTGATTATAAGCCAACTTATTGCTTCCTTTTTTTCCCTACCATTTTTATGGATCCCATGTGAGTTCGTACTTATTTTATTTAGTTTTTACATTTTTATCAAGAATATTTTCAACAAAAAGTTAGGTACATTTTTATCTACAGTACTTTTCCCTACGATATATATATATATATATATATAAATATATGCTAAGTTAGGGTTCATTTAAACCCCTTGGGCTATGGCTAGTGTCACCTCTAACAGCAAGCCATATTATTTATAAGGAGAAATCAAATTACATAAAGAACTTTGATGCACTTTTACGCTCTACATGTAATTCACAATTCCTTTGTTCTTTGTGTTTGCAAATATTAAGAAGAATGATTAAGAATCTTGTAACTCTATTTGTACTTTACGGTGTATTTAGCAAAGATATCTCTCTATTAGTACTTTATGGTGTATTTAGCAAAGATATCTTAGGGGGGGGGGGGGGGGGGACCATGACTCCCTTGACTTTTCAAAAACCCTTCCCCCCTTTTGGTTTTTTGGTAAAAGAAAAATTTTTTTGAACATAAATTTCAATAATGGCCTCCCCTAGATTTTTACTAAAACATATAATGCGTTTATATATTTGACTAATGCATTTTTTATTTCCTCCAATTATTCTTATGTCACACATATCTCATTAAGTTAAAGTGTATTAAATGTATATCATACGTAATTTAATTATGCTTTATCTTAATTAAATTGATTTATATATTTTTAGACATGTCAAGACTCCTTGTTTTTTTCTTTATAAAGATGTAAAGACTTATTTGATATAAATATTTTTATTTATGTAAGAAAATATCATATGTTAAATCAAAATTACAAACATTCCATGTATAAGGAATAAATAAATATTATATATATATATATATATATATATGTTTGTGTGTGTGTGTGTGTGTGTTATTCTTTGGATTTAATTTATTATATATATATATATATATATATTTAGCTTGACCCCTCCTAAAAAAATTTTCTGGCTCCGCCACTATATCTATGCTAGGGTTTGAGAAGAGTTTGGATCTTATAAATCCAATTTAATTATATGTTTATCCAATAAAATTAAGTGTATTTCTCTGTTTTATTTTAATAAATCAACAAAATGCATTGGCATTTCATACCACCATTTTTCGATTTGACCTGTGCAGCCCTATTAATGGTAAAACAAACAAGCATTTTTGAGTTTTTAAAATATAAATGGAATAGATTTAGAATGGAATGAGGCTGTAACCCATGCAATGCACACAAAAGTTTAATAAAATATGGTTTTTTCTTATTTTTATTTTTGTTGTCTAAATGTGAAATTGGATAATTATGGATGCTAATTGCTTATTGAGCTACAAGGCTCTTAACAATTTATGATAATTATTATAGTTGGGAGTGAGGGGCTTGAACCCTAAATATCATCATTCGATAGTCGGTCATCTTATTCAGGATACTTAGGTTTTTGTAAATTCCTTACAGAGCTTTAGTTTTTTTCATACCTATATGCAAGATAATTCTATCGTCGATGCCTTGGCAAAGAAAGCTAGATTTGGTTCTTCGTTAACTATCTGGATAGAGTCTGTTCCTCTTGGTATCTGTACTCTTGTTTCAGTTGACAAGCCTTTTCTTGATTAATAAAACCTATCAAAATAGATTCTCTCAAAAAAAGAAGAAGTTATTAATGGACATCTATTATGATTATATTCTATCTCAGATCAAAAAAATAATTGTGTTTGTATATGAAACTATACATTCTACAAGTTTAAATGCTTGTGGGGTGTGAAGGGCAAGGGCCAGGGTTCAAGTCTCCAGGAGGAAGTTTCATATACATATACACTTAGATTAGACTAGAGTAGAATTCTATCTTGTATAAAAATAAAAAAAATAAAAAAACTATATATTCTACCATTTAAGGAGATAAGATCAACTAAAAGCTATATTTATTAAATGTAATAGGATTTGGCACATATCTGACATGTAAAATATTTTGAGGGATAAGATTTGAATTTTTTTCCCGGAATCAATCCTTTACCATTTGGTCCATTTCTATATAATAATAAAAAACAATTTTTATTATTATATATATTGGTTGATAAAATCCACAAACCAACCTATTACCATCTCTATTCACACCGTAACTATCTTAAACACCGACTAAAAGTTTTTTTTTTTTTTTGGTGAGAAGGGTTGGGTTTGGTATTTGTTCTTTTATATAATTATATAGATCTTATACATACATTATGTGCTAATGTGAAACTTATGTAGCATTTAAGTATTGCCAAGTTTCCCTTTTACGTAAAGTATGAAGATTAAACAAAGATCGATTAAACATTTTTAAAAAAATTCAGAAAAGGACAACCGCACTAATTTAATTCATTAATCATAGTTAAGAGAAGTATTATCATTAACAACTTTGAAAGTTGGGTTGGTAAACACAATATCAAATATATAGTAGAACCATTTGAGGAAGTGATGCAAACTCAATTCTACTACAACCACACATATTTTGCTGTAACTTGCTATTGAAGTGATCCTCCGTGAATTATGGACAATCACTTTCATATAAACCTACTAATTTTCCTTATTATTCATAATTAATCACATAGGAATTATTATAAAATTGTGCACTAGGTTTTCTTATGCAAAGGACATGATATGAACATAGGGTTTCCACTCATCTAAACCATTCAATTCACTCCGTAACATTATTTATAGCCACTCAAAAACGTAATTAGTAACAATCAAAAACCCCACAAATGATTGGCAGTATCTCCATCGGTTTGCTTTCCAACAAGAAGGCCAATAATGCTTGGACTGGCTTTTACTCTCAAAAGCAACAATGGTTTGTCCAGAATGATTTCCAGGTAGCGCACTTAACCCAATCATCAATCTTAGCCTAATAAAATGAACAATAATGCTATGTACTAACTATTTTTTCTTTATCATTTACAGTCTGTCATGTAAGAAAATTGTGACAAAATGTGCATATTTGTATGTAACATTACTGTAAAATGGAATCACATCACAAATTACATATCAAATATAGAGTCAGCATCCAACTATTTTTAATGTCCTTACAGAGAATGCACCATAATACCATTTTTATGTCCTTACATATCAAATATTGATTTTTTTTTTTCGCGCGCCCGGGGCGGCGGAGGGGGGGGGGGGGGTGGGTGTTACTTAATAGTATGTAGCATTCACCCTTGATAATGGAGGTTGATGAAGTGGAATTTATAATGATTAAGAAACGTTTTTTTTTTTTTTTTTTTTTTAATTCCAGATCATGATACCTTACATATATTGATACTTTGCTCAGCCCCTAGAATATTAAGTTGATTAAGTCAAGTACTCCCTCTTTGTGTTACCTTAAAAGATATAACAAATCAATGGACATAACTTTTATTACAACCTGTTGAAATTATAAATTATGAGTGGCAGACAATCACTTTTATATGTTCTCCACTTATAAAATATAAAAATATAAAAAAAAAACTTATAATTGACCACTTCAATAAATTCTGAAAAAAAAAATTGTAAAAAAAGAAAGAAAATATCAATTGAAGATATTATATCATTTTGCCACAACTATCCTACGTGACAGATTGTGATAAATTATATCATTTTCACATGGACCAATAATTTTTTCTCTACCCCTCATAGTTTGTCATATAGGACAATTGTGACAAAATTTGTATGTTTGTTTATACCATTATTGTAAAATGGAATCACATCACAGATTACTTATCAAATATAGAGTCAGCATCCAACAAATATTAATGTCCTTATAGAGAATGCACCATGACACCATTGATCCTTTGATTCTTTCTTTCTTTTTGGAAGGGGGGGAGGGGGGGAGGGGCAGTGTTAATAATCATCATCATCATTATTATTATTATAAATCGATGTTAATAATCATTATTAACACAGGAGTTGACAGTAGAGAAATAAAAGTAGGATATAAAGCAAAAAATGTTCCAATTTGGTTAAACAAAAAGAAATTTGTTACCCTTGATAATGGATGCTGATGAACTGCAAATTATAATAATCATTAAACTTTTAATTTTTTTACCAGATTACAAAACCTTACATATATTGATACTTTGCTCAACCTCTAGAATATTATGTTAGTTAGGTAAAGTCCTCCCTTTTTCTTCATGTAACCATATAATAAATCTAGAAACATAACTTATATTTCAACTTGTTGAAGTTATCGATTATGAAAGGTGGGCAATCACTTTTACATGTTTCCGCTATTGTTTTTTTAACTTACAATCTACCAATTCAATAAATTAAGCAAAAAACTATAAAATAAAATAAAATTGTAAGCATGGGAATATGCTTGTATACCCTAAAAATTATTTAGTCCAGAGTACAGTCCGCCTGCCTCTCATTGAAGCGGACAAAACCTACAAGTGGGAATTGTCTTTATGTGAGAGGAGGACAGAGTTGGGACTCCACCCAATGGACCTAAAAAATGAAAAAGAAAAAGAATAAAAAGAGAGATTATTTACAGAGGATTCATGCGGTCAGATTCAATGACCAAAGGACAACTATCTCCATGGCATCTATTAAGACATTTAAAAAATAAAAATAAAAACTTCCCCAATGGGAATTATAAAATTTTTTACAACTTTTTTTCACAACTGTGACGTGACAAAGTGTGATTGGTAAAAAGAAATAGTGGATCCACAAGTAAATAATTATTAATTATTCATAGTCTGCCACGTCAAAGTATTAACAAAAAAATTGTAAAATAATTTGTGATATTACAAAAAAATCAACTCCCGTCCTGGAGAATATTTTCGGCCTACTATGTTCAGTAAAATCTATCATCATCAAATCGTGAAATATATATGGGTAGGTTCTATATTTAAATGCCGCCAACTAGAATTTGAGGTTGAGAGACTTCAATGAAGTAAAAGAATTTGTTGTGTTCCGCTGGACGAAATTACAGCTTTAATCCAATAGAGCAATGGTAGAGCTTTAAGGGACACAACCACACCCACACACTTTGCTTAAACGTTAAAGAAACACTCTGGACGGTCCAAATCTGAGGAGTCTAAATCTCCTGTCCCACTTTTCCTACTCCACTCTATACTCCACCAATAAAAACTTGCCGCGTGTTCACCTAATTAATTAAATACTACTATTAATTAATAAAGGTAGTATTAATAAGTCAATAATTATAGTATTTAATTAATTAGGTGAACACGCGACAAATTTTTATTGGTAGAGTATAGAGTGAAGCAGGAAAAGTGGGACAGAAGATTTGTACTCGAGCAAGTGTATTTGCATTCATTATCATTCACCACTTGTTTTGTGAACGAACTTAACGTGGGGTTACATGGGGCACACACTTGAATGGGAATTATATCAACCATATTTATGTGTACAGGTATATAACACAAACCAAGGCCACATATAGGCAGCGTGATTCCAAAGTAACAGAAGCCCCAAAGTGCGTTACTTTCACCATCCATCGTTAATGACAAATGAAGTCAAAAAATTAGTCACAACGAAAGCCTTACTTTGAAAGGGAGTCTATCGCAGCATTCGTCAAAGAGTAAGTCACCATCCAATGTTGTAAACCAGTATAAGTCAATTCAAAGCCAAGTGTTTTGGAATATATATATACAAATATAAAATAATTACAATAGCATTTCAACCAACATTCGCTCCATAATGATTATGATGTTATTGATTTTTTGTGTAGACGGGATTACATCCCAAATTTTTTATTTGACGATAAGAGAATTTACTAGTTAAGTTAACTAAAACTTACAAATGATTTTTTGCTTCCATTAGAAGATCTTTACAAGTTGGTTCAGATACATGTGGCTAATGAAGGAATTTTAACGTCAACAAAATTTAATTTATACAACCATAAGCCTTATCAATAGCTATGCAGGGACAACATCTGGTTCCAAAGGTGATGACCTGCCGTCCACTGTGCCACCCTCTGTGGTCTCTTTAGGCTCCTTATCTTCATCTTGGAACCCTTGCTTAAACTTATCATAATTTGTGGGCTCACTTGACTTGAACGGGCGCTCCCCTAATATTCGAACCAGGTCTTCTTGATTAAGGACCTCCTTTTCGAGCAAAAGCTCTGCTACCTGCATTACATGCTCTTTGTGCTCCTCTATTAGCTGAATGGTGCGATCATAGGCCTTACCCACCCATTCTCTAACTTCCCCGTCGATAATTGCACCAGTCTTACTGCTGTAGGGCTTGGTCATCTCAAATGCATCATCCCTTTGAGGAAAAGAAAGAAGACCTACCTTGTCACTGAAACCATAGACTGCAACTTGGGCATAGGTCATCTTGGTCACTTTCTCCAAGTCATTCTGGGCTCCAGTTGATATCTTCCCCAACAAAACCTGATCCAAGAGAAATATCACATTACCATAATTAAATGACTCAATGAGAATTTTATCAATCACGGCCAAACATAACCTAGTTTCTATACTTAAAGAAACTAGTTTCATCATTTTATCAAATGATGTGATAATTATAAACTTTATGATCTCCCTGTTACCGTTCACATGGTATTCATGAAATGGATTATATATACATATCAGCTTTTAAACTACAAGGAAACACAGCATCCAGGAAATTAGAAATTGCTGTTTCCCCCCTTTCTTCTGCAAGGAATGACATGTTCCACAAAAGGTAATATTTCACATGATGAAAGTGAGAAACAAAGTATTGGCATTCCCTAATGTCTAGATCTAAACCTCAAGAGTTGTCTTTTTTTATTGGGAATAGCATGCACCTGGTGGTTCATGAACCCACAACCACAACCTCATCCTCTACCTCGCTCTTACAAGTTCAGTCTTAAGTGTCATGTAGATCCTTTTTGGAGGAAATTTGCCATTTAACATGATTTTTGAAACATTTCGTTAGTAAGCACGTTTTTGAAATTATTTTGTAAACTAGCATCTCGAGTCTTTAAGACTCAAATTTGGTGACAAACTTGAGTCTTGAGACTTGATTTCTAGTGCTGGCGTGGAATAATTTATCCACATGGAACCCAAATTCTATAGAAGTAAATCTGAGAAAGAAGAAGCGCAGATCCGACGAAGAAGAAGAAGAAGAACAGAGAACGGCAGATCTGAGGAAGAAGAAGAAGAAGAAGAACAGAGAACAGCAGATCTGAAGAAGAACAGAAGAAGAAGAAGAGAATGGCAGAAAACACAGGAACTATTTAGCAAACTATTACAAAATCTCAATTAAGAGAAATTCTTTGAAAAAATGCATATAAGTACCTTGATAATAGATCAGTATGTACCACTTTTAAGCAAGTCCTTAATAACTCATCCAGAAAAAATATAGAAAGAAGGAAAAGAGGATCAGTAAAATCACCTGCTCAGAAGCTCGACCACCGAGGGTCATGCAAGTCATATCAAAGAGCTGCTCTTTGGTCATTAATAGATTTTCATTGGGAACATATTGAGCAAAACCCAGTGCTGCAGTACCACGGGGAACAATGGTAACTTTAAGCAAGGGTTCAGCATGTTCCAAGAACCACCCAGCAACAGCATGACCAGACTCATGGTAAGCAACAGTACGCCGTTCCAACTTGCTTATTACCTGCAGAAAGAAATGGGTAATGGTTTACATGTCTTCAAAAATGGACTTAATAATGGCTTTATTGTTAAGAGTTTAGGTCCACCATCAAATTACTGATGCCATCAGCGCACAGGAATTTATAACACACTGCAGGTCAATCACCAAATGAACTGATGCCATCAGCAGTTAACAGAATTACTCCATATGCCAACATTCATGCAGCTATCTTTTAATATTTGGTTGTTAACCTCAAAAAAGTAAAGTTTTTCAACACTGAAAGTCTGAAAGACACGCTTACACAGAGACAAAAAAATCAACTCATTTACAAAGAAGTAAACATCAACCAACCAAGTTAGTGGGCAATGGCAACTCCACATCAGAAATAAGTAAAACATGAACCAACCAGGTTACTGTGGGTGGCAACTACTCCAGTACTCCCATTCAGAACTATAGACCAGTATCAATTAAAAACTTTTTTTTTTCTCTGCTTAAATAGCAAAACTTTCAAGAAATGATGCCCTTTCACCCTTGACATCTAATTTTTCATAACTTACAAATATCATATTTACAATTCAATTCTTTCTATAGTTTAGTGTTTGTAAAATGTACACAAAGCCACTGTCATTTATAGGCTATAGTTTGGTCACAGGAGGATCCTAACAAGCACATTTGAGAAAGGTTTGAAACCAGAGCCTCCCAACAAGGCAAAAAAATGGCAGCACCTGGGTAAGAGCTCACTAAAGTGGCTAAAGCTAGCCAGCGAGCTTTTGCTCTTAGTGATTAATCTATCCCTTCCTTTCCTTATCTGTCAGTGGGCTTGAGGCTTAAAACACTGGGAGAACTCTTATCTGTTGCCACGGTATTAGAGGCTGCAAATTTTTGCAAAACTCTAATGAACTAAACTAAAAAAGACGAGAAAAAAAGAGTTCTGGTCTTCTTTCATTTAAGATTTTGTTTTCACTTTTAACATCAGAAAATAAAATTCTTTAGAGACTTCAAATTCCCAGAAAGAAGTCTTTTTTCGGTACATTTAATAATGAGTTCTAGGTTAAAGGGCTTTTACAAGTCAAAGATTAAGGCCTTGATAAAGTAATATGTTCTGCAAAATACTTAACTTCTACCAAGCGATAGTTTAAGTGAGAAAATTTGCTAAGGTTTCTAACGTATAAAATAATAATAAAATCAAATCAGTTTGAAATGTAGCTTTGGAGATTAGTCAAAAATATACACCCAGGGTCAACTGCTTTTTCCCAGATTATGGCAATCATACTGAGTATATGCATACAACATTAGTACAATGTCCTCCTATCAAAAAAAAAAAAAAAAAAAAACATTAGTACAATGTTCTATATAAACAAGTACATGCATGAGATAGAGATTACCCTGTTCTTCTTTTCCAGACCACCTATAACCCTGTCTATAGCTGCCTCAAAATGTTCCATCGTAATCACTGCACTCTCGTTCCTTGCAGCAATTAAAGCAGCTTCATTGCAAACATTAGCAATATCTGCTCCAGCAAATCCAGGAGTAAGGGCAGCAAGCCTTTGAGAGTAGTATGATGGCTCATGATCCAGTTTCAGCTTCTTCAGATAAATTTGAAAAATCTGATTACGACCTTTGATGTCAGGTTTATCAATTGTAATTTGCCGATCGAACCGACCAGGCCTCAACAAGGCTTTATCTAAAATGTCGGGCCTATTTGTGCCAGCAAGTACAACAACTCCTGTAGTGGTTCCAAAACCATCCATCTCTACAAGTAATTGGTTGAGAGTACTTTCACGCTCATCATTTCCACCTGAGAAACCTCCACGCCCCCTAGCCCGACCAATTGCATCTATCTCATCAATAAATATTATACTGGGTGCACATTGTCTTGCCTCTTGAAATAAGCTTCTAACCCTTGATGGCCCAACACCAACGAACATTTCCATAAAATCTGACCCAGATATAGATAAAAAAGGGACAGCAGATTCACCTGCAGTTGCCTTTGCAAGAAGCGTCTTCCCAGTGCCTGGAGGACCCACAAGAAGTGCACCTTTTGGAATTTTCGCTCCTAATTCCTCATACTTCTTTGGATTCTTGAGAAAATGAACAAACTCCATGATTTCCTGCTTTGCCTCATCACAGCCAGCTACATCTTTAAAATATACCTGGACACCATATGAGACATCAAAAGGGATCATCATGCTGATTAGCTCTCTTGAATTTCATTTGCTATAATTTTGAAAAACAAAATAAGATAAAAGCAATGTGATAACGAAAAGTGGAATAATGGAACCCCCAGAATAACCTTGTTTTTTGCGTTCTTATCCACTTTTGTAATATGAGCTTTTCCAATGTTGAAAATTCCACGGCCACCTTTGCCACCAGAACCACCAACACCAAATCCACTTTGCATTCTTCGCCCCATGAACCAAAGGGATCCTAAAAGCAATACCGTTGGGGCAAACCTCATCAATTCTTGGTACCAATTCACTTGAGAAACATATGTTACAGGAACATAATCATGAGGGTCAATCCCTAATGCTTCTTGCGCTTCCTGCAGCTTCTCCTCAAAAGATTCAACACTTCCAATGTTAAAATAGAATTTATCCTTGCTTGCATTTCCATTAGTAGGGGTACCATTGATAGGACTTTGGGCAACATCATCATTGGTCTGATTTTTAACACGTGGGGAGCTCCTCACATACACTTTTGCAACTGATTTGTTTGTAACAACAATGCGATCCACCAGACCAGCTTCAAGTAGCTTGTTTTTGAATTCTTGGAAGCTAATCTGAGCAAAGACATCAATAAGCTATCAAAGAGTTATAAGAATAAAATATTACAAAAACCAAAAGACACATCAGAAACAATTAGAAATAATTTACCCATATCTGGAGGGGAAACAATGTCTGTTTGGGAACAACTTATCTAGGCTTTTTACTAAAAGTGTGCTAAAGTATACTTGTACTTAAAAGAAGTGAGGTTTTAAAAAATTGTACATAAAAGTAAAACACTATACATAAAAGCTAAAAGCTAAAAGTTGAGCTTATAAGCTCAAGCCAAACGGACACTCAAGAATATTCAATACCACAAAGTTCTTTCTTCATCCAATAATAATATTACAACATTCAAGATTATCAAGTTAAAAGAGGTCACTCATTGCATGTCTACGTTAAAATTAAAATAACTAAAGGTTAATCAATAATGTGCAGAAGTTGGACTCCAAACGAATATCATTGGAAAGTCAAACACCAAAATCATTAACACTCACATATACAGCAGCCAGAAGAAGGAAGCATGGAGCCATTGACCATAGTGCATAAAAGTAGAATGAAATATAAATTGTTGTTTACTATACATACCAACTATTTCAAATATCCATTAGATTGGTATGTATGGTAAACCTGATGTCAACAGACAAATACTGGTAGGTGACCTTAATTCACCAAAGGCAGTAACTTAATGCAATCTACACATCTACTAGAAACCAATAAACTCATTGCTGAAATAGTACTGAATGATCTGACCTGCTTTTGATCATGAGGACCGAATAAAACTGATGAAAAGATAAAGGCAATGAACAGTAATGGAGTGATTAAACTTTGGAATTGCTTCACCAAGTTCTCCTGGGAATTCCCATGATCACCACTATTTGAGTCCCCTAGAGAGGTGCACAAAATATGAACATCATATGACCACAAATGACACTTTAGCATCAAAAATTTAAAATTATAATGAAAAGAAAAAAAAGGATAAGAAGCGAATAGAGAACATGCTGCTGTAACCCAAACGAACATTGAAAATTCTGTTAAGCCTCAAACTAAGGACTAGAATGAGGCTGTACATCGAATTGTTGATCTTGGAACCATATTTAGCTACCGGTCCTATCACCAGCATCATCTATATGACATTAACACCGACTCCACAGTTCTAGTTCGCCATAACAACATTTCAACAACAAAGTACACCTACCACCAGTATCATATAAAGGATGATTGAAGGAAAGTATTAGCAATACTTAAACAATACCAACTGCCAGAAGCCCTGTAGCTCAACTGGCAGGTTTCAAATGGAGACGTCTAGGTTCCTACAATGCACGAGTATGGATACGGGTGTTGGAACGATAAGGGTACGGGTAAGGGTTCGGGGATACAACATTTTTCGAAAAGCCTAGGATACGATATGTCGGAGATATGGAAATTAATTAATATTTATTTTTAGGTATATTTAAATATTTTTGTACATAATTTATGTTTATTTTAAGTTTTAGAATTAACAACAATAAAATGCTTGAAAACATATCTAAATTTAATTTAAAGGCAATACTAAACAACAAACAAGGACAGTGACATTATAAAATGATGTCTCAAATACAATGACTGAGACTGATTATTGACAAATTTATTAGACATTTTTTGGGTATTCATTTCACCTACGAATTTCATGAACAATAAATATATAAATTATATAACAGAATAACAGTAAACAAGTGTGCAATAGTATATCACAGTGACTAACCAACAAACAATATTATATTATATCACTATATCAATATCTCACAAGCCCACAGGCCACAATGATGCAATATATATCCTAATGGCTTGTTTGGAAGTTTAGAGAGGGAGGAGAGTAGAGGGGAGTAGAGAGAAGGAGAGTAATGGGGAGGAGAGTAGAGGAGAATGATTCCCCTCTACATTGTTTGAATGTTTTCAAAATTAAGGAGGGGGAAGGGGGTAATTAGCCCTTTAGAAAGAGTAATTTTGTTAAATTAGAAAGGGTAAATTAGGGAATTCATTTGGCCAATAGCTTATCTACTCTACTCTCTCTCTCCAAATCTCTCCAATTTGGAGGAATTAAAAATGAGGGGTTAGAGGTAATTGAAACCCCTCCAAATCTCTTCCCCTCCTTCCTTAAAAAACTTCCAAACAAGGAAATTGAATTACTCTCCCTCCCTCTACTCTACTCCCCCTCCTTTTTTTAACTCCCAAACAAGCTATAAAACTTTCCAAAGTCAGTAGGTAACTCAAGTCAAAACAAAAAATATATAATAACATAACTAAGGCCTAAGGGCAATGAGGCTAAAAGCCCAGGCCACTGAGCAAGTGAGCAGCAAAACAGCTGTATCCGTGCATTATAGCTAAGTTCAAATCCCCCTCTCCCAACTATCAAATTATCAAAAATATTTTTTGATAAGTAAAGGTTAAATCAAATCATCAAAAATATTTAAAAAAAAAAAAAAACAAACTATGATCGTTGTTAATTAAATCCCATCAACAATCACCTTTTGTCAAAAAATAGAGAGTGATAAATAAACTTCTTGGTATTATTGATGTGCAAAATTGCCATCACTAAGCACTCTTATGCATAATAGCAAACACAGCTAAAACTAACTAAAAAAAGACTAACCAACTAGTTAACAAACTAACTAATTACAAAAAACACAAAAGCAAATGCTGAAAATATGTAGAGAAAATCTAACCTAAAAACTACAATCTCTAATCTAAAGATACAATTTCTGATACCTTTAACGAGTTGGGCGCGCGAACAAATAAATATTAGTATTATAAACGCAAACTCCGAAAGAAAATTGACAATAGAATTTGATCCATTTTCAACACAATTTATCATATATTACACACAAAAAATCATTAGACCTTACCTTTCGACTCAGATTTCTGTTCTTTCCCTTTCGGAACTTCCTTCCTGTCCTTCGGGTAGTAATTTTCATATTCTACATCCACAAATTATTCAAAATAAACAAATTGAGAAAAAAAAAAAAAAAAAAAAACTGATTGAAAAATCAGAAACGCTAATCATTGATTTACTTTTCTTCTTGGGCGCTTCGCTAGAGAAAAATCGGCGAACCCTAGGGTTTGCGATGACGGAACTGAAATTCGATAAGTACGAATTCGAAACGAGCTGCTTCCCGGCTCCAAAGGAAATGACGAAGCCCCTCACAAGCCCTAATCCGCCATCGACGCGTGAAATGCACGCACTTCCCGAAGAGGACACGTGCGATTCGTTCGGTAACAAACTCCTCTCAGTATAGTTACCAGAAGAATTTACATTCTACGCAGCCAAACAGAGTTAAATTTATTTTTTAAACCAAAAATCATAAATTTGTCACCTAAAAATAGCATATTTTCTTTATTCAAAAGAGAGAGAGGGAGAGAAAATTTACTCTTTGGAACGAGGAACGAGTGGAGCGAAAAAGAGAGCGTCCAATTCTTGAGAAAATCATTGTATCGATGATCGGTACATGAAGTGGTTGACGCTTGTGTTGTGTAAATAGTGTAATAGTACTTGAATGAGTATTAGACCCTGTTTGGTTGCCGAGAAAATTTCTAACTATGCTCCGGAAAATTGAAATATAAATGGAATGAGCTGCTATTATATAGGAGTATCGAGAGGTAGAGGTAGAGGTAGAGGAGCTGGGGAGTGGGAAAAAGCAAGGGTCCTCTCCTCTCCTCTGTCTGTGAATAACAATAACTGTATCTAGAGACCGCCTTCGGGCGAAAATGGGGCTTTAGCCCCATTTTCGTAACTATTTAGTTAGTAGTTTGATTTTACAAACTATATTGGATACTAACATCTCGAGTCTTAAAGACTCGATTTTGGGCTAGAAATCGAGTGTTTGATGCTCGATTTTCATGACTCAGTGAGTCTGATGTGGCACTTAGTCTGACGCGACAGGAACACTTGGAAATCGAGTCTCTAATACTCGATTTCCAGAATACTCAAAACAAAAAAAAACAAAGAAATTTAAAACACAAGAAACAAAGGCAAAAAAAAAAGACACAAAACAGAGGAGGAAGACGAAGGAAGATCCGCGCGCGGTCGGAGTTCGCCCGCGGCCTGGGCTCGCGCGCGGCCGGAGCTCGCGCGCGGCCGGGCTCGCGCGCTGCCGGAGCTCGCGCGCGGCCTGGGCTCGCGCGCGGCCTGGGCTCGCGCGCGGCCTGGGCTCGCGCGGGGCCTGGGCTCGCGCGCGGCCTGGGCTCGCGCGCGGCCTGGGCTCGCGCGCGGCCTGGGCTCGCGCGGGGCCTGGGCTCGCGCGCGGCCGGGCTCGCGCGCTGCCGGAGCTCGCGCGGGGCCTGGGCTCGCGCGCGGCCTGGGCTCGCGCGAGGCCTGGGCTCGCGCGAGGCCTGGGCTCGCGCGCGGCCGGGCTCGCGCGCGGCCGGGCTAGCGCGCTGCCGGAGCTCGCGCTCGGCCGGGCTCGCGCGCTGCTGGAGCTCGCGCCCGGCCCGATCTTCTCCTCTGGCCGATCAGATCTTCTCCTCCGTGTATTTCTGGGTTTCTTGAAAAAGGAAGAAGGTTTTGAACACTGCACTTATAGATATTTTTTTGTTTATTTTTTGGCTTTGAAATCGAGTCTTAGAGACTCGATTTCCAGGTGGACGCCACCTAGGCAAAATGCCACATCAGACAAATCAGAACATGGAAATCGAGTCTCAAAGACTCGATTTATAGGCCCAAAATCGAGTCTCTAAGACTCGAGATGTTAGTATGTAATATAGTTTGTAAAATCAAACTACTAACTAAATAGTTACGAAAATGGGGCTAAAGCCCCATTTTCGCCCCGCCTTCGTTTTTGTCTAAATTACTTGAATGCCCTTGGATAATGAATATGGATATGTCATTTGGATAGGTCTGTTTAGCCATTCCCGTTATGCTGAATTTTAATAGTACAAAGAAAGGAATCAGGATTTATAACATTTGCCGAAAAAATATTCTCAAGAAGGGCCACTGAATGAAGTTTCTTTGACGTGGGCTTTCAGGGGCCCTCTTGATTTCTCTCATACGGCCCAATTTCAATTGGACCTTCTATGTAAGTATTTCAAACCAAAGCTACTAGAGAAGATAGAAGGTGAACCACATAATAAGTTAAGATAAGAATCACGAGATTAACTCATGGTAAATTATTTGTTTCACCCTTGGTCTCCTTCTACCGTAAATATATCCCACTCTCACTTCACTTCTCATAAGTTTGCTCAATTTCCTTTCTTCTTTTCCCTCTCTCTCTTCATTTATATACTATCTTATAGTCTCTTTCTGAACTCATCATTGCCAACACAACTTTTTTTTTTATAGAACCAACACAACTTCTTTGCTACTTTACTTTGATTTCCCATCTTTTTATTTTCTTGCACTTCATTGAAAAATTTAATATGGTGGCATCCTCTTGAACCCCACTTGGCACTGAAAAAGTTGCAGCTATAAACCTTCCAACCATCAGCAGTTAATTAATCACAAAAGTTCCTTTTTTTTTTTTTTTTTTAACAATTCTATCTCACATCACTTAAAAAAAAAATCATTTTTTCAAGCTCATTTTTAAGGTTGTTACCAAACATAAAAAAAATAAGATGATGTTCTAGAAAATGTTTATGGGAAAATGACTCATTTTCCAAAATATGTTAATGTTAAAATAAACAGAAAGTAGTAAGAACTCGTTTAGAATGACAAATGGAATAAAATAAAATGAATTTTTAAAGAATATTCCTCCTATTACTCTCATGGGAATTTGATACTAAGGAATACTCATTTTATTTCCTTTCCTCCTAAGCTATTTTTTATTTTGTTTTTTTATTTTTTATTTTGTTTAAATTGGAAGGAATTGAGTTGAATGGAAATTTTTTTAACGAATTTTGAATCAAAGTTCTCGTAATATCTTTACTTTTGTAAATGCATAAAATTCCCTTCAAAACTCTATCCTATTTTCTCAACCTCTCTATCATTTCTCTCTCACACGGGAAGTTATCAATTCTTGATTTGATGTTTTAACTTTAGTCCTCTTAAGGCTAAACTATTGATTCATTATAAATATTGGGTTCCTTGTATGTAATAATGATGTTAAGAATGTGTGTTGTTTGGTTTTGAATTTTTTTTTTTTATTATAAAAAAGGGGTGTATTATTTAAATGTATAAACTTTTATATGTTTGGTTTTGAATTGATATTTTGATATAGTACAATACTATTGTTGTACTACACAATCAACTGTAGAAAGAGAAAGATTATTTTGCAACATACGAAAGCTTTTTTCTTAAATTATGTCTTGTTTTGGTTAATCTGTACAGGAGCTTTTTATGTTGTTGTATGGCCTATGAGAAAATGCAAACAATCTGTTTTGTAAGAAATGAGAATGCGTTTTTTTTTTTTTTTTAAAGAAAAAAAAATGAAATAAGGGCATTTTGGAAAAGCTATGGGAAGAAAATTAGAATTCTCAATCTTGCCTAGAGTGAGACATATCTTGCCCATCAAGTTGTGACTCAAAGTAGTGAGGAAATTAGATCATCATTGCTCTTAACCTTAACTCGTCTCTTACTACATCCACTTATCATAATTTTAAAATCAAGTTAATGTCTATAAAAGTTCAACTTAGTATATCGACTATGAATTGTGTCAGTTTAGTTTCTTAATTTTAAAATCAAGTCAATGTCATCCATGGGTTTCCTTACTAATTTTAAAATTTTTTAAAAAATTAATTATGAAAATTGACTTGATTTTGAAAATTTTACACTCTCCACGATAATGTTTTAACTACTCTCTATTTGCTACGTACATTAATTTTATTAAAGTTTAAATGAGAGTTGAGAGAGTTAAATTTGACAAAATTCATAGTTGAAGAACCAAATTGCTCTTTATCCCATAATTGAAAGACCCCTTAGTAAATTAACCTAAAATTAATTTGACTAGACATTTCTACCAAAACGAACTGAGAGAAAGAATTGAGTTCTAGTAGGAGGTACATGTGAAATTTCTTGCATAAGATTCTCGAATCAATCAAGTTAAAATAAATTTAAAATACAATAAGATTGTTCCTTGCTATATATATTAAACAAGATTTAAAAACTACATATGATCTTAGCATGTTTTCTTGTTCTTATACCTAATTATTTAATCTCACATTACAAGAAAACCATAAAAGTAAACTTTAATATAATGCTAGATGCCTATATCAAAACATGTAGCTGAATAATTAGTGGACCAAGACAGAGAAGAAGGAGAAGTAGGAGGTGAATGGTAAGGCGAGCAAGAAGAGGAATTTGAGGATGTATTGGTTGGAGGATTTCGAATCATGAATGGCACCATATCTTCAAGCAACCCTTGTGAGCTCATTCCTTCTTCTTTGTCCCATCCTTGTAAGCAGACCTCAGATGTGATTAATAATGGCGAAGTAGTAAGATTTTCTGGACTTTCTTGGACTTCTTGTATTTGTTGGGTTTCATGGTCTTGGGCTTGTGAGATAGACTTCTTAGGCTTCTTGGTTGTTGGATTGGCATGGGATTGGCTAGGTAAAAAGTATGGGTAAGCAAAGTGCAAGTGAAGCCCTTCATAAGTGATAATGAGTGTCTCTGGGTCCTCGCGAGACCTCTCTACTTGTTTCTTTGCACTGCACCTTGGGTTTGTGCACCTATAATAGCTCCTGTTTTCCATCAAAATCACAAAGATTGATGAGAATTGTTTTTTATAAGAATAAAAGTTAAACATATTTGTGTCCTTAGGTGAAGGATTTGAATCTTGAATATTTTTATTTAAAACACCAAATAGTATCAGCTGAACTATAAGACTCTTAATACATATTTTGATATTTGAGAGGCTAAAATAAATGCTAGCCATAAATTAGAGGGACCCCGCATCTTCTATTTTTCCTAATGGTGACAACTTGTTCCCTTCATTTCTACCCTTTAATCAATTTAAAATATTTGCTTACATAGAGCCAACTTTAATATAATATGCCATATTTGGAGAAAGACTAAAATTAGCAGATCATATTTTATTCCACTAAGCTTTTTTTTTTTATTGAATGAACATACACAATATATATATATATATATATATATATATATATATATATTGGTGTGTAGATCCTATAAGATAATAGAGGTTTCCCATACATGATACACATACATCTTCACCCCTCTCACATACTATGGATCCAATATGACTATGGGGCTTAAACATTATTTTAAAGAGAGATGATACACATAACGATACATGAGATAATTATTGATACAAAATGAATACTAACTAAAATAAATCAACACTAAGTAAACCAATAAATTCCTATTGTCCTTTAGTGTTGTAAAGGGCCTTTAAGAATTAAGATAGCTTAGGGTGCTTTTGGTTCAATGTAAATCGAATTTCAAGTGTAAAATGAATGAAGGGAAAAGTGAATTTCTGTAAAGAAAATGAAATCCGAGTGTTTGTTAGTGTAATGGAAAATAGTCCGAAAAACGATTTTCGGTATTTGATAACATTCTAAAAATGTTATTTTCCTACAAATTTTTCACATTTTCTCAACATCCAAACAAATTTTATTGCTAAAAATTTCAATATATACACTTAACAAAACCAAAAATCAAAATAAAAACATTGAGGAAGAGGAAGAAAGAGTGAGATCGGCGGGAGAAAGAGTGACAAATTGAGGGCAAGAGAGAGGTCAGAGTGGATGGAGGACGGCGGCGCCGATGAGCTTTGGGTCGAGAACGAGATCGGTTTTGGGTGGATCGGTCTTGGGTGGTGACGATCTGGATGGCGGCGTCGATGAGCTTCCAGCGGCGACTATGATGGCGGCTCCGATCTGGGGTGTTGACGATCTGATTGGCGGCGCCGATGAGCTTCCAACGGCAACTCCAATCTCTCTCTCTTTGGTTTCACACTCAGCTCTCTCTCTCTCTCTCTCTCTCTCTCTCTCTCTCTCTCTCTCTCTCTCCACTTTTTCAGTCTGTAAAATGTTGTTTGAAGGTAAAACAACTATAGAAATGTTTTTATGGGTGTGAGGGGATATTTTACGGTCAAAGTGTAAAACATTTTCCGTTTGACCATATTTTCAGTTGGTGCCAAACACACACAATGGTGTAAAATGCTTTCCGGAATTGGTTTTCATGTGAAACAAACGCAGCCTTAAACTAAGAAAAGAACATTGGAAATAGATAATGGGCATCCAGTTTTTTGACAAATTTAAGTGGATGGTTGGTTGTACGAAACATCTTTCTCATATGGGATGACCCTATAAATGTGAGATTTACTTCATATGAGAGAGATGTTACATGCAATCTTTAGGCAAATCATCATTTCGTTCAAGTGGCCTTTCCCGTGGAGCAAAAAGAACCATTGCGGGGAGAGGAAAAAGCAAGTTAACTTGCTTTGCAATTAAGATTGGGCCTCACTGGCCCTGGTGTTTACCATTTCTCTTTAGAAAATAGATGGTCCCAGGGAAGCCCGAATTAAAACATGACAAGACCCCAGTACCTCATATTATTATGACTATCTAATGCTTCCACGAAAAAGTATATAAACTTAAAAAATTTATCAAATATTGATGTGATAGCCAGTTAGTAGTAGATAAAAATATATATATATATATATATATATATATATATTAATAGTGGATTCATATATAAGAATTAGTAAGAATTTAACTATTCAACAATTGTAGGAAAATATTGTAAAATTTTTTTGTTTTAGTAACATTGCTTGGCTGTCATGTCACAATGTCAAACTTAAGTTCTTTTAAGATCATAACTTTTGCCTCAATAAAATACTGCGAGTGGTTGTTTATAACTTTTATATGAACCTAAACAACCACTCGTAATCTATCCACCAAGACCACCAAGTAGGTTTTGATGCCAAAACTCTTGAATGCAAATTCTTTGTATTATTTTTTGTGTATCATTCTATATTTTACCAATTACTACTTATATGATTGTTTTCTATTTTAAATTTCAGTTATTTTATAAAGAAAGTGAATCAAAATATGACAAGTAATGATTGGTGAAACATAAAGTGACACACGAAAATATTGTAAAGCTCTCTGTGTCCTCAGTTTCTAAAAGATTGTAAAGCTAGAAGTTAAATCACGTAATTCAATTTTAAGAATTTCTGTGCGCGTTTAGTGGCCAAGAATGTTATAACCGAAATGGTGAAACAGAAGGAAAAAGTTACCTAGGATTTGGGCTATTCTTGATGGATTTCTGTCCATACTTCCTCCATTTATATCCATCATCAGCCATCGGATTTCCATAGCTTTTGATTTTCAGAATATACTTATTCTCAACCTTATTTAAACTTCTGTCCAACATAGAAATTCTGCAACAGAAAGTATATATTCGTATCAAAGATTTCATAATTTAATTTGTCAAAAACTAAAAATGAGTCCAAACCTGGCTTGTGGAAGTTGCTGGGGTTGGTCCATATTCGGGTTTGTCACTGATATTGCATTCTCAATATCTCCAATTGTGGGCCCGGAATAGACAGTAGAGATGAACCGGTTAATGGTTTCTTCATCAAAAGGACTACTTGTTTTCAATTCAGTGGTACTCTCAGGTAGCACAAAGAAAGGTGATTGATTGTCAAGAAGCTCTCTCACAAGCTCATCCTCCAACCCATCTGACCAAGTATGCATTACTTCCTCCATTACTATACCGTATACCTAGCTAGTATAACCAAGTTAGTAGTGCATTAGAAGAGGATGAAGAAGAAGGTGGTGAAAGAATTAGAGATAATGATAAGATGTAATAATCTTGGAGGGTTCATGAACTAAAAGAGGGAGAGAGTGGAGCAGATAAACAGAAAATTGTGACGTCCATGTGTTTGCCCTCTTGACTTTTAAAGAAAGAGTAGCTGTGTTTCAGTGTTTCTGCTTTGTATGTATTCGGCTTTGACTTTAGCTAAGAATTCTAGCTATCCTTGTCAACGGTAACATTTTTGGTTAACTGCACTACTGGGGCACCGCCCCATTATTTCTGATGGTGATTCTTTGTGTCCAAGGTAAATTTTCACAATAGTTTTGTTCTTTCTCAAAGAAATTTAATAAGTTCTTTGTCAAATATAGATGGTCCAGATTCTAGGGAATTTGGTTATCTAAACATACATTCAAGATCTGGTGCTGAAATAGTGTAGATGGGGTGTCACATTTTTGTAGTACTTATCTTTACTTTACTGCTTGCTTTTTGTATTTTCAAATTGTATCTTTGTCTTCTTATATTTTCTGATGGGATAGATGCATTAAGGTGGACCAAAGCTACCTGACCCATGACTAAAGTTCAACCAAAGGAAAGGTCAACCACTAAAGAATTATTAAAAAAAATCCTTCAGATTATTTTTTTGAAGTGTTTTTCAATGGTATCAGATTCTTTGAGCTTACATTATTGGATAGATAATAATCGGAAGCTGTATAAATTATGATAATTTTAGTGTGAGAAGTATTTTTATTAGTATAAAACACAAAGTATGATCCAAAATATCCAAACTCAAGAATATTTAATTTTTGTAAGAAGGATTGATTTCAAATGTGAAAACGTTTATAAAACTATTGAATCTTTTGATACCCGGTTGAAAGTCTTAATGGCTATGTATTAAAACTGTGTAAAACAACTTCAACATTAGAAGCATGTAAATATCAAGAAGAATATTCTTGGTTTGAGACATCTCAACAAATTCTCTATAGTGGTTAATTTATTAATTTTATTTTCTTAATATGGGATGTGAAACCCCACATAAAATAATAAAAATCATTAAAATTTTAGATTTTTTAGAAAATGTTATTAGTTATAAACATTTATTTATTTTATTTATAAAATACAACCCTTCCAATCTTAATTAGAGTATCAAAACTGATCCTATTTTCGATTATGTCCAATCAAATTTTAAAAGCATCTTCTAGATTAATGCAGAGACAATTTTTCGTGAGCATGACGGACATAAATTATTTATGATATTATCAATTTGACCATGAATCCAATCTCAGTTAGATGAGAGAGAACCAAAACAGATTCTATTTTTGGTTTCTTTATCCAATTCCGGTTTACAAACCATGGTTTGGACTATCCTAGGGTAGATCACCTTGAAGTGAACTAGGATCTCTCCATAAACATGACCAACAAAAAAACATATGACAATAGATAAAAATAAGGGTTGTGTTACAACCACCACAAGGGGCCTGTTAACAATAACTTTTTTGAAATTTTTCTGACAGTTTTTTGTTTTTTTTTTTTTACAGCTTTATTTCATTTTTTTAACTTTATAAGTACTGTTTAGTGTTTTTTTAACTTTTTCTGACATTTTTTCTATCTTTTTTGCACCTTAACAAGCATCGGTCGGTGTTTGTTAACATTTTCTTAAAAATAAAATAGAGATATTCCATAGAAGGCTTGACTCATCAACATAAATAAATATCCTTTTGAGTTCTATACGGCTTAATTTGACATTAGAATTGTAAGTATTCACATTTTATCCTTTATTAAATTGAAAATGTTAACGGGTGCTGTACAGCACTTGTTAATAATCTATTTTAAGAAAGTTTTGATACCACTTTTATGAGAAATGAAAAAAACTGTCAAAATATTAATTACTTTTTTTTCATTTTCTATAAAAACTTTCTTTAAATGAATTATTAACAAGTGTTGTACAGCACCCATTAACAGTACCCTTACTAAATATACACCCATTAATTGCACTAATAAACACCCACCCAATTTAAAAAAAGAAGCCACCATATATGTATTGAACACTGAATTTTACAAGTCGATAACACATTGACACGTTGCGGATTCGTGATCCCAGAAATGGACAAGCAAAAATATACAGTTTAATTAGGGGGCATCCACTCTGTTAAATTATGTAACCACCACAAGAATTTTGTCTTTAGAGGGCAAGGTGATCCGTGTTGTTTCCTTCAAAGTCAGGGAACTTTTGGTTTTATCTGGCTTTGACTTTGTGAATGCGAGAAAAGAAAACTACTAAACTTACTAGGAGAGGGACACTGCATTATGGGTTGACTGTCAGAGTGGGCTTAGGTTAGCTGCTGAAGCGTCGGTTAGCGAAGCTGGTGTGGTGTGGTGTGGAGTGGTGAAGATTGCAGAACCAAAATCTTCAGGCGAAGAAGCTGTGTTTGTGCACAAAAGTCAGCGCCCATATTAGGGTGGGGGGCCAAGAGGCTCGTGATTTGGGAGACACGTGTTGGCATTGGAGGGTCCCACTCTCGTGTCGATTTTCACGTGTTGAAGGATGGAGCTGGGTTCGAGCTGTCCACGTCCTGGTGCTGACTGCGGAGCCCTATTCCCAAGACGTGACCCAGTCTTAGAGCAAAACCAAAAAAAAAAAAAAAAACAAAAAAAACCTTGGCAGGGCTAAGTAAATGAGTCCCTTGGAAATTGGGAATTTGGCATAGAACAAAATTTCTCTCCAAACTAATTTGAAGAGAAACCTTACAAACTCAGTATATATATTTATATTAAGTGTAAATTTTGAAAATCTAACCGTTAGATTGCATGTTCTTATTACATCCTTAATGTTTACAAAATTTCAAGAAAATCAAAGATTAATTGCTATGTTATTAAATAAATGTTATAATTTCAAGTTTTTGTAATCTAAAGTTGTATATAAAAAATAAGTTTGTTGATCAAATAGTAAATAATATCTTATTTGAAAGAAATTTGATATGCATGTTAAGAATATAAGGAACATGAAATTCAACGGTTAGATTTTCAAAATTTACATCCAAAAAAGAAATATATGAGAAGTTTGAAGAGTTTCTCTCCAAACTAGTTTGAAGAGAAACTTTGATCTTTGGCATATTGGTTAGACAGAGTCAGAGAGATTAGGCCCAAGTGCTTGAGGCATCAACGAACCTTCCTGATGGTTGATGGTCCTTTGGCATCTTCAGGAAAAAACGACTGTAATAACCTTTTTCTTGAGCAATGATAGACATAAAAATACACAATTTTGTGTCACAATTCGTAGCAAGTTGTAAGAGGTGGAAGTGTATTTTTATATAACCTGCCATCACACATTCAACAATCACAACTCACTACGTGTCGAGTTGTGACACAAAGTTATATATTTTTATGTGCCTATAATATTATTCATTTTTCTTCAATAGAACAACAAACTATCCGATTATCAAAACGGAGTCTAGACTTCGAGTTAGGAGCGGAACTAAAATAATAATAATCATTATAAATCTCCAAATAAATCTCTCTCTCTCTCTCTCTCTCTCTCTCTCTCTCTCTCTCTCTCTCTCTCTCTCTCTCTCTCTCTCTCTCTCTCTCTCTCTCTCTCTCATATATATATCCAGTTAGTATTAACAAAACATTAACGAAAACAAAGACACAAAATTGTTGTTTGCAATGCAATTATTTATGACAATGGAACTCGACGTATGTCTGCTACTGGTTTTGTGTGTGTGTGTGTCTTTGATGTGTGCGCCTGCTGTTAGATAAATGTACGTTTTTAGACTCCTTAAAACCCAACTAAATTAACCTGGTTATTTAGTAAAGTGATTAACTTAGTTAAATAATGCAGTTCTAGGTTAATACAAATATATCATATCATGCAAAGTGCGAAAAATAAAGAACGCACGATATGATAATCCAGGAAAACCAAATCAGTAAAAAACCTGGGGAAGATTTAACCTAGCTATCCTCAAGGTAAAACAGAATTCACTATGAAAAAATTGAAGTTTGTACAATAGCGACTTAGACCACTAACATCCTATTGTTATCTAGAGTAGAAAGCTTACTACCACGACCACGTGACAGCTCTGAGTCCACGGACTACTTCTTTCTTGAATTCACAGCAAGCACAAGTACTCTTGCTTATATATCTTTAAGTTCTTGAATGTGCAATTGAATGATCACCAAGCTTTAGACATCAATCTTGAAATTGGAAACCCTAAGTGTATGCGAAGGCAAACACCTCTAGATCTCACAAAAAATTCACACACAGAGCATAAAGAACTCTTGTAAAACGTGGCTAGGGTTTTCCCTTTTATACTTATGGCAAAACATAAAACCCTACACGTCAAACGGACTTGGGCTGAGTTGGAAATTCTACAGAAAAAAACAATCTGCATGACTTTCGATCGGTCGAGTCTAATTCTCGATCGATCAAGTCAGGCAGATTTGCACAGTAACTTCTGCAGTAACTCGATACCAACTTTACATAAAAATCACATACTTTGAGCGAGTCTAAACATGACTAAAACCATTTTGATCATGGTTTGCCAACCTTACAAAATAAAGTTTTAATACATTAGTTCCTAATTTCTTAGAACCTAATACATTTATGTAACATGTCTAAATCATATTTCAAAATTTAAAATTCATTAAAGCTAATTCCCAAAATACCAAAATAAATAAATTCTTTAGCTTTTTCTCATTATCAAACACTACTAGGTGGCTTTGCTCTAGGCGGACTTCACCTTTTTGGTTCCGTGGACCTTTAATTACTTGGGTGCGATGTCATGAACCTTTGCCTTTCAATTGCTGTCATAAGGCATTGACATTTTCTTTCAGTTGGATTTGGCTTGTAACCGAGTGGTCATAAGCTCGTTAAGCTCGGCCATGTGCTCATTCATGTTGTCTTGGGCCACGATGAAGTTCTTGAGCTTGAATTTATTAGAGCACTCACAGTGATTGTATTAAATTGCTGTTTTTGACAACCCACACAATGAAGTAGAGCTACAATAATGGTGCTATTGCTAAATGTTTTAGCAATTGAGCTACAGTAAACTGTCATATATGGCAATCCACTGTAGCTCAAAGTTAAACATAAATATTAATATTTTATTCTTCCTTCCTTTTTTTAATTAAAAATTATGTGTTCTCTCTCTCTCTCTCTCTCTCCTTATTTCTTTTTTCCTCAACTTGATCTCTCGCCCTTGCCCTTTCAGTTTGTGGTGGTGGCGGCTCGTGATGAGTTTTTTTTTTTTTTTTTTTTTTTTTTTTTTTTTTTTTATAGGACCGGTGATGAGTTTTGGTTTATGGTGGTGGGTTTCGGTTTGTGGTGGTGGTGGGTATCCATTTTGATAGGTTTTTCTGGGTTGTGCATTGAGTGGTGGCTGTGGCTAGGTTGGATAAGTGGTTGTGGCTTGTGGATTTGTGATTTGGTTTTGGTTGGGGGTTCCGATTTGTGGGGTCGTGAGTGGCAGTGGTGGTGGTTTTGAGTTTGCTGGTAGTGGTGGTGCTTGGTGGTGGCCATGAGTGGTGTGTTTATTGATTGTTTTTGCTTGGAAGGACAGAGGGACAGAGAGGAAGAGAGAGATAGAGACATAGGGGACTAATAAAAAAAGAATAAAGAAATAATATTTAAATAAAGTGGTAAAAAAATAAAATTTGATATTGGGTGTTGTAGGGGGAAACCCCTACGCAAGCCATTTGTCCTTTTTGGAGAGTCAGACCCGCAAGATTTTGTTCTAAAGGGATGGGAGCTAAGCAAGCGTTGCACTTGGACTCATGTGTAGTAGTGGTACACTCATGGTTGCTTCAAAAGCTTATAAACCATGAGTGGGGCGCATCTTTAGGCGATGTGGGACTAAGTCCAAGTGCAACGCTTGCTTAGTTCTCACCCCTTTAGAACAAAACTTTGCGGGCCTGGCTCTTCAAAGAGGACAAATGGCTTGCGTAAGGGTTTCCCCCTATAGGTGTATTGCAAAGTGAAGTGTTAAAATAAATACAATATATTTTTGAGTTGTTAAAAGCTAAATTTTTTAAAACCACTTTGAAAGCTCTTATGACCAGGATGACATGGTGGATGAATTGTTATTTGAATCAAGTCAATTATTTGAATTAGGCTTCGTGATAGAATTTATCTCAATAAGGATATTCTAGGTTTTAGATTAGTGATAGGTATTGTCATTAGCCCGTATTTCCTATTATGTTGAAGGTGGTAAGATGAATAATAAAAGTAAGCAGAAAATTAATCCTAAAAATTCCATAATCCTATTCAAGTTCAATAGGCTAGTCATCTGAAATCTACTAGGTTATCTTTTAAATTATTCTAGTTCATCTATACTACTATTTAAGGGGCTTCCCCTGTTTGGATTCCTCAATTTTTATTCTCAAAATACCCTCAAATTCATCTGTTTATAAGCCTTAAATTATAGGATTAAACATGTAAAATTAGTAATTTAAAAACTCCATATTTTTAGCTTAAAAAAAAAAACGGTTTTTTCTCCCACTTCTCCATTTCTCTCTCACGTTAGTTTTCCACTCTTTTTTTTTTTTTTTGGATAACTTTCCACTTCTTATTTTGATTGAATGCTTTCAACTTTTTTAATTAATAAAATCATTTTCCCCCTTTTTTTTTAACAGATTAGATTTACCTTTTATCACTCCTAAAAAATTGCTTTTAATTTGCCAACCACGTTTTCCACTTACACAATTACTAAACTCAATTTTTTTTTCCTTTCACAACAAATTGTAAACCAAATTCATTGTAAAATACATTTTTCCTCAGTTCCTTTTCAATTTCTTCTATACTACTATTTAAGGGGGCTTTTCCTGTTTGGATTCTTCAATTTTTATGCCCAAAATACCCTCAAATTCATCTGTTTATAAGTCTTAAATTACAGGGTTAAACATGTAAAATTAGTAATTTAAAAACTCCTAATTTTTAGCTTAAAATTTTTTTTTTTCTCCCACTTCTCCATTTCTCTCTCACGTTAGTTTTCCACTCTTTTTTTTTTTTTTTTTTGGGATAACTTCCACTTCTTATTTTGATTGAATGTTTTCAAATTTTTTAATTAACAAAATCATTTTTTCCCCTTTTTTAAACAAATTAGATTTACCTTTTATCACTCCTAAAAAATTGCTTTTAATTTGACAACCACGTTTTCCACTAACACAATTACTAAACTCAATTTTTTTTCCCTTTCACAACAAATTGTAAACCAAATTCATTGTAAAATACATTTTCCCTCAGTTCCTTTTCAGTTTCTTCGCAGTTCACGCTTTCTCCACTAGCCACTATTCATAAGTTATTATGTAGCTATATCGCAAAATAACTGCACTTGCTTCTCTAACAAATTTTTTATTTAAAAAAATGCACTTTCTTCTCATCTCTTTTTTATCTTGTATCTGTTCATATTTTGTTTTTAGGTGGAGAGAAGAAGAGGCTGCCAAAAAGAGATTTGGCCAATAGGGAGAGAAAGCATATCTTGGCCATTCTTCTTTTCTATTGCCACTCTAGCGTCTAGATCTAGAGCCATTCCGAATCCAATCATTTACTTGACTTTGGTAATTGGTAATGTCCTCCCACCAAATAACCGCTTTTTTTTCTTTTCTTTTTTAGTCACTTTAATATCTATTTTCTTTTAATTTTGCAGTACTGGTTCTTTTTTAAAAATATTTTCTTTAATTGTTTCACTTTGGTGTGAATTCTATTTCAAAGTGTGGAAATGATATATAATTTTATCTTTTTTTTTGTGGTTATTGGTTTGAAATTTTTGACTAATTAGTTGATATTGTATGTTATAGATGATGAAGGCATTCCCTAATTGTTTTAAGTGGTGCACTCTCTTCCTCATATTCTTTTTCTTCTTCACATTTGATTGTTCTTCATATTTTTTCCTTTTATATTTCTGCATTTCATAATTTGGGGAATGTGGTGAGTTGAGTCTGTTGCTTTTGTGGTTAAATACGTGTTATAGGTGTTTGTAAAAAATATTTGGTTTGCAAACGTCTAAAATTTTTCTTATTATTTCTTAGGTGAGTTACCCATTTTTAAAATGAAGCCAACGTTGTCTCCAAAGATGTTGAACTCGGACAGTGTTGTAGCGGATCATCAACGACATAGTTGTTAGCATTAATAGTGGTGAGAGAGATGGAAGGGAGTCAGTGATGAGCTATAGTCATTGGAGTAGATAGTTCTTAGTTTTTAAAATTTATGTTAATTTTTCAATTTAAATTTGTACTACTATGAGCATTCAGTTTAGTTCTCAGAGTTACTATTACTCCATTTGGAATTTGGAAGTTTGATCGATTATTTGATTTTGCTATGAAATTCAAGGCATATATATATATATATATATATATATATTGGTTGCACCTACAGTATAGCTATGGTTGTTGATCTATTATTTGAACGTAGAGAAGATGATTTTTTTCAAATACACAGATAGAGATTAGGATTTAAAATCAAAATGTGTCACAAAAATTCACAACTTTTTTAGAATATTATAACAATAAAAAATAAAAAATAAAAGCTTTAATATTACTTTTAAATATTAAGAAAAAGATAGAAATTAAGTTAATCACCATAATTTTACTACGTATAAGATAATTGCCCAAATATTTACCGTAAATCAACAAAAACAGATTTATTGGACAAATGCATAAACCTCAAATTGTGATGAATGGAAAATGATGACAATAAGTTAAAAAATAAAAAATAAAAAAGTAATATACTAGCCTCATTACACGCACTTCGCGCGTGCTATGAGGCTGTTTTTTTTTTTTTTTTTTTTTTTGGTACCAAAAAAAAAAAAATGATATTGAACCAAAAAAAGAAAAGCCTCATCACATGCGCGACTAAAAAAAAAAAAAAAAGCCTCATCGCACGTGCGAAGCGCGTGTGATGAGGCTTTTCTTTTTTATGCTCAAAATATCCTCAAATTCATATATTTATAAGCCTTAAATTATAGGATTAAACATGTAAAATTAGTCATTTAAAAACTCCTAAATTTTAGCTTAAAAAAAAAAAGTTTTTTCTCTCACTTCTCCATTTCTCTCTCACGTTAATTTTCCACTCTTTTTTTTTTGGATAACTTTCCACTTCTTATTTTGATTGAACGTCTTCAACTTTTTTAATTAACAAAATCATTTTTCCCCTTTTTTTAACAGATTAGATTTACCTTTTATCACTCCTAAAAAATTGCTTTTAATTTGCCAACCACGTTTTGCGCTTACACAATTACTAAACTCAAAATTTTTTTTTTTCCTTTCACAACAAATTGTAAACCAAATTCATTGTTGTAGGGACACAATTTCTTGGTGCGACCCAAAGATGTTGGATTTACCCGTAAAGGCCCTAAACAATGAATTTGTAGAGAGTAGGTTGAGAAGGACTGGGCTAAGAGTGATTGAGATTCCCACTGGTTGGGACCAGATTCTCTACCCTCTTCAAGTTTCAATAATGGGTTCTCAAATATTGTTCTGTCCTACGTCCGAGGATGACTATCTTTCTTCTCAATGTCTTTTTCTCTTTTTCTCTCACCCAAAAGTCCTTTTTTTCTCCTTCTTTTCCCTCTTTTATACTTCTTTTTCCTCCTTTCTTGACCATCCACGTGTGGATTTGCTCTTTTGTCCTCCTAGTTTTCTCCAGAACCTGCTTCATGATGGGACTATTTACCACTGTTCAGATGTCCCCTCCACATCAATGCGGCCAGGGGATTAGCTGTGGTGCATTTAATGCGGTGTTGGCAACCCTCCCTGATATTTTGGGGGCTTTCTTCTGGTGTACGTCTCCACAGAACCGTTCTCGTCCAGTGAGGGTCCACAGGAGTGCCCTCTGGTTGGCAGAGCTTCGAATATCACCTCGGCAATGAGATTCCGAGGAGAACTATCCTCGGCCGTTCCCCAGTCCTCGGCTTGGGCCTGTAGTTACGCTATACGGGTAAGTAGGAATCTCTGAGCCCATCGTCTCTGTCGGCCCAATGCTTGTTTCGGCCCACGTCCCCACAATAGCCCCTCGAGATACTTCTTTCTGGGTCCTCGGACAGAAAGGAGGATTTCGATGTTCCTGTTGTTGTCAGGATTTACTTCGGACTTGTCCCGTCCGCCAGAGGGTCTTTTTGACTTCCCAGAGCGCGTATCTAATGACGTAACCCTCGAGACGCGCGTTCGTTTAATTCTGACGGCTCCTTGCTCTCTCACGTTCTACGGTGAGATGGATATCGTACGGCTGGGCATTTTTTATGGGTATGAGCGGGGCTTTTCCCGCTTCCTTGTGATCCTTCGATATAAATTCCTCCCTTTCACAATCATTTACTTCACTTTAACCTGCATCGAACTAGAGCGCGCTTCCATTGAACCTGTCAACTATCCCTTCACTTGCTCTCTTACAAACTTTAGGAGCCAGTCCGAGGAGACCCATTTCATTCGTGTAAGTCATTTGAGTCTTTAAATTTTTTCTTTTGTTATACAGTCTTCTATTCTTCGCACTTTTTTCCTCCTCGGCCCTGTTCCTTTCCCTTAGGTCTTTGAGATCCTTGTGAGATTTCCTTAGAAATGGGTAGATTTAAGCATCTGGTAGAATCTAGGGAGGCAATAGAGAACTTTAAGGTGCAGTATAGGATTCCAGCGGGAGTTGAGGTTAGATATTGTGAAGAGGGTGAATGGCATGAAAATAGGCATGAGGGGGAAGTGGTAATCCCAATGATTGCCTTTATAGAGGGGGGAATGAGGATTCCCATGAGGCCGGTCACTAGGGACTACCTCACCGCCCATAGATTAGCGCCTACCCAATGCGCTCCTAACATGTTCAGGATCCTTGGTTGTGTGGATGCCCTGAACGAGAAATTAGGGTTAAGATTGACCCATCACGATGTGAACTGGGTTTACAATCTCCACCATCTTAGAGGTCAAGGTTATTACTTTAAGTCTAGGTACAACGAGGTCCGACTCATCCAGTGCCTTCCCGATTCCAATAAAGGGTTGAACAAGGATTTCCTGATCATATCAGGTGACTGGCATGACGGCCTCCATTGCCCAACGAGAGAGGGGAAACCAGGTGGGGTTACCGAGTCTAGGACTATGAATCTTACCTGTTTGCGAAAAGGATTTTGTCATAGTTAGTTATTTGTGTTGTTTGTCATTTGGTTACTAATGAGTTTCCTGTATTAAATGAACAGATAAAAATTCGAACATTCCCAACCTCGGCCTAGTCAACCAGAAAGACTTAGATAAAATATTAAGGTCCGAGGTATTCGTGCACACGGACGGCCAGTTGAGAGCGGCTCACCTCATCCTGCAATACACCCCTATCTCAACCGCTTTCCAGGCGCCGAAGTGTGTTATCAAAGCTCGGGACCCACGACTTCGTCAAATCAGTGTAGCCGCGCCTGGATTTTTGCTTCCCGGCCCTATTCCCGGCGAAACCCTCACAACCACAGCCATCCTCGACGGCATTCCAAAGGAACCGGTGATATCCCAAGCACTTCATTCCTCAACCGCTGAAGATAGTTCAGACTCTGAGGACGAGTTTGAAGTCTTTGGCCAGGATTCGTCTGTAGAGGATTTGATTCCCGACCTAGTTCCCCACACATCTGAGGCGCACGACGAGATGGGCATCCAAAGGAAGGCAAGGTCCAGTCTGCTGGAATTGATTGAGTCCCAGCCCGGGCGGAATGAGCCACCAAAGACAACACAAGTGAAGCCCCCCTCTTTGCCACCTGTCGTTCCTCCTCCGACTCAGGCTCTCGGATTGCATCCAGCCGAGCTGAAGAGGAAGAGGGAAGCAAAGGGGAAAGAGCCCATGGATGCCGGGAGGGCTACACATGCCCAAGAGGACGAGTCCCAGAGGATGGGCAAACACCCCCGAACGGGGCATAGGGAGATGGAAAGGAGGAGCAGCCCATCAACGGCCCCCGAGGCGTGGTTGCCGGCGCCCATGTTGGATGGCGCCCCTCTCCCAGCCACTGCCTCCATCCGGGATTACCAAGGGGGCAGAGGCGGCTACGTAGCCGACGCGGTGGAGCAGGCTTTGCTGCTCCCCGGGGACATGGCCGACCTCCGTAACCTCAGGAGACACGAGGTCTTCCTCGCGTTAAAGAGGTATCTGGGCATGGTAAGTTTTGAGCGCCCCCATCTTTTTTGTTTTGAATGTCATTATTATCACTATTATTATTATCTGTTTTTCTTTGAGTGCTAAGTCCTTATGTACATATATATATATTTTTTTTCCAGGCCGTCCAAGCTTCCTTTCGAGCAGAGGAGATGGTTAATTACTGCCATCGACAAATGAAGGATGAGGAGGCGAAACGGCATGACGCCGATGACCGTTTAAAGGCGGCGGAAGAAAGCCTTCAGGAGACGAGAAGGAAGCTCACAGAGGAAGAGCGGGGCAAAATGAGCGCAACGGCCGCACTCGAGAACGCGGAGAGGCAAGCGGAAAGTCAGAGGCTGCTTTTACGGCGCGCCGAAGACGACTTGGCTGCCTCAAAGGCGCAAGTGTTGGCGTTGCAAAAGAAGCTCGCCGAGGCCGAGGCCGCCAGAGAAGAGGCTGAAAAGGCTCGGGATCAAGCCGAGCAGGATGGGTACGACGTCGGAGTGGCCGAAACCGAGGAAGCCCTTAGGGCCGAGGTTTCAGGGGTTTGCCGCACATACTGCCAGCAAGTGTGGCTGGAAGCTCTCAACCAGGCCGGGGTTGAGGCTTCTTCTGCACTTCGAAAGGCAGAAAACGTGTTCTACCCCGCCGCAATCCGGCCGTCACTCCCTTCCTTTCCTCGGACTGATCCCGTGCCGATAAAGGTAGAGGTCGGCGAGGTTAAGGCCATTAAGCCCTCTGCGCCATCCGAGGAGGGGTCCGAGAAGGAGAGGCATATGGAGTCGGGACCAAACATGAAAGCCTCGGACCCTCCCATTGTGATTCCTGACGACGTAAACGAAAAAGATGCAGGCAAGGGGTTGGAAATAGTCTTAGTTAGCCACCCTTTGCCTGCTCTGACTGAACAGGTCGGCAAGGAACAAGGGGCTTCGGACGCTGCAGGGGCTCAAGTCGACCCTCCTCCTCCGAAGGAAAAAATTATTATTAAGAAGAAATAGGGTTTTAGCGTAGTTTAGGATATCTTTGTGATTTTTTCCTTTGTTATTGCTGTAATGTTGGTGTTTTAAAGCTAGCTCTGCTTTGTATTCAACAGACCTTATTAAAAGGCACATTATGAATGAAAGATTCGCAAGAGTTTATTTTAATTCTTATGATCATGTACAAGTAGCCATAGCGTTTGTTCCTGTTTACGCTCAAAATTCATTTCAAGGTGCAAGGTCCGAGGGACTAAAAATAGCTCAAATATGTTAAACACTTAAAAAAGAGATGAATCGTATAATTAATTTTTTTTTTTAAGGTAGATGGTCCGAGGAACCAGGCATAGCTTGGATCAACTTAATACTTAGCAAAAAATGAACTGTATTAATTTCTCCAAGGCAGATGGTCCGAGGAGCCAGGCGTAGCTTGGATCAACTTAATACTTATTAAAAAATGAATCGTATTAATTTCTCCAAGGCAGATGGTCCGAGGAGCCAGGCGTAGCTTGGATCAGCTTAATACTTAGTAAAAAATGAATCGTATTAATTTCCCCAAGGCAGATGGTCCGAGGAGCCAGGCGTAGCTTGGATCAGCTTAATACTTAGTAAAAAATGAATCGTATTAATTTCTCCAAGGCAGATGGTCCGAGGAGCCAGGCGTAGCTTGGATCAGCTTAATACTTAGTAAAAAATGAATCGTATTAATTTCCCCAAGGCAGATGGTCCGAGGAGCCAGGCGTAGCTTGGATCAGCTTAATACTTAGACACAAGATAAGTATGACTTAAACTCATACATGGGATAATTGAGTAAGAAGAAGATAACAAGCACTTTTATTAATAATAGTACCTTTTTAGGTTGTTTACATTCCATGGGTGCAACACTGTTCTGTTTTCTAAGTCCTGCAGATAGTACGCCCCTATCCCAGCTACGGACGTGATCTGGTACGGCCCCTCCCAGTTCGGTCCCAGTTTTCCCCAAGAGGGGTTTTTTGCAGAGCCGACGACTTTTCTCAGCACCAGATCTCCAGGCGCTAGAGGCCTTGATTTTACGTTCGCATCATACCCTCGCTTGAGCTTATGCTGATAAGAGGCCAACCGAACCATGGCACTTTCTCTTCTCTCCTCAATCAGATCTAGGTTTCTCTCAAGTAGATTATCGTTGTTATCCGGCGTGAAGGAGCTAGACCTCAGTGTAGGAAAGCCCGTCTCCAATGGAATAACCGCCTCGGCTCCGTAAGTTAACGAAAAAGGAGTTTCGCCTGTAGACCTCCGAGGGGTGGTCCTATAGGTCCACAATACATGGGGTAATTCTTCGACCCATTTGGCCTTGGAATCGTCCAACCTCTTCTTAAGTCCACTTACAATAACTTTATTTGTGGCTTCGGCTTGTCCGTTCCCTTGAGGGTAGGCTGGGGTGGAGTACCGATTTGTTATTCCTAGTTGGCAACAGTACCTTCGAAAAGATTTGCTGTCAAACTGAAGTCCATTGTCGGAGACAAGTGTGTGCGGGACTCCGAACCGAGTGACAATATTCTTCCAAATGAACCTCTTCATGTCGGCATCTCGAATATTGGCCAGTGGCTCCGCTTCGACCCACTTAGTGAAGTAATCCGTGCCGACCACCAGGTATTTTTTATTCCCTGCTGCCTTCGGAAAAGGTCCGACAATATCCAAGCCCCACTGGGCAAAGGGCCATGGACTGGATAAGGGATTAAGCTCTCCTCCCGGCTGATGAATGCTTGGTGCGAACCTCTGACACTGGTCGCACTTCCTCACATACGCCTGAGCCTCCCTATGCATGTTGGGCCACCAATACCCCTGGCTGAGGGCTCGATGAGATAAGGATCTGCCCCCGGTATGGCTCCCACATATTCCCTCGTGAAGCTCCTCTAGGAGGACCTCGACAGCCTCAGGGTGTACGCACAATAAATACGGTCCAGAAAAGGACCTTTTATAGAGTTTCAGATCCTCTGACAGCCAGAACCGAGGTGCCTTTCTGCGTATTTTGTCGGCTGCCAACTTCGCTTCAGGTAACAGGTCGTCCTTGAGAAAAAGCACAAGGGGATCCATCCAACTAGGAGACGCCCCTGCCGGGTGAACGGCTGACACCTCTTTCCTCAACCGCCGGGGTTGCAAGAGATCTTCAACAAGAATCACCCTCGGCAAACATTGTGCCGAGGACGTAGCCAACGTGGCGAGGGAATCGGCATGAGAGTTTTTGCTCCTGGGGATCTGCATCAAGTTGAAAGACTTGAAACCAGATTGTAGATGCTTAACCTGGTCAAGGTACTCTTGCATTCGGGGGTCCCTTGCTTCTAGCTCTCCCCGGACTTGGCCTACCACTAGTCTAGAATCCGAGAATATGTCTACCTCCCTTCCACCCATCCGTTGGACCATGGCCATCCCGACTAATAGGGCCTCGTACTCTGTCTCGTTGTTCGTGGCAGAGAACCCAAATCTTAGCGACTTTTCGATTGTGATATTCTCGGGCGAGATCAGGACTAGCCCCACTCCGGACCCCCTGTGGTTCGATGCGCCATCGACATACAGCCTCCACCGTGATACCCGCTCGACGGAGTTCACCCCAACTGAATTTTCATCCATGTGATGATTATTTGCATCCTCTCCCAACGGGGTCTCAGCAAACTCAGCCAGAAGGTCAGCGATGACCTGTCCCTTTACAGAGGTGCGGGGCATGTACTTGATGTCGTATGCCCCCAACTTAGTCCCCCATTTCGCAATTCTTCCCGTGTAATCAGCGCTTCGAAGTAAGGCCTTGAGCGGTAGTTGAGTTAAGATAACGACTGTATGCGCCTGAAAGTAGTGTGGCAGTTTGCGAGTGGCATGCACCACGGCAAGGACAGCCTTCTCCAATGGCAAATATCTGACTTCAGCCTCGTGGAGAGACTTGCTAATATAATACACGGGTCTTTGTACCCCATCATCATCCCTTAGTAATACCAGGCTGACTGCATAAGCGGCAACCGCGATATAAGCAAATAAGACCTCATCCACTTCGGGTCTAGACATTATCGGTGGCCGAGAAAGATAGTCTTTCAACTGCTGGAAGGCCGAAGCGCACTCCTCGGTCCATTTAAAGTCCTTCCACTTATTCAGCAGAAGATAGAAGGGTCTGCACCTGTCTGCGGATCGGGCTATGAAACGATTAAGGGCAGCAATCATCCCCGTCAACCTCTGCACCTCTTTGGGATTCCGAGGTGGTTGTAGTCTATTGATGGCCCGGATCTGGCTTGGGTTCACCTCAATTCCACGGTGAGTGACCATGTAACCGAGGAACTTCCCTGAGCCTACCCCGAAAGAACATTTAGAGGCGTTGAGACGTAATCTGTGCCCTCTCAGGATTTCAAAAATGCTTTTAAGATCGGCAATGTGGTCGGACTCCTGCTTACTTTTGACCACCATATCATCGATGTAGATCTCTATATTCTTACCTAGTTGAGGTTCAAACATTCTGGTCATCATCCTCTGATACGTGGACCCCGCATTTTTCAGTCCAAATGGCATCACTTTGTAGTGGTAATTGCCGATTGGAGTGACAAAAGCCGTCTTCTCCTGATCCTCCAGGGCTAAAGGGATCTGGTGATAGCCTTGGAAAGCATCCAAGAAACTCATCCGAGGATACCCTACGGTTGCGTCCACCAGTTGATCAATTCGGGGCATGGGGAAAGGATCTTTTGGACAGGCTTTATTCAAATCCGAATAATCCACGCACACACGCCATTTGCCGTTCTTTTTCTTCACCACCACGGTGTTGGCCAGCCACTCGGGATAGAATACCTCTTTGATAGCCCCAGCTTGCTTGAGTTTATCCACCTCCTCTCTAACAGCCTCAGAATGTTCCCTTGAGGAGCGCCGAGGAGGTTGTTTTTTAGGAAGAGCAGACGGACTTACGTTCAAATGGTGGCAGATGAAATTTGAATCCACCCCCGGAGCCTCATGGGCATTCCAAGCGAATACGTCAATATTGCACCTCAGGAAGTGTAATAGCTCTTCCCTTTCCTGGATTGGCAGATGGGCACCAATCTGAAAAAACCTCTCCGAATCCCCTTCGATAAGAACTTTCACCAGGTCCTCACACTTCACCTCCTCAGCTTTAGCCTCGGCCGTTGGGGCCCCTGACTTTGATTGCTATGGATCCTCGTTAGTGAGGGCCGAAGATCCTGATTTGGTTGATGCATGACGGCCGCCACCAGACACTGCCTGGCCACGACTTGATTTCCAAGCAATTCCTCAACTTGATCCCCGGATGGGAATTTGACCTTGAGATGAAGGGTGGAGGAGACTGCCCCAAGGGCATGAAGCCAAGGTCGCGCCAAGATAGCCGTATATGGGGAGAAAGCGTCCACCACGATGAAATCCACCTCCACTACCACCGAGCCGGCCTGGACTGGCAATCTGATCTGTCCTCTAGGAACGACCACTCTCCCATCAAAACCAACCAAAGGCGACTCGTAGCTGGTCAGATCCTCCTGCCTGAGATTGAGGCCCCTATACAGGTCGGGGTACATGATTTCAGCCCCACTGCCTTGGTCTACCAGAACTCTTTTCACATCGTAACCCCCTATCCTGAGAGTTACCACCAATGCGTCGTCGTGGGGCTGTTGGGTCCCGGCCTTGTCCTCGTCCGAAAAGCTCAGCGTTGGATGGGGATTCAGTCTGGCCCGCTTCGGCTCCTGCCCGGGGTCCCCAGGATAAGCCCCAGCCACTGTCATTACCCTTGAGGGACGTGACCCTGTCCTGCCCGGCGCGGCTAGGATGACATTAATTGTTCCTAGAGGAGGTCTCGAGGAATTATTGCCTGGAGCCCCCGTGCCGGCGTGGCCTCCCTGTCCACCGGGATGAAGTAGGAACTGCTTCAACTTGCCTTCTCGGATCAGTTGTTGCAGATGGCTCCATAGAGTTCTGCAATCCTCGGTCGTGTGTCCGGGCTCTCTATGATACTGACAATGCAGGCTCTGGTTGCGTTTTGAGGAGTCTCCACTCATTTTGTTCGGCCATCTGAAGTATGGTTCGTTCTTAATCTTCTCCAAGACCTGATGCACCGGTTCTCGGAACACGGTGTTAACAATCTGGGCGGCTCTAGATCCAGCCTCTCCTCCGAAATCTCGCCGAGGTCGGTTATTGCCATAACGGTCCGACCTGAAATCCCTCCTTTCCTGAGGGATAACCTTACCCTTCCCCTTCTCTTGTAGCTGATCTTCCTCAACTCTTTTATATTTGTCAATGCGATCCATGAGCTG
The DNA here is from genome assembly GCA_033629205.1 of Lithocarpus polystachyus. NCBI lineage: Eukaryota > Viridiplantae > Streptophyta > Magnoliopsida > Fagales > Fagaceae > Lithocarpus > Lithocarpus polystachyus. The sequence continues at coordinate 57,774,900 of CM066168.1, forward strand.
ACGGACCGTAACGACTGGCTTTCCGGTCAGGGATCTCCGTAATCCGTGGTCGGCAGGCAGGCCGACCTTAAAAGTTGGGACGGCCACGTCATCGAAATCACCCTCGATCTCATTGAACAGTTCCCAATATCGGTCAGAGTAGGTCTTCAGGGTTTCTCCCTCTCTCATGGATAAAGACAATAGGGAATCCAAGGGCCGAGGAACTCTGCTGTTCGTGATGAAACGGGATCCAAATGCTTGAGAGAGCTCCTGGAAAGAGTTGATGGAACCCATTCCGAGGCCATCGAACCACCTCATCGCCACCGGGCCCAGACTGGCCGGGAATACCTTGCACATCAACGTCTCGTTGTGAGAGTACACCGCCATTTTCTAATTAAAATAACTAACGTGCTCAACTGGGTCGGTGCGACCGTTGTAGAGGGTGAACGACGGTTGGGTGTAACGTTTGGGGAGTCGTCCTACATCGATTCGGCGTGTGAAGGGAGATTGGGATATCCGAGCGAGCGCTTTGCTCATGGCATCGTTTCCTAAGCCTCCGGAAGACGCACCCCCTCCCCTGCGCTCTCGGCGATCGTCCTCCTCATAGGAAAAAGTCTCGCTCGGGGGCGTACGCGACCTGCGCCTGTAGTTGCTTTCTTCCTCGCCATCGGAGGAAAGATCAGAACCTGAAGGACTCCTCCTTCTTCGCTTCTGCCGCAACTTTCTCTTCAAATGGTCAATCTCCTTCTGCATGGCTTTAGCGCGGTTATCCCGAGAAACATGGCTATCGCCCCTGGATTGACCTTCGCCAGAGCAGGTGGTATGCACACTTCCTTCTTGGTCGTTCTGGAAACGCTCTTCCCTCTGCGACCCCAAAGATTCTGGATGGTGTGGACCTGAACCAGCCATGTTGAAGAATCTAACGACTCTAGTCCTTTAGCCCTTCCCACAGACGGCGCCAATTGTAGGGACACAATTTCTTGGTGCGACCCAAAGATGTTGGATTTACCCGTAAAGGCCCTAAACAATGAATTTGTAGAGAGTAGGTTGAGAAGGACTGGGCTAAGAGTGATTGAGATTCCCACTGGTTGGGACCAGATTCTCTACCCTCTTCAAGTTTCAATAATGGGTTCTCAAATATTGTTCTGTCCTACGTCCGAGGATGACTATCTTTCTTCTCAATGTCTTTTTCTCTTTTTCTCTCACCCAAAAGTCCTTTTTTTCTCCTTCTTTTCCCTCTTTTATACTTCTTTTTCCTCCTTTCTTGATCATCCACGTGTGGATTTGCTCTTTTGTCCTTGGACACCTGTCCCCCTAGTTTTCTCCAGAACCTGCTTCATGATGGGACTATTTACCACTGTTCAGATGTCCCCTCCACATCAATGCGGCCAGGGGATTAGCTGTGGTGCATTTAATGCGGTGTTGGCAACCCTCCCTGATATTTTGGGGGCTTTCTTCTGGTGTACGTCTCCACAGAACCGTTCTCGTCCAGTGAGGGTCCACAGGAGTGCCCTCTGGTTGGCAGAGCTTCGAATATCACCTCGGCAATGAGATTCCGAGGAGAACTATCCTCGGCCGTTCCCCAGTCCTCGACTTGGGCCTGTAGTTACGCTATACGGGTAAGTAGGAATCTCTGAGCCCATCGTCTCTGTCGGCCCAATGCTTGTTTCGGCCCACGTCCCCACAATTGTAAAATACATTTTTCCTCAATTCCTTTTCAATTTCTTCGCAGTTCATGCTTTCTCCGCTAGCCACTATTGATCAGTTATTATGCAGCTATATCGCAAAATAACTGCACTTTCTTCTCTAACAAATTTTTTATATAAAAAAATGCACTTTCTTCTCATCTCTTTTTTATCCGGTATCTGTACATATTTTGTTTTTAGGTGGAGAGAAGAAGAGGCTGCCAAAAAGAGATTTGGCCAGTGGGGAGAGAAAGCAGATCTTGGCCATTCTTCTTTTCTATTGCCACTCTAGAGTCTACATCTAGAGCCATTTCGAATCCACTCATTTACTTGACTTTCGTAATTGGTAATGTCCTCCCACCAAACAACCACTTCTTTTTTCTTTTCTTTTTTTTAGTCTCTTTAATATCTATTTTCTTTTAATTTTGCGGTACTAGTTTTTTTTTTTGAAATATTTTCTCTAATTGTTTCACTTAGGTGCGAATTCTTTTTCAAAGTGTGGAAATGATATATATTTTTATCTTTTTTTTTTTTTTTTTTTGTGGTCATCAGTTTGAAATTTTTGACTAATTAGTTGATATTGTATATTATAGATGATGAAGGCATTCCCTAATTGTTTTAAGTGGTGCACTCTCTTCCTCCTATTCTTTTTCTTCTTCATGTTTGATTGTTCTTCATATTTTTTTCCTTTTATATTTCTGCATTTCATAATTTGGGGAATGTGGTGAGTTGAGTCCGTTGCTTTTGTGGTTAAATACGTGTTATAGGTGTTTGTAAAAAATATTTGGTTTGCAAACGTCTAAAATTTTTCTTATTATTTCTTAGGTGAGTTACCCATTTTTAAAATGAAGCCAACATTTTCTCCAAAGATGTTGAGCCCGAATAGTGTTGTAGCGAATCATCAACGACATAGTTGTTAGCATTAATAGCGGTGAGAGAGATGGAAGGGAGTCAGTGATGAGCTATAGTCATTGGAGTAGATAGTTCTTAGTTTTTAAAATTTATGTTAATTTTTCAATTTAAACTTGTACTACTATGAGCATTCGGTTTAGTTCTCAGAGTTACTATAACTCCATTTGGAATTTGGAAGTTTGATCGATTATTTGATTTTGCTATGAAATTCAAGGCATATATATATATATATATATTTTTTTTTTTTTGGTTGCACCTACAGTATAGCTATGGTTGTTGATCTATTATTTGCACGTAGAGAAGATGGGTCTTTTCAACTACCTAGATAGAAATTAGGATTTGAAATCAAAATGTGTCACAAAAATTCACAACTTTTTTAGAATATTATAACAATAAAAAATCAAAATAAAAGCTTTAATATTACTTTTATATATTAAGAAAAAGATAGAAATTAAATTAATCACCGTAATTTTACTACGTCTAAGTTAATTGCCCAAATATATACCTTAAATCAACAAAAAAAAAAAAAAACAATATTATTGGACAAATGCATAAACCTCAAATTGGGATGAATGGAAAATGATGACAATAAGTTAAAAAATAAAAAATAAAAAAGTAATATACTAGTGTTATTACACGCACTTCGCGCGTGCTATGAGGCTTTTTTTTTTTTTGGTACCAAAAAAAATATACGATACTAAACCAAAAAAAGAAAAGTCTCATCGCATGTGCGAAGTGCGTGTGATGAGGCTAGTATAATTTGGTATTTGAAAATTTCAATCCATTTGAAGCATCACAGCCAAGAATCCCACAAATAGATTTTTTTTTTAACTATCAAAACCAAGCAACTTCACTCACCTGTCACGGACAAGCCAACAACAAACCTTAGCCCTTGTGATTTGTGAAAACAGAATAAAAAATCATAAACTACCATACCCAAATATATGAAATTGTTTCAATTTGAAAACTCTTATTGTCTCCATTATTCATTCCATTGTTTTAAAGAATCTTTCACCCAACCTTTAATTTGGGTTTAATCTGTCAGAGACATCTCCATTACTTCTAAAGCCCCAACTCCTTGACTTTGTGGCACGATCAAAAGGAAACATCCTTGAAGACTTTGATCACACGCATCCGTGTGGAGGAGGAGGCTAGAGAACAAGATACACTCATGACACAAGAGAGCAATGGTAATTCCACCACAAAGGTAAACCTTATTTTAGCCAATAATAATATGCCCAAAAATCATTTTCCTAAAAATGGTCAATTGAAGCCAAAAAAAAGAGTTTTAAAAAATAATAATAAACCTCAAGGAAGGAAAAACCCAAATAAAAATTACAATAAGAACCAAGGACCCCTTTTACAAGATCAATTTAATAAATCCTGTTTTGTCTGTGGCAAGAGTGGGCATATTGCTTGATTTTACAAATTTTGGAAACATGAATCTGTCTTGCAGGCTAGCGTAACCAAAAAGCCTTTAGTGGCAATGATTACAGACATTAATATGGTGCAATATGTTGAAGGGTGGTGGGCAGATTCTGGTGCTAATAGGCACGTTTGCTATAACAAAAATTGATTCAAGTTGTACATTCCTTTTAAAGAAGAAAAAATTGTTATGCTTAGTGACTTTAGCAAAATCAAGGTTCTTGGGAGTGGTGAGGTTGATTTAAAATTCACTTCTGAACATGTGCTAAATTGAAAGATGTATTTTACACTTTGTCCATGAGGAAGAATTTGATGTCAAGTTTTTTGCTTAATAAGGCTGACTTCAAGCAAACTATGGAATCTGATAACTATGTTATCACTAAAAATGGATTATTGGTGGGCAAGGGTTATGCTTGTGATGGAATGTTTAAATTGAATGTTGAGAATAATAAAACATCTACCAGTTCAATTTATATGCTTTCTTTTATTAATTTTTGACATGCCCGTTTGTGTCATATAAATAGTAGATGTAGGGGTAGAAGGCCCAATTCCAGATGATGGACCGTGGGCCTGTCCGAAGAGACCTGTCCGTCCGAGGACAGTAAGTCATGAGGAAGGCACCTGGTCTAACTCCTCTCTGAAGTATAACTTATATGAAAGAGGAAAAGATTGGTCCGAGGAGCACTGCCTGTTCGGATGATCAAAGAAACGATCCAAATGAGTGCCCAATATTGATCCTAACACTTCCGGAGGATCCCCTGATTTATGTAGGCAAAAAGGACGGGTGGCGGCAATGAGATATTATATAAAAGGCTGCTACCACCACATTTATGATCCTGCAGCTAACCTCATGACCGCATTAATGGAGAAAAGACATCTAAACAGTGACCCTCATCCTTTACAGTTGTCGTATGAAGATTTCAAGGGAGGTTGATGGGAAAAGTATCAAGAAAAAATCACTTAGCTGGCACGTGAGACAAATTGGCCTATAAATAGAACAAAAGGCAGAGAAAGAGAGGGAGAGACAATGAACAAAAGAGAGAGAGAGGAGAACCCACAAAGGGAGGCAGAAAAAAGAGATATAAGCACTCGGATAATTCCTAAAATACACTCCTCAGACCAAGCCGAGAAGGACCCTATACAACTTCAGCACTTCGTTTTCGCAAGTCTGGTCATATCTAGCCTTGTGCCATTAACCAACTCACTTTGGACTAAGTTGACTGAGCCCACTCTCTACAAATTAATTGTAAGGATACTGTTCGCCTGTTGGGCCCTAGTTCATTTCACTTGAAGGCTCATCCTGTTAATTTGTGCTCTTACAATAGATATGTGAGAATCATGAGCAGTTAAGGATTAATTCCAAGACTGTCAATAGATTTTGAAAAATGTGAAACTTGTAATCAAGCTAAGATTACAAAAAGGCCTCATAAAAGTGTTGTAAGAAATACTAAATTGTTTGAGTTAATTCACTCCGATTTATGTGAATTTGAGGAAATTTTAACTCGTGGGGGAAATAGATATATTATCACTTTTATGGATGATTTCTCAAAATATACAACTGTTTATTTGTTGAAAAATAAAAGTAATGCTTTTGAAAAATTTCAAGATTTTTTAAAAAGAGTTGAAAATCAATTTGGTAGAAAAATAAAAAGATTAAGAAGTGATAGAGACCGTGAGTATGAATCAAGTGCATTCAACTCATTTGTTTAGTCTTCGGGAATTATCCATGAAATTACTGCACCATATTCACTTGCTTCTAATGGTGTGGCTAAAAAAAAAAAAATAGAACTTTAATTGAGTTAACAAATGCCATGTTAATTGAATCTGGTGCACATTTACATATTTGGGGTGAAGTTATTTTAACTGCATGTCATGTTTTGAATAAGGTGTCATATAAAAAATCACATACCATACCTTTTGAGATATGAAAAGGACATAAAATTTGGGATATTTGAGAGTATGAGATTGTCTTGCTTATGTAAGACTTATTGATCCTAAAATACCTAAATTTGGTATAAGAGCTAATACTTGTGCTTTTCTTAGTTATGTGATTAATAGTGCAGCCTATAGATTTTTTGATCTTGAAAACATAATAATTTTTGAATCTGGTGATGCAATTTTTCATGAAGAAAAAATTCCTTTTAAATTGAAAAATAGTGGGTGTGAAGAAAAAATTGTCACAACCTAGTTCTTTTACTTCACATTTACAAAATCAAGAAAATTTTGAAATGAAACCTAGAAGAAGTAAGAGAGCTAGAGTTGAAAATAATTTTGGTCCTGATATTATGTTTTTAACATTGAGAAAAATCCCTAAAATTTAAATAAGGCTTTAACATCACCTGATGCTATAGTTTGAAAAGAGGCAGTAAATGATGAAATGGAATCTCAAATTTCTAATAAAACTTGAAAATTGGTAGATCTTCCACTAGGTTGTAAGACTATAGGTTGTAAATGGGTCCTTAGACAAAAGTTGAAACAAGATGGGTCAATAGATAAGTTTAAAGCTAAACTTGTTGCAAAAGGCTTTAAACAAAAAGTTGATCTTGATTTCTTTGATACTTTTTCTCTGGTAACAAGAATTACATCTATTAGATTTTTAATTTCTATTGCTGCAATTTTTGATTTGAAAATTCATCAAATGGATGTAAAAACTGCTTTTCTAAATGGGGACCTAGAGGAAGAAATTTATATGGATCAACTTGAAGGCTTTGTAGAGCTTGGACAAGAAAGCAAGGTATGAAAGTAAGGTATGTAACCTAACTAAATCCCTATATGACTTAAAACATGCACCTAAGCAATGACATAAAAAGTTTGATTCTTGCATGGTTAAGAATGGTTATAAATTAAATGAATGTGATAAATATATTTATTCTAAATAATGGAATTATTTACATGTTATTATTGGCCTTTATGTGAATGATATGTTGATTTTTGGTTCAAATATGCATGTTATAAATGAGACAAAAAATAGGCTTAAAAGTGATTTTAATATGAAAGATCTTGGTGAGGCTAATTTTATTTTGGGCATGGAAATTACAAAAACATGTGATGGGATATATCTTGATCAATCACTTTATGTTGAGAAAATATAATTTTCATGATCACAGAAATGTAGCTACTCCTTTTGATTCTAGTGTTCATTTATTTTCTGTGAATAATGATGATGAGATTTTTAATCAAAAGAATTATGCTAATATCATTGGTAGTTTGCGTTATGCTACTAATTGTACTAGACTTGACATTGCATATGCATTAGGAGTGCTAAGCAGATTTACTAGCAAACCTAGTAAAGATCATTGGCGAGCTATTCAGTGAGTCATGAGATATTTAATTGGTACCAAAAGCTATGACTTATTTTATAAAAAGTACCCTCTGAAACTTTTAATAATGCCGATTAGAATACTTTGTCAGGTAATTCTCTCTCTATCACTGGTTATATTTTTATCTTAGATAATGGTGCTATTTGTTGGAAATCTAAAAAACAAACAATAATTGTTAATTCAACAATAGAAGCTGAATAAATAGCATTAGCTTTAACTAGTGAAGAGGCAAATTGGCTTAGAGATTTGTTTTATGAAATTCCACTTTGGGAAAAGCCAATTTCACCTATATTAATTCATTGTAATAGCACTGCCGCAATTGACAAAGTTAAAAACCGTTACTACAATGGTAAATTCAGACATATAAGAAGAAAGCACAGTACCGTGCGATCTTATTTAAGTAGTGACATCATAACTGTAAATTATATTAAATTTGATAATAATCTTGCAGATCTATTTACCAAGGCCTTGGCAAAAGATATAGTCTAGAATACATAGAGGGAGATAAGACTAAATTCCATAGAATCATGAGCCATGTTCGAAGATACCCAATCCAAGGACCAGAGATCCTGAGAATTGAGTTCAAAAGGAAAAATGAACCATACAATGGTCATAAGAAATGCATTATTTATTTCTTCAATTATTTATTTTGTAAATAATTTTGGCGAAAACCACATTTTCGTCTCTATATTTTCACGCGATTCTCACTTTGGTCCTTTACTTTTATTTCCACCGTTTTTAGTCCCTATCCTGAAAAACGTGTCTCGGTTTTATCCCTACTATTACATCAGAGACAAAATATGCACCGTGACAAACATAGTGCACTGTTGACACACTAAAAGCTGATTTAGCCATTAAAATAATTTTTAAAAAAATGTTATTTGGCATTAAAAAATTTCATGTCAGCATCTAAATTTAAAAAATTAATTTATTAATTTTAACTAAATAAAAAAAAATTAAAACAAAAATAAAAATAAAAATTCACATGAATTACGATCAAAAAGTATTTTGAACAAAAACACCAAACCAGATTTAAGATCTCAAAATTGAAAACCAAAAACCACGTACCCAGAAACACAAACACAAACCCAGCCACAAATTGCACAAAAACCATTACCACTGCCACAAAATCTCTACCAAACAACCACCAAAACTTCTGCCAAACTCCATAGATTGCACAATTCAAATCAAAACCCTATCATTTGCCCAAAATTTCCTAAGCAACTGAAAAATGAACCTTCTCATTAACAAATTTTCAATTTGACAATAATGAATGTGAAATAACTAACCTCCCTGCTCTCACGCGTACGAGTTTGAATGTCCAGATCAAGCACTTGAGGAGACTTGAGGAGAAGCGGCATCGGAAGATGCAGCGCCGCCGAGGAAGGAGAGGAATCCGGAACTCTAAATACACACAATCAGCGCCGAGATGAGGAGCAATGCGGCGGCGGAAAAGGCAGCGCCGCCAAGGAAGGAGAGGAATCTGAAACACTATACGCACACCATCAACGTCAAGATAAGGAGCAATCAAGAGCCGATCTAGGTCTCACAATCAGAGAATGACGAAAGAAAACGAGGTAGAGAGGAGAAAGAGAGGACTACGGATATGAAACTGAGAATGAGAGAGCTGTTGTACAATAGGGGAATAATAAATAATAAAATATTTCTATATACTTTTTCAACGTTTATACAACTGCTGATAAATACTTTCCTTTCTTCAACACTTTTTTAGTGACGTTGATAAAAGTATGTGGAGTTCCTTCCTTTTTCAACATTTTTAGTGACCGTTGACAAATAATATTTGCCCCCAGATTGTTGTTTTTGTGTTTGGTTGACAAGAAAAATTAGTTGCTGAGTTTACGTTTGTTGCTTTTGTATTTGGTTTGGTTGATCTATGGCTGGGTTTGTGTTTGTGTTTTTGGGTCGGTGTTTTTGGTGTTTTTGTTCAAGATACTTTTAGATCTTAATTCATGTGAAGTTTGATTTTTATTTCTGTTTTGATTTTTTTTTATTTAGTTAAAATTAATAAATTAATTTTTTAAATTTAGATGCTGACGTGATATTTTTTAATGCCAAATAACATTTTTTATTATTATTTTAATAGCCACGTCAGCTTTTAGTGTGCCAACAGTGCATTCCGTTTGTCACATGTGCATTTTCCGTCTTTGATGTAACAGTAGGGACAAAAATGAGACGTGTTTTTCAGGATAAAAGCGGTGGAAATAAAAGTTAGGGACCAAAGTGGAATCGCGTGAAAATGTCGGGACGAAAATATGATTTTCGCCAATAATTTTTTAATTGTTCATCCCTATGATGTAAGTGCATTTATCTTATAATGTGAAGAGGTTGAGTAAAAAACTCTTAATGAAATTTGTAGCTCGTATGAGTAGGGTGTCAGAATTACAGGGCACCCTTGACAAAATTTCACCTATGTGAGTGTGGTGGTAGGGTCGCTCCCTATGAGATTTGGACTTAATCTCAAATACACTCATGAAATTAAGATCAACACATGGCCGTAAAATGCTAGCTATAAAAGCTTATGTCAACACCTGAGTTGTTATGTGTAAGTAGTGACGCTTAATTTCCCTAAAGCAGTCCTAGTTCAAGTCAGAGACCACTACGACTTTAGAGTTGAGATCGCTACTTTACTAAGTGAAGGTTCAATGCAGAGCACACCTTCATGATGCATAGTGATCCCGTCCTTTCTTGGTAATCTCTCTTTAACTAACAAATTTAATATTAAAATGAGTGGAGGATTGTTGGAGTATTTTAATATTAATTAATTAAAATGAATAAATATTACAACATAAATGTAAAGATGTGGGAGTGAATATGGAAGATGAGGAGTTAGTGAAAATGTTTAATCTCACATTGAAAAGGAGGAAGACTATTTTATTCTTTTTAATTGTGGTTATTAATGAGTTAATATGAATTGAATCAGAATAATTACCATATTTGTTGGATCCTCCTAGTTGACAGCCCATTCAGAATAATTACCATATCTGTTGATGAGTAAATGATTTGAATTAATACTCCATTTTTATTATGGAAAATGAAGAGCCATTAACTCACTTAATGGACTATTCGTTTGGGCATTTTCATTCTCCTGAAAACTCCTTATCTCACCATTAAATGTGTAACTCCAATCAATCAGATTAATATCCAGCAATTAATCTTGTAACACCCACTACATCAGAATAATGGACCTAATAATCATATTAATTTGGGTAGTAATTTCGTGAGGTCTATTGAGCCCATAAATAGAATCATTCAGGTCCAATTCAAGTTACTGCAAAAATACACTAAAAAAATAGAGAGGTTCTTGGCAAGGAATAGTGTTCTTTTTGGTGGAGTTTTGGGCTTAAACTCTTTGTGCAGAGGTTGTTCTAGTCATACGACACTTGTTGGGCTATTGTATCCTAGGGGAGACAAGTTAAAGAAGGTCTACACCAGTTATAAATCTCCTTAAAAAGAGCGAGTGCCACACCTCAATTTAAATAGTATTGTGTAATTTTTTTCTCTTTAAATTAATAATATTTAGAAGTATTATTTAGTTTCTTATTATGTTATTTTCATTATTATTGTGTTTAAACCAACAATATGAAAAATAAATTAAGATTTTTTTAGGTCTCATTTTCAACAGTTTCGTGGTGTATGGTACGGTTAATGACTAGTTTATATATAAACTAAAAAGGAACTGTACATAACTAAGGGATGCTAAGGCTTGGACCTTGGACCAGATTAACATTTAGAATGGTATGTATTGGGCCTCTTGTGTGGCAGATCTATGTGTTTGATAAGTGATTTAGAACCAGTATCGTTTGAATTTGTGTTTTACATATTACCGTAAAGAGTGAAACACTCTGAGCCCATTTGACAGTAAACTCTCACTCTTTTCTCCCATGCGTATGTGCAGATGGTCTCTTCTCTCCCACGCATTAGTGCACTGTGGCATCTCAACAACGTCTCTCCCATGCGTCAGTGTAGTGTGGCATCTCAATTCAAAATAGTATCATTGCCAGCTCTTTTGGAAAAAAAAACACACACACACACACGCACCAATCACACAACTTATATTTCTAACACCAAAATATACTATTTGAAATACATTATCAAACACATTTTTCTATTTATGAATACTATAAATATGTATTTTTTTATGACACTTTTTAAACCACATTATTCACATTATTTTAAATAACGTTACTTAAACTCTTCTACCCAACAGCCCGTCAGCATGAGACCCACCTGTTTGGTGTTTAAACAGCAAACAGCATACCAAACAGGCCTAAGTGCTGTTCAAGAATCAAGAGTTCAAGACTACTTTGTTGACATTAAATACCAATATTTTTATTGCTACTTATAAATTCTTTATGTAAAAATTTAAGAACAAAAAATTAAAAAAAATTAAATTTGATTAATGAAATTCTTATTATTTGAGGGGCTCAATTTCTTCGGTTGACTAGGCTTTGCCACTGCACAAACTCAAAAGTTTGCAATAATGTAATAATACACATATAATGGTCAATGAGGAACTTTTATAATTTACAATCTTAGTCACAATTGCATGGTCCAATAACCTTTTACACAATATTTTCATAATACTTTTACTGTAAATTATAAATGATAAGTTGTTATTAATTTTATTAAAAAAAAAGTTTTTTATTCTATTACCAAAATAAGTTGTTATTGGTTCTAAATTAAATTCACAACTTAAATTACTTTTTTACTCACTCAGAACAATCAATAACAACTTACCACGTAAGATTGGTTATAAAATTGTTGTAAAAATATCGTATGCATAGGATTTTTCCCAATAAAAAAAAAAAAAAAAGGGCTAAACAAACACACTTATTTTACCTGAAGGCGACTTTTGATAATTAGAACTCATGTTCAATTCAGTTGAGAAAGCTAGGATGAGAGAGACAGAAAGGCAACTAGTAAAGGTTAGAGTTTTTATAACGTATGTGGTGGACGTGACATGTAGTTTAGGGGCCTTTACCATAGGCACTAGATTTTATGGTCCATTTTGGATAACGTAGTAGCAAGCTTTCCAAATAATAAAATAAAGGCATTACTTTCAAGCATGCTGCTAAGATCCTCCAATATCAAATCTAATCATATGACTAGCATTTTTTTTTTTTTTTTGTCCAAGTACTAATGACTTGCATGCGACATTTAAAAATAAATCATGCTTGATTTACTGATTTATACATATTATATAATCAAAACCTCTAATTTGTTATTAACCTTATTATACAGTGTCATCTAAGTTTTAGAAACTCCAAAATTTTTCAAATCAACACTATTTTATTTTTAAAAAATATATTAATTTTTCAGATGACTTCTTTAACTTTAACAATAGTGACCAGCAATCAACAGCAATCAATCTGCCACCTACTTTGACAGAATCTTTGAATACCCAAAAACCAAACAACCACTTACTTTGAATTGGTGAGAGGAGTGTGCGTTAAAATTGTGGTAGACCCACAGGGCAACTTAAACTAGGTGTCATCAATAAAATTATAAAACGTTCAACATTTTAAAATAAGGACAAAACTTATGTATAGTACATTAGATATTGTTCCTTAGGTTTTCTTTTTAAGAATCTGTCGTGTGGCTCCTTAACTAAAAAGCACACTTTCATCCTAAAACATACTTGTATCCTATGAGAAAAAAAAAAGCAACATGCCAGAATCTTAAAAAGACAACATAAAGAACAGCACTTAAGTATTGTATTTAAGTCTTGCCCTTAAAATTAATATAGATCAATTGAATTGGTTAGTATTTTTCTTCAATTCTCATGCCTTTGGTTCTTTGGGAATTACCTGAACCTTGTGCATTTTATGTTGGACAACTGTACTCATATTTTTTGTTGCATAATCGCTATTTCATAAGATATTGCATTCTAATACCAACCTGAGTTTTGGTGGAAATGACTTCTTGCAATTCTAAATATCCTCAACTTTTATTCTCCTTTTTCTCATTTCTTTCAAGTGAGATTCAACTTTTATGCAAGCACTATTAGAAGGTCATCAAAGATATGAAAATAAATTTGTTTCTCAGTAGAGGATTAATGATTCATAAATTTTCTATGTGAGTCTAGAATGGTGGTTTTTGTTTTTTTTTTTCTTTTTTTCTTGTTTGTAAAGTAGAAACATTTTTATTCCTAGGACTGCAAATTTCATTGCTTTAACAGCTTTTTGTAATAGTTTACAACACACACTTGGATACACAATCATTTCAAGTTATACATAGTTGCAACATCACTAAGATAATGCATGACATCCATTTTGCTAATATGCGTAAAAGCTTAAATGTGGAGAAATATAAACTTGAATATCTCAATTGGAACACAACACCTAAAGATAGTAATTAAACTACAAGACTTTTGATAGGATGAACAATTAAAAAAAAAATGATTATGGATTTATTAACACATTAAACCATCCAAATGTATCAGCCTTTTTTAGCATTTTAAAACTTAGTTCTAATGTACATGGAATATTTTTTCTTAGAAATAAATAAATAAAGTAGTTGAATATTAGACCCAATAGTGTAATTTGCATTCATTTTTTTTTAATTATGGGTTTACATGGTTTAACAAAAGTTCAATATTTTCATTTTGCTTGACTAAATGACCCTGTAATATACTGCTTGGCCCAACCTCTACGAATTGGATTGGTTTTTGGAGATACCATGAGCTGGGTCAGATTACGAATTCCCCAGTCCATATACACTAAAATAAAAACACGGCCCAATTATTAAAACCACATGGGTGGAACTTGCACGTGCACGTGCACTTGCTCGTGCATGTGCTTGTGCCCTTTTTTATTACTAAAAATTATGTGGATTTTCTTACAATATATATATATATATATATATATATATATATATGTATATATATATTTATGTAGAATTTTTTTTTTTTGGAAAAGATTATGTAGAGTTTTCACTTTACATTTGGAAATTATACACAAAAATATATTTCAAAAGTTTTCACACATAGTCTAGAATCTTAAGAGAACTAGCATTGGATGTCTAAAAAATTACTCATTTTACTATTTCAAAACCCTACTTTATCTATTTTATAATTTCATTTTACAGCTTACATTACATTTCAGTTTTAATTTTTCGCATTACAACAAATACTACTCATTTTTTAATAATTTTTTTTTACCTTCTTTCTCTCTCTTCTCTCATTCTCTCGCCGTTTCTCTTCCCTCTTCTCTCTTTGTGTTGCTCTTCTTCTCTATTACCAAACCACAAAAGAATCCACAACAAAAATGACTGCCACATGCCACAAACCCACAATAAAACTCACCCCCACCACCACGGCAACCACCCCCCACCACCATCTTGAACCTACAGACCCACAGTAAAATCACCTCAACCACCACGGCAAGCTCCCACCACCATGAACCTACAGACCCACGGCAACAAACCAAGCTTGACCCCACCACCACGGCAACAAGCCACCTCACCACCATCGCAATATCCCACCACCACCACCATTAACCTACATACACACAATTACAAAGTTGGTTCTTGTTTTTTACACTATATCTTATTTTGGTCCCTAACATTTAATTATGTCAATTTGGTCCTCAATCTTTTCTGTGCCATGTCAATTTAGTCCTTATCATTATTCCTTAAATTGTAAAAATTGATATGTCAAACGAAGCAATAAAAAATTATTTTTCATGTCATGTGGCTACTTAACTAAAAACACACTTTCATCCTATTAAAAAAAAAAAAAAAAAAGCCACGTGGTAGAATCTTAAAAAGATAACATAAGGAACATTACTTAAGTATTGTGCTTAGGTCTTGCCCTTAAAAAAAAAAAAAAAAAAAAAACAGACCATTTGAATTGGTTAGTATTTTTCTTCAATTCTCATGCCTTTGGTTGTTAGGGAATTAACTTTACCTTGTGCATTTTATGTTGCACAACTGTACTAATTTTTTTTGCTGCATAATCGCTATTTCATAAGATATGGCATGCTAATACCAACCGGAGTTTTGGTGGAAATGTCTTCTTACAATTCTAAACATCCTCACTTTTTATTCCCATTTTTATTCTCCATTTCCTTATTTCTTTCAGGTGACATTCAACTTTTATGCAAGCACTATTAGAAGGTCATCATAGATATGAAAATAAATTTGTTTGTCAATAGAGGATCAATGATTCATGAATTTTCTATGTGGGTCTAGAATGGTGGTCCTTTTTTTTTTTTTGGTTGCAAAGTAGAAAGATTTTTATTCCTAGGACTGCAAATTTCATTGCTGTCACAGCTTTTTGTAATAGTTTACAACAAGCACTTGGGTACACAATCATTTCAAGCTATACATAGTTGCAACATCACTAAGATAATTCATGACATCCAATTTCCTAATATGCGAAAGCTTGAATGTGGAGAAATTTAAAGCTTGAATATCTTAATTGGAACACAACACCTGAAAATATTAATTGAACTACAAGAGTTTTGGTAGGATGAAGAATTAAATTAAAAAAAAAAAAACTAAGATTATGGATCTATTTACACATTAAACCATCCAAATTTATCAGCCTTATTTAGCATTTTAAAACTTAGTTCTAATGTACATGGAATATTGTTTCTCAGAATCATAAAATAAAAAAAAGTAGTTGAATATTAGACTCAAAAGTGTAATTTGCATTCATTTTTTTTAAGGGATAATTACAGTAAACCCACCTGTGGTATGACCTGTTTTCACTTTGCCTACTCGTGGTTTAAAACTTTACACTTTGCCCACTTAAGGTTGGTCCCGTTAGCCCTCCGTAACCCACCTCTCTGTTTGCCGTTAGAAAAGCACATTTTTAGACAAAAACAAATATAACAAGAATAAAAAAGTTAGGGTTTTAAATTCGCTCTCTCGTTCTTCTCTTCTCATCTCTATCAATTCTTTCTTTCTTATTTCATCATGTATATTAGGGGTGTCCAGAGTACCTGAAGACCCGCCGGAACCGACCAACCCGTCACGGCCAAACTGACACCTCCAACGAGTTGGCGACGGGTCCCAATCTTCAAAACCCGACCATGGCGGGTTGAGTGGCGGTTTCAGTCCTCAAAATCCTAATCTACCCAACCCGCCCGACAAAACCTCAAAACGAAGGCCGAAATCCAGCGACGTTTGGGCTTCTCAGCTCCAATCCGGCCACGTTTGGCCTTTCGGATCCTCTCAAACCTCACTCTGATAAGCTTAAAGCCGGCGAATCTGGCCCAGATCTACTCAAACTTGGCCAAACTCCGGTAAGCTCGACTCTAACTCGGCCAAATCTCGTCCATATTTCCATAGATATGATGGAATATCGGCCAAATCTCGTTAGATCCGGCTAGATCTAAAGAGATCCGGCCAAATTTCGGCCAAAATCCGGCGAATCGGAAAACTCGAAACCGACCGATTCTCACTCGGAATCCGATAAGACCCAACCCGGTTGATCCGAAACTGCATTTGGGTCGGTTGCGGGTTGAAATCTTCCCCACTCGATAAGGTCGGGTCAAGTCCGAGTTAGGCACAAACTCGACCCGTGGACACCCCTAATATATATATAATGTAATCAATGTGTAAAAGACAAAAGAAACACACTACAATACCAACTTTTAGATGCAATATCTTTTTAAAGTGCCAAGCCTCACTTGAACCACCGGTCCTTCTATGCATATGGAAGAATATGTGTAACGGAGAAGATGTGCAGTTCATCAAGTTCGCTTTGTGTGATTTTCGTTGGAGAGAAGGACATTGAGGGACGATAGTGGTTGGGGAAGAAATCTAGGAGGACATAGCTTACTTGAGGCAAATTTTTGCTTTAGGATTTTTTTTTTTTTAAGATTCAGGTGATAGGTTTGAAGTTGGAAGGTTCCTTTCTTTCTTTCGTTGGTGGTGTTTGGTTGTGCAGAAAAGACCGGAAATTAGGAGAGGGACAAGTTGAGATCAAGGTCAATCCAAAACTGTAAGAAACCAAACCCATTCTCAAAATGTGTTGCTGGATTTCTCTCCCTGTCTTATCTCTATCACACTCTCTTTATTGATAACGTTACTGGTTGTTTTGAGATGTTGGTCTTCTTGTAAAATTTGGTTCAAAATTTTGAGTTGTTGTGAAAGTATTGATATTATTATAGATTAAAAATAATTTCATCTAAAATTTGAGTAGTGCTTACCTTAAACCAAACGTGAAGAAAGAGAGTATCCTAAACCCCAAAGTACACATCTCTGATGGTACTGGTGGTGGTGTCCCTTGAATATTACCAAACATTGAATCATCCACATCCACTAAATTCTACCGGTGTTCTAATTCAAGCCGAGACTGTGATAAATATGTGGCTTATGATTTCAGCTTAATCTGCCCTTCATGCCAACATGCTATGAGCAGTGAGGTAAGTTTCGTAGGCCTACCAAGCGCAACAAATGTGGAGTCCTCCAGTGAGGGAGGCTACGTGAAAGGCTTGGTTTCATACATGGTGATGGATGATCTAGAGGTGAAACCCATTTGATTGGTGTGTTGTTCCTCCACTTTGTTCTCGTTGAAGTTCATGAGCAATGAAAAATCCTAACTTTTTAATTGTTGTTATATTTGTTTTTACCTAAAAATGTATTTTTTTGTTACGATAAACGGAGAGGTGGGTTACGGAAGGTTTACTGTAATTATCCATTTTTTTAATTATGGGCTTACATGGTTCAACAAAAGTTCAATATTTTCATTTTCTTGACTAAATGACCCTGTTATTTATAGCTCGGCCCAATCTCTACGAATTGGATTGATTTTTAGAGATACCATGAGCTGGGTCAGATTACGAATTTCCCAATCCATATACACTAAAATAATAACACGGCCCAATTAATAAAACTACATAGGTGGAATTGAAACGTGCACGTGCACTTGCTCGTGCCTGCGCTTGTGCTCTTTTTTATTACTAAAAATTATGTAAATTTTCTTATAATATATATATATATATATATATATTTATGTAGAAATTTTTTTTTTTGGAAAAGATTATGTAGAGTTTTCACTTTTCATTTGGAAAATACACACAAAAATATATTTCAAAAGCTTCCACACACAATCTAGAATCTTAAGAGCACTAGTATTGGGTGTCTAGAAAAGTACTCAATATATTATATACCATTTCAAAAATTTATTTTATTTATTTTGTAATCTCATTTTACAACTTACATTACATCTCAATTTTTATTTTTCACATTATAACAAATACTACTCATTTTTTAATAAATTTTTTTTACCTTCTTTCTCTCTCTTCACTCTTTCCCTCGCCATTTCTCTTCCCTCTTCCCTCTTCGTGCTGCTCCTCTTCTGTATTTACCAACCCACAGAAGAATCCACACCAAAAACCACTGCCACTTGCCGCAAACCCACAATAAAACTCACCCCCACCACCATGGCAACCACCCACCACCACCATCGTGAACCTACAGACCCACAATAAAACCACCTCAACCACCCTGGCAAACTCCCACCACCATGAACCTATAGACCCACGACAACAAACCACACCTGACCCCACCCCCATGGCAACAAGCCACCTCACCACCATAGCAATATCCCACCACCACCACCATGAACATACATACGCACAATTACAAAGTTAATCCTTATCTTTTACACTATATCTTATTTTGGTCCCTAACATTTTAATTGTGTCAATTTGGTCCTCAACCTTTTCTGTGCCATGTCATTTTAGTCATTGTCGTTATCATTTAAATAGTAAAAACTGATATGTTAAATGGAGCAGTAAAAAATTATTTTAAAAAATTATTTTTCATGTCACATCATCTGCTAATTGTACCAACACGTCAGTTAAAAAAAAGAAAACCAAAATAAAACTCAGTCATGTGACAACCAAAATTCCAAAGCCCCCTAACGCATCTCCACCTCCTCTCCCTCTCTCTCGTTAGTCACCACCAACAAATAGTGCCTTCTTTCTCTTGGGCTCATCCAAGTGTATAGGTGACTGTAGAATGGAGCTTGAAGTTATGCTGATTGTGAGGAAAGGAAGGAGATGAAGAGTCGGCTTAAATTGGGGATTTTGATGTCTTCGTGTTTTAAGTTTCTATTTTGAATCCTAATAAATTAATTATATATACTAATTAAAACTCTGTTTGATACATCAAATTTTTCCATCTAAGGGATAACAGTAAGGCCTAAATTGACATGACACAGAAAATGTTAGGGACCAAATTGAGACAATTAAAAGGTTATGGACCAAATTGAGATATGGTATAAAAGATAAGGATCAACTTTGTAATTTACCCTATTAAATATGTTAGGCATAGTTGTATCGTGAATCGATTTTTAATTTTTAATTTTTTTTTTGTATCCTATATCATATCGTATCATGTATCTTATGATACACAAAAACTTTACAAAATTTATAAAAAATGATAGATATACATATATAAAAGGTATATTCATTATTAGTTTTGAATATATTCAAGGCAAAAACACTATTTTAGTTTCTACATTTTGGAGTCATTGTCGATTTGGTCTCCATATTTTGAAAGCAATCAGTGGGTGCATAAGTTTGTATATAACCAAAATTGCTACAGTAACTGCGCATATATCTACAGTTACTGTTCATTTGCAAATGTTTTTTTAATTCTTTTTTCCTCTAACTTCATTACTGACCTTCTTCCTCAATTTTCTTTTCCCCTCTTCAGATTCCTTAACCACGAAGGAAACTCTCTCTCCGGCTAAATCCCAGACCTCATTGGCCTCCTCAACCTCAAATCTCTCTTCCTTAGCAACATCAATTTCCCCGGAAACTTCCCTGACTTAATGTCCAGTTTCCGCCGCATAAAAATCAACGTCCTCACCGAAAACCAGATCTACGGTCAAATCCCAACCTCACTTGTCAAACTCCAACAACTGTACACACTGTATTTGCAGGACAATAACTTGACAGGTTCACTTTGTCTCATAGAAGAAGAAGAAGATGAAGAAAAAAATTTGGGTATGATTTGTGCTATTTTGCTGAATAGTTTATAGAGGAAGAAGAAGATGAAGATGATGATGATGATGTGGTTTTGTTTTGGGATAAGAGAAGAAGGAAAAGCAGTAGTTGTAACACCGATGAAGAGCAACAACGACAGCTGAGAGAGAGGTTTGAGAGGAGAGAGAGGCGAGAGGATCAGTGTGAGAAGTGAGAGTTTTTTTTTTTCTTTTTGATAGAAGATGTGCGATTTTATTTCAACTCAAATAGAAAAAGATACATCATGGTTAAGAGCTTGCGTTAAGAAGCAAGGCGACTCTTCCATCCATGCTACATAATCAACAATGCCTAATGCATGTTTTGCTAATAAGTGGGCTGGTTTATTACCTTGCCTACGAATGTGGGAAAATTCAACACGGTGAAACAACCCACAAAAAGCAAGTGCACCTGAAATGACTAATGCCACCCAGGATGGTGGGGTTGAGTGACCAGACAGAGCATTGTATATGACTAAAGAATCTCCTTCCATAATGAAGTCAGAAATGCCTACATCCCTTGCAAACTGGAGAGCTACCTCAACTACCTTCGCCTCCACCTCTAATGCTCCCAAGGGTGCATTTATTTTCTGGCTTAGAGTTGCTACTATCAGGCCTTGTTCATCTCGGATAAGGACACCAACTCCTGCTGATTTTTGTGTTTTGAAGACCGCTCCATCCACGTTCATTTGAAATAATAATAATAATAATAATAATAAAATGAATAAAATGATTATTTAAATAAAGTAGAGTGTATAATAGATAATCTGATGTGTGTTTTGTAAAAGTGATCGTGTAAAATAGAAAAGTAGGTTCTTATACTAAAATAGATAGAACTTTTGCAAAAAACTGATGCAAATGCTCTTAGAGAGCTTTTTCCATCGAACTGCTTTCAATAAATATTACATCTAAGTATTTTTAGAGCAGCCAAAATTTTCAATTTTTCTCCTAAAAAATTCCCAATTGAATAAAAGAAACAATTATTTCTCTCTCCTCCCAATCTCGTTGTTTACTCCCTACTTCTCATCCTATCTCCTTAAAAAAATCAAATTAAATGTATTAATTTTGATTTTTTTTTTTTTTTTTTAGTTTGGATTCACATAGAATAAGGAAAATACAAAAGAATTCAAGAATGAGTTTTCTTGAGCATACTCTAAAAGCACTATCCTTCCCCTCTTAATTCTTACAAATACAAATACCTTTTTACACCATCAATTACTATATCCTTCCTTAAACAGGTTGATTAAATCATGTTTTTCATAGAAAACTTTTCGGGGTATCTTCCGTAGGGAAAAATAGAGCTTTAGCAAGCACTTGCAGCACCCTAACCGACAATAAAAGTTAAGACCATGATAAAAAGATTGAAAACCCAGATCAAATATCAATTTTAAACTTAAAAATCTACACAAATTAATATTAAAGGTTCAAGCTTTCAAACTTAGTAGTGATAAAGGCAAACACAAAAAAATAAAACTTAGACAGCATATAAGAGAAGAAGAGAAAAAGAGGAAGAAGGAGAAGTGAAGAACGACAATGAGTAAAGAGTAATTTATATTCATTTAAAAAAAATTAAAATGGTTTATTAGGCAAAATGACAATGGGCAAAGTGTGAAAGTTGTCGACGATGGCAGTGAAAGTGCTGTACTTTTATTTGAATTAAGAACTCCGGAAATCTGGATTCTTTATTTATTTATTAAATCTTTAAAATTTTAAATTACGAAATTGTTAATTGATAAGGTGATTTGAAAATTGAAATATGAAAAAAAAAAAAAAAAAAAAGGCTCAGATAAGATTCATAAGAATAGTTCTAGATGGTGTTGGACCTCCCTCAGTTCGGCTCAAATTACGTAACAGTTCCATAAACTAAGCCCACCAATTTTCATATGAAATTCTTTCATTAATTTGTTTTATTCTTCAAGTCCGATTCAAAGTCCAAAGCACAGTAATCAAACTTTTAAATTTGGGCTACTTCGAGAAAGTGCAGAGGCACAAAAAAATTTGACATTTGTTGACATGGCAGATTGTTGAAGGTATATAAAAAAGTAATGTTAATTGTAAGTCTATATAATAACTAGTAAAAATTTGTTAACTCAACTGGTATGAAAATTAATGTCAAACATTTTGTGTATATAACATTACTATTTAACTTTTAAACACAATTTGATATAATTTTATACTAATTTCATACTCTCAAATGTGAAATGTTATACAAAATGTCTATATTTTTACACCAAACTATACATGATGTGAAATAATGAAAAATTGCGAATACTATTGAATTTCTGACAATCAAAGCACATAATTTTATAGTTTTCAATTTTGTTGGAGCTTTTTTTTTTATTTATTTAAATTCTTGATAGATTTAATAGTTGAGTGTGGAAAGATTTGAATCATGAATATCTCAATTAATAGACACTAGGAGATGCAAATTAAGCTACAACGCTCTTGCCAATTTAGCTAGAGCTTGAGTACCATGTAAAGAATAGTGTATTAAAGCTTGAATTGATGTCATTGTTTAGTTAAAAAAAAGTTGGAATTGACATTGTACTAAAAAAAAAAAAAGGTTAGACTTGACTTAGATTGACATATTTACATCAAAAAGGTGTGCATATATATATATATATATATATATATATTCAATTTCAAACTTAGATTTAGAACAATAGAAAAGAAATATAATTTCAGAATGTATTTATAAGAATTTGCTAGTAAAATGAATTGATAAAATCTTCACAAATATATGAAAGAGTAATGAAATAGTGGGTTCTTTTTTCTTTTTTCTTTTTTTTTTTTGAGAAAACAAACAGTGTGTTCTTAAATGGCCAAAGGAGAACTAGTATGATTAGTTTAATGGCCAGGCTGAAGAGAATATTATGCTTTTAAGATTTAAAAAAAAAAAAAATATGATAGATACAATGGGGATTGGGGAGGGGGAATTTATTCTGATATATCCATTAAAAACATCATGAAATGTCATTTGAATTACAAAGTTTTTTACTGTATAAAATATATTTTTTTTTGGTAGAACAATAATTGTTTTTATTAAATTCAAGAACCATTGTCTACAAGTACAATTGCTTTTAGAAATATAGGAAAATCAAACTGTCATATCACTCTATAGTCTAAATATTTTAGACATATTTGGCTAAAGAAGCAAGGAAGTCAATATTGTCCTAGAAATTGTTTTAATTTGTTCAAAGACGAAATATTTTAATACCAATTAATTAATATCAATGTATTTTTTTGGAATTATCGGTACATTAATATTTATATACATGCATAGTTGTGTATCCATTAATTTAGTATATGCACACACATAAAAAATTTATAAGTATTGGTTAAAGTTTAATAATTGAGAATTTTAAAAATTTCTAGTTTGGGTGCACGTGTAAGGCCTCAAAGAAAGGGCTTTAACGTAGATGGCTTTTTAGTATTTGGTCATTAAGTGTGCCAAGTGCTAAAATTTTAATACGTTGACAGACCGATACCAGTGCTCTAAGAACAAAGTCATCATCGAACAAAAAGAAAATTCCTTTGATTTGAAAGACAATTTGCAATGGGATAACAAATGATTTACAATTTACATTTGCTAGCTTTTTAATACAAGCAGGACTTATCTAATTAACATATGCTCGATACGGAAAATCAATAAGAACTTCTTTTTGGTTGTTTTCATTTTTTTTTAGAAACAATTGAACTTATAACTAGTGTTATTTTATTCATTTATCGTAAAGAGTGACATTTTATTAAATAGTATAAAGGTAGACAATTTGACTATATAGTTTTTTTTTTTTTCTTTTTTCCCTTTTCGATAAACATTTGACTACATTGTTTAGGATCTAAGCCTCTCTTGCCATACTTTGTAGAAACTAGCTTGACCTCCAACAAATACCTCGAAAGCAGGACGAGAGTAATTGGGGGGGTAAAGAAGAAGAGGTATCACGGTCTACAGCCACAGGAGGGTTCTTCGTAACCTGCTTTGAATTGTTTGAAGGGTTCAGTTTCTTCGGCTGACGAGGCTTTGCCTCTGCACAAATTCAAACATTTGCAATAAGGTAATACACATATAATGGTCAAAGAGGAACTTTTAAAATTTTCAATCTTAGTCACAATTGTACGGTCCAATAACCTCGTACACAATATTTTTATAATACTTTTACAGTAAATTATAAATATTAAGTTGTTATTAGTTTTATTAAAAAAACAAGTTTTTTATTCTGTTACCAAAAAAAAGTTGTTGGTTCTAATTTGAATTCACAATTTAAATTATTTTTTTACTCACTTATAACAACCAATAACAATTTACCACTTAAGATTTGTTATAAAATTGATGCGAAAATATCGTATGCATAGCATTTTTCCCTATAAAAAAAAAAGGTTGTACAAACACACTAAATATTTTACCTGAAGGCGACTTTTGATCATTAGAACTCATGTTCAATTCGCTTGAGAAAGCTAGGATGAGAGAGACAGTAAGGCAGGTAGCAAAGGTTGGAGTTTTTATAACATATGTGGTGGACGTGACATGTAGTTTGGGGGCCTTTACCTTAGGCGCTAGATTTTATAGATCCATTTTGGACAATGTAATTGCTAACTTTCAAAATAATAAAATAAAGACATTACTTTTAGGCATGCTGCTAAGATCCCCCAATATCAAATGATTCAAATCTAATCAATTGACTAGCATTTTTTTTTTTTTTTTTTTTTTTTGTCCAAGTGCTAATGACTTGCACGCGACATTTAAAAATAGATCATGCCTGATTTACTGATTTATAAATATTAAATACTCAAAACCATTAATTTGTTGTTAACCTTATTATATAGTGTCATCTAAGTTTTGGAAGCTCCACAATTTTTCACATCAACACTATTTTATTTTTTAAAAAATATATTAATTTTTCAGACGACTTCTTTTACTTTAACAATAGTGACCAGCAATCAACAGCCACCAAATTGCCACCGACTTTGACAGAATCAATGAATACCCAAAAACTAAGCAACCACTAATTTGAATTGGTGACAGTGTGGGGTTAAAATTGTGGTAGACCCACAGGGCAATTTTTTTTTTTTTGAGATTGTCATCAATCAAATTATAAAAGGTTTAACATTTTAAAATAAGGACAAAACTTATGTACAGTGCATTTGATACTATTCCTTAAGTTTACTTTTTAAAATTCTGTCGTGTGGCGACTTAACTAAGAAAAACACTTTAATTCTTTAAAAAAAAAAGAAAAGCCACAAGGCAGAGTCTTAAAAAGACAACATAAGGAATAACACTTAAGTACTGTACTTAGGCCTTGCCCTTAAAATGAACACAAACCAATTGAATTGGTTAGTCTTTTTCTTCAACTCCCATGCCTTTGGTTGTTAGGGAATTAGCTTAACCTTGTGCATTTTATGTTGCACAAGTGTACTCATATTTTTTGTTGCATAATCGCTATTTCATAAGATGTGGCATGCTAATACCAACCTGAGTTTTGGTGGAAATGTCTTCTTACAATTCTAAATATCCTCACTTTTTATTCTCTTTTTCCTCATTTCTTTCAAGTGACATTCAGCTTTTATGCAAGTACTATTAGAAGGTCACCATAGATATGACAATAAACTTGTTTGTCAATAGAGGATCAACGATTCCTAAATTTTCTATGTGAGTCTAGGATGGTGGTTCTTTTGGTTGCAAAGTAGAAACTTTTTTATTCCTAGGACTGCAAATTTCATTGTTTTCACAGCTTTATGTAATAGTTTACAACAAACACTTGGACACAATCATTTCAGCTGCTATACATAGTAGCAACGTCACTAACATAATGCATGACATCCATTTTGCTAATATGCGTTAAGCCTGAATGTAGAGAAATTTAAAGCTTGAATATCTCAATTGGAACACAACCCCTGAATATATTAATTGAACTACAAGACTTTTGGTGGGATAAAGAATTATAAAAAACTAGGATTAAGGATCTATTTACACATTAAACCATCAAATTTATCTGCCTTACTTAGCATTTCAAAACTTAGTTCTAATTTACATGGAATATTGTTTCTCAGGAAAAAAAATAGTTGAATATTATACCCAAATAGTGTAATTTGCATTCATTTTTTTTATTTATGGGCTTACATGGTTTAATAAAAGTTCAAAATTTTCATTTGCTTGACCAAATGATCCTGTTATGTACAACTCGGCCCAATCTCTACGAATTGGACTGGTTTTTCGAGATACCATGAGCTGGGTTAGCTTAAGAATTTCCTATACACTAAAATAATACTACTTGGGTGGAACGTGCACGTGCACTTGCTCGCGCATGTGCTTGTGCTCTTTTTTATTACTAAAAATTATGTAAATTCTCTTAGAGAAATATTACGTCCACAATATTTTTCACAATATTTTTATAATAAATTCTAGTTGACAGGTTGTTATTTGCTGTTATTAGTAGATAAGAAAGTAATTTCAGTGTTGAATTTAAATTGAAATCCTGTAACAACCTGCCAACTAGAATTTGTTGTGAAAATATTGTGGACGTAGCGGTTCTCATTTTCTTATAATATATATATATATATATATTTATTTATGTTGATTTTTTTTTTGGTAAGATTATGAAGAGTTTTCACTTTTCATTTGAAAAATATACACAAAAATATATTTCAAAAGTTTCCACACACAGTCTAGAATCTTAAGAGCACTTGTATTAGATGTCTAAAAAAGTACTCTTTTACACTATATTTTATTGGATTCAGATCTTCTAGAGTTCCTAGGGTACTCTACCAAGTAAATTTCTTTAAATCTTCACCTCACATTTAAAATTAATGGTTTAAGATGCTGCCACATCATCAATCCACTAACTTACTCTTTTAAAAACACAAATAAAGAGATAAACTCAGCAACAGCCGTGATCTTTAACGTTAGTAAACAGATCTAAGCTTTTTTTTTTTTTTTTTTTTTTTTTTGATGGAACAAATCTCAAACTTGGAAATTCATCAACCCACAAATTACTCCCGCCATTTTTTCCATCTGAATCCAAAAGACACTCCTGGGCAAGAAGAAAACTAGACTTTCTTTTACAACTCTCCTACTTCCTTGAAATATTCAATACTTTTAATCACAAATGATGGATCCTCCCAGCTCAATCCCTTCAAATCGTCCATGGATGACCATTGAAAGCCCAATGGAGGCCAGGTATATTAGCTATCCTACTTTCTCTCTCTCTCTCTAGCCTTTGTTCTCTGTCTATTGTCTACCGACTATTAGTTTCTTCATTTCCTTTTTTTTTTTTTTTCATTTTTTTCGTTTCTTTGTTTCATACCTATGGTTGATATTAGATTTTTGCTGTTTTGCAATTTCACTATTGCAAAACTGTTTAATGATTGCTCAAGAAGGGCTGTGTTTTTTTGGGGCTATATCCTCTGCCTGCAAGGTGTTTGATAAATGTTCAAGATAAGAAATAGAGTAGACAAAGAAGATAGTTGTACTAGTTTGTTTCTTTTAGTATAATCTTAGACAAAGAGCAAGGCCACCATAATCAGAGAGAAGAAAAGAATGATTCAAGTTGAAGATATATACATAGGCCTAAATTATTAATTAATTAATTAAGATGAAGATACGTAGGGACATTATTATAATTAATAATTCATTATATATATATATATATATTCGGAGTATCCCCTGCATCAAGAATCAATTCTATCTCCTTGTAACACACAATGAGTTCACAATGCATTTGGTTTGGTCCCTTCTATCTATGCTCATGCCCATGCTTATGCTTTGGCTCCTGGAGCAGCTCATGCACCTATTACTAACCTGAGTTTTGCACCCTTAGCTGGGCAGATGGATTCTACTCTTAGAGAGACTGCTTCATTTGGACAGATCTCTACCCTATCCTTTGGTTAATTGAGCACATTTAATGTACCTATGTCATCAATTGAATATGTAGATTATCTGTTTAATGTATAGATCTTGTTCACAAGCACAACATTACTGCATTATCCAAGCAATGTTGGCTACTTGGCTTGTTTTGGCCAGACAAATTAATGTTAGTCCTGAAACTCAAAGAAACTCTATATATTTTTAGATGTCACATGTCTTTCAATGCTGTTTTTTACTTTTTATTTACATAATGCTAATCCCCATCTGCTCTTTAGATATCTTGTAATTCATCTGCTCTTTAGTTGTACTAGTTTGTTACCTTTAGTAGAATCTTAGACAAAGAGCAAGGCCACCATAATCAGAGAGAAGAAAAGAATGATTCAATTTGAAGATAATTGTACTAGTTTCTTATCTTGGACAATTATCAAACCAGTGCCATAGTTGGTAAGGCACTTGTAGTAGGTTATGTGATATCCATAGTTGATTTTTTAAATTCTTAGTCTTTACTTTGTGTTTGCCCCACTATGCTTATAATTAAGAGGCCAATGCCTGGTTACTAAGTCTTATTACCTTTTTTTTTTTTAATAAGTTCTTATTACCCTTTATTTTCACTCAAATGATAATATTGAGTCTTCTTTGACACTTTGACACTTATTTTAATGTATCGTATTGATCTTTATGGTCCCACTTTGACACTTTTTTTTTCCAGCTTCAAATTTCAGGTTCACTTGAAAGCTTGGATGTTGATGATCTATGATTGCACACTAATTATGCAGGTGGCTATCACTGAGTAGCATCCACAGTGGCTTTTAGGATTTAGTTCTTTGGAAAAAAGACAATAGTAGAGATCACAATATTTAAGAAGAATATGTATCAATAGTGGCTAAAATGCTTCATGTATTACCAATGTTTCAATAGTTATAGATATGTAAAGAATAGTTATTGGCAATAATATCAGTTTTATCACTCTTATCTTACTTTGTTATTTCATAGATGCTTGTAAACTATACATGTAATATAATGTAATTATGGAAGTGAGGTTGTCAATAGCACAGCAACCCATTTGACTGAACTTCTAACTGAGCTTGAGCGTCATCCAATCTTGGAGGATTAGTTATGGGTCGAACATGTTGAATCAAAATGTTTGATAACTGTAAGTAGGAAAACCTTGTTGTCTTTCCAAGCTATGTTACTTCATACTAAGGTTCTATCCAAATTGTAATAGTTGACTTAGAAAACACAACATTAAATCCACATATTCTATTGTTAATATGTCATGATTGTCAACGTCTGTATGTTCTACACTTTCCTATGTTGTGGTTGTATTCTATCTATGTAGCATTGACCAATCATGAAGTAATTTTAATGGTTATTTGGTGATATTGGTGAGCAGCTACTATTGTTTGGAGTAGAATCAAAAGTTTAATTCATTTCTTTTATGGAAAATATTGGGAACCATATTGAATTAATTCCTTCATATTTATAGAGATAATTGAAAGATTGATGAGTAATTTCAACTGAATATGGCTATACCCTATACCTTGGGAAACTGAAGGTCAATAGATTCTCAATCATTTCCTTGGAAATCAGTTCTCTAAATGCATTTATCGAATTTGGACATGAAAGTTATGGTCTCATCCAACTTAAAGTTTACAAAGGCTTTTCTTGTGCCCAATTTAGGAGCCCTAGATGGTAAAATCACCAGTCTCATCTTTCTGCAATTTGCATGAGCTATCATGAACAATCTTTGGACTGTCACACATTTAAATGTTAAATTTCTACTGTCAAAACAATGTCTTGAAAGAATAAGGAAGTGGTTGAAAAGTTTGTGACATTAGCTTAAGTTACAAGTCAACAAAAGATCTTCAGTTGATGCTATAATTTTTGCATAAGTATTATATCAGGACAATCTTAACAAAAGAAAAATGTAACATTGGCGGCATTAACAAAGGCCTATCTCCTCTTCTCTTTTTACAACATCCATAGCATTGGCAGCATCAAAATCACATACCTGTACATATTTCAAAAACCCAAGGTTATCTTTTGATAACTTAGTAAAGGCAAAAAAAAAAAAAAACAAAAATTCCATCATTTGTTAATCATTTACCAAGAAAATTCACGTGAGCATCATAATTATTTGTTCTATCACCCAAAGGA
Organism: Lithocarpus polystachyus; assembly: GCA_033629205.1. Lineage (NCBI taxonomy): Eukaryota > Viridiplantae > Streptophyta > Magnoliopsida > Fagales > Fagaceae > Lithocarpus > Lithocarpus polystachyus. The sequence continues at coordinate 57,805,239 of CM066168.1, forward strand.
ACTTGTGCTTGATCAAACCCAACATCCATTCCAACATCCATTCCCTACAAGAAATTATAATGATTTGGTGTCATCTATTTCAGTGCATAAAAGAACATGCCACTTATTAATAGCTTAAAAAAGTTGAATGAACAAGTTCACCGTTAATGATTCAATGAAACTGTTTTGGCATCTATTTCCCGGGAGACCTTCATATGTCATCCATGCCATTGAATTAGGTGTTTGATATGTTTCCTATATCACAAATCACAAATAGTTCTCGTTAAAACTTTCAAATTTTTAGCAGTAAAAATTCTTTAAAATTACTTAACCTACAAACTCACAAGATTGCTTACCTTATGTGAATAGCATTGCACATGTGAGATAGAGTTATTGTAATTTATGAGAGAAGAGTTATTGTTTTCCTGTATGGTAAGATATAAGGAGTTAGTTTAACCAAAATAAAAAAATAAATTGTTTGTACTCAGTGCATGTAAATTTTTCAATATTTTTTGCATCAAGAGCATACCTTGGATAATTGTTGTCTAATAGTATCTTTCGTTGAAGTTTTTTTCTTTCTTCTTGATTGTTGTTCAACCCAACTTTTACATCTTTTTCGACCCTTATGACCTTCTTTCTTTTTGAGGCCTTTAACCTTTTCAACTAAATTTTTTATAGGTTCTCCATGATTCACAATTTCACTACCACCCAATGACATTTGATCTTTAGAATTATCAAGACTCACACTTGAAAATTTCATGGCAATATCTTCAACTTGCCTTTCTAATTCCTTTGTAACACTCTCTACCAAAGCATATGCTTCTTCAATTTCAGCAGCTCGTGAGGCTAATCTAACTAACCTGGGACATAATTTTCTATACCGTTGTGTAACTTTTAAGTTAACATCCCCATGGACATCCCTCCCAATACTATCTATGACATACCCATTTTTTGCTTCTCTTGTCCATCTCTTCAAAATGTAAGCATCAGGAATTATCTTTATATCAAGTATGTCGAAAACCTTCAAAGCATGACAACACAAAATCCCAAATGTTTCAAACTTCCTACAACTGCATGAGATTGTCCTACTAATAGGATTACACAATACTTTATATTCTCCATCTTTCTCAAGAAGCACAACAGTATATTCATGCATTGGCTGGCTACAATTTCGATCTTTTATTATTGCGGCTGATGCATAGTCATACTCATTTTGGAACACTTTAAATATTGTAGGGGTATACACCTGTGATGCTTGCTTCAATAAAGGTGAATTCTTCAAGCACAAAGGAGGCAATTTTTCCCTAGCATTATACTCAGCCTCTAACTCTTTATCCCGCTTTTGCCCTACTACCATCTCAAAATGCTCAAAAAAATCATCCATATTCAAATCTGATTTCAAGTAATCTTTCAAATCCCCATTCAAACTTTCACTAAGCTGAGTACTTCGCATTCCCAAAGTAACAGCCCTCTTCATGTAACAGTTAGCCCATTTTTCCTTCAATTTGTATATACCATTTAACCAACTAAGATCCTTAATTGTATAGGTCTGAATCATTTTATTCCAAGCTTCTTCAAATTCACTCTCATTCTCATACTTATACATGCAATCTTTAAAGTCTCGAAGGAACAATGAGCCATCCTTCATCAAATTTCCCAATTTCTTGATTCCATTTTGCATTATGTGCCAAGTACATAATCCATGCCACGTCTCTGGCATCACCTCAGTTAATGCCTTTGCAATAGCAAAATCTTGATCAGTGAAGATAGATTTAGGCTTTTTACCACCATGTGCATTTAAAAAACTCTCAAAAAGCCATTTGAATGATTCAGCTGTCTCATCGTATAACAGTGCAGCCCCAAAAATCACCATCTCTCTATGGTGATTGAAACCAATAAACACAGCTAAAGGTCTAAATTCTTTGTTTGTGCCAAATGTGGTGTCAAAACTAAAAACATCACCAAAATGGGCATAATCAATTATCATTTTAGCATCAGCCCAAAATATATTAGTTATTTGCTCCTCGATATCCAACTGTACAGCATAATGGAATGATGGATTATGAACCAATTGTTGTTGAAAATACCTTAATAAACTACCGGCTTCACCATATATCAAGCTTCGTTGTCGTCTAGTTCGAAGATAGTTTTTTTGATCAATTCCAGTGTAGCCAAGATTAGCCCTTCCACCAGCCTCTCTACTCATTAACTCATGTATCTCCTTAGGCTTAATTCCAGAAGCATAAGCTAAATCAATAGCAAAAGCTTGGACATCAGACATCTTTCGTTCTGACCGCATCATGAAAGTAGTTGCTGCAAGATGAAGAACATGGTTGTGCTCAGATACAAAATCGTATACCTTGTATTTTCCGGTCTCACGAACTAATGAAACACCCAATCGTACTAGACAATTAGTCCTTGTTTCCTGTCGAGGTTGACTAGTTAGATGATCTCGTTTATCAGGCTTACGAGTACCCTCTTTAGAACACAAAAATCTTCTTGATGTTATTTCTCCATCTATCTTACTTTTATTTGCATAATGCTTTCGAACACTAAACCCCATTTGTTTTCCATAATTTTTCCAAAACATCCAAGCTGCCTCTAATGTATCAAACTCCATACCAACCTTTGGGGTACAATCATTCATGGTACCCTTGTTTTGACAAGAATTGTCCATCATCCTATAAAAACACAACCAAAAAAAATAATAATAAATAAAACTCAATTCCAATTAACTTAAACTGAATATTTCAAATATTACTAATATACCAAGGTCCCATTACTAATATACTCAAAACTAAATAGACAAGTTCGAAACAATCATTACAATAGCAAAACCCAATAACATGAAAAGAAAAGCACCAAAGCAGATTTCCAAATCCAATAGCTTGCAAATCATTAGAAAAATTGGCAAAAACACAAAGCAAATTGATTACACCAGTACTTATATATTGGCTTCTAAAAGATAATAAAAACAACAAAAAGTTAAATAAAAATGAATGGAGTTCAAGTTTCCTGTGGTGCACACGCAACATTGCTTACAAGCATAAGAAGAGTGCAAAAAAAGGGCTGCGAAGATAAAAGGAAATATAATAAAGCTTCAGTCAGATACTAAAACCAAAAAAGTAGAGACTAAAACTGAAGGACATGATATCTAAAGAGCAGATAAGGATTAGCATTATGTAAATAAAAAGTAAAAAACAGCATTGAAAGACATATGAGCATAGATGGGAGGGACCAAACCAAATGCATTGTGAACTCATTGTATGTTACAAGGAGATAGGAATTGATTCTTGATGCAGGGGATGGTGCCACTCCGAATATATATATATATATAATTAATTACTAATTATAATAATGGCCCTACATATCTTCATCTTAATTAATTAATTAATATTTTAGGCCTATGTATATATCTTCAACTTGAATCATTCTTTTCTTCTCTCTGATTATGGTGGACTTGATCTTTGTCTAAGATTATACTAAAAGTAACAAACTAGTATAACTATCTTCTTTGTCTACTCTATTTCTTATCTTGAACATTCATCAAACACCTTGCAGGCAGAGGATATAGCCCCAAAAAAACACAGCCCTTCTTGAGCAATCATTAAACAGTTTTGCAGTAGTGAAATTGCAAAACAACAAAAATCTAATATCAACCATAGGTATGAAATAAAGAAACAACAAAAAAAAAAAAAAAAGGAAAGGAAGAAACTAATAGTCAGTAGACAATAGACAGAGAACAAAGGCTAGAGAGAGAGAGAGAGAGAGAGAGAGAGAGAGTAGGATAGCTAATATACCTGGCCTCCATTGGGCTTTCAATGGTCATCCATGGACGGTTTGAAGGGATTGAGCTGGGAGGATCCATCATTTGTGATTAAAAGTATTGAATATTTCAAGGAAGTAGGAGAGTTGTAAAAGAAAGTCTAGTTTTCTTCTTGCCCAGGAGTGTCTTTTGGATTTAGATCGAAAAAATGGCGGGAGTAATTTATGGGTTGATGAATTTCCCAAGTTTGAGATTTGTTCCATCAAAAAAAAAAAAAAAAAAGCCTTAGATCTGTTTACTAACGTTAAAGATCACGGCTGTTGCTGAGTTTATCTCTTTATTTGTGTTTTTAAAAGAGTAAGTTAGTGGATTGATGATGTGGCAGCATCTTAAACCATTAATTTTAAATGAGAGGTGAGGATTTAAAGAAATTTACCTGGTAGAGTACCCTAGGAACTCTAGAAGATCTGAATCCTATTTTATTTCGGTCCCTAATACTTTAATTGTGTCAATTTAGTCATCAACCTTTTCTGTGCCATGTCAATTTAGTCCTTGTCGTTATCCCTTAAAAGGTAAAAACTAATATGTCAGACGGAGCAATAAAAAATTATTTTTCATGTGACATCATCTACTAATTGTACTGCCATGTCAGTTTAATATAAAAAAAAACCCAAATTAAAATTCAGTCAAGTCACCACCAAAATTCCTAAGCCCCCTAATGCATCTCCACCTCCTCTCCCTCTCTCTCACTAGTCGCCACCACCCATGTTGTGCCTTCTTTCTCTGGGGCTGGTCCAAGTGTATAGGTGAATGGAGAATAAAGCTTGAGCCCAACCCTTCTTAACTTACTTTTTACAAATTCATTGTATTGGGGTCATTTAGGCGAATCTATCCTTATTTGGGCCGGATTCTCGAAATTGTGTCCTTACAGATACAATTATTTTTATCATCATGAACCAAACGAAACAGGTTCAAATTTATTATATCAATAAAAAACAAATAAATTATTAATGAGTATTTTTTCCTTCGAAAATATACTTCATGACTTATGTTTTTAATTAGCAATATCCTTAACGATAATACTTAGGTATAGGATATTAGATTTTCCGATTAAATCTAAATACAAAATTATTTTGAATTCATTTCTCTTTTAGAAAAAATAACATGGCTACTTTGTGCTTTTTTTTCTTGGAGTAAGCAGACCCTTGTATTTGTAATTCGCAGAAGCCATTTGTATATCAACAACATTCCAATGGAACCTCCGAAAAAAAAAAAAAAAAAAAAAAAACATTCCAATGGAACCAACTCCAAGGACATTCAAATGCATTCTTTTCCCAAAGAGGGAAAGTGGGCCCATTCGACAGGAGTATAATCTATCTAAAGTCACAGATCGAATCCCTACCATAGGTCATGTAATCACATTGAAAAACACTGGTCCCACATGATGAAAAACCCACCTGCACCAAATCATCGTAACTCATAGTCCTAAAAAAAAAAAAAAAACTACAACCATAATATTTATCACCACTTTCATCACTTGTGTACATATCAAGCCAAGCCATGAGTGGTGAAGTAAAAATAGTGAACCTACAACGCTATCACTGGACTTATCACGTGATCAAATTGCTACAAAAATTGTAAAAAAAGTCGCATTACTAAAAAGGACTAAAAAAATAAAAACCTCAAATTTCAAAATCTTAATAGTGCAATATGACTCCTCATATTCTAACAAAGTGGTCTTTAACCTGTAATTTTTTTAGTTCTTTTGATGTTGGTAACGGCCCCCTTCTTTTGTTTTTGTTGTGAGTGAGGCTTGTTTGCGTGTAGTTTGTTTTCCCTTTTAATAAAATTTCTGGTTCATTAAAAAATACTGCTTCGACGAAATTGGTAAGAAAGAGATAAATGCGTTACAGTGCCGAGTACAGAAAGAATAATACATTACAGATTCAAAAAAAAAAACACCAACATTTTCCCGCGCAAACACCGACTCAAATTCGCGCCGCCCCATTTGAAAAAATAAAAATAAAAACACACGACAGAAACGCGTTCCAACGTGGGACACGTGTGACAAACACGTAGATTATTAGACCCAGTAATGAACCGACACGTCAGTCAATCAAACTAATTCTTAGCTGTCATCTATCTCCACCGCACGATCAACTCCCACTCAGCAACTTTGGGTCCCACCCGACAGAACATTACCCGAATTTACGAAGCCTTTTGTTTTTTGAAGTTTTTTTTTTTTTTTTTTTTTTTCACTCCCACCGCCTTTGAATCCACAATTTCGAAAATTCAAATATTTTCAAAACCTCTTTATTTTCATTTTATATAATTATATATAGGTACCGCTCTTGTTTTGCTACTATTTCCATATAGTATTTTTCAGTGCTTCAAAGTTTGGAGTAAAGGAACGAGTTCACAGCTCAGAGCTCACAGAGTCACAGGTGTTGTTCTACATTGTAATTAGTGTATTCTTGGGAATAGTTGTGGCTGTGATCAGACGGCTGAGAATGGGGTTTGAGGAGAGATCTGAGGACAGGTGTACGACGCCGAAGCGCCGAGAAAGTCAGATTCCGGTGGTGTTAGTGTGCCCACCGCCGCCGAAGAAAAAATCGGCGAGTGCAATGAAGCGAGACCCGCCTAAGAATGGGTATTTCCAACCGCCTGATCTTGATGCTATTTTTACTATGCCTCCTAGAAGAGAAGCCTGGGCTTAACTTAACGCCGGCTAGCTGTGTTGTTCCTATGAATATTTTAGATTAGGGGGTTTTAGGGACTAGAGAGTAGAGAGGGGTATTTCATATTTGGTAATGTGTATAGTGCTAGTAGTGTAGTGTTGTTAGGGAAATGAAATTCCTAGTTTTCTTTTGTAGTAAAATGTTTTTCCTCAGATTTTTACATTAATTAATGATTAATTCTTTAGTTTTTCCTTGATAAATATTATTGTGGGATGTTTATATTTTTGGTTTGGTTCTTTAATCCTATTCCTGTCTATGCAAAAGTGAAATGCATTGATGGGCGGAATTGCTGCACTTTTAGTTGTGAATGCTGAGGTATTTGTTCTTTTTCCATTTCTGTTATATGTTTTCTCATCACTGTTTAATTTTGAGTGATTTTGTTTGTTTGTTGGGCTAATGGGATTGGGATTCTGGGAGCGTTTTGTTGTTAGGGCAAAACTGTGAATGATGACAATGACGTTATTTGGTAAATATGGTTTTGTCCATTAAAATAAACTACTAGTAGTAGTAGGCTATCAGTAGTAGCAGACTAGCAGCAATGCATGTGCACCAGTTCATGATAGCTGAGTGGAACTAAATTCTGTGCACTCATTGTTTTGATTTTGTGTATCCTTTTGGATTTTTTTTATCCTTTTAGATTTAGTACTCCAGTGTATAACTAAAAGATGTATAATAGAAAAATATATATAGAAAAAATAGGTTCTTATATTAAAATAGATATGAATTTTTACATGTAATGCGAATACTTAATACTTATATAAGAAGAAAAAACAAATAAATAAAGAAAGAGGCCGGCAGTAAACAAGCTAAGTTTTGTCAAGTAGTGAATATTTAAGTTTGACTTAACAACAAAAATAAAATGTTGAAGTTCGGCTCGAACAAAAATCAAGCCTATAAATGATGTTTGAGCTTGTCAAAAAGTTAAAAAAGTTTGAACTTGGCTAGGTTCGACTTAGCTTGATTCATTAGTCAAGCCGAACTAGAGCTAAAGATCAAGCTTTTGAGCTATTAAGACCTAACATGAGTGCATTATCAAGCTCATATCAAGCTTCCTATGGAGCTTATTGGTTTGTACAAGTGGCCTCAATTCCTAGTTAATTAAAGTCTTAATTAGATAGGAGTTTATTTGACAGGTTCATATGGAGCTTATTACCAACATCGGAGTCGAACTATGATGATGCCATAATTAATTTAATAATTAATAAAAGCTTAAATATGGATATTAAATTTATAAAACTAGTGAAATTGACTAATATATCTATATATGTGAGGGAAATTTAATGATTTTTAAGCATATATCTAATAATTAAATAAGAAAGTTAATAAAATAAAATAATAATCATGAAAACATTAAAATTTATGTTTAATTTTTTACGTAAAGTTCAATATCTTTGAATGATTTTAATTATAATTTTTTTATATTCCTTGTAAGAGATTAATAATTTAATTAAGTAGAATAAAATTGTGTTAAGTTATTTTTATTAAAAAAAAAGTGTTAAGTTTACTTCAAATATTTTTTTTGTTATTGTTGAGTATCAACTTGCAAGCTTGGCTAAGTAGATCTCACTCCATCATAAATTCTTCAAATCAAAACTCCTTGACCTTATAAATCCATCATAAATTCTGCATCTTATTTTCAAACTATCCAAAACTACATATTACATTAATTTAATGGTGCAATTACACCATCGCGTACCTTTGGTACGGTGGTCACTCCACAAGTATAAGTGCTTGTAGGGTGTGGGGCAAGAGCCAGAGTTCAAGTCTCCAAGAAAAAATTTCATACACATATACATTTAGATTAAGTTAGAGTAGATTTTCTATCTTGTATAAAAAAAATGGTGCAATTACAAACCTCATCAGGGACACTGCAACTTTAGCAAATTGTGCTTTAGCAGGATGCCATTAGTATCATAGTTCCTTTTACTTATTCCCAAAAATAAAATAAAAATGTTGCTCGTTATGGTTCTCTAGCCAAAACTAGGATTTTATAAAATAGCTAGAATGTTAACATTAAAAATCCTAAATTAACTCAAGTGCAGAATAAGGGTGGAATCAGACAAGTTATTTTGGTTCTGTCTCTCGATTCAGCATGTCAAAGTGTTATTCAAACTTGGATTTGCAGCAGATTCGTGGGTTTTTGGTGTTCAACCTGCTACTTCTTCCCCTAGGTTTGACGGCGAGCAAAGTAGGTCTCGTTGCTGGATCTTGGACTGCTTTGATGGAGATGAGATCCAAAAGAAAGATAATCCCAGGCGTGGGTTTGGTTTTAGACGAAGACAAAGGAAAGAGAAGCTTCAGGGGAGAAAATAACTAGAGATAAAGGAAAGAGAAGGATCAGGGGAGAAGAGTTAGGGCAACAGTATTATGGCACAAATTTCTCTCTCCTTAAATAAAAAATAAATAAATTTTTACCGGTTGTTAGAGCAACCGCATTAGTTTGTGCAAATTTTCTGTCTATTTTGCAAGAAAAAACCTATTCTTTCTATTTTACACATTCACATTTATAAAACACTCACATCAGTTTATTTATTCTACACATTTATTCAATCAAATATTCATTCTTTTTACATTTTTTTATTATTTCCTTCCCTCTCCTCTCTAGAACCCTTTCACAGACCCAACACAAACCCAAAATCACCCACACCCAGCCACCAGCCTGATAACGCCTTAAAATGTATACTTGTTATATATTTATGTAGGCGTTATCTCCTTATTACTATGCTTAATTTGTATAATTAAGCCATGATTTGCATTAGTACCTATTATTTATCTTTACATAATTTCTTGAATAAGATGTCATTCATTGTGTGTAATTTTCTACTTTTAGAAAATCATGTGAGAAAAATGAGTTTACAAGAATTTGTAAGAGAATGGAGGTCAAACTAGAATCAAAGTGGAGCTAAAGGACCATGCTTAAATGTCTAAGGAGGTGCCGCTGGAGTGCTTGGATTGTCTACCATGATTGGAAGCTTCAAATAAGGAAAAAAAAATCAAAGAGGCAGAATCTGAAAAGGAAAAATCTGATTTGAGCACTGATCAGTATTTTGGGCGTATCTCTCTCCTCAAAAATCCAATTAACACAAGGCTAAATGGGTTGGAACCGTGACTTAAATATCTACAACTTTCCAGTTTTGAGTTTTTCAAAATTCTCAATTTTAGAAGGCCAAAATTAACTCACAATTTACTGTTGTAAAACTGGACGGAAATTAAAATAGTAAAAGTTCTATTTTCTTTGGACATTTAGACATTAGGGTTTTGGAAGGGAGGCTGTGTAGAATGAATTTTGGCAGAGAAAACCTTGTATTTTTCTTTCTCTAATGGTAGCCTAAACTCTTTGCTAAGGCTAAGGGTTATGTTTCTTTTATACAATATGAATATTCAATGTGATTCTTTCTAACGACATATTTGATTGTTCAGTTAGATTTCTTTTGATGTATTAGTTCTTCCATACTTTCAATAAGTTCAATCATGTTTTTCTTATTGTTTAGATGGATTTCTAATAGTTTTAAATAGAAATTAGGTTTTAAAGTGAATGAGTTTTTCTGAAAACTTTTCTAACCGCATTATTAATCGAGGTTATCACGCGTTCTTGAATTGTCTCAGTTCAACCGAATCATAAGTTTTTATTTGTATAAGAATAATCAATTATGAAATATATATTTTCTTAGATCATAAAGAATTTCATATCGATATAGGGAAACATCCCGATGTCCTGGTATTTACATTATTGATTTAAATCAGTTTTTATTATTATTCTTGTTAACAATCACTAAGCAAAAGTATTTTTCTTCTTCACCCAAATTGTTATTTATTATTATATTGTCTTTTAAACCAATTATTATTATTAAATTGTCTTTGAATTTACCCTGCTCCTTGTGGTTCGACCTCGTTACTCTGAGAATTATATTGCTACGATCTCCTGCACTTGGGAGTGAGCAAGCACAACCACCATCAACGATCAAATAGAAGAAACTCATCGGAATCACCGGCATTCATTACTTCGTCATTTATTATTGGCGTCAGAAGCTCATGCACAAATCATCGGCGTTCATTACTCCGTCAGAATTCACTGTCTTCTCCAACGAGCTACAGTAAAAAACCCAAAATCACCCATACCTAGCCAGCCACCGTTTCCTCCTTTGTGCTACAGACCCAGCACAAACCCAAAATCACCCACACCCAACCACCAACCACGAGCAACGATCAAATAGAACAAACTCGTCAGAATCACCGGCGTTCATTACTTCATCATTCATTACGGCATCACCGGCGTTCATTATCGGCGTCAGAAGCTCGTGCACAAATCACTGACGTTCATTACTCCGTCGGAATTCACCGTCTCTCTCCGTCAAAAGAGAGAGTTGTGAGTAGGAGTGAGATCGGGTCGGGTTGGGTCGGGTTTGCTGTGACTCGAAACCCGACCCGATAGAATTGGATTTGGCTGCCTGAAACCCGACTCGACCCGAAAAAACGGGTCTGTAATCAGGTCGGTTTTCTGGGTCTCGGGTCGAGTCTCGGGTTGGACCTTTTTTTTTTTTTTTTTTTTTTTTTTTTTTTTTTTAAATCTGCCTCCACAAATCAAATAATGCAGATTTACCATCTGGGCCCTTGAAAAATTGAGCTGATCTTTGTTGGGCTTAATCAGATTTAAAAAATTTCCTTTCATGTGACTATATTGTATCTCATTTTGATCTTGCCCCTTTATCAAAGCACATGAGTGCTCTAGATTCTTGGAACCTCCAAACAAGTATTAGACTAAAAGCCATGCTAATGCTTCTTGACGAAAGGCTCAAAGCAGGGAAACAAATGATCGAATATGCCCTCAACAAATAAATTAAGTACAAAACTAAAAGCATGAGTTGAGGTGGAAATATGCAAAAGTCATAGAAGATTTCTTGATCACTGATCAAAAGAATGAAAAGATAGTAGAACTTTTACTACATTTCCACAACTGAGAAGTGCAAAATATCTGAGATATATAGCAATATCAGAAAACCAGATCATGATATGGAAGATATTTATATTGTAGATGAAATTTCCATTAATGTATAGTCAGCTGTTCAATATCTTCTTGTAAATTTGAATGACCTGTGAAGTTGATGAAATTTCCATCAACCAGCATCTATACTGGTCCAGTCATACATATTCTCAAAACCGGGAAAAAACTAGCACTTATTGGAAGCCACCACCAAGCTACCAGATCGGCGTGATTTCCCTCCATCAAAGAACTTCATCTATTCTCCACCAAGAAAAATTCTGGGTGGAGAATGAATTCATAATGAACAAGAACGAATACAACTGAATTGCTCTTCAACTTTATCACATCTAAACTTAAAATTGGAAGGACAATCTCATTGCTTAAATCATGCCACCAAGTTCACTGTACAACCTTCCTAGTTCCTACAGATTTTGGTGAAAAGCATAACTTTGTTATCTCCTAGTGAAAAATACATGAGAAGATTCAAAATGAAGATAATTAAATGGAGCAAAAGCCTAGTCATTCAAACATACTTATAATAGGAATGTTTTTGCAAACGTCATGCTCCATGATTAAAGTAAGAAGTGCAAATCCAGATATTGATGGAAGCTCCACTTCAGTTAATACAAGATCTATGTTATAGGGTCTCCCCTTTAATGTCTCCCATGCCTTTAATCCATCAGAAACTGTAGCAATTGTTTGAAAAAAAATACAGTTTATGTTAAGTTTCAAAACAGTACTGATTTGTTGAAAGTGAAGATCTTATATCTTCAACAAACTTTGCTAGATGATGAGCATACAAAATAAAGACGAGCTGCATCAGCTTAGAAACACACCTACAGATTCCCATCTCTGAAGGATCTCTGAAGGATAAACCCCACTGATCAGAGACTAACCAAAACAGTATTCAAAGTAAATAGAGTTTAAGAAAAAGGTGTCAGAAAGTAATCATTTCTTATGACATCTACAAGCCTTAAAGCAAAACTCACCAATTTATGTAGGCAGATCAGTCAAGATTTGTAATAGTGCTTGATGGTGAAGGTGATGCTGCTGAAGGTGAAGCTAACTTCGCTTCCGAAAAAGCTTCAAAACATTTTAAAACAAAAATATATATATTAAATTCCATTTAATACACTAACAAGATATATTAAATACACAAGATATATTAAATTTCAGTTAAAGCACAAGGTAATAAATTTTAAGAACATTACATTTTCCATAATCTTCAAATAGCTCAACATCATCCATGGCTTGTCGAAGCGAAATTTGCACTGAAGATTGAAGCCAATTTTGAGTACATATGAGAGATTGTACCATCTCAGGGGCAAGTGAACTACGGAATGGGTCTAGGATACGTCCTCCCGTACTAAATGCGGACTCAGAAGCCACAGTAGAAACAGGTACAGCCAACACATCTCGTGCCAATCGAGATAGTATCCTATACTTATTAGTATTACACTTCCACCAAGCTAGTATATTAAAGGTTTTGTCATTTTTCCCTTCACTATTCTCCATCAAGTATTTTGCAACCTCATCTACACACCCAACAGGTTGTTTTCCTTGCCTAAAAGCCTTGTATTGAGAGACAATAAATCTGTCTGGATCATCATCATCATCATCATCAACATCAACACCAACACCTTCCATCCTTGATATCTCACTCGCACTTTGTATAGACACATATGATGAATGAGTTGAATTATAATGCTCATACAAGCGTTCCAATAAGTGTTGCACACGGTCAGTAATAACCTTAGCAACATTCTCCCCATACAAATTTGATAAACAATAATTCAAATAATCCAACTTCTTTTGAGGATCAAGCACCACAGCAACATACAAAAGTACATTTCCCTTCTTTGATGAATCCTCCCCACTTCCCCAATACTTGTCAAACTTCTCTTTCATTGTTTTTGCCATTGAGTACAAAAAATGGTCCTCACTCATAGAAAAGAGATCTATATTTCTTTTAATCATATATATCTCATCAAAGAAAGCATTTGATGTCACATACAAGGAACCTGAAAACCTCTTTGTGGTATTATAAAAAAGTCTCAAAAACTTAACAAATTTTCTACAAGTCTCCCAATCATCCTCATTTGGAGGTCTCCTATCAGTCCCCATCCCGAAAGTGTAGAATATATTCAAGATCTTCATATTCCATCCGCTTGAATGCATATTCAAACTTTTCAGCATTTTCCAACATTTTATAGGTGGAGTTCCATCTAGTGGCCACATCCAAACATAGAATAGCCTTTGACTCTATTTTCACTTTCTCCACACATTTCTTAAAGGTTTGTAACCTATTTGGAGAAGTTTTCACATATCTAACCGCATGACACACCCTATCAATTGACTTATTATGATGTTTTAAACCATCGGTCACAATAAGATTCAGGATGTGAGCACAACACCTCACATGAACAAATTCATTCCCCAAAACAGTACCTTTCCATATATTAGTAGCTTCTTTCAAGTAACTAATGGCTACGTCATTTGAGGAAGCATTATCCATCGTCAAGGTGAAAATCCCCTCAATATTCCACTCTTCTAAACAAGATTCAACCATTTTGCCAATGGTTTTCCCCTTATGGTTATCAACAATACAAAAATTCAAAATTCTTTTATGTAACTTCCAATCATCATCTATAAAATGACAAGTAAGACACATGTAATTAAAATTTTGTATTGAAGTCCATGTGTCAGTGGTAAGGCAAAGCCTACGGCCTCTCAAGGCATTTCTCAACTTATCCTTCTCTTCAAAATAAATCCAACTCACATCTTTAGCTACCGTGAAGCGAGATGGGATATTAAAATTAGGTTAGAAGACATTACAAAACCTTCTAAATCCTTGATTCTCTACAAACCTAAATGGAAGCTCATCCAATATGATCATCTCAGCAAGAACTTTTCTATCAACAACATTTGTAAAAGTCCTAGGCACTAGATTTCCCTCCTCTACATCCTTGGACAATGGGTCTTGTCCATCATGCAATTCATTATAAAGATATTCAGGACATATGGGTGTATGGTTTTTTAAATTAGATGTCCCATAAATTTTGCTATCAGCCATGTATTCCTTGCTACAATATATACATCTTGCCTTAGTTCTACCTTCCTCATCTATAAATTTCTCAAAGTGATCCCAAGCCGTTGATGATGATTTTCTCTTATTAGGATTAGAAGAAGATATCACCTGCGGTGGACGAGGAGGTCTAATGGTTGGTTTTGTAGTGGCAACATCAGGTTGTGTAGGCTCCATTGAATCCATGACCTAATACCACACAAAACAAATCAATCATTAAACAATATTATTATTAGAGTATACTTTTGACTCAATACGTGATCATATATAGTGTCTCTCCAAGATTTAAGAGGACAAAGATGTGTAGTGATAGTACATGAGGGCTATCTCTTTACAGCAATTGAATGAATAATGAAGTGTTGTAGTTTAGTATCCAGATCAAGCACGAAATATTAAGTTTGCTAATGTACACACAGCTAAAAGTTTGCTAATGTACATACAGATTGGCTAGCTAGTTAAGTTTGTTATAAAAAAAATGCGGTCTCAATCAGCAAATGTACAAAAGTTGTACCAAATTTTCACTTACTTTCTGCTGCTTTCTCCCTTGGACTGCTCACTCTCAAATAGACGCAGATGCAGATGGAAGACAACAGATGCCACAACTACAGTTATGACAGTCCTTAATGTGCTGCTCTGATTCCCTGCAAAAGTAAACCATAAATTTAATTCCCTTAGAAAATTCTAAGGGATAAGTTCATGAATTAGCATTAATTTACAAACCTATAAGAGTCTTGAACTGTAATAATAATTAAAATAGTTGTTAAGTTATAAATGGTCAAAAGCCTCGTAGCTTAACTGACAATATTTAGTGTTTCTCACAATACAATAATCTAGTGTTGACTGATGAAAGATCAAGATATAACTTGTGATTGTGAGATTTTGTGGTGACTTGTAATCGTAGAAGAACTCATTACACAGGCATATGATAGAGAGGTGTGAAACTGTGAAAGGCTGCAAGCTCACAATTAAGGTGCTTAAATAAGCATGTAAATCTAAAATCTACATGGGGCCTAAACTTATTGTTTAATTTATTCAAAAATTTAGAGTTTGTTATATTAATCTAAAAGCTCACAATTATAGAAGCATGCTAAAGTTGTATTGAATATAACTCAATTGATGTAGGATAAGAATAGATATATTATAATATGCTCCACCTAACATTATTTTTTTTTTGAGGGGGGGTGGTGTTGACCTATTCTTTTTTCAAGTCCAAAAGGGTCTGACTGGTTTTCATATGTAAAATGCGGAGAAAGCATTGAACTTTTTCTGAGGAAAGTTCAAGGTGGTATTGACCCCTTTGAAAGTGTTTTACTACTTTGAAGACAAAAGATTTTGAAAAAGATATTTACATATACTTTTGCTAGTAGTTAATGAACAAATAAATATCTTTACAATTTTAGCAAAGAGAACTGGTAACGTATATAAAAAAAACAAACTACTGTAGTCCCTCATTGTGACATCAGGGCCATTAACAAGGCAAACTGGGGTGGATTGATCAGAATTTTTAAGGTGTAATTTATTGATAGAAATTATATTGGAGTTTATGTTTCTTGATAGAAACAAAAACTGTGCTGTAATTTATAGATTAAATTCGCTAGATACATCTAATTAACATTTACATATCTGAAGTTTAGGACAAGTGGGATGACAGAAACAAACTACTTAAGTTTGATGTATATCATAATTTCAAATTATGACAGATCCACAAATTTAAAAGAAGATAGGATACCCAAACATGAATAAGGGAAACAAGAAGCTTTATCTTTACCTCCAGAAACTTGAAGTCTGGCTTCAGAGTAAAACAAATTCCCTCTTGTGTCAAAGAACAGATAACAAGAGAAAACCTCTCTGGGATTCGGATGGGATAATTGTAAACCAATTGATTAAATTTACCTGCAGCAGATAGAACACATGCTTACAAAGTAGTATAGGATAAAATTTTAAACCTATGACTTAATATGAAACAGGATATAAACTTTGGACCTTTTTATGTAATATCCTTAAAAGAAGTGGCAAACATAAATGTAAAGGTATTAAATGCAATGTCACTATGTCAGTGACTATAATCCCAATGGGAAGCCGCTGCAAATGAACATTGGCCTATCCTTTGATAAAAGTGGGTTAAAGAGTACATTCCTTTGATATGTGAAGGAACATTAAAGCATACTAATATGGAATAACATAAATTTATGAATATTGCCAAAATCCTCGTTTTTTCAATTGGGACATCTAGGTTCAAATGTAAAGGTATATATGAACATAAATGTGGGGGGATTTAAAATGTGTGGAAAATGCGGCAATCCGAGTCCTGACCATTGGATTAGATAACACTTTACACATATCCAAGATTGAAATTTTTATAATTCTAATTAGTCTGATAAAAAATTAACACGCAGGAAAGGAGACATGAAAATCTCAAAAATCGTCAAGATATGAGAGAGCAAAGAAAGATACCATATCTAGCCCATAACTGGGGCTCGATCCCACGGCTTTCGCGGATCAAGATTGGGAGTTTGGGGTTCAGTGTCTTCAGCAATACACTTATTCTTGGATAAAATTTTCATGCAATACACTTATTCTTGTAATAGATCAAATAGTAATAATATAGCAAAGCATTGAAACAAACAGCATATGAAACATTTATCTACTGGGATAAAACTTGATATTCAAACATCATTTGTCATACTAAATCATATCCAAAGCAGGGTGATTTATCTGAAGAAGTCACAATCACAAATATTTGATTCAATATTTGTGATTGTGACTTATAAACTTAATAGGATTTATAAACTTAAACAACTTTACACTACATCTGCCCACGGCAATAAATTTGTCTAGACATTAATGCTTAGTTATTTTAATCTCACTACAAATTTCTAAATCACAGGAATGTTTGCTAAGAAAATAACACAATAAAACAACATAACATCACAGAAAACACAAAACCCCACCAACCCATCAGATCCAAGTAATTCTTTTTCATCATTATGAAAAGGGTTGTTCCTAAAAGATGTAAAAACTCCCAAAATCAGAGACTAAGACAAGGGAATTTAAGAAGAAAAAAAAAACCCAACAAAGAGTGGATGACTTACGCTGTTACACACGTAGAGAGAACTCAGTGAGAGAGGCAGAGGAGCACAGCTCTTTAGTTAAAAACCTTAAAAAAAAATCGAAATGGGTCCTTAAAAAAACAATTCAAGCCAAACCCACATCACAAAACGCAAGAAAATCAAACCCAAACAGGATATTCACATATAAAAAAACCCCAAAATCTGAAAGTATTAAAAATCCAACTAAATTAACAAGAAACAGAGATAACAAGAAACAAAGCAATGTGAAAAAAAATTAATACACACACAAACCACAACCCTCCAAGCCCAGAATCAGTAAAACAAATATAAACCCACTAACCAAAACCAACCCAAGAACCCAAAAGAATTGAAAAAGAAAGCAACCTTGGCTGAGAACTTTCTGAGATAGAACAACGTATCGGCAGTGAGATTAAGACTCGGGAGGTAGCTGAGGGAGGCGGAGAGAGACTTTTGTTGGAGACTTGGAGTAGGATTTTTTTCAATATAAAAATCGGGTTCAGACCAGGAGATAAATATGACCCGATATCGACCCAAACCCGAAAAAAACCCGAAAAATACACTCGAAACCGACCCGAATATTTTCAGACCCGCCCAAAGCCTGTCGGGTCGGTTGGTTTTTCGGGTGGGCCGGGTCCATTGCTCAGTCTTAGTTGTGAGCCTCAGAGAGTTGAGGGGTGAGAGAAACAAATACTAAAATAATAGTTAGACGAGCTACAGTAACAGTGTAAATATACACAGTTACTGTAACTAATGTGTATATTTACACATTTTTACACCCACTGATTTGTGTTTTTTTTGCTCAAATGTGTAAAATAGGTACCTTTTTCTATTTTAGAAGATTATACACATGTTGATGTGGTTGTAGCATTTTAAAAATAAACCACACATATACCAAACACACAGTTATATTTTTTCATGTACTAAAACATATTATTTGAAACATAAACCAACCATATTTTTTGCTTTACGAATATAATAAACACATATTTTTATAGCACATTTTAAACTATAATTTTTACATTATTTTAAATAACTGTACTAAAAATCTCCGCCATATTTAGCTTTTAGATTTTTGCCTCAAACGTGATTTATGCATATAGGGCGCACATACATATCCTTTCTATAGCTCCTGGGTCCTCTATGTTGCCTAGTGACCTAAACATTTCCCAAGCATTGACCAATCAATTGACGCAATCCCAAAGCATTAGGTGTACTTGAGTTTGTCTAATCACAAACTTTTTCAATGCATGGGTCGAGTTACAGTGACATCTCAACATAAGTCACTCAATGGCTCTATTTTAAAGTTTAAAGGGGCAGATATATATCTTTTTCGTAAGCGGCATATATGGATCGGGTGGTGCATCATTCTCTATTCTTTTAGTCGGTACATAATAGGAATGAATTTCACCGACTCGAGAGCAACATATCCAACGGCTGTCTTCAAGTTTCAACATCTAATTTCAAGTTTGAATTCAACCTTACACGCAATCTTTCACACGTTCCATTCAATCTCAGGATCACATAGAGGAAATTAAAGACCAATAAACAATATACGATCTTCTTATTATGTTATTTCCAATATTGCAAATATTATGTGTGTATATATATATATATATAGGTTGAATTGACTAACAGTGGTCTTGAACCTGAAGGTTGTGTTTGCTTTCTTGAAACTCATATTATATGGTGAAAGTTCTAGCTCGTACAATATATTCCTTAGTTTTAAAGACAAAAAAATAGTTCGAGATAGGCCCTGTTGAGACCCATGGATTTTAAAAGAAGGGAAGTGATGAAGAAAGTAGCTAGAAAGTACTCATACCTTGAGAGTTGAGAATACGGTAAGAGGGGAACTAGTCATTACAACTACCCCCGGCTCCTATTATAAGCTACAATCTCCTATGCCATGAGAGATGAGTCAATAGAAATTTCAATACAATTGAAGATAAGGCATTATTTTTTATTTTGCCCCATCTATAGAGAGGTTGATAGGAAAATTTGGCCTAAAGATGCAACAATTTAATGATTGTCCTTGAAGTTTAGTTCGGAGGACTAGTGAAAATTGAGTAAATTTATCACATCTAGTCGGGTGACTTGATTTAAACAAAAAAAAAAAAATTGATAAAGCTTTTCACACTTGTTGATATGATAGAATGATAGTGGTAAGTAAAAGAGTGATGAAAGTGATGGATCTAGGTGAGAGCTAGTAAAAATTTGCCAAATCAATTATTGTGAAAATTGTTGTGAATTTTTTTTTTTTTTGTGTATTGCTCTTTTTTTTTTTTTTTTTTTAAGAGTGCTACATTCACAATAGAACCCATCACTGAAATTATTTTTTTGCCATCAATAACAGCTTTTAGTAACCTACTACTTAGAATTTGTTGAAAAAGTGTTGTGAAAAATTTTGAAAGTAGCATTTTTATCTTTTTTTTTTTTCATTAGATAAAAAAAATTATTTTATTTATTTGCTAATATTTGGGTTTTTTTAAGAAAAATATTTGGGCTTAATTAAATTAAAATTTGCGGTCTTTTTTATACTTAGACCTTAAGCGATTGTATCAATTGCATTTAGTGTTAAGCCGGCATTGCATCTAGTTCGGAGTTATATATTGATGCAGATGGAAAGCCACAAGCCAGATGATTACTCTTGAATCCAGAAGGAGAACTTTGGACTTCACTAGATATTCTAAAGAAGAAAAAGCTCTGAAATTTTATTAATGAAAAAACTTAATTGACTTGGAGGCTATACTACTCTTAAATAGGAAAAGGATCCCTAGGGCTACCAAACACATTCCTAAGGCGGCTAGGAAACACTATATACCCTAATTCGTGTTAGGCATGAAATTAAGCTAAAAAATAAGAAAAATTGCCAAAAATGCAAATTTGAGAAAATTACAAAATCAAATCCTATAGTGTTTAGGAGATGTCCCAAGACAGAAGAGATATTGTTTTACCTTTTAATTTAAAAGTTAGAACGAGAAGAAAAATTGCTATAAATAGCAAACACGATTAATTAAGTGCCTAAATGAAGAAATTTGCAAGAAAAGCATCGGAGGCCGTGGCATGAGTTTTGATCCTTGCGACGAAGTATTTTCACGTGATTTCAACGTTGCCTCCAATGATTTGTACTAATACTTTCCTCTTCATGGCTTTAGTGTGTATTAACTTCTGAACTTCTCTTTACTCGTATATGGACATTAATAGAACCCTAACATGATGAGGGTAATAAAGTATATAGGCAGTCTCATTCAGGGACAATTATAAATTGGATATTATTTAATTTGCTGAAAATTAAAAATAATAAAAAAAATATATTTTTCGGTTACTGTTTATTACTGTTTGACACTGTTCATTTGCCTATTTGTACTGTTCATAACCATAAACAGTGCAAAAGGTGCTCAGCTGAACTGAAAAAAAAAAAAAAAAAAAAAAAGGCGGACGTGCGAAGTATTAAATTTTGAAAAGCTTAGTGGAAGAAAGCTTTCATTAAAGTATTAAATTTATTGTCATTGAAACATCAACCCAATAAGCTTTTCAAAATTTAATTAGCATTATCCATGAGTACAAAAAAGTAGAAGTTTGTGAAGTGAGTTATCTGTCTTGGATGACTTTGTCTTATGGGAAACTAAATTTTATTTTTTAAGTAGGAGATTTCAATTTGTTGAAGAGACATTTTCTAGGTTCGTGTCATCTCTCTACGATCCCTTTACAACAGAGTGCATAGTTGTTGCCTGGTAAAGACATTTCTATGGTACAGTCGACAATGCTATATAGAAACAAAAATAAAGAAAATGAAGGTGTAACCGTGGTTCTAAGATCACAAATATATTTGTCATAGTTAATGTGATAGATTATGAGTAATTGTCTATTACTTTTACATAAATCATAATTTTTTCTTCATTACTCACTGACTATCACATCATAGTTGTGACAAAATTGTGGTAAAAATGTGTGTCCTAGATTTTCTTAATTACTAATTATCTCGACTACCTAATACTTACGTGTCATTAAATCTCTGGATTATAAAAAAAAATGTCATTAAATCTCTGGAATGCTTCAGACTCAACAAAACCAGGACATCTAGAAGGTAATGATTTCGTAGTGGTACTGGACTAATTGACTTTTTAACCATAATTAAGCAATTTTATAATCCTCAATTTTCTAATATCGTTTTGTAATCAAATTCAGCCAATGCGCTATAAGAAAAAGGTCATTGTGGTAATCAAATTTAACCTTAATTAGATGGTACAGGAAAGTGTTACTTTATCAACACTCTAAAATTCAGCTGGACCAACAGCTAACTGGGGCAGACGAGGTTAACATCTGATGTATGAAACCTGATGAATATCCATTCTGCTTTATTAGCTACCTAATTTCCTCTATATAATGAGGCTCACAGGACCTAATTCTCTACACCCATTGGCTTTGAGCTCAACCCCTATATCTTATGTGCAAAAAGAAAAATAGACAAGAGAGAGAGATGAGTTGCCCCAATGTTCCTTCATTTGCTTCAATGGGAGCTTTGCTCTTTGGTTTATGTGTACTATCATTATCGCCAGAATTTGCTGTAGGAATAACGAGGCACTACACATTCAATGTACATAACTAACGAAACATATATTTAAGTTTTCTCTAGTTAAATTAGTTTTTCCTGTTCTAATTTTGTAACTTTTCCTCAAATGAAGGTCGATTATCACAATGTGACCAGATTGTGTCATACGAGAAGCATTCTCAGTGTTAACGGTCAGTTCCCAGGGCCTCCATTGGTGGCAAGGGAAGGTGATCAAGTCATTGTTAAAGTGGTTAATCATGTTACAAACAATGTTACCATTCATTGGTATGTACACAAAAATAACAAGTTAATAATGTTGAGCACGACGAGTTACTACATAATTATATATGTGTATACTAATTTTCATTGACCGTGTTTATTTTGTATGAGAGTGCAGGCATGGGGTTAGGCAGCTTGGGAGTGCGTGGGCTGATGGACCAGCTTATGTTACTCAGTGCCCTATACAAACTGGCCAGACATACACATACAACTTCACTATCACTGGTCAAAGAGGAACTCTTTTATGGCATGCTCACATCTCATGGCTAAGATCCACACTTTATGGACCCATCATTATTCTTCCAAAGCGCAATGAATCTTACCCATACGAGAAACCACACAAGGAAATTCCCATTGTTTTTGGTAACTAGCTAGCATATGAAACACAGGCCTAAAGATTTTTTTGTAATTAATTTGAAGTAAATTTTATTTGGTAATTTTCTTTTAAACATTATTGTTTGCATGGTTTTGGGATTACAGGAGAGTGGTTTAACGTAGACCCAGAGGCTGTGATTAGCCAGGCTCTTCAGACAGGAGCAGGTCCCAACGTTTCAGATGCATACACCATCAATGGTCTTCCGGGTCCCTTGTACAACTGCTCTTCTAAAGGTACAACTGCAAGCAACTTTAAAAGTGGAAATAAAAGTCAAAATAAGCTAAACCATGCAAGATATGATTCTTACACATTTTTTAATGTACATCACTTATATATTTCAAGTTTTAAAGTTGGATATTGCGTGTAAAATTACGAACGGAGTATATATTTTTCCGCAAGATATTGATATTTCACTTGTGAGTTTTGTAGACACATACAAGCTAAAGGTGAAGCCAGGAAAGACATATCTCCTCCGTTTGATCAACGCTGCACTCAACGACGAGCTCTTCTTTAGCATAGCCAACCACACCCTCATCGTAGTTGAAACTGATGCTGTTTACCTTAAACCTTTCGAAACAGACACCCTTCTCATCGCTCCAGGCCAAACCTTAAACGTTCTTCTCAAAACGAAACCCAGTTTCCCTAATGCCAGTTTCTTCATGGCCGCTAGTCCATATTTCACAGGCAGTGGCAGTTTTGACAACTCCACAGTTGCAGGTATTCTTGAATACAAGCACCCATCTCATTACTCTGCCTCGAAAAACCTTACTCTTTTCAAACCAACCCTCCCATTATTCAATGCCACAAACTTTGTAGCAAATTTCACTGGAAAATTCCGGAGCTTAGCCAATGCTAAATTCCCTGCCAATGTTCCTCAAACCGTGGACAGGAAATTTTTCTTCACTGTGGGACTTGGGAGTAACCCATGTCCTCAAAACACAACATGTCAAGGACCTAATGGCTCAAAATTTGCTGCTTCGATTAACAACGTGTCCTTTGCTCTCCCATCAATTGCTTTACTTCAAGCCCACTTTTTTGGAAAATCCAATGGGGTGTACACCACTGATTTTCCAACACAGCCATTAGTGCAGTTTAATTATACAGGTACACCGCCAAATAACACACACGTGAGCAATGGCACGCGTGCTGTGGTGTTGAGATTCAACACGAGTGTGGAGTTCGTATTGCAGGGCACTAGTATTCTTGGTGCTGAGAGCCACCCTCTCCATCTACATGGTTTTAATTTCTTTGTTGTGGGACAAGGTTTTGGAAACTATGACCCGAATAAGGACCCTGCTAAGTTCAATCTGGTGGACCCGGTCGAGAGGAACACGGCTGGTGTTCCGGCCGGTGGCTGGCTGGCTATTCGTTTCCTATCAGACAATCCAGGTGTGTGTTGATGTGTTCTTGGATCATAACAGATTGAAGAAAAATTGTTGGTAGACATTGAAAGATGATGATAGTAACAATAATAATAAATCTTACCAAAAAATTTAGTAATGTAGTTCTTTTTTTTTTGAAATACTTAGTAATGTAGTTCTAATTTAACTAATTATGTTCATAACAGGTTGAAAAAAAAATTGTTGGTAGACATTGAAAGATGATGATAGTAACAATAATAATAAATCTTACCAAAAAATTAGTAATGTAGTTCTAATTTAACTAATTATGTTCATAACACAAAGTCTTCAATAGCTACATCTTTAATTTCCATTCATACATGTAGTAATTTAGTACATTAATATAAGACAATAAGTCTAATATGATAGGTTTTAAAACCAAGGTCACAAGCTGATAATCCATGGTAGTATATAAAAATCCATGCTTTATGGTATATATGGGATCATTATAGTATTCTAATAATGTAAATTGCTTAATTTGATCTTTGAAGATTTTGTTCCAATAAAAACAATTTCAACTTATATTATTTTAAATCCACATAATAATAATGTTTAAAATATATTTGAGAATTTTATTCAAACAAATTTTTTTTATTTGATTTGAATTATTTAATTAAAAATATATTCTCGAAATTTTTTGCCCTATGTCACATTTTTGTATTTCAAATGAAGGAAAATACTAAAATTATTAATAATTTTATTATAATCTATGTGACAATAAATATGATTGGTGTCATTTGTAGTAAGATAATTAAATATCTTAATTACTTTTTTTAAGTGATGGATGACATAAAATTTGTAAAGTGCATGTAGTAAAATTTGTTCTCTCTTTAATTTTTTGAGAAAGTTGTTCTCTCTCTAATTTTATTCCAAATCAAATATGTATTTTGAAGAGCAATGTTATGGACAAAACATTGTATTAAATATGTTCAGGTGAAAATTTATAATTGGGGTAACATTCTTTTTAATGGACCCATTATTAGTACTATTTTTTAATGTATTAATCACATCATGCTATTTATTTATTTTTGTGTGTGTATAGCTCGTGTGTTTAGACCTATTGATGTTATTAAATAAAATAATATTAAAGAAACAATATTTTCATAATAATTGAGTTAGTAAATATTTATTGGTTCTAATCAGAATCTACGACTAACATTATTTTGTTATTTATCCTTCATAACTTACCTTGCTGCAGTTGTAAAAAAATTGGGCAAATTTTGAGTTCAGGGACACAACTTTTGTGACACAACTTTTGTATCACAACTCTGATGCACGCAACTATAAATAATGGAAAAAAAAAATAATGATTTTATGTGAAAGTAATAGTTAAAAACATTTATACTAATGATTTTTATTTTTATTTTTATTTTTATTTTTATTTATGAGAAAGTACTAATGATTTTATTTGAAAGTGATGGTTCAAAACATTTACATATTTATGAAAGGAGCTTGTGGTTCGGTGACTAGAATTTATTGTGCTAAATATTGTTTGATGCACCTTTAATTAGTACTTTTCTTTATTGACATGTGAACAGGGGTGTGGTTTATGCATTGCCACTTAGATGTCCACACGAGCTGGGGGCTAAGGATGGCGTGGGTTGTCTTGGATGGACCAGAACCGAATCAGAAGTTACCACCACCACCATCAGATCTTCCTAAGTGTTGACTTGACTGACCAACCGTTGGTTCGGAATTCTCACTGTTTGTTTTTTTTTTTTTTTTTTGAGTGGTCGTGTTTTATTGTCCCCTTTTAACTTAATAATTATCATCTTTTTTGCCGTGTGATTTACTTAGATAACAAAGGGCTTTCACATTTTTTTTTTTTTGATAAATTGTTTTTTGATTTTTTTTCTGTTGGTTGAGAGAGAGAGAGAGAGAGCGAGAGAGAGAGAAGAGAAGAAGAACTCATCTGTAATCATTGCAATGGCTGTTTGTGTCAATTAATGGGAAGCGTTTGATATTTACCTCAACTACCATAATAGTTACCCCTCAACAATTTCATTTACATTTGATAGTCTGTAATTCTGTATTCTTTTGCTTCTTCTTAAAGTTGAGCTTGAGTAAAAATTGATAAATATATTTGTTAAAAATTGATAAATATACAATTATTCGTAAAAAAAAAAAATTAAAGGAGTGCACACAAACAAATAAATGTCTAAATATAGAAAAAAATGTTAATCCAAACACAAATTAAAGTGATCAAATTATACTAAAAAAAATGCAAATTATAAATTGAATCTTGACTATTAAATTACCAATTATCCTAAAAACTTAAACTTTTATAATATAGTAAATTTAATTATTTAACTATATACTCTTAATATTGACACCCAAAATGTGGCTCACCAAGACATAACATGGTCAAGGTGAAAATACAAATGTGACACAATTGAGTGGTAGTGCAATAACATCCAGATTGGAACTTAAATCATCATAGAATAATACTTTTAATCTAAGAATTCTTTGTTATCTCCGGCATAAACTTGGATATAGAGAAAAAAAACGAAAAAGAAAATGAGCTAGCACGCAGACCATATATATTTCATGATAATAATTATAAGAAAGCCATGGTTAATATATTATAGGAAACACCAAGCTTCAACTGCAACAGGCAAAGCCTGGATAGGTTGTAACAAAGTTTATATAGAACGATCCCAACGTACGGCTTCAACCATGCATGATTGTTTTGATGCATGAAGAAAATGGAGCAAATAAAATACGAAATTTTATGGATGGTAATCGAGAGAAAAATATACAAGGAAACATGATGAACTTGAGAAATCACTCATTTATGAAAAATAAAAATGACCCATTCAGCCTCTCTACAAGTCTACTTAAGGTGGAGAATCACTCTCACCAACTAGGAGATCCTCCCTCTTTCATAAGAAAGCTCACAACTCACAAGGCTTACACCAAATTTTTTTGTACAAGCCTTGTGATTGTAAAGTTTTTAAAAGACATAAATTTAAAGTATATCAAATAAATAAATTAAATGAGTCTTTCTTAGTAGTCTTATTTTCAAACTTGATCGTGTTGGAACTTCATGACATTTGTTGTTTTGGTCTTCTAAAATGTCTTGAAACTTCACATTGGTCTTTTTCAAAATTCTAGTAGAATTTTTTTTGTACAAGGCTTGTGATTGTAAAGTTTTTATAGCATTATTCTTATTTTTGTTGAACCCAATTTTTTGTAATTTTCAAGTCAAGGTATTCAACATTTTTATTAGGGTGGTCACAATAATTTAGTTTAACATATAACTATTTTTTGGCAAGTGTATATGTGCCATTTTTTGCAAGTCAGGATAGTCCTG
The DNA here is from genome assembly GCA_033629205.1 of Lithocarpus polystachyus. Classification (NCBI taxonomy): domain Eukaryota; kingdom Viridiplantae; phylum Streptophyta; class Magnoliopsida; order Fagales; family Fagaceae; genus Lithocarpus; species Lithocarpus polystachyus. Next base: position 57,832,797 of record CM066168.1, read on the forward strand.
TGACCACCCTGGCTTGCATGTAGAGCTGCCAATGTTTGCATGCAAAACCATCATTGATAATTATAAAAAATAAAAAAATAAAAATTTGATATCATCACTTGTATATGGAACCGCCATTGATATTTATGAAAAAATAATTTTGAGCGTACCAATTATAAATTGACACCCAAGCATGTTATGAATTTAGGTTTATAAATAGTTTTATCCGTAGATAGACTCTTCGTTTATTAATTTTTTATTCAGTTGTTTAGTTGATATTATAGCAAAGAGGGAGGATAAAAAAAATATTTATGTTTTTTTGCCATATATATTCAGTAAAGTTGGAAAAACGAAAAGGTGGGAACTAAATTACTATTATTTTTAATAAATGTAAATTATTATTATACTTATATAATAAGGTGGAATGATAGATAAGTAGAGGATAATTTTGTGTTTTTCTTCTTAATATATTATTTTATGTCTCTTTTTCATTCTAATTTGAACAACTTTGTCCATCCTTTTTCTTTTTTCTTTTTTCCCACTCCCTTTTCACCTTAACCAAATATAGTATAAAATCAAACATGAATCTTGACCAATATCCACCATGAAAGCTGCTCCATAATTCATAACCGGGATCACAAAATTTATTTAACAATTATGGGGATGTGTTGAAATTTATGACTTTAAGAAGTTAGAAATTCGTCTATTGCTTAAAAAATAAAAGGTAGTAATAAAAAGAATAAAATATAATACATGTAAACATATTTCTTAAAAAGGGGTCTGGTTAATAGGTGCCTTTCGGGCATTTGCTAACAAACTATTTTAGGAAAAAAATTTTAATACAACTTTTATGAGAAATATAAAAATTGTATAAAAAAAATTAATTACTTTTTTCTCCCATAAAAAGTTTCTAGAAATATTTCCTAAATTAATGTCAGCATTTGTTAACCTTTCCACTTAGAAAAAATAAATTATACAATTTGGAATTGAGCAATTTGACATGCTGGATACACTAAATTCCTTCCTATTCCAAATATGGTATGAAAAGTGTGTCGTAAAATTTTTTTGTTTTAAAATTTTAAGGAGAAGCATGCAATTTTATTAGGGAAAAAGGGAAAATCCATAGATCAAAAAGAAAAAAAGAAATTCACACCATGATTGATTTGGCAAATTATTAATAATAGATAAAAAAAAATGATATTAATAATGGATCTAGATAAAAATTAGTAAAAACTTATCAATTCAATTGTTATGAAAAATTTTGTGAAATTTTAATGTTTATACCATGCTAAAGGGAAAAATGGGGGGGGGGGGGGGAGGGGGGCTATTTTTGATTAGGGCTGTAAATGAATCAAGCCAATTATGAATAATTAGAGCTTGGCTCGAAAAGAAGCTCATTCACATTTATTTGCTTATAAATAAGTCAAGTTTGAGCCTTAGTTTTAGGCTCGTTTAATAAACAAGCCGAGCCCAAGCAAAAAAATTTGTTCACGAACAAGCTCGTGAACTATAAGACTTGATACAAAACAATTCAAGTATAGACTCATTTATAAGTTTATATGTGTTAGCTAAATATACTTGTAAGGACACAAATTTTGCGGTAGTTGGGCTGGCTAACAGGATGGCTGGAGGCCCAGAACACATTTAATACCCCAACAATACATTTGTAAAGAGAGTGGGTTGAAGATTATTAGATTGGACACGTATGGGTTGAAAGCCCAAATAGGGTAATGAACAGATATGTATTAATAAGATAGTCGAGGGTTACAATACTCTTTTCAACACTGTCCGAGGAGAATATCAGTACAAGTATTGGTAGAACTCTCCTTTTCCCTTCCTCTCCTTCTCTATTTATATGCCCTCCCCCCTTGCATGGGCCCTTTTTTCTTTATTCTTATCCCATCCGCCCCTTTCTCGAGCCTTCCTGGGGCAGCTGTAAAGGAGGAGGTCACTGTTCAGGAGTCTTTTCTCATTAATGCGGCCATGATGTTAGCTGCAGGGTCATAAATGCGGGGGCAGCAGCCTTTTTGCTTACGTCTGATTTCCGCCATCTGTCTTTACGGTTAACACAGGGCGAGGGGTTCTCTGGATGAGATAAGATTGAGACTGGTGCACTGATCTAGGACGCCTTTTTAATAGTCCGAGCAGAGGACCTCCTCGGACAAAGCTTTCCCCTACGGGATTTACACCTCGGAATCGAGTTAGGCCGGGCAAATGCTTCATGAGGTGCATTCTTCAAAGGTGTAGGTCTCCTCGGACAGGCCCACGGCCCAGGATCTGATGTTGGGCCCTTTGCCCCCACAATACTCATTACGCATATCTTAATAATGGCATGGCCAACATGAGACCACTACCCATTACCTTAATTTTTTTCATTCCCTCTAGACTCACCAAGAACCACTTTAGACTTTAGTTATATTTAAAAATAAATAAATTAATTAAGTGTTCCACATATGATCCTTCCCCATCAATCATCTAATATAAAGTCATGAAATATGTTAGTATTTTCTCACTCATAATAGTTAAAATCAAGTATTTTTTAGTTTTTCAACATATAACATAAATGTAAAAATTGTATTTTGAACAATTACTGAAGCTCTAGACAAGAAAGGATGAATAAATGAGTTTAAATGTGTATATTTTTAACTTGAATAATGGATCTTCATTAATAGGATTAAACACATTATAAAATGAGTAAATTATTTTTTTTCCTTCTTAATTTTAGAGATTTAAGCAATTGATAATGTAATTTTTTTAAATCTTAAGCTCAAAAGTTTGACCTGAGCTCGAGTTTGAGCTTGATATTAAGTTTGAACTTGGCTTAACTAATTAATCAAGCCAAGTCAAACTCAAATTTTTTAGCTTTCCCACAAACTCAAGCTCAAACGTCATTTTTAGGCTTGTCACATGCTTGAGTCAAATTTGAGCTTTTAATTTTTTCTAACGAGCCAATCTTGAATATGCATTATTCAAAAAAAGCTTGGCCCGTTTGGCGTTTACGGCTCTATTGTTGATCAACGTGGGACAATCATAAATGCAACAACGGTCCAGATTGGCCGAAAATGAGGTGCAGTGTAAGTCTGCCCGAAGGACCAAAGGGCGCAACGTAATTCAGAATTTCTTAGGATTTGGAATTGGATTGACTGGAAAGAGAGAGCTGTGAAGTGACGCCTTCCACTTTACGATTTTTGTTTTCAAAAACAGTAAGTACTGACGCAACCAAATCTACATCTGAAATTTTTTTTTTTTTTTTTGCTTGACATCTGAATGTGATAGGAATAATAATAGATAATGTTAAAATTATTACTCTAATTTTAACTACTTTTCAATATATATATATATATATATATAAAACCGAAGCTCCTGATATCTCCATAATTTATTTACTTAAATAAATATAATACTAATTAATTAATCTATATATAAAACTTGTGTTTGGATTCAATTAAGTAGACTAAAATATTAAAGAGACTCACGTTAAGATTAAAACACAAAAAGACTCACGTAAGGATTCAAAAGAGAAGAGAGAAAGACTCATGTTATAACTCCTCTCTTCCCACCTCAAAACCTTAGCAACCTTACCCCTCTAGGGAGGGCGGTTGGTTGGAGGATGGTCCCTCCACCAACCACCCACCACCCACGTACATTAGCTATGCATCCATTAGTCCTTGCGAAGAGTCATAGACCACCTATCTCCATATAAAATTATAAATAAATGGGGATGCCACACACTCTTTCTATAGCAAAAGGGAAAAACCAAAGACACATCAGAAAGAGCAGATCAATCTGTTCATTCCTTACTCAGACTCAGAGTCACTGAGATGGATGGCCACATGCTACGCAATCTTCATTCCGAAAGCGACACGTTATGTTAGTTAGGTCAATAATTGTTAAAAAAAAAACCACTTCAATGATTGTAAAAAAAAAAATTGTATTACTAGATTAATTTTAAGACGTCATACTTTGCATCAAATTCAGGAAAGAAAAAAAAAACAAAATAGATTTTAACTTATAAAGTTCAGTTTTTATAAGGTTAGTTTTGTTTATAGATCAAACATAGTAGTACATTGTTCAGCACTTAATACTTATATAATCAATTTCCAAGTCAGTGTTCAAGAATTAAACCAAAATTCTAACTGTGCAATCATAAAAATACTATTATTGGTGTGAATTTTATGGAGTTGCGGTGTTTAAGATTTAAACCAAAACTCTTTTAAATTATTTATTATATTTTGTTCTCAGTAAATTTTCTATCTCTTTAATTTTAGTATATTGTGTTTCTTAAGCAATAAAGAGATTTTTTTTATATTTTAAATTTTATGGGATATAAAGAGATATTTGGTTTCGTGAAACAGTTTATACTCTCCTTCTTTGATTTGATTTACTCACTATTTTTGGCACTTGCCATTGGCAATTACTCAAGCCACTCTTATGGACCAAATTAAATAATTCTCCAGTCACCATCATTGATAAATGAGAAATCAAACCAAGGTTATAGTTTTTCTATTTGGTCCAAAAAATTATTTGCTTATTTGTTTTTTTTTTTTTTAAGCAAAAAAGAAAGTGTAGAGACCAAATAGTGTAGAAAACGCAGGGTGGTGGGCTTCGCAAATAGAATGCGACTGTGTAGGTTGAGGAAGGTGGTCCGAGGATGAATATATCCTCGACTAAGCAAGGCAAAGGTCAAAGTATGTATTTTGCTATCTGGGATGATACACCAGAAAGTTCTACTGGTAAGGGTATATCCTGTGGGTGTACAGGACAAGTGGGAGCTGAAAAATATCTAATGGAAAGTTGCTATCACCACATTAAATACTCTGCAGCTAACCTTCTGGCCGCATTAATGGAGAAGTAATGTTTGAACAGTAGCTTTTCAGCCTTACAACTATCACATGAAGACTTCAGGAAAGTATTGATGGGACAAGTATCAATAGAAAATATTTGGTTTGTAGGTGGAGGGTAAAGAAAAAGTCATAAAAGAAGGAAGAAGGCGCCAAAAGAGGGGGATCAGAAAAATAGGGAAGGGATTACTGTAGCAAGAAATAGCTAAATTTGTAATCAACCTGTGATTCTGTATATGATAATTAGTCTCCTCAGATTGAGCCGAGGATGTTTTTCTTTGAATAAATCCATTATATTTGCTCTCTAACTCACTAAAGCCCAGTTTTTTAACTTACTCTCTACAAATTCATTTTTTTGGGCTTTTTGGGCTTAAGTCCATCCCTCTCGTAGGCTAGAAACTCAAAGTTGCGTCCTTACAGAAAGTATGATATTGGTTTCTAGGGTTTTCGTTCGTGATCTGATTCCATTAATCTAGGAAAAAAAATTACATTACTTATCAAAAAAAAAAATTTAGGAAAAATCTCAGATTATATTTTTTCTCAATAAGTATTAAAAAATTTCTATTATCCATGAAATTGCTATTGCCTATTAAAAAATTGCACTTGTAGATCAATATTTATATTTCTTAACTTGGCATTTTGCACCTATGGTTGAAATTTGTGTGGATCTTGGGAAGCTTAGAAATCTTTTCTTTCATTCACCATGGTTTTTCATTGAGTAATTTCTCTCTCTTACTCCTCTTGATGAGTTTTGTATTCGACTAGAAGAAGGATTTTTTGCTTTGAAGGTCATGATGCACCTGTCTCATTTTATTTGTCCTCACCACAAGGAAAACATTCAGGTAAGTATTTTTAAGGGATGAGCTTGATTGTTTCTTATTGTCAATAATAAATCATTAAACTGCAATACCGGTAATTGTTTAAAAAATCCGACATGTTCATATTGCTATAGAATAGAGAATGGTAGAAGCCAACTTTATTACAACTACTTAAATTGAGTTGAGTTAGTTGACTTAATGCCATACAATTGCAAAGTATTGCATGAAAGATAATGGGATTAATTGTTGTAATTTTTATTTTCTTTCCATGTTTTGAATTTTCTCTATATTACTTTTACAATTGAGTAAAAAATTGAGAAAGTGATATTATTACTCTAATTTGAAGTTTAATGCGTCCCCCTCAAGTCATGGCCTTTATTTATATATTCATGGTTGGTCTTTATTTATATATTTGCAGTTTATATTTTTAACCATTACTAAGAAATTAAGGCTTAGTTGCACAATATGTGTAAATTCTAATGACAGAATAAGCCCATATTTTTGGGATTAATAGTTTATAAATTCATTGCATGACAACAATGAGTTTTGTATGGCCAATCATGTTGTTCAAAAGGCTACTTTAAATATTGAGTAAATGCATTTCTTACATTTGGGTATTGGTTAGAATTTTTTTTTTCAAATGAGTGTTCAATAAAAGTGAATGTATATAAATTTTGTTTAACTATCTCGTGCATTGCACGGGATAGCGACTAGTTTATATATAAAACAAATGTTTAACTACTTTAAAATCTTCAAAACTAATATGGTAATTTATGTGATAATGATTGGTGGACTTCAACTATAATATATGAATATTTAAAATATATTTTGGTGATTGATAATACATCAATTTGTAAACTCTATGTAATCAGGGACGGCTTTGTTTTGGTAAAAAAAAAAATTTACATTCCTATAGACACCCCATTTTGCAGTCACTCACAATACCTTTAAAAATTAATTTTAAATTAATATGAGTTCTTCTAAAAAAAATTAATGAGTTGTTGAACACACCCAAGAATAGTAAAAAAAAAAAAAAAACTTGACCACCCTAAAACAAACTTTGAACACTCTAAACAAAAATTTGAACTCATTCAAAATAAAATTTAACCTCTCCAAAATTTTGGTCGGTTGAACTTGAAGGTTAATTTTAGTAATTTGCATTGAAACAGCAAATTTAGGTCAATAGTTCAATTGTCAAACTGCAATTTTATCAAAGTATAATTGTGATTTTTAAAATTGTGTTTTCAAAAGGCATATTTTAAAATTGCTATTTATTTTTACCAAAAAAAAAAAAAGAAACATTTTTCAAATATCTAGTCTATTAGTACTTGCTTTTGTCTTTAGCTGAACTAGTTTGTAACCCCATGCATATGCATGGATACACTTAAAAATATACAACAAGATGCATAATATAAATCTTATATATATAATTTAAATACTATTGATAGTCACTTTTATATTTTGGTAACTCATTAAAAAATTTTGTAAGGATATTATTAGGTATAAAATGTATATTGTTCATGTTTATTTATTAATTTATTATTGTGAAGCACTTTTTTTTTTTTTACAATTCATTTATTCTAGACTCTTTGGTTTTTTTATTTAATAACTCATTTGAATGAAAATTTATAATGTGATCCCACGTTTGATTCTAAAATTAAAAAAATAAAACTCTTTAAGAATAAATATTTAAGACACATGGAGCAAAATTAAAATTCTAATTTAAAATTTTCAATTGAATTTTTATTAGCTTTACCTATTATTTTATATATATATATATATATATATATATATAGATTTGTTGAATTTATGTAATTCATTTTGTATATACATATATGCACTAAAATAATATCTGAATTCTTTATTGAATATAATTAATGTCCTGGTTAAGAAAATCACTTGTATTGCAAGATTAATCTTCTAAGCGAATTCATATTAACTTGAATAATCTTCTTTCAGATTAAGATATACGAAAATGTCTCATATTTTCATCTTAATGATTAGGATGAAATAAGAAGTGAATATTTACAAATAAGTTCTTACATACCTTTTAGCCATGATTTCCCAACCAAAAAAATAAAAATAAAAATAGTGAAGCGTTGCATCTATTTAATCTTGATTGGAACATATTTTGTTTATATTGTTATTTATTTATATAAGATGTTGATAATTGAATAGGGAATTAGTAGAAGTAGATGAACGATTGGTCAAGTTATGCATATTGAAAAAGATGTAATTGATAACATTGATAATGAAACTATTACACAATAATTTCAAAATATGAAAACTATAGAATGAAAAATTTTATACTATATGTATTTACATTTTTTTTTTTTTTTTTTGCAATGTCAACATATTCATATTTTATTTTTATTAATTTAAAAAAAATTAAGTTCAAGTTCAAGTTTTATTTTTATTAATTTAAAAAAAATTAAAGTTAAAGTTTTATTTTTATTATTAAATTTTAAAAATTTAAGTTTCTCAACAAACACCATGAAAAAAATTGATAGAGCCGCCATTGCTTGTAATAAAAGTTGCATTATTTCTAGCATTATTCATGATAAAATAATGGCCCATATAAAAATCAATATTTGTCGTAAATGTGTTGGATCTACCCATCATTATTTGTATGAGCAAGTACAAAAATTTCATCCAATTCGACCCACCAAAATCAAAACAAAAACAAAAAACCAAAAAAGAAGGAAGAGAACAAACTAGGAAAATTATAATGGTATATTCTTATCTATTGGCAGTTTTTTTGTACCAAAAGCAATGAAATTTACACTAATATCATCAGATAGAGACCATCTTCCAGTCAAGGGGTTGTAAACAAATCCAGCCATTTCCCTGACCTGCAAAAAGCCAACCAGACAGCAAACCAGCTTTACTAAAATGTGCAGAGGTTAGTAACGCTAAAACATGAGGCAGATATTCATGAAACATCATGAACATATTTTACTCACAGTGATATTGGCACGTTGAAGGATCAGGACTAGTTCTTCAGGAGTGAGAAAACTTGACCATTCATGTGTACCTTTAGGAAGCTGTAAAATATTAAGTTTATCAAAATGGTGCCAATAGGTGCGAAATCCAGAATTTAAATGTAAATAACTTGATCAGTTAACTAAGGTATTAAACCAATGTATATTGAAAGCGTTTGACTGTATTAACAAATTCATAAGGTAACCACAGTTCCAAGGTAACCCAAGAAGCATCTCAAACTTTTACAGATAGTCTACGTGAAATTTTTCTGCAGCATTAGGAAAACATGCTTCATAGTTTTCTTCGCCTTATTTTTTAAAAACCAAATTACATGAAATTCGTGATAATCTGATAGTGGACTATCAATTCTAGCTAAAAATTATCTACTTTTCCGTTTGCAAGTGGAGTTCACCTCCAGATTTGACTAATTGAAATTCTATTAATTGTTTCTGTGAAGGCAATGAAAATGGAACAATCTAAATTCCATGGGCATTGTAACATTCCTTAATAGTATGGATCAATTCTAACTTAATCTAGATCAAACTGAAAAGTGGATGACCTCAGCAGACCCATAGATGAGAATGCTTTGTATGAAAATATTCAAATCTTTAGAAGAAAAGATTCATTTAATTGATTCATCCACATTACGCTCATATGTATTGAGTTCTTGTCATCTAGAATACACTAAAAAAATATCAACGTGAACCAAACTTGTTAAAAACAAAACCTCAACTGTTTAAGGAAAACAAACTTGTTGCCAAGTATAAAGAACCAGTTTACCACTATGGGATGTATCCTGTAGTATGATTTAAGGATAACACCTATTTCTGAAATAGATAATCAACATATATAGAGATCAAGGTGGATCTCAAATAGACACAAGTAAATTTCAAAGCATGTCACCAAGTTTCAAAATAAGGCATATCCAGCAGTGCAAGAGGTGCTACATAGATAATCCAGAAGCTATATTAAGCTGTAGAATGATGGAAATAACTATACCCAATGGAGGAGGTACTCTGCTGCAACAATGGCAGTTGCATATGATCTCATAGAACGGTTAATTGTTGAAATTATAGTAGCTCCATCAGGAACAGTTAATGCCGCCAGAGACTTGCAGAATTCGGCAGGATTTGCTACATGCTCAATTACCTTAAGTAAAATTCCAATTGCAAACAAATTGGATATGGTCAAAAATAGGTAACACATAACTTAAAAAACAGTTTGAATACACTCTAGAGAAGCATGAAGAAAAGTGTATGGAGAAAAACCCAAAGTTTTGGGAACACCATTATATTTATACCTTTGTTAAACCTTTCCATTAATCATCACAAATATACCTTCAATTTCAATTTCATAGGTGTATACTCATATTATCTTTAGCGGTAATCTAAATTTATCTTGTGTAATTCATGTTTAACTGTCCTGTATTTACAGAGGACTTCCAAACTCAAGGGATCCAATTTGATAATGCAGGAGCATTGAATCATGTTACAAGCTTGACATTTATTGAGCTTCAAGGTCAAATGTTAAAAGGCTATATGTATCAAGTACTATCAACTATTAAGTTTAGTATCATGGAGTATCTCAAAATGTAGCATATATAGTCTTTGAAGAGTTGCCAATGAGCTATAGCTTAAGTGGCACTTCTTCCTCCCATAATAATGAGATGGTGGATGAGGCCTTGGGATCAAGACCCATTAGGTGTGTGAGTAACTTACCAATCACCACCGGGGGGGGGGGGGGGGGGGGGGGGGGGGGGGTGGGTGTGGTGGGGGGAGAATGGGGTCTTTGAAGAGTCTTTTTCCAGAAACTTTTCCATCCAATGGTAAAATTTCAGATTTGCGTTCTTATTTTCTTGAATCCTAGAAATCCTATTGCATGGTCCAAAAAAAAAAAAGAGAGATAGATCTTAAATCCTCTTGCTATTTGTTTACAGTATTCTTTTGCTTTATTCTTTGATCACCTTTAATAACTTGAATCCTAGCATAATAGTCTTTCAAAAGGTCTTGAGAGAAGACTTAACAACAAAAAATTTCTTATGAGAGGACTTTGCCATCTAATATTAAAATCTCATTTTTGTATTTTTAAATCTCTTGAACCCAGCAACTCAATGAATTTTGAGTTTCAAGTTTCAACTTCAATACTCTTGTATGCTCATCATGATAAGTAAATGAAGGGAAGAAGTCCAAGATTATATGCAAAACCAGAAATAAATGGATATCAACCAATCATTTGGCCATATCATATCTATAGCTGGGCAAATATATGGTAGAAGTATACATAATATGCAATATCACTTAAATGTTTCAAAAAGAAGTAAATGTGCTAGGTAAAACGAACTTGATTTTAGATCCAACATAAAATAAGTAAGACAATTACATAGGGTATCTGTAATCAGTATGAATAACGAACTACATAATAATATTTATACATACAAGCATATGTACATGTATATGAAAGAATGAGAGAGAGAGAGAAAGAGAGAGCATACTTCTAGAGCAATCACAGCATCAAACTTCCTGTCTTCCTCTAATAGCTTTTCTGTCCAAAAATCAAATTCAGAAAAACTTTATACCAGATTGCAATAATATGACACAACAAAACAATGTCAATTATGTTACTTAGTCTATGTCACATAGCCACTTAGTCCCACTTGAGAAGGGATGTAACCATCCATTGTAAAAGATGCCACAGCTTACAACAGAAAAGCAATGCAATTTGAATGCTCCATGGGAATGACATTACCATAAAGCCTGTCCTACAGAGGTAGTAAACAAGATTGGCACATACCAGCTGTTGTGCAACAGTACTCAATAGTTGAAGTCACTGGATCCAAATCCTGCGTGTTAACAAATTTCCATGTTAAAGTCTATACAATCTAGAAGAACAAAACAAATGTAATCCTTGAAAACCCAAATTGCAATGTATTAAGATTTTCCTCATAGATGAACGATACATTTTAACCAAGTTGTTAAGATCTCCAAAGGTTATTTCTGTTAGCAATTAGCAATCCAAGAATTAACCAGGAAATTATTGGAAATAATTCAGAAATACTTTATCATAATATATTCTGCTCAGAAGAATTCAAGAATATACAAGAAGAAAAAAGAAGCAAAGAGAGAGAGAGAGGGTAGCACCAAAAGATAGTTCCGAACATTATAGAATAATCATTCAAGAAATTCTCAATCACCTAAAAAAATTTCATACACCATTTAAAATACAAAAAAAAAAAAAAAAAAAAAAAAAAAGGCCATAAGCTTCAAGAAAATATAGATTTAGAACCTGGGATGACAAGCTGACCTCAATTAGTTGGGAATTAAGGGTTAAAAAAATTGAAAAAATCTTTACTAGTCATCTTTGGCCCACATAAGTACAAAACAATACAGTGGATTATAAGAGATTGTTGCAAAAATTGGAAACCATGTTTACATTATCAAATAATTTCAGAACTTGTGCATATTGCGATGTCAAAAAAATACCGTACACAAATATTTCCAGAAAAGAAAAGTCCTGGAATAAACCTCCAGTAACTTGCCACTCTGGCAGCTAAAATGAAAAAGGTAGCCTCTCCTAAAAAATTCACAATTTAGCTAAATACTTAATATCTAACTCTACTGTAACTACCTCCCACAGGCCCCCAGAAACCAGTTTCTAACAGGTGAACTATTCTCTCTCTCTCTCTCTGATCAATTATGAAATGCCAACACATCAGTGAGTGATTTGGTGCTTTTCAAATTCATGTCCACCTATGGGCATGAAAGTCAGCTAACATTTGGTGATTTGGATGGAAGATTTAAAGGGAAAAAGATACAAAACAAATCTGAACAAAGTCCTAACATGAGAGAATGCTAAAGAGCTATCCCCAGAGAGGAAACGCTAATATTCAATGATTTGATACTTTTCAAATCCAATTCCAATCTAAGATATCACATTTTACATCAGAGAATAACCATACAGCATGAATGCACGCAATCTTGATATTTTTCTCCACAGCATCAACTCCTGTTACAGTAGCTCCCATTCGAGCTAATGGCTGAACAAGCAAGAGAAGAGAGTAAATATGAGATGAAGACTACATCTAATTTTAATATATATATATATAGCAGAAATCTAATGCCACTATATACAAACGCAAGTAATGTAAGGCAGCATGATATGCATCGACTAGTACAATTACATTTGCATTCCAATTGTGTCTACTTTCTGATTGCAGTGGTGAATACATCCAGATATAGGTTGCATTGAAACATGATCGCATATGATTGAAGGACTACATGATGGCCTAGGTATAGAGTGCATGGAAAAGAAAGATTCTTCAAGTCAATTTCAAGTACTAGGTATTTTGAAGCTTTGTTATAGGGAGTAGAGTGTAAAATTCCAACTTGGACTCTTGGAGACCTGACACTTGACTGCTAACACTCACACACATTCATATTCTTCAATCTCTCTCTTTTTTTTTTTTCATTTTCTTTTTCTTTTTCTTTTTCTTTTTCTTTTTCTTTTTCTTTTTTTTTTTGGGGGGGGGGGGGGGGGAGGCTAATTATGAAATATAGAAAATAGATCTTAAAAAAACTTTAGGGCCTCGACAGATGGTTATTTTAAATAGGCCTTATCCATAATTTCTTTTGAGATGATACTGGTAGCTAACAAGGATTTGCAACCAAAATAGACATGTTAGCATTCAAAATATTGTTAGAATACCTCTGAGAGAATTCCACCGCCACAACCAACATCAACTATTTTAAGCCCTTCAAAAGGCCTAGCACTGTTAGGATCCTTACTGAAACAAGGAAAAGTAATCAGAATTTATTTGTGGGGGAGGTGGAAGTGAAATTGTTGTTGTACCATTACATACACGCATAACAATAAAAGAGAGAGCTGTGGAGGACAGCATATTTCCAATGAAAGCCCTAGCATGAATATCTTAATACTTATAAAAAGCTAAAGGACAATCTTTTATTATAGGTTGCAGTGAAAGTGCATACTCATAGATAAGTGCAATTTACATGCTAGATGAAACTAAAATGACAACTATCAGCGTCAGATTCTATGGTCTGGTTTTTATAAATGTCCTAATAAGGGTCATTTACTTTATCTAGTCTAGTCATATACAGTCCTAACAAGGGTCGCTATATTCTTATCCAAATGTAGGACTTAAGAATAAAACATGATGAAGAGAGAAAGACAATAAGAGCTGATTAAACTAATGCAGTATCTCCAGGTTTCCAATAACTAAAATTGTAAATTATCGAAAGCCCAATGGCATATGTTCTCTACATATTTAAAACCCTCTGCCCCTTACTTATAAGATAAATTTAACTCCCACATCAGTCACCATTTAAACAACAATTTGCAGGGTAACCACATTGTATACCCAAATTTAAACTGCAGCTTAATAAGCAATCATACATCTAGCAAGACAAATACTTGATGAACCTAATCCATTAAGCCTACCTAAATATGAGAATAGAGAGGCGAGGAACACCCAATGAACTACACCAACAACAAAACCTTAGTCCCAAAACTTTTAGTGTCGGCAATAAATCCTCAACAGACTAATCAGGGTCGACTACATATATCTCCACCATTCTTTTCTATCAAAAATCATACTTCCTACAACCTCCTTAATAAACATGTTCCTTTTATATCACTTAGACTAGTGTTATTTTAAGCTAGATACACCAACACTTCATTTGGAGTTCCGTAGCCATGAAGTAACGGTGTCCTATCTATTTTATCATGTTATAATTTTTCAAAAATTAACCGTGTCGCCATGTTGTACCATACTGTGTCCGTGCATCCTAGATTTGAAGTCTTCCTCTACCTCTAAGAGTACCCAATGAACTACAAAACCCAATATAAAACCAATAATTTATATTTCCAACAGAAACTTGGTGGAGTCAAAAAATTATATACATAATACATGTAATGTAAAGCAGAAAAATTTACCCGAAATGTCGACAAAGTGTGGAGCGAATGAAAGCAAGTCTTGTAGGATTCATCACATGCAATGGCTTAAATGGCCCTTCAGAATCCCACCTATTCATAACACCGAAGCTAAGTTAATTCAAAATTTCAAGTTGAAATTTCTTTCATTTTCCTCTTCTTCTTCTTCTTCTTTTTTTTTTTTTTTTTTTTTTTTTTTTTTTTTTTTTTTTTCTCACCAACCAAACAGAGGATTAAAAAAAAAAAAGAGGAAATAAAAAGGCTGACCAGGTTTCGGCAATGGAGGCGAATTTAGCGAGCTCGAGGTCTTTCAAAGAGGAAGCTCGTTGGAATCCTGCAGTAGAGGAAGAAGAAGAGGCATTGGAGAAGGGCCTATAGCTGAAGCTGAGGGGAGCTCGGTTAGGGTTAGAGAAGTGAGGAGAGCGAATGTGGTTGTTGATAGAGATGGAGGAGCTTAGGGCTCGGAGATGGCTATGCCTAACGAGCTTAGAAGCCATGTTTGAATGAAGCTTGATGACCGACCAAAACAAACAAACAACAAGGAATGAATTTTGGTTTTGGGGAAGAAAACTCAAGTAGGAATCGCCATGGGCTGGGCCTCAATTATTACGAAGGCTAGGCTTTTAGAGCATCCACGAACTAAAAATTTTAGCGATTTGACAATTTTATCTATTTTACCAGCGTCCACACCAGTCCTTCAATAATTTTGTAAAATGCAAAAAGTGATAAAATTTACACCATTTGAGCAAAAATACACCCACATCAGTGGGCATAAAGATTCGTAAATATGCACCTATGAACAGTAACCGTGTATATATACACGGTTACTGTTCATGTGTAAAATATTTTTTTATTCTTTTTTTTCTCTCTTTTCCACCAGATTTCTTCTCTTCCCAACCCTTTACAACAACCCAGCGTGCTAGAATAAGAAGGAAGAAGAAATTCCAACTCAAAAATCAACAGAAAATTAACCCAAAATCAACGGAAAAACAATTAGAAATTTCAACTCAAAATCAAGACAAACCCAATTCAAAATCAATCAAAACTCACCGGTAAACCCAACCCAAAAACAGTCCAAACCCACCGGAAAACCCAGCCCAAACCATACTCAACAGAGCTGGATCTGCCGCCCAATCTGCTGCCACTGCTGCCGCCCGGATCTTCCATTGCTGTCGTCAGTTGGGGGTGGGAGGCGAAGGGTCATCGATTAGGGGTGGGAGGTGAAGGGTCGGTGGTGGAGGAGAGAGGGAAGGGCGAAGGAAAGAGGGAGGCCGAATTGGTGGAGAATCGGTGGAGGCTGAGGCGGCGAGCTGGATCGGCGGCGACGGCTGGCTGGGTGAGGCGGCTGTGAGGGAGAGAGTGAGGGAAGGAGATGAACGGGTGAGAGAGCTGTGAGTGAGTGAGAGAATTGAAGAGAGCTGAAAAACAAAAATAACCAGTGAGAGAGTGAGAGAATGGTATTAATAAATAACTTATATTTAAAATTACATATATTTAAAAAAAAAAAAAAAACAAATAGAGAGAACTATATGAAAAAACTATTAATTAAAAGTTAATAGAAAAATTATTTTATAATTTAAAATAGTTTTTCATGTGTATTGTATAGGTATCAACTAAGAAAGATGGATATTAAAAAAAAAAAAAACTGTAATGATAGGCGGTGGCTGCTTTATTATTTATCCAAAAAAAAAAAAAATTTTTGATAGGATATTAACAAATATATTATAATAGAAGAATTTGGATTTTAATCAAGTTAAGATTTTTATCAACTTATAAATTATAGGAGAAAAAAATAAGACTAAAAGAATTATAAAATACAATTTTGTTAAAAAATTATAAAATAATAATGATGTGACAAGCTCTAGAGAGGTCAACAAAAAGTCAAAAACTTCGGTTATATATATATATATATATATATATATATATGAACCACTAAACACATTATTTATGTAAATAATCCCAAATAGTTGAATACTGAATAGTTTAATATTTGACAAAACAATATTAAAAACAATAATGTAAAATATTATATAAAAAAAAGTGTGAATCTATGGTGGCTTTAGACCATTGTTTGGGTTTGAGATTGGCATTTTACATTACTTTTTAAGTTTAGTAGGTTTAGAGTATTTGACTTACTCATAGGTTTAATATGTGGACATAATTTATATATATATATATATATATATATATATAAATATATAAATATATAAATTAAAAAAAAGATGGACATAAACATCCATAAAAAGTCAAAAAAATTCAGTTGTATTTAGAAATTTGTGATCTTTTGATCCATACATACTATACTCCATTAGGGCTGTGATTTAACCACGGGACAAACGATAAGTATATAACTTTTCGTGGTTTTATACGGGATGATGTCGTATAAATGCTTAGAGAAAGAGAGTGATAGAGGTGAAGGCTTCTGGCTTGATGAGAGACAATCAGATTTGAGAGACTAAAAAGAGGAGAGGAAGAAAAAGAATCGGGTACCATCGGTTAAAAATAATCATAAATTAATAAATAGAAAAAGAAAAGAAAATATGCATAAAAAATAACATATAATTAGATGATGTGTAAAATTAGGAGGCTTCTAATAGTAGAGTTTGTTATGGACTGAAATTCTCAAAAGTAGATGTGTTCTAATTGGAATTGGTTATATAAATATATATATATATATATATATATATATTTATTTAAGTATTGCTGATGTGGAAAATTGTAGAGAGGTCAAAGGTTTCGGTTATATATATATATAGATAATAATAATAATAATAATAACAATAAATAATATAATTTAATTATAATAGATGTGTAATATTAGAATAAAATTTACAGTGTACTTGTTGGAAACTTAGTAATATTAAACTTAGAAAATTTCAAATTCTAATAAAGGTTTAAATTAAATAAAAGTAATAATATGACCTTTAGGTTTGAATTTACCATTGGGTTTAAAATTAGGTTTGAATTAAGCGTTTGAATTTCAAAATTATGACTGATGGATATAACAATAAAAATTATGACCGTTGGGTCAAAAAAGAAAATATGACCGTTGGACGAAGACATCGATTCGGCTGCATCAGTTCGGTCACTGATTCTAGCAATACGGTGGTCGGAGACATCGATTCGGCGGTGGTCGTCGGAGTCACTATTACAACAATCGGCCCACCAGTGATGGCGATACAATGGTCGGAGATACCAATTCGGTGAGCGGTCACCAAAGCCACTATTTTGGTAGTTTGGGCATCGGTGGCGTTCGTCAAAGCCACTATTTAACAATTCACCCACCGGTGAGTCACTATTCGGCGGTACGGTGGGCTTAGAGTTTCAATCCGACAACGTTCGCCGGAGCCACTATTTTGGCGGTTCGGCCATCGGACCTCCACCACAAGCAGCTCCATTGGCCAAGCCACCGATGTTGATAGTTTATTTAAAATATAAGTTTAAATTAAAAAAGTATGACCATTTGGGAAAATAATAAAAAATTGATGAAGAATGAATATTTTATTGAAAAGTCTTGTAAAATAGATAAACTGATGTGAGTGTTTTGTAAAAGTGATGGTGTAAAATAGAAAAAGTAAGTTTTTTGTGTAAAATAGACGGAATCTTTTCCACGAGCTGATGTGGATGCTCTGATGTATGGATCTATAACTTTAATTTTAGCTATTTGATTAAAATAATACAAAACAAAACTCATTAGAATAATAATAAAAACTTCCACAGCAAACTTTAGTATCCAATCACAACCACCTCCACCATCACCCACAATCACACACCACGACCCCAGCAACCCACCCATGAACCCAGAGGTAGAGTGGAGGTGAAGGAAGAAGAGCACCAACCGTTTCGGCACTGAGACCACCCACAAACCGTTTCGGCACCGAACCCAACCACGATCGACGATCATGGGTCTTGGTGTTTGAGACGGAGAAAGATTGAGAGACAGAGTAAAGGAAAAATGAGATAGCAGAGAGATAGGGGCGGAGAACGAAGAGATCAATTGGCGTTGTCGGCGCTGGGCAGGGGCTTGGGTTGGCGGCGAGTGGAGGAATTGAAACTTGCAACGGGATGAAATGAGGAGTGTGAGGACCGACTGAGAGGGAGAGAGGAGCAACGGGTACAAATGGGGAAGGAGGAGAAAGAAAAGAAAAGAAAAAAAAAAAATATATATATATATATATATATATTCTAACCATCAATGTAAACACAAAATAACAATAATTACCAATATAACAATTAAACACTTAAGATTTGTTGTAAAAATGTTGTGAACATATCATTTCTCAAATAATATATTCTTTAGATGTGCACTAGAGCTGAGAAGCCAAATTTTTTTACTATAGCTCCACTGCTACAGCCATCTTTTTTGTGTTTTGGTGTAGCTAAAATAGCCATGTAGCTAAAATAGCTATATAGCTATTTAGCTACATTACTGTAAATGCTATTTATTCAACATTAAAAACATTTATGACAAAAAAATTAGAAAAATAAAGATCTAAAAATGGTATTTGTGAAAGTTGCTTAAAGAATCTTATGAAAACTATACCTTATCTCTCTATGTAAAAGGTCATAAATCAAATCTATTTGCATTAAAGAATACACAACAAATCTTACAAAAAAAAAAAAAAAAATTGCTCCAACGATATACAATAAATCTTGCTAAGAAATAACAAAGGAAAGTTTAAAATATAAAAGCACCCAAGGTTCAAAATCCAAAAAGCTTAGATATAAGTCTAAATATTGATTAATTTTTAGATACTTCCAGAGCATAGAGAATTGTGTTCTCTCATCTTACATTTATGGTATAGTTCACTCGTTAAATTTATGTTAGGGTTCATTATGACTATGAGAGTAATGAGCACAGTTTTTCCGTGCTCTTGGTAGTAGCTAAGAATTTTTCCAAAATACTAAATACATTTTCCTCAAATTGATTGTCACCAAAAAAGGCCCAACCTAGTTAGAGGAATAAGTGTCTTAAAAACTATACAATAGTGAGGCATTATTATATGCAACAGATTTTGCAAATAGTGTTAGAATACAAACATAAAAGCAGTTGGAAATCCATTCACCTACAACAACTCTACACTTCAACCAAAATATGGCAATACAATAATTTTTCTATTCTAAATTCATGCATCATCCAAAGAGCTCTCTCTTTTATCTATTTTTCCAACTAAACCAAGAGAACCCAGATCAAAACCAAATCAAACCAACCCCTTCATCAAAATCCACAACATTCAACACCCTTTCAAGGACTGAGCTACATTAGGGCCAACGGAAGCCATGTGCCCCTCACCCCCCAACCACCCCCCCCCCCCCCAACAACAAGAAACAAATAGAATATATATATATATATATATATATTTTAATAAAAAGCTCTATTCAAATTCATTATTTTTTTTAAAAAAATAATGTATGAAAATTTTAAAGTGTTTTAATATAATTAAAAATAACAAGATTACAAATAGATGGTAATTTTAATAAATCTCCCACTCAAATTTCTTATTTTTGTGAAAATAATACATGAAAATTATTAAGTGAATATAATATAATTCTATTTAAGGCTTGCAGGTAAATAAAATTTATTGTTAAATCCAAAATAAAATACTTATTTGGTATGATAAATAAATATTGTCTAGAGAGTTCTATTTTTTGTCACATTGAACTATGATTTTAATATGTTTAGTTTTTATAATTTTCTTGAGTACTTAAATTTTATTTTCTTCAATTTCTTGTTATGTTTCTTACTTTTATAGTATTTGATTGATTTATGGGATAGAAAAGAGCGCAAAGTTACATAAGATATCAGTTGAAAAGAAAATTGATTTATATATATATATATATATAATTTTTAGAGTGTGTTAATCCTTAGTATATTCTACAAGTTTGTAGAATTGTGAGTGGTAAATAATTTTTTTTTTATGAAATTAAACTCCAAAATTTTAAGCAAAGCAAAAATTATCTCATAATAAGTTAAAAATATATTACAAATAACATATAAATACTTTATTTAAATTCAATTTTTTATATAAAATTTGTAGATCTTATATATATATATAATCAAAACTTATACAATTTAATATGAAAGACAGTATCTTTTTCTTTTAGAGAAATGAAAGATAGTATCTAAATAAAACATATGATATTACAGAAATTAAAAAAAAAAAGAAATTAGACTAAGAAATTCTCAATAATTTTAGTTTAGTTATCTCTTACCAAATATGAAAAATTTGCTCAAATTTTTAAGTGAATAGTAAACACACAATTATTTACAACCTTGTGTATATGTGTGTGTACGCGCGTGTGAGCCATTGTACTTTTTTTATTATATGAAAAGCTCTATTCAAATTCATTATTTTTAAAAAATAATGTATGAAAATTTTGAAGTGTTTTAATATAATTAAAAATAACAAGATTACAAAAGAAGTTTAATAAATCTCCCACTCAAATTTCTTATTTTTGTGAAAATAATACATGAAAATTGTTAAGTGATTATAATATAATTCTATTTAAGGCATGCGGGTAAATAAAATTTATTGTTAAATCCAAAATAAAATAAAAAACTTATTTTGTATGATAACTAAATATTGTCTAAAGAGTTCTATTTTTTGTCACTTTGAATTATGTTTTTAATATGTTTAGTTTTTATAATTTTCTTGAGTACTTAAATTTTTGTTTTCTTTAATTTCTTGTTATGTTTCTTACTTTTATAGTATTTAATTGATTTATGGGATAGAAAAGAGTGTAAAGTCACATAAGATATCAGTTGAAAAGAAAATTGATTTTATATATATATATATATATATATAATTTTTAGAGCATGTTAATCCTTTAGTATATTCTACAAGTTTGTAGAATTGTGAGTGGTAAATAATTTTTTTTTTTTTGAAATTAAACTCCAAAATTTTAGGCAAAGCAAAAATTATCTCATAATAAGTTAAAAATATATTACAAATAACATATAAATACTTTATTTAAATTCAATTTTTTATATAAAATTTGTAGATATATATATTATATATATATGTAATCAAAACTTATGCAATTTAATATGAAAGATAATATCTAAATAAAACATATGAAATAATAGAAATTAAAAATAAGAAATTAGACTAAGAAATTCTCAATAATTTTAGTTTAGTTATCTCTTATCAAATATGAAAAATTTGCTCAAATTTTTAGGTGAATAGTAAACACACAATTATGTACGACCTTGTGTGTACGCGTGTGTGTTTATGTGTGTGTACGCGTGTGTGATTTGAATTTTATATAATTTTATTTTGGTCCCAGAGGTTAGCCCCCCAAGTTAAGAATTTTAGCTCCGTACCTACATCTTCCTTTTGCCTTTGCTTTTATTTTCAACTATTTGGTTTTTTTTTTTTTTTTTTGAGAGTACTATTTGGTTTATTTTCAAAAAGCGTTAGAAAGGATATTATAGCATTGTAGAATATTTCTATTTTTTAAAAGACAAACAAAATTCTGGCACATTTGTTAAAGGGTGTTGTGATAATTTATATATATATATATATATCAAATTATTTAAGCTTGCAGAATTTTTTTTTTCTTGATCCCGTTAAGAGAATTAGAAATATTTTCAGTGAGTTAGGTCATTGGATGAACGAGGGGATTTTAGACAAACACACACAGAAGAGAGGAGAGAGAAAGTAAGTTTTGAGTCTTGATGGAGTACTTAATAAATAAATGAACACAGGTACAAATTTATTAGAGAAAGGGGAAGATTGCTGGGTACAGGTGGCATTGAACAAGAAAAATATAGTTCACCTATGGATACAACCATTCTTACTCCTAGTTTTATAATTTATTGACTTGTGAGATTGTAAGTGTAGCATAAAGTGATGGGTCATACAAGACTGAAAATGTTGACCATTTACAATCATACAAATTAACAAATTATAAAATTAGGTATGAGATTAGTTATATCACTAGAATTATTCATAAAAACAAAATCATTTCGATCACAAATTCAAAAATCAAATAATGTGATTGGAATCAAACTACTTTATTGCAATTTACATTATATATATACACACAAAATTTCTTTGTGGGAGAAAAAACAGCTCAGAACTCAAGTAAGGACTACCCTAAACTATTCAAAGCACCAAAAATTAACACGTGTTTCAGATGCATACAGGATACAGCTCAAAGCTTGCCTTATTTTTCCATCAATATATTCTTCTTCCATGAATGAATCAGCATTGAACCATGCAGCTAGCGTTTTAAGTACATGGACTTAATCAACCATGTTGCAGATAATATATAGTAAGAAAATGAGAAGCAAGCTAACAGAAATAAAAGGAAAAGAAAAGCAAAAAGGATTCGGGACTATGATTGTCAACGAAGCAAAATAGTAAAAAGAGAGGAAAAAAAGGGCTATGCAGAGCAAATCATAATCGAATGGAATGAGAGGAAGAATTGTTACGTAACAGAACATAAATGTCACAGAATTTGAAGCCAAGAACAACCAAAAAGGAAGAAGCCAATGGGAGTCCTTGCAATCTTTTCAAGAAGAGGAGCCCTTTTGTTGAAACTTCAGTTGGGTTTCATGTATACTGGAGCAATGGAGTCAATTTCATATCGGAAGCCATTTCGGTTTAGCCAAAAAAAGGTATATTTCGGTATTGGTTAATATCGATGTACCGTTTCGAATTTACCACTATTTTATTATTAAATTAATAAATATTTTATATAATCTATTAAAAATATTGAAAATTGTAATTAAGTCCATCCCAAATTTATTTTTGATGAGAAGTCCATCCCAAATTAATATGTTCAGCTCCAGCCAAGTGTTAAAACTCAATATAAATATATATTAACTACTAATTTGAGAATGAAAAAAAAAAATTAAATCAAAACTTATAATTAGTAACTTAATATTTGCCACCTGGAAGGTTGACAAACCACATAAATTCATTGATTTGTCCACAACTTTTTAGTGGGTAGACCGCAGACTTTCACTTACATTTTGAAACATGGGGTATAGCTAGGCAATGAAATAAAAAACTTTCACTAAGATTGCAGGAACCTTCATTGCTAATAACAATCCTCAAGCAATAATTGCCTTAAAATCTTTTTAGTCTGCTCTGATACCATGTCAAAAAATAGAGAGTGATAAATAAACTTCTTAGTATTATTGATGTGTATTAATTACATCAATTTTATATATATCTTTCTCAAAAAAGAAAAAGAAAAAGCATTCTTATATATTCAAGAGGTAGCCTAAGAAAATATGATTAACAATCAAGAAAATATCACTAACAAACTAACTAATTCTAACTAATTATAAATCACATGTGGAAAATATAAAACATATGGAAAGACATGGAAAATGTGTAGAGAAAATTACAATCTACAAAATACAAAAACTAATCTAACAATACAAATTCTGATAAGAATTTCTCTCTCAAACTAAAATTAGAGAACAATAAAGTTTGAAGGAAGCTCTAATATCACAACGTAAGAAAAATTCATACAGAATAAACATAGCGGGATAGTGGAACATTTGTTCAGCCATAATTGTTCAAGTGCTTGAAGAACAAACCCAAATTTAGAGAGAATTCTTCTTATCTCTATTTTAATGTTAGTCCTTTATAAGCCTCTTCCATCAAGGGATTAGTTATTGACACTTATTTAATGTGACTTTTCACAAATAATTGTTCACCACACAATTGTTCCTAATAGGATGAATCATGGATCTTTAATTATCACTCATCATGATTCATGACCGAGCATGAATCTCCAAATAGAGATATTTACATTGGCAACAAAATGACTGAGCAAGAAACAAAAAAAATTATTTAGATGATTTTTACCTCCTTGAAGTGCACCCCAAGGGACCAGTATTGTTGATGTTAACTTTTACAGCTTCGGTGAGAAGACATTCCTCATTGGAGGAAATAAGTGGACTAGCCCAGGGCTTTGAGTTTGTAGGTGTTTTCTTTGATCAAACTCTAATCTTAAGGAGAAAAGGGATTCTTGGGAAAGATACCTACATAAAGAAATTATGCAAGTACTGGGACCCAAAAAAAAAAAAAAAAGTTTCCTGTATTGTAACACATGCAAGCAAGATCTAGGATGAGTAAGGCAGGGGGAGGGGAAAATGTAAGAGTAGTCTAACATTGATCATTTGGAATGACCAAAAATAACAAGCTGTTTACATAATTATGTCAGTCACAAAATTTATATACAGCAGATGTATATAATTATTTCAACATAATTGCTGCTACAGCATAAGCATGGAAAAGTACTGCTCGAATTCTTGATCAATGGTTGGTTTCCTAGTCCCTGATTGAGCATCTGCATTCAAAAAACGAAATTATTTCTCCACGCCCTAAAAGGTATAATATAGATCCTTTATGCAACAAATTACATATAAATACTAGCAGACATGACTGACAGGAAGAAGATGGGATGGTATGAACCCCCCATACAAATGCACATCACAGGCATGATCACATATATTGAGCTCCAAGCCACACAAATACACTTCCTGTTGAATCCTAAATTACCTTGGTTTACGTTCCATCTTCCAGATGAAAGAACATACGTATTTGGGTTAGCCCCATTGGAGTAGAGAGTATCTTCAATACTTTCTCCATATTCCAAGCAATTGTAATCTGCATCATAGTTACCAAATTCTAGGAAGTCATCCTCGGCATTCTGAAATGCTTGTAATCCATCGCGATGGGAAGAAGGATTCCCTCCACTCAGAAATGCTACTTTGTCTTTTCTGGAACCCAAAGAGTAGTACTTACCACAATTGCTCGGACAATTAACAGATGAAGTGGATGGCCCATCGGATAGATGTGTGTGTGCATACTCTGGTTGAAGTCTAGCTTCGTCATATGTAGACATGGCAGAATCCGAATCTTCAGCAAAGCTATTGCTACCTTCCCCTGATTCAGGTTCTGACTCATTGTTGACCATGGTTGCTCCCCCTGTTTTCCTGTTGATTATGTTTGTACATAAGCTCTCTGCTTTAGGAATTTTTTCAAACACACTGACATCTTCAGAAGCGAAGCTGTGATCCCAGCATCCATGCTTTGGTATGGGTAATCCCAATTGCTCCGCATGTAATTTTCTTTTCTTGTTGAAGCTAATAACGTTATTCTTGAAAGCTTTATTGACTTGGAAGCTGAAGATTGATAAGCAAGTATTAAAAAGGATAACAAAAGGCCTGTGCTGAAAGCTATATGTAGCAATAATTTAGTCAAGAAAAAATAGGCAATGCACTTAATATAACTCACTTTAGTCTTCACAAGCTCAAAATAGAAGAGAGAAATTGACGCTTGGTTTGTTCTTCATTGACATGCTTATCCCAATCTTAGGTTTGGAAACTAGACCAAAAACCCATGCTAGATAACATTTAAGAAACAATCACTATATGTGAACCCAATCACACTGGCCTAGAATTAGTGATGCTCTTTGTTGCAAAAGGAGGCAAAATTTTCAACCAAAAAAAAAAAAAAAAAAAAAAAAAACACAAGGTATATAAATAACGTGAGGCCTTTAGTTATAAGCACCAGTAAACTCATTGGTAAATAAATGCAGGACCCTAATACAAAATTTTAAGAGTATTAATTTGAACCAAATACAGAATCAGAAAAATTATCTTCAGTTCGTGCGGAAGAACCCTGATAAACTATCATTTGTCCCAAAAGCTTAAAGTCATTAGGAAAGGGTTAATTGAGTCGCTTAATCGTTATTCTAACGCTTCCCTTTATGTGTAGACTCAAAACTCATACATACCTATTCTGATAGTCCCTTGTTGTTAAGTTAAAAATTAATCCCACATGTATGGTCCTTTTGACAAGGTATCAATTGATAAGTATCATAGTTTGTTGATCAAAAAAGGTTTTAATTATAGAAAATGTGAAACGGTCTGAGCACATGGCATAGAATCAACCATATAAATTCTTTTTATGAACTAAGTGCAAGGAGCAATGGCATAGCAAGTAGTGGATCCAACAAAGAGATCCATTAATATCTACTCAAAATTACTCATAATTGCACACAAATATTCTGCATTAAACACAACCCAAGACAAGATACACTCCTAATTTACTTACTTTCAGCTGATTTTCAACAATAAGTACACATATAAACAAGCTGGAATCGAATCATATAGGTTCATTAACTCAAAAATAAGCACTACCTTCAAAAAATAATAACAAAAAGAAAACCCAATAGAAAAAACCTGTTAATCTCAGATGGGTTCTCGTTATATTCATTCATCTCGACCCAGAACTATAGGAGCTAGTCTCTGAAACCCAGAACTGTAGGAACAGTTTTCTCTTCCAGGATATCCCAGAATAAAATAACTTTCTTTCAGTCTCTCTCACTCTTCGTTTCTTTCTTATTCTTTTTCTTCTTATCTTTGGCATGTGAAAATATGACTGAAAATATGAGCTGCTACAGAGCGCGTGTGATCACCAGCATCGTAGCATAAAGGCTATTAATGTTTCTTTATGGGTTCGTTAAGAATAATGAAGTCAAATTTTTACTTGGTTCGGTCATGGAGCTGAGAAACATTGTTTGTAGTACATGTTTGTGGGGGGCGCGTGATAAGTTGATGCTGACTGGGATTGCACCACGTCTCGTCGATGTGATTTTGGCGCGAGGCTCGTTGTTTTGTCGGCCCCACGCTATCATTTTTTTTATTTTCGGTGTGTTTTTTTTTTTTTGATTCTGTGTTCGGACAGAGGTGGAGGTAAAAAGAAAAACAGAGCATATTAGATGAGCCAAAAGGGCAGTGATGATTTTATTTGGATATATATATATATATATATATTTTTTTTTTTTTTTTTTGGGCGAAAGACTATTCATTAAAACCAACTAAAGAGGAATATCAGGTTCAAGACAAAGCCTGTTATAATACACCCCACTCAGATCATCTTAAAAAACATCCAACAGGTCCACAGGCGGACTATAAAAAGAAGAAAAACCACTATCTAAACTATAACTCATTCTAGCAAGGCTATCCGCACATCTATTTGCCTGACAGAAACAATGCTTACTACAAATTTGAGAAATGCGGGAAGCCAACAACCTGCAGTCATCCAAAATATGAGAAATAATATTGTTTACATAGGTTGGCTTGTTCAAACAGTCCACAATAGCTTTGGCATCAAGCTCAATCTCATGAGAAGTAATATTAAGGTTGCAACACAGGATAAGACCTTCCCTAAGCTCCCATAATTCTGCAGCAAAGCTACTGGTGATGCCTATACTCTTGCTAAAACCAACAATCCATTGCCCTTCATCATTTCTAATCACACCCCCACACCTTGCCAACCCGGAATTTCCATTGGTTGAACCATCAGTGTTCAGCTTCACCCAGCCTTGTGATGGTCTCTCCCATCGAATCTCCTTCAGCACTTTGCGAGTTTGCAGCCTTGGGGAAGCAACACAATGATAATACTCCAATGCTTGCTTTACAATTTCCAAAGCAAGGCTTGGGTTCCTGTTCTTCTTGTTGAAAACCATATTGTTCCTGCTCTTCCAAACATTCCATATAGCAATTGGAAATACAACTTTCCAAGGGGGATGTGTAGCACAAAGACTGCTCATCATCCTGCCATTAGAAGATAGCCAACTATGAAGGTCACTCCTCCAGAAATCATGATTCAAAGAGGAGATTCCTAGCTGATTCCACACACACTTCAACTGATTGCAGTCCCTTAAGGCATGAAGAATGGTTTCAGTTCCTCTCTAACAGATTGGGCAAACAATATCTTAGGTTATACCCCTTCTCTCCAGACAAAATTTAACTCCAATACTATTATGAGCACATCTCCAAAGGAATGTTTTAATTTTTGGGAGTGTTTCCACTTTCCAAATCCAACTTGCCGAGAAAGTAGTAATTGTATCAAACCCCATTGCAATTCTATAAGCACTTCTCAAATCAAAAGTGTCTTTAGGAGAACTAGCCCAAATCAATTTATCAGCTCCTCTACTCAGGATTGCCACCGGAATGGCTTGAATCATCCTTTTGATTTCAAGAGGGATCTCAAAAGGGATTTTCCCCCAATCCCAACCCGTGTCTAACATAATATCCTTAACTTCAAGAAAGCTAGCTTCTTGGGTAAAGGGACCGTGAATAAGCTCTCTAAGTGAACCCCCATTTGTCCAATTACTATGCCACACATTTAAACCACTATCCTTCCCCATCAGCCACCTACTCCCCTTGTTGAAAGTATCTCTACCTCTCTTCATTGCTGACCATATGGAAGAACAAGGGAGCTTATTAGCATTAGCAGCAACCCTCCTTTGATTACAATATTTCATCTTCAACACCTTAACCCAAGGAGCCTTAGATTCAGTTTGGAATCTCCAATTCAGCTTAGCCAAAAGAGCAATATTCCTGCCCTTAGCTGAGTGCAAACCAAGACCCCCTTCCTCCTTTGACTTTGTCACCTTATCCCATCCAACCCAATGCACTTTCTTGGCTGAATCTGAAGATCCCCAAAGGAAATTCTGATTAACTCTATCTACTCCATCCAAAATCCTACCTGGAAGATAAGCGCATTGCATGACATATGACGGTATGGCTGCCGAGGAAGCTTGAATAAGAACTGATCGCCCCGCCAAAGATAACATATTTGCCTTCCACCCGGAGAGTTTTTGCTTAACTCTATCTAAAATAAAATTGTAATCTTGTGAAGAGGAGCCCGGCTGCTTTAAGGGGAACCCGAGGTACTTCCCCAAAAACGGGGTGGAAGTAAACCCAAGGATATCACAAAGTGACTCCCTAGTACCTCTATCAACATTTGGAGAAAAATAAACTCTTGACTTTGCTTTACTCACTGTTTGTCCGGATATGCTACAAAAAATAATCCAGGACGTCTCTTATAGCTGAACAGTTAACCCAATCAGCTTTAGCAAAGAGGATGAGGTCATCCGCAAAAAAGAGATGAGAAAACCCCGGACCACTTTGAGAAGCTTTGACTGGCTGCCACATCTTCATATTACATTTCTCTTCTATAAGTTGACCAAGGAAGTCTATGCAAATAATGAAGAGGTAAGGAGACAACGGGTCACCCTGCCTTATTCCCCTCGAGGGGAAAATCGGGTCAAGAACTTCACCATTAAATAAAATGGATGTAGAGACTGTTGTAACATAGCTCATTATGATTTCAATAAGATTTTTAGGAAGATTAATCCTTATGAGCATATCCTGGATAAAGCTCCATTCTAACTTATCGTACGCCTTCTCCAAATCTATCTTCAAAGCCATATACCCCGTTCTTCCTCTCTTTTTCCCTAAGGAGTGTATAATCTCTTGAGCAATGATAACATTGTCCACCCCTTTTCTACCCAGCACAAAAGCCGTTTGCATAGGAGATATAAGCTTGTCCAAGTAAGGCCTCAATCTAGCCACAATGATCTTGGTCACCACTTTGTACACCGTGTTGCACAAACTTATAGGCCTATAATTACCTAAAGTCTCCGGGCCTTGAATCTTAGGAATCAAGGCAATAAGAGTTCTATTCAAAAAGTCCGTGACTTTCCTACTAACAAACACCTTCTTAACCTCTTCAATCACTGAATCCCCCACTACTGGCCAAAATTTTTGGAAGAATCTCACATGTAAGCCATCTGCGCCCGGGGATTTAAAAGGTTTCAAGGACCATAGGGCTGCCTTAATTTCTTCCTCATTAACCCCCCCACTTATGTTATCTCTCTCCACCTTAGAAAGTCTAGCTTGCCAACGAGAGGTGATAGGATCAACCCTAGCCACGGCCACATGAGATGTTGAATAGATACCATTGAAACCACTTCTGATAAAATCTTTAATGTCCCCTTCCTCATAAATCCAAACCCCCACAGCATTTTTTATAGCAATAATCTGATTTCTCTTCCTTCTCACCAAAGTCGAGACATGGTAAAAAGCTGTATTTTGGTCCCCTTGGATAATCCAATTTACCCGAGACTTTAAAGCCCAAAGCTCCTCCTCTTGATTAAGCACCAAGTCTAGCTCCTTTAAAAGCTCATCTTCTAAATTAAGAAGGAACCTAGAAGGTTTGGTAGCAATAATTTTCTGAATACCATTAATCCTCGCCATCAGGTTCTTCTTTTTTTTTAAAAATGTTTCCAAAATGATTCTTATTCCAAACCATCGCTTTCTTAATGAAAGTATCAATGGCATCCACAAGGTAATTTGCACCTCCCTATGCCTGAGAGACAATGTCTGGGAAAGTAGTATCCAGCAGCCAACAAGTTTGAAATCTAAAAGGTCTTTTCTTCTTACCTCTTATTCCCGGCTGCATCTCTAATAAAACAGGACAATGATCTGAATGGCATCGAGTAAGGTGGGTAACTCTAGTCTCCGGATACAACAAACACCAGCTAGGATTAACAAAGTACTTGTCTATCCTTTCCTGAATCAAGGCCTGAACTTCCCTTCTATTTGTCCAAGTGAAACGAGGTCCCGCAAATCCGATATCAATCATACTACATTTATCCAAACATTCTTTGAACAACAAAGACCTGTTAACACTCACCGCTCTCCCCCCAAATTTATCACCATCAACCAAGGGTTCATTAAAGTCCCCCGCTATAACCCAGGGCATATTATGAAGGTCTGCTACATTAATAAGATTATTCCACAGTATGTGCCTCTCAGCACTTCTAGGACTAGCATACACAGCAGAGAGTAACCAATAGGCATTTGAAAAACGTACCTTAACCATGGCGTGAATTTCTTGCTCAGTAGTGGCCAACGGAGACACCTCAACCCTATCTGAATTCCACAGCACCCATAGCCCACCAGCATACCCTATAGTGTCAGTGTGCACAGCTCCATCAAAAGGAAGCCTATCAGAAATTTCCCTTGCTCTATCTCCCCCAACCCGAGTTTCCATAACAACCAAAATTGCAGGATTATGGTTTTGGACCAACTCCCTAATGCGATTCTGAAAAGAGGGCTTCAGAGCGCCCCTAAGATTCCAAATAATAATATTCAAGGGAAAAAATATTAAAGCTTGAATGAGGCAATCATCAAACGGAGGTCCTACCTTCACCTCCGCCCTCACAATCCATCCGGACCGCTTCATTTCCTCCTTTGTCTGGTCCTCTCTGATCAACAAGATCACCATGAGCTTCACCACTCCTAATTCCATCTCTTGAGAGGCCGTGTGTAAACTGAAATCCACTGTTAGCTTGAAAATTTGTATCTGTTTCGTTGCTGGCTTGAGAATGGTGTTGATCAATCCCAAAATTCGAGTTGGGCTTGTTCACCATTTCACCAGGATAATTTCTGATGTTACCACCACTCCGGTTTCCAAGTTGATCACCCACCCTTGACACAACGACGACATCACACTGGCAATTCCTAGCATTTCTCAACTTTGAGGATTCATTACTGATCTCCTCATCGAGCCACTCCTGCGTAGCAATTCCTTTGTTTAATTGAACAGAGGAAGCATTGATACCAGCCACTTCAGCGGCACCAACTAAAGAGCCTTGAGAAGCCCTTGCACGGGCAATCCCCTTCTTGCTCTTCACCAAGTTGGGCTTAAGTGAAGCCTGAGTAGATGCAGCCCAAGTAGCAATAAATTTGGTTTCACTTGAGCTTGGGCTTTGGGACATATCGGGTTGAACTTCAGTTGTGAGCCCTGCTCCTATTCTTTGGATAGACTTCTCTAATTGGGCCTTGTCCACAAGTCTAAAAGGAGACAGCTTCCTTTTGCTTTCACCGGGAGGCCCACTAGGCAAATCAACTTTATCCTCACACTCACGTACCCACGTTCTCTTCGTTGCCTCCACATAGCCGTTACTCTTGAAGGCAAACACATTCCTATTTTCAGCAGAGGACCCACCACTCCTATGAGACTTTGTCCCATTCTTCCTCCTAGCCACAACAACCCAAGGACCATACACCCCTTCATGCGTACTCTCTAGCTCAGTGTCATGCAGTAACTTTGTGGTCCCCACCTCAGTCCTTGATTTGTCAGAGTCACACATATTGTGTGAGCTAGCTCCTCCCAAGCCCGATTCATCCTCCATCGCCGTCTTGCACGGTGTCTCCTAACGAATAATGTACGGACAGCTCTCACGTCTATGCCTAATTCTGCCACATTCAAAGCACAATCTCTGGATGCCTTCATACAGAACCGGTTGCTCAAGCTTCCCTATCAAAATGGTGGTAATCAATGGCTTATCCACATCAATTTGGATACATAATCTAGCGAATCTTCCTCTAGACTCAGTTGCAATAAAGGTATCAACTCTTAGGACATTGCCTAAGGCCTTACCAATGTGTTGCAATGCCTCAGCATTATAATATTCAATAGGTAATGCATTCAATCTAATCCAAACTGCAATGGAAGATACACTAGCTGAAGCAGGTTTGAAATTTGGCTCCCATGGTCTGATCGAAAGAAAATGATCTCCAATGAACCATGGACCCTTCTTCAGAACATTCTCAAAGTCTTCACTCAGAGATAGCCTCGTAAGGAAGAAACCATGCTCTAATCCAACAGTTTTGCCATAAACCTTGACAATCAAAGCTCTTGCCCACGGTCTGCGAATCCTTTGCTTGAAATCCTTATCAAACTTCACAGCAATAACGCCTTGCCGGAGTGACTCAACTTCCTCATCCGACTAGCAATCGTCGTCCATGAAATCATCAAAGTTGAAAACCTGCGTGTAAGCACCTGGTATTTCGCCCAGTAGCTTGTCCTTGAACGAGGAGTTATGGTTACCAGCACCCTTATCATGACTTGGAGATAGAGACCCGAGCCTTGGCCTTCACAATATCCCGCATGGAAGACATCCTTTACTTTCTTGGTGCTGCGTGCAAGTTCCTCTTGTTCTTCACAAGAGAGAGAGCGTTCCATCACGAGAGAGTCTAAAATAAATACATTTCCCTTGTCGATTTTATTTGGATATTTTATACAGAAAAGCTTTTTCAAATTGGTCAACTTTAGACTATCAATTTTGTCGGTAACTTATCAAATTTTAGATTCCCATCCTCTATCTTTTCATTGTCCATTGCGTTCTCAACTCAAATTAAGATCATCATCTATCTTCTCATTGCCTATTGCATCCTCTACTTTAAGATCTCCGAGAATTATTAGAGCTAACACTACGGTAAAGTTCTTATCCAACTCATCTTAAAATAATTTTTATTTTGACAATTTGCATTGCAAAATTATCATTTTTGACCATCATGTTTAATTTTGTTATCTTATTAGCCATGCTGTTCATTTCCATTTGTAATCTAGTGACATTTGGCGTTATATAGGTGACGTGGCTTATAAGATATCACTTATTGGCACTAAACAGTCAAAATTCTAGCAAAATGATTATAAAAAAAAAAAAAGAATGTAAAATCGAAATCAAACATAAATAGCCTAAATGAAAAATTTTTAGTGTAAATGACCAAAATAAAAATAATCCAGTCATTAAGGATAAAAAGTGTACTAAAGGACCAAAATAAAAATCATCTCAAACATTGAGGATAAAAAATGAATTTTTTTTTATTTAAAAAAAAAAATTGGCAATCACATTTTAAGTATCTATATAAATTATTGATTAGGTAATAAATTTAATCCACAATAGTTGCAATTACATTTTTGATACAAAACAATCATAAGGAAATATTTTCTTTTGAGATAGTCTTATAAGACATCTCTCTCACATATATACATGCGAGAGAGACGTCTACTTCTACTTATCTCTTAATATATAAAAAGCGGCAATGCAGTTATAGTGTTTGGTTTCGTGAGTCTTTTTTTTTTTTTTTCAGTAATCTGTTTGTTTTTTTTTTCTTTTAAATATTGATGTAAGTTGACATTTATATTGTTATGCTGATAGAATAAATTTCACAATATTTTCACAATTATGGTTTAGTTACACACTTTTTTTTTGAGAGGTGGTACTGCATCCACAACATTTTTACAACAAATCATAAGGGGTTAGTTGTTATTAGTTCAAATTTGAACCTAACACTAAGATTACTTTTTTGCCCCTAACAATAACAATCAGTAACAACCTACCACTTAAGATTTGTTGTAAAAATGTTGTGAAAATGTTGTCCTTTGGTTTCGTGAGTCCCTTTTTTTTTTTTTTTTTTTTTTTTTTTTTTTTTTCAGTGATCTGTTTGTGTTTTTTTTTTCTTTTAAATATTGATGTAAGCTGACATTTATATTGTTATACTAACACAACAAATTTCACAATATTTTCACAATTATGGTTTACTTAGTCACATTTTTTTTAGAGGTGCTATGTCCACAACATTTTTACAATATTTTCATAACAAATCATAGGTGATTAGTTGTTATTGGTTCAAATTTGAACCTAACACTAAAATTACTTTTTTGCCCCAACAATAATAACCAATAACAACCTGCCACTTAAGATTTGTTGTAAAAATGTTGTGAAAATATTGTGAACATATCATTTCTCTTTTTTTTTTTTTCCCCCAGTAATCGGTTTTTTTTCTTTAAAGCGGCAACGCCGCTATAGTGCTTTAGCACTGTTCATACAGTGTTATTGTTCATCTATAGTGCCGTTTTCGTGAGTCACCTTTTTTTTTTTTTTCCAGTAATCGATTTATGTTTTTTTTATTTAAATATTGATGTAAGCTGACATTTATATTGTTATACTGACACAATAAATTTCACAATATTTTCATAATTATGGTTTAGTTAGTCACATTTTTTTTTTCTAGTAATCAGTTTGTGTTTTTTTTTTATATTAAATATTGATGTAAGCTGACGTTTATATTATTATACTGACACAACAAATTTCACAATATTTTCACAATTATTGATATGTCAATTTCTTACAAGTCAAAATAAAAAAATAAAATATAAGACTGTATCCAACCATAACTGAAAATAAATGTTTTGGCAATGCCGCTACAGTACTTTTGCATTGTACATCCAGTGTTTTGGCACTGTTCATCTATAGTGCCAATTTCGTGAGTTACTTTTTTTTTTCCTTCTAGTAATCGGTTTGTGTTTTTTTTTTCTTTTAAATATTGATGTAAGTTGACATTTATATTGTTATACTGACACAACAAATTTCACAATATTTTCACTATTATAGTTTAGTTAGTCACTTTTTTTTTTTTTTTTTTCTAGTAATCGATTTGTGTTTTTTTTTTCTTTTAAATATTGATGTAAGCTGACATTTATATTGTTATACTGATACAACAAGTTTTTATATAATAAAAGTGGCAATGCTGCTATAGTGCTTTGTCACTGTTCATGCAGTGTTATTCACTGTTTATCTACAACACTTATTGTTATCACAATATTTTCACAATTGTTGAGATCTCAGTTTCTTATAGATCAAATAAAAAAAAAAAAAATACTAAGTCCACGACATTTTAACATTAATTTCTACAATGCCTAAAGTTTTTTTTTTTTTTTAGTAATCAATTTGTGTTTTTTTTTTTAAATATTTATATAAGCTGGCATATATATATATATTGTTATACTGACACAACAAATTTCACAATTATTAAGGTATCAATTTCTTAAGCATTGTAGCTACAGTGCTTTGGTTTAGTTAGTCACTTTTTTTTTTTTTCCAGAAATCGGATTGTGTTTTTTTTTTTCTTTTAAAAATTAATGTAATATGACATTTATATTGTTACACTGACACAACAAATTTCACAATATTTTCACAATTAATGAAGTGTCAATTTCTTACAAGTCGAAATAAAATAATAAAAAATGAGACTGTGGTAATGCTGCTACAGTGCTTTGGCATTATTCATGCAGTGTTTTTCACTGTTCATCTACAGTGCCGTTTTCATGAGTCATTTTTTTTCCAGTAATCGGTTTATTTTTTGTTTCTTTTGAATATTGATGTAAGCTGACATTTATATTGTTATACTGACACAACAAATTTCACAATATTTTCACAATTATGATTTAGTTAGTCACATTTTTTTTTCCAGTAATTGGTTTGTGTTTTATTTTCTTTTAAATATTGATGTAAGCAGACATTTATATTGTTATACTATCACAACAAATTTCACAATATTTTCACAATTATTGATGTGTCAGTTTCTTACAAGTCGAAATAAAAAAATAAAATATGAGACTGTGACCACAATTGAAAATAAATGTTTTGAAAAAATGTTACAACACTTATTGTTATCACAATATTTTCACAATTGTTGAGATCTCAATTTCTTATATATCAAATAAAAAAATGCAAAGTCCACAACATTTTAAAATTAATTTCATAACAAATCCTAGGTAAACTATTATTGATGGAAAACACTAGAGCTAAAGTGCTTTTGGTTTATTCAATTGGCACTGTAGCTACAGTGCCTAAAGTTTTTTTTTTTTTTCCAGTAATCGGTTTGTGTTTTTTTTTTCTTTGAAATATTTATGTAAATTGGCATATATATTGCTATACTGACACAACAAATTTCACAACATTATCACAATTATTAACGTGTCAATTTCTTACAAGTCGAAATAAAATAATAAAATATGAGACTGTGACCAACCACAACTGAAAATAAATTTTTGAGAAAATGTTACAACACTTATTATTATCACAATATTCTCACAATTGTTGAGATCTCAGTTTCGTATAGATCAAATAAAAAAATGCTAAGTCCACAACATTTTAACATTAATTTTTACAGTGCTTAAAGTTTTTTTTTTCCCCAGTAATCAGTTTGTGTTTTTTTTTTCTTTTAAATATTTATGTAAACTGACATATATATTATTATACCGACATAACAAATTTTATAATATTTTTACAAATATTGAAGAATCAATTTCTTACCAGTCGAAATAAAATAATAAAATATGAGGTTATGACCAACCACAACTAAAAGTAAATGTTTTGAGAATAACAATAACAATGTTATCAGTTTAAAACCAATAACAACTTGTCATTTATAATTTGTTCTAAAAATGTTATGAATGTAGCATTTCTCTCAAATAAAAAAAAAATATCTATTCGGATCCTAAAAATGAAGATATTATGAAAATATTGTAATGTTTTGTTTTATTCTTAGACCTCTTTTTTAATATAGTCAAATTAGGTTAGCCAAAATTCACGATTTCACACACAAAATCTATATTAATTTTCTAACTATTGGGCAGCACGTGCTTTGCACATGCAGCCAACACTAGTATATACAAAATGCGTCAATGGGCAATAAACAGCGTCTTTGGTTTATTCAATAGGTGAGCTGTCCTTTTCTTTCAAGTACCCCAGTTTAGTTTGATTGTT
This sequence comes from Lithocarpus polystachyus, assembly GCA_033629205.1. Taxonomy (NCBI): domain Eukaryota; kingdom Viridiplantae; phylum Streptophyta; class Magnoliopsida; order Fagales; family Fagaceae; genus Lithocarpus; species Lithocarpus polystachyus. Next base: position 57,870,589 of record CM066168.1, read on the forward strand.
GTTTTTGTTTTTTGTTTTTGTTTTTTAAGGATTTTTATATGTTTACTTTGTAGGCTTATGACGTAGACACACAAAAAGTAGCAAATATTATTTACAAAAAAAAAAAACAAAAAAAAGGTAAACATTATCCAAATTTTGCAAATATGTACACAATTTTGCAATGTGTAAATACAGATATTATGAAAATGTTGTGACATGTGTCAATTTTTTATGGGTTAAAATTTATATATAAAAAAAGTGAAAGGGAAAAGTTACATTAGTTTCGTTACAATAGTTTTGGTTTGTTTAATTTTCACCGTTTCACTGACTTTTTTTTTTTTTTGGAATGCATAAAGCTGCAGTAAATTTGCTACATTATTTTTTGTTTTTTATTTTTAAGATCTTTCTATATTTACTTTGAGAGCTTAAATTGTAGATATACAAAAAGAAACAAATATTATACACATTTGCCAAAAAAAGGTAAATATTATATAAATTTTGCAAATGTGTACAAAATTTGCCAATTTTATGTGTCTACAATGTAAATTTACATTGTAAGTACAATGAATACATAGAGATATTGTGAAAATGTTGTGACACATATGTCAATTCTTTATGGGATCAAAATCTATATATAAAAAAGAATGAATGAGAAAAAGTACAGTAGCTTCGTTACAGTGGTTTTAGTTTGTTCAATTTTCACTGTTTCGCTGGCCACTTTTTTTTCTTTGTGAATGTGTAAAGTTGCAATAGATTTGCTACATTATTTTTTGTTTGTCCAATTTGCATTGTTTCACATTATAACAAAATATTAACATAATAAACTGGTACAATATTTTTACAATTGTTGAGGTACCACGTTAATTCCTTATAGGCTGAAATAAAATAATAAAATATCATATTGGAACTAACTACAACTAAAAATAAATGTATTATGAAAAAAAAAATGCTACATTCACAATATTTTTTACAACACTTTTATAACAAATCATAGTCGTCAAATTGTTATTGGTTCTAGTCTAAAGTTATCAATGAAACTACTTTTTTTTTTTTCCACTAATAACAACTTGTAACAACCTAATACTTATGATGTGTTGTGAAAATATCGTGGACATAATATTTTTTTTTTGGTGAAAATGTTAAGACATTTCGTTATCGTCACAATATTTTCAAAACTGCTAAGCTGTCAATTCTTTATGAGTTAAAATAAAATATAACAAAATTGTAAATGTATTACGAAAATGTTGTGCCATTCTGTTGTGTTTTTAGAAATTTTTTTGTTGGTGTAGTCAATTGTTTATTGTTTATTGTTGGAAGATGATATTCGTTATCATTCTTAAAAGTTTTTAGTGAGTAGATATATTGCCTTTAATAAATAAGTACTAAAAACTATTATAATAAAATAGATATTTATATGTTAAATGGCTACTCTAACTTTGTGGTTGATCAAAATTCTAATATGAATGAGATTAATTTTTTATGATATAATTATTAAAATTCTTAAAATTAATGTCCCTTTTGATTAATGTAAATCTATATGTATTTTAAAAATCAAATGATTTATATATTTACTTTGTGATACAAATCACTACTGTTTTTTCATATCAAGCACGTGCTTCCCTAACTAGTCCTATATAAAAAGTGTCAATAGCTTTTCTACAGAGATTTGGTTTATTAAATTCTTGTCATTTCTTGGTTTTGTTATGAAAAAGCAAAAGTTGCTTTAGTGAGAGACCAAGTTTAGCCTCTGTTTGAGAAGTGCGTTTTGCTTCCAGCAGTGCGTTTTTTTTTTTTTTTTTTTTTTTTTTTTTTTTTTTTGTGGGGGCTCGTGCACTATTCACGAGAACCATCAACTACTTTTTTTTTTTATAAAAAAAAAAAAAACTTTAAAATTGAGTCTCACGGCACTATTTACACATTTAAAAATTATTTTGCTACAGTATTTTAAGTTTTCAGTAATAAGCGGTATCCAAACAGATCTCTAGTAAGCAAAAACTCGTCATTTCACATGACTTGGCTTCTTTTTTTATTTTTTTTTCTTGGGTCTAATAATCATCATTCATGCCGGTTTGCTTTGAGCTTGTTTCCATTTTTATTTTTAGAAATGTTTATACGTGGTGGACTGGCGATAGATTATTTTGGTTTTAGGAGTTGCTATATCTACTTAATATATTGTTATAATATTTTTACAATTGTTGAGGTGTCAGTTTTTTACAGGTCAAAATAAAATATAATAGACTATCAAATCAAGACTAACCACAACTGAAAATAAAGCTCTTGTGGAAATATTATGATATTTTGGTGTTGTTACAATATTTTACAATTACTAAGGTGTCAGCTGCATATAAATCAAAATAAAATTTTTTTTTGATTAAAATCGAAATAAAATTAAAAATAAATAAATAACCATATCAAGACGTACCACAACTTAAAATGAAAGCATTGTAAAAATGTGACATTTTGTTATTGTCATAATATTTTCACAATGTAAGTTTTACAAAGCATTTGCATTAGTTAATACAAATTGGCATTGATAGAGATAAAACTCCCACTAGACGCCAGCATCCTGTGCTGGGTGACAGTGCGAGGTATGATGACGGACGCTAGACCCTGACGACACGACCCTTAAACTGGGTGACGGGAGAGACCGTCGACGGGGGGAGGCATGGGGCGCCAAAGCCTATCTTGCGATGTACACTTCCCTAAGAAAATGAGTCTTGTCTCGTACGCTATTATTTGGACAGATATCTTGTGGAGTACGATTGCTCCACAAAGGGGTGTCTTGCCTTACACACTTGATTGTCCCGGGAGTATCTTGCGCTCCACGCTACTCAGGGGCAATTTCGGTAAAATGGTATCTTTTCTAGCACGCCTTGGCCAAGGGCCACTACTACTACTACTACTATAAATACTTCCACGCCCTCAAAATCGAGGTACGCATACTTCTACCCCGATTCTGGCACTCTGGAGTTGTGAGCAATACTAACTTAACCATCAGAGGGTCGTTGGCCGGTACCACACTGGTACCTCCCTTCGAGGTTCTTTCTACTTGTGCAGGTTCGTCCGAAGTACGTGAAGGCCTCGCAGGTTCGTCCGAAGTACGTGAAGGCCACTTATCAAAGACTCATGAACAAGATGTTCGCCGACCAGATAGGAAGGAATGTTCAAGTGTACATCGACGACATGCTAGTGAAAAGCCGAAGGAAGGAGGACCATTTGAGAGATCTCGAAGAAACATTCGGCACCCTCTACTCCTATGACATGAAACTCAACCCGTCAAAATGTGCGTTCGGAGTGATTGCAGGAAAATTCCTCGGTTTCATGGTGTCCCAGAGAGGCATCGAGGCCAACCCGGACAAGATCCGAGCTATAATGGAGATGGCCCCCTCGAAGAATGCAAAAGAGATACAAAGCTTAAACAGAAAAGTGGCCGCCTTGAACAGATTCGTGTCAAGAGCAACGAACAAGTGCCTTCGGTTCTTCCGCAAGTTGAAGAAAACCTTCGAATGGACAGATGAATGCCAAAAGGCGTTCGAAGAACTAAAGGCCTACCTCTCCTCACCTCCATTGCTGAGTCCTTCGCAGCCAGGGGAGGAACTTTTCCTCTACTTAGCTGTCTCCCCAGCGGCCGTCAGCGCGGCCTTGATCAGAGAGGAAGACGGGGTCCAGAAGCCCGTGTACTACGCTAGCCGGGCGTTTCAGGGAGCAGAAGAAAGGTATCCGCCCATGGAGAAACTCGTCTTCGCCTTGATTACTGCGGCACGAAAGCTCAAGCCGTACTTCCAAGCCCATATGATAGTTTTTCTAACCAACAAGCCCCTACGGCGGGCGATGCACAATCCCGAAGCCGCTGGTCGCTTGGCCTTATGGGCAATAGAGTTGACCGAGTTCGACATTCGATACAGCCCACGCACTGCCATCAAGGGGCAGGCAGTTGCAGACTTCATAGCCGAGTTCACCAGCGGAGATGACCAGGGGGCAAGCGACGACCCTATATGGAGTGTACATACAGATGGATTGTCAACTAGACGGGCCGGCGGAGTAGGTGTCGTACTTCACTCCCCCGAGGGAGATCAAATCGAATGCATGATCCGCTTGGACTTCCCCACCACCAACAACGAAGCAGAGTACGAAGCTTTGATAACTGGGTTAGACCTCGCCAAAGCAGCAGGAGCGGCCAGGGTCGTAATCTCCTACGACTCCTAGGTCGTCGTCAACCAAGTAAATGGAGACTACGAGTGCAAAAGCGTTAAAATGAAGAAATATCTCCATCAAGCGAAGAGAAGGGTGGACGAACTGAAAGCAGATATAGTCCAGGTCTCCAGAGAAGCAAATGAGCAAGCCGACTGCCTTGCCAAAGCCGCCTTATCGGGACAGGGGACCGTCACTGATGGTGTGCTCTCTTTTGTGCAGGTTTCTCCACTAATAGACTCTGTCGATATGCAGGAAATAGGCTCCGAAAGTGATTGGACCACGCCCTTAATTTCCTACCTGAAAGATGGCGTCCTGCCAGACAAAAGAGAAGCCGCTAGAAGGCTGAAGGTTCGAGAGACAAGGTTCGTATTGATAAAGGACGTCCTGTACAAAAGGGATTTCTCTCGTCCATACCTAAGGTGCTTGAGTTCCGAAGAAGCAGACTATGTCATGAGGGAAGTACACGAGGGAATATGCGGGAATCATTCGGGGTCGCGGTTACTGGCTCATAAGCTAATTTGGGTAGGATACTACTGGCCGACAATGCAAAAAGACACGCAGGCTTATGTCAAAGCCTGCGACAAGTGCCAGAGGTTTAGCAACATCATCAGACGGCCTTCCGAAGAGCTGACCCCCATGGCGGCCCCGTGGCCGTTCGCTCAATGGGGACTAGACATCATGGGCCCATTCCCAACAGCTATGCGATAGCTGAAGTTCCTGGTGGTAGGCATAGACTACTTCACGAAATGGGTAGAAGTTGAAGCATTGGCCACTATTACAGAGAAAAACATACGGAGCTTCGTCTGGAGGTCCATCATATGTAGGTTCGGAATTCCCAGAGTCCTGGTCTCGGACAACGGGAAGCAATTCGACAACGGCCCCTTCTGAGAGTTCTGCACGCAACTGGAAATAAAAAATCATTACTCTTCCCCCGCCCACCCCCAAGCCAACGGTCAAGTAGAAGTGATGAACCGATCCTTGCTTAATATCATCAAGACTCGGCTCGAGGGGGCAAAGGGGATGTGGCCCGAAGAACTACTAAGCGTATTATGGGCATACAGGACGACAGCAAGGACCCCTACAGGAGAAACACCGTTCCGGCTAACTACGGAAGCGAGGCAGTCATCCCTGCCGAAATAGGGCTCACAAGCTACAGGGTGAACACCCACGATGAAGGCAGGAACAACGAGGCCTTGCGCCTACAGCTTGACCTAATCGACGAAAATAGAGCAGTAGCAGAGCAAAGGCTCGCCCGATACCTAGATCGCATGGTTAAACACTACAACTCCCGAGTCAGACACAGGGAATTCCAGGTCGGAGACCTCGTTCTAAGAAAGATCATGGGCGCCACCAGAGACCCCGCTCCAGGAAAGCTCGGCCCCAACTGGGAAGGGCCTTACTGGATCACAGCATGGCAAAGGAAGGGCACCTACCATTTGGAAACACTAGAAGGGCAGAAGCTACACCATCCATGGAATGCCGAGCACCTACGAAAGTACTACCAGTAAGAAAGAATGACAACCCCCTACTTGTAACCTGCTTTAATGTATTTTTGGAACTCAAAGGGCATGTTTTCTCCCTTCTTAAAAAAAATTATTATGCAAGACACAGGTTTATCCAAAGTCTCTTCTATATTTTGTAAAGTGTTGAACATCCAAACATGTGAGGCACCAAAGTCGACGGTATAAGAACCAGCAGCCTAAAGCGACGATGGCCTCAGAACCTACAAGGCATAAAAGCGTCAAGCATAAAAGCTGACGGCTTAGAAGCCAACAAGAATCTACAAGGCATAAAAGCGTCAAGCATAAAAGCTGACGGCTTAGAAGCCAACAATTTAAAAAGAATCTATAAAGCATAAAACCGGTCAAGCATAAAAGCTGACGGTTCAAAAGACGACGGCATTCAAAGGGCGACGGCCTAAAAGCTGCAACAATGTCCTAAAAAGGAAAAACGGCAAAAAGCCTAAGTCTAAAGGATGACGGTGTAAAAAGGCAACGACTTAAAACCACGACGTTATCCTAAAAATGGCAAAAGCCAAAAAAAAAAAGCCTAAGTCTAAAGGATGACGATGTAAAAAGGCAACGGCCCAAAACCACGACGTTATCCTAAAAATGGCAAAAGCCAAAAAAGCCTAAGTCTGAAAGACGACGACCTAAAGTCGACGGCTCAAATATAAAAGCCTGGTAACATTGCACATGACGGTTGTGAATTCAACACAAGAAGCATCAAGGATCCATAATCAAGCTACCATTAAGTAAATAAAAAAAGAAAAGGAAACCATCCACAAAGCTTAAAGTAAAAATAAGCAATACAAGAACAAGTTTTGAAATGGAAAATACAACATTGTTCGCGACGGTTTATAAATTAAATTTTCTACAAAAATTGTTACAAGGTTACTGGACGGGAGAATCAACAATTTTTAAATCAGCTTCGTTGTCTTGAACTTAAGCCTGGGCACCAGTTTCTGCCTCGTCACCCCCTTTCTCGTCGCCCTTGAGGTTCGGGTCTTCGTCAAAAAGACGGTCCGTACTGTCAGAGGCTGCGGGGAGGACGGACGTCTGAGCCTGGGCCTCGTCGATACTCACGTGAGATAGATCAAGCTCCGGGTGAGAGGCCTTCACTTGATGGAGGGCATCATCAAAACCATCCGTGAAGGTGCTGCCTAACTCCGTCAGGTAAGCTTCGGAGTCACGGTACTCTCTGATAGCGTCCTCACTAGCCTGACGAAGTTGGTCCTTGACGGACAAAATCTCTGTCTCCTTGTCAGCAAGGACCTTCTACAGCACCACCGTCTGCTTCTCTAGCTCAGCCCTCTCCTGCTCAGACATGGAAAGCTTTTTCTCAATGTTCACCCTCCAGGCCTTGTATTGGAGAAGCTCATCCTCCATCTCGGCTGCCTTGGCCCGTACTCCCTCCAGAACCGTCTCCTGATGGACACAACGGTCTATCAGGCCCTTCATCATGATCGCAGCCTAGAAAGGACAAAGTTTAGGTCAGACTGGACGGTAAAAAAAAAAAAAATATATATATATATATATATATATGATGACGGATAGAGGATTTACTTAAACAAGACTGAAGAGACCCGTTTCACCCATCGCGTGGTTCCCCAAGTCTTTATAGTCTTCGGCCGTCATGATGGAAGATAACTTCTCCAAGGCGTACTTGGAATCCTCGCGAAGGAGGACGGGTGGCTTCTCAGCATGAGGCACCGGGCCGCCCGTCATCAAGCCTTTCCCCTTGCCGTGCTTGACGGGGACTTTCTTCACCTCTGCCTCGAGGCCGACGACGGTCTCGGGCGTAACCTTCGCCTTCTTGGCATGACGGTCTCCCTTTTGACCGGGTTTTCTTTTTGGAATGGACGGCTTGGGCACATCCGTCCCCCCTGACTGGGCCTCCTTCTTCTTGGCAGTAGCTTGTTGTTTAATGAAAGCTCTCCTTTTTGCTTCGTCCATTTCTGCAAAAGAGGACGGTACATAAGTTAATGACAAAATTGCTATGTGTGAAACTTAGGTGAACGGACTTACGTGTTCGAACTTGTGTCTAGTACTTCAGAGCTTCCACGGACGGTTCGAGTCCATCACAGTGCCAACAGATGGTTTTTAGGCTTACTAAGTTGGCCCAAGATCTCTCCGCCAACTCAGTCTTTTGGAAGATTTTCTCCAAAAAGCTCCACTATTCGAGTGACACCTGTGGACGGTCTTGAGCTGAAGAAAGAAGACGGTTAGAAATCAACAGTGCAATTTTTGCAAACAAGAAAGAGAACAGATGAATACCAGATGGGGTAAGACACCCCATGTTGTGTTGACGGGCATGAACTCGGTCTCACCAGGATGACACATCCACTCATCCCCGTCTATAAAAAAGTACCTAAACTTCTAGTCCCTATTGGAATCTGGAGTATCACTCACTAGCCTTAACAAGGGGCTCTTGGCAACAAAACTATACATCCCTCGCGATTTTGTAATCTCTACTAGACGGTAGCAATGGAAGAACTCCTCCACCGTCAACCTTTTCTTCCCTTTGGACATTGATCCGTACAGTACTTCTACCCCCATGAGGACCCTCCAAGCGTTTGGGGAGACTTGGTTGACGGACAGCCCTAAGTAATGAAGGAGTTGACGGTGTAGCTGAGTTAAGGGAAACCTTAACCCAGCCTTGAGTATTTGCTCATAGACCCCGACACCCCTGACACCTTGGTAGTAACACCTCTCTCCTTGGCGGGATAGACGGATGGGAATGTTGACAGGTATCTGGTATTTGCTCCTAAGTGTCTTAAAGTGAGACTCTTTGATTGTGGACAAAAAATCGTTCACCGTCCACAGTGAGAGCATGACAAACTTCCTCATCCCGTCAGAGCCTATGACGGACTGAACTTGTGGCTCGGTTTCCCCTAGGCCGTCACTCAGGTTACTCTCCGCCCTATCACTACTTGATGTAGAAGAGCTGGTAGACGAACTGTCTTCACTAGAGGTGTCAGGATCTCTTGGACCTGACGAGTGAACTTCGTCGTAGCCCGCTCTGTCGCGGACAAACGACTGGTTACTTGACGCGCTAGACATCTGTCTCCTACATGTGACGGAAAGCCCTTAGTTTAGCTAGTCTAAAGAGATTTGACGGTGACAAAAATGAACGAATCAATAAAAGACTTACCGATTACGTCTGTTGGTGGAAGATGAAGTCGACGGTTGCGGAAGCGTGACGGGCGTAAATGTTGACGGATCAAACGTTGTTCTGGCTGGGTCAATGGATGCGCTCTGGTCGCTTGATTTCAGTGAAAAGTGAAAAATGAGGGAAAGGAAGAGAGGCTTATATATGGGGGTAGCACGGAAGGCGAGGGGACGCCTCGTTTTTTGCACACGGACATTAAGTCGACGACATGTGCCTTGCATTAATTACCCCGCATTAATTACTAAGTCATTGCAAATGGGAACTGTCATCCCATTACTCCGTCTTCTGTGTGTTCACGGACTGATGGGCTGAGGGGGCACCTGATAGGGATAAAACTCCCACTAAACGTCAGCACCCTGTGCTGGGTGACAGTGCGAGGTATGATGATGGACGCTAGACCCTGACGACACGACCCTTAAACGGGGTGACGGGAGAGACCGTCGACAGCGGGAGGCATGGGGCGCCAAAGCCTATCTTGCGATGTACGCTTCCCTGAGAAAATGAGTCTTGTCGCGTACGCTATTATTTGGACAGATATCTTGTGGAGTACGATTGCTCCATAAAGGGGTGTCTTGCCCAACACACTTGATTGTCCCAGGAGTATCTTGCGCTCCACGCTACTCAGGGGCAATTCCGGTAAAATGGTATCTTCTTCAGCACGCCTTGGCAAAAGGCCACTACTACTACTACTACATAAATACTTCCACGCCCTCAAAATCAAGGTACGCATACTTCTACCCCGACTCTGGTACTCTGGAGTTGTGAGTAATACTAACTTAACCATCGGAGGGTTGTTGGTCGGTACCACACCGGTACCTCCCTTCGAGGTTCTTTCTACTTGTGCAGGTTCGTCCGAAGTACGTGAAGGCCTCGCAGCTTACTGAGTTGCGAGGCCAAATTTTGCTCAACCAACCCCAAAAGTCACCCACATTAATTTATGCATCTATTGTGCAAAATGCATTTTAGCTATAGTTCTCGTGCAAATATGCACAAGCTGTTGTTGTGCATTCAGTTTTTATTATTTCTTTGCATTTCTCGACATTGATGAAAAAGAGTAGTTGGTGATTTTGTTATTATTATAATATTTTTACAATTGCTAAGGTATCGGACTATTAGTAGCTTATAAATCAGATAAATTAATAAAATATTATATCAAGATCCACCATAACTTAAAATAAAGGTATTGTGAAAATGTGACATTTTGTTATTGTCACAATATTTTCACAATTGCTGAGGTGTAAGCTTTTTATAGGTTAAAATAAAATAAAATAAAAATTTTTTAAACTAGAACCCACCACAGCTGAAAATAAATGTATTGTGAAAATATTGTGACATTTTGTTGTTGTCGCATATTTTCAAAACTATTGAGGTGTAAGTTTTTACTATTGAGGTGTAAGTTTTGTTGTTGTCGCATATATTCAAAACTATTGAGGTGTAAGTTTTTACTTTTTATATGTCAAAAATAAAATAATAAACTATCAAACCAAGATTGACCACAAATAAAATTAAAGTTATTTTTGAAAATATTGACATTTTGTTCTGTCCTTAAACATTTTTGGTTTAGACAATTTTGGTAAGCATATTTCACTCACAATTTTCTTAGGCTGGCTTCTTATTTTATTTTATAAAGCATCAACATAGTTTTACACAAAAAAACCACTTTCTCCCTTTATGTTTAGATTAGTTCACAATTTTCCTCATAAACTTTAAAATAGAGCTGATAAGGAAAATTTTGTAATTAACCCGTGACGAAGTAAAAGGCGACGGTCGTAAATAAAGTCGTCAGTTTCACACGAGAGACAACCTTGTTGTAAAGTCTACGGCTCCACCCCATACCTGATGGCTGCATCTTGGGCATAGCAAGCTGAAGAGGATAAGTTGAAGACCTCAGCAAGCTAAAGAGGATAAGTTGAAGGCAGTAAGCTGAAGAGGATAAGCTGAAGACCTCAGCAAGTTGAAGAGGATAAGTTGAAGACTTCAGCAAGCTAAAAACCTCAGCAAGCTAAAAAGGATAAGCTGAAGGCAGTAAGCTGAAGAGGATAGGCTGAAGACCTCAGCAAGCTGAAGAGGATAAGTTGAAGACCTCAGCAAGCTGAAGGGAATAAGCTGAAGACAGTAAAGTCTACGGCTCCACCCCATGCCTGACGGTTGCATCTTGGGCATAGCAAACTGAAGGGGATAAGCTAAAGACTCCCATACCTAATGGCTGCATCTTGGGCATAGCAAGCTGAAGGGGATAAGCTGAAGACAGTAAAGTCTACGGCTCCACCCCAAACTTGACGGTTGCATCTTGGGCATAGCAAGCTGAAGGGGATAAGCTGAAGATCCCCAAACGTGACGGCTGCATCTTGGGCATAGCAAGTTGAAGGGGATAAGCTGAGGACTGTAAAATCTACGGGGTTAGCGTGACTTTTCCTACACGCTTAAGCACGGGAAGGTGTCTTGTCGTACACGCTTATACCTAAGCAGATACCTTATCTAGCACGCTTACTCATAAAGAGGTATCTTGCACTCCACGCAAAACCCATAAAGAATGGTTCAATATCTTCTTAAACACGCCACGGATGTCGACTCTACACTACTATAAATACCCCCAAGTCCTCATAAACGGAGGTACGCATAACTTCCCCTAACTTTGGTACTCTAGGGTTGCGAGCATTCACTGACTTAACCTTCGGAGGGTCCTTGGCCGGTACCACACCGGTACTCCTCTTAAGGTCTTCAGCTTTTTTGTTGTGCAGGTTTTCCATCGGGAGCACGTGAGGACCGTGTGAATTACTGACGATTTTTGGCATCATCAGTTGGCGCCGTCTGTGAGAAACGTTTAAGCGACTTGCAAAGTCGTGCCATCGCTTCCCGGACAAAGAGTTGCATGGTACTCACTCGCTCGATGACGATTGCTAACAACGTTCAAGGAGACAAATCACGCACGACGACGCTTGAGAGAAGTCCAAACTCTGCACACTGCTGTTGAACGCCTCACCAAATAGAACTAGGAGTTGGAAGAATAACTATGCCAAAGGAATGCGGGTGCTAACACCCAAGAGAGCGACCAAGTATATAAATGCGGAAGATGGCAAGAACTGGAGAGTGACGGAGGACCGACGCTCCAAACCACCCGCAGGGAAGTTCATAAGCTTCACCCCGCTAACTGCCCCAATCGACCAAGTGCTGATGCAAATTAAGGATGAAGAAGTCCTGACCTTTCCCGGCAAGCTGAAGGGAGATCCTAACAAGAGGTCAAGGGACAAATATTGCCGCTTCCACTATGATCACGGCCATGACACAGCTGACTACTACGACTTGAAGCAATAAATAGAAGCTCTTATTGGGTAGGGAAGGTTGCAGAGGTTCGTCAGCAAGGAGAAAATGGAACCACCACAAGAGCAGGCTCCTCGACGGGAGAACAAGCGCCCTAGGTCACCCATAGGAGATATAAGAATGATTGTAGGAGGCCCCGCGACTGCTGGGTCGTCAAAAAAGGCCCGTAAGACTTACCTTAGGATGGTTTAGAACATCCAGCTGACGGGTCTTGTACCCAAGATGGCACAGATCGATAACCCCTTCATTGGATTCTCGGAAGAAGATGCACGACGTCTTCACCACCCACATGACGATGCACTCATCATTAACATACAAGCAAGAGACTATAGCTTACATCGGGTTCTGGTTGACAACGGCAGCTCGGCTGACATCCTCTACTACCCCGCATTCCAGCAGATGGGGATTGGTAGGGAGTGACTAATTCCAACTAACGCTCCGCTTGTTGGCTATGGAGGGACGAGGGTAATCCCCTTTGGTGTCGTCACTTTGGCTGTAGCCGTAGGCGATTATCCCCAGCAGATCACTAAGAATGTAACATTTCTCGTGGTTGATTGCTTTTTCGCTTACAACGCCATCACAGGACGGCCTACCCTCAATTTGTGGAAGGCTATAACCTCAACCTATCATTCGATGATCAAATTCCTTACTGATTATGGAGTAGGGGAATTACAAGGAGATCAGGTGGCTGCACGCAAGTGTTATGTAGTTATTATGGAAATGGATGACCACCTCCAAGCCATGAGCATAGAAGAACAACAGACAATGAAGGAGCCCATTGAAAGACTCGAAGATATACTTCTTGACAATTCCTGATCAAAACGAACAACCAAGATTGGCACCCTTGCAGACCCGACGGTTCGCTAAGCGCTCGCATCTTTCCTCAAAGAAAACCGAGATATATTCGCTTAAAGCCATGAAGACGTGCCAGGAATCGACTCGTCAGTCATAATTCACAAGTTGAATGTGTCACCTTCCTTTCTACCCGTTCATCAGAAGAAACAGGTGTCCGCCTAAGACTCGGCTTCGAATCATCAAGACTCGGCTCGAGGGGGCAAAGGGTGTATGACCAGAGGAGTTGCCCAGTGTACTATGGGCGTACAGGACGACGGCTAGAACCCCCACAGGAGAAACTCCGTTTCGACTCACATACGAAAGTGAAGCGGTCATCCCAGGCAACATATCAGCGGCTCACGAACAAGATGTTCGCACGGTAACTTGGGAGAAATGTCCAAGTCTACGTTGACGACATGTTAGTGAAAAGCCGAAGGGAAGAAAATCACTTGGAGGATCTCAGGGAGACCTCCAATAGAAATGGTACCTCCTAAAAATGTAAAAGAAGCACAAAGCCTTAACGGCGAGATTGCCGCACTTAATAGATTTGTATCCAGAGTAACAGATAAATGTCTACCATTTTTCTGCACGTTGAAGAAGGCTTTTGAGTGGACGATTGAATGTCAGTAGGCATTCGAGGACCTGAATGCCTACCTCTCCTCACCACCGCTGCTAAGTCCTTCACAACCGGGAGAGGAATTGTTCCTCTATTTGGCTCTCCCTAGCCGCCGTCAGTGCAGCCTTGGTTAGAGAAGACGACAAGGTGCAAAGGCTCGTATACTACGCCAGCCAAGCATTTCATGGTGCAGAAGAAAGGTACCCTCCAATGGAAAAGCTCGCCTTCGCTCTAGTCACAGCTGCCCGTAAGCTTAAGCTATACTTCCAAGCCTATACGATGATAGTCCTAACTGACAAGCCCTTGCGGCGAGCAATGAGCAATCCTGAAGCTGCCGGACGTATGGCGTTATAGGGAATAGAGTTTAGTGAATTCAACATATAATATTGCCCACGTCTGCCATCAAGGGACAGGTGGTCGATGACTTCATTGTGGAGTTCACTAATGCAGAAGGCCAGGGGGCAGAATATCCCCAATAGAATGTATACACGGACGGATCATCCAACAGACAAGTTGGCGGAGCAGGGGTTGTTCTTCAATCTCTAGAAGGTGACGAGATTGAGGGCATGATCCGTCTCGACTTCCCTACAACTAACAATAAAGTGGATGATTTTACTGCTACGTCCATAAAGTGGACGACTTCATCCCAAGAGGATGAAATATTATCAAGTCCACAAAGTAGACGAGTCTACTGCTTAGTCCATAAAGTGGACGACTGCATCCCAAGAGGATGAAATATTATCAAGTCCACAAGGTGGACGGGTCTACTACTACGTGGACGACTTCATCCCAAGAGGATGAAATATTATCAAGTCTACAAAGTGGATGATTCTACTGCTACGTCCATAAAGTGGACAACTTCATCTCAAGAGGATGAAATATTATCAAGTCCACAAAGTGGACGTGTCTACTGCTTAGTCCATAAAGTGGACGACTTCATCCCAAGAGGATGAAATATTATCAAGTCCACAAGGTGGACGGGTCTACTACTACGTGGACGACTTCATCCCAAGAGGATGAAATATTATCAAGTCCACAAAGTGGATGATTCTACTGCTACGTCCATAAAGTGGACGACTTCATCCCAAGGGATGAAATATTATCAAGTCCACAAGGTGGACGGGTTTACTACTACATGGACGACTTCATCCCAAGAGGATGAAATATTATCAAGTCCACAAAGTGGGTGATTCTACGGCTACGTCCATAAAGTGGACGACTTCATCCCAAGAGGATGAAATATTATCAAGTCCACAAGGTGGACGGCTCTACTACTACGTGGACGACTTCATCCTAAGAGGATGAAATATTATCAAGTCCACAAAGTGGATGATTCTACTGCTACGTCCATAAAGTGGACGACTTCATCCCAAGAGGATCAAGTCCACAAAGTGGACGAGTCTATTGTTAAGTCCATAAAGTGGATGACTTCATCCCAAGAGGATGAAACATTATCAAGACCACAAAGTGGACGGGTCTACTGTTACGTCCATAAAGTGGATGACTTCATCCCAAGAGGATGAAATATTCTCAAGTCCACAAAGTGGACGAGTCTACAGTTACGTCCATAAAGTGGATGACTTCATCCCAAGAGGATGAAATATTATCAAGTCCACAAAGTGGACGAGTTTACTATTAATGCCCATAAAGTGGACAACTTCATCCTAGGAGGATGAAGTATTATCAAGTCCACAAAATGGATGAGTTCATCCCCACGGAGATGGGTTAATGTTATTGCTAGGTCCATGGGAGGACGAGTTCATTATAAAGTTCATGAAATGGATGAGTTTACTAAAGAGACGGGTTGAGATTGTTTAAATCCACTAAACAGACGAATTCGAAATAAACGAATTAAAATGTCCACAAAGCAGACGAGTTCAGGCCATGAGGATGCCTCAAGGCTGTAAAGTCCATGGGAGGACGAGTTTACCATGGACAGGTTCATCCTAGTTTGCCAAATACAAACATCTCCGTGCATACAAACGTGGAAAAGGCACGAAAGACGAAGCGACACACTCGTCCAGAAGCTGAACCAATCAGCTCGCACCATGTGCTCAAGCATTTAATAAAGGCAGTTCGAGGCATCACACATGAATGACCTTTCTATGACGTTAACTCCATATCCCATTAGCTAAAGCTGACAAGGTTATGGAGTAAGGGGCAGCCGATAAGGATAATTTTGTAATTAACCCGTGACGAAGTAAAAGGCGACGGTCGTAAATAAAGTCGTCAGCTTCACACGAGAGACAACCTTGTTGTAAAGTCTACGGCTCCACCCCATACCTGACGGCTGCATCTTGGGCATAGGAAGCTGAAGAGGATAAGCTAAAGGTAGTAAGCTGAAGAGGATAAGATGAAGACCTCAGCAAGCTGAAGAGGATAAGCTGAAGACCTCAACAAAGCTGAAAACCTCAACAAGCTAAAGAGGATAAGCTGAAGGCAGTAAGCTGAAGAGGATAGGCTGAAGACCTCAGCAAGCTGAAGAGGATAAGTTGAAGACCTCAGCAAGCTAAAGGGAATAAGCTGAAGACAGTAGTCTACGGCTCCACCCCATGCCTGACGGTTGCATCTTGGGCATAGCAAGCTGAAGACCCCTAAACCTGACGGCTGCATCTTGGGCATAGCAAGCTGAAGGGGATAAGCTGAAGACAGTAAAGTCTACGGCTCCCCCCCAAACCTAACGGTTGCATCTTGGGCATAACAAGCTGAAGGGGATAAGCTGAAGATCCCCAAACCCTGACGGCTGCATCTTGGGCATAGCAAGCTGAAGGGGATAAGCTAAGGACAGTAAAGTCGACGGGGTTAGCGTGACTTTCCCTACACGTTTAAGCACGGGAAGGTGTCTTGTCGTACACGCTTATACCTAAGCAGATACCTTATCCAGCACGCTTACTCATAAAGAGGTATCTTGCACTCCACGCAAAACCCATAAAGAATGGTTCAATATCTTTTTAAACACGCCACAGATGTCGACTCTATACTACTATAAATACCTCTAAGCCCTCATAAACGGCGGTACGCATAACTTCCCCCAACTCTAGTACTCTAGGGTTGCGAGCATTCACTAACTTAATCTTCGGGGGGTCCTTGGCCGGTACCACACCGGTACTCTTCTTAAGGTCTTCAGCTTTTTTGTTGTGCAGGTTTTCCATCGGGAGCACGTGAGGACCGTGCGACTTATTGACGATTTTTGGCATCATCAAGAGCAATTTCTCTCTTTATATTTTGGAAACAAGTGAATACCCTTTATGGTTACTCTTTCAATTAAACCCTAACGGAATATTATGTTTTCCAATGTGCAATGTCTAAACTACTCCCACTAAATTTTAATATCACAAAAATTTCCTTCACATTTTTTAGTTTTATATGATAGTCTAAACTACCACCAGTATATAGGATGTTCTATTTGTTACCTAGAGAATACTGATTTTGTAGGTTTTAATTTTCTAAATTTATAATTTTATATAATTCGATGACATATGGCTTTTGTTATCTTGTTTTTTTTTTTTTTCTTTTTAATTTTTTTTCTTGCTTAAAAGGGTGTTTCTTAAAAACTAAATAAGCTAAACATCAAAGTTATATGCATAAAATGTACGTTAATAAAGAAGGAAGTATGAATAAAGATCTCTGTTGTGGATAGTTGAAGATATTTGATAAAGAGTTTCAATTTTCTCCCTAATATCATTCATTACGAAATTTAAATATTATGACAATGTCTTAGTAAAAACAGTTGTTTACTATTGGAAGATGATATTTATTATTATTCTTAGAATTTTTTAGTCAAATAACTTTTAAGAAACTATCATATTAAAATAGATATTTATATGTTAAATAGTTACGATAAGTTCGCATGTAATCAAAATTCTTATATGAATGATATTAGCAATGCATAACTTGCATTTTTTTAGTACATGGTTTTATACTTTTTCCAATTGAAACTCTATCTTAAATTTTTTACTCAAGAGGCAGCACGTGCATGTGCTATCCAAACTAGTCTTACCATAAAATCCCTCAAGTGACTCTTGAGTTTGGCAAGAGCATGCTTTTCTTGAATAGACAAACTAACCATAGTTGCCTAAACGTAAATCGTATCATTAATTGATTTTTAATTTTTTTGTATCGTGTATCGTAAGATACACAAATACTTAATAAAATTTATAAAAATTTATAGATATACATATATAAATGGTATATTTATTATAAATTTTGAATATATTTAACTAATGACTAATTTATTCATCACTTATGTAATAATATTTAACAAGCTAACTAAATAAATCAAACTAGCATGTGTTTATAACATACGCATTCAAATTTTTTACATTCAAAAGTGATAATATATTACAAATGACCCAAAAATAGTAATCTATTTTCATCATATTTATCAAATTGCCTAATCAACCCCATCTAAGTCAATGCTATTATCATGTTTATAATTTTACAAACTTATTTCTTCATTAAAATTTACTTCATCGTCATTTGTCATTAATATTTACTATCTTTCTTGTTCTTTTTATTTTAATAATATTTTTATAATTTTTTTTTTGGCATTCTAGTTTCTTGAACTTATAACAATAATGAGAAAAAGAAAAAACTTATTTTGTCAATTAATATTTTATTCGTTGTACATAAAATAAATTTGTAAATATTAAAGTGAATTGTAAGTGTTCTATGTAGTCTAATTGTAGGAGAGAGCAAAAAAAACTTATGAATATGTTATTTTAGTAGGGTAAACTAAGTAAACTAATAATTTTTTGTTAAAAACGAGTCTAACAACTTGTTAGATTCAAATAAAAGTACAAATTTTAACAAAAAAAAAATCTCATTTTGAAACATTTATTCATGTATCGTATGATACGTACGATTTTACGATACAATACGATTCAGGTGATACGTATACTATGTTGTACGATTTATTAGCACTTACGATATACCGATACGATATAGAACTTTTTACACACGATACAATACATACCGTACGATACGTATCATATGATTATGGAACTCTTCAAATCATCAAATACAACTGACCCTAGCAAAGAGAATCGTGGTCTAGAGAATCAGAAATGGGAATACAGGTGCTATTACCAGTTCTAAAATTTTAGACTGCCACTTGTTCAGTTTTCCATTAGGTTACAATCTAGCTGAACTTTTTTTTGCCAAAATTTTTTTTAAAAATAAATACAATAGAATTTCAACTTATGAATAAACAAACTCAAATAATAATTATGTTTGAGAAAAATGAACGCATTGAATTATAGTACACCACAAATTTGTTTGCCGTTTGGTAACAAACCAACTGAATAAATAACCTCAAAAAAGAATTATGTATTGGGAAAAATGAATGCATTGAAATATAGTACACCACAAATTTGTTTATTTTTTCAAGTTACAAGAATTGCAACCCTACTAACCTAAAAAATAAAAATAAAATTCAATTACAAATCTAGGTTACATTGATACTACTACAATCATTTCGCAGACATAAAACATCTCTACATGAGACTTTGCTTGGCAAACTGGGATTCTGGTTCCCACTTTATATGAACTTTTATCAGCTATGTGCCTCTTAAACTCTGCATTATCCTAAGGTCAACAGGTAAAGGGGAGGAAAAAAAAAAAAATGAAAAAAAGAACCTGTATGTCTGATGATGCAAAGACCATTTTGGCTTCAGTTATTAACAGCGGTCCTCATACTCAAATCATTCCTGAATATCACCAAGCAAACAGCTTTTACATCTCCTAGAGTGAGGTTATGATGGGTGAGACATAGATCAAGGTTTTTTTTTTTTTTCTCCTTCCTGAACTATCCAAGCAGGTATTCTACATGCCAGGACACTTACAAGCAGACTACCCAAGTCGTCAACTCATCATCTCAAGGTCAGCACTCACCCACCCTTCGCAGTTTAACTGTTAAAAAAAATTTCTGATATTACCAGTGCAATGTCAAAAAATCAATAACCAATCAACTTCCTTTAGATGTTGATGCACCAATAAGATTATCATAGGCAGTCCGGAAGCGAAGGCCAGAATCAATATGTTTTGAAGTGGGACATACCCAGCTGAGGATATTTGGACCCAAAACCTGAAGCAGTAAAACAAATAGTTAATAAGATGGGTGTGGATGAGAACAGAATGCATAAATACATGCATACAGACAAGAGGCAGTATCCCCGCATGTTTCAAGTGCGATGCTGGATATATCCAAAACTTTAGATACTTTTTCTACAGATCCGTTGCAGTATCTTGCATCCCAATTTGGACAATCCTCCGGCCCTTTGTGACACAATTCTTCCCCCACCATCGCATTGTTACATTTCTATAGATTAGAAGGAGCATAAGTGGGTTGAAGGTCTGTGTGGCTGAGAACTGAAGTAGTTGTAAACTTAGTTTTGATGATGGCATAACCATAATATGTTTAGAAACAATATCCTCTTTAAAAGTCTACGGTCAAGGTAGTTGATTAAGTTTTATATTTAGTTTCTCAAAAAAAAAAAAAAAAAATTTTAAGTATTATATTTTATATTATGTTTTATTTGGTCATTCTAAAGCCAAGGGTATTTTAGTAATTCTACTATTGTTGGTTATGGGCCCATGGGTTTTATTTTATCAATGAGTCTTTTATGCCCACCTTTGGGTCAATTCAATTAGGGTTTGGATTACTAGTCTAAATCCTAGTTCTACTGCGAACAGTTAAGAGTCTCATTGTACCCAAAACAAAAGAAGTTGATAAATAAATATTAAATATTTTGAATATTGAATATTGAGGCATGTTGGCCTTACTGTTCTTTGTCTTTTCTTTCTTGCAGTATTGTTCATACTTTAGTACTATTCAGGGGTACTAAACATATATATGTGTGTAATTTATTTTCTTTCTTTCTTTCTCTCTCTTTTCAACCATAAATCATATATTTTCTCTTTTGAACCCTAACCCCTCTTCAAAAAGGTTCTAAACCCAAAATCCACAAATTCTCCTGACCCTATACGCACGACAGGCACATGTAGAAAAATTCCCCAATTTGTCCTACACAGCAATGCCAAAGCTTTCCAATTTTCAAGAAGATTCAAGGGCATATTTTAGATTTTTCCTGCAAAAAACGGGAAGGGGCATGCCAATGACCTCTAGCTCAAAATGGTACCTCTCATACCCTAAGCACAGCATGAAAAGTGCAATTGTGATTCTGGGTTCAAGACCCACCGGATGCAAAACTACCAATCAAAGAAAAGTGAAGAAAAAGAGAAGGGAGATGGTTCTTACTGTCGCAAGGTTTTCATAGGCACCAAGATCGTATGGATGGGTATAGACATTCCCTCCTTTCTCTGCAAGCCACATAGCTCGAACTCCTTCATGGTACTGCAGGAAATGCCAAATAAACAGCGCTCATCAATTATCCATCAAACATAGCAGTTGTGAAACAAACTAATTTGTTGACTTTTTATAACCTCAATTGTGGTCATGTTGTGCAAAATGAGGTAGACATGCCAACCTAAAAGAACGCCCAGTGCCACACATAAGGGGACTAGTAATAGCCCCGAAATGATCTGTAAAATGGGATCAATAAGCAAAATGATTTACATGCTGAGTTGTACTTAAACCAATCAGATTGTATAAATAATAGTATATTACTTGTTAAAAAATAAAAAAACAGCATATTACATATGCAGTTCTGAAGGAGTCTCCACTTTGCAGCTCATCCTTTGGGGGATCAATTGTTAGACTACCCACAAGCAAGACCTGAAAATTTAAGAAGGAAAAAAAAGAAAAAGAAAAAAAAGAAGAACAAAGTTATGGTCTTGGAACCTTCTCCATCTGGTGCTTACAAAAGGATCAACCAAGTCTAAATAATGAAAAGTGACAATAATAAAGGTAGTGCCAGCAGGAAACAAAAGAGTAAAATGCAAGCAGGTAAATGCATATCATAACAAGTGAACAACATACAGAAAAGAAGTTTTGAAGCAGAACAGAAACTGTCAAAATCTTGGACATAAATAAATTAAACATACCAGGGAATAGATGCATGCAATAACAGCATACACGACGAAGATGAAGAACACCTTATAGTTTGCATGCCCAACACAATTATTGATCCAAATGCAATGGTGATCCTTTACAATCAAGAGTCAGTACTTTCACACATTAAACAGGATGTTTGAGATAACGCAGGAATAAAAACATAGATCATGCATACCATTCGCAAAACACATCTTTTGCAAACACGGCAATGATGTGCACGGGGAGGCTTATAGTGAGAACACTTTTGACAATATCTCAAATCCCCACCCTGCAAAAACAACAACAACAAAACCTTAGTCTTAAATTTTTGGGGTCAGCTATGAATTCTCAACAAATAGTCAAGGTTGGCCACATGTATTTTCTTCCACTATTCTATCCTATCCAAAGTCATATTCCCTATTACTTCCTTAAATGACATGCCCTTTTTTACTACTGCTAATGTTATTTTTGGTCTTCCTCTACCCCTTCCCCCCACACCCACACACCACGCAAAAATATTCCACAACAAACCACACTGTAGTATCCCTCAATATATAGATAATTGCTGGAAACATATAAATTTACTAAAGGAACTCTAACAAATTGAAATTACACAGAAGCTGGATTCTCTTCATACAACTGAAAAGCATCTGAATATATAAAAGGAATAGACTGCAGCACAACATCTCAGCTGGGTCAAATACGAATCTATTAGACTTATGAGATGTATATTCGGCTGCAAGGGTTTCCGTAGGCACATCAAATTTAAGAGATCAATTTAGGAAAAGGGCATATGTTTCCTAAACTGAGGATGCAACATACAAATATGCTACCTATTGAAAGATAACCTTTTAAAAATAAACAATTAGGATTAAAAGAAGGAATGCATCTAGGAATACCAGAATGGTTTAGCGACACTGGAAAGGGAAGGGGATATCTTTTTTACAAAAAAATTGATTAAGGGATTAGAACAAACAAGCAAGGGTAGTCCTATATCAGCTGGCATTCTCAGCTAGCTGCTTTTTTTTAGCATAGGAGGTAATGTGATGCAAATCTTACACTCATATTGGAAGGGACTGAACTCCACAACATATTAGGAGTAGGGGCTTACAGTCCACGCATTAAAGCACTTATTTTGGTGCATCTTTAGAGGTCACAATTTTGAGGGGGGGAAAAAAAACTGGTCTTGGATTGACAAAAATTCTTCATTCACTTATGTGAGATGTAACAAAAATATTGTCCTCTGATTACTATAGTTTGAGCATACATGGTGCAGCAAAATAGAATAAAAACTCTTTCCACACGACAAAAATCAGATTCACTTAATCTTAATGGAAGTTGTTGGGAGCCAGGTTAACCAACTTCAGTAGTTGAGATCCATGTGAAAAAAGTAACGTAATGGCCAATGAAATTAATCCATGCTTTTCAGCAATCTGTTTGGAAAAGAAAATGAAAATGGTGGTGTATGACAACAGCTGAAAACGACAATAAAACTACTAAATGTAAGAAACACCTTTCCTTCAAACCCTAACATTAACAGCAACTCTAAGCATCACCTTGACCCAGATCATGGAAATGCAATAAAATTGTCTTCCTCTTTACGCAAGTACAATTGAATTCTGGCATCATTTCAATGGTTTCAAATATTAACAAATTAAATCATTCCATCTAGTCATAGAATTGAATGCTTGCATTTAAGAACACTATCTATTATGGGATATTTGGATTACTAAAAATTCAAATAATTCGATAGTTGAGGAAGGGTGGATTTGAACCCTGAACATCTCCGTTGGAACCACCAGAAAATGCCAATTGAGCTACGAGCTGTTTGAGAATTTGAGATCTTTTGATACAAAGAAGAAACAAATTCATTCATCAAGGCTGTTCCTCCAACATAATTGTATACATTTCATTGCTTATCAATCCTTAAAGTTTTTTTTTTTTTTTTTTTTCCTTCCTAATTATAAGTCAGTAACAGTAACCAAAAAAAAAAAAATTTTTCTTGCAACTAACAGAAAACGAATTTCTGCCCCCAAAAATAGCATTTCGAGAAACTCATTGTCATAGCAATAAATCAATCAATCAGTAACTAACAAATCAAATTCCAATTGTGCTCAGAAGACGAAAAACAAAATTCTATAAAAGGAAAATTAGTGCCAAAGAAAAAGAGAGAACCTTGCGCTTGATTTCGTGAATTGGGTTTTCGGAGGAGTCTTCGATATCGGGTGCGTAGGTGGCGGGGACCCGACCTGGATCCGTGAAGACAGAGACGGAGTAGGTGAAAACGCACATGAGGGCGATGAAGGTGAAAACGACAGCGTTGAAGACGCCAGGGGAGGACATGAGGCCGAACCAGCGTTCTATGAAGATGAAGACTGTGGACAAGTATATGTACAAGATGGCCAAAACGACGACGGTTACAGGTACAGAGAAGCTGGAGCGATCCTTCATTTTTTTGGGTGGAGAGAGATTGAAGTGTCGGAGCCCACCGGCGTCAAAACGACGGCGTCTCCGGGGGCGGAGGTTTTGTTTTTTGTATTTAAAGTTTGCTGAGAAAATGAGAAAGTTTGGAGGTTGGTGATGGTTCTGTGAATCTCTAGATGGTGCCGATGTATGTCGTTTTACTGATTTGGGCTTTTCTTTCTTCTCCTGTTACAAAATATACCCTTATTTCATTTTTATTTTATTTTTATGAATTGATCATTTCATTATAAATTTATAAGGTATAAAATTCATTTTCGTTCCAATATTTTTATGCAATTTTCACTTTGGTTTCTAACATTTTTTTTCTATCACTTTTAGTCCCTATCCTAAAAAATGCGTCTCGTTTTTGTTCTTGCCGTTATATCAAAGGCAGAAATTGTACAAGTGGCAAACAACATAAGTTAAAAATATTAAAATAATGCCCACGTGGCTTTCCACGTCAGCATCTAAATTAAAAAAAAATTAAAAATAGAAATTAAAATAAAAAAAAATTACATTAATTGAGATCTAAGTGTGTCTTGAATAAGAATAATAAGAACACAAACCCAGATCTAAGAACACAAAATTAAAATCCAAAAATCACAAATCCAGAAACACAGACACAAACCTAAACCCAGTAACAGATCTAAGTGTTTTTTTTTTTCCGTAGATTTGGCTCTTTGAAAATTTAAACGAACCAAAAATGATGCTTTTTCCAAAAGGAAATTTCAAATCCTCATTCAATGTCTCTCTCTCTCTCTCTCTCACTGTTTGTTTCCTTCTGTAATACGCAGTGCAAAAAGAAGACAATAATAATGATGGAGATTTTGAAGACGAGTCTCCACCACTAGATTTTGCAAGAAGCTCTTTCTCTCTTGCTCTCAAAGGTACATTTCACAGAGCTCTCATTTTCATAATGAATTCGACAATAGCATTAACTTTGTTCAACTGTACTTTTTGTTTGTTTCTTTGTTCTATATAGAATGCCAGGATTGGAGATCCAGATTTGAAGCGCTGTCGAAGAAGCTAGATAGAAGAAGACCAGCTTCATTGGATCTAAACAATGCCTCGGCGATTTCGTCTCGGCAATCTAACCCAGATCGATGAAAAAGGCCTCGGCGATTTCGTCTCGAGAATTCGGCAGTATGTTTCCGAGTCTCGGTACACCGAATTATCGGCACGTGAGTGTATGAATGCAAAAAGGTTGGAGCTTAGAGCGAGTACCATCGCACTTAAATGTGAACTCTCTTTCTTCCTTGTCTTCCATTTAGTTGCTGGGTTTGTGTTTGTTGCTTTTGTGTTTGGTTGACAAGGAAGATCTATTGCTGAGTTTGTGTTTGTGTTTCTGGATTTGTGATTTTTGGATTTTAATTTTGTGTTTTTAGATTTGGGTTTGTGTTCTTGTTTTTCTTGTTCAAGACACACTTAAATCTTAATTATTGTAATTTTTTGTTTTTATTTTTTTTTTAATTTTTTTAATTTAGATGCTGACGTGGAAAGTCACGTTGTTTATGTGGACATTATTTTAATATTTTTAACTTATGCCGTTTGCCACCTGTGCAATTTCCGTCTCTGATGTAACGGCAGGAATAAAAACGAAACGCGTTTTCCAAGATAGAGACTAAAAGCAGTGAAAAAAAAATTAGGGGCTAAAGTGAGAATCGCGTGAAAATATAGGGACGAAAGTGGATTTTACGCGAATTTATAATTAAGCTAATTTTTTTTTTTTTTTGAGAAGAAGCTAAGATGTTAGTATATCTAGATTTCTAGATATATTTTCCTTCTCAAATTTCTAAATATATATTATTTTTTTAAGATACGATTAAATCACATTTGTTCCATGATGATGAAATGATTTGAAAATTAATATCAAACTAATATTTCATTAGGGCTCATCTAGATAAAGAATATCAATGAATCAATGTCAACAGAATTGTAATGAGAAATAAAAAAATTTTTGGCTCATTGTTTTAACTTTCATAGAATTCAATAGCAACATAAAATTTAAGGGTGAGATTTCATAAATTCTAATAGAAAAGTGCATGCATTATTATTATTATAAGTTGTAACCACACACGTACAAACAAAATTGTCCAACTCGAATCAATTGAAACAAGTATAATTTTTGGTTAGAAAGGCTAGGATTTGTATAATTTTATTATTAATGAACAAAAATAAATTTATTTATATAAACTATTTCTTGACATGAGAGAATCCAAATTAATGCATTTCACACATATATGATTTCAAAAAAAAAAAAAATCATAAAATAAAAAAAATATGTTTTCCAAAAAAAAAAAAAAAAGAGTCAAACCCAACCCGTTTGCCTCATCTACCCTTCAGACTCTCTAGAAATAATTATTGATATAAGAAATTTTTGGAAATTTTGCGATAATGGAGAGTATAAGAAGAACAAGAAAAAAAAAAAATTTTAATTATGATTTTGTCAAAATTCACATAAAATTAAGAAAGAAAATACTGAGTAATATATTACTGATTAAAGTTGGCTTTTAAACATAAAATATGTTTGCAATGTGATAATTGAAAACCCAATTCTTTCTAAAGAAAAAAAAGAAAAAGAAAAAGAAATGCTTCGATGTACTAACCTCACCCATCACCTACCACCTACGCTCCTGACCACTATACCCTTGCATCTTGCAACAGTCCCAAACAAGCCATCACTGCCCAGTACCCACCCAGGATACCTCAAATGGATCTGATATTGAATTAGATTAAACTAATGTGTGTTGTATGATCATGTATTGATCTCTACATCAAATGAATACGATGTCCATTTGAGAATTGAGAAGGTAATCGGAGAGAGATATTGTGCCTTATGTCAGTTATGTGCATTGTCCATTAGCATTAAAAAACACAATTATTACCTTTTTTTTTTTTTTTTAAGAAAAAATGTTTTTGGAAAATAATGTGTCAAGAATTGTCTGTTTCTTGAGATTTAACGTAAAAAATAATTCCCAGTAGTCTTCACTCTTCATAGTTTCGTAGTTTTATCTTATATTCTGAACACATTATTTGCACCCATGCACACGATTCTGATTAAGTGGCAACTTGTAGTTCGAACATTGTAGTTTCTCAGTTTTAGCTTATAGATTTAACGTAAGTCATAGTAAGTGGTGTGAGTGTGTTCTAAACACTTTAACTATTATTGTGAATCCCACATTTTCTTTTTGGATAAGATTGTAAGCCCCACATTGGTTTGGAGTGAGCTCTTTTTATCTTATAAGTTATCCCTATTGATATCTTAAAATAATTCGTTTGGTGTGCACTTCGGCCTATCTATAACCCGTGTGTCTCGCACATGTGTTTTGTTTTGGAATTTTATTTATTTTTCTCTTTTAACACGTGTGTCTCGCACATGTGTTTTGTTTTGTACTTTTATTTATTTGTACTTTTATTTATTTTTCTCTTTTCTAGAACATAGGTGTCTTTTCCCGATGTGGGATTGAGCCAATCCTTGAGGCGCATGCCTGCTAATTGAGGGCTGAGACAAGAAACCTGAGTAGTGGTACACATGTGTCTTGGACTTCTTGATTATAAGGCACTGTGGAAGGCGTTTCTTCCCGATGTGCGATTGAGCAAATTCTTGAAGCTCAGGCCAAAAAGGACAATACCTGCTAATTGGAGGCTGAGACGAGAAAGCCTCCCACAATTGTTATATGACCAACTTAGTGGCTTATTCAAAAAATGATTAGAACACTTTCCCATCAATTGTAATTGTCTCTTTCTAGATCAAAACAATAACATTGTTCTTTCTACTCTTGAAAGTGTTTTTCCTCAGCACATAGTTTTCTCTTGTGCAAATAGTGTTTATGCTTGTGTAATTGGCATGTTTTAGTCAATTGAGAATAAATGAAATGCATAGTTT
The DNA here is from genome assembly GCA_033629205.1 of Lithocarpus polystachyus. NCBI lineage: Eukaryota > Viridiplantae > Streptophyta > Magnoliopsida > Fagales > Fagaceae > Lithocarpus > Lithocarpus polystachyus. Next base: position 57,898,546 of record CM066168.1, read on the forward strand.
AGAAGGTTGCTCTTGAAACTTTGTGTGTGGAAGTGCATCTAACACAAAGGTCAATGTTATAGTTTGATTTTGGGAGGTTGTTCAATTAAGAGAACCAGTAACATCAAGTTTTACTCTAGGTGACACAAAATGACCTTTAAGCACAATACATTTGCCTTGATTCTATAGTATTATCAGATCATTTCTAAACTCTCTTTTATTTTCTATTGTTACTTATTATTCTAATATTGTTGTTAGATCAATATTTGTTTATTCACTAAAGTTTTTTTTCCAACAGAGGGATTTAATTGTAAACTTTTAAGTAGATCCATTCCCTCCCCCATTTTCCTTTTTTAAATGACAATTTGGATTTTGAAATTTGGATCATTGAAGAATCCAAACTTGTAAAATAAGCAACAGGTCAAAATGTTTGTTGTGCACGAAAGAATGTGTTGACGAAAATTTATTAATGAAAGATCATTATCGCCGCAAAAACGGAAAGGGAAAGGAAGCAAAGCCATTTTTTGGTGCATTTGATATAGCAATATTTAATGAACTTTATCTATACTTTTTCTCTTTTTATTTAAATTATTTTAAAAATGAGAAGTACAAGAAAAACATGAAATTGTCATTGTGTTTGATTTGAAACAAAAAAAAAAAAAAAAAAAAAAGAGAGAGAGAGAAAGAATAGTTTTTGAATCCTGATACTCGAACTCAAAATTCTCACTTCCTTTAATGAATTGGGTACAAAAATTCTTATGGAAACAATTATCATAGACTAAGAACATAGAGAAACCTTTTTCCATCCCTCTGAATATTAGAAGGAAGAAGAATGATAAAAAATAAAAAATAACTATAAAAAAGAAAAAAAAGTACACGTATAAATGAATCATAGATCTGAGATAGAAAAATGATTTCAGCATTTGGGAAGATCGGACGGTGGAGGTGGTAGCTTTTGCTTGGGCCCTTTTCCATCCTGGACAACCCAAGCCATTTTCAAGCCCCAGCTTGTGTGTACTTCCAGATGGCAGTGCATAAACCAAACACCTGTTTGTCCACAGAATAAAAAATCGGACCATGTTCAGTTATTATGGATTTGGTAAAAAACAGAAAAGAAAATCACTTTAAATTTATTGCAATGTTTACAAATTTAATTTTTTTTTTGAAAGGTATTTTTTACAGATTATAGAATACTTTATTGCAAATTCTTTAATACATCATAAGCATTTGGAATTAGATACATTGGAATTGGTTTGCTCACAAATCAACATTAAGATGGAACAATGAATAATTTGAACTAATACTTAGAACATTTCACATTGCAGATTCACTGAATTTCAGAATGAATATGTTTATATGTAAAACAAATCTAGGAATGTCAAAATTAGATAATTTGTCATTGTGCCCGGTACCACTTAAGATACCTTGGAATTTCTAAGAATTCAGTATTAAATGTAGTCAATGGCTTTGACCATGTGAAGCATAATAAACTAAACCTATGGGAGATCCCAAAACAAACAACAAATGCAGCTAACTAAGTCTAGGAATAATTGGATTTTTAAATTTATGGTGATGTGAACCTGTCACACATAAGCCTCTCAACTAACTGTACTATGTGTATAACTACCAATTTAATTAGAAAATACTCATTGATGGTCTTCTCCTACTCCAACCATTTCATCATAACTTGAAGATAATAATTAGCCCACATATACTGCTCCATTACAAACTAATTTTCCTTCACATTAATATTATTAATTGAATTCAGTTGTGTGCCAACCTGGATTGTCTGCAAGAAAGCGCATTGCAACCCAACCACCAGATGGTACACCTATGGTGTTCCTCTCGGCTGGGTCAACGAGGTTGAACTTAGCAGGGTCTTTCTTGGGGTCAAAGTTTCCAAAACCTTGAGCTAGCACAAAGAAATTGAAGCCATGGAGGTGAAGAGGGTGGCTCTCTGCACCAATAATGCTAGTGTCCTGTAATACCAACTCCACACTAGCATTAAATGGTAGCACCACAACTTTAGTACCAGTGTTCATCATAATGTTGTTAGGTGGATTGCCTGTATAATTAAATTTGACCAATGGGTTGGCAGGGAAATCCGTGGTGTAAACACCTTTAGATTTGTTAAAGAAGTGGGCTTGAAGTAATGCTGTGCTTGGTTGCACAAATGACACGTTGTTGATTGAAGCAGCAACCATGGTGTTATTTGGGCACGTTTGGTTTTGCGAGCATTGGATTATACCTAAACCTACAGTGAAGAAGAAGCGTCTATCAACTGTTTTAGGAACCTTTGCTGGGAATTTTGCTGAGTTCAAGCTACGGATTTTGTTGCTGAATTTCGTAGCAAAGGATGTGTCATTGAATTGTGGAAGCACTGGTTTGAGAAGCTGTAGCTTCTTGTTCTTGTTTTTGGCTTTTGAGACTGAAGGGTTTTCGTATTCGAGCAATCCTGTGGCTGTGGTGTTGTCAAAGGTAGCAGGGCCTGTAGCGTAAGGTCTAGCGGCCATTATGAAAGTGGCATTTGGGGATTTGGATTTGGTTCTGAGAAGAACATTGGTGGTCTGTCCTGGGGTGATGAGGACAGTGTGGGTTTTGAAGGGCTTTACATATACTGCATCGGCTTCAACCACAGTGAGTGTGTGGTTTGCAATGCTGAAAAAAAGTTCATCGTTGAGTGCAGCATTGATCAAACGGAGGAGATAGGTTTTCCCAGGCTTCACCTTGAGCTTGAATGTATCTGCATGCATGAAAATTGATCAATTTGTTTTTCATATTCGCTAAAAAATAACACAAATGGACCATAATACTCTTGTTCTATTATTAGAATCCTGATTATTTTAAATTTATAATGCTTTATTTCAAGTAGGAAAATGCTAACGAATCTCTTAGGGCATTGATTAATAATCCATTTAAAAAAAGTTTTTATAGGACAAGAAAAAAAAAACAATTAATATTTTGACAACTTTTTTCATTTCCCATAAAAGTGGTGTCAATACTTTCTTAAAATGAATTAATAATTATTACCTTAAGGGTACTCGTTAGCATAACTCTTTCAAGTAAAATAAAGAGAAATGAGTACCTTTGGCTGAACAGTTGTACAAGGGTCCTGGAAGACCATTAATAGTGAAGGCATCAGAGAGATTTGGTGCTGATCCTGTATTCATGGCTTGGTTGATCATTTTCTCTGTGTCTACTTTCCACCATTCTCCTGCAATTGGAGGAAAAAGCTCATAATAATTAATTCAATATTTAAGAAGCTATAGTACCTTTACTTAAATATAGATACTAGTATACAATTAATGCCATTTATCTCTTTCTTCTTGTTTTTTTCTAATTTTATTTTCTAGAACAAAATCTAGAATTACCAAAAATGATGGGAACTTCTTTTTCGGGTTGAGGAAATGGGTAGGACGCATGTCGTTTTGGGAGTATGACAAGTGGTCCATAGAGAGTTGCCCTAAGCCATGAGATGTGAGCATGCCAAAACAAAGTCCCTCTTTGGCCTGTAAGGGTGAAATTGTACACATAGACCTGGCCTGACTGAATAGGGCACTGTGTAATGTAAGCTGGTCCATCTGCCCATCCACTTCTTAGTTGCCTCACTCCATGCCTGTCCTCCAAATTAAGCCAACTTTCATCAGATTTCAAGTACATGCAACTAATGACTATTAATATTCATTAGTTGCAAACAACCAATGAATATTAACATCGTCATCAAGAAGAAGAAGAAGAATAATGAAGCTACAAGTATCATACCAATGGATGGTGATATTGTGTTGGACATGGTTAACCACTTTAATCACGAGCCGGTCACCTTCCCGTGCGATGATCCGAGGTCCGGGGATCTGCCCGTTAACTGTCACAATGCTCTTTGTTTGGCATAGTCTAGTTACATTTTGTAACTTGATCTGTAAAAGGTTGATTAACAACAGAGAAATTAACAAGTTGAACATTTCGAAAATATAAAAACTGGGAATACTTAATTATAATGAAATGCAACGCGTACATCAAACTTGTAGTGTCTGGTCGTGCCTGCATGCTTTGCGAGTACCAGCTCAGGCAAAATCCACAATGCAATCGAAGCAAGAAAGATGGCTCTCAAAAAGGCTGGTGATGGAAGAAACCTAGAACCCATCTTCACTCTTTTGGTGGACAAGACGATAAGCACTGGAGACAATAATTTTGTTGTTGTTGTTTAAATGACTCAAAATGCTTTGGATGCATAATAGAGAGGAAGTCTAACGGTTTATATAGTTCAAAAAAGGGGATGTGTGGAATTTGGATAATTAGGTGATTGAGAATTAAAATTTCATTAGAGACAGCCCATGCCTTCAGCAACAACTTGCAAACTTTGATCAAGCTAGAGCAGCTGGTCAAGTTTTACTTTAGAGTATTGTTCAAGACACATTATAAAATATTGAATATCAGAATTCATTCCTAACGGTATCCTTTAAATTCCATAATTGTCCCTTATTCACTGTCAATTAAATACTATAGGTCTACCTCTTTCAGTCAAAAAAAAAAAAAAAAAAACACTATAGGTCAACTGGTCTCAGTCACTGGACTTATACTGGGTCAGACCAAAATAATGGATATTCTCATAAAAATTTACGGTTTTTCACATGGACCCAGTTAGTTTTTTCTAAATTTCTTTTTTTAGAAACTTTGTTTTCTAAAATTTTAAAGTAACTATATATATTAATTGTAAAGCAACATATACAAGGGTATCTAATTGTGATTTACTAGGGCAAATTTGTCAAATTAACTGACAGCTAGCTGTATCCATATATAGCTTGAGTAGAAAAGAAATTAACTTACTTTTAATTAAGCACTAAAAGGTATTAATTTATCGAAACTAGGGTTAGATGGAAATGGTTGCCTGCAGGTACCCTTCAACCTCCAATGGTTCACACTTCTTAATCAAGGAAAAAAGGAGGGTCGAGCGTGTTACGCCATCTTGTTAGCTGTCGGTTGTTCCATACTGTACAAACTCTAACAGCTTGTGATGTTACTGCCATTTCTTTTGGATTCTCTGTTTGATTTGGAGATGGAAGATCGAATATTCTAAAAATCTTAGTGAGTAGTGACCACTATGCCAAACTCTGATAACACCATCTCAGATGTTCTGAGGAACAGAAATACTACATCATATTTTTTGTTTTCTTTGATAGGTACTGATCGAGATACTACGCCAAAGTTCTCTATCAGACCATTACTGAAATTGTTCTTATTATTTTGAATTCATCTTTTTTTTTTTTTTTTTTTGAGTAAATGAATTAATCATTATTGAAAGTTAATTAGAGCATCATTGGATCAAATGACTTCAAAAAAATCAATAATTAATTTAAGACAAAGAAAAACCAAAATTCTTGCATGGTCAATCCGTTAGGTACTGCGAGGCTAATTAATGTGTGCTGATCATGCAATGACAACAATTGGATTTGGATTCATTTCCTCTTTCGTATTTTTTGATGTTCCTCCGCCTGAGGTGGAAAATTTGTTAGCTTTTGGCAGACAAAGCTGATATGTTCAATTTGTTACAAACTTTTTAACTCCTAAATATTATATATCTTCTGTTTAACCCAAAAAAAAAAAAAAGGGCTGCCAGAATTTGCTGGCTATGCAGAAAACAATATTTCTGAAAATATATATTGCAATGGTAAACCCAAATAATTAAGAGGAAATCACATATTATACCTTATTCAGAAAAATTCATATATATGTTTAAGTTACACATGGTATAAATTCTACAAAAGTTATATATTTTTTAGACTATAGTTCTAAAAAAATTTTAATGGCCAGAAAATTACTAAAATTCACGTCATCTTTAAAATTTATTGATGACCATATCAGCTAACCTAATTAATTTGAGAGATAATTATATTATTTTCTCTCTCTCTCTCTCTCTCTCTCTCCTAATTATTATATTATTTTCTCTCTCTCTCTCTCTCTCTCTCCTAATTACTACATCCCTAACCTTGCACAAGTGCCTATTCTTGCTGTCTTAAGTTGCATATTTTCTTTCTATTATTTTTAACGTTCTTAAGTTGCAAATCAATGAGTTGAAATTGCTGTCCACAATTATAAACTAAGAACGTGATTCATAATAAGATAACATAAAATACATAATATTTGTGTGGCCAAAAAAAATTAAGGTTTGATGGTGACGTAATAGACACCCACCAATAACATGAAGCTTGTGTTAAGGCTAAAGCTTGTGTTTGAGGCAACAATACATACACGAAAAGTGTTGTGGAATGTTGTTTAAGTGTTGTGGAAATATATGTGAGTAAAAAAGTATTGTAAAAATATGTGTACTGTTGTTTAAAAAAATGAAAACTGTTGTTTAAATAACAATACCAAACAGGCTTTTACAGTTTCAAAACTTTAAAATTTAAAATATTAAACCTTTCTTTCCAGTTTTTTTTTTCCTTTTGAAAGCTAGTATTTAAAACTAAAAATTACTTATGTGTTGAGTCTCTACATATGAGTTGAGTTCCTTATTAGTTGAGTTTATAAATGTGAAAGATTTAAAAAAAAATACAAATTCGAATCTGGTTTTTTTTTTTTTTTATACAATGAATTCGTTGTCATTGATGAATGAGGGGTCATTGTTTTAAAACGCAAATATGACATCATTTTATGAGAAACGAAGTTGAACTGCTGAAGTGTGATTTCAGTGGAGAGGATTAACGAAATGTAGAGATAACAGTAACTACAATTCTTTAGTTTTTCTTTGCAAAAAAAAAAAAATAATAATAATAATTAAAAAAAAGAGGAAGAAGAAGAAGAAGAAGAAGAAGAAGAAGAAGAAGTAGAAGAAGCGGTGGTGCGTGTGCCCTTTAAAGAGGATGAATTTGGAAAGCAATAAATAAGGAGAGATAGAGAAAAAAAAAAATACAATTGATCAAATAAGGATGTCAAAAGTAATAAACATTAATGACACTTTTTATTTTTATTTTTATACAAGATAGAATTTTTACTCTAACCTAATCTAAGGTGTGTGTGTGTATATATATATATATATATATATATATATATAAAACAAATTAGGAGTACGTGTTATATGCATATGAAGGTGTATTGATCAAAACAAAGACTTGTGCACTCAAGAAAATAAAAATCTCTAACAATGGGAGTGCATCTTGTAAATATCCAAGGATTTTACGCTTGAATTCATTGAGATGTTTGTTAAAATTAACAAGCTCAATCCAAATTAGGCCCAAGCTCAATCATACTTGGTATGCAAGAAAAATATGTTATTTCCCTCATGGACACAAACCAGTAGACCGAATCCTATAATAATCCGCGCGCGCACACACACACACACACTCTCTCTCTCTCTCTCTCTCTCTCTCTCTCTCTCTCTCTCTCTCTCTCTCTCTGTCTCTCTCTGTTCCCCTCCAGATTTGGCTCTCTAAACGATTCAATTTCATATTTGTGTTAAGTCCCTTTCACTCTGTTTGATTTTTTCTATATAAATTAGTTGTACTCTATTTACTTTATCCGTGTAAAAAAGAGTATAGACCACTTATATCCAATCTACACTCCACTTTAAATGGACATATGGACATGTACCATTAATTCTTCCATTTACAATTTGGAGTGGGATAGTGGGAGGTGGTATCTCATACGCATGACATATGAGACTTAGGTTTCACTGACATGTGAGCTATGAGACATAAGTCTCATACACTAGGTGTATACAAAATTTTTCCGAGATAGTGGTATATTATATGTTTTTTGAAAAATTAATAGTAATATAGGTGGTCTACTTCCCACATTCCTTTCTTTGTTTTTTTTTTTTCTTAAATTAAATTCTTTGTTGCCTTGTAAAAAAATAGTTTTTATTTATTTTTAATATACTAGTTGTTAACACAAAGTGACATATTGCAAATTTGGATTTAAGAATCAGCATACAGAAAAAAAAAAAAAAGGAAGTAAGGTTGTCTATCTATTACCTCTCTCAGGCCTTATAAAGTGAAAGTTGTGCCACATTTATCTTTTCACTAGTTGTTAACAAATAATTAAGTTTTGGGGAAAAATAAAATAAATATATAACTAATTACTTTTTATTTTAAAATTGAGTCTTATATACCTAATTACTAATAACTAAATGGGGAAATTGCACTAAACCCACCTGTGGTTTGGCCCGTTTTAACAGTGCCCACCCGTGGTTTAAAAGTTGTCACTTAACCCACCTGAGGTGGCCTCCGTTAGACCCCCGTTACCCACCTCTGCCCTTTCCGTTAGAAAATCCTTTTTACTATATAAGCCAAAATTAGAACTCAAATAGAACCCTAAAAAAAAGGATTGAGCTCTCTCCCTCTCTCTACCCTAGAATCCCAAACCCATTTCCTCTATATCAACTTGATCTTCGGCCATGGACTTGGAATCTAATTACGAAATTACGTAATTTTTCATTCAGAAATTACGTTCAAATTCTATTCCTAAATTTCTATCTGTGATCAAAGAGAGAGGTTTAGGCTGACTTTCAATGTTCATTAGTCGAAATCCAACTGCATTTTGTTTGAATTTCAGTTTCCAGATGAGTTATTGAAGGATTCGACTTGAGTGGCGAGAGCTCTGCGTGGACAACTTCATTTTTTTGAGAGAACGGAGACTGATATTGAGAGAGAGATTTTAAAATATGAGAGAGTGAGGCCAGATAAAATTACTCCCAACCTAGCTCGGCGTCACATACTCCACCACAATCCGAAGCCGCCGGCCCAAATCTCCGCCGCCCTCTCCACCCTCAATCTCACCTCCCTCCGCATCCTCAACCCAGACCCAACTCTCACCCGCACCTTCACCTACACAAACACCTCTCTCCTCCTCACAATCCCGAACTCCCTGATCCCTTCCATCTCCTCCAACTGCTCCGTCGCGCTCCGCTGGCTCTACCTCCACGTCGTCCCCTTCTACCCTCGCGCCATAATCACCACCATCTCCGTCGGCCACGACTTCCTCGACGAATACTACTCCTCCCCCGGCCTCTCCTCCTGCTTCCTCCCCGCCGTCCGAAATGTCCACCTCGCCCTCCGTGACCTCGGCATCCGCCGCATCTCGGTCTCCACCACCTTCTCTTTCATCAACATCATCTCCTTCACTGAGCCACCATTGCTCCTCCGCCTCCTACCACCACTGATAACACTGCAACCCAAAAAAAGCCACAAACCCAACGATCCCAACCCTTAAAAACCCAACTCACAGCACCCAACCACCGCACAAAACACAACCCCCAACCACCGCACAAAACACAACCCCCATCGATCTCACCATCAGAACCCACAAACCCATGATGTTGAAACATCCTCAACCGCACACGATGGTTCACCTGGGTCAAGATCTCAGAAAATAAAGCTAGAGAAAGATTGAAGACCCAAAAATCGCCAACAAGTCCTTCAAGAGAGAGAGAGAGAGAGAGAGAGAGAGAGAAGGAGGGAGCTCTGCGTGGACAACTTCATTTTTTTTGGAGTGTTTTTAGGAATTTTGACATAGAGGAAATGGGTTTGGGGTTCTAAGGTAGAGAGAAGGAGGGAGCTCATTCCTTTTTTTTAGGGTTCTATTTGAGTTCTAATTTTGGCTTATATAGTAAAGAAGATTTTTTAACGGAAAGGGCAGAGGTGGGTAACGGAGGTCTAACGGAGGCCACCTCAGGTGGGTTAAGTGACAACTTTTAAATCACGGGTGGACACTGTTAAAACGGGCCAAACCACAGGTGGGTTTAGTGCAATTTCCCCTAACTAAATTTATAAGCGTTTTTTTTAGAATCAACTAATTTATGAGTCAAAGGCAATATATATTAGTTTAAACTAGCTTGTAACCGCATGTATATACATAGATATACTTGAAGATATATAATAAGATGCATAATATAATTTCTGTATATATAATTTAAATACTATTGATAGTCATTTTTATATTTTATTAACTCTTTAAAAAAATTTGTAAAGATATTATTAGGTATAAAATGTAAATTGTCCACTTTACGATTCATTTATTCTAGACTCTTTAGTTTTTGTACTTAATAACTCATTTGGATGAATATTTATGATGTGGTCTCACATTTGATTCTAAAATTAAGAAATAAAACTCTTTAAGAATAAAAAATTTAGGGCACATGGCGCAAAATTGGAATTCTAATTTAGATTCTAATTTGAGATTTTCTCAACTTCACCTAGTATTATATATATAGATTGTTCTCGAAAGAAAAAAAAAAAAAAAACATTAGTTTAAATGGGCCAAGGCCCAAAAGTTGAATTGAACATTTTATTCCAAGCTCATTCCTGCGCGCAAAGTCTCCAACTCAATCCGGAATTTGTGAAACTCAACATTTGGGAAGATCTGCCGGCGGAGGAAGCAGCTTCTGATTGGGAAGCTTTCCATCGAAGACAACCCAAGCCATTCTTAGTCCCCAGCTCAAGTGGGCTTCATAGTGGCAATGCATTAACCATACCCCTATTTTCACACAATGTAATAATCACCATTATCTTCAAAGATTCAGTGAACAAATTTCAATTAATCAATTAAATGCTCGTTTCTACTTTCTACACACACACACACACACACAGAACAGATTTGAATTCTCCATTTAAAAATAAATAGTGAATAGAGCCATATGTTAGTATAAAAGTTTAAGTGTTATATATATATATATATATATATATATATATATATATATATCAACTACTCTCCAAATTGTGATTTCAATACCCTCTGATTTATCTGTTTAAACCTTGAGACCCTCTTTTTTAGACTATTTCATCTCGACCTAACAAAATTGGATCCGGATTTGCCAATCCGCTCAAAGCCCAATAAAAAAGAAGAAGGTATGGCCAATATAAATGAAAACCTATTTTGGTTCGATAAGCTTTTGTCCTTGACTCGATTTTGATCCAGTCTAGTCAGGTTTTGCCTAACCCGACTCTCTTATCAAAGCCTTTATTGTTAAATTATAAACTTAAACTTTTTTTCTTGACTCATTTTCAATTTATGTTTGTTTCCTAAAGTTATATAAAATTTTCTATATTATAGATGAGAATACTAATAACATTACACATCAACTTAATGAGCAATTATCAAATATAAATGTTTTCAGTGTTGGATTCACTACTAACATTAAGTAGCTTTTTTGTAAGTTCATTAGATTTTCTTCATTAATTATTCATATATTTTCTTTACCTATCATGTTATATTTTATTCTTAAAGCTTATGTATTATATGAGTTTTGGATTAGTTATTTGTTTATGCAACATTTTAGAAGCCTTCAGTTTTTCTTTTAAGGTAAATTACACAAACCTCTCTTGAGGTTTGGATGAATGATACGCGAACCCAAATTTTAAGTAAAATAACACTCTCTTACCTTAATATTTGAAGAAAGCAATTCATTAGTCCTTCTATAAATAACATGCACACAATATTCTAAATTTTAATAAGATTCCCTTGACCAAACCCTAACCGTGCTTAGTGTTTTTTTTTTTTTGGTTAACTATTGTTCCTTGTCAACAGACCGTGGTTAGGGTTTGATCAATGGGATCTTTTCAAAATTTGAAATATTCTATCATTGTTATTAATGGATGAACGGGCCTATTTGGTAATGTTGTTCTAGTAATGTTGTTTAAGTTTTTTAAAAATATGTGTGGGTGAAAAAGTGTTGTGAAAATACGTGTTGTATTGTTTAAACAACGAAAACTGTTGTTTAAATACCCCAATCAAACAGCCCCCTAATTTCTCTAAATTTCAAGTGAGAGAAATATCATTTCCCTTATAGTTTAGGGTTACAACTAAAGCCATACATATTGTATAAGTTTTCAATTAGTTTTTAGTTTTTATCTTATATTCTTTCTTTTCAAAACCCTTAAAGTACAACTATAATTTTTTCAACTTTTAACAAATAAGTAATTAAGTTTTCAGTAAAAAGCTAATCAAAAGAAGAGATAGTTTATAGGTGGTTTATAATTTAATCATTCAGGATTGAAGGATAAGATTTATTACTCATGTTAAGGAACCAACTTGTACTTGCCAATGGGTGATCTAGAAGGAATAATGAAATAAGGAAAGTGTTTTTGATTAAATGCTTAAATTCACCTAATAGCTTGTCATATTTAGTAGACAAAATTCTCAATTTTGTGGAGTCTAGGAGAGGTCATGATAGACAATATTACTCTCAATTTATCAAAGAGACTGATTCCCAGATTAGTTTAAGTTTTTGGTACAATCAATTATTAATTTATCATGGTATTAGAACATGACATCTCATTTAAAATGTTAAAAAACTCATGTGTTAGGCCCCACTAATCAAAGAGTATTTTAGGCATACACGTGAGAAGGAATATTAGAATTATGTTAAATAATTAAGGATAGTGTTTATTACATACACTTTTAAACACCAATTTTAAATTGAAATCGCGATGAAATCATGTCTTCAACTCACTTTTGAAATCATATTTTCAACTCATGATTTGAGTTAAAAAAAATGTATGAGTAACAGTGTGTGCAATAATTTTTATTTTTTCAATAATTAAATTTATTATTTACTGATAGTTTAAGTTTTTTGGATAGTTAGTGATTTATCAAAAATTACTTTATTTTTATTATAAAAGATTTACAAATTAACATAATAATGAATATAATTAATGAATTTAACATTATAATAAATACGTGTTTAAATTACTTTTTTATAATTTTCTTGACATCACACATGAAATAAATATCTACACCTGTACTTTTTTGTAATTTACAAAATTTTTGTAGTAAAATTTGTAAAATTTTTTTGGTTAAGTTTATATATTTAACCCAAAAAAAAAAAAATTTATAAAATGTTTGACATAAGTTCATGAAATAAATATCTACCTATAGCATATCGGACGTAATTTTTAAATATTTTGTACGAACCCCTGCCTAGAATAATTAATAAGTGCGTTGCATGCATGTATCTTTTTCTGTCACCTAATTAGGATTAAATTCTATTAAATGAAATATATTGACTTTTTTACATTATTGATGTTTCTCACCTGGATTGTCCGCTAGAAACCGAATTGCAACCCAACCGCCGGACGGCACACCCACGGTGTTCCTTTCACTGGGGTCAACAAGATTGAACTTTGGAGGGTCATTGTTTGGATCGTAGTTCCCGAAACCTAGTCCAACTACAAAGAAATTAAAGCCATGCAAATGGAGAGGATGGCTCTCAGCCCCTAAAATGTTAGTGTCCTGCAACACAAGCTCCACACTAGCATTGAAAGGAAGAGTCACTACCCTGGTTCCATTGATAATCCCTGTATTGTTCGGTGGTGTGCCTGTATAATTGAAAGGAATGATCGGGTTGCTAGGAAAATCAGTAGTGTAAACACCATTTGATTTTCCAAAGTAGTGAGCTTGGAGGAGGGCTGTGGTTGGAAGTGTTGGGAAAGATATATTATTGATAGAAGCTGCGAACTTTGTCACATTAGTAGGTCCTTGACATGTTTGGTTTTTCGGACATGGGTTTGTTCCTAGGCCTACTGTGAAAAAGAAGTGCTTATCCACACTTTGTGGGACATTAGCTGGGTATTGAGCACTCGCTAAGCTACGGAGTTTGTTTGTGAAATTTGCGGCATAGGAAGTGTCATTGAGAGCTGGTAGAGTTGGTTTGAAGAGTGGAATTTTCTTAATTGAGGTTGTAGAATGAGTGAAATTAGATGATATTTGTTCATATTCAAGGATACCTGCCACAGTGGAGTTGTCAAAGGTGCCTCGGCCAGTTGCATATGGCCTAGCAGCCATGAGAAAAGTGGCATTTGGGAAGTAAGGTTTGGTTTTGAGAAGAACATTTGTGGTTTGTCCAGGGGTGATGAGAATGGTATGAGTCTCAAAAGGTTTAGCATAGACAGCATCAACTTCAACAACTGTTAAAGTGTGGTTTGCAATACTGAAGAAGAGCTCATCGTTGAGTGCAGCATTGATTATACGGAGAAGATAAGTTTTCCCAGCTTTCACCTTCAGCTTGAATGTATCTGACACAAAGAAATCTATTTAATTATATGTGTAGAATTGATTTGTATATTTCTCTGTGGAATATGAAAGCATGTTTATTTTTCAGTCATAGTGTGAGATATGAGCAGCAAGATCCTTTCCATTTCTCTGGAAAATGTGCAATGAAGAAAGTCTATTTCATAGTTAATATTTTAATTTTTGGACTTGATAGTGCACAGATTATCAAATTATTTAAAGTTTTAAATGACATGACACTGAATACACTTTAGATTTGTCATATTTAATTCTAATTATGAAACGAGTTCATTTCAAATGAAAATAATTCTTCTCCTTAACGCGATACCTTTGGCGGAGCAATTGTATAAGGGTCCTGGGAGTCCGTTGATAGTATAGGCATCCGAGACGTTTGGGCCTGCACCTGTTTGGAGGGCTTGACTAATGATTGCTTCAGGATCTACATTAAACCACTCTCCTGCAATCCACATTTAGACTACTTAGTCGCCAAGGATGCACAATAAAGGTAAGAAGAAATCAGTTAGTCATTACACAAAATTATACAATACATTGGACATACAACAATATCATATTCATTGTTCTCATACGAATGGTAGATCCAACTATGAATTTAATTAGTGGTATATATATTATTACGAGAAATGAGTGATTACGGTATTCTTGTACTCTTAGAGTATTGTATAACTACCTACTCATTACTTAATTAATTACCAAAAATGATGGGAATTTCCTTGTAAGGTTTGGCAAATGGATAGGGGATGCCATGCTTGGGTCGAATGATTATGGGGCCATAGACAGAGGATCTTAGCCATGAAAAATGGGCATGCCAAAGTAGAGTCCCTCTTTGGCCCACGATGGTGTAGTTGTAGACATAGGTCTGGCCACTTTGTATAGGGCACTGAGTTATGTATCCTGGCCCATCAGCCCATCCACTTTGAAGTTGTCGAATTCCATGCCTATTTCAAGGAGAAGCACCCTTACAATTAATTTAGAAAACCTTTGAATTGTGAAATTCCTTAATCTTAACTTGTTTGGTGAAACTCCATACCAGTGGATAGAGATATTGGATTGAACATGGTTAACCACTTTAATTAGAAGACGGTCACCCTCCCTTGCCACAATGCGAGGCCCAGGAAATTTTCCATTTACAGTCACTATGCTCCTCGTGTGGCATAGGCGTGTAACATTTCGCGATACGATCTGCAAAATATTTTTAAAATTTAACAATTGGAAGGGGAAAAAAAAGTAGAGAACGAAATAGGTTAAATCTAAGTGTTAGAATTTGTAACAAGAAGAGCAAGACAATATTAGTGCAAAGGTAATGGAACAAACATAACTTTAAAACAAATGGCACACTAACAGCCTTTTTAGCCCATTAGTATAGCTATTCTTCTTTATTATTAGAACAAGGATTCAACCCCCTTCCCTTACCCTCAACCAAAAAAGAAAAAGAAAAGCACATACATCAAATTTGTAGTGTCTGGTTATGCCTACTGCCAATTCAGGAAACAGAAGAAAGGCTATGAATGGTAAAAGAAAAGCTTTCATGTTTGTTGTTGTTGATGCAAGAAAAGAAACACCCATTTCTCCCATTCTCGCTGTTTGGAGAAGTGGATGGAGCAATGAGTAAAATTCTGGCTTGAGTTTTGAATCACCAAGATTGTACACATATATATAACTAAATAAGAAGTGTCAGAGTTACTCCACAAAAAAAAAAAAAAAAAAAAAGTTTCTTAATTTAGGGTGCGTGGTAGCTAGAATATGCCTAATAAGATTTTACAAATGATGAAATGATAGAATGCCAGTTCAAGAATAACTTTAGAGTGTGGCCCAAGAAAATCCACTCTTCTTGAATCTTGACCAACATTAATCTGGTCCTGTCAATGTACTCAAACCTTTTTTCTGGTCTTGATGTCATATGGACATGTTTTCAAACGAGTAGACTCCATCACGACCAACCTCCATTTGCATGCAAACAAAGATACTTTTTTTTTTTTTTTGATAAAAAAGATAATATTTACCCTTCTAGTTCTCTTTAATTATGAATTTTAGTAGACTGTTTCATAAAACACCAAACAGTTAGCAAGAGTCCATTGGAAACGCCAATAAATCGCCAAACAGTTGAGCTATAAGACTCTCAATCTCTTTTATAAATGGTTGAGTGAGAGTTTTTTTTTTTTTTTTTTTTTCCACACTATGATGATATTGTCTGTGTTTGCGTTTGTATGAAATGGGTCAGTTCAAAAATATTATTTTTAGATTTATCATATAGAAAGACCTAATTAATTCCACTTGATTTCCAGACGTGTGGGAGCATGATACAATGTGAAGCTAGCATCTGAACTGTCCATTTAATTTCCACAGTTTAGTTTGACCATATTTCTAAAATTCAATTACTTTCATTATGATTAAGGCATGAAAAGCAATTTAACATTTTCAAGTCTTATTCTTGGTAATCAAGCAAATCAAGAAGTCGGTTGTTTTATGGTCGAGCATCAGTAAGCTTTTTTCACTTTCAAGGACAATACTGTGGTTGGAGACGATTGTTAGTTAAAGAATCATTGTTTTAAGCAGTTTCTAAGCAAGCGGAGCATAGTCAATCTTTATATTGTATCAAATCATGAAAAAAAAAAAAAAGCACGTAAATACTACCTACTAATAAAAACAAACATCCAACTAAGCTCAAAGTTTGATTCAATTGTAGGCAATCATCATAAATTTTCATCCACTTGCGAAGCACACTAGTTTTACTGGTCTTTATAGTTTCACCAACTACTAGTCCTTGTAGATAGGGTAGCATTTCGAGTTTGCGTGTTGGGTTCGTGTCATGTCAACTCATAAATATTCGATGATAGAGGTTAACACTAACTCGACGTGTTTATTAAACGGGTCAAGATTCCTCAATCCTAACACGACTCATTTATTAAACGGGTTAGTCATGTCGATTTGTTTATCAGATTTTATCAAAATGAAAAAAAAAAAAATTTATGAAAAAACAAACAAATAAATTTTTT
This sequence comes from Lithocarpus polystachyus, assembly GCA_033629205.1. Classification (NCBI taxonomy): domain Eukaryota; kingdom Viridiplantae; phylum Streptophyta; class Magnoliopsida; order Fagales; family Fagaceae; genus Lithocarpus; species Lithocarpus polystachyus. The sequence goes on from CM066168.1 coordinate 57,915,537, forward strand.
TAATATAAAATTCAAAATCAACGAGTAATTGCATCACAAATAATCATTTAAAAGTAAAGTATATCACAATATCACAAATAATCAATCACAATATGTCAAAGAAAATTGTTAGAAATATTGAATAATTGTATTGTATTTCCCAATGAAAGAATATACATGAGTGCCTATATATATAGGAGGCATATGAGTGTAGTACAAGTAAGAGTGTAGTACAAGAATGTGTGCTATACAAGTAATCTAGTTGGGCCTAAAGCCCAAAACACTATAGCCCCCCTGAAACTCAAGGTGGATGTAAGACCAACTTGAGGTTGTCAACTAAAGTACGAAGGCGTCCCTTAGGATGTGACTTGGTGAAGATATCTACAAGTTGATCTTTAGAGGAGACTGAGATCAGCTTGAGAGCACCATGGACAAGATGATAACGGATAAAATGACAATCAATCTCAATGTGTTTAGTCCGTCCATGGAAGATATCATTGTGAGCAATATGAATGGCACTTTGGTTGTCACAATAAAGAGGAGTAGCAGAGGATGTTGATACACCTAAATCTTTGAGAAGCCATCGTAGCCAAAGGAGCTCAGATGTGGTATCAGCAAGGGCATGATATTCTGCTTTAGTATTGGAGCGGGCCACATGAGTTTGTTTCTTACTTCGCCAAGAAATCAGAGAAGAACCAAGAAGAAAGCAATAATTAGTGGTAGACCTGTAATCAGTGGGATCTCCTACCCAATCAGCATAAAAAAATGCATGGAGAATAAGAGGAGACTGAGTAGAGTAGAAAAGACCATGGAAGAGAGTGCCCTTTAAGTATCGAAGAATGCGCAGAACAGCAGCATAGTGAGTCGATCGTGGAGCAGACAGATACTAGCTCACCAGGTGAACAACATATGAAATGTCTGGACGAGTGACTGTGAGATAAACTAGGCTGCCAACAAAGCGTCTGTAAAGAGAGGGATTAGACAATGGTTTCCCTCCTGAGGGAGTTAGATGCGCATTAAGCTCAATTGGAGTGTCAACAGTCTTGCTATCAGTGAGTCTAGCTCGAGACAAGAGTTCAGAGGCATACTTAGCTTGAGTAATATAAAGTCCAACTATAGAATGAGTGATTTCAAGACCTAAGAAGTAGCTGAGATGTCCAAGATCTTTCTCAAATTGCTGACTGAGAAAATTCTTGAGTTCTTGAATACCACTGAGGTCATCACCAGTTATGATCATATCATCCACATACAGGAGAAGTAAAATAGTGCCTTTGTCAGTGTGACAAAGAAATAAGGCAGAATCATAATGACTGGCCATGTAACCCAAGCGAGAGATGGTAGAGCTGAATTTGGCAAACCAAGCTCGTGGAGCTTGTTTAAGGCCATAAAGTGCACGTCGAAGGTGACAAACCTTGTTTGATTCAACAGAGAAACCAAGAGGAGGTTGCATATAAACTTCTTCACTTAAATCCCCATTAAGGAATGCATTTTTAACATCCATTTGGAAAAGGTCCTATATACTGGTAGCAACAACAGCTAAGAGAGCACGAATAGATGAGATACGAGCAATCGGAGCAAAGGTCTCTTCATAATCAATCACATACTCCTGTGTAAAGCCTTTTGCAACAAGACGAGTTTTGTAGCGCTCAATAGACCCATCTGAGCGAGTCTTAATCTTGTAGATCTACTTACAACCAACCATAGATTTCCTAGGAGGGAGAGTCACCAAATCCTAAGTATGGTTTTTAGATAATGCATCAAGTTCCTCTTTTATTGCAATCTGCCATAAAGGGTCAATGAAAGCCTCACGATAGGTGTGAGGCTCGTGCAGTGTAGCAAGAGCAGTGTAACAATGATAGTCAAGTAAATGTGTAGGAATGGATCTTACCTGAGTTGAGTGACGAGGTGGAATGTCTTGTGCAAGATCTTCAGGCGGAGCAGGAGCAGGGGACCCAAGCTCAAGGTTGGGGTTGGGTAGCTCGTCTTCAACTTGTTCATTTTTCACCTGTTCATTAAAGGGTGAACTAGGAAAGGGATCAATGATATCTGGTGGTTGGACAGAGAAGTCTACATGAGAATCAGAAGCAACTATAAGAGGATCATGAGCAGCTACAGAAGGAATATGTGCTTCATCTGGAAAAAGATCTAAAACAGAGGAGGAAGATAGGAAGGCACGGAAGTGAGAGAGCTTAAAAAAGAGGTGATGTTCCCAAAAGACAACATTGCGGGAGACACGAAGACGATGAGAAACAGGATCATAACACCAATACTCCTTTTGAGTTTTGCCATAGCCAAGAAAACAACAAAGCCTTGACCGAGGTTCAAGTTTGTTATGCTCATATGGCTGAAGAAGAACGAAACAGGCAAAATCGAAGGAGCGAAGGTGATGATAATCTGGAGATGACCTAAAAAGGCGCTCATATGTAGTTTGATTTTAGATGACAGGACTAGGAATGCGATCAATAGCATGAACAGCATGAAGTGCAGCTTCGCCCCAAAAAGGAGCAGGAACTTTGGCAGAGAGAAGGAGAGCACGAATAGTGTCAAGAATATGACGAAATTTTTGTTTGACTCTACCATTTTGCTGAGAGGTACCTGGACAAGTTAGTTGATGAACAGTGCCATAGGAATGCAAAACAGCTTGGAAAGCATATTGAGTGTACTCAAGAGCATTATCAGATTGAAAAATTTTGATACATTTGGAAAATTGAGTTTCAATCATTTTTGCAAAATTAGAATATACTTGCAATAATTCAGAATGATGTTTCATATGAAAAATCCAGCTATAACGAGAATAATCACCAACAAAGACAACAAAATATTGAGATCCACCAATACTAGAGACAGAGAAAGGTCCTCAAACATCAGAATGAATTAGGTTAAAGATATCAGTAGACATTGATTCACTAGTATTGAAAGGCAAAGCTGGTTGTTTTCCTAATTGACATGAAACTCAATCTAAATTTTTTGTGGACATTGAGCCTAACAAATCTCTAGAAGCCAAGTGTTGTACCCGAGAGGAAGATGCGTGACCGGGTATGCCAAAGTGCAAGGGAAGGAATAGAAGAAACTGCAGCAGCTGCAGCAACAGAAATAGGAGCAACAAATAGAAGACGAAGGTTGTCCACGGGAAACATACGCCCAACTCTAGGACCTGTCCCAAGCTCCTGTCCCGTCCTCAGATCCTGCACAATACACCCAGAATATTCAAAGATAATGCGATAACCTAACTCAGCTAATTGTCCCACAAAAAATAAATTGTAAGAAAGGTCAGGAACATTAAAGACCCCAGGAACTAAAAGGTTGGAGGTCGAAACAGAACCTATATTATGATCAGACATTATGGAATCATTTGCTGTGCGAATATTAAGAGGGTGTGGTGCAGGTTGAAGTTCAGAAAATAAGGACGAGTGAGATGTCATGTGATTGCAACAAGCAGAATCCATAAGCCAAAAGGAAGGAGACATACCAGATAAAGTTGAGAGAGAAGAGGAATAAGATGCATTACCAACCATATGAATGACATTAGCGATGATGTTTATAAGATCATCTTTGGAAATGGTGAAAGTGGATCCAAAAGATTGAGATTATGCAGTGACGGGAGCCATTGGTTGGACACTCTCAGTGTTAGCAACAGAGAAGCAAAAATTGAAACAGCTGATTTGTTGCGATGATAGCAAGTCTCAATATTGTGGCCAAGACGTTTGCAAAAAATTGCAAAAACGTTTGCTAGATTGTCGGCGACGATTATTGCAACAAGAAGAAGACATGTCCTTATTCTTCATTTAGAAGCAAAATACACAAAAATGGACTGCAAAAATGAAATCTACGCGAAAAACTGGGTAAAAAGCACCTAGAATACAAAAAGTTAACATTGGAGAAAAATCCACAGTCAAAGTTAACCCTCGGTCAAAGTCAACACTGGTCAACGGTCCGGTCAATGACCTGGTCAATGATGATGTCAGCTGACGTGGCGGGTGATGTCAGTAGATGAGTGGACGATGACGTCACTTAGGGCTGACGTCAGTAGGTGCATATCTGGTGCGTGGAGGTGCGTGCAAGCGCGTGGAGCGCGTGAGCTTAAGTGCAGAATCTTTGGGTGGCATATGGGGGTGCGTGTAGTGTCCGATGGCTTCGAGGTTTCCACGATTGTGTAGATCGGCACAAGACGATCTCAGTGGTACTTGTAGAAAATTAATCGGAGCAATATTCGAGGGCGGTAATGAAAAAGGGCTGTTCTGATACTATGTTAGAAATACTGAATAATTGTATTGTATTTCTCAATGAAAGAATATACATGAATGCCTATATATATAGGAGGCATATGAGTGCTGTACAAGTAAGAGTGTAGTACAAAAATGTGTGCTATATATGTAATCTAGTTGGTCCTAAAGCCCACAACACTATACACATTAACAAAAATAAACACAACAACTAACAAGTTTATATACCTAGAGTCTGAAGGGTATATTGGTAAAATATCATTTAATTAAACTAGTCAGATGGGTCAAACGGGTTCTATATGTTTAACACTAATCCAATCCGTTTATTAAACAGGTCAACCGTGTCAACCTGAATATAACACAAACCTCTTAAGTCTCAACCCAAAACTTGCTAATTTTATGTTATGTTGTGTCGGGTTTGCGAGTCGTGTCCAATTTTGCCACCCTTACTTATAGAGATCCCTTCTGCACCAGCAAGGCCTCAACTCAGGTTTTCTTTCTTCTGGATCAGCAGTGTTGGTGATGGTGACGAGGACTACGGACCTGAAATCGTTTCCATTAGATCAAAATGGGCTATTAAAAGGCAGTTACAAGGTCTCTTAAGACAACATGAAGTGGGCCGCTCGATAGGATGTGGACAAAGTGAAGCTATTATTATTATTTTTTTTTATGGGAACAAAACGAAGCTATTAGAGATATATCAAACCCAAGTCCATAATTCATACGAAAATCCTTAAAGTCACATCTTCTATCTATTTCCATTTCTATGAACTATATAAAAAGAGTCAATAGGCCATGGAATAGTAACTTTTGGTTTATTCAAGTTTTGGAATTATGCAACTTTCTAAAGTGGCTTTGGTTTGGTGAGCTGACATTTGTTTCTTTTTATCCCAACTATGCCCAGTTTTTTTTTTTTTTAAATGCGGATTTGGGTTTAAGAGTTGTTATGTTGATACAATAAATTATTATAATATTTTAACATTTGTTGAGGTGTTAGTTCTTTATTTATCTAAATAAAATAAATTAAAATAGTAGAATATGAGATTGGAACCAACCACAATTGAAATAAAGATATTGTGAAAATGTTGTGACTTTGGTGTCGGTTCTTATAGATCAAAATAAAATAAAATAATAAAATATCAAACTAGAATCCACTGCAACTAATAATAAAGGTATTGGATTATGAAAATGCCATAAAATTTTGTTGTCATCACAAATATTTTTACAACTACTGAGGTATAAGTTCCTTATAGGTCAAAATAAAATATCATATTGAAACCAACCGTAACTAAAAATAAAGGTATGGTGAAAATAGAAGTGCTCTATACACAAAATTTATCATAACACTTTCATAACAAATTATAGATAGTAAATTGTTATTGTTAGGTTCTAAGGAATTAGGAACTAATGTATTAGAACTTCATTTTGTAATGTTGGCAAACCATGATCAAAACAATCTTTAGTCTTGTGTTAGACTTGCTCAAAGTATGGTTTTTTATGTAAAGTTGGAAACGAGTTAACTGTAGAATTTACTGTGTACTTCTGCCTGACTTGATCGATCGAGAATTAGACTCGACCGATCGAAAGTCGTGCAGAATGTTTTTCTGCAGAGTTTTCCAACTCAGCCCTAGCCCATTTATTGTATAGGGTTTTATATTTTGTCATAAGTATATAAGGGAAAACCCTAGCCACGTTTTTAGTGTTCTAAATGCTGTGTTTGTGAATCTAATTATTAGATCTAGAGGTGTTTACCTTCACATACACTTAGGGTTTCCAAACTCAAGATTCATGTCAAGAGATTGGTAAATCATACAGTTACAGAATAAAAGAGTTTCAAGATATACAAGCAGGTGTTGCTTGTACTTTGCTGAGAATTCAAGGAAAGAAGGAGTCCGTGGTCTCGGAGCTGTCACGTGGTCGTGGTAGTAAGTTTCCTACAGGCAGGTAGCAATAGGATGTTAGTGGTCTAAGTCTCTATTGTGTAAACTTCGATTTTTTCATAGTGAATTTGTTTTACCTTGAGGATAGCTAGGTTAAATCCTCCCCAGGTTTTTACCGGTTTGGTTTTTTGGGTCATCATATCATGTGTTTTTTATTATTCCGCATTTTTACATGATTTGATATATTTGTGTTAACCTAGATCTGAATAATTTACTTAAGTTAATTACTTGGTTAAATAACTAGGTTAATTTGATTGGGTTTAAGGGGTCTAAACAAACTAACAATTAGTATCAGAGCAGGTAGCTTTTTGTTTTTGATCTTTTGATCTTTGAGCTGATCCTTTACCCCTGTTGTCATGGAACATGGACACTCTCTTGTTGTTTCACCTCATTTTGATGGAAACAATTATGCATATTGGAAAGTAAGGATCTAAGCATTCCTGAAATCTATTGATGAGAGAGTCTGAAACTCTGTTGAATATGGATGGGAGAAGCCCACTGCTCCTGTGAGTGAGTGGCAAACTTTTCAAAAGGAGGCAGCTGCTTTTAATAGCAAAGCTATGAATGCTATTTTCAATGCTGTCTCTATAGAGAAATTTAAAAGAATCTCTAATGTTGAGGTTGCTCATACTGCTTGGAATATCCTCCAGACTGTGCATGAAGGCACAAAGGCAGTTAAAATAAATAAGTTGCAGCAATTGACTACTAGATTTGAAGGCATTAGAATGAATGATGATGAATCTTTTGATGAGTTTTATGCTAAACTGAATGATATTGTTAATTCTACATATAATTTGGGTGAAATCTATGATCAACCTAAAATTGTTAGAAAGATTCTTAGATCTTTGACTGAGAATTTGAGACCCAAAGTGACTGCCATCACTGAAAGCAAGGATGTGAATTCCATCCCTATTGATGAACTTGTAGGATCTCTTCAGTCCTATGAGTTGGACCTACCCAAGACAAACAAATCTAAATCAATGGCTCTTAAGTCTGTTGATGATGTTGAGGATGGTAGATTTGATGTTGAACTCTCTGCTACAGAGATTACCTATCTTGCTAAGACTTTTAGAAACTTTCTTAGGAACAACAACAGAAGGGCAAAATGCAAAAACACTGCTGAACCTAGAAATTTTAGGAGGAATGATCCCACTAAGGTTAATAACACTGAAAAACCTAAAGAGAAAGTAGGTCAACTTTCTAATAATTCTTTGGGACAACAATGTTATGGATGTCAAGGGTATGGTCATATGAAATCTGAATGTCCTACATACTTGAAGTCTAAGGGTAAGGCTATGGCTGTGACCCTTAGTGATGATGAAGTTTCTGACAATGAATTCGCTAGTGATGAGGATGTAAACTTAATTGCTTTCACTGCTACTACTGTAGTTAATGAAAGCGTGTCTGTTGAAGAGAACCCTTCTGATGGGGAACTCTCTGAAGATGCAGATCTACAGGAAGCCTTTAATAAACTTTGCAAAGTTGCTGCAAATGATGCTATGAATATGGATTTAGGCTTAAAGAAAATTTCATCTCTTGAACTTGATAAGAAGAATTTACTTGTGAAATTGTTTGATGCTAATGAGCTTTTGAATAATGTAAAAACTGAGAACATGTTTTTACTTAATAAAGTTAAAAATTTGGAACTTGAATTATCTGTTGCTAGAGAACAATCTAATAGGTCTGCAAGCTCCAAACTTGATCACATGTTGAGTATTCAAAAGTCTCCTTCTGACAAAACTGGCTTAGGTTTTGTGGAAAGCATCTCTGTGCTTGAATTTCATTCCACAAACTTTGTTCCTTCTTCTGAACCTCCTAAGAGTGAGATTGTCAAACCATTGGTGAGTAAACCTGTTAAATCTGTAGATGTTACTCCACCTAGGAAGATTAGGATTGATCTTCAAGAGTCTCATTCTAGAGCTTCTAATTCTTCTAAGGGCAAATTGCTTGATAAGCCTGCATGGGTGTGTCATTTTTGTGGAAAATCTAGACACATTTGTCCAAATTGTTTCAAGTTGCAAGCTGCTAAGCGAGCAAATAAATCAAAAGTACCTATGCCTTAAGCACAAGATCCTATGGTACTTATTTGGTGAATTGGTAAGGGCGTTAAACCTTTATTCCAATCCTAGAGTTGCTCAGAATTCTAATGTGAATCATAACTCCAATGCAAGAGTTGCATCTAAAAGGTTTTAGATGCAAAAGGCTAGACCTAATTAAGTTTGTCTGACATGGTCCTTGTGCTTCATTGTTCTATCTTTTGTGACCATTTTTTTTAGGATTTGCATTGTATATCATTCATGCATCTCATTCTAGATTGTTTACTTCCTTTATAAAAAAAAAAAAAATTGTGCAAAATGTGTTTTTGCTATACTTTTCTTGAATTTGAAAACAAGGTTGGTCAATCTATTTTGCATAACATGTTTATGTACCTTGTTTAGCTTGGATGCACTTATTTTTTACTGCACTTTACTAGCTGAAATTTTTGTAGTGCATGTTGTGGGAAAATGTTATAGTTGTTGATCACTTGATTTTGATCTTGAAGTCATATGTCTTTGATTGACGGACTTAAACTTTTTGAGAAAGGTATAAATAACCATCTCACCACTGTTTATTAGTCAATCATGAACACCTTAGTGCATATCGTAAGATTTTGTGCTCGAGAAAGTGAGCACATGCACAAAAAGAACATAAGGTGTGGCCTCTATTAAAATGCTAAAATTAGTGTGTACATTATTGAGCTATAATAAATTCACAATTCAAATAAAATTGGTGTGTACATTATCTCGGCTTTGTTAATAAGTTTTTGATCAATTACAATTAATATTAATTATGAGGCAAATCAAGAAACTTACATGATTGCAAGCTTTTATTATAGGAGATGTGAGAGTTATATGATGTAACTCTTTAAGTTATAGTCTCTTTCAAATTCATGTGATGAATTTTGTAGAAATAGTGATTGATCATTATGTGCATATCACCTCACATGTGTCTCAAGCTTCTGCTAGTTGCACACACTACACAAATTATTCTCTGCTAAACTGTGTACATGTTATTGTGTGTGTTTTTGGTCTGACCAACAAAGTTTGAAAATTTCTTGAATTTAATGCAGAACATGTTTGCTGTTTGAATTCTTGGGGGATTCTATTAGAAAGTCTTGTTTTGGGAGATCTGGGTTAAATTCATATGTTTTTGAAAAACATTTCATCTCCTACTCATGCATTTTATTCATAAAATCTAATGCTTTGAGGAGTTTCAGCACTGAAATTGTTTTGTTTTTCAAAAATTTGTTTTTTCTAGATTTTCGATCGATCGAACATGTTTTTCGACCGATCGAAAATGCTTTTAAAATCCCTGGAAAGTCTCGGGTTGTTTCGATCGGTATTCGATTGGTACTGGATCAATCGAGGTATTTTCGACCGATCGAATCTGTTTTTTGATCGATCGAAAATTGGGCTGAGTGTTTTTTAAAAAGGATTTTTTTTTCTCACGCGATTCTTCACTTTTCTAAAAACTATTCAAATCCTTTTTCACTCTCAACAACAAATCAAAGCATCCAAGGATTTTCTTGTCGTATTCCTCTGTTCTTTTTGCATCAAATCTCTCTCCCAAAGCCGGTAAGACCTTTTTACCAAGGTTTTGAAACCCGGACCGGACCGTACGGTCCGACCGGGAAAACCTCGAACCGACCATTTTTACGGTCTGTTAACCATGAAGAACCGTTCTATGCAAAAAAAGCAGTGAACCGTACGGACCGCGGTTGGACCGCCCGGTTCTGCGAACCGTGACCGGTTCAGGCGGTTCACATGGGTCCTTTCTTTCAAGCCTTAAACGTCACCGTTTTGGCCTCTCTTCCCTCTTTTTTTTCCCTATACGGCATCGTTTGGACTTTGGAATTGAATCATTCTCTCATACAAGAAACTCTCGCCTCACTCTTTCAATCAAGAAACCCTCAGTAAATACCGGTCCAAATACAAGATTCGGCCGGCATGGAGTTTGGAGTTTGGACTGTAAAACTAAAATCTCAACAAAAAAAAAAAAAAAAAAGAAGAAGAAAGAAATGAAATAAACAAACGTACCTTACAAAAAAAATAAAGCAAAACAAAAAAGCCACAATGAGAAACTTGAGTGAGAACTGAGAAGTGGAGAAAAGTCAGATCAAATGAAGCACCGGTAAGTTGAAGAAGACGCACGCAAAGGAAAAAGGTAGAAGAAAGAGGAAGACAATGATAAGCTTAAGGTTTTTTGTTTTTCAAAATAGAGTTTGGGCGAGAGAAGAGAGGAGCTTTTTTTGTTTTTCAAAAGCTGATCCTTCATTTTTCAAAAGCCACGGTCAGATGCTCCTTAAATGCCTAACAGCTAGCCACCTTGAAAGTTGAAACTTCAAACCTTGAGATTTGGAATTGTCATTTATAACCACTTTAAAATTGTACCGTTCCTATCCATTCAATGGTTACTAAATAGTTTAAATATTTTAATGGTATAAATCATAGCTTTTAAAGATATTGTTACGTTGACCAACGTACAGATTTATTAAAATATTATAAATGATAAAAAAATATCAATTTAAAATTCATAATAAATTGTAAAAAATACATTTTATTTTTAGTAGTCTCCAAATACTTGAATTTTTTTAAATGTTTAGTCAAGATTATTAATTTTTATGCATTAATTTTTATTTATTTCATATTAATTAATTATTAAATTAATTATGACGTCATCACGGTTCGACCTCGGTTCGACCTCAAAAACCTTAAACCTCTCTCTTTCACGGTTCAATAAACGGTCCGGATTTGAAAACCTTGCTTTTTACCCCTCCTTTTGATTTTATTTTCATTTTTCATGCATTTTTTCATGCATTTTTGGGTATTTTCGGCATTTTTTAATTTGGTATTTTTGGTATTGATTTTGGGTGTTTTTCTTTCAAATTAATCATGGGTTTTTGTGGGGACACAATATACAAGTACAACAAGTGGTTTAATTTGATTAATTTGGTGTTTTGTGGACAATTTGAAAATCTAGGGCTTAAATTTGATGAATTTTGGAGATTTTGTTCAAATTGATATAAATTGATGAAATTGGCTTGTTAGATTGATTAATTTGATCATTATATTGGGTTTTACAATTGTTGTGTTGCTCAATTTCTCAATGTGCTGTGTTTTGTAAAATTAGGTTTTTGAAAATTGGGAATTTTTGATAAAAATTTCATGCTCAAGCCAATTTTGTGAATTTGAATTATATTTGAACTGTGTCACTGCATTAGTTCATGCATCATTTGTATATCTTGTTCATGCATCATATAGAATTGTTATTTCTATTATTTTTGCTGTGCTAACTTGCAGTCTGCCCTTGGTCTTTCGTTTTTGTTTTTTCTTTCTGTGTCTCTCTATTCTGTCCTTAGCACCATGCCTAGGAAAACTAGAGCCCATAGGACTTCTGACCCTTCACCTTCCTTTGATAGTGATCGGTTTCCTAGTGAGAAGAACTAAGAGACATATGAGACCCTTAATCTTAGGCATCATATTTGGGGTGAGCGTAGGGTCATTCTAGATGAGGTTGATCCTGAGGTGAGACGTAATTTTGAGCGTCGGGGTTGGTTACCTTTGTTAGATATTGATCATCCGCCTCCGGCTACCTTGATTAGAGAGTTCTACTTGAACCTCTCTATCCACGTCTATGATATCAACACTCTTGTTAAGAGTTGATTACGAGGTGTGGAGTATCGCATTACCCCTTCGGTAGTGTCTGATGCTCTTGGGGTGCCTATTGTTGATCATTCCGTCTTTCCCTATAAAGAGTCTCCGCCTCTTGATGACGTGATGTCATACATCACTGGATCTTCTATCCAGTGGGGTTCTGATCCTCGGATCACGTTTGCTGAGCTCTCTGAGCTTCATTATTTTTTCTTTAGGATTGCCTGTCATTCCTTATGGCCCATTTCTCATCTTCATACTATCCCGATTATGCGGTGTATCTTTTTGTATGCTCTTGTTACTGATGCTCCTATCAGTTTTCCACACCTGTTTTTTCGTTCTTTGAACGAGGTGCATTGGAGTAGTTTCACGGCTCATTCTTTATTCTTTCCTGTCTTTATTCATAGGATTCTCCTTCATCTAGGTTTCGGTGATTTCCCTGCTTCTGAGCCCGTTCACATTATTGCTCCTATAGGTGCTACCTTTCTAAGGCAAATGGCTGCTCAACTTCGAGCTAGCTCTAAGCGTCCTAGGGTAGAGCCTTCCGGTGTCACTCCACCTCCTTCTTCTTCTACAGATGCTCCTGCGGCTGCGACGTTTGCAGAGGCTGCTGCTGCTGCTGATGTTCCTCCACCTTCTCCTTCGGATGTTTCTAATATTCGTCGGACTTTGGACACTGTCATGACTGTTCAGGCGGCTCATGGTCAGCTTTTGGTGGATGTACTTGATGAGCTTTGTGCTTTGAGAGCGGATTTGGCGAGTTTTCGTCGTTCTCCTCCGCCGCCTCCTTTTGATGATGAGTGAGTGCTCTTTGGCAATTCGTCACAAAAAGGGGGAGTATATTATCTTGAGGAGTTCATATCTTGTAGGGGAGATTTTTGTCTTAGGGGGAGTTTTTGGATCTTTTTGTGATATTGAGGAGCTTGTGGAGTTTTTTTATTTTTTAGATTGTATCTAGGTGCTTCACTGTGTATTTATTTATTTTTTTGGCTCATGATAGTGGAGATTTATTTTTGGGATACATTTTTATGTATATGTTTCTTGTTTCACTATGCTACATTGCTTATCGATTTATATTTATGATGTTATTCATGATATATGTCTTTATTTTGTGTTATGTGAAATCAAGAAGTTTTTTTTATTACTTGTATTTTCCACACATGCGTTTATGTGTTTGTTAAGTGTTACATGAATATACAGGTTGATTCAGTCGTGCTGCTGTCTACTTTTGCAACTGTTAGATAGTAGTTAGGTTGAATTTGTTAGTGTGGCTATTGTTTTGTAATGGGCTGTTTATTTTGTAAACTTTGAACTTTTTGTTAAGTCTGTGTTTTGTCAAGGATTGCCAAAGGGGAAGTTTGTTAGGTTCTAAGGAATTAGGAACTAATGTATTAGAACTTCATTTTGTAATGTTGGCAAATCATGATCAAAATAATTTTTAGTCTTGTGTTACACTTAGGGTTTCCAAACTCAAGATTCATGTCAAGAGATTGATAAATCATACAGTTGCAGAACAAAAGATCGAGCTTCAAGATATACAAGCAGGTGTTGCTTGTGCTTTGTTGAGAATTCAAGGAAAGAAGGAGTCCGTGGTCTCGGAGCTGTCACGTGGTCGTGGTAGTAAGTTTCCTACAGGCAGGTAGCAATAGGATGTCAGTGGTCTAAGTCTCTATTGTGTAAATTTCGATTCTTTCATAGTGAATTCGTTTTACCTTGAGGATAGCTAGGTTAAATCCTCCCCAGGTTTTTACCGGTTTGGTTTCCTGGGTCATCATATCATGTGTTCTTTATTATTCCGCACTTTTACATGATTTGATATATTTGTGTTAATCTAGATTTGAATAATTTACCTAAGTTAATCACTTGGTTAAATAACTAGGTTAATTTTTTTGGGTTTAAGGGGTTTAAACAAACTAACAGTTATTAGTTCTAATTTAAACTTATCAATGAAATTACTTTTTTGCCAATCAATAAAAACTTGTAACAACTGATTACTTATGATTTATTGTGAAAATGTTGTAGACATAAAATTTCTCTTATGAAAATGTTAAGACATCTTGTTGTCGTCATAATATATTGACAACTACTGAAGTGTCAATTCTTTACAAGTCAAAATAAAATATAACAAAATTATAAAGGTATTATTATTATGAAAATGTTGTACCATTCTGTTGTGTTTTTAAAAATTATTTTTGGTTTAGTCAACATTGTTGAGCCAAAATTCACAATTTCGTATCCAGTTTTTTTGGGTTGATTTTTTGTACTCTTATCTTTACGTAGAATTTTAAGTACAAACACAATTTTACACACCAAAAAATCAAAAACTTAGGATAAAAACTTAGGATAAAAACACTTTTCATTCTTTATATTTGGAGTAGTTCACAATTCCTCTTTAAACTTTAAAATCAAGCAATTTTTCCATCAATAGTTTGGAAAATAGCAAATATGTCATATTGTTATTCTCTCAGTTAAACCCTAATGAAAGCTTATGATTCTTAAAATATTCCATTGTGTAATGTCTAAAATACTCCTACTAAATTTTAACATCCAATAAATTTTCTTCTCTTATTTTGAGTTTTAGATGGTAATAATGTTTAGAAAGTTGGAATTGTGATATAAGATGTTTTGTTTATTACCCAAAGAACATTGATTTTCTAGGTTTAATCATTCGAAACTTCAAATTTATCTAATGGAAAATTTGATGACACGTGCCTTTTATTTTCTTTTTCTTTTTCTTTTTTCCTTTTCATGCCTAAAATGGGTGTTCATTAAAACTAAGTAAGCTAAACATTGCACCTAGACTCATGTAGAATGATAAAGAAGAAAGTAAGAATGACAAATTTTCATTATGTATGGTTAAAGATATTTGATGACAAGTTTCAATTGTAGCATATGACATCATTCATGATAAAAATTTAAATATGTAACAATGTCTTAGCAAAAATTAGTTGCTTATTGTTGGAAGATAATGATATTTGTTATCATTCTTAGAAGTTTTTAGTGAACGGATATTACCTTTAGCAAATAAGTACTAAGAAACTATTATGGTAAAATGGATAGTCATTTGTTAAATAGCTACCACAACTTTGTGTGTGATTAACTATTGAAATTCTTATACGATTGGGATTAGCTTTGTATGACATATATATATATATATATATTTTATATATGTTTATAATTTCATACTTCTTCAAATAGAAATTTTACCTTAATTTTCTCACTTAAAAGGTTGCATGTGCCACCCTAAGTAGTATATATAAAAAGAGCTAATAGACTCATGAACAGTGTTATAAATAGTATTTTTGGTTTAGTGAGTTGCCTTTTTCTTTTCTTTTTTTCTTCGAGTTCACCTATTTGGTTTGAGCTTTTTTTTTTTTTTTTTAAAATGATCTTTATATGTTTACTTTGTACTTGTAATGTAAGCTTACATTCTATACACACAGAAAGTGACAAATATTATATACATTTGCAAAAAAAAAAAAAAATTGTACAACATTTGCCAATATTTTGGATTTAAAATATAAATTTACATTATGAGTGCAAATCAGCACGTGCAAAAATCATAAGGTCATCAGCAAAGCACAAGGGGGTTAGTTGCAATTCTTTGCACTTAGGATGAAATTTAAAGATACTGAACTCCTGAACTTTACAGAGCAAGATTCTTGAAAGAATTTCCATCCCAAGTACAAATAGGTAACGGCATTGTTAGTTATACCACATTGTGCGTTTGATGCATTAGATATGTTAAGATGGAACATGCAAATACCCCCCTGGTAATGAATAATTATAACTGGTTTTGCCTGTGCAACCCAAAATTTATTCACAATTATTTATTTATTTATTAATGTATTAGATATGTTAATTAAGATTGGAACATGCAAATACCCCCTGGTAATGAATAATTATAACTGGTTTTGCCCGCGTAACCCAAAATTTATTCACAATTATTTATTTATTTATTAATGTAAGTATTTTTTATTAATTCATAATTGTTTTGGCTCCTTTTTGCTACCATGTAGCTTAGGAAAGAATTTAGTAGTGAAGTTGAGTCCGCAGTTGCTGCAGTTATGGGACTCTCAGCTACTTCGTCTTGTGGTCCTGCTGATCTTACCAGTCTGTTTCAGATAGCATCTCATGAAGCCAAGAAATCCCTTGCTCAAAATCGAATTTTTAGGGTGGTAAGTAGCGTGGGATTCACTTTCTGTGTATCTGTTCATGTATTTGTTTGTTGCTTACTGATTATGATGATCTGGTCACGCATTATGATATTATGTTGTGTTTAGATTCTTATCTACTTCAGATCATCTGCAAAACCTCATCATCAATGGCCTATAAATCGAAAACTCTTTACCTTAGATGTTATTTACCTCCATGACAAGCCTGGACCTGACAATTGCCCCCAGGAGGTCTATGATGCACTTGTAGAGTCCCTTGAGCACGTCAGTAAATTTATATTCACTACCAAAAACTGGGGTTTAGGCCGCGTTTTAAAAACGCGGCCGAAGGCCCTAAAAACGCGGCCTAAGGTTTAGGCCGCGTTTTTTTAGGCCGCGTTTATAAGGGCGGCCTAAACCCCGCGACTATAGGCCGGCAGGGTCTGTGGCCGCCCTTTTCTAAACGCGGCCTAAAACATGGGATGTAGCCGCACTTTTACCGCGGCTATAGTCCCCAAAATTAGGCCGCGTTCATAACGCGGCTATCAGATCAGCACTTAGGCCGCGTTTTCGACGCGGCTACAGGTTGTCACTTAGGCCGCGTTTTAAACGCGGCTTAAGTATTGAGTTTAAGGCCGCGTTTTAGTAGTGCGGCCACAGGCCCTAACTTAACGACGTCCCCCGCCCATTTCAGCCACGTTTAAAACGCGGCCAAAGGTCATCATAGAGGCCGCGTTTTAAACGCGGCTTACGTCTAGCTTTTAGGCCGCGTCTAACAGGCGGCTTAAGTACTGATGTTATGGCCGCGTTTTCGTAGTGCGGCCACAGGCCCAGTTTCACAATAGTTAACGTTTTACTCAGGTTGCGTTTAAAACGCGGCTTAATCTTGGTCTATAGCCGCGTTTAAAACGCGGCTATAATATTTTTTTTTTTTTCTCTTTTTCCTGTCTTTATCGCTTGGCAAATACATACAAACGCTGCTATTGGTTTTTACAAACACTACTATAAGTTTTACATCCAAATTCTAACTTATGGCCGCATTTTAAACGTGGCTATAGGCTATAAAACTATAGCTATACCACTTTCTCAAACCTGTCATAATCAATCTTTCAACCAAAATAAAAATAGATAAAAGTTGCTACTGCAACATTAATTGATTATATATTGTCAAAAAAAAAGGTACACCATATTGTGTATGAACACAAGCCTCAAGCTGATGCCAAAACTAACACTTATCTCCTAGAGAACAAAATTCCTCAAAACACACCAAATCAATTACAGTTGTCAAGCTACTGCAACATTAATTTATTTTTTATTTAACTCTAAGGCTAATCCTGTTTCTTTTAGTTGTATTTGCTTAACTTCATGGAAGGGACTGACAAGAAAGGCCTAGTTATAGATAGAAGTTTTTATTTATGGCTTGCGTGGTGATATCAAGTTGTACATTTGTGATAAGCCTCACAGAATTGCCAGGGTCACACACACGGTTTCCACACAGAATTTTTTAATTGATTATTTGTTTCTTCATCCACACAACACAATGCCACTCATATTTCCTATTCTGGAAAGGCTTTCTTCCCATTTAATTCTCCTAATTCCTTTTTTTTTTCTTATATTCTATTAGTTAATACAAACATGTGTTTGAATTTAATTAAGGAGCCTAATTTACAAAATTATATTTAAGTTTTGCCTAATTGCTAATATTCAATTATGTGCTACAATAGTAATAAACAATTTTCTAATATAAAAATATACTTTTACTTTATAATAATTCATTACAAAATAATTGTGATTATATGTGCTTTTCTTTATATTTGGCAATAATTTAACTTTACTTTATGAAGTTTTTTTTTTTTTTTTTTGGGCTACATACTTTACTTTTTGAAGATACCTCTTCTATACTCTATGCTATTAATAATAAGATGATGATGATGATGATTCCTAGTTTGGGGATTGACTTTTTTTTTTGTCCAAAAATACCCTCTCACACACCTTATTAAGTCTTTAAAATGTTTAAAGAATAGAGTTAACTAAGTAACATCATTCAATTTTGAATTACTATATTTTAAAAATATTTTGGAAATATAAAAAAACACCTACATTTTATGCTTTTATTTTGATCTTTTCATAGTCAGGTAATCACAAAAATCTACTCCCACTCAAGTCACCGTTTTATTTTATTTTATTTTTTTTTAAGTCCTGCTCTCTTTTTTTCAAAACGAATTCAAAGTGAATTTCAATGTGTCAGTTCTTCAAGGATAAATACAATGGCTAGGACAAAAAGGACAGCAGGAAGCAAGGGTTTCTCAGGAGAAAGCCTTGATTACTAGCAAAAATCTACTATCATTTTCAATTTATTTATAACTATGTTAATAAAAATATTTTTTTATCTTCTATGAAATCAATTATGTAGTCTCAAATGTTGCATTCCAAGACATGTCAACTACCTGGAGAAGGGGGTTGCGTCTCATCATCATCGCTTGCATCCCCTCGTGCCTGCTCCGCCGCATGGACGGCCCTTAGCTCCTCCTGCACGCTCTCTCGTGAACGTGATGATCTTCGGCCAACTTGAACAACCGTCAATGGTCGTTCCCTTCGCATGCCTGCGGCCAACAACCAGAAAATTATGTGTCTAGTAATAAAGACCAAAAGTTACAATGACTGAATAATGGTTAACTACCTGGGGGTTGTGTCCCAGTATCACTCGCAGCCACTCTTGCCTGCTCAGCAGTGTGGGTGGCTTCCAGCTCCTCCCCCCTCTGTCGTGCACGTGAGGGTCCTTCGCCAACTTCTACAAACGGCAATGGACGTTTCTTTCCCATTCCTGCGTCCCAAAACTTCACAACACAAAGAAACTGTTATTTATAGACGACAATCATTTGCATATAATGTAAGTGAAAAGGACAAAGTAAAATAAGCACATACATAAAGGCTGCAACAATATATACAAGCATATATCCAAGTTTAAGGAAATCCCTTTACGAAATACTACAACAACGACGAAATGAAACCCTAGCACGACACGAACATAACAATAGTAAGAGGACTTAACAAATTCATCATGTCCGTAACAAGAAATCCAAGTACTTCATGAATTGACACATTTTCATTAATAACGATAACATCCAACTGCATAATATACCACTAAACTATTACACTAGTCATCCTCGATGTACGCATCCTCGTTCTCATCTTCATTGTCGAACTCATCGTCAATGAACTCAGAATCATCAATGAACTCATCGTCATGAAGATCTCTTCCACCAATGGTAGAGGCATCAACTGTCATTCCCTCTACGTCATCCCGAGCCCAAATAAGGTTGTCACTCACAACCTCATTAGTACGTATATTGTACGGAACATTCTCAGAAAAAGTATACGTGTCATCCTCGTCACGTTGGGGCCCACTACCAGCATCAAACACATCCCTAGCTTTAGTTTTGACAGCAACATACCAATCCTTCTGCCTTGTATCTTCCACATAAAACACTTGTGTAGCTTGAGATGCCAAGACATACGGTTCATCCGTCATTTCATCCCCACCATGTATGAAGTATGTAAAGTTCACCATAGGAAACCCAAATTCATCAGTTCTATATCCTCTCCTATTGTGGTCATCAACCCATTTACACTTGAATAACACATGCTTGATATTATCAGAATAATTCAACTCGATTATGTCATTTAAAACACCATAATACGTAATGCCACCATCAGTAGCGACACTAACTCCACTATTCTGCGTTTTCTTGTTTGCCTCATCATTTACACTCCTAAATTTTATGCCATTTATAACATAATGTTTCAACCGCTTTACATAAATATATGGCCCTTTGGACAGTGTAGCTAGGGTATCACTAACTCCCTCCCTATCCCTATCAGCACCAGTCAATGACATCACCTAACATATCCAAACAAAATTATTCATGTCAGTACAAGTAAATATAGTAGGGACAGTTTTACAAGGTGAATAAGTTGAAAATGTCATACGTACGTGACCCCTAAACCAACTACAAAACTTCTCCATGTGGTGCTTATATATAATAGCCTCGGATATACGATGGTGGCCTTTTCGGAGTTCTTCCTCTAACAATCTTCTGTGCATCCTGTGCAAGCAATTGTATTAGGGGTAATAGACCTAATGTACATTACATTGACGTGCAAACATATTTGTAGACGTAGTACTTACTCACGAAAGTGGTTGATGTTTTCAGAATTGAATAAAACATAGCGATGCGCTTGGGTCCACTCTCTATTGTCTAGTGTCACGATTGAAACCACTCCGGTTGACTCCTCAATTGTCCTGCTAGGTCGATTGAATATAGTTTCAACTCCTTCCATATACCGTGAGCAAAATGTTAAGCACTCCTCTACTATGTATCCTTCAGCAATAGACCCTTCCGGAGCAGCTCTATTTCGTACGTAAGACTTAAGGCGTGAGAGGTACCTATAAATAACAAATACGATTAGATTGACAATGGTAAGGCAAACGCGTACATGAAGCTCATATTTGATCAAAAATATTAGACACATCTTACCTCTCAATGGGGTACATCCAACGGTAGTGCACTGGACCACCAATCTTGGCTTCAGCAGCTAAGTGCATGACCAAATGTACCATCACTGTAAAGAAGGATGGAGGAAATATTTTTTCCAATTCACACAATGTCACCGCAATGTCTGCCTCAATGGTCGCAATATCTGAAACCCTAAGGGTTTTGGAACAAATTTCTCTAAAGAAGCAAGCTAACTTTATCAAAGGCCTAGTGACATGAGATGGCAAAGACCCGCGTAATGCTATGGGAAAAAGTTGCTGCATCAAGATGTGATTATCGTGACTCTTCAATCCAGAAATCTTGCGTTCTTTCAGATTCACACGGCGTGAGATATTGGAAGCGTACCCATCAGGCACTGTTACGCCCTTTAGAACTTGCAAGAAACCATCTTTCTCCGATGAAGTCATATGAAAACAAGCAGGCGGTATGGTATACTTATCAGCACTTCGTCGCTGTAAGTGGAGTTCACTCCTTATCCCCATGTCTGCCAAGTCAAGCCGTGCCTTGTAATTATCCTTGGTTTGATCCTTCAAGTTCAACAGTGTGCCAAGTATATTATCCATCACATTCTTCTCTATATGCATCACATCAAGATTGTGTCGCAACTTGTGATCCTCCCAATAAGGCAAGGTGAAAAATATACTCCTCTTCTTCCAACCACTATGGTAGTCCTCCCCTCTCTTTCTTTTATTGTAAGCAAGTTGACATTTCCTTCCCAGACAACGTCCAACTAAATGTTCAGTTTCATGAATAATGTCTGACGCGACTGGTGGTTCAGGAGCCGATCGCGTATCATTAGATCCATCAAATAACATACCTTCTCCCCGAAAATCATGGTCAACAGCCAACCATCGCCTATGTCCCATGTAACAAAATTTGTGGCCATTTCTCAAATATCGAGAGTCCGTCTCAACGGCACAAGAAGGACACGCCAACCCACCTTTGGTACTCCAACCCGACAAATCTGCGTATGCAGGAAAATCATTTATTGTCCACATCAATGCTGCCCGTAATTGGAATATTTGTTTTGAAGATGCATCATATGCTTGTACTCCAACATCCCATAACTCCCGTAGTTCTTCTACTAACGGTCGCAAGTACACATCTATAGCAATTCCTGGCGAGGTAGGACCAGGAATAACTAATGATAGAATCATAGATGACCGTTTCATGCAAAGCCAAGGTGGGAGATTGTAAGGGACCAACATGACAGGCCACGTACTGTGACTAGTACTCATAATTCCAAAGGGGTTGAACCCATCCGCAGCTAATCCAAGTCTGACATTACGAGAGTCAGACGAGAACTCAATATGCTTACTGTCAAACATTTTCCATGCCTCTGAGTTAGCTGGATGCCGCATAACCCCATCATTAGTACGACCATTAACATGCCATTTCATAGAACTAGCAAGATCGGGTGAAAGAAATAGTCGCTGCAATCTTGACTTTAAAGGGAACCACCGTAGGATCTTTGCAGCTTTCTTCTTCCCCTGATTGGATGAAGCATTTTTACTAGCCACAGATGCCTCATTATTTTTCCACCTTGAAGCGTTACAACAAGGACACGCCTCGAGGTTAACATTTTCCTTCCAAAACAACATACAATCATTGGGACAAGCATGGATCTTCTCATAACCCAAACCCAAATCACGAACTATCTTCTTCGCCTCATAATGGTCCCTTGGCAACTTAGCATCTGAAGGAAGCATATCCATCAGGACTTGAAGCAACATAGTAAATGACTTATTCGTCCAACCACACAGAGTCTTCAACTGGAACAACACGACAATAGCTGAGAAAATGCTAAATTTTGTACACCCTTCATATAATGGTTGATCTACATCATCTATCATCTTGTAAAACTTCTTGGCCTCGTCATTCGGACCTTCAGCCGAATGTTGTGCAGTTGGACCGTCTTCCATTGGTCCGGGTGCCATTTCATGCGAGGGGCACAAATCATGCAACAGCCCACAAAAATCACCATATAAATTTTGGGTTTCTTGGGCATGAGAGCTCCCACATTCAGTAGCCGTCGTAGCAGCCTCCGATTCCCCATGAAATTTCCAAACTTTGTAATTGTTTAGCATCCCCGAAGTCCAACAATGATCACGTGCCACATCTAGTGGTTGTAACATCAAATTCACACATTTCACACAAGGACATAAGATCCTCCCATCGCGTGCAGAGAGAGAGGCAAATTCCACGAATTGGGTCACACCGTCAAAATATTCCCTAGAACCCCTCCGCTTCTCCATCCAACTTTTATCCATTGCGATACAATATTTACGGAATTTGACCTACACCAAGAATTGTTGCTACAAAGGTAATAATTATTATAATTACATTCAATTGTAATTTGTTCATAACAGACATACCCAAGTATGCGACATATTTTATTCAAACATATAACAGTTGTCCTAGACTAATTTAGTGTGACAGGGTGTAGTAGTTAAGCAAAACTGTTCTAAAAATATATTAAGAAATACCCAATTCAAAACAGTTTGATTAACAATCTAAACTGAAATCCATAGATCATTGAATTCAACACGAGTAACCCGTGTGAATGCAAGAGTGTGCTGTTGGTTTCATACCAAACAAGTGCTCCAAAATGGACTACATGAACATAATCCACTAACATTGCCTAATGTTCCTATCATTGTCTTTGCTTCCTGTTTTCTCATTATGCTTCACAGAAGTAAATCATGCAACGACACCCAGTAAATGACAAAAAATTGGCAAGTTTCGAGAAGGAAAGTAGTTCATACCAGCTGGTTGTTCTCGTCTACCTCAAAGGAAAAAGTGGATCCACAAACTGCAATCCAGAAAAGTTCCATTGAGCAGCATATTACAGTTGCCAAGAGTTCATTAAATTCAAGCACGAACTTCATGTTTTAATTTATTGTTATAACAAGTAGGTTGACTCCCACCATCTATTATAAACTATCCACAAAAGCACCATCTATTGAGGGCTGTTATACCATACTCAACAATAAGACGAAATGAGTAATTATTCCAGCCAGATCAGAGGGCTGCAATACCAGGTGTTTCTTCCCTGGTTCACCATAATGGAGATTATGAAGAGACAATTGGATAGGAGATGGTAGTTGTCATTTGTGTAATACAATGAGATCTGGTTTTTTATTTTCTTTTTTATCATAACTTTTATTTAGCTTACCCTAAATTACAAGTTTTCAACTTGGCTTGGCGGACTTCTAAAAAACAAAACAAAAACAAATGTGTCCTAAAGTTTGACTGTTGAATTTTTAATTCTGTAATAGAGGCCCAAATAGCAATAGAGTCCAAAATATTTGGTTCCTAAAACTGTCATTGCAGAAATTGTAGTAGTTTAATAGAGGCCGTATTCAAAATGGACCATGGTTATCAACGTCTAGCCCGGTTTTTTATTATAACAAGAATGAAAATAAATAAAAAATGAACCCAATGACAGAAACAAGCAACCCATTCTGATGTTTGAAATTTATGAAATGTAAGCGCAGCCCATCCTCGATGTACAAACCAAGGACAGTCTTTCTAGTAGACAAGAAAGAACAATAGAATATTAAAACCATGGCAAGCTTCTCTCATCTCCAAAAGGGGGAGGTGTTATTATTTTGAGCTATGATTGACCAAAACTTTACAATGAGTGAAGAATTAATCAGTAACTGTGAAGGGATTCCTTTCAATAGATAAATGAAATGGCTCACCGGTTGTTTATAACTTTAATTATGTATCTTATGAGATGCCTCATTACACATTTTCATCGTGTGTTGATCCAACATATTGTAATAGGCTGATTCCGTACGATATCCTCTCATCTAAACACTACATAGTTCCTTCCCATTTAAAAAACCACAACCATCCAACAATGCTATATAAAATGGATGACATAATAATGCAAAAATACAAAAGGGGTGATAAATAGGAAGGAAGAAATTGGCCACCTCTTCAACGGAAAGTCGTATTGTGTCTAGTAGTCTATAAATTCAAAAATTCTCATTGTGTTTTGCACAAATGTTGGCTTTTAAAAAACATACATCACACTAATCTTTTCACTCTTTTTTTTCTTCAACTTCTTGGAACCCTTTTTGGCTACATATTACATATCAAAAAAAGATTTTGTGGCTAAATTTTTGGTTTTGGCATAAAAGTTCCCACAATATCTGTTATGCGTTTTGCATCATACAAAAGACACGAACGACCATGGAACGAACTTCAAAAGTTAGTTAATTTCGTTCTTATGATTAAAATTCAAGTTTAAATTCTAAAAACAAATTTATGATTACAAAACTGTTTGTTTAATTCATTAGGGGAAAAGACTAATGAATTTTCTTGAATGGAAATTTAGAAAGTGGAGTTATAGAAATAACTTTTATTGAGGAAGGAAATATCTCAATGACTCCTTTTTGGAATTGCTTTAGTCTATGTAGTTCCTACAGTCCTAGCCACTCATAGTTGAGACTCAATCTGCTTGAACTGAAACACTATTTTCAATGTAAAAGCCTAACCTTTACATAGTCTATAAACAAGGTGCACATCCCCTTTTGAAGGTTCACCACAACTAAACCTTTTTTTTTGATAGTTAAGAAAAAATTATATTCAAAAACACTACCTTATGTAGAAAAAACATAAGGTAGAGAGATCAACTAAACCTTTACTTGTGCCTTTCAGCAATTTGTGTTTTTCTTTTTCAATGTCACAAACAAGGAAGTGGTATCTTATACATGTGGACTTACAGTAAGTAATAGGATGTGAGATTCATAAGCATGTGGACTTACAGTAAGTAAGAAAGGGATTAAATACGACGGTTTTATAAGATATGAGTTACGGAAGTAAGATATGAGTTTCAATAAGTAAGATATGAGTTTCAACCAATCTAATCGAAATCCCAAATACACGTTACTGTCAATTGTATTATAAAGCCTAAGGGGAGAAGTGCAGGGGGGCTTACACAAAGATTACTAAGCTCTATAAATCTGTCTGCCCTCTTGACTGCAGAAAGCTCATCCTTTACCGGGCTTTCAGTTTTCTTCTCAGCAGCTTCTAACCCTCTCACGTTTGGTTCTAGAGAAAATACCTCATCAAATGCAAACATACGTTATGAGTCAATAATCACATACTCCATAGATGAAAAAAACAAGAACACAGTACATCCATGTACAAGTAAATGTCCCATCGATAACCAATTACCAAATGGCGTTATTTTTGTAACAACAATAAGTAAAATTTGCCCCAATTCATCAGCATCCATAAAAGTAACATACATTGTCCACACTTTTTCAGCAACCAAACAACAATACACAATCAAATTTAAAATTTCAAAAACCAAAGAGAAACCAAACCTCAGCATGTAAGCAAGTGCTTCAGACAGAAGTTCCGCCGCTTTCTTCGCAGCAGCTTCGAAGCTGAAACTTGTAGAAAACAAAAGTAACAACTATTAAACAAAAGAGAAACAGGTCCGACACAGAATCAAATTTGTAAACACAAAAATCTAATATTTATTCCCAACACCACCGGCTCTTTTTCCCTAAGTCGCCATGGTCTTTTAGCCCGATTGAGTGAATGTTGTTGTTGTTGTGGTTTTCTCAGTGTCTAGAAATCGTTCACTTGATCTGTAATCTTTGGGGTGGTCTATTTGTCTGTTGTGATGCGTAGATTTTCAGGTTGGTATCAATTGTCAAGTATCAGCACTAAGGAATATGAATGGAAAGCATAAGTCATGTTATTTATGTATAGAAATTGTTTCTACTACCATCATCTTGCTGCATCTACTTTGCAGGAGTTGCAATGAAAAAGTTTCCAGTAGCCAAAGCTCTTACACATAGGACTACCACAAGTATATGCTGGGAAAAAAAAAATTAAGAACACCAATCACAATGTGACCTTTTACTATTTAAGCATATTCTGGATTTGAGCATATGCTTGGACGTGTTTCTTTTTCATTTTTTTCCTTTGTTTTTTTAGAAGACTTGGACGTGTTTCTAGACATACTCTTTCATTAGAAACCCAAATTTTCATGGTACAAAATTGTTAAACAGCAATATTTTGGGCCACACTAGCACACCCCTACCCACACTCAAATAAGTCAACCCATATTTCTATCTAACTTTCAAAAAAAGCAATTAAAAAAAAATAAAAAAGAAAAAAAGGCAAGTCGGGCTCCTCACCTTTCAGGAATCAAAAAGTCTGAGATGAATCGAGTAGCTCCTGCGACAAGTGGCCCAAGCCCATTTCATTCATATGCGGTTTGCAAAATAGAGTAGCCCAAACTTCTAACATAACCCACACAACTTCTGAAAAGAAAAAAGCAATAATTTTGAGTACTGTAACCCAAGTCTCCCCCAATTACGCACTGACTGCTTTCTCAAAGGCCAAAAAATAAAAAAAAACAAAAAAAAAAACAGATTAAAAACTGAGTTGGTATACTAGATTAACAATTAAAACAAAAACAAAAAGCAAACATAAAAAACTACTCGATTGACCTCTCCTCTTTGATGCTACAGCAATTCTTCAAGTAATCATTTCATACAAACGTTGTAGTCTCAAAAAATCTAAACTCAGCATAATTTATTTTCCTTTCCATGTCATTGTTCAAAGGGACTATCGTTGAGCTTTTCACTGCATTCCCTTTTTCCTTTCTAGTAATTCAAACAACTGTACAATCATCTTAAGCATGCATTATTTCAGACGCATGTTTTCATCCCTAACTCATATTATTCCTTACTCAATGTTTTTATTTTTGGATGAATGCTCCAAAATTTTATTATTTTTGCTGGAAACTGTTAATTTTGATTGAAAAAGCCTCTATAGTGTGGATTTCGAAATATGCTAAAACTACTAAAACAAAATTACTTCTAAGCCCTCTCCATTCCATTTTTGAGGTATAAGTGAAAAACCCTAGAACTATAGTATTTTTACAATTTACCTAGGTTTTTGTGAGTTTTTTTTTTTTTTTTGTTTGACCGTGAGTGTCGGATAAGTTTAGGCTGGCAAGACATTAATGCTCTTTGATAGTATATTTCTTTCTTGCGGTCTTTCAAAGCTCTTGTTGGACAATTGGCCCATTGATTTCCCATGCATTATCAAGCATTAGTCAAGTTTTTCAAATAAAAGTATTTTAATGCTGGTAATAAGAAGATGCCAAAAATCTATAAATATATATATATATATATATATAAATATATATTTATTTATTTAAAAGTTACAGCGTAGCATTTAATGTTACTACGCTCTCATTGAGCCACACCAACCGCCATATCATTTCCAATTTTTTTTCTTGAATTTCTCTTATAATTTTAAAATACTTTTACTAAATTTTCCCTAAAAGTTTCCAGTAGCCAAAGCTCTCCCCTAAATTCTCTCTAGTCCAGTAGCCAAAGCTCCAAACTCGCCCCTCATGGCAATCTCGTTCAGCCTACAATTAACCCCTCCATTGTCTTTTGGCCGGGTCTTTCCAGCCCTCCCTTGCATCATGAGTCTTGCTTAATTAAGGTGTTTTGTTCATGAAGTTCATACTCTAACATCACTCACAACCCAAGTTGCTCATTTTTTAATGGGTCTTCTTTTCTTAATGGAGCCTTGGATTTGGATATTGGTTTATCTGCTGTCTTGGGTTGTGAGTGATTTCACATGTTGTATTAGCATAAAGTGTGAAGTTTGATTTTGAATGAGTCTTGCCTTATGGGGTTTTGTTTATATATAATCAGTTAAATTTATGTTGGATTGGTGTTGGGTTATATTTTGTGGTGGCAGCCTGATAATGCTACAGAGCAGCAGCAACATTGATGATTGGGGATCGATGAGCTTCACAAGTTTGGGCGGTGCCCACCTGAAAGCAATGATCTTACAAGCCAATAGGATTGGGTGGAATTGTGAATCCAGGTTCAAGACAGATTTGCTTGACATTCCCAGCTGATAGTACAGTCAGAGAGGAAGATGTTTGTAAACTATTTTAGGTACTTCAAATTTTTTAGTTTGTTAGAATTTTTGCTCAGATGGGATTTCTAGTGGACAAGGAATTGTAATTATAAAAATGGTTTCGTTTTTGTGTGATTGTGTGGTTTTTGAAGCATTTATGGACCAGTTCAAGATGTGAGGATTCCATACTGATTTTAAGAACCGAATGTTTGGATTTGTTACATTTGTTTATCTAGAGACAGTAAAGATGATTTTGGCCAAAGGAAACCCTCATTTTGTTCGTGGCTCACGTGTGTTTGTTAAGCCTTATAAGGAGAAGGGAAAGATACCACACAAGTACTACAAAACATATTTGATATTTCCAACCCTCCCTAGGGTTAACAGCGTTATTTTTGAATTTGAGCTTTAGTAAGGTCAGTACACGTGTCACTCTCTAATGTTGACACGTTGTAGTTTGAAGAGAGATCCTCCAATTTAGGTTGTAGAGAAACTTTGTCCATATCTAACTAGACCAAACTGCACAACCAGCAAGATTGAGACTACCCAAATATGCAGGGCGGGGGAAAAAATCCCAACAACTAACAAACCAAATTACAAGATAATGTAAAGTTAAACAAGCACATACCCACTTAGCAAATCAACATGAAGAAAAATATATGAAATAGTTGGAAGGTTCCTACATCTTTCCTATTTCCTCATACTGGTGTCTCGCTCATTGTAGATCATGTAGGAAGGTTCCTACATCTTTCCTATTTCCTCATAATGCGATAAGCTAAGGTCTAAACTATAACATCATTTGTGGTGATTATCTGCAACTATTTTGTTCCATTGTTGCCTCAACAGAGCATAGGCTCCCATATGTGTCAATCTCTTTTCATAACAAAGTGGACATCTACGTACGTGGCTTTAATGAAATTGTGACCAAGTTTTGGGTCACCACATATGATGCATTTTAAAACTTGGGGCTAAAAGAGAGGAAAAAAAAAAAGCTAAAACTACTATTAGCATTGTCGTAGTCAAGTCAAACTAAGCCAAGTATTATAAGTTTAGAATTAAACATTGAAATTTATTTTGACCAAGAGCCAAACTCATGCTTGGCAATAAACTAGATTATATATTCAACCGTAATTTATTTTATTCTTAGACAAACTTAAATTAATGTGGTCACGAGTTATTTGATTAACTTATTTTTTTTTCATGTACAACAAACAATACAACTAAATTGTTTTATCCATTAACAAATCTAAACTAATAATTAATAAACCATTTATAGTTGAAATTATATTATTTGAATTATTCAAAATGATTTTCGTTTATATACCTATAAAATTAGATTTACCAACCTTGTATTTTTTTGTAAATTTAATTTTTAGTAATAAACTTATAATTTCACTAATACATTATTATGTTTGAACCTGACTCGTTTGCTATATAAACAAACATAAATAAGTTGTCTAAAGTCAAGTTCAGGTGATTCATAAACAACTTAGTTTATTTTAATACCTAGTTAAATACTAATTTTATTATAAAAATATTTACAAAGTGATGTGACAGTGCAATATGAATCGTGTCAGTCCAACAATATGATAAATAAAAATCTAAACTACTTTTTGTGATTCATTTTGTGCGGCAAAAATTTACAATACACTTAGTCTATCACTCAAAAGAGACCCAAAAGTTTATTTACTATTGCCGAGTCTTGTAGCTCACTTGAATTAATCTTGATCAAATGTAATTATAGATGATGCTAGTTATGGGAGTTCTTTATTCGTATTCAAAATTTTACTTTGACCAATTTCTAATTAATGAACACCACTTGTACCTAGAGTCAATTATTTGGAAGGAGGTGAAAGCTGTAAAAAAATACTAGAAGAATGCTTTTACAGTATTTTCATTGCTTCTCATGACAGTTTTTGAAGTACTCCATACGCCAAGGTGACACACACTGTAATTTGTGGTTTTCATAACCATAGAAGTGGTAATCCCCAATGTGAACAGGTTTACCTAATGTTAATATTTGTCTTCATTGTGTGGTAAATATATTATAAATAAAAGTAGAAAGAGAGAGAGAGATGCCAAACCTAAAGACCGTGTTAAGAAAACCGAGATGAAAGCTACTAGAGCTCTAATGACAGACAAAGCATTGAAAAAAAAAATGCATATAATAAAAACTGTCTGACAGACGAATCTATAGCCGGCTAACCGAATGGCTCTCTCAGCAAACTTCTAAAGACTTTTCTTCCTGCCAAACTAACAATCTAACACTCATAGGTAATGCCTATGTCCTTTCTTTGTCTATTCTCTCATACCCTCCTCCCCTCTTCTTCTCTATAAGAACCTCTTGATTTTCTTTCTCATATCCTCCTCAAAAAAATTAAACAACTCTTTGTCTATAAAAAAAGGCTTTCGCCATGGAATACAATTGCCAAGAAGACTCAAAGAGCTCAAGGGAAGGAAGTGATCGATCTGTGCAAAATGATGATATGGGCACTGGCAGATCCTATGAGTGTGTGTGTTGCAAGAGAGGGTTCACTACAGCACAAGCCTTGGGTGGTCACATGAATATTCATAGGAAGGATAGAGTCAAAACAAGGCCTAGTTCAGTTCCTTCAGTCTCAAGCAAAGCTGATGAAAACTATGTGAATCTTAGATCATACACATCAATTCAAAGCTATCCACCACATTATAATTCCACAGCTCCTGAGGTACAAGTAAGTTCTCAAGTAACTTTTCCGGTATCTGCATGGCATATGAGACCCCCACATACACAACATACTGATCATGTACAAAATAATCCACTGCATCCAAATCTGTTTGAAGAGGACTGGCGAAGAAGTCTAAGCTTGGAAGTTGGACCAACCCATGTGGTAGTGGAACATGATAGAGAGAAAAGAAGAGAAGATGGCAGTGAAGAAGATGATGAATTGGACTTGGAGCTTCGACTTGGTCATTATCCATAGTATTTTATTGAGATTCGAGAAAGAGCTTTTACGGAGTATATTATATCTTGCGTTGTACAGCTATGGAATATACCTTACATATATTTCAGAATTTTCATTCCTTGGAAAATGTCAGACCTGTTATTAATCGTATTTCTCCACTCTAAATATATATGTTACTATGTGATTCTAAATTTACCATTTTGGCAATTGATTGGAAGGCATACAAGGAGGTGCACAGAAATATTCCCACTTGGGTTTCAAGCCGAAATTCTGCAAGTACTCTTTTTCCTAGCCATAAATATTATATCCAAGGTACTGTTTTTCCTTCCTAATATTAAAGCCCTAAATTAATTTAGGGTTCTACATATATAAGATGTTCTTTTATATATATATATATATATATATATATATAAGTCTTCTCTCTACCACCCTTCTTTTTTCTTTTTTCTTTTTTTTCCCCTTAATTATTCCTTTTTCCCTAATACATGTTTGTCTTATGTCAAGCTAAATAATACTTGTACACAGTTTCATGCCTAATGGATTGAAATCTTTTATGAAATCTTTTCTTACCATTTTTAGCAAGAAATTATTGGGCTTACTTGAATTACTTGTCTGCTATTTTCCCATGTTATATTCAATGATCTTCTAGAAAACTTAGCTTTATAGCTAGCATAAGAAACGGAGCTAATGCTAACTTGAAGATCAATCCGCCAAGGAAGCCTATATATAATTCTTTGCTCATGTCTACAAATGTGAACTAAATCGATTCTCTGTGAAAATTTAAACTATTTGTGACAAGCTTCGTGAGCATTAACTTAATTAATCTCGAAAACAATTCCTTTTAATGGATGCATTTATGTTGTCAGTTCTCTAGTACAAACTGTTTGGTCATTCACTATATATGTTCACATCTCTTTCAAAAGAGGAACCCATTATATATATATATATATATATGTGTGTGTGTGTGTGTGTGTGTGTGCGCGCGCCGAGTGTGCGTGTGTGACTGCATGCGTATGGAAATTAATTCCTGAGTTTGAAACTAAAATGTATAGGGATAATTTTAGATCTAACTCTACTCACAAATTAAATTTAATAATAGGATTACCACTGAAAGAGCTTATTCTTTTTAACAGTCTTGTAGACAATAATTAATGGTATCCAGACTCAAAAGCCTGAGATCAATTAATACGGCATGCATTTGTATTGCTCTCTACTGGCATTTCATTGTCATTATCTTGTGTTCCCTTTTTGAAAGTATTATTCATCTTTCAAAAGCCTATAAATTCATGGAAATTAAAGTCTTCGCAGAAGCTAACTCCTTTTGATTTTTTAAACCTAAATGTAATTCAGAGCTTTAAACCTAAATTAAAGTCTTCACAGTCTTGCACACATGTGCATCTTTCGGCAGTTTTCTTTTTCAGGGCTTCTATGAGTGTGGAAAGATAACTAGCTGTAATTTGTAATCCCACACAGTCAATGGAAATGAATGTTGTGAAAACCAGGGTAAAAAGACACTGACGGTGTCAGAAGGCATGCCTCGTGGGATAAACCAACAGACATGCATGCACCTTGAATTCTTGTGTCTTGAAAGCATGCCAATTGAAAGTGTGATTTCATGAATGTCGATGTTAGTTCTCTTCAACCAATGGACAACACTCTTAAATAATTAAGGGATCGAAAGGGTGCAAACAAAGCTATCTAGGAATCATTCCATGACAGTATGTATCTAGGAATCATACCATGGTTAAGTAATCACATCTGTGACAGTATGTATCTCTCTCACTCAACATCAACAATATATTACTAACAACTACAACTCTACAAGACATGAAAATTGAGGACATTTTAACCAACTGTTTTTGAATTGTAACTAAATCAAAATTTCTCTCCAAGTTTTCTCAGCAACCAAGCAGATGACTAAGTCAAAAAAAAAAAAAAAGTATTTGTAAAGTATTAAGTTTGAGTCTTTTAAAATGAAATTCTAACTCTGCAAGTCCCATACAATAGTTAATTACAAAAATAAGTAAATCTGACATAGCGTCCACAAAATATGGATTAAGAGTTTTGAATCGAGAACGATTTCTTTAAGAACAACTAAACCAATAACCCTTAGGGTTAAAGTAGAAGTTTGAATTTCAATTAATTTGATATTAATTATCAGGTTCGAAAAGCCAGCAGTAGGAACATTGGGTGGGATGATGAAGATTGCAGGGACAGTGGTAGGAATAGGTGGGGCAATGCTATTCACTTTATACAGAGGTGTGAAAATTGACTTGTGGTCATGACCATCACACCCAGGCTCTAGTCGTCATGTAATGGGCACCCTATTTTGTTTAGCCAGCAGGCTATCCTACGCAATGTGGTTGATAATCCAGGTCAGTTAGAATTCCAATCACTATTATTTTACAATAATTAAATATTAATTAATGCCCATGCAATTTTCTAATTTTTTTTTAATCAGTTTTGTTCTATTGCTATTGTTCTTAAATACAGGCAAAAATGAATGAAAGATATCCATGCCTTTATTCAGGCACAGCTCTCATATGTACAATGAGCTTCGTGCAGTCTATTGTTTTTGCCCTATGCACTGAAAGGGATTGGAGTCAGTGGACATTGAGTTTTGTAATCTCTATATATCTCTCTCACTCGACATCAACAATATATTACTAACAACTACAAATCTACAAGACATGAAAATTGAGGACATTTTAACCAACTGTTTTTGAATTGTAACTAAATCAACATTTCTCTCCAACTTTTCTCAGCAACCAAGCAGATGACTAATAAAAAAAAAAAACGTATTTGTTTATTTTTCTCCCAGAAATCCCTTAGTTCCAAATCAGGAATCAAAATGTCAGATACCACAAACCACATATCTTAACTCCTAAGACTTTACCACAAATCATATCGCAAAAACCATTATAAAACAAGATTAAAAAGAAAAAGAAAAAAGAAGAGAGAAATAATAGAGGGATACCTGAGATTGGCCGAAAACCCTAAAGCAATGGGCTGTGGAAGGCAGCGGCGGCTTCGGCAGAGAGAACTTGGGCTTCGAAGTGGGCAAGGAGGATGATGAGTACTCCGGTCGGTGATGGTGAGGAAGTTGATGAATCGGGCCGAGTTTGTGGATGACGATGATGGGAATCGGTGAGAGTGTGTGGATGAGGATGATGGGATCGGTGAAGTTTTGAGAGATGACAGTTAATTTGAGCGGTGTCCGTGAGAGATGAGAGTTTGTGGAGGAAGAGATCGTGTTTTACGCGGTGTCTGTGCGTGAGAGATGAGAAGTGGGCAGGTTACGTTTTAGGGTTTGTGAAATTAATATGCTATTTAAACAAAGCCTAAAGCCGCATTTTTAACCTGCGGCTTTAGGAAAAATTTTAGGCCCCGTTTAAAACACGCAGCCCCATTCCACAACTGAAGCCGCGTATTTTAAACGCGGCTTCAGACTAAAGTTGAAGCGGCGTTTATATTACCCTGTAGCCGCGCTTTTTAGACGCGGCCATATCCACCTCCCGAAAATGCGGCTACAGCCCAATAAAACGCGGCTTCAGACTGGGCCTAAGGCCCCGGCTGCTAAACGCGGCCCAAGATGTTTTTTTAAGCCGCGTTTTACAGAAACGCGGCTTTAGTGCTTCTGGGGCCGCGTTTTTGTAAACGCGGCCTGAAAAAACGCGGCCCAAGGCCCGCGTTTTTTGTAGTGATTATAAGTGCAATGTATATTTCTATATATAAAAAGAGAGAATGGGATGAGTTATAGTAATTTTGCTACAGTAGTTTAGGTTTGTTCAATTTTCACTGTTTTGTTGGCCGGCTTTTCTTTTTTTTTTTTTTTTTTTTTTTTTTTTTTGTGAATGCATAAAGTTGTAGTAGATTTGCAATATTATTTTTGGTTTTTCCAATTCATGCTGTTTCACATTAAAATAAAATATTAACACCACAAATTAGCACAATACTTTCACAATTGTTAATGTGTTAATTCATTATAGATCAAAATAAAATAATAAAATATCATACTAGAACCAACTATAACTAAAAATAAAAGTATTGTGAAAAGAAGTTCTACATCCATAATAATTTTCACAACACTTTCATAACAAATCAATAGTGGTAAATTGTTATTGGTTCTAATTTAAACTTACCAATGAAACTACTTTTTTGCCCACCAATAACAACTTGCAGTAGCTTACTACTTAGGATTTGTTGTGAAAATGTCATGGACATAACATTTTTTTTTGTTTGAAAAATGTTAAGACATCTTGATGTTGTCACAATATTTTTAAAACTGCTAAGCTGTCAATTCTTTACAAGTTAAAATAAAATATAACAAAATTATAAAGACATTATGAAAATGTTGCATCATTATGTTGTGTTTTTAGAAAATTTTTGTTGGTTTAATCAACTTTGTTGAGCCAAAATTCACTATTCCACACAAAATTTTCTTGGGTTGACTTTTTGTATACTTTTTTCTTTACACACCATTTTAAGTTAAAACACATAATTTTACACACACACACACACACACACACACACACACACACACAAAATCTAAGGAAAAAAACACTTTTCATCTTTTATGTTTGGGGTAATTTACAATTCTTCCTTAAACTTTAAAATTAAGCAATTTTTCCCTTAATATTTTGGAAAAGAGCAAATATGTCATATTGTCATTCTCTTAGTTAAACCCTAATGAAAGCTTATAATTCCTAAAATAGTTTATTTTGTAATGTCTAAATTACTTTTGCTAATTTTAGATCCCAAAAATTTTCTTTATGTATTTTGAGTTTTAAATGGTAGAAATTCTTAAAAAGTTGGAATGACGAGATAAGCTGTTTTATTTATTATCTAAAGAACGTTGATTTCTAGGTTTAAATTTCCAAAACTTATAATTTATTTAATGAAAAATTCGATAACACATGCCTTTTGTTTTTTGTTTTTTTTTTTTTAAATTTTCTTAGCAAAATTCAGTTGTTTATTGTTGGAATATGATGATATTTGTTATCATTCTTTGAAGCTTTTAGAGAGTATATATATTGTCTTTAGCAAGTAGGTACTAAAAAACTATAAGAGTAAAATAAATATTTATATGTTAAATAGCTACCCTAACTTTGCGGTTTATCAAAATTCTTATACGAATGAGATAAACTTTTTACGACATAATTAACAAAATTATTAAAATTAATGTCTCTTTTGATTAATGTAAATCTCTATATACTTTAAAAATCAAATGATTTATATCTTTGTTTTGTAATACAAATAAAATTTAGAATTGACCTTAATCACTAATTTTTTTCCATAGCAAGCACATGTTGCCCTAACTAGTATATATAAAAAGCGCGAATGTGCTGATGCACCATAGCTATAGTGCCCTTTTGGTTTGTTCAATTGGCATTGTAGCTACAGTGCATAATTTTTTTTCCAATAATCGGTTTGTGTGTGTGTGTATGTGTGTGTGTGTGTTTTTTTTTTTCCTTTTAAATATTTATATGAGCTGGCATATATATTGTTATACTAACACAACAAATTTGATAGGCCAAAAACGAATTGACCCTTTGTGATAAATTAACCAATTAATTTAGCCAAGTGAATTAATTAAGTTACTTAACATGCAAAGCGCGTGGTAGTACAAACAAATCACCAATTAAACTAAGTATGCAACGGAAAATAAATTGACACGGTGATTTGTTTACGAATGGGGAAAACGTACATGGCAAAAACCCCACCGGGTGATTTTAAGGTCACCATTCCCTAGAATCCACTGTTATCACAACTAGAGGTTATAAGTAAATGAATTCCAATACCTTATACCAACCTACAGTTGAACCCTTATCCCAATACCCAATTGGACTTGTTCTATAGTGACAATCTTTCCTAGATCTACCCAAATACAAGTAAAGTACATTTTGTCAAAAGATTAGCTAATTACATAAAATAGTGACATATGTTCCTAACAAGTGAATCACATATGTCCTAACAAAATTTCACAATATTTTTGTAATTATTGATGTGTCAATTTCTTACAAGTCGAAATAAAATAATAAAATATGAAATTATGATTGACCACAACTGAAAATAAATGTTTTGAGAAAATGTTACAACATTTATTGTTATCACAATATTTTCACAATTATTGAGATTTCAGTTTCTTATAGATCAGATAAAAGAATGCTAAGTCCACAACATTTTAACATTAATTTCACAACATATCATAGGTAAGATATTATTGATGGATAAAAAGTGATATCAGTCATGAGTCCATTTAAAAATCGGTAACAACTTGCCATTTAGAATTTGCTAAGAAAATATTATGGAGATAACATTTCTATAAAATAAATAATAATATATCAAACCGAAACTTACCATGACTGAAAATAAAGGTATTGTAAAAAAATTATGACATTTTATTGCGTTCCTAAACTTCTTTTTTGGTTTAGTCAAATTTGGTGAGCATAAATTCACTGTTTCATGCACAAATTTATCCTGTTGGTTTGTTTGTTTGGTTTTTTTTTTTTTTTTTTTTTAATGCATAGTTTAAAGTGCTTGTTCCAATTAAAATCTAATAAAAATTTACCACTTAGGATTTGTTGTGAAAATGTTATGGATGTAGTATTTCTCTAAAATAAAATTATAAAATATCATACCAGGGCCTACCATAGCTAAAATAAAGGTATTGAGAAAATATCGTGACATTTATTATGGTCCTTACTTTTTTTTTTAGCCAATTTGTTGAGTCAAAATTCATAATTTTACATACAGTTTTTTTGGGCTGACTTTTTTTTTTTTTTAACACATTTTTAAAGTAAAAAACACATAGTTTTACCAACAAAAAAGAATTATGGAAAAAGTATTTTCCCCCTTTATGTTTGGGGTAGTTTCATCCCCCAATAATAAAGTTGAATAATTTCCAACTTTATATATTGTAGACAAGTATATAGTCCCTATTGTTACTCTCTTAGTTAAACCCTAACAAAATCTTATGATTTCTAGAATATTTCATTGCGCAATATCTAAAATGCCTAACTAAATTTTAATATCTCAAAAATTTTCTTCGTGTATTTTGAGTTTTATGTGTTAGTCATACTTAAAAAGTAAAATAGTAATGTATTGTATTCTATTTCTTACCTAGAAAACACTAATATATTAGTGGTTTAAATCTTCTAAATTTAAATCTTCTATATATTAGTGTTTGATACTACTTCAAACAACAATCCTATCTTAAATTTTCTTGCTTAAGGGGCAGCACGTGCCTTGCACGTGCAACCCTTACTAGTATTTAATAAATGAGTAAAATATAAATCTTATGTTATTCTGAACCCAATATGAAGTATTTATAAGAAGTTAAACCCTAAACTAATCATACATTAAGGTTGCGTTTGGTTCAATGTAAATCGATTTCCGAGTGTAAAATGAATGCAGGGGAAAATGAATTCCCGTAAGGAAAATGAAATCTGAGTGTTTGGTTTTGCAATTGAAAATAGTCCGAAATACGATTTTCGGTGTTTGGTAATATTCTGAAAATGGTATTTTCCTACAAATGCTTCACATTTTCTCAGCTTCCAAACAAATTTTATAACAAAAAATTTTAAAATATACACTTAACCCAACTAAAAATCATAATAAAATCAGTTTGATTTCTGTTGATTTCCGTTGATTTTTTGACACAACAAAAGCTCCCAAAATCAGATTACTCTTTTTTCAAACTCTATAAAATCAACATGTGATTTTTCACAATATATACTCGGTGAGAGTTTGAAAAAAGAGTGAGAGATAGATTGGTAAAGAGAGATCGGTATTAACGGAGGACGGCGGCGGCCAGATCGGAAAGAGAGAGATCGGTACCAACGGAGGACGGCGGCAGTTAGATCAGGTGGGTGTGGATCGGGCAAGGTAGGTGTGGGTTTGCTGAAATGGGGATTGGGTTATGTGGGTAGATGGGGTATCTTGGATGTGGATCGGAGCTCATGGCGGGGGTGGTGATGGCGGTGGTGGATCAGAGGAGATCTCAGTGGTGCAATCTCGGTGTGATCTCGGTGCCAACGACCCGGTGCTGGGGTGCGATATCGGTGGTGCGACGTGATCTGGGCGGAGGGGGCGGCACGATCTGGGCTGGGCAGTCGGAGCTTGGCGTCAGACTGGGTGTGGAGTTGAGGTTGGTGCGTGGGTTAGAGCTGAAATGAGGCAGCTGCGTGTGTGAGAGGAGTGTGTGAGGAGTGTGTGAGGAGTGAAGCATTCCGGAAACCATTTGAAGGTAAAATAGGAACGGAAATCGTTTTACGGGGTTCACAAGGATTTTTTCGGTCAAACTGAATTTCATTTTCAATTTGACTTTATTTTCAAGTGATGCCAAACATGCACCCGGGTGTAAAATATTTTTCGGAAATCATTTACACCCAAAACAAACACAGCCTAATTATGATTAATAGACTTATGATACAAGTATAAGATTATTGAGCTTGATTTATCTCTAACAGAAAACTAGATTGGACTTTTAAAGGGCAAATTGGATCATCTCCATTTTATAGTGAAATGGAGAGTGTCCATTTTAATAAGGTGACAAAATCTAAACCTTAGATTTATTCAATTTTAAATCATGTCCTTAAAATGGACATTCTTCATTTCATTTAAAGTGGAGAGGATCCAAATCCTTTGAGGGGCAATTGGTCGGCCTTAACATACATCAAGCTTTTGAATTACAATTTCCATTCTTTCAGACAAAAGCCTTAACATACATCAAGCTTTTGAATAACAATTTCCATTTTTTTAGACAAAAAAAGATAACAAAAAACGAAAACCAATTGAAAATCCTATGTCCCATCTTGAGTGCTCCATTTTATGCCCTATTAATTTTGGCTTGTCACATATAATTTTTTATTTCCTTATAGAGTAATTAAAGTTTAAAATTGGGGGTTCAAACTAATGACATTGCAATCAGAGGAACGTAAAGTAAAATACTAAAAGTGGAATATAGGATTTATATGTAACAAATGTCTTTGCTAACAATTTTGTAGTTTTTTTAATATATTTACAAAGGTGGTGGAGAAATTTGAATCATAGATATCTTTATTGAGAATATCAAGAGTTGATAATTAAGTTACAAGACTCTTAACAACAGTTTTATAGTTTGCAACTAGCCAGTTCATAGTCCCCTTATGTCGAAAGGAAAAATCTCTTTGAACAAATCAAACATTTTTTTTCTTGGATTATATTTGTTACATGCTTTTTATTAGAAGCCTTAGTCAAACTAAAATTAGGTGTGATGGCGAGAAGAACAGTTGCAATGCCTTGAGATTTGATTTCAAATCTTTTATCCCACTCTTTCTGGTCTACTATATACTCCACAAATAAAAACATGCAGCATATTCATCTATTTTATTAAATGCTAAATTTATGCATTCTATTATTTCAGATTTCCTAAAATAAATAAATAGCCCATCATATTTAGGTAATTGAAATAATAGAAGGCATAAATTTAGCATTTAAGAAATTAGATGGATATGTGACATGTTTTTATTTGTGGAGTATATAGTGGAGCAGAAGGAGTGGGATAGAAGATTTGAACTTTTGAGATTTGGTTTATGAAGTAATATATTTAGAAAGTTGTACTTAAGCAGCATGCCATCATACTAAAAATGAACCATATCTTAAGCTGACCATCACAATCCACAACAAAGGTCTGTTTGTTCGGAGGTGAAATAAGGTGGATGGAAAAGGCCTAATTGACGAAAATGCCCATGTGCACTTCCACTTTTTTTTTTTTTTTTTTTTTCTTGGGCATGTTATCTCTCCCAATTTTCTAATTTTTTTCTTTTCCTTTCCTGGGCACATTGCCTCTCCCAATTTTTTTTTTATTTACCTTTCCTGGACGTTGCCTTCTTCCTTTTTTTTTTTTTTTTTTTTTGTCTTAACTAGACATAATTTTTTTTTGGGACATGATTTTTTTTTTAAATAAATTGGGTGATTGTTTTTTTTTTTTGGTTATTTGTCACTTTTTTGTTTGAATTGACCATCATTTTTAAATTAGGATATATGAGTAAATTTACACAAATTTTTTTTTTCCATTCTCTCACTTTTTCACTGCCAACTAAACAAAAATAAGAGAAATTAAAATTTTTTTATTCTCTCACTTTTTTATCCTCCCATCATTTTTTATTTCCTTATTTTTTTACCATTCCAACCAAACGAACCCTAAAGGCTGGGTTGAAGGAAAGAGGAAGTCTGAGACCATTTCTCTTGACTAATAAATACCCAACAACTTCGCGTTGAAAATTCACCATACCATTTCCTATATGTGTAACTATAGACTATAGTACATGACGAGGCATGAACTTTATGCTCATGCCAAGACGGAAAGAACAAACAACTGGTTTTTTTTTTTTTTTTTTGGTAAATTAAAAAATTCTCCCCTAAAGTTTAGAATTATTTAAATTTTACACCATAAAATTTAAAAAATTAGATTTTACTGAGTTTTTTTTTTTTTTTGATAATCAACTGAGAAAGACTATATTAATAAGGGAAATGCTAACGAGTGCCCTAAGGGCACTCATTAAAAATTCATTTAAAGAAAATTTTTATTCTATTTTTATGGGAAATGAAAAAAGCTGTCAAAATAGTAATTACTTTTTTTTTTTAATTTCTCATAAAAACTTTCTTTAAGGGCACTCGTTAGCATTTTTCTATATTAATAAATTCCAACAAAATACAAAGGAAAAACTAGGCCTTCTCCTTCTCAATA
This sequence comes from Lithocarpus polystachyus, assembly GCA_033629205.1. Taxonomy (NCBI): domain Eukaryota; kingdom Viridiplantae; phylum Streptophyta; class Magnoliopsida; order Fagales; family Fagaceae; genus Lithocarpus; species Lithocarpus polystachyus. Next base: position 57,957,667 of record CM066168.1, read on the forward strand.
ACATTTGCAAAAACAAGGAGAAGCACCCAATAGAAAACAACCAGAGAAATTGTTAAGAGACCAATTGTAGCTAACACGAGTAGCTCTATTAGATTCTCGAGGGGTCCACTTAAACTGAATTCTACTGGTAGAGGAAGACAGTTTTAAGGTATCCTGAGTTAGAACTGTTACCCTCCAAGGATCTGCAATGCTAGGCTTTGTAAGAACATCCACGCATATCTTGGAATCACTCTCAATGATAGCAGCATCAATGTTATGATTCACTACCTGTTGAGTAGCGCAATTTATTGCCTCTGCTTCTGCTTAGAATCACTCTCAATAATTGCAGCATCAATGTTATGATTCACTACCTGATGAGTCGCCCAATTTATTGCCTTTGCTTCTGCTTGAACTGGGACAGTGGATTTTGATCTGGGATAGTGGATTTTTTTTTTTGATCGGATGGGATGGTGGATTTTGATTGTTTAGTAAGGGCAAAAATTAGTGTCCCTCTCTAGTCTCTAGTCACAATCGAGATATAAGACCAGTTGTTAACTATGGTTGCATCACAATTAACTTTGATGATTCAAGGGGGTGGTTTGGTCCAAAGAGTGGATCTAGCGACAACTACTACTTGATGATCTTGTTGGATTTCTGAGAAGTACTCCTGGATTCTGATCAATATGTTTTGCCTTAAACTGTTGGGGCACGGGTAGATTCCTTAGAATAAAGCTGAATTTCTGGCTTTCCAAATATATTCTAATATTACTGCACCTGAGATTAATAATCTGGCTTTCTCATGTGAGTTTAGCTCCCAGTTTGTTGGAGGAGAGACTAAAAGCTCTATAATTTCCCGAAGTTTGGAAAACTGCTATAAAAATTCCAACCTCCGTTAATTTTGGCTGTTCAGTGACAAGTTAGTGCGCTTATGTGTATTTTTTGCTGTTGTTGCCAAATCAGCCTCACAAAAGGGCCAAAACTACTAAAAATCATATTTTAGTTCACACTTAAACTCATTTCTTTGTTTTAGGTGAAACAACGTTTGTTTTGGGAAGCTGATTTGGCAAAAAAGAATACACATCAACATATTAGTGCATCACTTAACTTTCAAAACTAACATAGGGTGGGATTTTGCTAACGAAACCAAATTTTAGGGTGCAAAATCTAATTTATCAAATTTTAAGGTGTAAAATCTTGTTAGGTTCTAAAAGTTTAGAACAATTGGCAAATCGTGAGCACACAAGAACATGTAAGCTGCAAAAAGAAGAATTCCGAATCTGTCTGGTTCGATCGATCGAAAAACAGGCTCGATCGATCGAGAATCGTATCTGCAGAATTTTAAGTTGGCCCAAACAGCAGTTCTAGCCCATTAAGGATTAGGGTTTCAGATCTACTTCTCCTACTATATAAAGGAAACCCTAAGCACGTTTTTTATAAGGTTTTTAGAGAGAAAAGAGTGTGTCTCTTTTGTATTTAGGGTTTTGTTCCTAAAATCTCTCTTATTACTTCTACCGATGTTGTTCCTTGAAGAATCTCAAGATCCGGTATTGTTGAAGTTGCTGCCTTCTCTAGTCATCAAAGGTGCTGATGATCTAAATCTTCAAGGGTGGTTTTGGAGTCACAAACAGGAGAGTTTGTGTTGCTAAACCTTTGAGTGGAGTCTCAAAGTCACAAACGGTGGTGTTTGTGTTTTGCAAAGATTAAAGAAAGAAGGAGTCCGTGGATCTCGGAGCTATCATGGGGTCGTGGTAGTAAGTTTCCTACACTTGGGTAGCAATAGGATGTTAGTGGTCTAAGTCGCTATTGTGTAAACTTCAATTCTTTCTAGTGGATTTGCTATTTTACCTTGAGGATAGCTAGGTTAAATCCTCCCCAGGTTTTTTACCGGTTTGGTTTTCCTGGGTCATCATATCGTTGTGTTATTTATTTTTCCGCTGCTTTACTTGATATGATTATTATTGTTTTAACCTAGATTTGAATAATAAACCTAAGTATTCACTTGGTTAATTAATTAGGTTAAACAATCTAAGTTTACAGGGGTCTAAACGAACTGACAAATTTAAACAACGCTAAACTTTAGGGATGTATTTTACAATTTACCATTTTTTTAAAGGAATACTATTACTTTGTGTGTTTAAATAATCTTAAAATTCAGTTTATTTTTAATCACTTATTTATAGTTTTTTAAAGTCTCAACATTTTCAACTCAAGTTTCAAACTGAGTTTGCGATGGATCGGGTGCTTAAGGGAGGGCCGTGGTCCTTTGATAACCAGGTATTGCTATTGACTCGGTGGAATGTAGGAATGACGGCAGGTAATGTTAGGTTTGATTCGGTTGCCCTTTGGGTACAAATCTGGGGTACCCCTTTTGACTTGGTGTCTCCTAGAATTGCAGAAATAGTGGGAAGTAGATTGGGTTCTGTGGTTGAGATTGAGAAGAAACAAAAGTTTGAGGGACAGAGTTACTTTATGAGAGTCAAAGTTGATATTCCTATAGTAAAGCCGATTAGGAAAGGGGCTTTCTTGGCTGGTTCTGATGGTAAGAATCATTGGGTCACATTCAAATATGAGCGCCTCCCTCTGTTTTGTCACTTTTGTGGTTTACTCAGCCATGATTTAAGGCATTGCGCTCATTATTTCACAGCAACCAAGAATGATAGGGAGGCTTTTTGTCAATATGGGGACTGGCTTAAAGCCATGGGGGGTAGGAATCGATCACCTACCCGCAGGAAATATGAAAGGGAAGAGGCAGTTCACCATTATCCCATCCTAAATCCTTTACGGAGGAGGGAGCAGGTAAAGGTCAAGTACAAGCTCCGATGGCTGTTTCCATGCATACGGCAATAGAAGAAAGTAATGAAAATCCCAGGATAACTGATGGAGTGGATACCGAGAATTTAGGAACAGTCACGGATTCCATGCAAGCTGATGCCGAGTTAGATGTAAACCAAGCTAACGTGGAAGACCATAATTCTGGGGCAGTATTTTCAAAGCCGAATATTCAGCCATTATTAAATGGCATGCCTAACTTGAATAGGTTGACTGCGAAGGAAGTTAATAGTGATAATAGGGATGCAGTGCAAGTAGAGTCCAGGTCAGAGGTGCTTTCTGAGCAAGGGCCACACAAAAATCATCCATCTATGGATGGAGCTGGACTGTCTAATCTTAAGCCCAAATCTACATGGACCCGGTTTAATAGAATGGAGTTTGGGTTTGGTGGATTAGCCCGTGCAATCACACTCCCAACACTTGGGAAGAGAGACATGAGAGATGATGGTGGTGAGCTGATTGATGGGAGTGATAATAAGAGAGGGAAGGTTGTTAGTGAGGAAGGAGTTTCAGATGATTTATCGGCAGGGGTGGACAGCCACCCTTGTCGGTAGCAATGAGGCTGTTAAGCTGGAACTGCCAAGGGCTTGGGAACCCTTGGACAGGTCGTAGCCTTCGCAAGATTGTGAGGGAACAAGCTCCCACAGTCTGTTTTCTGATGGAGACTAGATTGGATAAAGATGGTTTTGAAAGTTTGTATGGTAATTTGTCGAATCAGAATAAAGTTATTGTGAAGCATCCTGATTCGGGTGGAGGTTTAGCACTTTTGTGGAAAAATTCTATAACATTGGAAGTTATCAACTACACTGTGAACCATGTTTTGGCTGTAGTTACAGAGGAAGATGGCTTTAAATGGTTTTTGACTTGTTTTTATGGATGGCCAGAGGCTCAACAGAAAGAAAAGTCTTGGAGATTGTTGGATTACTTGAAGACATTTGTGGAAGGACCTTGGTTGGTTGTAGGGGATTTTAATGCTTTTTTACATGCCTCTGAGAAGAAAAGTAAAAGACCACCGCATTATTCACAGGTTGATGCGTTTAGGGCTGCTTTGGAATCTTGTCAGCTTTTGGATCTGGGTTATAAAGGATATCCTTTTACATGGAATAATAGGAGACCAGGTGAAGCAAATACTAAAATCAGATTGGATAGAGCTGTGGCCAATAAAGACTGGATTGGGAAGTTTCAAATGAGCAAAGTTCTGCACCTTTCAACTCATGCTTCAGATCATTTACCAATTTTTTTGCAAGTTCAAGCTTTTGTTCCACAAAGGAGGGAAAGAGGTTTTAAATTTGAGGAGTCTTGGCTACTCATGGAGGACTGTGAGGCTAAGGTGAAGGAGGCTTGGGATAGTGAGCTGGTTATTGAGCAGGGATTGGCTTCGACCTTGTAGAAGATTCAAGTTTGTGGTTCAAAGTTAATGAAGTGGGGCTCAACAAGAATAACTCCCAATGAAGAGGCAATCAAACAAACTCAGAAGAGGCTGGACCGATTAAATGAAGAAGAGATGAATTCTGATAGCAAGGCCGAATATCTAGAGTTGAATAAAGAGATGGATGAGCTTCTCCAAAAATAGGAAATTTATTGGGCTCAAAGATCTAGGATTTCATGGTTGCAGCATGGTGATAAAAATATTAAGTTCTTTCACTCCAAGGCTTCACAAAGGAGGAGAAGGAATCATATCCGGGGTATCAAAAATAGCCAAGGGCAATGGGTGGAAGAGTTGGAGGAGGTGGTGGCAGTTGCCTCTGATTACTTTGAAACCCTATTTCGGGCAGGAGCATGCGACAAGATGGAGGAGTGCTTGGATGCTGTTCCTCAGATGGTGACTGAAGAAATGCAGGAGGCTTTGTCTGGAGAGTTTACAGCAGAAGAAGTAACAGTGGCCTTATTTCAGATGGGACCTACAAAGGCTCTAGGACCTGATGGTATGAATGCTCTTTTCTTTCAAAAATTTTGGCATATAGTGGTTGATGATGTTGTTATGGTTGTTCTAGACTTTTTAAATGATGGTCACATGTTACCTGAAATAAATCATACAAACATAGTTCTCATTCCGAAAGTGAAAAATCCTGAAAAAATGTCTGATTTTAGACCTATAAGTTTATGTAATGTGATTTATAAGATTATGTCAAAAGTTTTGGCAAACAGATTGAAACAGGTGCTTCCACATATTGTCTCACCCACCCAGAGTGCCTTTGTACCAGGGAGATTAATTACAGATAATGTCTTGGTGGCAGATGAAACACTACATACAATACATGCTAGGAAGAAGGGGAAGAAAGGGTCTTTGGCATTGAAATTAGATGTTAGCAAAGCCTATGATCGTGTGGAGTGGCAGTTTCTTAAGGGGATTATGGAAAAGTTGGGTTTCCCAGTATTGTGGATAGAAAGGGTGATGAGTTGTATTACTACTCCAACTTTCTCTATTCTGGTGAATGGTAAACCTTATAGTATGATACATCCATTACGAGGAATACGACAAGGTGATCCATTATCACCATATCTGTTCCTCTTATGTGCAGAAGGCTTTACGGCTCTATTGGCGAAAGCGGAAGCTGAAGAGAGGATTAAAGGGGTTTCCATATGTAGAGGGGCACCCAGAATTACCAACTTATTATTTGCTGATGATTCTCTGTTGTTTTGTCAAGCTACACAGAATGAAGGGCAAGCTGTGAGGGAAATTCTTCAAACATATGCATAGGCTTCAGGGCAATGTGTGAATTTGGAGAAATCTTCAGTTTATTTCAGCAGTAATACCACAAGTAGTCAAAGGCAACAGATTCTGCAGATTCTGGGGGTGAAGGAGGTAGAGAGATTTGAATCTTATCTAGGGTTGCCAACATTGGTTGGAAGAGCTAAGTATCATACTTTTTCTTATTTAAAAGATCGAATCTGGAAGAAGTTGGAAGGCTGGAAAGGTATGTTGCTATCAAGAGCCGGAAAGGAAATTTTGATAAAAGCGGTGGCCCAATCTATCCCCACTTATACTATGAGTGTGTTCCAGCTTCCTAGGAAACTATGTGATGAACTTAATAGCATGTGTGCTAGATTCTGGTGGGGTCAAGTAGGTGATGAAAGGAAAATCCATTGGAAGAGGTGGGATAAGCTGACAATTTCAAAGAAGGAGGGGGGTAAGGGTTTTTGGGATTTGAGGGATTTTAATTTAGCCATGTTGGCTAAACAAGGTTGGAGATTGATCCAAGGGAATGACTCTTTGTTATACAGGTGTTTCAAGGCAAGATATTTCCCTCGGTCTTCTTTTCTAGAGGCCAAAGAATCGCATGGTTGTTCCTATGTGTGGCGAAGTATATTGGCTGCCTTGCCTATTCTTTGATTGGGTTATTGTTGGAGGGTTGGTAATGGGTCTTCCATAAGTGTTGTGGGGGATAGGTGGCTTCCTAACCATCCCACAAATAAAATAATGTACCCAAGACATGAGCTAGTTGAAGATTTAGCAGTATCAGATTTGATTGATTCGGAGTTACATGTATGGAGAAGAGACATGATTATGGGAATGTTTCACAGAGAAGATGCCGAAGCCATTTGTAGAATCCCCCTGAGTCGAAGATCTGTTCCGGACTCAATTATTTGGCTGCATAACAGGAACGGTAAATTTTCTGTTAAATCTGCATATAAACTTGCTAGACAGATTCAACTTCATGAAAATAGGGCCGAGACTTCAAGTGGCTGTGTTGGGAAAAAAATTTGGCCGGTATTGTGGAAGCTTAAAATTCCAAATAAAGTCAAAATTTTTGGATGGAGAGCTTGCCATGATATTTTACCAACATCCTACAATCTGTCACGCCAGAGGATCATACGTGAAGAGAAATGCCAACTGTGTACCAGAGAGGTGGAGACAACAACTCATGCATTATGGGAATGTGCTGTGGTGCAAGACATATGGGCTAGTAGCATTTCAAAATTGCAGAAAGGACCCTCTGTTTTTTGTGATACACTTCAACTAATGGAGTTTTTAGTGGACAGGTTAATGGTTAAGGAGCTGGAACTGTTCTGGGTGTAGGCATGGATTATTTGGAACCAGCGGAATTGCGTTGTGCATGGAGGTCAATTAGAGGATCCTAAATGTCTGAACAAGCGAGCAGAGGACTTCGTTCTGGAATTTCAGCAAGTCCAGGCACAGTTGACAGTGGTCCGGACTGAACATATTATTTCTGACCAATGGCATCCTCCACCGCCGGATGTTTACAAGCTGAACTTTGATGCTGCAGTGTTTTCGGGGCTGAACAGAACAGGTATAGGGACTATTATTTGAAATAATAAGGGGGAGGTTATGGCTGCAATGTCTGCTATCGGACCAGGTGCAGAAAATAGTGAAGAAGCCGAGTTAATGGCCTGTAGAAGATCCTTGGAGTTTGCTGTGGATGCTGGGTTTTCAAGTTTGATAATTGAGGGGGATAATGCTAATGCCATTAAAGCCATTTCTTCATCTCTGCCAAATCATTCCATTCTTGGCTGTGTGGTGGATGATATTCGCCATTTGATACATGGGTTATATTGGGCTAGAACTAATCAGATTAGGAGGGGAGGGAATAAAGTGGCACATGTTCTTGCCCAATATGCTAGACATTTAGATGAGGATTTATTTTGGATTGAGGATTCTCCTCCACCTGCCTTGGTAGCCTTGTTTCATGATGCTTCATTATTATAATTGATTGAAAATGAGAGTTTCCTATTCAAAAAAAAAAAAAAGTCTCAACATTTTTTTTTTTAGTTATATCTCTAGTTCTAGTTCTACTATTTCAAATAGATAGTAGAATATTTTGTGGTTTGTTAATGAATGTTAAGGATGGGAGATTGATATTTAACCTCCTCATAGGCAATAGTTTATATTATGAGAGTAATTGATAATATATATGAGCCAAGAGCCTAGTATCTTAATTAGTTGACATCTCTTAATATTTTCAACAAAGATATTCATATTTTAAAATCCCTCTACCACCAACTATTGAATTTAAAAAATAAAAAAGATAACGTGTACGAGAATTGGATGACAATGAAACTTGCATTAGATCATTAATCATGGTCAAGCTATTTATGCCGAGAGCCTTTAACTTAACTTATTGACAACTTCTTTTGTGTCCAACTGAGACATCTATGGGTTCAAATACCTCTCCTCCTCTGTCTAACGAATTATCACCCCCCCAAAAAAAGAAAGGCTATTTATAATTCGCTTAGACTTTAAACTATGCTGGATTCCAATATTTTTTTGCTTTTTGTTTTTGTTTTTTTTTGTTTTTTTGTTTTTGGTTTTTTTGAGAGAAATGGGTGAATTCCAATCTAAATAGTTCAACTAGTAAAATTCTTTGTTATCAAATAATGAACTTGGGTTCAAAAATTGCTAAATTATAAAAAGACATCATTATAGAGTAGATGACATAAATCCAAATATATTATTTATATTCCAAAAAAAAATTGGAAGTTTAGAGTTTATTTAGATTAGTTTTTTTTTTTCCAAAGCTAATTGATTTATTTGGCTAAATATAGATTTTTAAAGCTTTATTTTTTATACATGTATCTAATTTATTTTTTAAGAAAAATAACACATAGAATATAAGTTAATACAAGCATTCTCTACCTACCCCCTCCCCTGAAAGGGAAAAAAAAAAGGAAAAAAAAAAAAAAAGCATACACATGGTTATGGATAATGATGGGCTAACCATTTACACCACCCAAAAAAAAAAAAAAAAAAAAACTTCTAGAAGGAAAGTAATTTTTCAAAATAAGGAAAAATATTGTTATTGCATAAAATTTTTTTGTAATTCAATTGATTGACTCCTCTTAATATTTTTAATTCACAGTTCAAATCTTCTTTCCATTATAACAATGAAATTATTGAAAAAAAATGTTGAAAACTTGATGTAAGCAAAGAAATTAGAAAAAATGTTATGTCCACGATATTTTAACTTTTCACAAAAAAACTTAGACGACAGATTGTTACTTATTATTATTGGTGAAAAAAAAGGAGGCTCAAATTAGAATCAATAACAATATGTCATGTAAAATTTGTTTGTTACGAAATAATTGTGAAAATGATATCCCACTTCTCAAAAATCAGCTCCAGATCTCTATTCTCTCCTTCTCATCCTTCCTTTTGAAATCAAATCATGGCTTGCCACTTCTTTGATTGAAGTTCACAATACCAAGAGTGTGGACCATAGATCCAATGGTAACAATCCCCTAAGACAGCCATAATTGCATGGCCCAAGGACCATATTAATAGTCTAACGACCAAGATGCTTGAAATTTGGATTCTGTTTGGTACACTCAATCAAACACATGTTTTCAATTTTTAAAACAACATTACACGTATGTTCATACAATTTTTTACCTATGTATATTTTCACACATATTTTCAAATGCATGTTTTCACTTTTCAAGTGCATGTATTAAACACCCTATTGTTTTTTTTTTTTTTGGGTAGAGAAAGGAAACAAAATTAAACACCCTATTGTTGCCAGCATAGCCTGTCGAATCCAATCCCAAAAACAAAATTAAAAAAAAGCATATTGTATACAACTTTAGCCCAAGAAAAAACATAACATATGTATAAAAGATTGATCAGATTTCAATCTGATCAGTCCAATCGGAAAGCTCTGTTAAGGAAACTAGCTCTAAGCCCGTGGGAACTACTGTCCCACACTAAATCTCTGACCCGCCAAATCACATCTCATTCGGGCCAAACCAATCCTAGACTTTTCGAGATCAAATTCCATCCACAAGTTTTGCTGATGATGATGACCAATCACAAAGGCCTCCACACCCAATAAATCAGAGTTCCCAAAAGTCAAGCAATGCACTGAATCGCTCCCTCTTACTTGACCCGGTACCCGGTACAAGATCCAATCGCCCGATACAGTCATTTCGGCCCCCCGAAACATTAAAGTCACAGTTGGTAATCGGGGTAATTTCGGTTGATTCAGTGGGACCCGGAAACACAAATCCATAGCTCCTTGGAACACAAAATTCGGATCCTCCAAGACCCGCAAAATCCCTGCGGTTCGGTTCAAGAACTCGTTCCTTAATGCGGTGTAAACCGGACCCAGTAAGAACGTGAACTGGGTCCCAGAGTCTACCATGGTCTGACCCGCCCCGGTATGGTCCGGTACAAACACAGATTTCGGTAACGATAGCAACTTATCCGATACTTTAATACCTTCAAGCTGTACCGTATAAGCGACTCGGTCAAAATACGGTAGCGGCGTTGAGATTTCGATCAACGGCGTGTAGTTTAACGGAGTCAGCCACGAAAAATTGGCATCGCCGAGCAACAAAAGGCCCGAAAAATCGGACCCCGATATGCAATACGAAAATTTCGGAAAACGCATTTGAGAAACGAAAGAGAGGGACCCACGGTTCATACCCATTAACCCGGTGCTCTTGGAGTCTTCGTCGGAGTTGGAGCTGAAGCTTGAATCTATGCAGCCAAATACCATGCCCGGAATATCGGAGCTTCCGAAATAGAACGTATCGGAGGCGAGGTTTCCTTCTGAGGAGGACGCGTCAGCGTAGGAGAGAGTTGCGTGGCAGAGCTTGTTGTTGTCACATGAAGCGGGTATCGGGAAATCCTGGGTCTGGGTCGTGCATGTGGGTGAGGAACACGGTATCGGAGAGTAAGAGGTGGATCGGGCCGGGTCGAAAGTGGTGGGAAAGTTTGGAGTTTTGTTGCAGTGAAGCCAGGAGAGCTCGCTTCCTGTGTCGATGACCATGGAAACGTTTTGAGGAGGAGTCCCAACAGTGAAAGAGACAGTGAGGCTCACGTTGTGGTGGAAAGGAAGCTTGTTTGGAGGTCTAGGAATTGACCCAGTTGGAATTATCTGAGTTTTGAGAGGCAAAACAAGTGTCGGTGATTGAGACGAAGAAGAAGAAGAACAAAATGCAGCGTAAAAAACGAGAAAAGAGAGAGATTTGAGAAATGGGGTTGTGAAGGAATTGGAATTGCAGCAATGCATAAGGTGAAGAAGAAGGTAGTAAGGTTTCATGGTGCGTTTGAAGTAAATAAATTTGAGATCGGAAACCGAACAGGTAGGTGTGAATATAAATGAAAATGCTGCAGAGACCAATAAATACTACTATGTGTGAGTGAGTGGAGGCTTGGCTCAAGCTTTCATTTTGCAACTTGCAAAGTCAATATTTGGGTTTTGTGTGATGCGCTGATCAACTTCTCATGTGTGAAATGTAGTAGGTTTTAGGGACAGTGTGATGAATCAGAAAGCACTACTGAAGAGTGAAGTCCATTGACCATGGACTCTGAAACACGAAGCTTCTGTTCCATTTATTTGGATATAAAAAGATATTCTTGGGAGGGAGGGATAGATCTACTAGCTAGGAGAGTTAAACGGTAATGTGGGTAGATTTCACGAGCGTTAAATGCTAAGATATTTATAACTGGAAAATTACTAGCTCCTTTATTATGTGAAAGTGTATTCTATCACGAGTCTGTCAATTTAATTAAACCACGTTGTTGTACATGCAAAGTTGATAAATACTTTTTTTAAGACAAATAATAGAATTAAAAAAAAAGAAGAAGAAGAAGAAGAAGAAGAAGAAAGAGAAACCATGGGCAGAAGCCACAACATTGCTCACTTAAAAAAGCTGTAATTAATTTAAAAATTCAAACGGAAGAGAGAGTGGAATTTCATTACTTTAGAAACAACACATAAATAGCATCCAACACAGCCCTCTAATGTTAGGAAAAAAAAAAAAAAAAAAAAGAAAAGAAAAAAGAATAACTAGCTTCTACTGTGTAGCACTGTAGCGTTAAAAAAAAAAAAAAAACCTCCCCATCCTTTTTTTTTAATTATTTTTTGGTGGGTCGAGTACCGTAAGAGTATTCGTAGCAGATGTGCCAAATGTGCCAAATGCTAAATATTTGGCACATTTGGCACACCAAACACAAAAATGAAGCTTTTATCAGATGTTGCATATTCTAAAAGTTATGTAATATGCTACAGTACCGTCCCAAATTTGGGACGGTACAGAGCAAAATTGCATAACCTTTTATTCATTTTTTATACTCTTTCCTCTGCCTTCTCTCTTCACTTTTTATTTTCTCCTCTCTCACCGATTCTCTCTCTCGGTCCTCTGTTCCTCTCAATCTCTCTCATCGGTTATTTTAATCACACTTTAAAAATGCGGAATTTTGCTTAGCTCAATTTTCAAATTCTGAAACCCTAGCTTTTTTTTTTTCTTCAAATGCACGGCTACAGTAGGCTTGGCTCTTCGGCGAGGACTTCGTTGTCGTCGCCGCCATCGTCTCTGCGGTTCCGTCATGGCTGGAACAAGCTCTACGAAGGCTGTGCAGGCGGCCGGAGCTCGAAACAAGCGAGCGCGGTAGAGAGAGTGGTGTATGTGTTTGTGTTGGCGGTGTTCCGGAGGCGAGGCGTGCTGCTGTTTGCGCCGGTGCTGTTGTGCGCCGATGCGCCGTTAATGTCTCTCATCGATCTCGCCACCTGTCGTCTCTCTGTCTGCCTTTCGCCTCTCTCTGGTTGTGGGTTTTTCTTTTTTTCTTTTTTTGGCTGCAATTTGGGTTGATCTGATATTGGTGGTGGTGGTGGTGATCAATGGGGAGTGGTGACAATGGCAGTGGTGGTGGTGGTGGTGGGCTGTGGGGGTGATGGCCGAATCAATTGATTTGGGTGGGTGGTTGTTGCTGTTGTTGATGATAAATGAGGAGGAAATAATATATTATTTTAATGTGTAGTAAATATTATTTTAATGTATAGAATGGAATGATAAAACATCTGATAAATGGGATGTTGTAAAATGATATGGTAAAATAATAAAATAGGTTTTTGGTGTGGTAAAACGGCATTTTTTTTGCAACATCTGCTATGGATGCTCTAATATAATATAGATTATAAGTAAATCATTCTATGACAAAAGAGCTCAACTTTTCCAAAAGTGCAAATATTCTCTAGGAGGTTAAAGTTACGCATTTGTTGTGCTACTAACATTTTCCTTTCTTTTGCTTGGATTAAGAGATAGATGTGCCGTGTGCATTGTTGTCAATATCGTACAATATGTGGAACACATATTGTACGATACGTATCATATTGTGTACAAAAGTTCTATATCGTAAAGGCGTATCAGAAGTGTTTTTGAATCATACGATACATAAATCATATGAATCGTATTATATCATTGAATTATACGTATATATAGTACAATATACAAGTGGGTTTAAAATGAGTTTTTATTTTTATTTTTTTTGGATTAAAATTTGTTGTTAGGATATATGTAAATCATGTTAGGAATATATGTTATTATAGAATAGACTAATCCTTTGACAAACCCCACTTTACTTGTAATTGGGTACGTAGATCTAGGATATGTTCAGTGCTTCAAGGAACAAGATTTCAAGTTCAAATATTAAAGCCATGCAAGTCTATCCAAGAATCAAGTGAAGAAGTGCTGAATTTTAAAACTCGACAGCTAGTATCTATTGAGGCTTAAAAGGCTGTTCTAGCCCAAGGCTTGACAGCTGCTCGATAGATAGGGTATCTGTTGAGGTTTATGAAAATCAGTATTCTAGATCTGATTTCACTCCAATCTGTGAATAGATGTTTGGACTTTTTTTTATATAATTAACTTTGTTAAATATTATTCTATGAGCAATGATTAAATTCAATAATTGAATATATTTTGAATTTATAATTAATATACCTTTTATATGTATATTTATTTTTATATAAATCTCTTAGATATTTATATATCTTATAATACACAACATAATACAATACACGATACAGAAAAATTAAAAATTGATTAATGTTTTTCACCATTGACAACTATGGTAATGCGTACTTTGTTTAGCCTCTAGAAAGAGAAAAATGCTAAAGGTTGGCGCGTGCTTTGCTTACCTTTGTAATAATTGAAAAAGCATAAAATGTGATAACACCCCCTCGTGCTAAAAGCAAGCTTCATATGCATCTTCTGCTGGTTGTTGGCTATCCAAAGAATAATTTAAAAGGAAAGCACATGATCTTTTTATATTCTCTCTATTTTTAAGTTGTTTTACTCCAAAAACGTGGTTTTTAACCTTCTCTGAAGCGTTCAAGCCAAAGCAAATTATAATTATAATTATCATCAGAGCTTATGTATAAGAACCTCTCTCTCAAAGGGGAAGGGAAGGCTTTGATTTAAAGGTCCGGAGTTTAAGAAGGGTTCGGTTGTCTGTTGCATGCTCGAGTAATTGTAATGTAATATAAGTATATAACCCTCTTATTCAAAAAAAAAAAAAAAAAAAAGAAAAAAAGAAAAAGAAAAAAGAATTTGAACACTTCCATCTAAATTATGTTTGTACTTTGTACCTTGCCCTATCGATAAAATGAACAGACAAACTAATAAAGCGGCTCTCTGACTTCTAAATTGGTGGCCAAAAGGTCACCAACTCGCTATTGTTTAACATAAAATAGTACCTACTTATAAATAATTATTAGGACAAAGTTTGTTCCAAGGATGTTTGAAGCAATCTTTTTTTAATTCATTATGTGGCAAATTATATGATTATACAAGATAATATTTAAAAAAGTTATATAATTCATTAAAAAACAATGTGATTACTACTTGATAGGTTTGGATAGGATAGTTTCAAACATTAAACATGTTTGAAGCCAAACTCTTTTTTTTTTTTTTAAATTATTAATTGTCAATATTTTTCCGTTTAAAAAAAGAAAAAGAAAAAAGAAAAGTAAGTCATCCTCATTTTTGTGTCTCAATTTATAAAAAGAAATAATCAATCAAATTTCAAACTCAGACCCACATACATTTTTCATGGGTCCAAATCTAAGACCTTCATTTTAAGAAAGGAGACAAACTTGGCCTCGACTTTTGAGGTGGAGTTAGCAATCACAAGCATAAATGTGTTGGTCGATGGTCTTTGTCCCAAATTGTTTTACCCCTGATTTTGAGTAGAGCCGATTTTTATGTAGAGCAATGTTACCTAATGAAAAAAATTTGCAACATTTTTTTTACAATAGTTTAGTTAGTAATTTTTATTGATCTTTATTTAAGCGCATTACTGACATCATGTTTTAACATGTTACTAACAATTTGTCATATTAATAGGTGTGAAATTTTTTGTCAATAGACTTTCTTTTATATATATGTTAACAAGTTGAATGTGTAATACCTAATGAGGACAAAATAAGAGATTACGTATTTAAAAAAAAAAAAAGAGATTAAGAAAATTCTCACCCTACAAAATAAACACGCGCTAATTAAAACAAGAAAGAATTTTTATAAATAACAAGACAGAAATTTAATTAGTCGTTGAGGTGCCTGTACTAAATTGTCAAATCCAATTTCCCTATTAAAAGTCAGTAAATGCTTAATGTTAAAAAAACATACCTGCAGCCAGGTGCATGCACATCACATGGGGTGCTACATTCTACAAGGACACAGGATCTTGATTGGGTCCATACTCCATAAACGAATCGGCTTGGGAAACGATTTTCAATTTTTCATTACTAAGTGACTGGATAGAAAAAATAGTAATGCTCAATCTTGATCAAATTTGTGTAGATTTAAATTGGGTTTTTTAGTTAACATTTGTGCTTTGATTTGAGTTAGACTTAGTTCTTATCACAAAGTTATAGGGCTATTTGATTGAGCCTAATAAATGTTCATGAGGCCCCCCTTCCCCCCCCCCCCCCCCCCCCCTTTCTCTTTTTCTCCTACAAAATTTGAACTACACAGCTAATACTTTACTTTCATATTTTCTTTTTCTATAATATGCATAAAGTATTAAATGAAAATATCATTACTTTTTTTTTGTTATTATTCTTATAATATTGATTTAGATGAAGTTGATTGGGCAAAATGAAGAAAATTACGAGAAAAAAGTTATAATTTTGGCTCATATTTCATGTATTATTACTTTTGCAATTTGAATATGGATGTTGTAAACACATGTTGTGGTCCCCAAACCTCCTCAAGTCGTAGTTCTACCCAAAGTATTTGGGCCCCAATTTATTTATTTGTGGGCTTTATTGCGATCCTACAAGTTGAACTCCAAACTTCACCTGGTCAGTCCAAGCTGTATCTTTCTCTTTCCCTATACTTCCCTTTTTTCTGTTCTTTATCCCTTCTTCCCCAGTGTTTCCCCTTGTTTCCCCAGTATTTACTTTCTCTCCCTTTCTCTTCATGTTCTCCTTTCTCTTAACAAATGTTTCCCTTTGTGTTTTTCCAACCACCTCATTGTTTACCTCCCACTTCCTTTTATAGTTTCTCATTAGTGGGGTTATCATCATTACCATTTTCCCACTTCACAGGCATTTCTACTTCTACCAGAATCCCAAGGAATCTTCACATCTTTAGAGGATTTTCTTGAAATTTGTTCCAAATGTCAAATAGTGTTCGGTAGCAGATTTCCCAAAGGTGTTGACAGTGCTCGGTTACTAACCTTAACTTGACCGCCCCTACTTTCCTCTAGCTTACTAGTTAGTATTGGGCCCAACCTGGCCTGAACGCAATACGTTTCACCCCGAATGCTAATCCTAAGACTCTAGCCCATTTTTGCAGTGGACTGATCCTGTCCCCACAATGTTGGGTCTTGGTCAATTAGGCCGTGTTTGGTCACCTGGGCTCAAGCCCCCCCCATGATCCCATTTTCATGAAGTGGGGATGGGATCGGGGTTCTTTCGTTGGCGGTCGGCTAGGTTTTCTCTCTCTTCTTCTTTCTTCTTTCTTTCTCTTTTTATTTTATTTTATTTTATTATTATTATTTTAAAAAAAGGCAGTTACACCTCGAGAGGATCAACCATCATTCAATTAATGCAGGGGACACAACTGCTCGCCCTTTACTCGCTCGTGGCAGTATCTGTGATATCGGACATTCAATATGATCTGATGTTTCAATTACCAAGGCACACATGAAAAGAATTAATGGTAAGTATTGATTGGTTTTTTGTAGTTACATTAAATGACATTCATCTCTATAAATACTGATATAATTTATGCCATTATTTACTTTAGTTCTTTTCAAGTTCAGAGTTTTGTTTCCTCCTTCTTGAGCCCCTATATTCCTCCCAAGCCCATCCTTATCATCAAGAAATCACACAGTAAGTCTTCTTCTCTTTATAAATCTCCTAGTGGGTTGGGTATAGACATGGCAATACTGGTCAGAATTTTCTGAGACGACCTGACTAGACCCGAACCAGATTTTTTTGACCCGAAGCAAAAACGGGTTGACCCGTGACCTGACCCGATTTTTTGCGGGTCAACCTAACCCGACCCGGATAACCCGTGACTCGAGCTATTAAAAAAAATTCGCTAAGAAAAAAAAATATATTAAAATTACATCTTGATACTAGGTGCATAAAGCACAAAGTACCAAAACTAATAATCAATATATTATAGATATAAAATTATTAACAATTAAAACTGTTGTCAACTCAAGAGCTAAGCTTCAGTGCCTTCAGTGCTTGACATGAGACAAGCTAACATGTTACACAAGGTTGTCAAGTGTCAAGCAAACCATTAAAAAAAAAAAAAAAAAAATCTCATTCAATAGCTATAGTCCATTCACTCCATTGTCCAAAGCCAACTAGCCAAGGCACAATGCACACAAACCTGAAAGTTGAACTTGAAATGTGACATTATGCTATATTTTTTTAATAATAAAGATTGTAATGTTGTGTGGTATTATTTTTCATTGCAATTTTTTTTAATGACTAGGAATTTGATCATTATGAAAGTGGTCGTGGTGCCAAAACAAAAAAAAAATCTTAGTTGGACTTGTATTTAGAAGAGCCTAGACTTAACAAAAAGAAAAATTCAAAGTTGGAAGTTCTCTCTTGGTGAAAAGAGCTTTAGAATCGGTTTCTAGAGCTCTCTTTAATGGCACGGGATCTCATGAGCATTTCGATAACCACTATTTCTTCTGAATCAAGTTTTAGCACTGGAAAAAAAATTCTTACTCCGTATGGATCACGTCTTTTATTTGAGAATGTGGAAGCTACGTTGTGTACCAAAAGTTGGTTATATGGATTTGAAGGTAATTTAATTTTTTTATAGTCATTATTATACAATTTTAATTCTTTATTGATTTGCTTTAATGGTACATTAAGTTATATTAAAATATTGTATTGTAGATGAAGATGCTGATGAAATTGGCCAACTTGAGCTACAATTTGCAAGTATGAATATTTGCAGTGCTGAATCTGCTACCAATGTTGAGTAGATTGAGATTAAGGTGTAATTCTTATAAAATATTTACTTATTCTTCTTTACTTAATATGTTATGTTTATTTTTAAATATTTTTTTCTTTAGTTTATCTTTCTAAGTAATCTAACTTTACTATTATTTTAAATGCAATAGGAACATGTGCACTTAAGAAGACCGATAACTTGCTATTTTGCTGGCTTACTTGTTTTGTTTGTTTTAAGATCTATCTCTTTTTGAAGATGTAAACTTGTAATTATATGCATTTTGATAGTGAACTATTACCATTGAAGACTTTTTCCATCATGAATTTATGACTATAAATAATTTTTGTTATGCTCAAAACTGTCAGAATTGGAAGAATATTAACAAGTGGCATTAAATGCAATTCATTTGCTTAATTGATTTTATTCATTCTCTTCAAATAGGTTGTCATTGATTTGTTTTTGTAATTGAAAAAAAAAACTTGTTTGAAAAAATGGGTCAACCCAACCCGTAACCAGATTGACCCGTTTAAAAATGGCCCGTTTTGACCCGCGACCCGTTTGACCCGCAAGCCCGATTAGCCTGAGCCGATCTGCCCTGCCCATTTTGCCACGTCTAGTTAGGTAGGAAAAGAAAATGGGTTTTTCATATCTCTTAAGGACTAACGCAGATGCAGAGTCTTTCAAGACTAGGTTCAACATTCGTCGTGATGTGAACATATCATACTATGAGGAGGGTGATATAGAAGATCAAAGGTTACACCATGTAGTAATTTTTCTTTAATGTCAATATTAGAGAGTAGGGTTAGGTTTCCCGTAGAGCCTTAATTGTTTAGGACCCTAGGTTTTTACAGGCTTAGTCCTGATTAATGTTTACCCAACTTTTATAGGGTAGTCAGTTGTGTGGGACGTCTTAACTGACTATATGGCCTCAGCCTTATCCATCATGATATTAACTTTCTGTATGCCATTTGGGGGAGTCTGAAGAATAGGTATTATCTTCAGACCTGAAATACTGTGGTCAGAGTGATTTCTTGCCTCCCCGACTCCAACAGGAACTCAGCAAGGGAGTTTATGAGAGTGAGCAGGAATTGGTTGAATGGCAAACTAACCTGCTTGACCTCTCCTTGTCAGATAGGTCGGTACCCTATCATATGTAATGTTGCTTAAGGAGTTTTTTTTAGGGCATTTCTGATTTATTTCATTGCTTTTTATTACAGATTCCAAAAGATTCCAATCCGCCCTGAACTTTGTACAAGCTTGGGAATTAAACTTCGTGTTGCGCTCGGAAATTTTCATGCACTACAACGGGCAGTTGAGAGCTTCCCACTTAATTCTTGGGTGTGTTCCCTCGTACACAAGCTACTAGGATTCGTTAGGAGCTCTAACAGTCGGAAGCCCCTTGTTGTCTTATCTTGATGTTTGGCTACCAGGATTCCTACCGAACGGGCTTACCAGCGAGGAAGCTAGGCACTAAGGACTCATAATAGTCTGGGAAGGCTCCCTTGAACCAATTCGGGATGGATTGGGTGACATGGTGTTCTAAGGTTGAGTAGTGCACATCCTAGTAGAATCCCCTGACACAAACATTCCGATCACCTTAAATCCAGTCTAGGGAATGGTTCAGAGGCACAACATGGCTTTGGAACGCTGGTTCCCTGCAGCACAACCTGTCGGGGGACAGATTGTGCCTCAAACAACTCCTCGGCGAGCCAATCCCCCTCCCGCGCAGTAGCAACACCGGAAGAGGAAGAGGGTAGTTGATGACCCACACCCTGAATTTGGTTCCTTCTTGACCGATCAGCCCCCAAAGAGCACTAACGTTACTACCCCAATCCTTTAGTCTGGGGAAGCCACTCAAGGGGTAAGTCCTGCTGGTCAATCGATAGTGATCGGGTCCCATGCGGCTTCCACCTTCACCTTTTCTTCTAGATGGGAGTGTACCTTCCAGCTGGGAGATAAAGTTCTTCCCACTGATTCTTCTGTTCGGACCTGGTGAAATGGCCTCGGTGGGCAAGTCTCTAACAACCTTGGCAAGGCCATGTTAGAGACTTGCCCAAGGAGGAAGATGGAGATGACAGACTTGTTATGAGGGAGTTATCTTAAGAAATTGATGCCCATGTGGTTGTGCTTGATGAAGAAAATCTAACTACCGCTGCCCTACCGAGGCACAAAGCGCCCCTCAGTCTACTCCTGGTTCAGTACCCCCGTCGGCTACTATTGCTTCCGTCACAACTTCTGCTGAGCCCCGTGAACCAACCTCATAATCCGGTGATCTGCTTTGTTCTTTTACTCCGTTTTGCAATTTTGTTGTTCTCCCCCCCCCCCCCCCCCCGGCCCTCTTTTTAACAAAGTGGTTTAAATTTTTTAGTGTTTGGACAATTTTAACTTGGTTTATGTATTCAACTTTATTTGTAGTTAAGTCAAAAAGTAAAGATAGTCTTTTGATGAGCCAGCACTTCATCAAGCTTCTTGGAGACAACCCGCTCCACTTTAGCATTATCTTGAATCAATTCAAGCTCAAGAAACTTGATCTTGTAATAGGCTTTGGTTAGTTCTCTGTTCAACGCCTCAACTTCACATTTAGTCTCCTTGTACCTCACTAGAAGACTTTTGTAATCTTGCACAACTTTCTTCATTTTTCTTATGGTTGCTTTAGCCACTCTTGCATACTCTCCGGTCTTCTCAAGAAGAGAATTATAGGTTTCTCGCAATCCCTTTGTTCCTTCATAGACAAATTCTTCATCTTCATGATTGGATTCCTCCCCAACTCCCATTGATTCCACTTCAGTGTGCTCACCGAACCCTTCCACTAAAGCATTCAAGTCTTCTATACAGTCCATGGGTGCATTGGTCATAAATGCGGAGTAATTTTCTTCTCCGTCACAACTTGCTTTTGAGTCTGAATTGGAGCTGTCAAGGTCACTAAGGGTAGTGGCAAAGACTTTACCCTTTGTCTTTAAATAAGTGGGGCATTCTTTCTTCACATGCCCATGCCCTTTGTACTCAAAGCACGTGACCATTTGAGATGGAGGGGAATCTTTTGAATCCTTCTTCTTGAAGTTTTTCTTGTCATTCTTGAAATTCGAGAATTTTCCCTTCTCAAAAGACTTCCCATCTCTCTTGAACTTTAAGAACTTACGAAAATTCTTAGCAAGGTATGCTACATCTTTTTCAATCTTGTAAGGTTGAATTTTATCAAACATTTTATTGGTTTTATTCCATGCCAATTTGCTTATAATTCAACACTTAGAAACCCTGTATTTTAGGTGGGAATCATGTAAGAGTAGTGTGTGAGAGAGTGTGAAGAAATGTTCAAGATTGTGCAGCAGAATAGGGACTTGCAACTGGATCTCGCTAGCGTCTCGCGACTATCAAGCCTCCAGAAGTTGCACATGAGTGAAGCATGCAGAACAGAACTCGCGATTGGTCTCGGTGGTAGCTCGTGACTGGCAAGCCTCCAGAAACTGAACCGTTGTGCCGGCTGGTGCACTACAGGACAAAAAATTCAGTTTGGCTGGTCAGTTAGTTCGCGGCTTGAACTCGCGACTTAGTTAAGCCGTGAGGCCAAGTCGTCAGACAGCTTTGTTTTGGAAAAACTGACTCTTCGCATTCCTCTCTTACCCTAGTATATGTACCTCTTATACCCACAAAATGTAGAGAGCTTCCAAAGAGAATTTTGAGAGAAAAACCCTAGAGAAAAACAAGATTGACTCATCCACAATCTTTACCTTGTGGCTCTTCAAATTCCTCAACTCTCACCCTCTTCATTGTTAGATCATTGAGAGGTTCATTACCCAAGACCTTATCTCACCATACCCATATTTGTGAGAAGGCTCTTTGGTGTTTTGGGAAGCAGTTAGGAAGGAACCAATTTATATTGGTTGATGCTATGGACTAGTAGCGAGATCCGGGAAGCTAAAGAAGAAATATGTTCGGCGTAACCTCGTTGGAGCAAGAAGCTTGGAGGGCTTAGGTACATTGGGTAGATTAGGCTTGGAGGGTCTGTTGCTGTCCTTGTATCCTAACTACATTCTTTAGTGGATCATTTGACAGCTTGGAGGGCGGCGGAGAGGTTTTTGGCTGAGGTCTTCGGTTTCCTCTTCGATAACACATCGAGTGTTGTTCTTGTGTTTGCATCTCTCTTCCCTTTATCTTTGTCATTTAATTTCTGTTATGGATGTGATTTTATTTGACTTAGATTGTTTATCAATTCGGTTTTAAGCTTTTGTTCATTTTCCGCACGTTCATCGTTTGATATAAAGCTTGAATTGATTATTTGTAATTTAGAGGTTTAAACGTTCATAGTGTTTAATACGCTATTTGAACTTTCAAACCTCATCCTCATCCGAGGAGTCTTGAGCTTCCAATCTCTCATTTATCATATACTATATATAATAGCAGAAGCTGAGAGAAAGTCAGTTCCTGCAATTAAGGAGGTGCTGACAAATAGGATAACTGTCTATCTAAAATTCAGACACGTTTTACTTTTTCTGATACAGTGTATTGTTTGAAAACACAACATCACCGTTTAAAAGCCTCTTGGTATAAAAGGAAAACTAACCGGTTAAATTACAATTCATAGGGCTTTACAATGCTCCCAACAAATACTTACGATATTGAGAACGGAGAAGGAGAGAAAGATCGAGAGATCAAAAACTGAAACCCAAAACATCAGACACCAATCAAGATGAAGAAGAGCCGTACAGTCTCTTCCAATATCCCCAAACTCTCTCTCTCTGTCTCTTCTCATGAACCCTAATCTTTTTCTTCAAGAATATTCAATCCCTTCAATCCATGCTACAGGTTTGTTCTTTAATTCAATCTTTTTCCAATTCAAGATTCACATATTTGTTTCTTGCTCTCTATATTATTGAATTTCTCAAATTTTTAAAATTTTTTTTAAAATCAGATTTGAATCGATCTTTATGTATGTGTATGGCGAACGGTACGGATTCGGAGGAGTTTGTGTTGCTATCTCGGGTTCGGATGGGTCACAAGCGCGAGTTCACCTTCGCAATGAAGGCGCAATTAGAGATCTGCGGGTCCTTGGGTCGGACCCGGTCTAGAAAGACCCGGAATGAGGCTGTGGCGACCAATAGATGCAAGAAATTGAAGAAGTCGGCGTCGAGGCTGCCGAGAACGACATGGTGGACCTAACGAGCGACGACGAACCGAAGGGGCACATTGGAGAATCGGAATCGGCCGGAGAAGGGGGTTCCAAGAAGGACACGTCGATGCCGGTTTTCGACAAGGATTTGAAGGGTGGACTGGTTGAAATGGTTCAGAATCCTGTGAAGGAAGAGGAATTAGTGTGTGAAAGCAAGTTGAATGTGAATGAAGAGATGAAGGCGGAGACGGGAGTCGAGAAAACGAATGAGGATTTGGTTAAGGATTAGAAAAATTGAGGGGGTTAGTATAATGTTTTTTTTTTTTCTCTCTCTTAATCAAATATTGTTTCTGCCAGTAGTTATGCAATTTCCAGTTCATTGTTTCCCACGGTTGCTTTTCCTATTAAAATTCTATTACTTCAATTGCATAGTTAATTGATGGGGTAATGCTCTTTCTTTGGGTGCTCTTTCTTTGTATGTTTTTCCTTGGTGTATATAACCTTTGGCTTTCTATTTGCTTTATAATGTATTCTGTGTTTTTTATTTAATTGAAATGTTTTTCATAAATGTTTCCTTTACATTTTTGCTTTCTCTATTTCTTATTGTGTTGATTATAGGGTTTTGATTGAGGCATTTGGGTTAAATATGGTTTCGATAAAGGTATTTTGGTTATAATTTGTTTTTGCTTAGCTTTGGTTTTGGTTTGAATATTTGGATGGTTTTTTTTTTGGTAGTAATTTTGCAATCATTGTAGAGAGCAGACTGAATCAATATTGGATAGTGTCTTTTGCTCTTTTGTTAGATTTCTGATTCAATATCTTGGTTTCTCTGTTTGTGTTTGGCTTTTGGTGGGCATTCGGATTGGAATATATATTGACTTTATATGTATGACATTGAAAATTTCATTGTAATGTGGCAACTATAGAATGATAAGGTAATGGGCAATGATTATGATCATTGGCAAAGACAATTGTGAAGAAGGTAGTGTCAGACCCACTTGATGTTGAGTTCGGTTTCTCTCGCCCAGACTTCAAGAAAAGTTAACTCATCGGGTCAGTCGCGTTCTACCAGTGCCATGTCTTCCTTTGCTACAAGAACCCCCAGGTTTGGCCCTCCAAAATCGATGCCTCCGAATTCGATCAGGTTCCCAGGTTGCTCTTTGCTGTTGTCATGGCTAGGAAGGTTGATATGAACAAAGAGGTGTGTGTCTGTCACTTTGATTTTTTGTAGTTCTTAGTTTCATTCTGGTGAAAGTTGGGTTTGGTATTTTGTTAATTCAAATTGGTTTTTTTGTGTGATTATGTAGAGTTTTGTGTTAAGTGTTGATATGGGTTCATTTTAAATTTACAGTGAATTGAAATGGGTATGATTTTGGTGTCTTTTGTTCAAAGTGTTGATATGGGTTCATTGTAAATTTAGTGAATTGAAATGGGGGGTTTTTTTATGTGATTTTGGGGGTTTTTGTTCAAATTATTGATGTCGGTTCATTGTAAATTTAGTGAATGGGATTTAGGTGGCTTTTGTTCTAGGAGTTGATACGGTATCATTGAAAATTTAGTGATTTGGAATTGGGTTGTCATGTTGATATGGGTTCATTGCACCTTTGGTGAATTGAAATGTGTTTTACATAGCAATTCTGATATCTTGATTACAGTTTCAGCTGGACTACTATTGTTGTTTCAAACTATTATGTAGGACAGCAGTTCTTGGCCCTCTAGGTGTCTGTCACAACTTTCATGAGTGTGGGGATGATGTATTATAGACGTGAAATTTTTTTCTTACTCTTTTTTCATGCTTGATCTGTTTTTTCCCCCTTATGTATGATGCTTTTATTAGTTTTTTTTCCCTATTTATCTGTCATTGACTTTCCATCTGTGTATAGAGCAGAAAGTAGAAAAGGTGACGAGAGAATTAAAAGCATGTCCATCAAAGGATGTAATTTCACCATGATTGGTTGGAGATTTGGAGTTGACAGAATACCTCTTCACTCTCTTTAAGGAAATCTTTCACTAACACAAGTTTAATTTCTTCTTCACCTTTCTTATATGAGACGCTTTGTAATTTTTTCCATTTGTTTTTGGACTTCTTTTACTTCTGTTAAATACCTTTTCACACTGATCTTATTTTAAAATAATTTTTTATGCCATTATTTAGTGTATACTGCCATGATCAGAATGAAGATTAGTTTTCTGGTGTTTATTAATTATATGTTATTGAGTCACACTTACTACATAATACCTCTTTGGCCTTCAAATAGTGGCATGCATTAGTCTCATAACCGATATGGTTTATGTATAATGTTTATCTTAATTTTTTTTTTGGAGAAAGATTGCTTATCTTAATTGATTGTGCCTTGAATTTTACAAATGTTGTAATTGTTAGATTACCAAAATCTTCAATTTTTTTATCTGATTTTAAATTTAGTTACTTCTTCATTTGGCAGCCTTTGAAATGATTTGGTTTTGCTTGGAATGTTTGGATTTATTTTTTAGGGTACTCCAGGCTTATAATTCTAAGGATAAGATATTTAGATTGTTTTAATACTTGGGCTGCTAATTAATATACAACAGATTTATCTTAACTGAGTTAACAGTGTTTGCATGACTGTTGACTGAGTTTTATAGCATGATTGGTGTTTGACAAAATGTCTTATGGACTTGCATTTGAATTCCTTAGAATTATGTTGTTCAGAAAATATATACCTGCAAAACAAATCCTCTGACTTTTAATACCATTAAGATGATTGCACTATAGAGTCATCGGTATTAAAAGATGATTGCATTATTGACTCATAAAATAGATGCCTACAAAAGAGAAGGTCAACATGGGCCATAGCTGTATGATGCCAGTTATTATCTCTTCGATCCATGGATCATTCTCTCTTTGTTTTTTTGGTAATATGTTTGAAATATTCTTAGGGGAATGCCTCCAGACCATAACCACCACCTTATACTTTGTAGGGCTAGAGTTGTCATTGTTCACAAAGGTCAGTGATCTGCTTATTTGCTTTGATTTCAAGGAAACATTTAAAATATAAATGTCTTTGAAATTGTATTTGTTGCTATAATATGCTTGAATTATGGATTATTATTTTAATTGCCTTGGTCATTACAGGATGATTTCAAAAGGGAAAGAACAACCAAAAGTTGAATTAATATGCGGTCATATAATTATTTTTTGTGGCATTTCCCCCTCTCATAATTGTGGGTATGGGATGAAGACCATGTTATCTTTGTTTTGATCAATGAAAGACCTCGCACAATCAGAATGAGGAAGGGATGCAATGCTATAATGTTCTTCATGTTTTGCTGTCTGTAGAATTTACATTCCTATAAAATGGATGTTTGGTCATACCCTGCCCTCTACTTAAAAGTTGAGACACAATGTCACTTAATTTGAAAAATATGTAATGTATTTTTAGTAAAAATGGTAGGTGTATTGTAGGACTATCAAGCCAAATTTGAATGCTACCCAAAGGATAAAAAATAAAAAAATAAATAAAGTTTGCTAAATGCTAAATTAGCCATAATAATTGATAATGAATGATAATTGATAACAAAATTAGATTTGGGATTGGTTTATAATTTGATGATTGTAACTAGAAACCACATCAGACTTGAGTTGGGTTGAATAGAAAGTATTGACTTTAAAAAAAAATAATATAAAACTAACCCCAAAAAAAAAATGCACTTTGTTAGGAATGTCCCGCGCATTGCGCGGGTTAAAGACTAGTTGTCTTAAAAGCAAAAGATTTGCTCTTCTTTTGAGATGGTAGAGAGAGCTTATAAGTTTGAAGAGAAACCGATGAGTTCTTGAATTTTAATCTCATCAAGGTCTTTGCTCTCTTTGATGGCAGTAACCTTTGCACTGAAGCTCTCCGACAATGGTCGTAGAATCTTCCTCACAATCTTGGAGTCCTCCGTCTTTTCTCCCAAGTTGAATTTCCTAATCACCACTTCATTTAGCTTCCCATTAAATGAGTCGAATGACTCATCTTTAGCTCCTTGAAGCGTGTGGTAAGAATTTGCAACTTGGTGTCCTTCACCTTTTAGGTGCCCTCATAAGTCGTCTCCAAAATTTGCCACGCCTCCTTGGCAATTGTAACTCGAGAGATCTTGTGAAATTCATCAGGAGAAACACCACAAAAAATAGCATTTAAGCCTTGCTATTAGCATTAGCTGCCGTGAGGGTTGCCTTATCCCATGTGGATTTGGTGTCCTCCGCCCTAGTCCATCCTATCTCAACAGCATCCCAAACACTATCATCAATAGAACAGAGAAATGCCTTCATATGGACTTTCCAAAATGCATAGTTGCTCCCATCAAATTAGGGAGGTGCATTAAGAGATTAAGAGTGTTCCATCTTAAATGGGGTCTAGGATCACACTTAGGTAATGAAACCACACAAGTAACCCGCTCTGATACCAATTGATAGTTCAATTAGTGTGTAAAACACTAATGAATGTTTAGACCCCCCAATTACAAAAAGACTAACACAAGCTTATACTCAAACAATATATGTGAGGAATATGAAATATAAGCAATACCTAATTTGGAAAACTACTTTAACACATAATTATTCACAAACACAACAACAATTAATGGTTAAAGAGTAAGGGAAGAGAGATGTAAACACAAGGATAACACCGGAATGTGTTATCAAAGAGGAAACCGAAGAACTCGGCGAAAAACCTCTCCGCCGCCCTCTAAGCTGTAAAATGATCCATTAGAGAATAAAGTTGGGATACATGAATAACAATAGACTCTCCATGCCTAATCTACCTGATGCACCTAAGCCCTTCAAGCTTCTTGCTCCAACAGGGTTTCGCCTAATCTTGTCTTCTCTAACTTTTTGGATTTTGCAATAAGCTCCATATTGCATCCGCCATCCTTGGCATCTTCCTATGCTTCCCAAGCTCCAAAAACACCCTCAACACTTTGAATAGGGGTAGTGTTTGGGTACAAATGTCCTCTCAATGGGTATAACAATGGGAGAGGGAAGGAGAAGAGAATACAAAGATTTTTCTCTAAGAATGTGTAGCTCTCTCTCTAATAAGGTGGGTGTGTTGTAGAAAACTTTCCTAGGATTGTTCTCTCAATAGGCTCCTCTTTCAGCACAATACATTTCGTGGGTATAAGGTTATTTATGGTAGGGTATGCGAGGAATGTGAAAAATCATTTTACTGTAAAACAGGAAATTTTGGTGACTCGGCCTCACGACTGGAACGAGTCGCAAGTTAACTGCCAGACCAGAATGTACTTTTTGTCCTGTAGTGCTCTAGCTGTTGTGACCCTTCAGCTTTTTGCATGCTTCACACGTGTGGCACTTTGGCGATTTGCTAGTCGTAAGATCCAGTCGCAGGACTCTTTTGAATGCACACATCTTGAGTTTTCTTCACACTTTCACACACACAACCCTTACATAATTTCCACCTAAATACAAGGTATCTAATTGCTGAAATTACAAGCAAATTTGGCCTTCAAAGAATCCAATTAGGCCCTCCTTTTTAGGCATTGTATTCCATACCAAAAAAAAAAAAAAATGATTGACTGAAGGTGGAGAACAAGATACACCTTATCATTTAAAAATAAAGAGAAAATTTCCTGTCTAAAAATTGTTGTTTCAACACCACACTCCCGTAGTTGTTAACAAATTAAAGCTAACAATCCTAAAACTGTGCATGGTTGGGAAACCACTCCCCATGATTGTCATGCTGATCATGTTCGGACAATGGCAAGGATGCTTAGTACTATCACTGATATTCCTCAATACTAAAATGTGCTCAGGGCCTTGAACTACAAGGTCACCTGGGAACAACCTTTTCGTGAGCACCCTTGTTACCACCGACATTTTGAAGATAAGGTTGAACTGATAGAATATGAACAATGTAGGATTGGGAACAAAAAAGACAGGTTGAACTGATCAAGTATGAACAAGTCGAACATCATAAGTATGGTAACCACAAAGTTTATGAAGTAGAGGTTGACAAGCTCAAGGGCTATGAGCTTCGCCGATATAACAGACTACAAAGTACAGGGATGATAGCAACGGCACCGTATTAGCTTGACTTGATTGAAGAAAAGGTTGACTATGAGGATGGCCGCACCTTATAGGATCCCATTGTAATTAATTACACGCTTGTTTAGCAAATGACTTTATTAATAACTTGTAATGTTTTGAATAGTTGTAGAGCTAGTTGGTTTGTTATGACTTAGGAGTCTGTCATTCTGTTTCAGGCCTGTAACGGCGAATAAGTTGATTAGTGTTAGCCTTTTCAGTATAAATAGCAGAGGTACTTGTACAGATTGCAATAGAATTGGTTCTCTCCAATTTTCCTCTCTCAATTATCTCTGTTTCACTTCTTGTATGAGCAATATGGTATTAGACCTGGTCATGACCTATGACCATGACTCTCATTGCAAAGAATAAGCTTTGCTTTGTTGATAAATCAATTCCTCAACCTACTAATGAGTCTGCACCAGAATTCAAATGCTTGGATTTGCTGTATCAACATGGTGAAAATAGCTGTTGAATTCCCCATCCAAAGAGAGAGCTTCCGCTTTTACAACATAAGTTCCATTTAATAATACATGTTCAAATCCTTTTTGTTGGATTCTTTCATTAACAATTGATCTATAAAGTGCTTAAGATAAGCCATATTCTCTTGGCGCCACTGCATATCAACATTCCTTCATCTGATTTGTCTTTGTTGGTTGAATCTCATTGAAATGTTGATGTTCTATAGTGTAATCACGTCTCCTGTCTGCTGTGTTTGCCCTTTTTTTTTTTTTTTTTTTAGCTCAGTGCCTCTTGCACTGTTCATGAGACATGAACAGTGCAAATAGGCAAATGAACAATAATTTAAAAAGTAAGCAGTAGCTGGAAATTATTTTTTTATTGTTTTCAGTTTTCAGCAAAATAAGCAGTATCTAAACATATACTAGACCATAGATATGCTGTGTCCTTTAATCAAGCTATTTTGCCAGCTAGTCTTGTAATTGATGAATATGTGCCAACGCAAGCACAGATCAAACCCACAGTTATAACCAATATGCAACTTGCAATCTGAAAAAGAATGTCAAGAATTGATTTAGTCATGGAACGGGTTACAACATAAGACATAGAATAATTACTTCAATGATATTGAATTCTTACCTTCAACTTCGTCAATTTACCTCTGAGTAATTTAAGATAACAAGCGCATGGAAAGATAAGAGCCTGCCATGAAAAATTATATAGATAATTTATTCAAAGTTCCACATGTTTATAGGCTATAACCATGACGAATTAAAATTGAGGTGTACATATGAAGAGAGAACTTACAATTAACATTGCAAGTAAAGATCCTATTAATGCCATCACGATAGCTGCAGTCCAATTGACAAAAAACAGCTTAGCAGACAACAGACGACTCCTATCAATGTTTGATGTAATTCTATTTTGATTACAATTTATATCAATGTTTTAGTAAATCACAAATTACACCATTTAACTTTTAACATGTTTTTAATTCAGTCCTACGTTCCATTTTTTCAATCTGTCTTTGTAACTACATTCGTTTCTAATGTAGTTCTTCTGTCCAATCTGGACCATCAAATCCGCCAAAATGACACCCAAATATAGTAAACTTAACAGCAAAATTGGACAGAATTATACAGAATGACTAAATTGAAAACATATTAAATTAAAATATTAGACATAATAATATTGGACTAAATTAAAATATTATCAAGAGCCTTATAGCTCAATTGGCACATATCTCATATCTTTTGTCCTTACCAGCTTAGAACACAAATTCAGGACTCAGGTATCAAAGAAACATTTTTTTGGTAAGAAACGGACATTCAAAACCAATGTACATAAGCAGCGCAAGAGATGCTCACCGAAAAAGGGAACAGTCAGTGCCATCGCCAAAGTTGAAAATACTAAAATTGTTCTGATAAGAAGCACTACACTGTAAGATCGAAGCTGAGTTTGAGGCAAGAGTTCCTCTATACTCATTGTGATGGGTGTCAGTGTCAAGGCATACTTTGTCAGTGGGTTCACAACCTATAAAATCCATTAATCGCATGATGATACTGTACAGAAAATATAAATAAATAAAAATGTGTTTTCTATCATACCATAGTCCAGACTGCGATTTTAGAAGCAACATATTCGCTGGGCATGTTTAAAGTGAACTGAGATTCGATTGAGTCACCAAACATTAGAAAGCCGCATGTTGCTATCCCAGTGCACATAATGAAGCAAAAAATAAAGCTGTGGCAGATGAAACAAATATTAGCAAAGCTGTCATGTAATTAGGGGGAAAAACTTCATTACTTTATAAAGGAGGCAAATGATCTTGGAAATTCTTGAAAATAATGTAATTATTCAGTTAAGGAATATGTCATCTCTCTCCTCATAACTGAACCTTCAAAAAATGTTAATTGAGACAACAATGTGAAAAGTGTCAATTAAAAAGGACAATTTTTGGTCACCTGACTATTAAAACTGATGGAAATCGTGACGGTTCTTTCATGGAAGAATAGATATTTGGAAAAACCGAATGGCCAGCATAGCTGAATCCAAAGATACCAATTGTAACTGATAGGTTTGTGAGGTCTAAAGCTGTTCCACTTGGATGAAACCCAACTTGGTCCACCACTCCAACCCATAATAAACAAAGTGCCACCAGGATTGATGCAACTACTCCTCCTCCTGAACACACAGCATTTAAGACCAGCAGCTAAGCAAAATATACAACTTAAAAAATTAAATAAATAAATAAATAAATGAAAGCAAAAAGATGGATAAGAAACCTGAAAGGTATGAGAGCAAGCTCAGATTTTTAAGCCAAACAGTTGGAAGAACAATAAGAGTAGATGTGATTGCAAAAACTTGATGAGATTCAAGATGGATTCCAGCAAGACTGATATAGGTGTTTGGGAACAATGATGCCAAGTCATCGCTCATCATAATAATGTACTCCACGCAAGAAGCCTGTAAACCACAACTATGTACCATTCAGAGCATAAGAAAAGGCAAGGGACCAAAAAAGGTAGAGAAAACTGTGAAATACATATTAGGGAAGAATTTGCACTTACATATAGTTCTACATACAAAAATATCTGCATTGGAACAAAACCAAGTGTCAATTAGGCTTCCAAACAGCAAAGGTTTCTGCTTGTAAATGCTAGCTTAATGGTAGTCATGCTTGTTATTTGTGCATACATAACAACATTCAATATATGCTTATATATACAAGCATGCTTATTTAAAAATTGGCCATTTCATATTCATATTGGACTTACAGCTATCCCTAATCGACCAGCTAACCCAAAAGCAGCCTGCCCTATATCTGGGTAAGTTTTGAGTCCAGGAGAGCTTTCTAAACATTCCTTCAATAAAACTCCAGTATAGCAACAAAAGACGGCGAATATCACGAGAAAGATAAGGCTCAACCACCCTCCTTCTTTGATTGCATATGGAGTTGTAAGGAGTCCTATGCCGCATAGAATATTGATTCCTGCATATCAGGAAATGAGGATATTTTTTCAGAGGAAACTATGGAGATAGAATTGTAATAATTTTTGAACCAATGAGATTAGCCTCAACAATGTATACATTAAGAAGTGAAGAAAAAAAATAGTTTAAAAAGGATTTGAAGTAGATCGATGAGGAAGCCTTGAAGGACATGGGAATGGATTGTGGATATGAAGGCCATAATTAAAGCTCTAATGAAAGTACAAGGAATATGACTGCATGCTAATTGTTATATACCATATATCAAAATAAAAAAACAAAAAACAAATGCTTGATGAACACTAGTTGCTATATTTATTTTGTTAAAATTAAATTGTTAGGGAAATAGTTGAAGGGTGTCAACTATATTTCTGTTATAATCTTTCATTGAGAAGTTTGGGCAATAAAGAGGTTTCTAACAACCTAAGTCCCCGCCAGACTGAAGAATCAATTTGGTTTATACATAGTGATAAAACTAAAGAGCAAGGGAGTCACTAATGATTTTTTTTTTACCATTAATTACTGATTGAGAAAATGAACACTGCTCCTGTGGTGGTGGCAATCCACTGATAGAAAGTTTGGAGCAAGTAGATGCAGATAACTTCACAGGTGGTGTGGTAGGATCTTCAGAAATGAGAGGTTTACTCAGTGAAGACTCACACTCAGATAGTTGTGGCTGTGGCCTCTTGTATGCTGTGGAAAGAAAGCTGCTTACTCCTGTCAAGCTAGGCCCCCTTAGAAAACTAATGGTGGGTGGGGTAACACTTGTAAACATGTCCATAGACTGCCTGCACAGATTTAACAAAGGGAAGTCAATATGTTATGATAGGATCGGCTTAATCTTTCTTTTTTGTTGCTTCTTAACTCTACCTGTAATATTATTCTGTTATAAAATATTGGTTCATGCCACTAAATTAAGATTAGAAAAGTACTTTTTCTTGTTCATATTAAACAAAAATCAAAGAATATTTATTATTGTGACTTTTTGCTTTCATAGTGATGCTAATAACAAGAAGACATGCCAATGCCTATGATAATGGGAGTTGAATTCGCCATTTTTTCCTTTGCAGCCCTCAAACTGAGAGAACATGAAACCTCACCAAGGACCAAGGTATCAGGTAATTCAAGGGAACGATCGAACTCAGGATGTCTGGGTCTACGACTCATCCCAAGCCTCCATCCGCTAGCTGCACCCTAACGAGTACCTAATACCCTAAAAGCTTGACCTTTTAACTTAAAGCTGTTCAATGCAAGAAGGACAATTTTTGTTGAACTGCCAACAAAGAAGCATTTTCATTGAAAATTCAAATCTGAGTCTTTTTTTCATTTCACAACAGCGAATTATCTTTTTCGCTTCAGTTCTTGACATTTTGCTAGCAAATTAAATACATGAAATAAGAAGGGAGAAAAAACGTAAATATAGTACCTGTAGCTTTGAGGCCATGGGATGTCCATGGCGTTATCAGATTGACTTGGTGAGGCCTCAGATTCAGTCTCTTCCTCATTCTCACCTATTGTTTTGGCCTGGTTTTCTTCATCATCGGAGTTCCACTCGTCCACGAGGTCCCGACCCAATTCTTCGTCCACTTTCATCCCTTTTCTCCTCGTGGAGTCAAACACCATATACAAACACCACCTATAGAACAGTTTCTATATCTCTTGATACCTCACGTTAAGGTTTCACAGGGGGAAAAACTCGTTCTACTGCCAAACACAACCTTCTACTGTTTTGGCTTGGATTGGTTTCAAGTACCTAAGGATGCCGAGCTAATCGGGGATCCTAGTTTATAGTAAAGATATGCGTGAGAAATATAGGTGGCTAAGATCTTGTGAGTGTACACGCGTTGTTGTTTTTAGTTTTACTATGAATAGATACCATGCATGTGAAAGATACGAGGAGATCCGATGTTGGAGCTGTATACTTTTTTTTTTTTTTTTAGTTTAGTTTTGTCCAAATTCGACAAAGTTTCATTGTTATTAGGATGCCAATGGTATAGTCAGATTTGGTAATATATTTTATATGGAAATTAGATGCCAAATTGCCACTAGTAAAGCCAGATTTGGTATTATTTTATAAGGAAATTAGGATGCCAATGACAATGGTAATGGTATAGTCAGATTTGGTATTATTTTATTACACTTTTAGACTTTTTGTTAAGAGTAATGTTTATTTCACACCAGTTGTTGCATACAATTGTAACACACACCATTACGATTTCAGTTTAACATGTTTTAAACTGAATAATGACATCAACACAAAGTATGTGTGCGGTTGTGTACAACATCCGAGTATGCACTAATATTTAGCCTTTTGTTAATCTTTCTTAGCTAGATTTTAGTAAATGAGGACCATGAGCTGGAAGAATGACCCAGGTTTTATGCCCAAAAAAAAGAGGACCTAGGATATTAGGCAAGTTCATTGTGTAGCCAAACAAGATTACAAATGAGGACTATGACCTCTTGACTTTTCAAAAATCCTCACTCCCTTGTATTTTTGGTAAAAATAAATAATCTTGGACATAAATTCCATTAATGGACCCTCTTAGATTTTCACTAAAAACATGTAATATATTTATATAATTGACTAATGTATTTTTTATTCCCTCTAATTACTCTTATGTCATACATAATCCATTAATAAACATGGCAAAACGGGTCAGAATTTTCTAACCCAATCCGAACCTGATTTTTTTTGACTTGAAGCAAAAACAGGTTGACTCGTAACCCGACCCGATTTTTTGAGTCAACCCGATCCAACCCGAATAACCCGTGACCCGACCCGTTAAAAAATTTCACTAAAAAAATATTTAAACTACGTCATACTTTGTACTTTATGCATAAAGCACCAGAACCAAACCATTAGCAATAGTCAATAAATTAACAATAGCTTTTCACATGCAATTTGACTATTTGAGGGCTTCACGAATCACAACCAATAAAGACTATAAACTTCAGCTTTGCCTCCACAAAGATATGACATGAGAAAGAATGATGCAAGACTTAGAGTCTTAGACAACACAACCATTAAAAAAAAGAAAAAAAAAAAATCTAATTTGACTAGCTTAGCTTAGCTGTAGTCCAAAGCCAAAATTGTGATTCAAAACATGAAAGACAGAAAGAGTGAAACAAAACGTGACAACCACACATTCACAAGGGCCATAGTGGCAAAGCTTCCTCTGCCTTTCTTTTCTTTTCACACTTCCACACTTTTTATAGTCATAATTATACAATTTTAATTCTTTATTGATTTACTTTCATGGCACATTAAGTTATATTAAAATATTATATTGTAGATGAAAATGCTGATGAAATTGGACAACTTGAGCTACAATTTGCAAGTATGAATATTTGCAGTGCTGAATCTGCTACCAACATTGAGTAGATTAAGATTGAGATGTAATTCTTATAAAATATTTACTTATTCTTCTTTACTTAATATATTATATTTATTTTAAATCTTTTTTTGTTTAGTTTATCTTTCTAAGAGCCCGTTTGTTTAGGCGTATTGAGAGAGCTAAACGCCCGTTTATCAAATTGCAGAAATCAGGATATGTTTGGCTAGGCGAAATTTGTGGGATTGTATTTTTGAATAAGCTGATTTTTGCGTTTTAGGAAAGGCAATTTCCTATTGCGATTTGATATTGCGCAATTTGCAAATCGTGATTCTGCCAATATTTTTTGCTGAAAATAAAAAAATAAAAAGAGGCAATTCGCGCGATTTCCGGTCCTTTACCTTTACCGTTGCATCTCCAGTCCTCTCCCTTCACCATATATATCCTCGGTCCTTTGCCTCAATGCATCAGCTTCACAAGGATTGGTTCTCTCTTCTTTGTTTTTGCTCTGCTTTGTGTATCGTCATTCTTCATCACAATTCCAGGTAACTATTCTCCATTACCCATCTTTGAATTTATGATATAGATTTGGACTTTTGGCATGTTGGTTTACACCATTTGAACTCAAAATATTAGAACTTAGAGATTTGTTGTTTGTTGCTGCTGTTGGTAAGAGCTCTCTCTGTCTCACAGATAGCCCTCCATGGTTTTGTTGCTGTACAATGTGAACCAAAATTCCTTTTGCCATCTGAATTAATTGATGCATGTTGTTAGAAATAAGTAGTATCTGATTCATCTTTTAAAAAACAAAAAATAGTAACTGGGCTGAGGAATTTTGTGCATAACTGTACTGTCCAACTCCCCCTTTCATCGGTGATAATGCAGTTGGTATGTAGGCCATCTTTCTCTGGTTGGACTTGTAGTAGGAGATTGAGAAAAAAGAAAAGAAAAAAAAGAACATACAATTGTAGATTTTTATGAAGTGCATGTATGTCTAATTAGCGTGATTCTTACAGTTGTAGATTTTTATTTGCTTAAGATTATGCATCTGTTAGATATATAATTGTTTGCATGATGTAGTATTTTCAATAATGTAAAAACCAGCAAAATTTGTTCAATATATTTGGTTCCATGTATGTTGCCGTGATCTTGTTTGATTCTTTGATTGAATCTGTTTGTATGATGTAGTATTTTCAATAATGTAAAAACCAACAGAGTTTGTTCAATATATTTGGTTTCATGTATGTTGCCGTGATCTTGTTTGATTCTTTGATTGAATCTATTTGATTCTTTGTGGTTGTAGAACTTACCTAGGAAACTTACTCCTACTATTCAATTTTCTCATGGGTTTGGTTGTAGAACTTGCTGTATTTGGTTGAACATTGATATTAACAAACTTATGTTTTTTAGATGGGTAAGCCATCACAAAATAGCTCAAATGTTAGAGCTCAATGGCCATCAAGAGTAACAACTATCTTTTGTGAAGCTTGTGTGGATGAGGTATTTAAGGGTAATCAACCTAATACCCACTTTAGTAAGAAGGGTTGGAAAAATATTATAGCAGCTTTTGAAAAGAAAACTGGAAAGGAATATCCTAGGGAGAAGTATAAGCATAAATGGGATAGTCTAAAGATAGATTAGGTACTTTGGAATAAGTTGAAGGGAAATGAAACTGGATTGGGATAAGATGCAGCCAAAGGAACAATAGCTGCAACTGATGAGTGGTGGGAGAGGAAACTAATGGTATATTTGTATAACCCATTGTACATATTTTGTATTAGTAGATAAACCACGCTATTTGAGTTATTAATGAAAATATTCAAAAATGTAGGAGGTTCCTGAAGCTGCAAAATTTCGAGAGAAAGGTTTGGAGAATGTTAACTTATTAGACATTATGTTTAAGGACATTGCGGCCACAGGAGATTTAGCATGGGCCCCCACTTCAGGTGTGTTACCTGATGATCTTGAGACACCTAAGGAGGGGTTAGGTGATACTTTTGCTGACTCATCTTCTCCAAATGATGATGATGACGTTCATGAAGATGAAACTCCTAACCTCACACAACCACCTAACCTAACACAAAAGAAAGGAAAGAAGCAAGTTTTATCATCATCCACACAGAGCAAAGGGAAGAAAGGAGGAACAGCATTACAGTTGACACAACAGCTTAGTCGTATTTGTGATGTTGTGGAGTTAAGGAACTCAGCTTTTTCGGTGGAGCCAAGTAGTACTATTCGTAATGTCATGGAACGCGTGTGCACCTTAGATGTCATTGAGAAGGGTTCCGAACTCTACCTCATGGCAGCATGTATTTTTCAAAAACGAGAGAAGAGAGAGATGTTTGTGGTTATGGAAGAACCATATTTACAACTTCAGTTTCTTCAAGAGGAGGCAAGACTGTTAGGAGGGCACTACTTTGGCACTTAGGGTGTTTTATATTTTATCCTATGAATAATGTTTTATGGAAGAGAGATGTTTAATGTTTTATTGTTTTATCATTTGAATAATGTGGCTGTTGGGGAGGTCACTACTTTGGCACTTAGGGTGTTTTATGTTTTATCCTTTGAATAATGTTTTATGGAAGAGAGAGATGTTTTTAATAATTTATTGTTTTATCCTTTGAATAATTTATTGTTTTATTCTAGATGTCATTTTTTTGGGTAAAATCTTTAAAGTGGTCAAATTGACCTTTTTTCTCATAATTGTTAACACGTAGCAACTTCAGCTTTGCAGACAGTATTGAAAAAATGATATAGTTGGTTGTTTCTAGTGGAAATCAAGAAAGAAGAAGGTTATGAAAAAAGGGTTAAGTTGGACCCAATTGTTATTGGTATATCTTGTTTTAGTTGTAGCTCTTAAATTTATTGTACTAAACTTGAACCTCTAGTCTCTAACTGACTGATGCCATTGTTTCTGGAAGTGTGAATTATTGTCCTACATGTATTTCACTTTTTGCTAGAATTGGTGTTGATTTTAATTTTGAATATTAAGCTAGAAGTTAATTTTTTTTCTTTTTCTTTTTTCAATTAGTTGTTCTTAATAGGGGTGATTGATTGTGACCAGCACAACATATTTTTTGGTCACCTAAAGCTAATCAAATTTTTAATGGAGAGTTGCTTTGCAGTTCTGCAACTTTGTTCTCTTTGCTTTTTGATTATTACAAATGACTATTTGCTGCAATATACACACCACTTGTGCACACTCCCCTGCACACCCTTACACACACAGTTGTCACACCTACACACGTACACCATTGCAGCAATATACACACCACCTGTGCACACCCTCACACCTACCTTGGTATTGCTGTTGCTGCATTACTGCTGTAATGCAATGATGGTGGTTTTTTCTTTGCTTGACATACAAAATTGCTTTGCACTTTAAAAAGTCTGTTAGTGTGTTCTTTTTAATAACAAATACAAAACTGACAGTCTTGCCTTAATTTTGTAGAAAGCCTACTAGCTTTAGCTGCCTCTCTTTTTTCAATTTTATGGTATAATTTTGTTGTTTACAGTGAAAGTACAAGAAGCTAGAGCAGATGTCCAATTGATGCTTGGACTTGTGCTTAGTAGTACTCACCTTTGTGTTAACATAATGAAAACTCGGGTTTTTCATGGGACAATCTTTAGCTTGAATTGTTTTCCTTTCTATATCAGTGCATGATTAGGGTGCATTCCAAGATAACTGAACAACTTGCACCCAGCTTTGTCTTGGGCCATGAAACTCATTTTTTTTTTTTTAAAACACTTTTTAGAGTTGATTTTAGTGCATAAATTAAGCTACTTTCCAACCGATCCAAATGTTGTGTTTGGTGTCAATGTGCTTAGAAAAATCTGTGCATTTCGTCAAAGTGAACATAAAGATTGCCTTCTTGTTACAAATAGTGTTTTTTTTTTTAATGGTTTTTTAGTTGTTCTTTCTTGAATTTTTTCATGTGTTTGAGGTAGTACTGGTGTAGGTCTCACTTGCTTGAAAGAGAGAATAAAATGAGGATACTATACTTCTAGTCATACGGGTTACAATATGCTTTAGCGAGCATCACACTTGCTTTTTAACTCATATTATGTCAAACCTTTGACCTTGGGTCGCTTGTTAATTGCAGGTGAATGCTGCAGCAAACTTGATATTTGGAGCAGTGATAGATCAATCACTAAGCGGCCAGGTAAGTTTGGAAGGGTTGGAATATATATATATATATATATATATATATATATATATATATATCTATATATCTAGATTGTCACCATTTCGTTGGTTCTGAAATCTGAATGTACTTGTTGGTGGACTTCTAGCAGGTCCATTGAAGAATTAGACATCCTTGGATGAAGCTATGCTGACATGACTAATGTAAAAAACGGCTGACATTATTACAAAATGAGTGTGCCAATTAGTTTTAAAAATCATGTAGCAAAAAGGAACAAAGGAGTAATTATGGTACTTCAAAATGAGCCCGGCACCCACTAACAACCTTTACTTGTTACTGGAAATTAAGATGATAGTTATTAAGAAATAGGAAAGGCTCACCTGATTAAGGTATTCACTTTCGTAGCCTGAAAATCGTACATCTTCTTTACAGCATCCTTGATCTTCTTCTTGTCAGCATGAATGTCAACAATGAAAACCAAAGTGTTATTGTCTTCAATCTTCGTCATTGCAGACTCGGTAGTAAGGGGAAACTTGAGGATCTGATAATGATCAAGCTTGTTCCTCGGTGGAGCACTAATGCGAGGATACTTTGGAACTTGATAAAAAAATCCAATTTTTGTGAATCTTCTGGAACTTGATAAATTTAGTAGGATCCGTAGTTGTTGGAGTGAGGGGCTCAAACAGAGGCCCATACAATAAATTCCTACTTTCTTGCATTGATGATGATACTTGCAATATGTTATTTGGTTGTGAAATTAGTTGTAATTAGCATGAGTTGACAGGCTGCTTGATGTATGAAAATTAGAAAATGGTCAAGAAATTCCAATTTGAAAAAAGTCATATCAATGTGTGGGCCTTTGGGTAC
Organism: Lithocarpus polystachyus; assembly: GCA_033629205.1. Taxonomy (NCBI): domain Eukaryota; kingdom Viridiplantae; phylum Streptophyta; class Magnoliopsida; order Fagales; family Fagaceae; genus Lithocarpus; species Lithocarpus polystachyus. Next base: position 57,998,602 of record CM066168.1, read on the forward strand.
ATAAAAATGTGATTAATTTCATCACAAATGGTGTAACTTGTTTCTTCTTTTTGGTCAAAGCAGTACAATCCATTCTGTAGTACAGTCCAGTCACTGCACACTCAGACGCACCCTCATGCAGGCACACACGCACCCCTCCGCAGCAATATACGCACCACCTATGCACACACACATGCATACTCCCCTGCACACCCTTACACACACAGCTGTCACACCTACACATGCACACCATTGCAGCAATATATGCGCTACCTGTGCACACCCTTACACAAACTTACAAATATCTACAAATATCAAGCCTACAATTGTCACAATGCCTATTTACAAATATTTACAAATATCCACCCATGCATACCTTTACAAATATCTGCAAATATCCACACTGACACACTACAGTACCTATCATTTAAATGTTTACTCGTTTTCTTTATTGTGATTTATCTAATTTATTGCTATAATATTTTAGGTGATATTCCTATGGAGTACAATGATCATATTGATAATAGTGATGAAGATCATTCTTATGACGTGGAAAGCGATGAATATGATGATGAGGAATTATATGATCTTGCTGTTGCTGGATGTCATGTTGCAGTGACATATTATATGAAATATATTGATAAACAACCTTGTAGAGATTTTGAACAAATTGGCTATATGTGGTTGATGGATTGTTTGATGGGTAATGAAACGAAATGTTATGAAATGTTTAGAATGAAGCCACATGTTTTCCTTCAATTGTGTAATGTTTTTCAACATACATATGGGCTTCAGCACATAAGGCATATTAGGCTTGAAGATTCAGTAGGTATATGTTTAATGATACTTGGATAATGACCATCCTTGAAGGTTTAGATCATCAACACCTTTGATGACTAGAGAAGGCAGCAACTTCAATAATACCGGATTTTGAGATTCTTCAAGCAATAACATCGGTAGAAGACATGAGAGAGCTTTTTGGTTACAAAACCCTAGAAGACCAAAGAGGCACACTTTTCTCTCTCTCTCTCAAAAGCCTTATAAAAATGTGCTTAGGGTTTCTTTATATACTGGGAGAAGTAGATCTGAAACCCTAATCCTTAGTGGGCTTGAACTGCTGTTTGGACTTAATTAAAATTCTGCAGATACGACTTTCGATCGGTCGAGTCTGTCTTTCGATCGATTTTCACTTCTAATACATTCTTTCATTAATATCATTGCTAAAAAAAAAAACATAATTCACTCCTACTACTAATTAGTAATTATATTGCAAATCAATTAGATCTCAGAATAAAAGATCTCACAAAGTACAGACATTAGAATAGTCCATAAGTTTTATTCTAAAATTTTTTACCAGTGTATTGTACTAGGTTTGATTGTGTGGATGCTTTAAGGATGCCTACAATGAAAGCTACGAGTTGTATTTCCTCTCCAAGGTTATTTAACTCTATCCTTTATTTTTTTGCCCTTTTTTGTTTCATTATATTCATAAAATACATCATATTATTTATACTACAACTAACTATTTTGGAACTCTTTTTTTTTTTTTGAAGAAAACTATATTGGAACTCTTTGAAGCTATAGAATTTGAAGGGAACTTTGAAAAGCTTAGTTGTTTTGACCATCTCTATTTGGCCATGGAGGGAGGCACGAATTCATTTGTGGAGTGATGGATGCTATTTTCATGGATCATAAAGATTTTTATTCCATAATTGGTAAGTATGATCAATCCTCATTACTTTGAAAGTGATTATTTACTATAAGCTTGAATTCTCGGAACTTAATTAACTAGGGTAGCGTTTGGATTAGGCTGAAACGCAATGTGTTTGCATTTCAGCCCTTTTTTTTTCCTAGACGCGCGTCTAGCATTGCTCATTGTTCATGAACAGTGATTTTAGGCTTATAAACAGTGCCAAACGCGTGAACAGTAACTTTTTTATCATTTTTTTTTATTGTTTTCAGTTTTTAGCAAAATAAGCGGTATCCAAACGGACCAATTAATCTTCATCAACCATAATCTATTGGGATATGATCACAACAAAGGATTCTCAAGAGAGATAAAAAGCTTAAAAATTTAGGTGTAGTTGGCTTAGCAAGTTTGGGTCAATTGAAATATACACTGGAATTGGATTAGAAAATAATTGCTAAAATGAGATTTATTGAAGGTGTAGGGTTAAAAAAGGATATTGGTCAAAATATGATCAATTGAAGTTTTAAACACCTTCAAGTTATAATCTATATTCCAAATGCATCATTTACTCATAATATAGATTGTTGTTCACAAAATTAGCCTAGGATTACTTTTTAATTCTTATGACATCTCTATGCTAATGAAGCTATTTTCAATTATCGATGCAAACTTATTGTCAAGGTATTAACACTTAGTATTTCTCAAAAATATTTCTTGAAGTTTATATTTACATATTTGTTTTGATAGGTTGAAATTCGGTGCCTCCTCCCTCGCTTTCAAATACAAAAATTCAATTCTTATTTAAATCTCACTACTTTTATTATTGTCAGTTCGTTTAGACCCCTTAAACCCAACAGATTAACCTAGTGAATTAGCCAAGTGATTAACTTAGGTAATTTAATTAAAACTAGGTTAACACAGATAAGCAAAAATAACAAAGCAGCAGAAAATAAATAACACAAAGATCTGATGACCCAGGAAACCACACCGGTAAAAACCTGGGGAGGATTTGACCTAGCTATCCTCAAGGTAAACTGAATCCACTATGAAAGAATTGAAGTTTACACAATAGACTTAGACCACTAACATCTTATTGCTACCCAAGTGTAGGAAACTTACTACCATGACCCCATGATAGCTCCGAGATCCACGGACTTCTTCTTTCCGGAATTCTTCAGCAAATCCACAAGCGCACCTGCTTGTATATCTTTGTGTTCTCTTGATTCTGCAACTGTATTGATCTACACAACTCTTGACATAAATCTCAAGTTTGTAAACCCTAAGTGTATGTGAAGGTAAACACCTCTAGATCTCACAGAGAGATTCACAAACACAGCAAAACAGAACACTCTAAAAATGTGGCTAGGGTTTTCCCTTATATACTTAGGGCAAAACATAAAACCCTATACATTAAAACGGGCTTGGGCTGAGTTGTAATTTTCTGCAGAAAAACGTTCGGCACGATTTTCGATCGATCGAGTCTGATTTTCGATCGATCGAGTCATACAGAAAGTGAACAATATTTCTGCATAAAAACTCGATTCCAACTTTACAATAAGACCCATACTTTGAGCAAGTCTAACACACGACTAAACATTGTTTTGATCATGGTTTGCCAACATACAAATTGAAGTTCTAAATACATTAGTTCCTAATCTTTAGAACCTAACAAACTCCCCCTTTGGCAATCCGTGACAAAACACAAACTTAACAGAAAAGCTCAAAGTTACAAATTGAAATAGCTCATTACAATAAAAATAGCCACTTAACAATTCAACCTAAACTACTATCTAACAGTTGCAAAATAGACAGCAGCTTGACTGAAAGCAACCTGTATATTCCTGTAACACTTAACAAACACATAAACGCATGTGTGGAAAAAAACAGGAAATACATAAATAAAAATTTCTTAATTTCACATGACACAAAATAAAGACATATATCATGAATAATATCATCAATATAGATCAATAAGCAGAGTAGTAGCATAGTGAAATAAGAAACATATATATATACAAATGTATCTCAACCAAATAAATCTCCTAAACAAGAGCTAAAAATGAGAATACACAGTGAAGCATCTAGATACAATCTAATAACTCCACAAGCTCCGCAGTATCACTACCAAGTAAACAAAAAACTCCCTCTAAAATGTAAATCTCCACAAAAAAATCTCCTAGATACAATGAACTATGTACTCCCCCTTTTTGTGACGAATTGCCAAAGGGTACTCACTCATCATCAAAAGGTGGTGGAGGAGATCGACGAGAGCTCGCCAAATCCGCTCGTAACGCACGTAGCTCATCAAGGATGTCCACCAAAAGCTGACCATGAGCCGCCTGAACGGTCACGACAGTATCAAGAGTCCGACGAAGGTCAGAAACCTCATCAAACGGTGGAGGAACATCAGCAGCAGCAGCAGCAACAGCAGGATCAGAAGAAGTCCCAGCTGCATGAGTATCTGTAGAAGAAGAAGGGGGTAGAGTGACATCGGAAGGCTCTACCCTAGAACGCTTAGAGCTAACTCGACGTTGAGCAGCCCTTTGCCTCAAAAAGGTAGCACCGATAGGAGCGACAACATGTACAGGCTCAGAAGCAAGATACTCACCAAAACCAAGAAAAAGGAGAATCCTATGAATAAAAATAGGGAAAAACAAAGCATGAGCCGTAGAACTAGATCGATGAACCTCGTTCAAAGAACGAAGGAACAGATGCGGAAAACTGATAGGAGCATCAGTGACCAAGGCATACAAAAAGACACACCTCTCAAGAGGAATGGTGTGGACATGCGAAATAGGCCACAAAGAATGACACGCTATCCTAAAGAAAAGATAGTGCAGCTCAGACAGCTCAGCAGAAGTGATCCGAGGATCAGAACCCCACTGGATAGAAGACCCAGTGATGTATGACAAGACGTCATCAAGGGGAGGAGACTCCTCGTAAGGGAAAACGGGATGGTCCACAATGGGCACCCCAAGAGCATCAGACACTACCGAAGGGGTAATGCGATACTCCACACCACGTAACCACACCTTTACTAAGGTGTCGTTATCATAGACATGAATAGAGAGGTTCGAATAGAACTCTCTAATCAAGGTGGCAGGAGGAGGAGAATGCTCATACTCGAGCAAAGGTAACCAACCCCGACGTGAAAAGTTACGACGCACCTCAGGATCCAACTCATCTAAGATAACCCTACGCTCAGCCCAAATTTGACGCCTAAGGTTCAGAGTCTCATAGGTGACTTGGTTTGACTCACTAGGGAACCGCTCAGTGTCAAAAGAAGGAGAAGGATCAGACGTCCTATGGGCTCTAGTTTTCCTAGGCATAGTGCTAAGGAAAAGATAGACACAGGAAGAAAAGAGCAAAAACAATACCAAGGGCAGACTGCAAGTTAGCACAGCAAAAAAATAGAATATAACAATTCTATATGATGCATGAGCATGAACATAACATGATGCATGTACTAATGCAGTGACATGTTCAATTGTGATCCAAATTAACAAAATTGGCTTGAGCAAGTAATATTTATCAAAAATACCCAATTTGAAAAACCCTAGTTTTCAAAACACAACAAATTGATAAATTGATCAACACAATAGTTAATTAACACAATATAATGATCAAATTAATCAATCCAACAAGCCAATTTCATCAATTTCAATCAAATTGAACAAAATCCCCAATTTACTCAATTACAAGCCCTAGAATTCCAAATTTTCCACAAAACACCAAATAAACTAAATTAAACCACATGATGTGCTTAGGGAAGGTGTCCCCACAAAAACCCATGAAAAATTTGAGAAAGAACCACTCAAAAACAATCCCAAAAATAGAAAACTCCTAAATGCCAAAAATACCCAAATATACATGAAAATAATGCATGAAATTAGAAAATAAATGCAAAGGAAAGGGTATATAGGTCTTACCAGCTGTGGGAGAGAGAGATTGTAGCAAAAAAGTTGGAAGAAAGCGACAAAATCTCCAAAAAAATGCTGACCGGTTGGTAGGAAGACAAAAGAGTTTGAAAAAGTTTTTGAAAAGTGAAAAGTCCCGTGGAAAAGGACCTTTTTAAAAACTGTCATCCCGAGTTTCGATTGATCGAAAATTACATTCGATCGATCGAAATTACCTTCGATTGATCCAAAACAAGCTTGGATCGATCGAGCCAACCAGAGAGTTTTCTGAGCATTTTAAAACATTTTCGATCGGTCGAAAAACAGTTTCGATCGATCGAAATTCTGGAAAAATCATAATTTTGAAAAACCAAGCATTTTAGATCAAAAACTCCTCAAAGCAGCAGATTTTAAAAATCAAATGCATGAGTATGAGATGAGATGTTTTTCAAAAACACATGTATGCAACTCAGATTCCTCAAAGCAAAATTTTCTCTCAATATACCAAAAAAACAAACAAGCAAACATGTTTTGCATCAAATTCCCAAAATTCTCAAACTTGGTTGGTCAGGCCAAAAACACACACAATAACATGTACACAATTCTAGCAAAGAATAGCTTGTGTAGTGTGTGCAACTAGCATAAGCTTGAGAAACATGTGAGGTGATATACACATAAAGATCAATCACAATTTCTACAAAATCCATCACATGAATTTGAAAGAGACTATTACTTAAAGAGTTACATCATATAACTCTCACATCTCCTAGAATAAAAGCTTGCAATCATGTAAGTTTCTTGATTTGCCTCAATATTCAAATTTATTGATTAGAAACTTAATAAAAGCCGGGATAATGTACACACCAATTTTATTTAGAATTTGTGAGATTATTATAGCCCAATAATGTACACACCAATTTTATTTAGAGGCTACACCTTATATTCTTTTTGTGTATGTGCTACATTTTCTCGAGCACAAAATCTTACGATATGCACTAAGGTGTTCATGATTGGCTAATAAACAGTGGTGAGATGGTTATTTATGCCTTTCTCAATAAGACCAAGTCCGACAATCAAAGACATAAGACTTCAAGATCAAGATTATGTGATCAACAATTATAGCATCTTTCCACACAACATGCACAACAAGACTTTAGCTAGTAAAGTGCAATAGAAATAAGTGCATCAAAGCTAAACAAGGTATATACATATGACATGTAAATTTTGATTGACCAACCTTGTTTTCAAATTTAAGGAAAAATAGCAAAACACAATTTGCAAAATTTTTTTTTTTTTTTTTATTTAACAAAGAAACAAACAACCTAGAATGAAATGCATGAATGTAATGCAATGCAAATCCTAGAAACAAAGGTCACAAAAGATTGAGCAATGAAGCACAAGGACCATGAAGTCAAGAATGACTAGGGACAAAGAATCACACCAATGACTTGACGAAGAGTTTCAAACTTTTCTCTATCAAGCGGTTTGGTAAAAATATCAGCATTCTGACGTTCAGTTAGAATATATTCAAGAGCAACAATTTTCTTTTCAACAAGATCCCTAATGAAGTGATATCTAATCTCAATGTGTTTGGTCTTAGATTGTTGAACAGGATTCTTAGATATATCTATGGCACTAGAGTTATCACAATAAACAACAATGGTGTCCTGAGATATACCATAATCACTCAAAAGTTTCTTCATCCATAGAAGCTAGGAACAACAACTTCCAGCAGCAATATATTCTGCCTCAGCAGTAGATAAAGAAACAGAATTTTGCTTCTTACTCATCCAAGCAACCAAATTAGCACCAACATAAAAACAACCACCAGTTGTACTTTTTCTATCATCAGCATTACCAGCCCAATCAGAATCAGAAAAACCAGCAAGAGAAAGATTTGACTCTTTACTGTAAAATAGACCATAATCACAAGTTCCAGCAACATATTTTATGATCCTCTTAACAGCATTTAAGTGAGAGACCTTAGGATTAGACTGAAATCTAGAGCAAATACCCACACTAAATGCAATATCAGGTCTGCTAGCAGTTAAGTACAAAAGACAACCAATCATGCTTCTATATAGAGTAACATCAACAGACTCACCTGATGGATCATTTGTTAATTTCACATTAGCAGCCATTGGTGTCCTAGCATGTGCAGCCTTGTCAAGACCAAATCGCTTGACCAAATTTCGTGCGTACTTTGCTTGGTTGATGTAGATTCCATCATCCGTTTGCTTTACCTGCAATCCCAAGAAATAAGTTAGTTCACCAACCATACTCATCTCAAACATGGCCTTCATTTCATCTGCAAAAGATTGAGCAAGAGAATCATTAGTAGCACCAAAAACAATATCATCAACATAAATTTGAGCAACTACAAAATGATTCTTATCCTTTCGTATAAACAGAGTGGTGTCAGCAAAACCTCTCTTAAAGCCATGATCCGTGAGATATGCAGTTAATCTATCAAACCAAGCCCGTGGAGCTTGTTTCAATCCATAGAGAGCTCTCTTCAACTTGTAGACATCATTTGGCCTGTGAGGATCAATGAAACCTTTCGGTTGTTCAACATATACCTCTTCTTGTATCATGCCATTTAAGAATGCACTCTTGACATCCATTTGATACAACCTGAAGTTCATGTGACATGCAATAGCCAAAAGAATGCAAATGGATTCCAATCTTGCTACGGGTGCAAAAGTCTCATCAAAATCAATTCCTTCTACTTGTGTGTATCCTTGAGCAACAAGCCTAGATTTATTTCTGATAACAGTTCCATGTTCATCTGACTTGTTCTTGAAGATCCACTTAGTTCCAATAACATTGACTCCCTCAGGTCTAGGAACTAATTCCCACACATCATTTCGAACGAATTGATGAAGTTCTTCATGCATAGAATTGACCCAATCAGCATCTTGGAGAGCTTCATCCACCTTTTTTGGTTCGAATTGGGATAGGTAGCATGAGTGAGTAATCACATTCAAAGTTTTGGATCTCAATCTCATGTTATCATTTAAACTTCCCAAAATATTAGTAGCAGGATGATTCAACCTGACTCTTGATGATGGACCTTTGACCAATGAAGTAGTGGTACCTTTCTGATCCGATGGACTTTGAACTTCTCTCTGTTCTTGTGGAACTCCATGAACTGGTGTTGAAGGTTCTGAACTTGATGGCACAGATGCTGTATCATTCAAAACCATTAACTCTTCCTCTGTAGACTTTCCCACATAGTCTTCAGGTAGAGAATCATCAACTTCCATCATCTTTTCTGGAACTTGAGGTGCATGTTCTGAATGGCCTTCTGAGTTTAATTCGTCATTGATCACCACATTTAAGGATTCCATGACTGTTTTAGTTCTCAGATTGTACACTCTGTATGCTCTACTGGTGGAAGAGTATCCCAGAAAATAACCTTTATCACTCTTAGCATCAAACTTCTCCAGGTTCTCTCCAACAGATATGCTTTCATTGACTACAGTGGTAGCAGTGAAAGCAATGAAGTTTCCATCCTCATCACTAGCGGATTCATTGTCGGAAACTTCGTCATCACTAAGGGTTACAGCCATAGCCTTACCCTTAGACCTCAAATAAGTAGGACATTCAGACTTTAAATGACCATACCCTTGACAACCATAACATTGTTGTCCCAAAGAATTATTAGAAGATTGACCTACTTTCTCCTTAGGTTTTTCAATGTTATTAACCTTAGTGGGTTCATTCTTCCTAAAATTTCTAGATTCAACAGTGTTCTTGCCTCTTGCCCTTCTGTTATTATTCCTCAGAAAGTTTCTAAAGTTCTTGGCAAGATAGGCAATCTCTGTAGTAGAGAGATCATCATCAAATCCACCATCATCAACATCATCAACAGACTTAAGAGCCATTGATTTGGATTTGTTAGTCTTGGGGAGGTCTAACTCATAGGACTGAAGAGATCCTACAAGTTCATCCACAGGGATGGAGTCCACATCCTTGCTCTCAGTGATGGCAGTCACTTTGGGTCTAAAATTCTCAGTCAAAGATCTAAGAATCTTCCTAACAATTTTAGGTTGATCATAGATTTCACCCAAATTATAAGCAGAATTAACAATATCATTCAATTTAGCATAGAATTCATCAAAAGATTCATCATCAGTCATTCTAATGCTTTCAAATCTAGAAGTTAATTGCTGCAACTTATTAATTTTAACTGCCTTCGTGCCTTCATGCACAGTCTGGAGGATTTTCCAAGCAGTATGAGCAACCTCAACATTAGAGATTCTCTTAAATTCCTCCATGGAAACAGCATTAAAAATAGCATTCATAGCTTTGCTATTAAAAGCGGCTGCCTCCTTTTGAGAAGTTTGCCACTCACTCACAGGAGTAGTGGGCTTCTCCCATCCGTATTCAACGGAATTCCAAACTCTCTCATCTATGGATTTCAAGAAAGCTTTCATCCTTACTTTCCAATATGCATAGTTGTTTCCATCAAAGTGAGGTGGAACAACAAGAGAGTGTCCGTGTTCCATGACAACAGGGGTCAAGGATCAGCTAAGAGATCAAAGGATCAAACACAAAAGCTACCCGCTTTGATACCACTTGTCAGTTCGTTTAGACCCCTTAAACCCAACAGATTAACCTAGTGAATTAGCCAAGTGATTAACTTAGGTAATTTAATTAAAACTAGGTTAACACAGATAAGCAAAAATAACAAAGCAGCGGAAAATAAACAACACAAAGATCTGATGACCCAGGAAACCACACCGATAAAAACCTGGGGAGGATTTGACCTAGCTATCCTCAAGGTAAACTGAATCCACTATGAAAGAATTGAAGTTTACACAATAGACTTAGACCACTAACATCTTATTGCTACCCAAGTGTAGGAAACTTACTACCATGACCCCATGATAGCTCCGAGATCCACGGACTCCTTCTTTCCGGAATTCTTCAGCAAATCCACAAGCGCACCTGCTTGTATATCTTTGTGTTCTCTTGATTCTGCAACTGTATTGATCTACACAACTCTTGACATAAATCTCAAGTTTGTAAACCCTAAGTGTATGTGAAGGTAAACACCTCTAGATCTCACAGAGAGATTCACAAACACAGCAAAACAGAACACTCTAAAAACGTGGCTAGGGTTTTTCCTTATATACTTAGGGCAAAATATAAAACCCTATACATTAAAACGGGCTTGGGCTGAGTTGGAATTTTCTGCAGAAAAACGTTCTGCACGATTTTCGATCGATCGAGTCTAATTTTCGATCGATCGAGTCATACAGAAAGTGAACAGTATTTCTGCATAAAAACTCGATTCCAACTTTACAATAAGACCCATACTTTGAGCAAGTCTAACACACGACTAAACATTGTTTTGATCATGGTTTGCCAACATACAAATTGAAGTTCTAAATACATTAGTTCCTAATCTTTAGAACCTAACAATTATTATTTTTTGTTTAGTAATTTGGGTTGTTTATAATTCTTAACTATTAAATTGAGATTACCACTTAAATATATGTTATTATTTAAATTTAATTAAATTAAAAAATATTTATTATTTTCTTTAGATTACACATGATTCTTGATTAAGCTATGCATCGCACGGGCATTATACTAGTGTGTGTGTGTGTGTGTGTGTGTGTGTGTATATATATATATATATATAGTGTAGGATTATCGATAGAAAATTTTAATAGGTGTAATTCTTATAGGCACTAAAAATACAAAAAATCACAGAAGTTAATAGTAAAATATGAACAAATCCAATATGAAGCATAACAAGAAACAATGACAGATGCAATACGATAAGTGCAACTGCATTCAAATACTAATCCCAAAATAAATCAACTAAATGGATCTATCACTTCTCCTAAAGATTAGGAGATATCTATTTATTGATAACTTTTACTACTAGCCCAACTCTTAAAAGGAATTCAAATAATAATAGCTAACTAAATCTGATCTAACACAATCATTTATCATCTTAGGAGTTACTTCCTCTATATGCAACTTTTAACTTGATGTCTTCAACTTATAACCACTCATGACTCATCCTCCTAGAACATAGCAAAATGACGTGCTTGGAGGGGAGTGGAAAACAATAGTGAAGGGACTTAAGAAGGGAATTGGGATTTGTGGTAGCCAAATCCAAATGGCTGACATGTAGTAGGACCTATTTGGATTGAGGGGGAGTGGAGGAGAGTAGAGTAGAGTTAGTTGAAAAATAGAATATTTTTCGGCCAAATCCACTCTACTCCCCCTCCGGCCTCCCCCTGTGATGTCGCTGAAGCCTGAAGAAAGCACACACGATGTTCTTTTTGATATAACAGAAACTAAACTGTTAGTTTCTAGTGGAAAACCTTGAATCCACAAGGGGTTTCCCTGAATCCACAAGAAGATAACTGGAATCCACCAAAGAAAGAATTTGACAAAAAGCCTGTATTTTATTGATAATAATTTGCTTTGCCTCTGACGGCTACAAAACATATAAATACTGAGAAAAAAAAAAAGGTCTAAAACCCTAATTCGCACTAATTACGCGATTAGGTGACAAAATACCAAAATTTACCAAAAATGGCAAAATTGAGTTAAATGCAGAATCATAAATTACTGACATTAAGGGTCATTCCAAAATAGATAGAACCTTATTTTGACTTTTAAACTAAAAGTTATCATGGAAAGACAAATATTACTATAAATAGCAAAAACACTCTTTTCGGGGCCTTAGCGAAGGAATATGCCTAAATTTAGGCGATGCTCATAATTTATGAGTTTGGATCAGAATGCCGTTTCCCTTTAACCTGCCAAATTTCATGCCATTCTGACACTGTCGCCTCGATGGCCTTTACTGGCACCCCCTTTTGATCTTGCGTTGTTACTTCCTGCTGCTTTAAGAATGCATGTGCTGTCTATTCTACATCAGTCTCCTGCACTTGAAAAGAAATCGACCTCGAGTTTCCACTATCTAGTTCATCAGGAGGATGATAATCATACAAGTCAGCAACATTGGAGGTAGAAGAAATGCCCATGTCTGGAGGAAGAGCAACCATATAAGCATTGTTGTTAATCTTCTTAGTAATTTGAAATGGTCCATACTTCTTGTCCTTCAATTTGTTGTAGGTAGAAATAGGAAACCTCTCCTTTCTAAGATAGACCAACACTAAACCCCAACATTGAAGATCTTCTCACGCCTCTTTTTATCAACAGCTTTTTTGTACTTGGCATTTGTAGTTTCAAGTTTCTACCTCACCTCCTTTTGCATAACCTAAATACGGTCAGCCATATTCTCTGCAGCTTGACTCATTCTTGGAAGCTCAGGTAAAGGTACCAAGTCCAAAGCGTGTTTTAGGGGCATGCAGTAGACGATGGCAAATGGAGATTTACCAGTGCTTCTACTGACTGAGCTGTTGTAAGCAAACTTTGCTTAGGATAGTGCAAGATCCCACTGCTTGGGCTTCGCTCCTAAGATACACCAGATCATATTCCCCAAAGTTCGGTTAGCGACTTTTGTCTAGCTGTCATTCTAAGGATGACTGGTGCTACTGTAATTCAAGGAATTGTCAAAATGCTTCCACAAGGTCTGCTAGAAGTGACTGATGAACTTGATATCACAGTCAGAAGTGATGGACTTTGGCACTCCATGCAAACGCACAATTTCTTTAAAGAACAGATTGGCCACTCGAGTAGCATTTGAAGTCTTCTTGCATGCTATGAAATGGGACATCTTTTAGTACCTATCAACCATAACAAAAACAGAATCCATACCTCCTTGGGTTTAAGGAAGACCTAGTATAAAACCCACAGAGAGATCCTCCTATGGTGCTTGTGGAACTGGTAAAGGCATGTATAAACCAGTATTCTAAGATTAACCCTTGGCAGTTTGGCAGATTGGACACTTCCTTACATGATTGCTAATATCCCTCTTGAGTTGTGGCTAATAATATCTCTCCTCCACCAGTGTTATAGTCTTGTCTTTACCCATGTTTCCACCCAAACCTCCACCATGCAACTCCCTAATAATTTGCTCCTTTAATGAACTTTTAGGGATGCATAAATGATTACCCCGAAAGGGGAAACCATCCTGGATGTACATATTATTGACAGCAATATGAGTTTGTTAACACTTACCCCAAATATCACCAAAATTCACATCATCCTCGTATAGCTCCTTGAGGCAATCAAACCCTATAACTTTAGTACGTAGTGTGGTCAACAAAGATGCTCGCTTGCTAAGTGCATCTGCCACCTTATTAGTGACACTAGGCTTGTGCTTTAATTTGAAATGGAAGCACTGTATATAAGCTACCCACCGAGCATGCATCTGGTTAATGCTAGCTTGATTGTTGATGTGCGTCAATGCTTGATGATCTATATATAATACAAACTACCTCTGAATCAAGTAGTGCTCCCAATGCTTAAGAGTTTGTACTACAAAAAAGAACTCTAGCTCATAGGCCGACCATTTACTTTGAGCTTCACAAACTTTCTCACTAAAGATTGCTACTAGTCTATTGTCTTGTGAAAGAACAACGCCTATCCCGACCACAGATGCATTACTCCACCTGAAACACCTTATCGAAGTTGGGAAATGCCAAAATAGAGCGATGCTTAACTTCTCCTTGATCAAGACAAAGCTCTGTTCTGCCTCCTTTCCCCATGAGAACCTCCCCTTCTTCAGACACAAAGTGATAGGGGCTATTATGCTACTGAAATCTCGAACAAATCTTCGATAGAAGGTCGCTAGCCCATGGAAGCTTCGCACATCACATACTATCTTTGGGGTTGGCCATTCTCTGGCTGCACAGACCTTGTCCTCATCAAAATGAATCCTATCCACATTGATCACATACCCTAAGAACAGTAACTTATCAATCAAGAAACTGCACTTCTTCAAGTTGTTATACAACTCATTGGCCTGCAATACTGTTAATACTTCTTGCACATGATTATAGTTGGCTACTTCTGTCTTACTATAAATCAAGATATTGTCAAAATAAACTACCATAAGCCTCCTAATAAATGGTTTCAATACTTGATTCATAAGCCTCATGAAAGTGTTAGGAGCATTGGACAATCCGAAATGCATCACCATCCACTCATACAACCCCTAATTTGTCTTGAAAGTTGTCTTCTACTCATCTCCGGGTCAGATCTGAATCTGGTGATACCCACTCTTGAGATCTAGTTTAGTGTAACACTTGGAACCACTCAACATATCAAACATGTCATCCACTCGGGGAATAGGGAATCGATACCTGATTGTGATCTTGTTAATGGCTCAACTATCCACGCACATATGCTAGCCCCCATCCTTGTTCAGTGTTAATAATGCTGATACTGCACATGGACTCATACTCTTCTTGAGCTATCCCTTGCTCAGAAACTCATCCACTTGCCCCTATAGAATCTGACCCTTTTGAGGATTCATTTTGTAGTGTGGCAGATTTGGTAGACTAGCCCCAGGAACTAAATCAATGCAATGCTGGATGTCACGCATTGGTGGTAAACCTACAGGCAACTCTTTGATCAATGGTGGAATTGCCTTAGGTATCTTAGCAACCTTCTTTAACTCTCCATCCATCACCACTATTGCATAAACCTATTTCATCTCCTTACAATCTTTGTCAAACTTATTCTCATTGTTGACTATGAGAAGAGATGGCTTCCCCTCCACTTTAGAAGCTTTGGGTACACTGCTATCCTTAATAGGACCAAAGACAATTTTTCTGCCATTCTTAAAGAACATATATACATTATCCTTACACCTATGAGTAGCATCTACATCATATTGCCAAGGTCTACCCAATATTAAATGACATGCATCCATTTCAACAACATCACAAACTACTTCATCTACATAGCATTTACCCATAGAAAAAGTAACACGACATCATTGAGTAACAAGAGTTTTTGTACCTTTTTTAATCCAACCTATTTTGTACATAAAGGGATGTTTTTTCTGTCTTCAGTCCTAGCTTGGTAACGAAACTCTTAGATGAGATTTTCTCTACACTGCCACTATCAATGATCAAGTCATAGACCCTCTTACTGATGATGCAACGTGCTCAGAAGATCTCATTCTGCTGATCACCGTAATCCACCATTGGTGCAAGCAACAACTCTGAATCACTAAAGACCTCCTTAATGGCACGCCTTCCTCATCTTCAGGAACCTCATTGGGGTCATAGGCATATGGATCCGCATCATTATACACCTCTTTAACCTTCTTTTCGCCTTTTACCTCACCTTTTTTTGCCACCAGATTCACTGCGGCTTGTTTAGGGCAAGTACTAGATCGATGCCCTGGTTCTCCACACTTGTAGCACTTATTTCCAATTGGCCTTACATAGGGGTTGGCATTTCCCATTGGTTGTACTGCGAAACCTGCCACTACCACTGTGGACTGGTTGACACCACTATTCTCCCTAACCACAGGTTATGATCGTGGTGTAAACATGGGCTATTTACTTTTTTTGGCAGTGGAACTAAATGAATTCAAACTAACGTTGGAAAACTTTGAACCTGCCCTGAGATGTTGATATTCTATTTTCTTGGATAGGGTTATAACCTCATTTAAAGTATATAGGGTTTGTACGGATACCTGATCGTGGATGGAAACTCGCAGCCCGTGTACAAATTTGGATATCCATTGATCTTTAGTTTCCTCCAAATCATTGCAATTTTCCAATCTATCAAACTCCTCCATGTACTCATTAACTGTCTGAGTACCCTACCTGCAATCCTGGTAATGTTTGAACAACTCCTGCTAGTAATCTGGTGGTAAGAACCGATCTGCCATTAATCTCTTCATTCTCCTCCATGATCGTATTGGAAGCTTTCGTTTATAGGTACGGTTTAATTAAACACGATCCCACCAGGTAGATGCTCCTCCCTTCAATTTGTAAGCTACCAAACACACCTGTTTGTCCTCTACAGTACCTTTCCATGCAGACATTACCATTAAAGGATGGTAACTCTACTTTCATCCAATAATCCCTCTGCTTTTGATAATCTCGGCCATTATCCCTCGCAATACCATGATGATTCCCAAAGATTATTTTTGCGTACTCCTCGTCCTCACTGTTCTCTTCATTGTAGTCTTGCTGCCTATTCCGATTTGGACTGCGATGGGAAGGGCCACGTGCTCGGTTATCACGTCGCTTTTCGTCATCATGATTAGGGTATGGCAAGCGCTTCTTGAATATGGTCCAGAGTTTGTTGGGTTGAATCACGAAACTATTGATTTTAATTACAAAAATCAAGGAACTTAGCCTTAGTAAGGACTGGGTTGTTGACGTTGTCACCGCTTTCATTGTTTTGGTGGTCACCATCTCGCCGATTAGCCATTAGACTAGGGTAAGTCAAGTCTTTGATACCAACTGATGACGTGGAAGCCTGGAGAAAGCACACATGGTGCTCTCTTTGATGGAACGGAAACTAAACTGTTAGTTTCGAATAGTAAACCTCGAATTTACGAGGGGTTTCCTTGAATCCACAAGGAGATAACTGGAATCCACCAAAGAAAGAATTTGACAAAAGTCTGTATTTTATTGATAATAATCTGTTTTTCCTCTGATGGTTGCAAAACATATAAATATTGAGAAAAAAAAAAACGTCTAAAACCGTAATTCGCACTAATTACAGATTAGGTGACAAAATACTGAAATTTATCAAAAATGGCAAAATTGAGTTAAATGTAGAATAATAAACAACTGGCCTTAAGGGTCGTTCCAAAAAAGACAAGACCTTATTTTGACTTTAAAATTAAAAGTTATTAAAGAAAAACAAATATTACTATAAATAACAAAAACACTTTTTTTAGGGCCTTAATGAAGGAATTCACCTAAATTTAGGTGACGCTTATCTATGTGATTCTGGATTAGAATGCTGTTTCCCTTCAACCTGCCAAATTTCATGCAATTTCGACACTGTCGCCTTGATGACCTTTATTGGCACCCCCTTTTGATCTTGCATTGTGACCTCCTATGCCCCTGCTGCTCTAGGAAGGCATGTTATGTCTGTTCTACATCACCCTCTCTCTCGGGTGGCTAAAGCCAATTGGCTAACATGTAGCGGAGCCTGTTTGGATTGAGGGGGAGTGGAGGGGAGGGCAGTAAAGTAGAGTTAGTTGAAAAATAGCATCTGATGCACATCATCACTAAAATTTTATCACACTAAATAAAAAGAAAGAGAAAAAGATGAGAGAAATAAAATGGGTGCATATGTGAGGTAGAGGTTTGTGAAGTAACAAAGTGTGTGTGCATGTGTGTGTAGAGAGAGAGAGAGAGAGGCGGGTGGGTTGGATTGTGGTGGGTTAGAAATATCTCAATCTACTATTCAACCCGACCCGCTAAATTATCTATCTAACTCACCTAACCAAACCCGCCCCACTTAATGGATCCGCATGAGTTGAGTTGGGTCAGGCAGCTCAAGCGGTTTTTTTGCCTACTCTAGCTTAAATTCTTTTTATAGGCTTCACAAAATGTAAAATCAAGCTCTTTTTTCCTCCTTTCTCCTACGCGAAATCACCCACAAGACCCAGAGTCAAGGTTTTTTTTTTTTTTTTTTTTTCATAAATCATGCATTGGAAGTTTTATTAGTTTTGCTTGGGACCCTTTTTTGTAGGCTTTTGGGATCAGTTGGGAGTTGGGACCCCCGACCCCCCAGGCACCCAGCCTTATCCAAAAAACCACAACAATCTTGACTTCTGACGTGGCCTTATCCAAAGTATTAACACATAGCAGTATTCACACAGCAATAGGCCAAGCCCTGAATGATATAAAACATGGAAGCGTGTCAACTTAACATCCAACAACTCAAACCCTGAATCTCTGCAACCCATTCAACTGTACAAATAACATTAAACACCATGGCAGCAATTGCTCCTCTTCAAGCCATCTTTACACACAGGCCATCACCATCAGCATTTGCAGCTAGTCCCCTTCATGCACCATCATCAGTAGCTGGTTCAACAGTCATTCCATGGAAGAACAAGAATGAGGTAATTAAAAAAAGATCTTCAACTGTGGTTGCGGCTGTTGGAGATGTATCCGCTAATGGCACCACCTACCTTATTGCCGGCGCTGCTGCAGTGGCCCTCCTTGGAACTGCCTTCCCTCTCCTATTTTCTCGCAAGGACTTGTAATTACATTTTCCCCTCCCATTGCTTTTTTTTTTTTTTTTTTTATAAATATTTTAAATATTTATTTTTTTTATAATTTAATTTTAATTTTTATATAATTCGATGGTCCCAATGAGAGAATAAAGATTTGACTTCTGAATATATCCGTTACATAAACAACAGAAAGTGCGTAGTTTAGCTACAAGGTTTCCCCTCTTATTGTTTTAGTTTTTGCCCTTTTATCTTATGATGTTAGTTTTTGAATTGATTTCATAAAAATTGCCATTAAGATACTTGTTGGTTGTTGCTCAAAAACAATAAAGATGAAAGCAAAACTAAGATAATATGTTTTTAAGAGTAAAGCAAATGTTGAACAACCTAACCTACCACTCTGCTGGGCTTTGCTAAGCTTCATCCTATTTTATGTAGTTTACAGTTTACTGTTTTTGTGTGGGATGATTTGCTTGTTTGTTTTATTTTCATTTTGTGTTTGCTTGCCAATGCTCATCACAGGTGTCCAGAATGCGATGGAGCGGGTTTTGTTAGGAAGTCAGGGGTGACCTTGAGGGCAAATGCAGCACGAAAGGACCAAGCCCAAATCGTGTGTGCTCGCTGCAATGGTCTTGGCAAGCTCAACCAAGTTGACAAATAGATGTCCGATGTAACTTCCTTTTTGCTTTGCAATAATTATATTATGATCATACTTCGTCTTCAATTATTCTGAAGCTATGAGATTATGAGGTCCCTTTTAACACGGGTAGATCTCCAACATATTACACGTATGCCAAGTGTAATTTACACAGTATATATTTGCCAGTATCTAAAGCATGCTAGTCTTTGATTATTATTTGAATCCGTGGTAAATAAGTGAACAAATTCTCATTTTCGAAAATTGACAAACAAGTCAATGATTTGTGGCCCTTCCACAATGTCTCATATTACAAGAGTAGTTATTTTCATCAAATTATGCTACCAACAAAAGGACGTTGGTTATTTGTGAGGAAGCCTTTCCCTATTGGTGTAGTTAATAGTTATAACACAATTGTGAAGGGGACATATTCAGACTATTGGCAGATATATAATCGCAATTGTAATCTCGTTTGGTTACATAATGAATGGCCTGACATCCTTGGTCCTCTTATTGGGCATAAACTTGGGATATTCTTCCAGCGCATGGTTCCATCCATGCTAAAATATGAAATTTACGGGTACAAATGATAGTTTAAGAGTGATAATGACAACTTTTATGGTATCTCATAATTCTGGTTCAAATCTCACCTACCTTCTCCACCACTACCTTCCTATTAAAAAATATGTTAGATTTACTAAACCATTGGCAACCGAACTTCCGTAAAATCATGATGAAACAATATAAACTTCATCACGAGGCACTACTAGGATTGCCTAAAAAAGATATTATTACATACAACAATTTTCACAATATTTTTCAGCGTAATTGAGTTGGCAAGTTTTTATTCTACTATTGCGACTTTAGTACTTATTAACAACTTGACACATCTATAGTAATGAAATTTTTTTCTAAATGTTTTGCTTCTTGTGATACTATTGTTATCATCCATGTAGTGAGAAAAGCAAATTGAACAGATTTTGACTAACTTAGACGAGCAATGCTACATACACAAAAAAAATTCACAACAATTTTTACAACATTTGAGTTAACAAGTTTTTACTGGCTATTATCTACACCCACCATTAACATAACTTTTTAACCGAATATTAACAGTTAGTCACACTTGGGTCTAAGGACTTTCTTCTTAGACAAATAAAACTAACAAAATGCTTGAGTGTCCTAGATTGTATACTATCAAAAGAGAGAGAACCTCAAATTGTGTGCCGTCCACACCTAGTTGCATAAACATGGCATGACTTGTTTGCAGCGCATGATTACCTCACATTTACATCATTCATTGTTGTGCGGTCATCAGCCTATTACCATTAGGCCCAAATGGTACGGGTGGGATAATGATTCCCTAGCAAGCCCATTCTCTAATGCTCGGTAGGTTTAGTCGAGGATCGTTCTGGTCTCGGGGCCACCCTTACTGGATTCATCCCGAGGTACGTCGGTAATGCCTTAGGGGACATTGCCACCGATCAACATTCGGCGTCTGATGCGAGTCCCAATGTCTAAGTTCCTATTTCCAAAGTGGGGCCCTCTTTTGTCAGGAATAATCCTAAGGGGCCCCACCCACATGAAAAATGCTGAAAAGCAATTATTGCTGACCCACTAAAGGAAGGCTATAAATAGGAGAAAGGCAAGAGAAAAATGGGTTAGACATTGAAGAGGAGAGAACCAGGAAAGAGTGAGAAAGAGAGAATAGACTCAGAAGCAAGCTTGCTGGGTTGGCCCAATTAGCCACCCCTTATTAACCTTAATCCTTGCCCGAGGGAACTTCCTGTTGTAGGATATCCATAAGCCCACTTTAATAAGTAAATTATGAGCCCATCCATGCTGCTGGACCCATCACCAACGATAGGGCACGCATAATTGTCGTCGTCTGTGGGGATCTCCTATTTAGCTGTAGTTCTAGAAGAGATCACTTGTGGTCGAGCATGGCTGACCAGCATTCAGCGAGCTTTGCAGGTAGTGCATCCGGAGGCCCATCCAGGAGTTTGGGTTGGTAGGAAAGGAGGCAAAAAAGAGATTAGAATCGATGGTACGAGCAGAACGAGGAATGGACTGGCTCGAGAGAGGAATCCTTGCAGTTGTATCGACCAGTGTCCGTCATCCTCGAACAGGAGTAGCATGGTAGGAGGGATTAGGAATTGGAGTGCCTGCATAAACAAGTGAGAGATTTGGAGTTAGAAGTACAATGTAGGTGTCGTAGGAGGAATCGTGGTGAATTCCCTGAAGGGTTTGGCAGTACCGGGGAAAGTCGGGGAAAGTTATCCCACTAAAGCGGTTCTCCCTGATCAAGAGAGAGATTGTGGGATTTCACTGAACGATTGTTGGTGTCTCCCGAGTGACGTAGGCATTATAGCACGGCGATGGACGTAATGAGCCAAGCTTTACGTAGAGCAGCCCGATAACCATTTTCTGACGAGATTGAATAAGCATAGATGTTGAAGCAATTTAGTAGACCGCCGTTCATTTCGTATGATGGTAAGGCCGACCCCATCGAACATGTTAGCCATTATATTTAGATGATGTCGCTGTACGGCTAGAATGATGCGCTTATGTGCAAGGTATTCCTTTCTAGTTTAGGGCCTATTGCCTTGAGATGGTTTAATGGGTTAAGGAATGGATCAATTCACAGTTTCAGTGAGTTAATTCAGGAATTCGGGGCTCAGTTTATGACTTATAGTTGGGTACCGTAGCCCGTGGACTAGTTGTCTACGAAGATGGGGGCTGTGGAAACTCTTTGAAGTTACACTTATCACTATTGGGAAATGTACAATGAGATTGGGGGAGGTAATGAGAAGGTGGCTGCCAACGCCTTTAGATTGGGGCTCCCACAAGACTCGGAGTTGAGAGACTTGTTGACCATGAGGCCCCCCGAGAATATGCATCAGTTAATGAGGCGAATTGAAGAGTACAAAAGGTTAGAGGATGACTGGCAACAACAAAGTAAAGGCAAGGCACCTGCCACTTCGCAGTATGCGAAGGATTCCTATTCAGGGGGTTTTTAGTCAAGACCCAGAAGGGAACTAAGAATCCAAGAGTCTAATGTTCAGACCGGTGAGATTAATGTGGTGTTCAAGGAGCCCATCCATAAGATTATGGAATGGATCAAGAACAAGCCATACTTCCGATGGCTAAGCAAGATGGGGGCAACCCGACGAGAAGGAATCAAAACCTATACTACATGTACCATCAAGACAAGGGGCACACTATCAAATAATGTTGGGTATTTAAGGATCATTTGGAGCAGTTGGTGAAATCCAGGCATTTAAAGGAGTTTGTCGTGGCACCCGAGGGTGGCACTACAGGGTTGTTGTCAAGAACTTAGGGGAACATATTCTCACCGCCATTGGGGATAATCAAAGTAATTCATACGGCTTCAATGGGCACAAGTGTAAGTCGATGCAAGGGGGTGTAAAGTGTAGTCTCGAAGGAGAATGCTGAGTGTGATACTCGGCCCGGGAAAAAACTGAAGTTAAACTGGGGATCGATTGAGTTCAGGGATGAAGATTTGGAAGGGACGACCCAAGCGCATAATGACGCTCTAGTAGTTACTGCTAGAATCAATGGCTTTATAGTGAAGAGAGTATTAGTAGACCAGGGAAGTGGGGTTGAAGCGATGTACCCCGATTTGTTTAAGGGGTTGGGTTAAAGGTGGAGGACTTGTCTAAGCATGACACCCCCCTGGTGGGGTTTGATGGTAGAGTGGTGATCCCAAAAGGGCAAATCTCCTTGCCTATGAATACTTGAAGGTAAAGAGGTGATGGTAAACTTCATTGTGGTAAGTTTCTTCTCCTCGTACACTGCAATTCTCGGGCGACCTTGGTTCCACGCCATGGGAGCTGTACTATCCACTTTGCACATTAAGGTGAAGTTTCACACTGATTATGGGATTGCCGTGGTAAGAGGAGATCAATAGGTAGCGAGGCAATGTTTGGTGGTGGTTATCAACCGGGAAATTAAGCAGAAAGAATTAGTCGAGCATGACCTATTGTAGCAATTACAGGAGCCCGTAAAGGGCCAAAGGGCAGACAGCACGGAGGAGTTGGTTAAGGTAAGCATATTTCTATACGAAAATAGGAGTTTCCAAATAGGAACAAGTATGAAGCAAGAAGATTGGGTGGATTTGTTACTAGCCCTAGTACAAAATGTGGAAATTTTCGCTTGGAGCTTGTACGACATCCCCTGGGTGGATCCAAAGTTTATCACACACAAGCTAAATGTGGACTCGCCATTTCCCCTAAAAAGGAAAAACTTAGGAGGTCAGCCAAGCAACACGTTGAAGCTGTGAAGTAAGAAGTAGAAAAACTAAAACAAGCAGGGGCAATTTGAGAGGTCCTTTTCCAGAGTGGTTGTCTAATACTGTAGTGGTTAAGAAGAAGAATAGTAAGTGGCGGGTTTGTGTGGACTTTACTGATCTCAATAGGGCATGCCCCAAAGATCCTATTCTGGTTCCAAAGATTGACCAGTTAGTAGATGCTACGTGTGGACATCGAGGATAAGCTTTTTGGATGCTTTCCAAGGGTATTATTAGATTGCTCTAGCTACCGAGGATCAAGAGAAGACCTCTTTTATAACCTTCAAGGCCAATTACCATTATACAGTAATTATTTTCGGCTTTAAGAATGCGGAGGCCATATATCAAAGGATGATGACCAGGATATTCAGGGACAAGATTGGAGGCACGGTGGAGGTGTACATAGATGACATGGTCGTGAAGAACCGGGAAAGCTAGAAGCATATAGGCGATCTTATAGAAGTTTTTGAGATACTCTGCAGCATAAATTACGCCTCAACGTCGACAAATGTGCTTTCGGGGTAGGGGCTGGAAAGTTTCTAGGGTACATGATTACTAACCAAGGAATTGTGGTTAACCCCGATCAAATAAGTGTTACAGAGCGGCTGAAGGATGTGTAGAAGTTAACTAGGATGACAGTTGTGTTGAACCGATTTGTGTCGAAGTCGGCAGACAGATGTCGCCCTTTTTATCAATAGCTGAAGAAGTGGAGGTGGTTTCGCTGGACCAAAAAATGTAAAGAGGCCTTTCAAGATCCGAAGAAATATTTAACGAGTGTGCCGATATTATCTTGTACAAATCCAGAGGAAGACTTGTATATGTATTTAGTAGTATCTGAGCATGTCGTGAGTGTAGTATTATTGAAGGATCAAAGGGGAATTCAAAAGCCAATCTATTACATTAGTAAAACCTTGGTTGATGCGGAAACCAGGTGTCTACCATTGGAAAACCTCGCATTGGGCCACCGAGATACCCGAAAGTTGGATTCCAATTTTATGCTGATATAAGGGCTTAAAAGTGGAAGTCTAACGTTTTGTTCACGAATTTGGCCTTGAAATATTCTTCCAATATTGCGAGATCAATCATCTAAAAATCAAGTTTTGGGGAAACAATACGTGAGTTGCTAGTTATTCACGAGCCTTAATCGGTTTGGAAATGTGTCGAAAAGTGACCTTTGGTCGCTATTTCAACAATAACTTTGGAACCGTAGGGAATTCTTAATTGTGTCCTGAATGTTTTAGAATGTAGACATCCTGAGCTTAAATTTGAACACAAATTTTGTAATTTTTCGATAAAAATCAAGAGAGTTATTGTCGTTTTAATATAGGGCACCAAGTTACCAGAAATTTGGATTCCAGTTTTATGTCGATATAAGTGCTTAAGAGTGGAAGTCTAACGTTTTGTTCACGAATTTTGCCATGAAATATTTTTCCTATATCACGAGATCAATCATCTCAAAATCAAGTTTCGAGGAAAAAATACGTGAATAGGTAGTTAATCTCAAGCCTTAATCGGCTTGGAGATGTGTCGAAAAGTGACCTTTGGTTGCCGTTTTGACAATAACTTTGGAACCGTAAGGAATTATTAAATGCGGTCATGATGTTTTAGAAATTCGACATTCTGACCTTGAATTTGAACACAAATTTTGTATTTTTTTGATAAAAATCAAGAGAGTTAATATCGTTTAAATATGGGCCATCGAGTTACCAGAAATTTGGATTCTAGTTTTGTGCCGATATAAGGGCTTAAATGTGGAAGTCTAACGTTCTGGATTTGAACATAAAATTTGTATTTTTTCAATAAAAATAAAGAGAGTTATTGTCATTTTAATAAGGGGCACCGAGTTACCCGAAATTTGGATTCCAATTTTGTGCCGATATAAGGGCTTAAAAGTGGAAGTCTAACATTTTGTTCACGAATTTGGCCATGAAATATTTTTCCTATATCGCGAGATCAATCATCTTAAAATCAAGTTTCGGGGAAAAAATACGTGAGTGGCAAGTTATTCACGAGCTTTAATCGGTTTGGAAATATGTCGAAAAGTGATATTTGGTCGCAGTTTCGACAATAGCTTTGGAATCGAAAGGAATTCTTAAACGTGGCCTGAATGTTTTAGAAAGTAGAAGTCCTGAGCTTGAATTTGAACATAAATTTGGCACTTTTTCGATAAAAATCAAGATAGTTATTGTCATTTTGATAAGGGCACCGAGTTTCTCGAAATTTGGATTCCTATTTTGTGCCGATATAAGGGCTTAAAAGTGGACGTCTAACGTTTTGTTCATGAATTTGGCCGTGAAATGATTTTCCTATATCGTGAGATCAATCATATCAAAATCAAGTTTCGGGAAAAAATACGTGAGTGGCTAGTTATTCAAGAGACTTAATCGGTTTGGAAATATGTCGAAATGTGACATTTGGTCGCCGTTTCGACAATGAATTTGGAACCGTAAGAAATTCTTAAACAGGGCCTGAATGTTTTAGAAAGTGACGTCTAGAGCTTGAATTTGAACATAAATTTTGTATTTTTTCGATAAAAATCAAGAGAGTTATTGTCATTTGAATATGGGCCACCGAGTTACCCGAAATTTGAATTCCAATTTTGTGACGATATAAGGGCTTAAAAGAGGAAGTCTAACATTTTGTTCACGAATTTGGCCATGAAATATTTTTCCTATATCGCGAGATCAATCATCTTAAAATCAAGTTTCGGGGAAAAAATACGTGAGTGGCAAGTTATTCACGAGCTTTAATCGGTTTGGAAATATGTCGAAAAGTGATATTTGGTCGCAGTTTCGACAATAGCTTTGGAATCGTAGGGAATTCTTAAACGTGGCCTGAATGTTTTAGAAAGTAGAAGTCCTGAGCTTGAATTTGAACATAAATTTGGCACTTTTTCGATAAAAATCAAGATAGTTATTGTCATTTTGATAAGGGCACCGAGTTTCTCGAAATTTGGATTCCTATTTTGTGCCGATATAAGGGCTTAAAAGTGGACGTCTAACGTTTTGTTCATGAATTTGGCCGTGAAATGATTTTCCTATATCGTGAGATCAATCGTATCAAAATCAAGTTTCGGGGAAAAAATACGTGAGTGGCTAGTTATTCACGAGCCTTAATCGGTTTGGAAATATGTCGAAATGTGACATTTGGTCGCCGTTTCGACAATAACTTTGGAACCATAAGGAATTCTTAAACGTCGACTGAATTTTTTAGAAAGTGACGTCCAGAGCTTGAATTTGAACATAAATATATTATTTTTTTGATAAAAATCAAGAGAGTTATTGTCGTTTGAATATGGGCCACCGAGTTAACCGAAATTTGAATTCCAATTTTGTGCCGATATAAGGGCTTAAAAGAGGAAGTCTAATGTTTTGTTCATGAATTTGGCCGTGAAATGGTTTTCCTATATCGTGAGATTAATCATCTCAAAATCAAGTTTCGGGGAAAAAATGCGTGAGTGGCAAGTTATTCACGAGCCTTAATCGGTTTGGAAATATGTCGAAAAGTGACACTTGGTCACAGTTTCGACAATAACTTTGGAACCGTAAGGAATTCTTAAACGTGGCCAGAATGTTTTAGAAAGTAGAAGTACTGAGCTTGAATTTGAACATAAATTTTGTACTTTTTTGATAAAAATCAAGATAGTTATTGTCGTTTTGATAAGGGGCACCGAGTTACCTGAAATTTGGATTCCTATTTTGTGCCAATATAAGGGCTTACAAGTGGAAGTCTAATGTTTTGTTCACAAATTTGGCGGTGAAATTTTTTTCCTATATCGTGAGATCAATCATCTCAAAATCAAGTTTTGGGGAAAAAATACGTGAGTGGCCAATTATTCACGAGCCTTAATCGGTTTGGAAATGTGTCGAAAAGTGACCTTTGGTTGCCGTTTCGACAATAACTTTGGAACCGTAAGGATTTCTTAAACATGGTCTGAATATTTTATATTGTGGATGTTTTGATCTTGAATTTCAACACAAATTTTGTATTTTTTTGATAAAAATCGAGAGAGTTATTGTCGTTTGATTATGGGCCACCGAGTTACCCGAAATTTGGATTCCAATTTTATGCCGATATATGGGCTTGAAAGTGGAAGGCTAACGTCTTGTTCACGAATTTAGCCTTGAAATATTTTACCTATATCATGAGATCAATCATCTCAAGATCAAGTTTCGGGTAAAAATACGTGAGTGGCTAGTTATTCACAAGCCTTAATTGGTTTGGAAATATGTCGGAAAATGATATTTGGTCACTGTTTTGACAATAACTTTAGGACCGTATGGAATTCTTAAACGTGGCCTAAATGTTTTAGAAAGTAGACTTCCTGAGCTTGAATTTGAACATAAATTTTATATTTTTTCGATAAAAATCAAGAGAGTTATTGTCGTTTTAATAAGGGGCACCGAGTTATCTGAAATTTGGATTCCAATTTTGTGCCGATATAAGGGCTTAAAAGTGGAAGTCTAACGTTTTGTTCACGAATTTGGCCGTGAAATATTTTTCCTATATCGTGAGACCAATCATCTAAAAATCAAATTTCGGGGAAAAAATACGTGAGAGGCTAGTTATTCTCGAGCTTTAATCGGTTTGGAAATATGTCGAAAAGTGGCATTTGGTTGCAGTTTTGACAATAACTTTGGAACCGTAAAGAATTCTTAAACGTGGCTAGAATGTTATAGAAAGTAGAAGTCCTGAGCTTGTGTTTGAACATAAATTTTGTATTTTTTCGAGAAAAATCAAGATAGTTATTGTCGTTTTGATAAGGGGGACCGAGTTACCCGAAATTTGGATTCCTATTTTGTGCCGATATAAGGGCTTAAAAGAGGAAGTCTAACGTTTTGTTCACGAATTTGGCCGTGAAATGTTTTTCCTATATCGCGAAATCAATCATCTCAAAATCAAGTTTCGGGAAAAAATACGTGAGTGGCTAGTTATTCAAGAGACTTAATCGGTTTGGAAATATGTCGAAATGTGACATTTGGTCGCCGTTTCGACAATGAATTTGGAACCGTAAGAAATTCTTAAACAGGGCCTGAATGTTTTAGAAAGTGACGTCCAGAGCTTGAATTTGAACATAAATTTTGTATTTTTTCGATAAAAATCAAGAGAGTTATTGTCATTTGAATATGGGCCACCGAGTTACCCGAAATTTGAATTCCAATTTTGTGACGATATAAGGGCTTAAAAGAGGAAGTCTAACGTTTTGTTCATGAATTTGGCCGTGAAATGTTTTTCCTATATCGCGAGATCAATCATCTCAAAATTAAGTTTCGGGGAAAAAATGTGTGACTGACCAGTTATTCACGAGACTTAATCGGTTTGGAAATGTGTCAAAAAGTGACATTTGGTCGCCGCGTCGACAATAACTTTGGAACCGTAAGGATTTCTTAAACACGATCTGAATATTTTATGCAGTGGATGTTCTGATCTTGAATTTCAACACAAATTTGTATTTAATAGTTAAAAATCGAGAGAGTTATTGTCGTTTGATTATGGGCCACCGAGTTACCCGAAATTTAGATTCCAATTTTATGCAGATATATGGGCATGAAAGTGGAAGGCTAACGTTTTGTTCACGAATTTGGCCTTGAAATATTTTTCCTATATCGTGAGATCAATCATCTCAAAATCAAGTTTCGGGGTAAAAATACGTGAGTGGCTAGTTATTCACAAGCCTTAATCGGTTTGGAAATATGTCGAAAAGTGATAATTGGTCGCTGTTTCGACAATAACTTTGGAACCGTATGGAAATCTTAAACGTGGCCTGAATGTTTTAGAAAGTAGACTTCCTGAGCTTGGATTTGAACATAAATGTGGAAGTCTAACGTTTTGTTCACTAATTTGGCCTTGAAATATTTTTCCTATATCACGAGAACAATCATAACAAAAACAAGTTTCGCGGTAAAAATACGTGAGTGGCTAGTTGTTCACGAGCCTTAATCGGTTTTGAAATATGTCGAAAAGTGATATTTGGTCGCTGTTTCAACAATAACTTTGGAACCGTAAGGAATTTTTAAACGTGGCCTGAATGTTTTAGGAAGTAGACGTCCTGAGCTTGAATTTGAACATAAATTTTGTATTTTTTCAATAAAAATAAAGAGAGTTATTGCCATTTTAATAAGGGGCACCGAGTTACTTGAAATTTGGATTCCAATTTTGGGCCGATATATGGGCTTAAAAGTGGAAGTCTAACATTTTGTTCACGAATTTGGCCGTGAAATATTTTTCCTATATCGCGAGATCAATCATCTCGAAATCAAGTTTCGGGGAAAAAATTCGTGAGTGGATAGTTATTCACGAGCCTTAATCGATTTGGAAATATGTCGAAAAGTGACATTTGGTTGCAGTTTCGACAATAAGTTTGGAACCGTAAGGAATTCTTAAATGTGGCCTGAATGTTTTAGAAATTAGAAGTCTTGAGCTTGAATTTGAACATAAATTCTGTATTTTTTCAATTAAAATCAAGATAGTTATTGTCGTTTTGATAAGGGGCACCGAGTTACCTGAATTTGGATTCTTATTTTGTGTCGATATTAGGGCTTAAAAGTGGAAGTCTAACGTTTTGTTCATGAATTTGGCCTTGAAATATTTTTCCTATATCGCGAGATCAATCATCTCAAAATCAAGTTTCGGGGTAAAAATACGTGAGTGGCTAGTTATTCACAAGCCTTGATCAGTTTGGAAATATATCAAAAAGTGATATTTGGTCGCTGTTTCGACAATAACTTTGGAACCGTATGGAATTCTTAACGTGGCCTGAATGTTTTAGAAAGTAGACTTCCTGAGCTTGGATTTGAACATAAATGTGGAAGTCTAACGTTTTGTTCACTAATTTGGCCCTGAATTATTTGTCCTATATCACGCGATCAATCATCTCAAAAACAAGTTTCGGGGTAAAAATACGTGAGTGGCTAGTTGTTCACGAGCTTTAATCGGTTTTGAATTATGTCGAAAAGTGATATTTGGTCGCTGTTTCAACAATAACTTTGGAACCGTAAGGAATTCTTAAACATGGCCTGAATATTTTAGGAAGTAGACGTCCTGAGCTTGAATTTGAACATAAATTTTGTATTTTTTCAATAAAAATAAAGAGAGTTATTGCCATTTCAATAAGGGGCACCGAGTTACCTGAAATTTGGATTCCAATTTTGTGCCGATATAAGGGCTTAAAAGTGGAAGTCTAACATTTTGTTCACGAATTTGGCCGTGAAATATTTTTCCTATATCGCGAGATCAATCATCTCGAAATCAAGTTTCGGGGAAAAAATTCGTGAGTGGATAGTTATTCACGAGCCTTAATCGGTTTTGAAATATGTCGAAAAGTGACATTTGGTCGCAGTTTCGATAATAAGTTTGGAACCGTAAAGAATTCTTAAACGTGGCCTGAATATTTTAGAAATTAGAAGTCCTGAGCTTGAATTTGAACATAAATTTTATATTTTTTCGATAAAAATCAAGAGAGTTATTATCGTTTTAATAAGGGGCACCGAGTTATCCGAAATTTGGATTCCAATTTTGTGCCGATATAAGGGCTAAAAAGTGGAAGTCTAACGTTTTGTTCACGAATTTGGCCATGAAATATTTTTCCTATATCGCGAGACCAATCATCTCAAAATCAAGTTTCGGGGAAAAAATACGTGAGGGCTAGTTATTCACGACCCTTAATCGGTTTGGAAATATGTCGAAAAGTGACATTTGGTTGCAGTTTCGACAATAACTTTGGAACCGTAAAGAATTCTTAAACGTGGCCTGAATGTTATAGAAAGTAGAAGTCGTGAGCCTGTGTTTGAATAAAAATTTTGTATTTTTTCGAGAAAAATCAAGATAGTTATTGTTGTTTTGATAAGGGGGACCGAGTTACCTGAAATATGGATTCCTATTTTGTGCCGATATAAGGGCTTAAAAGAGGAAGTCTAACGTTTTGTTCACGAATTTGGCCGTGAAATGTTTTTCCTATATCGCGAGATCAATCATCTCAAAATCAAGTTTCGGGAAAAAATACGTGAGTGGCTAGTTATTCAAGAGACTTAATTGGTTTGGAAATATGTCGAAATGTGACATTTCGTCGCCGTTTCGACAATAAATTTGGAACCGCAAGAAATTATTAAACGGGGCCTAAATGTTTTAGAAAGTGACGTTTAGAGCTTGAATTTGAATATAAATTTTGTATTTTTTCGATAAAAATCAAGAGAGTTATTGTCGTTTGAATATGGGCCACTGAGTTACCCGAAATTTGGATTCCAATTTTGTGCTGATATGTTGAATTTGAACCTAAATATAGAAGTCCTGAGCTTGAATTTGAACCTAAATTTTGTATTTTTTTGATTAAAATCAAGATAGTTATTGTCGTTTTGATAAGGGGCACCGAGTTACCCGAAATTTGGATTCTTATTTTGTGCCGATATAAGGGCTTAAAAGTGGAAGTCTAACGTTTTGTTCACGAATTTGGCCTTGAAATATTTTTCCTATATCGCGAGATCAATCATCTTGAAATCATGTTTCGAGGAAAAAATTCGTTTGTGGATAGTTATTCACGAGCCTTAATCGGTTTGGAAATATGTTGAAAAGTGACAGTTGGTCGCAGTTTCGACAATAAGTTTGGAACCGAAAGGAATTCTTAAATGTGGCCTGAATGTTTTAGAAATTAGAAGTCCTGAGCTTGAATTTGAACATAAATTTTGTATTTTTTTGATTAAAATCAAGATAGTTATTGTCGTTTTGATAAGGGGCACCGAGTTACCCTAAATTTGGATTCTTATTTTGTGCCGATATAAGGGCTTAAAATTGGAAGTCTAATGTTTTGTTCACGAATTTGGCCTTGAAATATTTTTCCTATATCTCGAGATCAATCATCTCAAAATCAAGTTTCGAGGTAAAAATACGTGAGTGGCTAGTTATTCACAAGCCTTAATCAGTTTGGAAATATGTCGAAAAGGGATATTTGGTCACTGTTTCGACAATAACTTTGGAACCGTATGGAATTCTTAAACGTGGCCTGAATGTTTTAGAAAGTAGACTTCCTGAGCTTGGATTTGAACATAAATGTGGAAGTCTAACGTTTTGTTCACTAATTTGGCCTTGAAATATTTTTCCTATATCACGAGATCAATCATCTCAAAAACAAGTTTCGGGGTAAAAATACGTGAGTGGCTAGTTGTTCCCGAGCCTTAATCGGTTTTGAAATATGTCGAAAAGTGATATTTGGTTGCTGTTTCAACAATAACTTTGGAACCGTAAGGAATTCTTAAACATGCCCTGTATGTTTTAGGAAGTAGACGTCCTGAGCTTGAATTTGAACATAAATTTTGTATTTTTTCGATAAAAATAAAGAGAGTTATTGCCATTTTAATAAGGGGCACCGAGTTACCTGAAATTTGGATTCCAATTTTGTGCCGATATAAGGGCTTAAAAGTGGAAGTCTAACATTTTGTTCACGAATTTGGCCGTGAAATATTTTTCCTATATCTTGAGATCAATCATCTCGAAATCAAGTTTCGGGGAAAAAATTCGTGAGTGGATAGTTATTCACGAGCCTTAATCGGTTTGGAAATATGTCGAAAAGTGACATTTGGTCGCAGTTTCGACAATAAGTTTGGAACCGTAAGGATTTCTTTAACGTGGCCTGAATATTTTAGAAATTAGAAGTCTTGATCTTGAATTTGAACATAAATTTTATATTTTTTCGATAAAAATCAAGAGAGTTATTGTCGTTTTAATAAGAGGCACCGAGTTTTCCAAAATTTGGATTCCAATTTTGTGCCGATATAAGGGCTTAAAAGTGGAAGTCTAACGTTTTGTTCATGAATTTGGCCGTGAAATATTTTTCCTATATCGCGAGACCAATCATCTCAAAATCAAGTTTCGGGGAAAAAATACGTGAGTGGCTAGTTATTCACGAGCCTTAATCGGTTTGGAAATATGTCGAAAAGTGACATTTGGGTTCAGTTTCGACAATAACTTTGGAACCATAAAGTTATCGACAATAACTTTGGTAGATGCTATGGACTAGTAGCGGGATCCGGGAAGCTAAAGAAGAATTAGGTTCAGCGTAATCTCGTTGGAGTAAGAAGCTTGAAGGGCTTAGGTACCTGGGTAGATTAGGCTTGGAGGGTATATTGCTGTCCTTGTATCCGAACTACATTCTTTAGTGGATCATTTTGACTGCTTGGAGGGCGGCGGAGATGTTTTTTGCTGAGGGTCTTCGGTTTCCTCTTCGATAATACGTCTTGTGTTGTCCTTGTGTTTGCATCTCTCTTCCCTTTATCTTTGTCATTTAATTTCTGTTATGGATGTGATTTTATTTGACTAAAATGGTTTATCAATTCTGTTTTAGGCTTTAGTTCATTTTCTGCACGTTAATCGTTTGTTTTAAAGCTTGAATTGATAATTTGTAATTTGGGGGTCTAAACGTTCATAGTGTTTTATACACTATTTGAACTTTCAAGTGGTATTAGAGCGGGTGCACTTGTTGTGGTTTTACTACCTTTGTGCGATCCCTGACCCCATTTTGAGATGGAACGGTTTTAATCTTTGATTGCTCCACCATATTTTAATGGTAGCAACTATGCCTTTTGGAAAGTCCGAATGAGGGCATTTTTATGTTCTATTGTTGAAAGTGTGTGGGATGCTGTTGATATTGGTTGGGTTAGGCCGGAGGCCGAAAAATCCACTTAGGATAAAGCAGCCCTTGCTTCATCTAATGCTAACAGTAAAGTTTTGAATGCTATTTTCTGTGGTGTGTCTCCAGATGAGTTTCACAGGATATCCCATGTCTCAGTGGCTAAGGAGGCGTGGAAAATATTGGAGATCACGTATGAAGGAACCGAGAAAGTGAAAGATACCAAACTACAGATGCTGACCACTCGTTTTGAGGAGCTCAAGATGAATGAGGATGAGTCCTTTGACTCTTTCTATAGCAAGCTGAATGAAGTGGTGATCAGCAAGTTCAACTTGGGAGAAAAAACAGAGGATTCAAAGATTGTGAGAAAGATCCTTCGATCATTGCCGGAGAGCTTCCGTGCAAAAGTTACTGCAATTGAGGAGAGCAAAGACCTGGACGATATTAAGGTTCAAGAATTGGTTGGCTCACTGCAAACTTATGAGCTATCATTGCCATCGCAAAGGAGGAGCAAATCTCTTGCTCTCAAGACAATTGATGAAAGGGTGGAAGCTCATGACTCGTCTGATGAAGATGTTGATGATAAAGATGTTGCATATCTCGTGAAGAACTTCAGAAAGTTCTTGAAGTTCAAGAAGAAAGGAAAGTTTGCAGAGAAAGGAAAATTTCCAAGTATCGGAAAAGAGAAGAAGGATTTTAAACGGAAAGATGGTAAGGAGTCTCAATCATCACAAGGAATTACATGCTTCGAGTGTAATGGACATGGACATATTAAGAAGGAATGTCCCAATTACTTGAAATCGAAAGGTAAAGCTTATGCCACAACTCTTAGTGATTCGGACTCATCCAACTCTGATTCTGAGGAAAGCTGTGACAAAGAAGGGAATTACTCTGCATTTATGACCATTGCTCATGTTGAGTCTTCGGAAGACTTGAATTTACTTGTGCAAGAACTTGGAGAGTATAGTGATGAGGAATCATTGGGAATTGTTGAAGAATCAGAAGTTGAAGAGGATGAGTATAATAAAAGTCTTCAAGAGAACTACAACTTACTTCTTGAAAAGTCTGGAGACTATACACGTGTAGCCAAGGCAGCTGTGAAAAAGATGAAGAAAGCCGAAGAAGACTATAGAAGTCTTCTAGTGCGTCACAAGGAAGCTAAATGTGAGATAGAGAAGTTGAATGGAGAGTTGTCAGAAGCCTATGCAAAGGTGAGATTTCTTGAGCTTAAAGTGATTCAAGCAAATGCCAAGATAGAAAGGGTCTCCACAAAGAAGTTAGATGATGTGATCTCCTCACAAAAACATTTCTCAGACAAATCTGGTTTGGGATATATTAGAGAAAGCAGTTCTGCTGTCAACATCTCCAAGGACGTGAAGTTTGTAAAAGCTAAGGAGCCCATGGTGAAAACTCCAGCTGTTGAGAAGGTGAACCCAGAAAAGAAGAAGAATGTAGCAGATCAACGAGTGTTCAACAAGTCCCGGAGTCAATCGGACGTCATACCTGAAGCTAGAAGGAAAGGGTCTCTCCCAAGATCACAAAGAGGTCCGAGAACAAACCATTTCTGTCATCACTGTGGAATCCAAGGCCACACCAGACCAAATTGTCATAAGCTGAGAGCTTTGAAGAATGTAAGTGATCAAAGGCCAAGAGGACCAAGAAATGACAAGAAAATTTGGGCGGTTGAACAACCAAGAGATCGAAATGGTGACTCTGGAGTGATGGATGTGATGAAGATGATTGGTGCCTTCACTACTTGTTTGGAAAGCTTCACAAGAAGGTTAGAAAACTCTAACCCGCGTACCCAATCCTATAAGGATATCACCCCAAATGCACGTGACGTGTGGGTGAAGAAGGGTACTCATGCATAAGCATTTAGTCATGTCCATGCATTAATTCTTCCTATCTTATGTGTCTTTGCTTGGGTGTTTGTTCGTGTGCATACTTTATTGTGTTTTCATATTGAATGTTTTTACATTTTCTTTGGGTAAATTTCTTTGGTCAAAAATTTCAAAAACATATAAAAAGTACAAAATCCAAAAGGTTTAATCAACATTATAGAGTTTATGTCCTAATCTTGTTTTGCCTTGTACCTTTGTACTAATGGCTTTGTGCATTCTTGAGCACAGCATGTCTTCATTGCACTCATATCAATGTGGGAAAAATCTTGAAATCTATATGATTGTTGTAAATCGATCTTCAAACTTGTCATGAATAATTAGTCAATGGTTTTGTTGATCTTGAGACATGCATAGACTTGTGTCTATATATCTTCCCACTCTTTATTTTTGTTTTTGCTTAAAGAGCTTAACCAATGTAAATCTCAAAATGAAAATAGATAATGAGCTGCAAAAGCCTGTCGCACAAACTAATATTTAACTAGGAAAAAGGGAAAGCGACTTAAAATAAATATATGATACCCAAAAAGCCAAAGGCTTGATCATCAAATTGAAATATAAAAAATTTCAGGCATCATTCTTTAAATGAGACGTATTGATTCAAAATGTCAAAATGTTGAGAATTGTAATGAAGCCAAATGAAAAGCTTCAAAAGTTATGTAATCTTTTTCATGTGGGAGGTCATATATGCATATTTCTATAATTGAGATGGATCTCATTATCTCATGCTAATTGTGTATGCTTTGGTTGAATTGATCATTGAAGTTTCATATTAGACAAATGACTATCTCATTATTGATATCCACACACATCACACATGCTTATGTTTATTGAATGCCTTATTCATTTGTGTGATTGTACTTGACAAAATGTGTTTCACATGCTGAAGTTTTGTTGTTTGAACACAAAAAGATTTTTGAGCATTTGTGTGTTTTTGAAAAAGTCTCTTTGTTTCTAGCAAAATGTCAAAAAATTCAAAAATTTGTTGTGTTCTGTTTTGGCGACTAATTCGCGGGTTAGTCCAGTCGCATGCCCCAGTCGCGAACTCAATACAAAATGTTTTCGCGTCTCTGTGGCGGGTAAATACTCAAGTCGCGAAAAAGACTCAGAAAATTATTTTCAAAAATCTGGAATTTTTGTTTCTCGCAGCTTGATGTGGC
This sequence comes from Lithocarpus polystachyus, assembly GCA_033629205.1. Classification (NCBI taxonomy): domain Eukaryota; kingdom Viridiplantae; phylum Streptophyta; class Magnoliopsida; order Fagales; family Fagaceae; genus Lithocarpus; species Lithocarpus polystachyus. The sequence goes on from CM066168.1 coordinate 58,035,888, forward strand.
GACTATGTCGCGAATGGAGGTAAAGTCGTGAGATTTACACAGAATGTTTCGCGGCTCAGATCGCGGTTATCTCGTGGTTTGAACCTCCAGTCGCGAAAAACACTTAGAAAATTTTTCAAAATTTTTCTCTATAGTGTTCTGGCGGCTGATCCTGGCGACTCTATGGCGACTTGTCTCAGTAGCAAAAATCGCGTGTTTTTGCTCCCTTAAAGTCAGTTTTTCAAAACTTTTCAGTTTTCCCTCGAATATTTGTGACTGTTCATTGTCCCTACCATGTTCTTTCTCAAACTCACCGTGTTCTTCTCAAAGATCTCTTTGTTTTTCATCATTTCTTCACCAACCTTCAAGAAAAAGGTATGGGTTTTCATATTTTCATTATCTATTTCATGATTTTGTGCCTTTTTCTCCTGGATTTTGGGTTGTTTTGATTAGTAGAGATTTTTTTTGTGTTTTGGGTATGGGTATGATTCTGTTTATTGGGTTTGCTTGAATTGGTTGTGTTTATTTCACTGATATTATGTATATTATGTCCCTTTATCATGCATATTTTCCCTCTTTGTGCTTTTATGCCGATTTGACCCTTATTGTGCTTACCCTTCCCATCATGACATGTTTTGTTGAAATGTGTTGTGTCATAGGAGTCTCTAATGATTTATTTTGGTTTTCTGAACCATATGGGTATTTGCCCTGTGTTTGCATCATATAATTCTAGGGATTGACTCTCTATCTGACAGTAGTTTCATACTATATATAGTGTTATATCCTTAGATATTTCTTCTCTATGTGATATGATCTTCTGGTCTAGTCTTTTTATTTTCATCTAATTTGGATCTAATGTTTTGAATGTTTCATCTATTATGTTTTTTCTTTGTGGTTGGTGTTGTCATTGACTTCTCAGATGACTCCTACAAAGAAGAAAACTGTTGCCAAGAAAGGTGACAGAAGATTGAAGATGGACAACTCTAAGTTCAGATCTCTTCAGCACTTTGAGAGATATACTCAATTTTACTTGAAGGCACCCATTATTCAAGAGAGATTTGTAGACTTGGCTGACCTAAAAGATACCTTCATTCCTGGTTGCTTTGAAGGAAGAGGTTGGGAGAAGTTGTTGAGTAATCTCCCCAGAGTATGTGAACCTCTGATTAGAGAGTTTTATGCCAATGCTGTGCTGAGAGAGAATGAGATCAACTGTTGGGTAAGAGGACATGAATTTCAACTAGATGTGGATGACATTGATGAGGTGCTAGGTTTCGAAGGAATGGATGATCATGATTTCACAAATTACAAGGATAGAATGTTGTCCATAGAAACTGCTCAGGCACATATTGGGGGAGTTAGAGAAGGGAAATGTCTCAACACAAATGCATTTCCAGCAGACATGAGATGTCTAACTATGATAATGATGTTCAACCTTTACCCTGTGAGGAAGTTGACTACAATCAACAATGCCAGGGTAATTTTCTAATGGAGCTCAAGAAAAAGACTTTCATAGATATCAGTGCTCACATATATCATACAATTGTTGATGAGACCAGAACAACCTCCAGAGCCAAGTTGATTTTCCCAAGTCTTCTCATGAGAATTTTCAGGCTAAAAGGGGTGGAAATTCCTCAAGATATGGGACTCATGTCTACTCCATCAGCAATCAATAACCTGACCATCTCAAGGATACGGGTGCGTCTTCCGTGTGAAGAAGAAGGAGGTGATCAAGAAGGAGGTGAAGGTATGGAAACTGAAACAAAAGCTGCTGGTCAACCGTCAAGCTCAAGAGGTCGCAGTAAGAGAAGCAGAGCATCATCTTCGTCAGAAGTTCCTCCAGATGCATTCCAGATCATCCTTAAGAGGATTGACGGGCTCAGAGATATGCAGAATGAACAAAATGACAAACTATCTGCACTTCAGGATCAAATGAACATTCTCTCAGCAAAACTTGACAGTTTCTCTACACAGCAGTGACCCTTTGGCCATTCTGGTCAAAAAAGGGGAGATTTTTTAGTAGAGGACAGCTGGGGGAGCATTTGTTGAGGGGGAGCACTTAGTGTTATTTTGTTTTATTATTTTGTTTCCATGTCTTGATATTACTCTATCTTTCTGCTAAACTGTTGGATATGGTACTTTGTTTTGGCACTCTGGTTTTTATAGATTTTAGTTGTTACTCTGTTTTAGTTTTGATTTGTACCTTTGCTTATGTAGCCTTTTAATTTGTACCTTTCGCTTTTGTGGCATGATGGTCATCTTTTGTACCAGGCTTTTATAAGCACTTTGTTTTCTTGCCTTGTGGCTTTCGTACTCTATGTTTAAATGCCATGCTTTTATCCTTTAGTACATCACTCTTGTGCCCTGTGTTGGATTTTTATCCTTAATGCAATTACGTAATGTTGTTGCATTGGTTGAGTGTTGGACATGCAAATGATACTTGTCATTGAGCTTATTAGATTGCATGTCAGGATGTTCATTCCTTGTGAGAATGAGCATTGTGATCACTATTTATAGTGATTGTTCATTTCTGGTCAAGCCATGCTATATTGCTTTAATTCTTTTTGCTTGATCGCATTATGCTTGTTTCATATGCAATACAAGTTTCTTTTTGCAAACAATGAACTTATTGTGTGGTTGGTTTTTAGGAGATACTTGTACTTATGATTCAAGAGCTTCACAGATCCTAGAGTTAGGTGTGAGTGAGTTTTGTTCAACTGTTCCCAACTCACGCGTTAAGTCTAGAGTTTGTTGTAGGGTTTTGTCACGGAATAGCCAAAGGGGGAGATTGTAAGGTTGAATTTTATCAACCATTGTGTTGGCTTTATTCCATGCCAATTTGCTTGTATTTTCAGCATTTAGAAATCCTGTATTTAGGTGGGAATCATGTAAGGGTAGTGTGTGAGAGAGTGTGAACATTTGCTCAAGACTGTGCTGCAAAACAGAGACTTGCGACTGGACCTCACTGGTGTCTCGCGACTGGCAAGCTGCCAGTTATTGCACACGAGAGAAGCGTGCAGAGGAGAACTCGCGACTGGATATCGCAGGTGGCTTGCGACTGGAAGCTGCCAGAATATGAACCATCATGTCAGCTGTCGCACTACAGGACGAAATTTCCAGTCTGGCCTTTCAGTTTCTTCGCGACTTGAACTCGCGACTCAGTCAAGCCGCGAGGACAAGCCGCCAGTCTACTTTGTTGTGAATAATCTGTCTCTTCGCATTCCAAACACCCATCAGTATATATACCCCTTATACCCACGAAATGTTGAGAGCTTCCAGAGAGAATATTGAGAGAGAAACCCTAGAGAAAAACAACATTGATTCATCCACAATCTTACCCTTGTGACTCTTCAAATTCCTCTACTCTCTTCCTCTTCATTGTAGATCCTTGAGTGGTACTTTAGCCAAAACCTTTTCTCACCATACCCACATTTGTGAGAAGGCTCTTTGGTGTTTTGGGAAGCAGTTAGGAAGGAGCCAATTTATATTGGTAGATGCTATGGACTAGTAGCGAGATCCGGGAAGCTAAAGAAGAAATAGGTTCGGCGTAACCTCATTGGAGCAAGAAGCTTGGAGGGCTTAGGTACCTGGGTAGATTAGGCTTGGAGGGTCTATTGCTGTCCTTGTATCCTAACTACATTCTTTAGTGGATCATTTTGACCGCTTGGAAGGCGGCGGAGAGGTTTTCCGCCGAGGGTCTTCGGTTTCCTCTTCGATAACACGTCTTGTGTTGTCCTTGTGTTTGCATCTCTCTTCCCTTTATCTTTGTCATTTACTTTCTGTTATGGATGTGATTTTATTTGACTAAGATGGTTTATCAATTCTGTATTAGGCTTTAGTTCATTTTCCACACGTTAATCGTTTATTTCAAAGCTTGGATTGATAATTTGTAATTTGGGGGTCTAAATGTTCATAGTGTTTTATACACTATTTGAACTTTCAAGCCTTAATCGGTTTGGAAATGTGTCGAAAAGTGACCTTTGGTTGCTGTTTTGACAATAACTTTGTAACCGTAAGGAATTCTTTGATGCGGTCTTAATGTTTTAGAAAGTAAACGTTCTGGGCTTTAATTTGAACACAAATTTCGTATTTTTTTGATAAAAATCAAGAGAGTTATTATCGTTTGAATATGGGCCACCGAGTTACCCAAAATTTGGATTCTAGTTTTGTGCCGATATAAGGGCTTAAATGTGGAAGTCTAACGTTTTGTTCGCGAATTTGGCCGTGAAATATTTTTCTTATATCGTGAGATCAATCATCTCGAAATCATGTTTCGAGGAAAAAATATCTGAGTGGCTAGTTATTCACGAGCCTTAATCGGTTTGGAAATGTGTCGAAAAGTGCCCTTTGGTCGCCGTTTCGACAATAACTTTGGAACCGTAAGGAATTCTTAAACGCGGTCTGAATATTTTAGAAAGTGAACGTGCTGATCTTGAATTTGAACACAAGTTTTGTATTTTTTGATAAAAATCAAGATTGTTATTGTCGTTTGATTATGGGCCACCGAGTTACCTGAAATTTGGATTCCAATTTTATGCCGATATAAGGGCTTAAAAGTGGAAGTCTAACATTTTGTTCACGAATTTGGCCTTGAAATATTCTTCCTATATCGCGAGATCAATCATCTCAAAATCAAGTTTCGGGGAAAAAATGCGTGAGTGGCTAGTTATTCACGAGCCTTAATCCGTTTGGAAATGTGTCGAAAAGTGACCTTTGGTCTCTGTTTCGACAATAACATTGGAACCGTAGGGAATTCTTAAACGCGGTCCGAATATTTTAGAAAGTAAACATTCTAATCTTGAATTTGAACACAATTTTTGTATTTTTTTGGATAAAAATCAAGAGAGTTATTGTCGTTGAATATGGGCCACCGAGTTACCCGAAATTTGGATTCCGATTTTGTGCCGATATAGGAGCATAAAAATGGAAGTGTAACGTTTTGCTAATGAATTTGGCATTTAAATATTTTTCCTATATCGAGAGATCAATCATCTCAAAATCAAGTTTCGGGGAAAAAATATGTGAGTGGCTAGTTATTCATGAGCCTTAATTGGTTTGGAAATGTGTCGAAAAGTGAATTTTGGTTGCTGTTTCGACAATAAATTTTAAACCATAAGGAATTCTTGGACGTGGTCTGAATGTTTTAAAAAGTAGACATTCTGAGCTTGAATTTGTACATAGCTTTTGTATTTTTTCGATAAAAATCAGGAGTGTTATTGTCGTTTGAATATGGGCCATCGAGTTACCCGAAATTGGGATTCCAATTTTGTGCCAGTATAAGGGCTTAAATTTTGTGTTAAGAAGAAGACAGCTAAGTGAAAAAGGAGAGAGCAAAGTGTCGCCACCTTTGAAAGAGATAATTAGTGTGTGTGTGTGAAAGAAAAGAAAAATAAAAGAGATTTTCTTTAGCTGTGAGACATACACAAGAATTATTTTAATTGATTTGATAATAGTGAAATTATTTGGAGGTTGTCCTGTGGTTTTTCCTTTCAAAGAGAAAGGGTTTTCCACGTAATTTTGTGTTATTGTGTGTGATTGTTATTTTGGATTACTAATATTTATGATAATATTATTTGGGTCCCAACAAGTGGTATCAGTGTTAAGGTTAGAGTAGAAACGATGGCCGGAGATGAAGGCAAGACTTTAGGAATTGAAAAGTTTGATGGAACATATTTTGGATATTGGAGGATGCAGATTGAAGATTATCTCTACAGGAAGAAGTTGCATCTGCCTCTTTTGGGGAAGTAACCTGATACTATGAAGGATGAAGAATGGAACTTTCTTGATAAACAAGTATTGTGAGTTGTTCGATTAATTCTATTAAGATCAGTTGCGCACAATGCTGTGAAAGAAAAGACCAACAATGGTATTAGAGCTTGGTTGATTTAGTGGATGACTCTTTATGTGAATTATGATGGAAGAGAAGGGATTGCTTCGATTAAGGTGGAGCTATTCCAAGACGAAAAGAGGACTACTTAATTAAGGTAGGAGCTATCCCAAGAGGAAAGAAGATAGTTGAGGACAACTAGTGGAATTTGTGTCAAGGTAGAGATTGTTGGGAAATTGCCTCAAATTCCAATTGTAACTTGGAAAGTCAATTAGGTTTCCTAGTTGAAGAAGGGAAAATTAATTTAGGTTTCCTTGTTGTAGAAGGAAAGGCTATTCTTTGGTGTGGAAGAAACTCTATTCCTTGTTAAAGCGGTAATGTATTCCTAGTCTAAGAGGGAATAGCAAAAGAGTCTTATAAATAAACTATGCTACAAAGAATTTGATATCTTTGGCTCAAGGGTCCTCCCAATGGGGAGAGGGAAAATAGAGTGTGAAACCAAGAGAAAGGGGTTTTCACTTGGGAGGAACATAAGAGGAAGTAGATAGCAAGGTACTGCCGCCTTTGAGAAGACACAAAGAGAGTATGTGCAAGAGCAAAGAAAGAGAAAGCCGTACAAGAAAGAAAAAGAATAGATAGCAGCCAAGAGGGAGCAGCTTAGGGAAAAAGAAGACAGCCAAGAGAGAGTTGTGCATGGAGAAGAAAATAAAAATGAAAAAGCAAAGTGTTGTCGCATTTGAAAGAGATAATAAGTGTGTTTGAGAGAGCAAAGAAAAATAAGAGAGATTTTTCTTTAACTGAGAGACATACACAAGAGTTATTGTAATTGATTTGATCATAGTGAAATTATTTGGAGTTTGTCCCATGGTTTTTTCCTTCAAAGAGAAAGGGTTTTCCATGTAAATTTTGTGTTTTTATGTGTAATTGTTATTTTGGATTGCTTATATTTGTAATAATATTATTTGGGACCCAACAGGTGTTTCAACTTGCATTCATTCCTCGAATGAATATCAAGCAAGACAAAGTAGTTTTCAGGCAGAATGAAGAGAAGCTGTTGAAAGTGCTTGACATCTATGAGAAAAGGCTCGGGGAGGCCAGTGATGAATTTTATTTGGTTGATCTTTCTTACTTGCCCAACACTTAGTACTTGGTCAGTGACACTAATAAGGGCAATTCATTCACTTCGAGAGAAAATGTGGGGAGATGGTGGCATGAGATATTGAGCCGAGACTCGTGGAAGAAGGTGGTTGATTTGCAGAAGGGTGCTTAGAAAATTTGGTTAGCATTTCTTAAATAAATTGCTTCAATTCGGAGAATTCATTTTCTCCCTTTTTTTTCCCTTAGTGTTTTGGTTGAGTCCAAAAAGATCAATGGTATCTCCCTATGTGTAATATTTTAATTTTAGAACGCTTAAGGGAAATTCATTAATTTTCTACTAGTATCATATACTCTAGCCTTTGCAATAAAGTTGTTAAAATCGGGATCTTATATTCGGTAAAAGGGTTTTTAATTTGGGTAGGATTACAAAATTAACATTATACTTTAAAAATTAAAATTTACCAATAATAATGATGTATTTTTCTAATTATATATATTTTTTAACATTATTCAACATTGTTTCCTTCAATTAATGCAATAATGGATGTAGAAACACAAATGTAATATAATAGACTGGAAATCATAATATGTTGTTTCTTGTTCTTTAGAGAATGAGTTTTTAATCACTAAATAATAAATAGAACACCAAATAAGCCACAAGGCACAATGGTGATAAATCTTGCTTAATTGGAACAACTTCGTGGTACTATATCTTATGTAATATAACGTGAGCGCCAAATTGAGGTTGAACAGTTATGATTGAGCAAGGAGCATGAGCATAGGATGAGGACATCTCAAATGAGAAGTTCTGCAAAATGAGTGACAAAGCCATCTTGGTCTCTACTAGAGCAAAGTTTTGACCAACACATATCCTCGGACCCCCACCAAATGGGAAGAATGATACTTGACCCTTTGTTGCGTTTGAAATGCCTTTTGAAAATCTCTCTGGGTTAAACTGTTTTGCATTCTCACCCCACAATTCATAATCATGGTGGACTAGGATTATTGGTAGAGCAATCTCCACTCCAGCTGGTATAATCAAATTTCCCAGCTTGGTTTCCTTGTGAACTCTTCGAAGTAGCGAAGCTGCTGGTGGGTACAACCTCAGAGCCTCATTCAATATCATGGTTACCTACACCATGGATAACCAACTCTTACCAAAGTGCATTTCTTAAAAAATTTAGTAAAATAAAATAAGTTCATTAAATTTTCCTCTTGAAGAGTATTCGATTTTGAAGCTCATTTATGATTGATAAAATTTGAAACAAAATTTATTACTCGATCTACAAACCTAATTAAATTTGAGGTTTGCACTCAAATTAGTGGTCTATAGTCTATACTACCAAGTGGCAACTCAAACAAAAAATGAGTATGTTGACTATCATGAGCTCAACTAAAAATGTCTTTTACTCAATCAGTTAACCAATATTGACATGAATATTCATGGATGTGAACATTTCATCATCGAAAGACATTGCATATAAATTTTATAGGAAAATAAAGAAAATTTTGAATCTTTAGGGAATACTTACAATTTTAAGGTGATTTAACCCATCAAAGTCAGGTTTGTTCTTACCAAAGACTTGCAAAACCTCTTCTCTTGCACGAGCTTGCCAATTTGGATACTTACTCAACAAAACCATTGTCCAAACAAGTAAAACCGAGGTTGTCTCTTCCCCGGCAAGGTAGAAAAGCTTACATTCCTCAATTACATCCTTAATACTCATTCCGGCACTCTTCTTATTACCAAATTCCTTAATCTCTCTAGAATTTGATTCCATTAGTATGCCTAATAAGTTGTCATTTTTGCCTTCGCATGCCTTCTCCCTTTTGTTAATGATTCCCATTAGTAGGTCTTGTACTTCTCTTTCAATTTCCTTCATCCTCCTATGTGTCTTAGTTGGTAAAAACCTGCATGCATAAATATTAGCTCTTAGTAAATTGTGAAGATTGAAGACACATAAATGGAAATTGTATTAATTATAATGTGATGATCTCTGTTAATTTTTGTGTTTGATGAGATGTTCAGGAAAGTAGGTTATAACCAATTTCGTTTCTCAATGAACAATAAAATTTGGAATTTTGTTTTCATTGGAGAAATGGTTTTAAAAACTGAAGAGGACCGACCGATTCAACTAGGAACCGGAAGCAATCCGATTCAGTAAAATCACCCAAAATTGGTCAAAAACCGAGTTAGACTAGGAATTGGGGCCAAAATCAATTTTTTGACCTTACCGATTTTTAAAACAATGATCGGACTTCAAATGCATGAGAATTTTTATTTGGAAGGTGGGCCAAGCAAATGTTGAAATTCGTTGAAATCATGTTATATTAAAAAATAGCACATTCCTATAAAAACAAAAATTAGCATATATATATATATATATATTTAATAGATACGATAGAATTTCAATCTATATAACGTATAAACTGAATTGTAATTGGTTAATCCTATCTCAATAAAAATCAAATTTGACTTTTTTTTTTTTGGGTATGGAACCAAACTTGACTAAATTTCAAAGTTGAATGTTTAATCACTACCTTAGTCCAGGAAAGTATACAGATTGAGATACTTTTACAAAGAGTTGTGCTTGCTCTTTTTGGAGTTCAAATATTCTTCTTCCTTCTTTATAGCTACTTCCAAATGCTGTTCTTGAAATCACATCGCTTGACATGTTTTCAAGATAAGGCCATATGTCTAACTCACAAGATCCATTTTCAGAGATCAACCTCTCCCACTGGCTAATCATATCAATGCAACTTTGATAAAATGCAGGTAACATAAGCTGTAGCAATCACAATGTAAATTGTTTAAACTATAATAAATAGAAACAAGATTATTGGCATTATTGTTCAACAAATCTCCATACGTAACTTTCTTCACAAATTTTTTCACAGCTGTTACAAATGACAAGTTACTAATGATATATAGCCCATATGAAAATCAATAATCATTTTTTTAAGAGAAAAATTACTAACAATTTACCACTTCAATAACAGTTTATTACTCTATATTGTTTTTGAGAGAATCCCAACTACGCTTATTATACACATGTGGTTTGTAATATATGACAAATTGCCAACAAAGAATTACCCTTTCATTTATATAATGAATTCAAAGTAGTTAATTGCTTTATAACTATTTCTTTTTTCTTTTTTAATTTGATTGCTATAGATGTTTTTAAGTTAATTTTTTTTATAGAGATAGAATTTAAAATTTGTAGTATCTACCCTATGATAATTATTCTTTACTTCTAAAACAAGATACTATTAAAAAAAAATATGGGTAGGTAGGAGTCAAACTTTTCCCATTTGAGCAAACGAGAATCTAAGTTTAAATTAATTGATATTATTCATATTTAAAAGTTTGAATGGGCAAATAGTCTTTTTTTCTTTCTTTTTTTTTTAAAAAGAAGAAAATGGACATATAATATATTTGCTATACTAGCATTACTGATGTTTGAATGTACTTAGAATCTTATTTGCACACAATATTTTCAGTCAATCATATTTTAAGCAATAGATCAAAGGTAGTATTTTCTATAATGACTTTGAAATAATTAATCAAAGGTAGTATCTAGCAATAATTATATTCTTTGTGGTGCCTAGTGTATGTAGTTTGAACCCTACTTCTCCCATTAACTACCCATCTCAAAAAATATTGTCACTTTTAAGTTATGAATACTGCTACAATCACAAATTATTTCACAAAATTTTTACAAATTTTTTATGTGACAAATTCTTACTGGTTCTCATCTAAGTCCACTAATAACGTCATCTTTTCACTTACAAATAAACACTCACCACATCATTAGTTTGTAAAAATGTTTGTAAAATAATTTGTATCTGTAGCATTATTCATAACCAAAATGCAAACAATTCCCTATTGTGATTATTGTACTGTGCCTATAAGTTTTTTGATCACAAATATGTGCTAGACAGGCATTTGAAACTTAGCTATGGAGTTCAGTACAGAAGTGTTTTTGTGTTAAACTTGGTGATTTGTACAATATCACTTTAAAGATAAATCATGCTGCTCCAAACTAAGGTACAACATTTTTTACTAAAGTGATAACAATAATCTAATTTGGACACAACTATTGATTCCACGTGAATTTAAAAAGATAAGAAATGTAATATATAACCTTCAACTTCTCTAAATGGAAAGCAGGGTTGATAATCTTTCTGTGTTTAGCCCATTTCTCACCCTCGTAGTTTATTACTCCCATTGCAAGCAATCTAGTAAGTGGATTTGGTTTGGGCTTTTGAAAGTCACCTATCTTGGTAAAAACATCTTTGATTTGTTCAGGGCTCATAATGTTTACACGGGGTCTTGGGCCAAGCCATGTAAAAGAATTCTTGCCTGCATTTGTTCACGAAGGTTAGAAGAAAATCCAATATTTTTTTAAAAATATTATGTCTATATCATTTTCACAACAAATCTTAAGTTAGAGTTTCTTATTAACTATTATTAATTGGCAAACAATAATTTTAGCTGTGTGTTTAAATTAGAAGTAGTAACACTAGCTTTATCTAAGAAAATTTTGGCTCCACCGCTACCAATTTAGATTCTTGTTTATAGTTTAATCAATCGGTCTAGTTTTTCTTGTTTAGATTTAAGATTTTGGGCATAAGCTAATTCATAGTTGTAAGTAAACAGAAGTTACAGGACTTAAAACAGCCATACATACTTTATTGCTATGGAAATGAGTGAGATATAATTTGTGTTTGCTGCAACAAAATCTTTAAGTAACTAAGTTTTTTGTAGACATACATACCATAACGCTTCACTGTGTGTTGTTCAAAGGGGAGAACACGTGGCACAATATCATCAGAGATTTCTATGGGTTTAGAACAAGCTTGCTTTACCATCATAGAGCTATCCTTCGTGTCCCCGAAGAAAAGTCTATAGGAATTGCCGAAGAGACCTTGCTTTCTCAAGCACCTCTCTAAATATTTTGGTCTTAACCACACCCAATTCAGAATCATGCATGACAACGTTGTCATTATAACAAAAAGAACGGAGGTGGCAACTTTGTCTAGAGAAATTTCCATTATTATGTTTTCTTTGTAGAGAGAGAGCTAGAGGTAGAAGAAAGTGAAGAAGAGATAAGAATGGACGTTATATATATATATTAAAAGTTTTCGAATGGAGGTTTAACCACAATTACCAAAATTGTTGAAATATTTCATACTTATATATATATATATATATATATGTCAGTGATTTAGTCTAACTCCAACTCATTGCAATCTTTCTTTCTTTCTCATCAGCTTCCAGTTTAGAAAGGGAGAGATTCCAAACCCAACAGTATCGATTAATATACGTGCGATGCATAAGTTTGGACAAAATATATCAACAATTTTGGTAATTGTGGTTAAACCTCCATTCAAAGACTTTATATATATATATATATATATATATATTAAAAGTCTTTGAATGGAGGTTTAACCACAATTTAGTCTAACTCCAACTCATTCCAATCTTTCTTTCATTCTCATCAGCTTCCACTTTAGAAAGGGAGAGATTCCAAACCCAACAGTATGGATTAATATATGTGCGATGCATAAGTTTGGATGAAGTATTTCAACAATTTTGGTAATTGTGGTTAAACCTCCATTCAAAGACATTTAATATATACATATATATATAAACAAAATTATTATTATTTAATCCAAACTTAACAAGAAGTGAAACCCTATCTCTCTAACAAGTTCAGCATAAACTCAAACTCAAATGTTGATAATCCCATATCAACAGCGTCATGACAAATTAATGGCTCCCACAAGATTTTCAAACCCAGACCATTCATTGAACCGTAGAAGGGAGAGGTTCAAGGTTTTTGAGGTCGAACCGAGGTCGAACCGGGTTCAAACCGTGATGACGTCATAATTAATTTAATAATTATTTAAAAAATTTATAAAAACATTAAATTAATAAAAAAATAGAAAAATTAACTAAAATAGTCCAAAACAAATATAGATTCCAAAACAATTTAGTCTAACTCCAACTCATTCCAATCCTTCTTTCATTCTCATCAGCTTCCACTTTAGAAAGGGAGAGATTCCAAACCCAACAGTATGGATTAATATATGTGCAATGCATAAGTTTGGACGAAGTATTTCAACAATTTTGGTAATTGTGGTTAAACCTCCATTCAAAGACTTTTAATATATATATATATATATATATAAACAAAATTATTATTATTTAATCCAAACTTAACAAGAAGTGAAACTCTATCTCTCTAACAAGTCCAGCTTAAACTCAAACTCAAACGTTGATAATCTCATATCAACAGCGTCATGACAAATTAATGGCTCCCACAAGATTTTCAGACTCGGACCATTCATTGAATCGTAAAAGGGAGAGGTTTAAGGTTTTTGAGGTCGAACCAGGTTCAAACCGTGATGACGTCATAATTAATTTAATAACTATTTTAAATATATATAAAAACATTAAATTAATAAAAAAATAGAAAAATTAACTAAAATAGTCCAAAACAAATATAGATAGTATTTTTTATAACATAACTTTCATAATACAAATAAAAATTATTAAATTCTAAAAAAACAATAGCTATTGAGTTTCTAAATTATTTTTAAGTCATGACAAAGCACACTTTAATATCCAATAATTTTTATTTTATGAAACCCAATAAAATAGTTAAGAGACAAATGAGTTTATTTGCTCATGGCCAAGCCCATTTGATTGCTGATCATTTTTTTTCCCTAGCCCATTTGAATATTCACTGTTCACCATTTATTATGAATTAAAAAAAAAAAATCAAAAGCTAGATCTGAAGAAGTCCATGCATTTAAAAATTGTTAACAGGTTTCATGCCGAGCTTCAACATTGCCTTGCGACTCTTTTTCTCGCTTCTACTCTGCTTAGAACTCTCATTCCCACCTGCAACTCATTCTCCAATCAGAAAACTTGGACAACATAGAAAATAGTCATATAATTAAACAGCCAAATAAACCCTGGTTTTCAAGCAACACATGGATAAATATCATAGTTGATTAATGAAACCAAATAAAATCAATTCGTTATCATTTAGGAAGCAGTTGTATCTCGCTGTACCAAACAATAACAACTACAACAATCAAACATTAAGTCTCTTCCATTACCTCAGAAGTCAAATTTTCTACAATATGTTCTTAAAAAATAACAAAGAACGGGAATACTATGCAACTCACTCTATTATGCTTTCTAGCAAATGAACAGAATTATCTCACACAAACAATCCTTTCTTTTGCCATTGCTTAAAGTATGACCAACTCAACCAAACAATTTATATTCTTTCCATTTTTTACTTTGCTCAGTCCTCCTAGATACCAATAAAAATCCTTCCTTTATTCCTACATTTTCCCAGTCAGTACATTTCCACTTAAAATGACTAAAACATATACCCCAAAATCTTCAATTAAAAAAATGCCCCGAACCCCATTTCAAAAGTCAAAACCTTTACCCAATAAAAACGTTTCAATTCATTTACAACATTAAAATTGAACTCTATGAAGCTTCACTTTGATTCAAATTCAATATGTTTTTTTCATTTATGACTTATTTCTCGAATTTAAGTACTTATTATATAAAATTTGAACATCGAATAGAATCGTAAACACTTTATAGATCAATCATATGGAAAGAGTATGATAGCTCAAAAAGATTAATCTTCAAATTTAACACTGAGATTCGATAGTTGCATTTTAGTAGTTTGGAGGCCATTTCAGTAGCTGCATTTTAGTAGTTTCGATAGTTGCATTTCAGTTTATTTAACATTAACAATTATTACGTCAGAACGTAAAAGCAACACATAGGGTGTCACGCCCCAAATCCAAAAGGGTCCAAAGCATGAGAAAGACGTCTCAAAGTACCTGTAAAATTTTCCTTTTTGGCAATTCAATTCACATAAATCATATCAAGTACTAACATCAAGAATTACCACAATAATTTCATTGAATATACTCTCAAAGTAAGTCAGAGCTCTAAGAAATAATTACAGGAACCATTGGCCACAAAAGAATGAGTCAAGCCTATTCTAAGACGTACATCATCTAATATCTCCATTACAAAAGTTCAGCCTCCATTAGTAGTCAGTCTAACTACGGTAAGCCACTAAAAAGCTGTCTTAAAAGATTGTTACATACTTTGAAAAGTTTATAAAATAATGGAATGAGATAGAG
Source organism: Lithocarpus polystachyus (assembly GCA_033629205.1). Taxonomy (NCBI): domain Eukaryota; kingdom Viridiplantae; phylum Streptophyta; class Magnoliopsida; order Fagales; family Fagaceae; genus Lithocarpus; species Lithocarpus polystachyus. The sequence continues at coordinate 58,050,979 of CM066168.1, forward strand.
CCCAGTAAGTAGCATAATTAACGGGGGTAGGGAAAATGCAAGTTCCATTTTCAATAATAATAATATGATATGACAAGAATGATTGAATAATGAAACACCAAGTTTCTCAAAGTAAATACCTTGAAACTATGTACTATAATTTGTGAGCACCAACAATATAATTTCCAAAGCCATAACATCTAACATAGGGTAAATTATCATAAATATACCACACTACCACATAGACCGGTCAGGGGATCCACCCATTCACAATTGGCATGATATTGTCCTCTCTGGTATGCAGACTCTTGGTCCCATGGACAGCAGCCTCACCCATACCCTCAAGGTTTTTCTCCCCCCCCCCCCCCCCCATGGGCAGCAGAGAGAGTGCGTCAAATAGGACCTCTCTTGCATATGTTCTCTTGGTCCCATAGGCAGCAGCCTTACCCACAAACAATCAAGGAACCTCTTCCTCCCATGGACAGCAGGGAAAAACGCGTCACCCATAGGCAGCATGTGGTCTCTTGGCCCTATCAGTAGCAGCCTCACCCCACACAATCAAGGAACCTCTTCCCCCCATGGGCAGGGTATAGGGTTTAGGGTTTAGGGTTTTAAGGTTTAGGGTTTTAGGGTTTAGGGTTTAGGGTTTAGGGTTTAGGGTTTTAGGGTTTAGGGTTTAGGGTTCAGGGTTCAAGGTTCAGGGTTTAGGGTTTAGAGTTTAGGTGCTGTTTCTTAGGTTCCCCTCTTAAAATTCAGTCATGTGGTTATTTAACTTAAAAATAAACTTTCATCCCATGAGAAAAAACTCACATGACAAAATCTTAAAACGGGAACCTAAGAAACAGCACCTAAGTACCATACCTAAATCTTGCTCTATATTGTTATAATGAACAACAAATTTCACAAATTTCAAGCAATAGTGTGGCAGTACAAACAAATCACCAAATTATCTAAACTAGTCGCAGACCCGCGCATTGCGCGTGATAAATTTTTTTATGATCGTGTTATTATTTTGAATATTTTTGAATATATTACTACTTAAGCTGCATTATATATGTATGACCAATATATTATAGGATTCATGATGATAGGAGGTATTGGTCTTGGAATTAAATGTGGAAAACATAAAATATTATGTGATATTAAGCACTGTGGCTGCAAAACATTAAAAAAAAAAATTATGTGATATTTTTGCCCCAGTCATGTTTTTCAATAGAAAATATCTAATCTTTGAAAATATTACAATTTCATCTGACAATTATCTCAAAATTTGAATATCATGTGGTTTTGAAGAATTTGGATTTTTTATTGAATTATTTTACAATCTCGTCTAACGGTTATCTGAAAATTTGATTATCATGTGGTTATAAAGGATTTGGAAAATTTTTAATTTATAAAATTCCATTATTTTTTCAACTTGTCTAGGTTCTATATTCTTTTGAACCGTGGGAATATAATTCAGTAAAATTTCATATTGAAAGATAGACACCCTATCTGCTAATATGACTCCATAGTACCTACCAACCATCATTTACTAACCGTCATTATAGTAAAAGATCATTTCAAATAATTGATGGATAATATGAACATCCTACCAATAATATGAGGCCTATTTTAGCAAAACATTTCATTTTAGAAAGGCTTAAAGACATATTCCAGCTTGTGTGAACTTGCAATTTAATAAATAATCCATTATAATTAGGTAGAAACCAAAAGATAATATAAAAATTATTTTAGCACACCAAAAGATAATATAATCTCAATTTTATAATAGCCTTTTCATTGATTCAGAATTGGACATACTTTACGAAACAATCCAGCTGGTAAACTTGCAATTTAACAGATACTCCGTAATAAATTGGTAGAAAATATGAGCAACCTACGCAGCCAAAAGAAAATATAAAAAAATATTTTATCATAGCCCTTTCATTTTATAGCTGTTGAACTTGCAATTTAATAGATATACCGTAATTAGTTGTTATAAGATATGAACAACCTACAAAACCAAATAAAAATATAAAAAATATTTTAGCATAGGCTTTTCATTTTATTTATAATTAAAAGTTAGAAATACTTGAACAAACAATCCAGCTTAAAAACATGTAAATTAACAGGTAACTTGTGAGCAACTGGTGGGTAAAATAGTAATCAAAACAGTGACAAGTATCCACGTCATTAAACACCAATACCTTTTTTTTTCTTTTGATAAATGAACACAAACACTCACATGCAAACACACACTCAAAAACTAAAATATATATATATATATATATACATATATATAATATTTTATGTCATCTATCTGTAGTGTCTTCCTGCTTGGTGAGTAAGTTCACACAAGTATCATGAAGACCATTTTTCTAAGACTATTTGAAAATTCTTGTTTTTATGCCATTCTGTTAAAAATTAAAATATCACAAGGTAAGACCCAACCCAAAAACTTAAACTAAAATAGTTTTTTAGACAAATCTCATTGTTTTTAATCTCCCTCCGTTTTTGCTTTTAAGCTACCTTTGTTTTTTACTCTTTCACTTTGTGTTAAAACCTTCCACTGCCTGTTTTGATCTCCCTTTGTATATGGTGTAATTAAATAGTCTAAAATTTAAATCAAGTACATGAATTTGGGTTAAAAATTCGTTAAATAACTTATTGCTCTACAATTGATTTTCTAACTGCTATAATTGCAGTTAACACCTTCCTTTTGAATGAGATCAATAGACAAAAAACTCAAAGCAATACCAGTTTTATTTTTTTGTAATTCGAAATGTATTATGTATATAACCATGTTTTGAAGCTTGGCCTTTGGTAGCAATTATTTCACAGAATGGACCTCACAAGAGGACTAAATTTCTAAACTTTTTTGAGAATCAACTAAATTATTGAAGTTAATGAGGTATATAAAGCTACATTCAGGAAATAATTAATTAACCATGTTCTAAGGCATCGACATGGTTGCTAAAAAATGTCCTAGACACTAATATGAATGTTGATTTCTTTGTCCTCAGCTCATCGTGCTTAAATAGTAGTGACATGACATAAGAGGCAGAGATTTAAAAAAAGTCTGCAGTTAATTAAAACTTCTCAATTTGAGGAAAATATCACACCTACAATAGTTTAGGATGTGCCCATTAAGAAAAAATATCACAAAAGATCCAAAGAATTTTCCAAACAACTCAATAAATGATTTGGGATACATCTCAAGGCTAAAACAGGGCCGGCTGAACCATGAATGCAATTAATGCATTTGCTTAAGGCCCCCAAATAAAAGAAGGCCCCACTTGTAAAAGAAAAATACATATATATATATAATATAATTATCTATATATTTTAATTATAAAAATAAAATTTTTTAATCCTTTTATTGGTCAATAAAATGCATTAAAAAGGTCGCATTCTATCCACAAAAACAGTGCACACTGCACACAGCTAGATATAATAGAATGATAGGCTGATAGACTGTTGAGTATATAATATTTTATAATCTAAAAAAGTTGAAAAAATTTTCATAACTACTGTGCAAGTGCAAGAGATCTCTGCATATGGCTATTAGCTAGCCAGCCAGCCTAGCCCCCACCCACACAGCTACATTGCTTACACATGCACTAACCTAGTAACCCACCCACACGAGCCACACCCACACCCAATGTATAACCACTCAAATTAATATATATATTTTTTATGCAAGCTTTTATTTTATGAATTATTATAAATTATCACACTAACTAATAATTTGATGTATATTATATCAACTCAATTATATTATAGTGATACTAATTTATTGAACCATGTAATATATTAATTTTTATTTGTGCAGGTTTAGACTTTATAGTATAAAGTGGTTACAGTTTTAGAAAATTTGCAATAACTAATTAGTAATTTTGCATCTCAAAAGCAAGAAAAATATATTTTAAATAAAAAATTTTAATAAATATTATTTAATAAATATTTAAATATTAAAAAGACCTCATTTAAAATTTTCGCCTAAGGCCCCCAAAATTGTTGAGCTGGCCCTGGGCTAAAAATGACTAAGATAGACAGTTTACTGTTGGCGCCATTTGAGGGACTTTGATGGAGACATATGGCTACTTAGGTCTGATAGACAACGAAATAAAAACTTTAATCCAATTACCATGGGTACCAATCTACACTAACACAGAACGTTTGATAGAATTGGAGACAAACAATAAAGTGAAAACTCTAATCCCATAATCACAAAGGTGATGCAAACGTTTTGACTCCAAATATTTATGACCATTTAAGCATACTATTTTCGTGAATACATCTTTGAAGTGGAATCCGTTAAAGTCAAGCTTAAGGTAAGTACTCAATTTCCTTCTAAGACAATATAATAATATAGGAAAAGTAACCTATCATAGAAACCACACTCACACAGTTCTCCAAAATGCAAATATGATCACCTACTTGATGTATTAAACCGTGCTTTGTAACAAAACCTGTACTTAGCAAGTTGTTCAATGCAGATTAAAAAAAAAAAAAAAATCCAATAGGAAAAAAAGAAACCCGAAGATTGCCTTGTGAGGATATTTTGTGTTCTAAATGTTTCTTAGATTTGTTTCAATCAATTACCTGCCCAAAAAAGAAATATTAATAAGTTAAAAAATATGCAGATAGTAGACGTGTTTAGGATGGGGGCATGAAGGTATCAATTCTGCATATAATAATTCAAATATGCAATTAAGGAATTGTAGAGTGAAGGATTGGTTTGGGGGAGTTTCTTGACTTGATTCTGTGAAGTGTTGAAGTCTGTCTTGGTGACTTGAATTCAAAGGAAGAATATCCCACATGCCTATTGTGCATTAGCTAATTATTAACTAAAGGCAGCAAAAGAAGGAATTAAAACTTTATTACTTGGAGTTACTTCCTACCTAGTTATTTATTTATTTTAAAAGGGAATAGCATAAGTATATATCTTATGACTATTGAATTATAAAAAAAGAACTCATCATCATATCATTTTGCATCTTGGACAAGTTCTTAGAATATCTTTAATCTCTCCTTAATTAGCTCATTGTCTGGGACAAAAATTTTGTACTCTCTTTTCTTATATGTAGGAAAAGTCAATACAAATTAGTAATTAGTTCATTTTTTTAATAAATAAAAAAAAAGCATATACGAAATGACAATATAGGGGCTGTCAAGTTCCAATTCCTTACTTCAAGTTCCACAGTTGCTCAGATACACAGAGCTAGCTGTTTTCTTCATCTTATTCTTTACTTAGTCTTCCAAATTTGTGCATAACACTATAAATCTCAATTAAGTTGAAAACAAAAGCAACAAAATAAGATTGGTAACAAATCAAAATGATCCTCTCCATTATCCAAATCATTGTCCCAATACTTTTTTTTTTTTTTTTTGGTATTAAACCCAGCTTTGCCTTCATGGTTTCTATTTTAAGCTCTACTTTCTTTGTTGCAAGAATTTGTTTATAAAAAATTTGTATCTCCCAGCGGAAAGTTTACTGTTTTTTGAATCAAAACCATGGCCTATTCATTGAGAAGCAGGAAAAATAAGAAAATTTGTGTTCAAGCAGTTCATCAGATAGTGACTCAAGTTATTCTGATCCTGACTACACAAGGATTAGACCTCAAAGACAAGCACAACAAAACAACACTAATAAGTGCAATAAGAAACTGTCCACAGACGTTAAAATGGTGGAAGTGGGGCTGCATGTTTAAGTGTGAGGCCAAGAAGGGGTTGTCCTACTAAGAAGAGGATAAATGAAAAAGGAAAGAAAAGTTTGGAAGTTACGTTAGCTTAAAAATAGTAAAGAGGTTTTAGTCATGGAAGAATTTGTGTTGTTTTTCCATTCGATTGTAAAGTTGCTGTTTTTCCATCAATTTCATAGAAGAATTTGTGCTTTATGTTTCTCTCTATACACATAAATGAATGAGAATGATCCTACCAGTAGAAAGAATAAAAAGAACCATACAAATTATAATGTTATAGAAGAATGTATCAATTGTTGTTGTTTTTGTTTCCGGTAATGGTGGTGATGATGTGGTTGGTCATGGGGTTTGTAATCTTCCACCTTTTTTTTTTTTTTTTTTTTGGTTTAAACAATTTTTTTTTTGAAGTGCTAATTTGTTATATTCAATTTGCAACCACTAAACTGAGCTATTTGATTCAAAAGTAGGGACTAATCTTTTGGATATCACAAAGGTAAGGTATGCTTTGTGTTTTTGGTAAAAATGTTAGGTCTTTGAATATATATATATATATATATATATATATATATTTGTAAATATTTGATATATTGATTCTACGCATAACGTGATCAGTGATCTGTAATCATATTAATTGTCACTCAAATTAATCTCTTTTCTTCTTGTTTAATTCATTTTCATATGGGTTTTGGATTTCATCTCATCTTTTTTCTTTCTAAAAATGCACTTCTGTCACTCTCTCTTATTTAACTCTATATTTTTGTTATTCTGGAATGTTAGTTTCATAGTTCTTGGAGTTTTGGGAGAATGATCAATTTTGTTTTTTTATTTTAAATCTTTACATATATATATATATATCTTATATTTTAAATCTCTTATATTTTAAATGGAAAATCTTAAACTATGTGATCTGAACTTCTAAAGCATATTTGATATTTGTATATTAAATCGGTTTGTATGACTAAATTTTTTACCTCATCTATGAATATTAATTTTGAACAACATCGTCAGAATTCTATTAAGATGTTTCATCCCTAATTTCTTTTCCTTTTCATTTGTGAGATTTTTGAGTTGCTAATCCCAATTCCTATCCTAGGTCTTTTTTACAAATTTGGCTTGGAAAATTATTTGCATCAAATCAAGTTAGCATAACTAAAAAGAGCTTGACCAAACCGAAGTGCCAATTTATACAAATTATCAAGGATTAGATTCTATTAATCTAGGTAAATTCTAACCATGGCAAAATAGGTTTAATCATATCTCATCTCTCTTTCCCCCTAATGTATATTCTGATTCCAAGGCTATTTTTTGTGGTTATGCTTCTAAAATCACCATTTATGTACATTGCAGATGGAGAAGGTCTGAAGGTGTTCTTGATTCTGCCCAAAGTTTTCCTCATGTAAGATTTCACATTTTCATTCAAATATAGTTATATCCATGCTTCTTTTCTTTGCTTTGAAAATGTTGCATGTGTATCTTTTGAGATGAGAATGGTTAAGAGCGAGATTTGGATTTGTTTTCTTTTAATATTCCGGCATTGTTTAATTTAGCCAATTGAAGTTTGTGTAATCAATTGGAAGGTTGTTGGTTACTGAAAATGGATAAGAAGAAAAGTATAGAGATCTAAATTTCGAAATTCTTAGATCTTTTGGGTTGTGTGTGTGTGTGTGTTTAGATATGGGGATGGTGAAGGGGTGAGTATTAAAATTTGGATTTGATTTCTTTTGTTTTCTGACATTTTCTTATGTAAGCAAATGAAATTTGTAAAATGAGTTGAAAGTCTATTTGGTAACTCATAAAGGATAAGAAGAAAAATATTAGCGATTTGAATTTTATAATTCTTAGATATTTTGGGTTATAAGTTTTTTTTGGAGTTCAAATATTATCTTTCCCCTTTTTTTGTTTCTATTTGCCTTATCATTTTTCACTAATTTATTTATTTTTATACTTTTTGTAATTTGTAATTAAATTTTTGTTTAATATAAGAATATCGCATAAATATGTTTTTCTTAATAGTTGTGCAAATGTGTGGTTTTTCCTCATTCGTTACATTTTATAGGAAACTACATAATACTTGCTTGTAGTTTAAGCCTATTTTGGCTTTGGAATATTGCAATTTCATGGTTCACAATTGTCATTAAGACAAATGATATAGTAGATGTTTAAATGAGATTTCTCTTTGCAATTTAAACTCTGTTCAACCATAATTTTGACTCTTTTTATTTCTTGCCACCAAGATAAATAGAGAAACGAAATTTAACTTACATGGTTTGTTGAAATTATGCCTTCTTTGTTAAAGCAAGAAATTATGTGAATGTGACTTCTTTAGAAAAATGTGCTTCTTGAAGTTAAAGCTCCTTTCTTACTTGTCAAGCCACAAGAATTGTAAACAGTAATTAGGAAGCCAAAGGAATGGACAATTTTGATTTATGGCACATCCAAGGGCGGAGGGAAGGGAGGGGCAAATGCCCTGCCTGAAGCCCCAAAACTCTTAAATACTAGTATTGTATATAGTACAAGTAATAATTATTAGCATACACAAAGATAATCAGCTTTTTTACATACATATAATACTGTGTATTAGTTCATCACAGGAAAACCCCATTTCACATTCCCACGGGCCACTGCAATTATTTTAATAGAATAATGGGTCCCACCTTATAATAATATTATAACAAAATAAAACCACTTGTACAACCTACTTCTCTACCACTATTTTCCCAAATAGAATTTTGATAATAAAAAATATTTACCTTCACTCACTAGTCACTAAAGTATCTAGAAAAAGTCAAGGAACATAAAATTTTTTGCAAGTTCTTGTCACAATTGTTACATAGCAAAGTGTGATTGTTGAAGAAAAAATGGTGGGTTTATGTGTTAGTATTGGTTAACCACTCACATTCTCTCATGTTAGAGTTTTGACAAAAAAAATTATGAAATAATTTGTGATCTAGAACTACTCATAACACTTCTGCTTCATATAAAAAATTTTCTTTCTTTACCAACATTTTTTAGTCTCAAGCCCAGGTTTTTTTACAAACCCAAATTTTAATTGTGGACGACAATTACATTTGCATATAGTTGTTTATTTGTTTTGTTATTAATATCAATTAATACATTTTCATTTTAATTTTACTCTCAATCTTGACTTTTGATCTTCCCCCCAACCTAAAATCCTGGCTCCGCCACTGGGCACATCACATAATGATATATAAGGTTGCATTTGTTTCCTTTGGCCAAATATCATTTTTTTTCCTAATATTTGTTTCATGGTCTTTTATATATCACATCTATATGTGTGTGTGTTTTACTGTAATTTTGACCTTTTAGAAAATAAAAAATAGAAAAGAAAGTGAGCTTTTTACTTGTCATGTTGAATCTATTAGCTTGTGTAAGAATTAAATTATAATAAATCTAGAAGGTGACAAAAGTATAAATTAATGAAGTGGTACAAGTTTTTTTATTTAAGGATGTCTTTTGGTAAGAGAAAAATGGAAAAGAAAGTGAGCTTATTACTTCTCTTGTTGAAGCTATAAGCTTAGTTGAGCTGATGTGAGTTCAATTATGAGAAACTTAAGAGGGGTGAAAAAAGAAAAGAAAAAAATAATAGTCCAAATTGTGTCATTTTGGATTTTGGGTCTTTTAGTAAGAGAAAAAACGGAAAAGAAGGTGACTTATTACTTGTCTTGTCAAAGCTATGAATTTAGGAAGCCGAGGTCAAAGTTAAAATATGAAAATCCCAATAGAAGAAAAAAGAATGAATTGCTCAAAATTTTGCTTTCTTTCCTATTCTTAAGTAAACAAATGGAGAGCTTAAAAATTTTGCCTCTCTTAGGAGAGGTCGTTCGAATTTTAAGCAATAAAATTAAGTGAATGCTTTTTTTTTTTTTTTTTTTAATTCGTCAATAAGAATCAAACTTGGTGCATAATTAGGCAATGAGGTTATTAGAACTTGTGAATAAGTAGCTTAAACTCTTGCCTCTTAGCTTGAGCTTTTAGAGTAATTGGTAAATTCTTTTGGAAATCAGAAGTTGTATTTGAATTGAACCAAAAGTATTATATTGTTTATGTTAAATCTCTCAATGCTGAAATTCAGATAGTTTTCAGCCTCATTTAAATTAAGAAGCTCTAAGAAGATTGAAACAAATGCACTTGGAGCAATTAGCCCTGTCACTTGGTGATATTTTTCAACTCTATGATGGAATTTAACTTTGAGAATTAAAAAAATTAAATTGATATCATCATTCTCTCTAGAGAGAGAGAGAGAGAGAGAGAGAGTTTTGTGAATCAATGAGCTCCATTCCTTTTTGGATGTTTTGATTTTGTCTCTTACATGTTGTTCAATTTAGTTTAGTTTAATATTACAAATGGTTATAGAATTATGAAATTGAAATTGGTTGATTGAATATAACCTTTTTAAAATATATATATATATATATAATTCGATAGTTGTGGGAGAGGCAATTTGAAGTTTGAACCCCTGTTGTCTTGGATGAAAACACTAAGAGGTGCCAACCAATTGAGTTATAGGGCTCTTGGCTAATTGAATATAGTTTTAGTTTAGTTTGGTTATACCATTACAATGCATATTAGGAATTATTTCCAAATATGTAAGGAGAAATGTTTTAATATATTTTTCGATTTTGTTTTGTTTGTATTGTATGTAGGGTGTAGTAAACAACATTCATTCCTTTAATAGGTGGTCACCTAATGTGCTACAGGGGAAGTGCCAATTCATGAAGGTTTTATGGCTTAACACTACAGATACTTGAGAGCCTAAACCTTTGACAGAGTAGAAAGTGTGGATTAGCAAATGAGATTAAGATTATAAAAAGTCGAGAGAAAGATCACTGTTTATAAATTCTTTATGATGTTTTGAATTTTGATGATGTTCAATGTTTTGATGGCATCGAAAAGTACATTGTTTCATGACATAGAATATATGTGTCTTCTTTAATTAGGATTTGATTGTAAAAGTGGGTTTGATCTAAATTGGAATTTATATTATAGAGACAAGTTGATAATAGGTTCTATATTTGACTTTATGTGACTATTAAGTACAACGGCAAGCATGTGCCTTGCACGTGCTACCCAAACTAGTGTTCTTCAAAATCGCAAATTTTTTTTTGGTCATGAACCATATCCATCGAATGATTGAATCAATTCGACTAAAGAGTTTGATATTGTTTCTTTAATTTATCATTTTATTTTGTTAATCTTACATTTTCTTTAATTAACTTACTATAAGGGTCTTATAAATAAGTACCCAAGGACACCAGTTAAAAAGTAAGCATTGGGATTGTGTCCAGTTGCACTAGATATATTAGGATATAGACGTGTCCTATTTTGGAAACATGTCCAGTGGACATAAGCCATATCCAAAAACTTTTTATTTTATTTTGTTTTTTATTTTATACAAGATAGAATTTCTACTCTAATCTAATCTAAATGTATATATGTGTGAAGCTCACTCTTGGAGATTTGAACCCCGGCCCTTGCCCCTCACACTCCACAAGCACTTATACTTGTGGAGTGACCACCGCACCAAAGATGCGCGGTGGTCATATTCAAAAACTAAAGAGTGCACATTTTTCAAAGAAGAAAATACATTTATTAAATTAATAAATACTAACTTATGAGTGCACATTTAATGATTCATAGGGTTGCAAGCAAAAATTTATTGTAGTAATGTGTGCTACGCTCTTTCTACTAGTAGTAGTAGTACTCCCTCTCTCTCTCTCTCTCCAAATTCCAAAACCCATTACAACATTACTTTCTCTCTTGCCTCTAACCTTTCTCTTTGTCCAAACACTTTCAAATTTTTTGCCACATTTTCCTCTTCCCAAACACCAAACTACAACAAAGGAAAAAGAGAACAAGAACAAAGAGGAATTAATTCAAAGTAATATATCTATCTAGGCGAGTTATTAACTAAAAGTGATATTATTATCCTCTGTCCACAATTTGAGATCTTGAATGGTTAGTTTGGAAGTTTTCGGTGGTAATTTGTTGATTTAGGTCCCAAGTTGTGCTCTTGCTACTCTATCCACATAAAACGCAATGGGAGTATGAGTTCTTGCAACTGTAATTTGTTTTATCTATTGATGTATTAGAACTTCAATTTGTAATGTTGGCAAACCATGATCAAAACATTCTTTAAGTTGTGTGTTAGACTTGCTCAAAGTATGGCTCTTCATGTAAAGTTGGAATCGAGTTTTATGCAGAATTCACTGTGCACTTTCTGCCTGACTCGATCGATCGAAAATTAGACTCGATCGATTGAAAGTCTTGCAGATTGATTTTCTGCAGAATTTTCCAACTCAGCCCTAGTCCATTTAATGTATAGGGTTTTATGTTTTGACCTAAGTATATAAGGGAAAACCCTAGCCACGTTTTTAGAGTTCTGTTTTGCTGTGTTTGTGAATCTCATTGTGAAATCTAGAGGTGTTTGCCTTCACATACACTTAGGGTTTACAAACTCAAGACTTATGTCTAGAGCTTGGTAAATCATACAGTTGCAGAATCAAAGATCTTCAAGAAATACAAGCAGGTGCGCTTGTGGATTGCTGAAGAATTCAAGAAAGAAGGAGTCCGTGGATCTCGGAGCTATCATGGGGTCGTGGTAGTAAGTTTCCTACACTTGGGTAGCAATAGGATGTTAGTGGTCTAAGTCTTATTGTGTAAACTTCAATTCTTTCATAGTGAATTCAGTTTTACCTTGAGGATAGCTAGGTTAAATCCTCCTCAGGTTTTTTACGGGTTTGGTTTTCCTGGGTCATCAGATCTTTGTGTTATTTATTTTCCGCTGCTTTATTGTTTATAACTATTTGTGTTAAACCTAGATCTGAATAATAAACCTAAGTATTCACTTGGTTAATTAATTAGGTTAAACAATCTAGTTTACAGGGGTCTAAACGAACTGACAAATAACAATGTAGCTCAACTGGTTGATACATTTTAACGTTTTCAACTGAAACATCTAAGATCTAAATCTCTCATCTCCCATTGTAATTATTGAATTTAAAAACTAAATAAATTGACAACTTTCGAGGCTTATACCCAAAAATAGAGTTGAGCTAAAAAAAATCCTTATTCAATTTCCACGCCTTATTCTAAAGCATAGCTTTTAAATTATATCTTGTAATTGCTATGGACCTGTACTGTAGATTGCATCTTCCCTAATTATGAAACTGAATATAATCAATTCACTAAATCCTGAATATTAAAATATTAATAATTCCAGTCACATATCATTTGGAATCAGTTGTTAGCGTGTGTTTAATATACAAGATTCTCTATCTGATCCTATCAAAAAAAAAAAATAATAATAATAATAATAAAGATTCTCTATCAGATAGAATCTAGACTTGAAGAAATCTCCTTTTGCTTAAAGAAAATAGTCTTTCAAGGCCTTCAGGTGACCATTCAAGTCAGTGCGTACAATCACAAGCTGTAGAACAAGAGATAGAATACTTTTTATGTAGATGGTCTAAAAGATAAAAACAACCAAAATTTTCACATTCAGATCTGCCCCAAAGATGACCGGTGGCAATAGCCCAAATAGAGTCAACAGCAGACTCAAATGATCTTTTGTGAAACTTAGATGATTTCTGCACATAAATATCAACCGGTTATTTACCATTAAATTTTTGGCGTTTCAACGGAGATAGAATACCGTCCATTACAAAATATATATAAAGTCTTCCAAGTCAGTGTATGGAAAACAGTTAAGACTGGATATTATTTTTTGCAGTAAACACATACAATCCACCCTCTCCAGATGTAAATATCCATCAAAAGTGGGGTTGCACACAATAAATACGTTACAGGGGGTACTGTGGTGCAAACAACCTTTAGATCTAGAAGCATAGCTTCAATCTTATCTGCCTCAGATTGTGGAAGTAATTCTTCTCCCATCAGTTTAGCATCCATGAGAGGCGCTCTTTTTGAAAAGGAAAACGACCCTTTAATCCCTGAAGTTTCTATTATATTGCTGTCAGTCACTTTATGGGGTCCCATTTCCATTGACTCAAAGAATTTCATGTCATGTCTAGCATAGCCATAGTCACACTAACATATAGAGTACCTAAAACTATTATAAAAATAAAAATAAAAATTGACAGCATGTAGACCATATATAAACATCCTTAACATGACTCAGACAACATTCATTGCCAAAGAAAGTACTTTGCTTGTAAAGTATCATAGCCTGTTGATAAAATCAGATGGTGACAAATAACAAATACAAATAGTCTACAAAATAAAAATTATGCAAAATGATTGCTCATTTTGTAACCCAATGCCAAAACTATTCAACTCTACTTAGCAGACTCGTTGCAACATACAAAAATATTAAATAGAGAAAGTGGAAAATCTAGCCAACTTCTCATAGATATCAAAAATTGACAGACATAGATATCAAAAATTCAGAGCACAATAAACTGCGAATTTGTCAAAACTCTTCTCATAAAATAAAAAGGAAAAAGTTACTTTCCCACCAACAATGAAAACCCAACAGGAACTCAATATTCCACACACACACACACACACAAAAAGAATTTTTATAGGTATCAATGATGAAACAGAATAATAACAGAGCAAAACCACAACAGCATTAAAACATTTTGTATTGCTTGCCTAATACATTAGGAACAATAACTTTACAGGTATACGGTCTGTCTCTCTGTGCCTTACGGACTTTATCTGGGTGTATGATGTTCTGGCAGAAAGACCTAAAATAAGATTGAAAAAGGAAAATAAATATTAGTGTTAGGTTCTAAGAATTAGGAACTAATGTATTAGAACTTCAATTTGTATGTTGGCAAACCATGATCAAAACAATATTTAGTCTTGTGTTAGACTTTGCTCAAAGTATGGGATTTTATGTAAAGTTGAAATCGAGTTTACTGCAAAAGTAACTATTCACTTTCTGCCTAACTCGATCGATCGAGAATTAGACTCGATCGATCGAAAATCGGGCAGATCGTTTTTCTGCAGAAAATTCCAACTTAGCCCAAGTCCATTTAATGTATAGGGTTTTATGTTTTGCCCTAAGTATAAAAGGGAAAACCCTAGCCACGTTTTTAGAGTTCTGAATGCTGTGTTTGTGAATCTCATTGTGAGATCTAGAGGTGTTTACCTTCACATACACTTAGGGTTTACAAACTTGAGATTCATGTCAAGAGTTGTGTAAATCAATACAGTTGCAGAATCAAAAGAGCATAAAGATATACAAGCAGGTGCGCTTGTGAATTGCTGAAGAATTCAAGAAAGAAGGAGTCCGTGGATCTCGGAGCTATCATGGGGTCATGGTAGTAAGTTTCCTACACTTGGGTAGCAATAAGATGTTAGTGGTCTAAGTCTTATTGTGTAAACTTCGATTCTTTCATAGTGGATTCAGTTTACCTTGAGGATAGCTAGGTTAAATCCTCCCCAGGTTTTTTACCGGTTTGGTTTTCCTGGGTCATCAGATCTTTGTGTTCTTTAATTTCCGCTACTTTACTGTTTTTGCTTATTTGTGTTAACCTAGATTTAATTAAATTACCTAAGTTAATCACTTGGCTAATTCACTAGGTTAATCTGTTGGGTTTAAGGGGTCTAAACGAACTTACAAGTGGTATCAGAGCGGGTAGCTTTTTTATTTGATCTTTTGATCTTTGAGCTGATCCTTGACCCCTGTTGTTATGGATTTCTCTAAAATCTTCTCTTTAGTTTTTCACATTATCTACTTGGTGTGCGTGTCCTTTACCATCTTTGTTAAAATTTTTCTTGAGTATCTTGTTAAAAAGGTGGATGAAGTTCTACAAAATGCTGATTGGGTAAATTCTATGCACGAAGAACTTCATCAGTTTGTTCGAAATGATGTGTGGGAATTAGTTCCTAGACCGGAGGGAGTCAATGTTATTGGAACTAAGTGGATCTTCAAGAACAAGTCAGATGAACATAGAACTGTTATCAGAAATAAATCTAGGCTTGTTGCTCAAGGATACACACAAGTAGAAGGAATTGATTTTGATGAGACCTTTGCACCTGTAGCAAGATTGGAATCCATTCGAATTCTTTTGGCTATAGCAAGTCATATGAACTTCAAGTTGTATCAAATGGATGTCAAGAGTGCTTTCTTAAATGGCATGTTACAAGAAGAGGTATATGTTGAACAACCGAAAGGTTTTGTTGATCCTCACAGGCCGAATGATGTCTACAAGTTGAAGAGAGCTCTCTATGGATTGAAACAAGCTCCACGGGCTTGGTATGATAGATTAACTGCATATCTCACGGACCATGGCTTTAAGAGAGGTTTTGCTGACATCACTCTGTTTATACGAAAGGATAAGAATCATTTTGTAGTTGCTCAAATTTATGTTGATGATATTGTTTTTGGTGCTACTAATGATTCTCTTGCTCAATCTTTTGCAGATGAAATGAAGGCCATGTTTGAGATGAGTATGGTTGGGGAACTAACTTATTTCTTGGGATTGCAGGTGAAGCAAACGGATGCTGGAATCTACATTAATCAAGCTAAGTATGCACGAAATTTGGTCAAGCGATTTGGTCTTGACAAGGCTGCACATGCTAGGACACCAATGGCTGCTACTGCAAAACTAACAAACGATCCATCAGGTGAGTCTGTTGATGTTACCCTATATAGAAGCATGATTGGTTGTCTTTTGTACTTAATTGCTAGCAGGCCTGATATTGCATTTAGTGTGGGTGTTTGTTCTAGATTTCAATCTAATCCTAAGGTTTCTCACTTAAATGTTGTTAAGAGGATTATAAAATATGTTGCTGGAACTTGTGATTATGGTCTGTTTTACAGTAAAGAGTCAAATCTTTCTCTTGCTGGTTTTTCTGATTCTGATTGGGCTGGCAATGCTGATGATAGAAAAAGTACAACTGGTGGTTGTTTTTATGTTGGTGCTAATCTTGTTGCTTGGATGAGTAAGAAGCAAAATTCTGTTTCTTTATCTACTGCTGAGGCAGAATATATTGCTGCTGGAAGTTGTTGTTCTTAGCTTCTTTGGATGAAGAAATTTTTGAGTGATTATGGAATATCACAAGACACCATGATTGTTTACTGTGATAACTCTAGTGCTATAGATATCTCTAAGAATCCTGTTCAACACTCTAAGACCAAACACATTGAGATTAGATATCATTTCATTAGGGATCTTGTTGAACGGAAAATTGTTGCTCTTGAGTATATTCCAACTGAACGTCAGAATGCTGATATTTTCACCAAACCGCTTGATAGAGGAAAGTTTGAGACTCTTCGTCAAGTCATTGGTGTGATTCTTTGTCCCTAGTCATTCTTGACTTCATGGTCCTTGTGCTTCGTTGCTCTATCTTTGGTGACCTCTGTTTCTAGGATTTGCATTGCATTACATTCATGCATTTCATTCTAGGATGTTTGTTTCTTTGATATATTAAAAAAAAAAAATTTCTTTTTGCAAATTGTGTTTTTGCTATTTTTTCTTGAATTTGAAGACAAGGTTGGTCAATCAAATTTTACATATCATATGTATGTACCTTGTTTAGCCTTGATGCACTATTCTTTTTGCACTTTACTAGCTAAAGTTTTGTGGTGCACGTTGTGTGGGAAGATGCTATATTTGTTGATCACATGCTCTTGATTTTGAAGTCGTATGTCTTTGATTGTCGGACTTGAACTTTTTGAGAAAGGCATAAATAACCATCTCACCACTGTTTACTAGCCAATCATGAACACCTTAGTGCATATCGTAAGATTTTGTGCTCGAGAAAGTGTAGCACATGCACAAAAAGAACATAAGGTGTAGCCTCTAACTAAAATTGGTGTACATTATTGGGCTATAATAATTTCACATAATTCATAAAAATGGTGTCTACATTATCCCGGCTTTTATTAAGTTTCTAATCAATTAAATTGAATAATGAGGCAAATCAAGAAACTTACATGATTGCAAGCTTTTATTCTAGGAGATGTGAGAGTTATATGATGAAACTCTTTAAGGAATAGTCTCTTTCAAATTCATGTGATGGATTTTGTAGAAATTGTGATTGGTCAATATGTGCATATCCCCTCATATGTTTCTCAAGCCTATGCTAGTTGTACACACTACACAAGTTATTCTTTGCTAAACTGTGTACATGTTTGTGTGTGTTTTTGGCCTGACCAACCAAGTTTGAGAATTTCTGAAAATTGATACAGAACATGTTTGCTTGTTTGAGTTTTTTTTTGGGGTATTGAAAGAAAATTTTGCTTTGAGAAATCTGGGTTGAATTCATGTGTTTTTGGAAAACATCTCATCTCATACTCATGCATTTTTCTCATAAAATCTGATGCTTTGAGAAGTGACTGCACTGAAATTGGTGTGTTTCTCAAAAAATTAATTTTTCCAGAATTTCGATCGATCGAAACTGATTTTCGACCGATCGAAAATGTTTCAAAATCAATGAAAAAGTTTCTGGTTGACTCGATCGATCCAAGCTGAATTTGGATCAATCGAAGCTATTTTCGACCGATCGAATGTAATTTTCGATCGATCAAAAATCGGGATGATTGTTTTTAAAAAGGAGTTTTCCACGTGATTTCTTTACCTTTTCAAAAACTTTTCAAACTCTTTTTGTTTCCTACCAACCGGTCAAAGCCTTTTTTGCTGGATTTGTCGTTTTCTTCCTATCTTTTTGCTTAATCTCTCTCTCCCAAGGCCGGTAAGACCTTTTTGCCCCACCCTTTGCATTTATTTTCATGTTTCATGCATTTTTTTTCATGCATTTTGTGGGTTATTTTCGGAATTTTTATTTTGGCAAATTTGGAATTGATTTTGAGTGTTTAAATAACCAAGTGAATACTTAGGTTTATTATTCAGATCTAGGTTAAAACAATAACAATCATAAACAATAAAGCAGCGAAAAATAAATAACACAAAGATATGATGACCCAGGAAAACCAAACCGGTAAAAAACCTGGGGAGGATTTAACCTAGCTATCCTCAAGGTAAAATAGCAAATCCACTAGAAAGAATTGAAGTTTACACAATAGCGACTTAGACCACTAACATCCTATTGCTACCCAAGTGTAGGAAACTTACTACCACGACCCCATGATAGCTCCGAGATCCACGGAATCCTTCTTTCTTTGATCTTTGCAAAACACAAACACCACCGTTTGTGACTTTGAGACTCCACTCAAAGGTTTAGCAACACAAACTCTCCTGTTTGTGACTCCAAGACCACCCTTGAAGGTTTAGATCATCAGCTCCTTTGATGACTAGAGAAGGCAGCAACTTCAGCAATACCGGATCTTGAGATTCTTCAAGGAACAACACCGGTAGAAGTAATAAGAGAGGTTTTAGGAACAAAACCCTAAATACAAAAGAGGCACACTCTTCTCTCTCTAAAAAGCCTTATAAAAAACGTGCTTAGGGTTTCCTTTATATAGTGGGAGAAGTAGATCTGAAACCCTAATCCTTAATGGGCTAGAACTGCTGTTTGGGCCAACTTAAAATTCTGCAGCTACGACTTTCGATCGGTCGAGCCTGTTTTTCGATCGATCGAACCAGGCAGATTTTGAAATCTTCTTTCTGCAGCTTACATGTTCTTGTGTGCTCACGATTTGCCAATTGTTCTAAGCTTTTAGAACCTAACAATCTCCCCCTTTGGCAATTCGTGACAAAACTTTCATACAAAATGAAATGTTAAAATACAAGAACAACCCAATACAATAAAATGCCCAATTACATCACAAATCCCAATCTAAGACTCTTAACATAGAAGTTGCCAAGAAGAGGTAGAAGGTCTTGATTAGAATGCACCTGTCTTTCCTGAAACACTCAACAAACACATCACCGCATGTGTGGAAAGAAAGACATATAAACAAAATGAAGCACAATATAAAAACAAAAGTAAACTAACTCTCCCCCTAAGTTAGATACAACAAAAAGTTTTTATATTCTCCCCCTAAACAAGACAATCAAGACAAAAGTAAACTAACTCTCCCCTAAGTTAGATACAACAAAAAGTTTTTATATTCTCCTCCTAAACAAGACAATCAAGATTCCCACATTTATTCCCACATTTCATCTATTTCTCCCCCTTTTTGTCACGTATTGACAAATACAACTCAAACAAAGAGTAAAGTGATAGTAAACATGAGAGAAAAAGAGAACTAAGGGAACATAAAACAGATTAGCTCTATAGAAAAAAGAGATAACTCCCCCTATAAAGAGCAACAACTCCCCCTATAAACAACAAAGGTTAAAAAAAACTTTTCTCCCCCTATAAAAATAGGAAAAACAAAACAAGTTTTGGGAAAAACATTTTTGGGGAAAATTTAGGAGGTGGGGATAAATAAAAAAACACACAAACCAAAAAAAAAAAAAATGAGTTGAGGATACACATGAAGAAAAATATTCTCTCTTTTAATAAATGCAAACTTGACACTATGTGACCCATAAATAGTTGCATGAGTAGAGAAATTTGCACGTTGATTATCCATCACATCTCTGAAGAAAAATATTTTATGTAGTTCACACAAAAAAATAGCATATACTAGAAAAGTACATAACTCAAAAATTAATCAATCAATTTTTAAATCAAGTTGAGTACCCAATTTAGCAAAGTGTATGCATGTTACGTGTGAAAACAATGAGATATATGACTACAAAACCGCAAGATGGATACAAGAAAACAATGCAACTCATGTGAATCCTAACCATAAATGATGCATAAAACAATTTGGTCAAAAAACTCTAAAAATTGAAAAAATTTTAGTGTCGATCGATCGAGTATCGATCGAATACCAATCGAGTCAGACAGAATCAAACCAAAAATTTTTATCGCAATTTCAATCGGTTGAGAGACAGATTCGATCGGTCGAAATTCTGGAAAACTCAAATTTTTGAAAAACAGAGCAATTTAATGCAGTAACTCCTCAAAGCACAATATTTCATGAATGAAATGCATGAGTATGAGACTAAAAGTTTTTCAAAAACACATGAATACAGCCCAGATCTTCCAAAATTAAGATTTTCAATCAATTTGTCCTTAAAACTCAAATTTTGCATCAAAATCAAGGAACATATAATCTTGGATGGCCACAACAAAATCACACACAATAACATGTACAAAGTCTAGCAAAAAGTAATTTGTGTAGTGTGTGCAACTAGCAAAAGCTTGAGATACATGTGAGGTGATATGTGAATAGTAATCAATCACAAAATCTACAAAATTCATCACATAAATTTGAAAGAGACTATCACCTAAAGAGTTACATCATATAACTCTCACATCTCCTAGAATAAAAGCTTGCAATCATGTAAGTTTCTTGATTTGCCTCATAATATACACACCAATTTTAATTGATTAGAAACTTATTATAGCCCAATAATGTACACACCAATTTTAACAATTTAATCCGATGCTACACCTTATGTTCTTTTTGTGCATGTGCTACACTTTCTCGAGCACAAAATCTTATGATATGCACTAAGGTGTTCATGATTGGCTAGTAAACAGTGGTGAAATGGTTATTTATGCCTTTCTCATTAAGTTCAAGTCCGACAGACAAAGGCATGTGACTTCAAGATCAAGACAAAGTGATCAAAAACTATAAACATCTTCCCACACAACATGCACTACAAAGCTTAAACTAGTAAAGTGTAATAAAATAAGCTCATCCAAGCTAAACAAAGTACATAAACATGTTATGTAAAGATAATATGACAAACCTTAATTATAAATCCAAGATATATAATACAAAACACATAAAAATATTTTTGGTTTTTAAAAAATTTTATGACCAAAAACAAAAAGCACACATTATGCTAGATTATTAAAAAAATGCAAATGCAATGCATGACAGTGCTGAACTAAGCTATAGAGGGTACACAAACAAGAAATGTAAATTTCTTAATTAACCCTTGAGTAAATGTACAAACTAGTACATACTAAAAAAAATCAAAAATAGCTTAGCACTTATACAACACATGCTATTCAAGTTTCTCCACAATGTCAAGCATGTTCTAAATCAAGAGAGAGATATTATAATTCATGTAATCCTCAATAAAAATAAAACTAGACACAAAATAAAATATTTTTGTCTTTTTGAAATTTTTTAATGTTTTTGGATTTTTTTTTTTAAAAACAACTTAAAAAAAAAAAACAACCAAAAACAAAAACAAAAACAAAACATGTCCACA
The DNA here is from genome assembly GCA_033629205.1 of Lithocarpus polystachyus. Taxonomy (NCBI): domain Eukaryota; kingdom Viridiplantae; phylum Streptophyta; class Magnoliopsida; order Fagales; family Fagaceae; genus Lithocarpus; species Lithocarpus polystachyus. The sequence goes on from CM066168.1 coordinate 58,072,820, forward strand.
AATAATTGAAAGAATTAAAATTAGGGACAAGTCAGCAACACTCACCTTAGAGAATCTTTTCTCACCCATATAGCACGAGTCTTCGGCTTTGTAGGTGAAAACCCATGTGAAGCAGAGTGTATTTGAGGGATTACACCAATCTTCTGAAAAAGACTAAAATCCTGCAATTTCCTTTCACAAGCCAACAAGCTTAAATTTTTCAAAAGCATATGAAACAATTTATTTGGACTTATGGCAGGAGAAATATCATCACATGTCCTAGACTGAAACACAAAATGCTTAAATTTCAATTTATGACAATTAGGACGAATGTGACCGGAAACACCACAAAAGTGACAAACAGGAACAAATTTAGGAACATCAGTATTCCTAACAGCAAATCTAGTCTCAGATTTTGGTTTATGCCTCAATAAAGAACAATTTGGTCTAATATGACCAACAACACCACAAAGATGACAAGTAGGCACAAAAACAGATTTCTTATACTCTCTAACAGTAGGTTTAGACTTAGGTTTAGAAACTTCAGCGTCTACATCAGAACTTTTACCTTTGTCTAACCTAGCAAAATAAGCCTTTTCTTTATTATTCCTCTTGAAAGGAGGGATATAAACTTTTTTAGCTTTAGGCTTGAGATAAACAGAAACACTTCTGTTATCAGCAGCAAGCTTGGTACTAGTCAAATTTTCAATTTTAACTTTAGACTCAACTAAATCTTGTTCCAAGCTTTTCATCTTCTCATCTTGAGAGGAAATTTGATTTCTCAAAAATTCATTCTTTTTATTAGATTCATCTAATCTAACAATCAATTCCTCTTTTTCAAGATTAGCCAATTTTAACTCTTCTTTGAATTTCTTAGCAATTCTCATAGTTTTCAATAATTCTTTACGAAGAGTTTCACAAGCATAAAAAATATCAACAGAAACAACAGTGTCCTTCTTATTCAAATCATCACAATCAAAAACAGTAAGACACTTAAAATTATCCATGATAACAGGGATCAAGGATCAACTCTTAGATCAAAAGATCTACAACAAAAGAGTTACCCGCTCTGATACCACTTGTCAGTTCGTTTAGACCCCTGTAAACTAGATTGTTTAACCTAATTAAATAACCAAGTGAATACTTAGGTTTATTATTCAGATCTAGGTTAAAACAATAACAATCATAAACAATAAAGCAGCGGAAAATAAATAACACAAAGATATGATGACCCAGGAAAACCAAACCGGTTAAAAACCTGGGGAGGATTTAACCTAGCTATCCTCAAGGTAAAATAGCAAATCCACTAGAAAGAATTGAAGTTTACACAATAGCGACTTAGACCACTAACATCCTATTGCTACCCAAGTGTAGGAAACTTACTACCACGACCCCATGATAGCTCCGAGATCCACGGACTCCTTCTTTCTTTGATCTTTGCAAAACACAAACACCACCGTTTGTGACTTTGAGACTCCACTCAAAGGTTTAGCAACACAAACTCTCCTGTTTGTGACTCCAAGACCACCCTTGAAGGTTTAGATCATCAGCTCCTTTGATGACTAGAGAAGGCAGCAACTTCAGCAATACCGGATCTTGAGATTCTTCAAGGAACAACACCGGTAGAAGTAATAAGAGAGGTTTTAGGAACAAAACCCTAAATACAAAAGAGGCACACTCTTCTCTCTCTAAAAAGCCTTATAAAAAACGTGCTTAAGGTTTCCTTTATATAGTGGGTGGAGTAGATCTGAAACCCTAATCCTTAATGGGCTAGAACTGCTGTTTGGGCCAACTTAAAATTCTGCAGCTACGACTTTCGATCGGTCGAGCCTGTTTTTCGATCGATCGAACCAGGCAGATTCTGAAATCTTCTTTCTGCAGCTTACATGTTCTTGTGTGCTCACGATTTGCCAATTGTTCTAAGCTTTTAGAACCTAACAATATTGTAATGGGCTATGTCAATTTGTAAACTTTGAGCTTTTTGTTAAGTCTGTGTTTTGTCACGGATTGCCAAAGGGGGAGTTTGTTAGGTTCTAAGAATTAGGAACTAATGTATTAGAACTTCAATTTGTATGTTGGCAAACCATGATTAAAACAATATTTAGTCTTGTGTTAGACTTTGCTCAAAGTATGGGATTTTATGTAAAGTTGGAATCGAGTTTACTGCAGAAGTAACTATTCACTTTCTGCCTAACTCGATCGATCGAGAATTAGACTCGATCGATCGAAAATCGGGCAGATCGTTTTTCTGCAGAAAATTTCAACTCAGCCCAAGTCCATTTAATGTATAGGGTTTTATGTTTTGCCCTAAGTATAAAAGGGAAAACCCTAGCCACGTTTTTAGAGTTCTGAATGCTGTGTTTGTGAATCTCATTGTGAGATCTAGAGGTGTTTACCTTCACATACACTTAGGGTTTACAAACTTGAGATTCATGTCAAGAGTTGTGTAAATCAATACAGTTGCAGAATCAAAAGAGCATAAAGATATACAAGCAGGTGCGCTTGTGAATTGCTGAAGAATTCAAGAAAGAAGGAGTCCGTGGATCTCGAAGCTATCATAGGGTTGTGGTAGTAAGTTTCCTACACTTGGGTAGCAATAGGATGTTAGTGGTCTAAGTCTTATTGTGTAAACTTCAATTCTTTCATAGTGGATGCAGTTTACCTTGAGGATAGCTAGGTTAAATCCTCCCCAGGTTTTTTACCAGTTTGGTTTTCCTGGGTCATCAGATCTTTGTGTTCTTTAATTTCCGCTGCTTTACTGTTTTTGCTTATTTGTGTTAACCTAGATTTAATTAAATTACCTAAGTTAATCACTTGGCTAATTCACTAGGTTAATCTGTTGGGTTTAAGGGGTCTAAACGAACTTACAATTAGAAACCGAAATACCCAATGATTTCAATCCTATACTTATTTAATCTCAATGGTTTCATAAAGATTAGAAACAGAAGCACCCAAATTGAAATCAATATTTTTAGTGATTTTTGTATTCTAAAAAACAGAACAAAAGTAACTATCTAAAATTGAGATAACAAACATTTTGATGGAGAACCCAAAAACCCAAAACAAAAACGAATAAAATGTAAACATATTAACAAAAAAACTCAATCAAAAGTAACGTTTCATACCCAAATGCCCAATCTAAATCATAATTAACAGCCAATTGATTCTCCAAATAAAAACCAAAAACCCTAAATTTTTAAATTTAAAACAAAACTTTACCAGTAGTGATTTTGACAATCGGGTAGTGAGCGGAGGCTTACAGTGATAGCAGAAGATCTGGGTGGATCTTTGTGTGCCTATGGTTACGATGGTTTGATTGTATAGACGGAGGGTGGTTGGTCTCTGTTTCAATTCTTTTCTCTTTATCCTTGGTCGGACTCTCTATCCTTTGATAGAAAACCCAAAAACCCAAAACAAAAAACGAATCAAATCTAAACCCATTCAACAACAACAACAACAACAACCAAAAAAAAAAAAAAAAAAAAAAAAAACTCAATTGAAGTAACATTTCATACCTAAATCTAAAAAATGAAAAGAAAACATACCGGAGCCGGTTTCGACGATCTGGGTGGCGGATGTATGGCATAAAGGTTTCTTTCTGTGTGTAGTAAACATAAATCATAGTTATCGCTAGATTTAGGTTTTTACTTACAAAAATTTATAATAAAAAAAAAAAAGCAAAAAACAAAGAAAGCAAAACAAAAGAAAAAAAAGAAAGAAGAAAACTCACTCTGTTACAGTGCATCACCGATTTAGGGAAGCAAGAATTTTGGTGGTCAGAGCCCGACGGCGGTACTGGCCTGAGATGTCTCTAACTCTGTGTCTTTCTCTATTTCTTTCTCTTGGTCTCATCACCTCTCTATTTCTGTCTCCGTATCCATCGTATTTCAACCGATTGGTCTCTTTCTCTGTCGTTCTCCTTTTCTTGCCATTGTTCTGTGAGAGAGGGGTTTTTCTTTTTCCTTTTTGTTTTGGGAGAGAGAAAAATATAGATGCTTTCAATTTATTGGTGTTTTTTGTTTTAAACCGTGTGCATGGTAAATGGATAGAATTTTAAGTCCTCAAACAGTGCAACATATGATATTGTGTAACTTTGAAGTTGTACACGTGTCAATTTTTTAAAGGGGCATTTTTCCTAACGTGTCAACACTTCCTTAAAAGCTTCTGTTTTTATATATAGTACTAGCATTTAACCCGCGCAATGCGCGGGATCTTTTTACACTGTATAAGACAATCAACTTAAAAGTTATTTACAAAAACACCACACAAATAATACTTGTGTGTGTGTGTGTGTGTGTGTGTGTGTGTGTATAGATATCCCAAAAAACACAATTGAATGATGATTCTTTCTTGGACCAATCCAATTATGATTTAGAAATCATAAAATAATTGAGTACTAACTAAATATATATAGCAATACTATTACATGCTTTTTTGTAGGGATATTCAGATGACAATAATTTAAGAAACAGGGTAGTATGCACATAATGCCTTAGACAATGTTTCCTAATAATTACTATCAATAGATATTAAATGAAATTGGTGCAATCAATCATAGAAAATATAACTTGTATCAATCTAGGAATGCAACTATATCTATACATCAGATATATTTGTTTCTCTCTTCAATTTCAAAACTGTTAAAAACTACATATTAAAATCTTTCAAATATTTTATTCCTTGCTTAATGACTTCATGCTTCATTTCTAAATCTTGTAGGCCCAAAGTTGTCAACAGCCATGCCTTTGAACATTGCGTTTAATCTCGTAATTTCTTCATCGGCTAAACATATCAAAAATATCATCAGCCAATATCAAAAATATTCCTAAACCTAAAAAAGCTTACATAATGCAAGTTGAATCTTGACCAAGGAAAAACCAATAAGTAAGAAAAACAAATTAGAAATGAACATGATATGATAAAAATTTTAAGATAGCTTTGTTATATTTATACACATAAAAGCAAATGTAATATTTTAGCTTGGTTATATTTATAAATATAAATCATAAAGGAAAAAAAAATAACAATAATTAATTTAAAATACATTTTCTCATCTTCACGTTTGCTTAAGCCTTTTCTATCATCCATATTTAACTGAAGAGAAAAATCCCATTAAATGTCAATTCATAAAATTTTAAAATACATATAATAAGAAGGACAAAGTTTAACTACAATCTCGCTTGTAGCCAATGTCAAATTTCTTACTAATTAGATGTTCTTTACTATTCAATATGAAATGAGATTTTTTGCAAGAAAATCTGTAAAATAAGAAAAAATTACCCTTGAACAGCTAAATCAAGTGGTTGCATAATACTACAATTTTACAAAGTACTATGAAATCATAGGTCCGTACTTTGGTGACACTTAGTGTGAAATTATTCAAGTTTTCGAAGTGTTACATAAAATCACAATGTCGGTCAAAATTATTCAATACCTTTAGAGAGAATTTAGTACCAATTCAACCTTGATAATTTAGCATTTATAAATTTGGAAGCAAAGATAATCAATATTAAATTTGGAGTATTTCACGTAAAAACTGTTCATATCCTAACACTAATTAATCAAAAGAATATCTATATTAGAATTAATTTCATTGAAATAAAACAGCTATGCCTTTTCACAATTACTTGGAGCCAAACAAATTAACCTTTAATGCAATATTATCGCAATCATGTTGAAATAGTCTTTGAAGGCAAGAGTTATGAAATAAAACCTGAACATAATTAAATCAATGAGTTTAAAAAACAATATATCTCTTACCCTTTTCTCTCTAACAATTGCATTACACATTTTCTTTCTATTTCTTTGCTTCAAATTCAGGTCCCCAAAAAGAAAGTTATCGGAACCCAATCTACCGCTTTTATTGATCTGCATAACAAAAAAAGTAAATCGCAAGCACCTTATGTTGTTAGTACTTCCTAAGTCCAACATCTTTTTTTTTTCTTTTTTCTTTTTTTCCTTTCAAATAGGTAGAGATGACAGCAAATCATGTGTTTTCCAAAAATACAACTTCACATTTTGAGATACACTTTCAAAACTACATTAGAGAGACCCGGTTGACTGGAAACTATCTACATCAATAGTTTTTTTCTTTTTTGCTAAGATAGTTCAATAGAATTAGAATTCACCATTAAATTGAAATATTTCTAGATTTTCCACGTAATCAATTTCATGTCTTACTTTATTTTAACTCAATAAGAAACTTTGAAAGTGTACTATCTTACATATACTGTAATTATGGTAGTGAGTACTTTATAAGAGCACAATGTTTATCAAATTTGTTTTTTTAACATGTAAATGAATGTTTCATAATGTATATGCTTCTTCTTCAATGAATGATTCCTTTTATTCCTTTTATTCTCAAACAATCATTTGAAACAAAGCTCACATGTTAAAAACATATCATGACTATGCCAACGCAATTGAGGGACTTTAGTAGTAAGATTTTTAGAAAAATGCAGTAAAATGAAAAAGTTTCTAAATATCAGGGCAAAAGCAAGGTTTCTGCAAGTGACAGAAACTGATCCAACATACTTAATAGATATAATTCTGAACTTCATCATAGCTGGAAAAGGAAACAACAATTTCTGAAAGTTAAAATGACTAAAATGATCATTAAGGGATGCAAATGTAGATAAAATCATTGTTTGCTTAAGCTTTGAGACCAACTTAAGTAGATAGCCATTTATCTAAACCTTCATTAGAATGTTAACAATTCAATAGCCAAAATAACAAAAGGCTTAGAAAGAGTACTTCACTATTGAGGATCACACCAAACCGACTTTAAATCTCTGAAAAAGAATTGGTTTGATAAGTAATCTAGCTTCTTTTATATAAAGACATGCCTCCCACATAATACAAAGACCAACTCCAAACCTCAACCACCACAAAACATGTTCCAAAAAAATAACAAATTGCTATATAACGTCATAGATATAGTTGATCTACTTACAAAAGAGGATTTGTCAGTTCGTTTAGACTCCTTAAACCCAAACAGATTAACCTAGTGAATTAGCCAAGTGATTAACTTGGGTAATTTAATTAAAACTAGGTTAACACAAAAATAAACAAAAACAACAAAGCAGCGGAAATTAAATAACACAAAGATATGATGACCCAGGAAACCACACCGGTAAAAACCTAGGGAGGATTTAACCTAGCTATCCTCAAGGTAAACTGAATCCACTATGAAAGAATCGAAGTTTACACAACAAGACTTAGACCACTAACATCTTATTGCTACCCAAGTGTAGGAAACTTACTACCATGACCCCATGATAGCTCCGAGATCCACGGACTCCTTCTTTCTTTGAATTCTTCAGCAAATCCATAAGCGCATCTGCTTGTATATCTTTGTGCTCTTTTGATTCTGCAACTGTATTGATTTACACAACTCTTGACATGAATCTCAAGTTTGTAAACCCTAAGTGTATGTGAAGGTAAACACCTCTAGATCTCACAATGAGATTCACAAACACAGCATTCAGAACTCTAAAAACGTGGCTAGGGTTTTCCCTTATATACTTAGGGCAAAACATAAAACCCTATACATTAAATGGACTAGGGCTGAGTTGGAATTTTCTGCAGAAAAACGATCTGCCCGATTTTCGATCGATCGAGTCTGTCAGAAAGTTAACAGTAATTCTGCAAAACAACTCGATTCCAACTTTACATTAAGACCCATACTTTGAGCAAGTCTAACACAAGACTAAACATTGTTTTTATCATGGTTTGTCAACATACAAATTGAAGTTCTAATACATTAGTTCCTAATTCTTAGAACCTAACAGGATTCTTTCACACACAGAAATAGTCATTGATTAAAATGCATTAGGGAAATGAACAAACAAAATCTAAAATTACTGAAGGATCAAACCTCATCCAATCAACCAAAACTAAATCAAGAACAAAAAAATGAGTCAAGTAGGTATCTAACTGGAAAATAGTAATGATGAAAAATATTGATTTTACACCAGACAAAAATTGTATTCTTTGTAATAGGTGCAGATTTTTAAACCTGTCAAAAATGATCTTACACAAAATATTAATAGGTTCTAGATTTTTACATGTTTTCTCAAGGTTGTTCAGCACCCTTTTGTCTTGTCATCTCACTCTAGTATGCTCCTCAGTCAGATTGAATGCTTCCTTAACTTTTCCAGTTGTCATAACTATAATACTATTCATTTTCATGCTTGAAAGCCTAATAGAGAGAACCCTCAAAGATCACAACATAGCAGTAGTCTTCCTCTGCACTTTCCAACTCTAACAGCCCCTGAAAATATTGCAATCTCTTTGATTCCTACATTGAAATAATACAACAATCCAATTGCCTTTCTTAGACTTTGAAGCTTCAATTTTTTTTATAAGACTTTGAAGCTTCAATTAAGACCAAGATTTACCAAAAAAAGAAAAAAGAATCCCTCCGTGTCAATGCTGCTGTTGTCCCTGTTTCCCAGTAACTCTCCTTCCAAATGGACTACATCAAGAATTCCAAATGCACTAAATCAAACTACATAAATATAGCATTCTCATAGACACCACCTCAAGGACAATAGGTCAACATAAAAAGTTTCCTTCTCAAAGACAATATGGTCTGTAATAAAAGTTTCATTCTCCTTCCATAGGCATCTAATGATCCTCTATTTCTAATTTATAACCCAACTTACGTCAAAAAAACTCTGCCTCCTCCACAATAAGTCAATAACACACTAAGGGAAAGGTACACTCCAATAAGAAATTGAACTATTAATTAAATTTCATACCTGGTTACTGTGCTTGGTTGTGCCCCTTTTTAGTGCTTTATTGTTAAATCTCTTATGATGGAATAAGAAGAAAAAGAAGTAATTGAACTATTAGGCATATTGAACTACAATGAAAAATGCAATATTTTTCATATCAATGTACAACAGTGTTAAATAATTGGTATGACAATAAACTAATTATTGAGTATAGTTAATCAACCAATAACTTAAATTTGAAAACAATTTACAGAAAAGCAAAAGTACTAAGACAGTATTAAGAAAGCTAATGTTTGATCTATGATAAAAATAAGTGGCAAAGTGCAGATAAAAGAGCAAAACACTGCAATATGCAGCGCGCATGTAACAAAAAGTTGCGGTAGTCACGTCAAACCAAAATATTTAATCAAAAGTTTAAGAGAATGGCAAAGAGATGGTGGTTTTCAAAGATTATATTATATACCCATCTGATAAAAAGAGGAAAATAAAATAAATCAGGAGGAAATACCTTGAGCATAGCCAGGAAGGATGAATGGTACGATCTAATTTTGGATCCAAAACACAAAGATATAATGCTTGAAGCCGATTGGCATCAGTGGAGGAAGAAAGGCATTTTAATGTTCAATAACTTCTTATTCTATGTGTTCTAGGGTTTTATTTTTTCAAATCAGAGCAATTGCAAACAAAAACGTTAAACATATAATGCAAAAACCATGACAACAATGGTTGAAAAGAAACATGGGAAGCGAAAATATAAAGAGGGGAAAAATATTTCAACAAAAAATTAATAAAAGCATAAATGAAATGACAAAGCATTATTTTTTTGGCAACACATAAATCTATGTTCTTCAGCATTAAATCGATTCATGAAGATCTCCAGAGATTTCTATTTAAAGCGAAAACATATACTCAAAACAAATTTAACCTAAATATCCAAACGAAAACCAAATCTAACGCATATAACCGATATTAAAAACCATTCTAACCCAAATTCCTTACTCAAAACTGAATCTAAACCAAAACTTAAATGCAATCCAATTCAGGGCTGTCTTATATGTATTTGTTTTCATCTGTTATCAATAAATAGGAACGAAAATCCAATTCAGATGCAAAGTCTGCAATCTTAGCCCTATTAATCAAATATGGCCAACCTCATTCTACATTACAAAGCGTGTGTATACCAATGAAATACAATTTAAAAATAAAATTGACACAATCACTGTGATATGTGAACTACATGGGGAAAAATCTAATACAAAGAAGTATATACTGGAAAAACTTGATAACAATGCTAGAAAAGAAACATGGGAAACGAAATTATAAAGGGAAAAAATGTTTCAACAAAAATTTAAAACAGAATAAATAAAATGAAAGCTTTAAAGCGTAGAGATATAATCAAAACAAATTGAACCCAAATATCCCTATGGAAAACCAAATCCAACACAAATAACGGATATTAAAAACCATTCTTAATCCAAATTCCTTATTCAAAACCAAATCTAAGCCAAAAAAACTTAATGCAATCCAATCCAGTCAAAATAGCCAGATCCAAATCAGATTTGATCCCAAATTAAAAAAAAAAAAAAAACAGAGACTATACCGGTAAGAATGAATCTGTTCAAACCATGGAAGGTAAAGCAGTTCTAGGTGAGAGACGAATCTGCATGCGTATTTATTGGTGTGACTGAACAGTGAAGAAACATGGATCTCCTCCCTCACCAACTCCAACTGTTCAGTATTCTGAATTAGAACTTTTTTCAAAGTGTAAGTGCCATCATTTGGACAATAAATCAAATTCAGATCAAAATCAAGATTTCATCCCCTTCCTCATCAAACAACTAGGAAAAAAATTAAAAAAAATAAAAAAGAGACAAAAACAGAAGAACATATGTATATATAATAAAAGAATGGTGAGGGCCAACTAAGATTATTTTTTATTAGTGCAACACCTTGTCATGTTCTTCATATATATAGGGCAAAACATTGAAGTAGTGGTGCCTTGTAAAATTCCCTTTTTATGTATAATAATCATATTCTTTATAAATCTAAACTGTTCAAAAAAATTTATAAACATAAGGATGTTCAATTTTTAAATTTTGCTTGAATCAACCAAGTTAAAGTAAAGTAATCCATTTCTTTATTTAGAATGAATAGTGTTGCATATATGAGCCAAACAGTAACTTTTAATTTCAAGTAAACATAGGGATTCAATGTGTGTGTGATAGATATAGATACATACACACACACACACACACACACCCTAAGAGCATTCATATCACTTGGTCGTATAATATCAAGTTATCATCAAAGAATAGCTGCTTGCTCAGTTTATAAAATAAAATAAAAAATGATATAATGAATTCAATATGAGATTATTAAGCTCATTTTCATTCAAACATCAAGGCCTATAAAATTCAAAAAATGTAATTACATACACAGATCATCAAATCCCATATGCAGATATAAGGAAAAAAATAAAATAAAATAAAGGAGAAGATAAAAGAACAACAACACCCCACAAAATTAGAAAAAAAAAAAAAAAAAAAAGATTTCAAGGCTGCCATATAGTGAACAAAGTAGTACCAACCGTGGAACCACGGAACCATAACAGTAGCAACCAAGAAGACCAAAATCCAGAACAAAACTGAATTTAACACATATACCAAAACCTATACAAATCCATCAAAATGTCGAAAACTAAGTCGTATTTTAATCCAAATCTAAAAAGAGTAAAAAAAAAAAAAACCTTTCCTGGTGGAGGTTTCGACGATCTAATGGTGTGTTTGCCTATGGTTCTGGCTGTCTAAGACTGGCGTTGGCATGAAAACTAACAGTCAAGGCAGCCCTTCAGCTTTACTTTACATCGGTCTTAACGTTGTATTAAGATTCCCAAAACTGGTGTAGCCTTTCGCTTTTAAAATGTACATACATATAATGAACAAAGCAGAGATATGTGGCAGAGAAAGAAAGCAGTAGGAGAAGAATTTAAGAAACAGGGCAGTTCACCTAATGTCCTAGATCATGTTTCCTAACAATCACCATAAGGAGCTGTTAAATGAAACTGGTGCAATCAATCATAGCAAATATAATTTGTACTAAGTTTCTCTACAAAAAGTTAGGAATACAACTATATCTATACAGTAGATACACTTGCCAATGCAACTTGGATAGAGTTAGATCCAGAATTACCACTTCAAATAGTTATCTTCTATTCTAATTTATTTCTCTCTTTTCAATTGCAATTTCAAATGAAGGTACATTCTTAACAATACTCACAGTGGTTCAAGATTAATCTACATAGTTCCAATGGCTTTAAAAAAGGGACCATTCAGAAACAACAAATACAAAAAAACTTTAAAATTTAAAATAAAACTTTAGTGTAGTATTGATTACTCAAAGGTTTGCGCTTTGAGTAACAAAGCAAATCTGCATTTTATGTGAACTCAAAATCAAAGCACCCAATTATTCAAAATCAATTCTAAGTACCCAAAACATTGAGCCAAGCCAAATACCCTAAAAACAAAACTTCTTCTTACCAAAATCCCATAATCAAAACCAAACCTTACCCAAAATACTAATCTAAATCATAATTAACCCCCAATTGATTTTACAATTAAAAACCAAAAACCCTTAATTTTCTAGTTTAAAACAGAATTTTACTGGTAGCAATTTCGGTAGTCTAATAGTGGGTGGAGGCTTACGGTAATGACAAAACTTTTGGTGGCACCTCTCTCAATCCATGGTGCATTTACTTAACAGTCTAACAATTATTCTTCCTCTTCTTCCAAAAAAATCTCCAATATATAGATCTATATGCACCCTGTGTCTAACCGACTCTACCATTCTCGGACTTTTGGCCTCTAAACCTTGATTTTCCAAGGCCAATTATAAATACCCTAAAATTAAAGCAAAATCAAACACAAAATTAATTGAATCCAAATACTCCCAAGAGTTTTTAGTATACTGAGAAACTTAATCGAATCAAAAAAATCAAATCAAAACCTAATGTAACCCAAATACCTAAATACAAATCAATCCAACCAAATTTCTCAAAACCAATTCTTATTTCATACCCAGATCTAAGAAAAAAAAAAACTTACTGGTGGTAGTTTTCTCTCTCTCTATGTCCGCATCTCAAATCCTGCATCCACCTTTAGGTTACTGTGCCGGTTCCGGTAGTCTAAGTCCAGCGAGGGACGAACGCTGGTGGGAAAATGATGGTTACAGTCCGCCGGGCGTACGAACTCTGCTCCCTCCTCATCTCCGTATCGCAAGCTTTTTCTTTTTTCTTTTTCTCTTTCTCCTTCTCTGTCTCTATATCGCAAGCCTAATTGTACTTTCACTGGTTAATTTTTTTATTTATAGAAAGGCTTTTTTATTTTATTTTAACGGTTTTTTTTTTAACCGGTTGTTTAATTTATCCTTTTTCTAACCGGTTATTTGGAAGGTGAAGCGCTGCAACGTGCGGCTGGTTATACTTAAATGTTGTGCACGTGTCAGTTTTTTAAGGGGTTATTTTTCCTAACATGGCAGCACCTGGTTAAAGGCTTCTGCTATTATATATAGTACTAGCATTTAACCTGCACAATGTGCGGGAACATTTAACATATTTAAAATACCATCAATTTAACATAACATAACAATAAAATACATTGAAATTCATTTGGGTAATGCAGTACATCCATCATTTGTTCTATTGGTAAGTATACTTTTTTACACTTTTTTACACTCTTGACCGTATATTGGGTGAAAATATTAAGCCTATAAACATGTTCCCATCTTTTTCTGAAGTTCCAAAAGCTTCAAAGCCGTGAATCCTTTTGCACATAACAAAAAAAGATATGGAGACAGTGGATCTCCCTGTCGAATTCCACGGGAAGGATGTACCATGCCATAGGGTCTACCATTCACCAGAATAGAAAAAGATGGAGTGGTAACACAACTCATCACCCTCTCTATCCACACTGCTGGGAAACCCATTTTTTCCATGATCTTCTGAAGAAACTGCCATTCCACATGATCCTAGGCTTTGCTTATATCTAGCTTCAATGCCAAAGACCCTTTCTTGCCCTTCTGCTTGGCATGCATTGTATGTAATGTCTCATATGCCACCAACATATTATCTGTAATCAATCTTCCCGGTACAAAAGCACTTTGTGTAGGCGAGAAAATATGTGGAAGAACCTGTTTCAACCTGTTGGCCAATACTTTGGAAATAATCTTGTAAATTACATTACATAAACTTATTGGCCTAAAATCAAACATCTTTTCAGGATTTTTCACTTTAGGAATAAGAACAATATTTGTGTGATTGATTTCAGGTAACATATTACCATTACTTAAAAAATCTAACACAGCAAAAACCACATCATCACCCACTATGTGCCAGAATTTTTGATAGAAAAGGGCGTTCATACCATCGAGTCCAAGTGCCTTGGTAGGCCCCATTTGGAATAAGGCCACTTTGCCTTCTTCAGCGGTAAAGTCACTAGATAAGACCATCAGCATATCTTCAGTCACCCTACTTGAAACAGCATCCAAGCACTCCTCCATTTGATCACCAGTTCCCGCATGAAAAAGAGTGTGAAAATAATCTGAAGCTACTTCCACTATATCTTCTATTTCCTCAACCCACTGCCCTTGAGCATTTTTAATACCCCTGATATGGTTCTTCCTTCTTCTTTGAGTAGCTTTGGAGTGAAAAAAACCTTATTTGTTCCGTTTGAAATTGAGAGAATCTATCTTTCTTGCCAGGGAAAAAAAAATGCTAAAGTGACATACTTGTTTTAAAATTTTGTTTTTCAAATTATACATTGTTATTGGTAAGTAAAATCGTGATATTAATAGTTTGTTAAATGACAACTAATAAAAATTTGTCATAGTAACCGTTTATAAAATAATTTGTGTTGGTAACATTATTCTTCTTGCAATTAAGATTTTGTATTTTGTATGTTTCATAACACTAAATGTCAAACATGCTTTAAACCTTGGCCGTCGACTACCAATAGGACAATGATATGTATTTTGTGTTAGATATATTTCAACAATTTAATTAAGCAAAAAAGACAACATACAGATCTAAATATAAGCACAAATATTTAGATCTGTATATATTTAGACAACATAACACAAATAGATATGATAGACAAACACAATAAATAGATACTATATATATAAGAAGAAATTTGTAAATAATTAAAAACTCACAGACCAAATGCGTGAAGGATGAATAATTTAGATCAAGTCTTGTGTTTAACACAATCTCCTTAAAGCAGATTTCGCCCCTCACATAATCACTGTGGTGTTTTGAGACTCACGGACATCTGCCTCCCAGGATAACATGATTTACAACATGAAAATGAAGTACACAAGGTCGTGCTCTTGCGAATTACTCAACGTCTCTTTCTCTCTCTTTGACACAAAATGAAATGCACAAAATATTCTCACTGAAAAGTTTTTTGAAAAGTGATTTTTATGAATGAGGGACTATGGAAATTAATACGTTATCGAACAGACATTCTATTTCAGTAATAACTGCTGTGCACAGACTAACTCACTCAAAAATTAAAATAATAAAATATTATTATTTGAACAAGTAGGCCTTGTCCACATATGCCAAAAGCCCAATCCAATATCCAATTCATGAGCATATAAACTCATATATTATCTCATTTCTTTTCTATGTGAGACTTAGGTTTTTTACCACTTTTAATAACATCTTTAAGTGAACATAAAAAACATCAATTTCTTATTCACTCTATGCTACTTTTCCAACAATCCCCCATGTGAATAGAAATTGATAAACATAATGCAAATGATGATACAGACACAGAGAGAGTAGAAGAAAAGTTATTGTATCGGGAGAGGTGGCTTTTGGCTTCGAACCTTCCTTTGTGAAAGACTATCGAATGTACTAGCTAATCAATGAACATGATGTTTTTGAATTGTTAGCCGTTTTTGTATATCAAGACAATAAAATTTACACAGCTCCTTTTCAAACATATTTCGTTCTTATAGTTGTGTTCATTTTAGCCCTGAACATATCCTTGTAAATTCATGAAGTGCTTTAGAGAATTTAGCCTTGAAACTCCATGGAAGCGGCTCACTTCACACTCATATAGGTGACTCTTATTAAGAGTATCTTGCTATACCCCACTTGGAATTCCAAGATATAAGAATCATTAAAGCAAAGCTTACAGGCATCACTATTTCATCATAGGAATTGGTGGGAGATTTTATCTCTATAGTGATAAAAATTAGTCTCCATAATTTGGTTGTCCCTTTGAACCTAGATCTTGGGATCTCCAATCAGCTAGGTTGGGTTGCCATCCTGGAGACTTTTAGGTTATAGGATTTAACCCAATTCCCCTCAATAAGCAATTTACTTGTTCTCCACTCAAACAACTAATTACGGATCCGTTTTATAATTTGGAATCACTTCCATTTGGGAGCAACTGCCTTATGGTATTATGTCTCCAACAAATATGTTGAGATCTACCATAACTCTGTGCCCTACCAATATACACAAATAGGAGGCACAAGTATCTAACAATGCATGCTTGCTTAGATTTATATAGACTTCCAATAAAATACATATGCTCTTAATATAAGGTGTTCTCACTAGACTATCTTCACATCTCTCATGTGATTGAGATAAGAGAAGTCCATCAGATGTATTAGAAAATTTAATTACTTGAATCACATCTACAACACTTACATGCGCATATCCGACAACGACATAGCCCCTTGTGATATATTTCACATTACACACTAGCCACATTAAATTTAAACTCATTTGGCATCATCTCATTGTCAAATTTTTCATGTCATTGCATTGAAACTTGCTTCAATCCATACAAAGATTTAACAAGCCTACACACTTTGTTTCCTTGTACAAGAACCATAAACCCCTTCAGTTTATTGTGTATCAAGAAAACTCATATCTTCCTTTTCTTTATAGCCTTCTACAACAAGTCTTTCCTTGTAATAGTCAATAATTCCATCAACTCTCAAACTCTTATGTGATAGATCCACCGATTACTATGCATAGATTTCAAAGATGGATTTATTGCACTATTGTCAATCTCTTTTCCAAGAACGCACTTTAGGATTTTGCTTCTTTGAAGCTTTAAGTTCATCTTCTAATATATAAATTAGATAATTTGGACCAAACAACAATGACGTTTGTCCTTTAACTATGCTTAGGCTCAACTTCTCTTCCATCAACTCTTGATCATGAGAGATACTAAACATAGAAAGTTTAACACTTGAAATATATTCTAATTAATTTTCATGCATATAAAAATAATAGATTCATAAATTAGAAAGCACTATGCACTACTGGTATGACCATAACCAATGAAAACACAATTAATGGTTCTTTATCCTTTAGGAATACGAACCACAACCTTCATCAAACACCCCCACATTTGAAGAATTTATAGAAAGGCAATCATTCTTTCCATAATTCACAAGGTGTCTTAGTGGTTTTCTTTTTAAGGAATTTCAATGAAAAAATAAAGTGGAAATAATAGCTTCCCCCCACAAGTTCTATGGTAATCAAGAACTTATTGCATTCGTTGAATTATTTCTCAACTTTATTCTTATAATGAATGTGCATCTCTAATGTCTCATCCTTGCTTACTTAATAAGCACTCATAACAGATTCTTGTGCATTTCAAATTTTTGACAATTCAAGTATGTCAACTAAGGCATGTAAATCTAAATTGATTAGTCTATGTAAAGTATGATAATTAACATGACCCAATCTACCATTCCATACATTAGATGACTCAAGCATGTAAACAGAAGATGTACCCTTATTATTATCAATAGTAGGAAAAGCAGTTATTACATTCATCTTAAACAAACCATTGCTCAAATATCCTTTGTCCACATACATTCCACTCTTAAAGAGTGAAAATTTATCAGATTCAAAGACCAACTTGAAACCATTCTTGCTCAACAATGAGCCAGATACAAGGTTCTTTTGAATTTCTGGCACATGGAGTACATCTTTCAAAGTAAGAAACCTGCCTGTAGTCATTTTGAGCGCAACCTTTCCAATTCATTCAATCTTAGAGGTTGAGGAATTTCCCATTAAAATTTTTCCTCCATTACCCACAGGATTATATGTAGAAAACATTTTCTTTTCTGAATATACATGGTGAGTAACCCTAGTGTCCATCCACCATTCCTTGGTATTTCCACCTACCAAGTTCACTTCAGAAATCACCGCAGAAAGGTTCATGTTGGTTTGAGCCACAACAGGTTTCACAACAATTTTGTTTGACATTTGTGTTCAACAAAATTTAAACAAATTGAACCCTCAAAACCAGCCAAGTTTAAGAAATAATTATAAATATATACTTTCAAACGTTACTGTGCAAATAAAAAGTCAAGCTAACTGCAGAAGTAGAATAAGCACAATGCGAACACACTAAACAACAGAATCTAAATAATGCCCAACCAAGCAAATAAGACAAAAAGGCTTAATATCAAAGAGACTCACAGTAACAATAAACACAAAATACCTTTCACAATAAACGATAAACTCAAACTAGTTTTTTCAAGCTTTACCCATGGATATAAAAATTGCCGATAACGATTTTCGACAAACCCGAAATTCCCTTCACCGTAAATCACAAAAATAAATTAAAATATATAAATCTGCGTTAATACTGTTGGATATATTTCAACAATTTACTTTTGTGATAAAGCAAAAGAAACAACATACAGATCTAAATATAAGCAATAACAAAAATAAATGTGATAAACAAATACAATATATAGATACTTTATATATAAGAAGAAATCTGCAAATAATTAAAAACTCAAACCAAATGCGTGAAGGATGAATGGTTCAAATCAAGTCTTGTGTTTGACACAATCTTCTTAAAGCCGATTTCGCCCCTCACACAATCATTGTGGTGCTTTGAGATTCACGGACGTCTGCCTCCCAAGATAAAATAATCTACAGCACGAAAATGAAGCACACAAAGTCATGCTTTTGCGACCTACTCAATGTCTCTTTCTGTCTCTTTGACATAAAATGAAATGCACAAAAATATTCTCATTGGGAGAGTTTTCTGAAAAGTGGTTTTTATGAATGAGGGACTATGGAAAATAATACATTATTGAACAGGCACTCTGTTTCTAACTCAAAAATTAAAATAATAAAATATTATTATTTGGACAAGTAGGCCCAGTCCACATATGCCAAAAGCCTAACCCAATGTTCAACTCATGAGCATATAAACTCATATATTGTCTCTTTCCTTTTCTATGTGGAACTCAAGATTTTTACCACTTTTAATAGCATCTTCAAGTGAACATAGAAAACATCAATTTCTTATTCACTCTATGCTATTTTTCCAACATTTTTTTCACTTGGTAGGTTGCATTAAATAGGTCATATATCCTTCTTAAAAAAAGGGTCATATACATTATACATGACAAAAATAAATATTATCTTTTTATTAATAGTTGGAGCTCAAAGTTAAAAACATGTTGGAAGCCAAATTTTATCTTAGAATAATGACACACTCTACAAGGTATACAAGTCTTTCACATAACATATAGAGAGTTAGCCTTATATTAGATACGCATTAAAATTTGAAACACTTGTGCATTTTTTTACAATTCTACTTCAGTAGTTCCACCGCATTTTTTTTTATACCATTCTTCTTTTCCTTTTGACAAAATTGTATAATTGTATCCAATCTATTGTTAAGCTAATCAAAGGCGAAGGGTATGCCCGCCATGTTAGGAATTTCTTTATTTTGGGGGTTGAGTGGTCTTGAACTCTCAGTTGTTTATAAGAGTAGCAATTCGTGTTTGTGTGTTTGGTTTATGTCGTGCCAATCTATGAGTATTTGACTACATAGGTTGACACAAACACAACAGTTTATTAAACAGGTCATGATTCCTTAACCCTAATATGAATTGTTTATTAGATGAGTTAGTTGTGTCAATCCATTTATCAGATGTTACTAAAGTGAATTTTTTTTTTCAAATTTTAGTATTAACCCAATTAATATGAACCATGAAAAATCAAACATATAGTTTTTTTTTTTAATATAAAATCTAAAAACAAAATAAATGTATCACAAATAATCATTTACAACTAGCACATATCTCAATATCACAATTAATCAATCACAATATGTTAAACAAAATAAACCACAATAGCTAATGTCAGATCCCAACAATCAATTTAAGTAAAATAGATAAAGGTGAAGGTAAAGGATGACAAAGATGAAGTAATGATAGAGTTTAGAGATAAAAGTAAAGGACGATGATGACAAGGATTTTGAGTGATAGAGAGAAATGAAGGACAAGAGGGACAACGACTAGGGATAGCAATTTTGCCCCGCCCCTCCCCACTTCGCCCTAAATAGGTTTTTCCCGTCCCACGATCTATGTGGGACGGAGATGCGTTTAGACATTTTAGCTTCTCCCCACCCCATCCTTGTCCCGCCTCACATTGATAAGGGCTATAATTGTAATTTTTCATATTCTAAATTCCTACTATTTAAACAAAAAAATCAATATTAGCTTATTTAAATGCATGGATATTAAGATTTTTGTTTTGTGTGATATTGTCTTGTTAAATACTACAATAATATTATTCAGTTCTTACTAAAAATTAGTTTGATTTGATGGGATATATTTAGTTATAATTTCAAGTATATTTATATTAATAAAACATGTTTTATTAAAAAAAAATTATAATAGCTGTGGAACAAATTAACACAAGGTATAATTTTATGAGCGGGACCCCAAGGGGCAAGGATGGGGCAAGAAAGTTTTTCCCGTCATATGGGGTAGGGCGGGGGTGAAGATCCCATCCTTCGATCCTGCCCCTCCACATTGTCATACCTAACGTCAACTTGCTATCACAGTGACGAAAGGGTAATAGTGGGTAAGAAAATAAGGTAAGGTGAGGTGAGATTAAGGTATGAGAGTGAGAGGCGGCCATAAGGCATGGGAGATTGCAACTAGGAAAGAAAATAAATTTATATACCTAGGGTTTGAAGGGTATATTGATAAAATAACATTTAGTTAAATGGATCAAACATATTCCGTGAGTTCAACA
This sequence comes from Lithocarpus polystachyus, assembly GCA_033629205.1. Taxonomy (NCBI): domain Eukaryota; kingdom Viridiplantae; phylum Streptophyta; class Magnoliopsida; order Fagales; family Fagaceae; genus Lithocarpus; species Lithocarpus polystachyus. The sequence goes on from CM066168.1 coordinate 58,093,634, forward strand.
CGAATACAACACGTTTATTAAATGAGTCAGTCATTTCAAGCCATAGATAACATGAACTCATTAACCTCAACCTATAACCAGCTAAATTTGTGTCATGTCCATGAGTCGTATTGGATTTTGCCACCCATACTAGTCTGGATTGTGTAATATATACGTCTACTTTTTACTAGTTGAGTTCATTGAGTTTACGGGTACAAAAGTGTAACGTTGTGATTTACAGCTATTGTATGTTGGCTTTAATTCCGTGCCAAATTTAATTGTAATTATGTTCAATCTTTTGTACCCTGTATTTTATGTATGGTTTTATTGTAAGGGTTGTGTGAGAAAGAGAGTGTGAAGACTCAAGACAAAGTGAAGAGCAAGAAGTTTTCGCGGGTGTCTCGCGAGAAGCTTATCTGTGAAATGACTCATGTGTCTTGCATATGATTGGAATGCGAAGAGTCAGGACAGGTTGGTGATAGCTGGTTTTCATGAGTGTTTCGTGGGTAAGGCATTCCCGCGAGATACCCGTGAAACATTCTGTTTTGCTGAACTGTCATATTTGATACACACTATCTGTACTGACACTATATATACCCACATTACCCACAGATGTTGAGGAGTTCTTCTAAGAGAAAACCCTAGCCACAAACCTTGAGAGTTAGAGATTGTTATACCCACAATTCTCTACACAATTACTTGTGGATTTTCCTCAACTTCTACCTTTCCATTTCCATACACTTGAGGGGTTGATAGCCAAACACTTACCACACCATTTCAGAGTGTCAAGTGAGGTTTTAGTGCTGCTAGGAAGTATTGAAAGAAACCAGGCTTTGGCAGATGTAATCGAGCGTATTGCAGGATCCAGAGAGCTAGACAAGACACGGTTCCTAGAAGTCTTGTTGGAGTAGGAGCTTGGAGGGCTTAGGTGCATTGGGTAGATTAGGCTTAGAGGGTCTCTTGCTGCTTATGTATCCTAACTAATTGTCTAGTGGATCAATTACCGCTTGGAAGGCGGCGGAGAAGTTTACGCCAAGTATTTCGGTTTCCTCTTCGATAACACATTGAGGTGTTATCTTATGTTTGCATTCTTCTTCCCTACTTTTCTACCTTTCAATTTACTGCTATGTTATATTGATTATGGGTTAGATTAGTTTATTTGTTTATCTTCTCACATTTACTTTATTCCGCAGTTAGTATAAGTTAGAGTAAAATCTATCGAGCCGTAATATTTAAAATTGGGGTCTAAACAGCTCTTATGTTTTAGGGTGTTTTGTCATGGAATAGCCAAAGAGGGAGATTGTAAAGTTGTGATTTACAACTATTGTATGTTGGCTTTAATTCCGTGCCAACTTTGATTGTAATTATGTTTAATCTTTTGTACCCTGTATTTTATGTGATATTTTATTGTAAAGGTTGTGTGAGAAAGAGAGTGTGAAGACTCAAGGCAAAGTGAAGAGCAAGAAGTCTTCGCGGGTGTCTCGCGAGAAGCTTACCCGCGAAATGACTCATGTGTCCTACACATGACTGGAATGTGAAGAGTCAGGACAGGTTAGTGACAGCTGGTTTTCGCGAGTGTCTCGTGGGTAAGGTCTTCCCGCGAAATTGAAAGGTAGAAGAGTAGGAAGTTCAAGCAACGAACCCGAGAAGGAAGTAAGGTTCATATTAGTCAAGAATGACAAGAAACTTAAAGAAGTGAAGCCTGAGATTGAGACCCCCACTAATGTAAGAAGAACCATTGGTGCAAGACCAAAGGAAAAAGGGAAGTCATGTGCAGGACACATGATTCATTTCGTGGGTAAGCTTCTCGCAAGATACCCATGAAAAATTCTTGCTTTTCACTTTACCTTGAGTCTTCACACTCTCTTTCTCACACAACCCTTACAATAAAATCCCACATAAAATACAGAGTACAAAAGATTGAACATAATTACAATCAAATTTGACACGGAATTAAAGCCAACATACAATAGTTGTAAATCACAACTTTACAATGTCCCCATTTAGTTATTCTGTGACAAAACACCCTAAAACACAAGAGCTATTTAGACCTCAATTTTAAATATTACGGCTCGATAGATTTTACTCTAACTTATACTAAGTGCAGAATAGAGTAAATATGAGCGGATAAACAAATAAACTACTCTAACCTATAATCAATATAACATAGCAGTAAATTGAAAGGTAGAAGAGTAGGGAAGAAGAATGCAAAAACAAAAATAACACACCGATGTGTTATCAAAAAGGAAACCGAAGTACTCGGCGTAAAACTTCTCCACCGCCCTTTAAGCGATAATCGATCCACTAGACAATCAGTTGGGATACATGAGCAACAAGAGACCCTCTAAGCTTAATTTATCCAATGCACCTAAGCCCTCCAAGCTCCTACTCCAACAAGGTTTCTCAGAACCATGTCTTGTCTAGCTCTCCAGATCCCGCAATATGCCTGATTGCATCCGCCAAAGCCTGGCTTCTTCCAATGCTTCCTAGCAGCACCAAAACCTCACTTGACACTCTAAAATGGTGTGGTAAGTTTTTGGGCTATCAACCTTTCAAGTGTGTGGAAATGAAGAGGTAGGAATTGAGGAAAATCCACAAGCAATTGTGTAGAGAATTATGGGTATAACAATCTCTAACTCTCAGGATTCGTGGCTAGGGTTTTCTCTTAGAAGCACTCCTCAACATCTGTGGGTAATGTAGGTATTTATAGTGTGGGTACAAATAGTGTGTATCAGATATGACAGTTCAGCAAAACAGAATGTTTCGCGGATGTCTCGCTAGAAGCTTACCCGCGAAATGACTTATGTGTCCTGCACATGACTGGAATGCAAAAAGTCAAGACAAGTTGGTGACAGCTGGTTTTCGTGAGTGTCTTACGGGCAAGGCCTTCTCACGAGATACCCGTGAAACATTCTGTTTTGCTGAACTGTCATACCTAATACACACTATCTGTACCCACACCATATATACTCACATTACCCACAGATGTTGAGGAGTGCTTCTGAGAGAAAACCCTAGCCACAAACCTTGAGAGTTAGAAATTGTTATACCCACAATTCTCTACACTATTACTTGTGGATTTTCCTCAACTTCTACCTCTCCATTTCCATACACTTGAGAGGTTGATAGCCCAAACACTTACCACACCATTTCAGAGTTTCAAGTGAGGTTTTGGTGTTGCTAGGAAGCATTGGAAGAAGCCAGGCTTTAGTGAATGCAATCGGGCGTATTGCGAGATTTGGAGAGCTAGACAAGACACGGTTCTGAGAAGTCTTGTTAGAGTAGGAGCTTAGAGGGCTTAGGTACATTGGGTAAATTTACATTGGCATCATTTTAAAGGCTCAAGGATATTAATTCTTGGCGAGATATTATATTGTAATTATTTAAAGTCCAGGGATGAACAATGTTTTAAGTTCTTAAACCTATTACTATAATAAGCCCATAAAATTTATGGCAACTATCTACTTTCAAAACTCATGGCAACTATCTATATCCATATATTACTAAAAGCTGAAGCGTAGCGTTTAATACTACTACTTTCACGTTGCGCCACATCAGCTGCCATGTCATTTTTTTTAAAATATAATTTGTCCTACAATTTTAAAATGGATTTTACAATTTTCAGTCCTATAAACGCAGCCCACTACTTATTTATTTACTCCCACTATCAACCAATAATAAATCCAGCCTACTACTTATTTATTTACTTCCACTATCACCTTATAATAAATCTGTATAATTAATCTAGCCCACCTCTTATTTATTTAGTTCTACTATCAAGCCTAATTCAAAGCTTTTTCATTTCTGTTTTAGAATTTTGTGTAAGCCTTTTCAGCTTAAAGGAAAAAAAAAAAAAAAAAAAAAAACCGTTAAAGCCTTTCAAGCTTTAGGTTTTTTTTTTTTTTTTTTCCAATTTTCCTATAATTGTTTTTAACATTTATTTTTTTTACTTTTTACACTTTTCCAACCTTTCTCTCTCCCTTACCATTTCATCTCCCCACTACTTCTTCAATCTTTCTCCCTCCCTTACCTTTTCATCTCCCCACTACTCTCTATATTAATATCATTCTTCTTCTTTCCCTTCATCTTCTTTTATTTTTGTCTCTTCTTATTCACACTCTCTTACTATAAATTTGTCACTATCTCTTTTATTCTATTCATAGTTTTCTCTCACAAAAAAAAAAAAAAAAAAATGGTTCTCTCTCTCTCTCTCTCTCTAAATTTTTTGGTGGTTTTTTATTTTTTATTTTTCTTGCATCTCTACTTTAGGTTGATAATTTTTTATATTCTTTAAAACTCTATTTTGGGTTAATGCGATTTGGTTTTGTTTTTTAAATTATGTTGTTTTTTTTTTTAATTTTTTATTCTCTTTGATTGTTAAATGTTATCCTATTGCGTTCTAAAGAATTAAATATAGCATATAAAAATATAATATTATTCTATTATATAACATGATTTGAATAATTTGGTATTTATTCTGTTACATATCATGATTTTTTATAGTGCTCAATTTAGATGTTAAACTATAAAACTTTACTAATTTTTGTTTATTTTATAATCCTTTGTGGTGGACAAAGTACTCTTAATAGTTGTATTAAAAGTACTCTATAATGCCATTCATTTAAAGAAAAGCAAGGTTGGCCAAACAAAAATAATAGGATAGGTGACAAATTTTAACTTTTACAATTTTATTTTAATAATTATTATTTTATAATAATGCATGTATAGAAATTTAGTTCTTTGATTTTTGCTAATAATTATTTATTTGATAATATGTTTTGGGTGGCCGAAATTATAATTTTTACAAAGAAAATAACCTTAATAGATTATCAAAAACAAAATTTTATCCTAATATTGGTTCAATTAATCATTGTTAAGTTTTATTAATTTTTTTTAGTTTACATTTTTTTGGTGTTTTGGATTGTTCCTATATTACATTTATGATTGTTCCTATGATAAATAAAAATAGAATTACGAAATACGTTACTCATTATTAGATTAGTTTAAATTGTAAAAAAATATTTAATAAAACCACCATAAAAATAATTATCACGCGCAACGCGTGGGTTCGTGGCTAGTTTTATTAAAATCTATGGGAAGTTATGCTTATTTATCCTAGACCCATGGTGTCTATTTCATAACATATTATAAGCTTATGGAATTTACATGAGAACACATGTTCACCATCTATCTTACATTACTTATTTTTCGAAACCCATTTGAATCAAACTTATGGTATAGAAGTCATTATTTCAAATATTAAATATCATTTACAAAGCATTTTGAAATAATTAGCTCACGCTATTATTTTGAGTATTACAAAATCATTACCCAAAGACCTATTATAGATATTTATCAAAACCTAAATTATATTGAATATCAATTAATAATAAGAGCCCATAAGGAATGAAAACCCATGGCAAAATATATCATTTTTTAGGTCCAAACATCTTATGAAGAGAGGACAAGCCAAAGTAAAAAGGAGAAAGCATAGCCCAGCCAAGGGGCTTGGACCATGTAAGAAAAGCCCAATCTTAAAATCTCAGCAAAGGCAGAAAAGTGAACTAGATAATCAGCCCCTCAAAAGAAATCTAATTGAACAATCAAATACGTAGTTAATAAAATCCTAGAAAGAATCACATTGAATATTCATACCGTATAGAAGAAACATAACCCCTAGCCCTAGCAAAGAGTTTAGGCTGCCATTAGAGAAAGGAAAATACAAGGTTTTCTCTGCCCAAAATTTTTTCTCACAGCCTCCCTTCCAAACCTTAATGTCCAAGTGTCCAAAGAAAATAAAACTTTTATAATTTAATTTCCGTCCAGTTTTATAGCAGTATCTTGTGAGTTAACTTCAGCCTTCAAAAATTGAGAATTTCGAAAAACTCAAAACTAGAAAGTTGTAGATATTTAAGTCACGGTTCTAACCTATCTAGTCTTGTGTCAATTGGATTTTTGAGGAGAGAGATCCGCCCAGATACTGATCAGTTCTCAAATTAGATTTTTCCCTTTTAGATTCTGCCACTTTGATTTCTTTCCTTATTTGAAGCTTCCAATCATGGTAGATGATCCAAGCACTCCTGCTACACCTCCTTAGACATTTAAGCATGGTATAACAAGTATACATTTTAAGGCGTTATCACACCCCCCAGCTTAAATCTTGCTAGTCCCTAGCAATCCACAAAGCACCCATGTCTACTAAAAGTGAAAAATTAAAACTAAAATGCAAGCCACTTTCCTAGGCTACACAACTGCACTTCTCATGTGTAGCAAGTCTTTGAACCCCTAGGTCACCCTAGTGGACGAGTTTACTCTCATGAGGGTTTGCAGTGACTCTACCCATAAAAGTCAAAGGTTTCTTGAAAATTCCTGCAGCAAATGTTAGTCTGCTTTATCATTATATCATACAAATGAACTTTCAATTTTTGAGTTGGGATACTATTCATCATATTAAAGAGTTTTCACTAGCTTCACTTTTGGAGTGTGTGTGTGTGTGTGTGTGTGTGTGTGTGTGTGTGTGTGTGTGTGTGCATAGCCCATCCAATCAAACCTGCTTTTTCAAACATGCATAGACCAAGAATAATCTAGATTAGAGCCTCTACTCCAAAACCTCTCTTAAGTCATCAACACTCTGAAAGAACACACATAGAAGTAATGGTTTCTCTCTTCAAATCACATGTGAATAGAAAGAAAAGAAGAAGTTTTAAGACTATCACGTGTGTCAGTTCGTTTAGACCCCTGTAAACTAGATTGTTTAACCTAAGTATTCACTTGGTTAATTAATTAGGTTAAACAATCTAGTTTATAGGGGTCTACCAATCTCTCCCTTTGGCAATTCATGACAAAACTTTCATACAAAATGAAATGTTAAAATACAAGAATAATCCAATACAATAAAATACCCAATTACATCACAAATCCCAATCTAAGACTCATAACCTAGAAGTTGCCAAGAAGAGGTAGAAGGTCTTGATCAGAATGCACCTGTCTTTCCTGAAACACTCAACAAACACATCACCGCATGTGTGGAAAGAAAGACATATAAACAATAATATGAAACAGAATATAAAAACAAAAATAAATTCTAACTCTCCCCCTAAGTTAGATACATCAAAAAGTTTTTATATTCTCCCCCTAAACAAGACAAACAGGATTCTCACATTTCATCTATTTCTCCCCCTTTTTGTCACGTATTGACAAATACAACTCAAACAAAGAGTAAAGTGACAGTAAACATGAGAGAAAATGGAGAACCAAGGGAACGTAAAACAGTTTAGCTCTATAGAAAATAGAGAAAACTCCCCCTATGAAGAGCAACAACTCCCCCTATGAACAACAAAGGTTAAAAAAAACTTTTCTCCTCCTATAAAAATAGGAAAAACAAAACAATTTTTGGGAAAAACAGTTTTGGGGAAAATATAGGAGGTGGGGACAAATAAAAAACACACAAACCTAAAAACAATGTGTTGAGGATACACATGAAGAAAAATATTCTCTCTTTCAATAAATGCAAACTTGACACTATGTGACCCATAAACAGTTGCATGAGTAGAGAAAATATTTGCACATTGATTATCCATCATATCTCTTAAGAAAAATATCTTCTGCAATTCACACATCAAGAAAAATAGCATATACTAAAATGTACAAAGGACTCAAAAATTAATCAATCAATTTTTAAATCAAGCTGAGTACCCAATTTAGCAAAGTGTATGCATGTTATGTGTGAAAACAATGAGAGATATGACTGTAAAACTGCAAGATGGACACAGAAAAACAATGCAACTCATGTGAATCATAACCATAAATGATGCAAAAAAAAAAAAATTTGGTCAAAACTCTAAAAACTGAAAATTTTTCAGTTTCGATCGATCGAGTAACGATCGAATACCAATCGAGTTAGACAGAATCAAACCAAAAATTTTAATCACAATTTCGATCGGTCGAAAAACACTCTCGATCGGTCGAAATTCTAAAAAACTTAAATTTTTGAAAAACAGAGCAATTTTATGCAGAAACTCCTCAAAGCATAGTATTTCATGAATGAAATGCATGAGTATGAGACTGAAAGTTTTACAAAAACACTTGAATTCAACCCAGATCTTTCAAAAACAAGTTTTTCAATCAATATGACCTTAAAACTCAAATTTTGCATCAAAATCAAGAAATTTTCAATCTTGGGTGGCCACAATAAAATCACACACAATAACATGTACAAAGTTTAGCAAAGAGTAATTTTGTGTAGTGTGTGCAACTAGCATAAGCTTGAGAGACATGTGAGGTGATATGTTGTCAGTTCGTTTAGACCCCTTAAACCCAATAGATTAACCTAGAGAATTAGCCAAGTTATTAACTTAGGTAATTTAATTAAAACTAGGTTAACACAAATATAACAAAAACAACAAAGCAGCGGAAAATAAATAACACAAAGATCTGATGACCCAGGAAACCACACCGGTAAAAACCTGGGGAGGATTTGACCTAGCTATCCTCAAGGTAAACTGAATCCACTATGAAAGAATCGAAGTTTACACAATAGACTTAGACCACTAACATCTTATTGCTACCCGAGTGTAGGAAACTTACTACCATGACCCCATGATAGCTCCGAGATCCACGGACTCCTTCTTTCCGGAATTCTTCAACAAATCCACAAGCGCACCTGCTTGTATATCTTTGTGTTCTCTTGATTTTGCAACTGTAACGATCTACACAACTCTTGACATAAATCTCAAGTTTGTAAACCCTAAGTGTATGTGAAGGTAAACACCTCTAGATCTCACAATGAGATTCACAAACACAGCAAAACAAAACTCTAAAAACGTGGCTAGGGTTTTCCCTTTTATACTTAGGGCAAACATAAAACCCTATACATTAAAACGGGCTTGGGCTGAGTTGGAATTTTCTGCAGAAAAACGTTCTGCACGATTTTCGATCGATCGAGTCTAATTTTCGATCGATCGAGTCATACAGAAAGTGAACAGTACTTCTGCATAAAAACTCGATTCCAACTTTACAATTAAACCCATACTTTGAGCAAGTCTAACACACGACTAAACATTGTTTTGATCATGGTTTGCCAACATACAAATTGAAGTTCTAAATACATTAGTTCCTAATCTTTAGAACCTAACAAACTCCCCCTTTGGCAATCCGTGACAAAACACAGACTTAACAAAAAGCTCAAAGTTACAAATTGAAATAGCCCATTACAATAAAAATAGCCACTTAACAATTCAACCTAAACTACTATCTAACAGTTGCAAAGTAGACAGCAGCTCGACTGAAAGCAACCTGTATATTCCTGTAACACTTAACAAACACATAAACGCATGTGTGGAAAAAAAACAGGAAATACATAAATAAAAATTTCTTAATTTCACATGACACAAAATAAAGACATATATCATGAATAACATCATCAATATAAATCAATAAGCAGAGTAGTAGCATAGTGAAATAAGAAACAAATACATACAAATGTATCTGAACAAAATAAATCTCCTAAACAAGAGCTAAATTTAGGACGAATGTGACCAGAGACACCACAAAAGTGACAAACAGGAACAAATTTAGGAACATCAGTATTCCTAACAGCAAATCTAGTCTCAGATTTTGGTTTTTGCCTCAACAAAGAACAATTTGATCTAATATGACCAACAACACCACAAAGGTGACAAGTAGGCACAAAAACAGATTTCTTTTGCTCTCTAACAGTAGGTTTAGACTTAGGTTTAGAAACTTCAACGTCCACATCAGAACTTTTGCCTTTGTCTAACCTAGCAAAATAAGCCTTTTCTTTATTATTCCTCTTGAAAGAAGGGATATAAACTTTTTCAGCTTTAGGCTTAAGAGAAACAGAAACACTTCTGTTATCTACAGCAGGCTTGGTACTAGTCAAATTTTCAATTTTAGCTTTAGATTCAGCTAACTCTTGTTCCAAGCTTTTCATCTTCTAATCTTGAAAGGAAATTTGATTTCTCAAAAATTCATTCTTTTTATTAGATTCATCTAATCTAACAATCAATTCCTCTTTTTCAAGATTAGCCAATTTTAACTCTTCCTTGAATTTCTTAGCAATTCTCATAGTTTTCAATAATTCCTTACGAAGAGTTTCACAGGCATCAAAAAGATCAACAGAAACAATAGTGTCCTTTTTATTCACATCATCACAATCAAAAACAGTAAGACACTTAAAATTATCCATGATAACAGGGATCAAGGATCAACTCTTAGATCAAAGGATCTACAACAAAAGAGCTACCCGCTCTGATACCACTTGTCAGTTCGTTTAGACCCCTTAAACCCAACAGATTAACCTAGAGAATTCGCCAAGTGATTAACTTAGGTAATTTAATTAAATCTAGGTTAACACAAAGTAAATAAAAACAATAAAGCAGCGAAAATTAAATAACACAAAGATCTGATGACCCAGGAAAACCAAACCGGTAAAAAACCTGGGGAGGATTTAACCTAGCTATCCTCAAGGTAAAATAGTAAATCCACTAGAAAGAATTGAAGTTTACACAATAGCGACTTAGACCACTAACATCCTATTGCTACCCAGTGTAGGAAACTTACTACCACGACCACGTGACAGCTCCGAGATCCACGGACTCCTTCTTTCTTTATTTTTTGCAAAACACAAACACCACTGTTTGTGACTTTGAGATCCCACTCAAAGGTTTAGCAACATAAACTCTCCTGTTTGTGACTCCAAGACCACCCTTGAAGGTTTAGATCATCAGCACCTTTGATGACTAGAGAAGGCAGCAACTTCAGCAATACCGGATCTTGAGATTCTTCAAGGAACAACACCGGTAGAAGTAATAAGAGAGGTTTTAGGAACAAAACCCTAAATATAAAAAAGACACACTCTTTTCTCTCTAAAAAGCCTTAAAAAAAAACGTGCTTAGGGTTTCCTTTATATAGTAGGAGAAGTAGATCTGAAACCCTAATCCTTAATGGGCTAGAACTGCTGTTTGGGCCAACTTAAAATTCTGCAGATACGATTCTCGATCGGTCGAGCCTGTTTTTCGATCGATCGAACCAGGCAGATTCTGAAATCTTCTTTCTACAGCTTGTATGTTCTTGTGTGCTCACAATTTGCCAATTATTCTAAACTTTTAGAACCTAACAACGTGTATACAAAAACAGCCGCTAAAACAACGGAAAAAAAAAGATCTCTTGGAAAGGATAATGAATTTCTGGAAACATGAGGTTAATACCATTCTCATTCCTAGTTTTTATCCCAAACACATACCAGCCATGCACCTTTAGGATCAAGTAGGACTTTAAGCTCAGTGGTAGTATAATCTTATGAAGGCAAACTGCTCTCTTTGAAATATGAGGTATATGAATCAAATGCAGAAAATTCAAGCCAAACCCAACACATAGCGATAACAACCAACTTGAATCAAAATAACCTTTACTCAATCATATAACCCTTCTGAAATTCATGAAAGATGTGTAAGACACCAATGATTTATTGATTGATTATGTATGTCTTCTCTTTCTTTTTCTTTTTCTCACTCTTCTTTTTTCTTTTTTTTTCTTTTACTTTTATCTTTTCTTTTTTCCTTTCTTCTTCTTTTTGATTTTTTTTTTTGAAGAAAAGAGAGACAATGGTGGTATCTAAACACATCAATTGCTCAAAACTTGAACCCCCAAGAGAATACCCATAAATAAAAATGTTTTGTGGTATTGTAGAAGTATTTCTCATGGCTCAAATGATGGTGACAATGGTTAATGTCAAGGTAGGCTGAATATTTGTTTAGCTAGTGACAAAAGATTGACGGCCTTAGGCTCTATTCTCCTAAAATTCCACATAAACCAGCATGCCTAAGGACAAAAATAAGTAGGATCAAGGTATATCTCTCCATAATGTTTCTAGTAGTCAACCAAAAAATATTAGAGATCTTTTACAAAAATTGAAGCATATGAGAGAAATTTAAGAGTTCAAACAAAGATATACTCTCACAAAGAAAAGTAAGGCTCAAGAACTCTCTAAATGGGTTGAGTTTCAGCTTATATCTAGCTTGTTCATGATCCATGCATATCCAACAGCCAACCGTCCGCTAACTTGGCTATTGTGCTCAAAAGTTTCCAATTGTGCTCTTCATGAAAGAGTCTTAATATAGCAAATAGTATAACCAACTCAGCATTATTCATTCCATCACATGATATAAAAGTAAAGCTAATAACTCTTCTGCATTCAAATTCAGGGTTTTTTATTTATTTATTTTTAAAGAATTGAAAAGTTGCAACCAAAAAGAAAGAAAGAAAAAATCATGCAAGGTGCAGCAAAATGTGTAGACCTCTCCCCCCAACTAAAATATTACATTGTCCTCAATGTATCAAAGCCAAAATAAATTCAAATATAAAGGGAAGAAGTTACTTTAAGCATTTAAATTTTTTTTTTTTGAAATTTCTTCCACACTTGCAAACGTTAGCTCACAAAAAAAATAATAATAACAACAAAAACAAAAACAAATAACAAAAACAAAAACAAAAGGCAAAAAGAAAAAGGAAACAAAGAAAAAAAATATGGTACAATTTCATAAGGCTCTTTTAGATTTTACGTAGCATCCCAATAGGCAGGAATCTCAAGTGACATAGTCTCCTCCTCTGGTATAACTCCCCCTAAGTATGGTCTTAATCTTTGTTCATTTACTTTCAAAATCCTACCATCCCTAGGGTCCTCAACTATTACAACCCTATGTTTAAACACTTCCCTTACAATGAAAGGGTCATCCCACCTAAGTTTTGACTTACTTGAGCCCAAATATGCATATTTAAGATTACCGGGCAGTGGCTTAAGCTCCAGTTGTGGTGCCTCTTCACTTGAGTGCACGAGCTTTTTTTCATTTTCTAGTAGCTCCTTAAAGCAAGGCTTCCATCCTTCATTAATTGCCATCATCTATTGTTCTTCCAAAACCTGTGAGGGATCCAACAAAGAAAATTTTCAGATACATGAATATCACATTCTAAATCATAAGAACCAACAAAATTATTAAGAAGAGTTTCAAGAGGATCAGAAAAACAATTCTTATTAAACTCTTCCATCGCCCCAATGAGGTTCAGATAAGCACAGTCATCATCCTCATGTGGTTATTTAGCCACATGAAATATGTTTAGCTCCAAAGTCATGAAACCAAAAGTGAGTTGCATCCTTCCATTCCTGCAATTAATTAAAGCATTAGCTGTGGCAAGAAAAGGTCTACTCAAAATAATAGGGGTATGAACACTAGGATGTAAAACAGGTTAGTAATCTAGAACAATAAAATCAACTGAATAATAAAATTGCTCAATTTTCACCAACACATCCTCAACAATCGCTCTCAACTCCCTTATAGAGCAATCAGCCAACTGTAAAGTTATTGAAGTAGGTTTTAACTCACCAAGTCCAAGTTTTTGATATATACTAAAAGTGATCAAATTAACACTTGCCCCAAGATCTAACAATACATGCTCCATGATGTAATCTCCAATAGTACAAGAGATAGTAGGACAACCTAGATCCTTATACTTTGGTGGGGTCTTATGTTGGATAACTGCACTTACTTGTTCTGTTAGGAATGCAGTCTTTTTCACATGATGCTTTCTCTTGATAGTGCATAGGTCCTTAATTACCTTGGCATATGCAAGCACTTGCTTGATAACATGCAACAATGGCAAATTTATCTTGATTTGATGCAAATGCTCTAATATCTCAGATGTGATGTCCAACTTCTTAGATAATTTTAAGGCTTGTGGAAATGGTGGATGGATTGGGCATTTTTCAATTTCATCAAACTCAAATGACTCAGTTTCATCCTTTTCTTTTTCAACTGGGGTCTCCTTAGATTTCTTAGTTACTAAAGGAGAACTTTTATTAATCTCTTTACCATTCCTCAAAATGGTCACAGCTTTTACTTCATCATGTTTATCCTTAGAGCCAATTTTTAGATTTTGATTGATGGGATTGGGTTGAGTTTGGGAAGGAAGCTTCCATCTCTCTATCCCACTCAATGAATTCGTAAGCCTAGTTATATGACTCTTGGTCTCTCTTACCTCTTCATCTAGCCTAGTGAGCATGGATTCAAACTTTTGATTTTGCTCACTTTGCCTTAAATGAAAGTGCTAAGTGTATCCTCCAAGGAAGGTCTAGATGATGGTGATGATGGTGATGCATATGGTGAATTAAAATTTCTTGGAGCAGGAGGATTCAACAAATTGTCACTCTTATAACTCAAATACGAATGGTTTCGCATATTTGAGTTATAATTGTTAGAATATAAATAATTATTTGGCTAATATGAATTAAATGCATGTACTTGTTCTTCTGGAACATTTAAGAATGATGAAAGTGATGCACATTCATTTGTAGCATGGTTTATCTCATGTCAGATTTTACACACCTCCATTGGGTTCTCTCTAAAGGTGGCATGCTAATTTTGAGTGCCTCAATTTCTTTAGTTAACATGCTGATTTTTGCACTCATGTTATCATTGTTAGGTTCTAAGAGCTTAGAACAATTGGCAAATCGTGAGCACACAAGAACATGTAAGCTGCAGAAAGAAGATTTCAGAATCTGCCTGGTTCGATCGATCGAAAAACAGGCTCGATCGATCGAGAATCGTATCTGCAGAATTTTAAGTTGGCCCAAACAGCAGTTCTAGCTCATTAAGGATTAGGGTTTCAGATCTACTTCTCCCACTATATAAAGGAAACCCTAAGCACGTTTTTTATAAGGCTTTTTAGAGAGAAAAGAGTGTGCCTCTTTTGTATTTAGGGTTTTGCTTCTAAAACCTCTCTTATTACTTCTACCGGTGTTGTTCCTTGAAGAATCTCAAGATCCGGTATTGTTGAAGTTGCTGCCTTCTCTAGTCATCAAAGGTGCTGATGATCTAAACCTTCAAGGGTGGTCTTGGAGTCACAAACAGGAGAGTTTGTGTTGCTAAACCTTTGAGTGGGATCTCAAAGTCACAAACGGTGGTGTTTGTGTTTTGCAAAGATTAAGGAAAGAAGGAGTCCGTGGATCTCGGAGCTATCATGGGGTCATGGTAGTAAGTTTCCTATACTTGGATAGCAATAAGATGTTAGTGGTGTAAGTCTATTGTGTAAACTTCGATTCTTTCATAGTGGATTCAGTTTACCTTGAGGATAGCTAGGTCAAATCCTCCCCAGGTTTTTACCGGTGTGGTTTCCTGGGTCATCATATCTTTGTGTTATTTATTTTCCGCTGCTTTGTTATTTTTGCTTATTTGTGTTAACCTAGTTTTAATTAAATTACCTAAGTTAATCACTTGGCTAATTCACTAGGTTAAACTGTTTGGGTTTAAGGGGTCTAAACGAACTGACAAGTGGTATCAGAGCGGGTAGCTCTTCTGTTGTAGATCTTTTGATCTAAGAGTTGATCCTTGATCCATGTTATCATGGATAATTTGAAGTGTCTTTCTGCTCATGTTTGTAATGATTTGAATAAAAAGGACACTGTTGTTTCTATTGATTTTATTGATGCCTTTGAAACTCTTCGTAAGGAATTATCTAAGTCTTTGAAAATTACTAAGAAATTTGAAGAAGAGTTAAAATTGGCTAATCTTGAAAAAGAGGAATTGATTGTTAGATTAGATGAATCTAATAAAAAGAATGAATTTTTGAGAAATCAAATTTCCTCTCAAGATGAGAAGATGAAAAGCTTGGAACAAGAGTTAGTTGAATCTAAAACTAAAATTGAAAATTTGACTGATACTAAGCCTGTTGTTGATAACAGAAGTGTTTCTGTTTCTCTTAAGCCTAAAGCTGAAAAAGTTTATATCCCTCATTTCAAGAGGAATAATAAAGAAAAGGCTTATTTTGCTAGGTTAGACAAAGGTAAAAGTTCTGATGTAGACGCTGAAGTTTATAAACCTAAGTCTAAACCTACTGTTAGAGAGCATAAGAAATCTGTTTTTGTGCCTACTTGTCACCTTTGTGGTGTTGTTGGTCATATTAGACCAAATTGTTCTTTGTTGAGGCAAAAACCAAAATCTGAGACTAGATTTGCTGTTAGGAATACTGATGTTCCTAAATTTGTTCCTGTTTGTCACTTTTGTGGTGTTTCTGGTCACATTCGTCCTAATTGTCATAAATTGAAATTTAAACATTCTGTGTTTCGACATGTGATGATATTTTTCCGGCCATAAGTCCAAATAAATTGTTTCATATGCTTTTGAAAAATTTAAGCTTGTTGGCTTGTGAAAGGAATTTGCAGGATTTCAGTCTTTCTCAGAAGATTGGTGTAATCCCTCAAATACACTCTGCTTCACATGGATTTTCACCTACAAAGCCGAAGACTCGTGCTATATGGGTGAGAAAAGATTCTCTAAGGTGAGTGTTGCTGACTTGTCCCTACTTTAATTCTTTCAATTATTTGTGGACATGTTTTGTTTCTGTTTTTGGTTGTTTTGTTTTTTAGTTTTTTTTGTTAAAAAAAAAAAAATCCAAAAACATTGAAAATTTTCAAAAAGACAAAAATATTTTATTTTGTGTCTAGTTTTATTTTTCTTGAGGATTACATGGATTATGATATCTCTCTCTTGATTTAGAACATGCTTGACATTGTGGAGAAACTTGAATAGCATGTGTTATATAAGTGCTGAGCTATTTTTTGATTTTGTGTGAGTATGTACTAGTTTGTACATGTACTGATGGGTTAATTAAGAAATTGATATTTCTTGTTTGTATACCCTCTATAGCTTAGTTAAGCACTATCATGCATTGCATTTGCATTTTTTTTCATTTAGAATAATGTGTGTTTTTTGTTTTTGGTCATAAATTTTTTTAAAAACCAAAAAGATTTTTGTGTTTTGTATTATATATCTTGGATTTATAGTTAAGGTTGGCCATATTATCTTTACATAACATGTTTATGTACCTTGTTTAGCTCAGATGAGCTTATTTATTGCACTCTACTAGCTGAAGTCTTTGTAGTGCATATTGTGTGGGAAAGATGTTTATAGTTTTTGATCACATGATCTTGATCTTGAAGTCACATGCCTTTGTCTGTCGGACTTGAACTTAATGAGAAAGGTATAAATAACCATCTCACCACTGTTTACTAGCCAATCATGAACACCTTAGTGCATATCATAAGATTTTGTGCTCGAGAAAGTGTAGTACATGCACAAAAAGAACATAAGGTGTAGCCTCGGTTTAAATTCTAAAACTGGTGTGTACATTATCCCGGCTACTTTAATAAGTTTCTAATCAATTAAAATTGGTGTGTATATTATGAGGCAAATCAAGAAACTTACATGATTGCAAACTTTTAATCTAGGAGATGTGAGAGTTATATGATGTAACTCTTTAGGTGATAGTCTCTTTCAAACTTATGTGATGAATTGTGTAGACTTTGTGATTGATTACTATTCACATATCACCTCACATGTCTCTCAAGCTTTTGCTAGTTGCACACACTACACAAGTTACTCTTTGCTAAACTTGGTACATTATATTGTGTGTGATCTTGTTGTGGCCATCCAAGATTATATGTTCCTTGATTTTGATGCAAAATTTGAGTTTTTAAGGACAAATTGATTGAAAATCTTAATTTTAGAAGATCTGGGCTGTATTCATGTGTTTTTGAAAAACTTTTAGTCTCATACTCATGCATTTCATTCATGAAATATTGTGCTTTGAGGAGTTACTGCATTAATTTGTTCTGTTTTTCAAAAATTTGAGTTTTCCAGAATTTCGACCGATCGAAGCTGTCTCTCGACCGATCGAAATTGCGATTAAAATTTTTGGTTTGTTTCTATCTGACTCGATTGGTATTCGATCGATACTCGATCGATCGAAATTGAAAAATTTTTAGTTTTTAGAGTTTTGACCAAATTTTTTTTCATGCATCATTTATGGTTAGGATTCACATGAGTTGTATTGTTTTTCTGTGTCCATCTTGCAGTTTTGCAGTCATATCTCTCATTTTTTTCACACATAACATGCATACACTTTGCTAAATTGGGTACTTAACTTGAATTAAAAATTGATTGATTAATTTTTGAGTCCTTTGTACATTTTAGTATATGCTATTTTTTCTTGATGTGTGAACTACAGAAAATATTTTTCTTCAGAGATATGATGGATAATCAATGTACAAATATTTTCTCTATTCATGCAACTGTTTATGAGTCACATAGTGTCAAGTTTGCATTTATTGAAAGAGAGAATATTTTTCTTCATGTGTATCCTCAACACATTGTTTTTTGGTTTGTGTGTTTTTATTTATCCCTACCTCCTAAATTTTCTCAAAAACTGTTTTTCCCAAAACTTGTTTTGTTTTTCCTATTTTTATAGGGGGAGAAAAGTTTTTTTTTTAACCTTTGTTGTTCATAGGGGGAGTTGTTGCTCTTTATAGGGGGAGTTATCTCTTTTTTCTATAGAGCTAATCTGTTTTATGTTCCCTTGGCTCTCTTTTTTCTCTCATGTTTACTCTTTGTTTGAGTTGTATTTGTCAATACGTGACAAAAAGGGGGAGAAATAGATGACATGTTGGGAATCCTGTTTGTTTTGTTTAGGGGGAGTTGAAATTGTTTTCGAAAGGGGGAGAATATAAAAACTTTTTGATGTATCTAACTTAGGGGGAGAGTTAGTTTACTTTTGTTTTTATATTGTGCTTCATTTTGTTTATATGTTTTTCTTTCCACACATGCGTTGATGTGTTTGTTGAGTGTTTCAGGAAAGACAGGTGCATTCTGATCAAGACCTTCTATCTCTTCTTGGCAACTTCTAGGTTAAGAGTCTTAGATTGGGATTTGTGATGTAATTGGGCATTTTATTGTATTGGGTAGTTCTTGTATTTTAACATTTCATTTTGTATGAAAGTTTTGTCACGAATTGCCAAAGGGGGAGATTGTTAGGTTCTAAGAGCTTAGAACAATTGGCAAATCGTGAGCACACAAGAACATGTAAGCTGCAGAAAGAAGATTTCAGAATCTGCCTGGTTCGATCGATCGAAAAACAGGCTCGATCGATTGAGAATCGTATCTGCAAAATTTTAAGTTGGCCCAAACAGCAGTTCTAGCCCATTAAGGATTAGGGTTTCAGATCTACTTCTCCCACTATATAAAGGAAACCCTAAGCACGTTTTTTATAAGGCTTTTTAGAGAGAAAAGAGTGTGCCTCTTTTGTATTTAGGGTTTTGCTTCTAAAACCTCTCTTATTACTTCTACCGGTGTTGTTCCTTGAAGAATCTCAAGATCCGGTATTGTTGAAGTTACTGCCTTCTTTAGTCATCAAAGGTGCTGATGATCTAAACCTTCAAGGGTGGTCTTGGAGTCACAAACAGGAGAGTTTGTGTTGCTAAACCTTTGAGTGGGATCTCAAAGTCACAAACGGTGGTGTTTGTGTTTTGCAAAGATTAAGGAAAGAAGGAGTCCGTGGATCTCGGAGCTATCATGGGGTCATGGTAGTAAGTTTCCTACACTTGGGTAGCAATAAGATGTTAGTGGTCTAAGTCTATTGTGTAAACTTCGATTCTTTCATAGTGGATTCAGTTTACCTTGAGGATAGCTAGGTTAAATCCTCCCCAAGTTTTTACCGGTGTGGTTTCCTGGGTCATCATATCTTTGTGTTATTTATTTTCCGCTGCTTTGTTATTTTTGCTTATTTGTGTTAACCTAGTTTTAATTAAATTACCTAAGTTAATCACTTGGCTAATTCACTAGGTTAAACTGTTTGGGTTTAAGGGGTCTAAACGAACTGACAATCATCTTCCCTCAACTTGAAAACACTTCCACTAGAAGTGGTAGTGTTAGTTCTAGTCCTATCAGTGGAGTCCATAGGGCTAGGTCCAATCCATGTGTTAGAGTTTTCAGCTATCTCATCAAGATAATCCATTGCATCTTCGGGTTTTTTTTTTTTGTAAAAAGTCCCCTCCGCATAAGAGTTGAACAAACTGTCGGTCCCTAGGTGTAAGTCCTTCATAAAAATAGCTAACCAACCTCCAATCTTCATACCCATGAGTTGGGCAGAAATTGAAAAGATCTTTGTACCTTTCCCAAGCTTGGTATAAGGTCTCATTTTCTCCTTGGACAAAACTAGCTATCCTTCTTTTTACTTGCTAGACTTTGTGGGGAGGAAAATGTTTCTTAAAAAACTCTTGGGCCATCTCCCCCCAACTACCTGTAGACCTAGGTTTCAAGGTGTAAAGCCAACTTCTTGTCTTATCCTTAAGAGAAAAAGGAAAGAAACGTAACTTAGCAGTCTCAATAACATTTTGTGCATAGAAACTACTAATTACCTCTTCAAAAGCTCTAACATAGACATAAGGATTTTCATTTTCTTGTCCCCTAAAGTCAGGAAGTATTGCTAATAAACCTTGTTTCAGTTCTACATGTGGTGCATTAGAAGGAAACATGATGCATGAAGGAACATAATTTTTTGTGGGATGCAACAATTCATACATAGTTCTTCTATTCTCCTCATGATTATTACGTGTTTCATCACCTATGATTGATGAAGAAGGTGAAGGTGAAGGAGTGTCAAAAAGATTACCAAAGTAAGTTTCAAAAATTTCTAATCTGCCTTTCTCGTTTCTAACCCAAATGCTCATGCAACAATGAATCCACAATCAAATAAAATAAAATAAAAAGAAAAAGAAAAATAAAAACAAAATAAGGGGAAAAAATGGAACAAAGTTACTAATAGAAGAATTTCTACCAGCTATGCTTTGCTCCAAAAAAAAAAAAATGCCATTGAATACGCAGCAGCTCCCCCGCAACGGCGCCAAAATTGCTTGCTCACTCCTAAGTGCAGGAGATCGTAGCAATATAATTCTCGGAGTACCGAGGTCGAACCAAAAGGAGCGGGGTAAATTCAATGACAATATAATTAAACAAAAACTTTTGGTGAAGATGAAAAATAATTTTGGCTGGTAATTGTTAACAAGAATAATAATAAAAACTGATTTAAATCAATAATGTAAATACCAAGGCATCGGGGTGTTTCCCTATATCGATATGAGATTCTTTGTGATCTAAGAAAATATATATTTCATAATTGATTGTTCTTACACAATTAAAAACTTATGATTCAGTTGAACTAAGACAATTCAAGAACGCATGATAACCTTGATTAATAATGCGGTTAGAAAAATTTTCAGAAAAGCTCATTCACTTTAAAACCTGATTTTTATTTGAAACTATTAGAAATTCATCTAAACAATAAGAAAAACATTATTGAACTTTGAAAGCATGGAAGAACTAATACTTCAAAAAAAATTTAATTGAACAATCAAATACATCGTTAATAAAATCCTAGAAAGAATCACATTGAATATTCATACCGTATAGAAGAAACATAACCCATAGCCCTAGCAAAGAGTTTAGGCTGCCAAAACGCACTTTACTTGTAATTGGGTAGATTTAAGATGTGTTTGATACTTCAAGAAACCTGTTTCAAGATCAAGTATTAAAACCATTCAAGTCTGTCCAATAAACAACCTGAATAGTGCAGATTCATTAAAGCTCGACAGCTATCTTGATAGCTGTATCTATAGCTTCAGTAAGCTGTTCTAGCCCGTGTGCTCGACACCTGCTCGACAGCTCTTATCTGTCGAGGTTTAAGAAAATCAGATTCTCTATTCTGTTTTCTTGGGATCCGTGAATATGTCATTGGGCCTTCCTCTCTTCTAACCCTAGACATATAAAAGGATTATTTAAAGGGTCGTCAAAGAGTTCACAAGTTGCACAAGCATTGAGCAAAGTCTGTTTAAGCAAATTGTGACCGGAGATATAGTTTTACCCTAGTTCATCTCTTGCGAAGAAGTTGCTGTGTATGTGCACTATAGGGTTTTGTGACCAAGCATCTTCTGGATCTTCATCGTGTGATGAACTGAAGAACTTTGCAGCCAACATACTTCTCTAGTTGGTGATTGAAGTCGCGTACTGAGATCCGCGCATAATTGGTTAGTCACGTACTTGGAAGCCATGCATCAAAAGGAGAAATTGTCACTACAGAAGAAGTCCAATTATGTATTGGGGTAAGGGTTCAACTGTAGGTTGGTATAAGGTACTGAAATTCCTTTACTTGTAATCGCTTGTTGTGATAATAGTGAAATTTTGGGAGTGGTGACCTTAAAATCACCCGGTGGGCTTTTTGCCGTGTAGATTTTTCCCATTCGTAAACAAATCACCGTGTCAATTTATTTTCTGCTGTATACTTTAGTTATTTGGTGATTTGTTTGTGCTACCACGTGCTTTGCATGTTAATTAACTTAATTAATTCACTCGGCTAAATTAATTTGTTAATTTATCACAAGGGGTCAATTCGTGTTTTTGGCCTTTCAAAGCCTAATAGAGTGAACTTTAGGTGGGTAAAATGCCAACTTTTAAATCAAAAATAAACAACTTAAATTTTGGTCAACCAAAGATGGGTAAATTGTAATTTACCTAAACTGAAAATTTACTAGCTATAAATTAAGTGAGGAAAATCTATGACCTTCCAAAGAGAAGAGGACAAAAACCCAAAGAGAAATTTTCAAGTAGCACAAATTGGACCCTTTAATGGTTTCAAAGTTGGGGCTTTTCTAACACCTCTCAAAACCTACTATAACATTACACTAATCATCATGTAAAATAAAACGCGCACACACGTACAAAACAAAAGGAAAAATAGAACAAATCAGTTAAAATAATAAAAAAGGAGAAAAATATGAATACATAAAGATTAAACTAAGACCCATAATGCATTATAGAAAAAATTTGAAAACCTAGATGGGTAGAGACTACAAACTGAAAGCTTCATGGTGGATTTTTTTTTTTAGAAGAATTATTATAATAACCTAATATCAATTATTTTACAATCTATTATAATGACAATTATGAAATAATTATTTATTACAATGTTATGAAAATAACGTTGCAATAATTTGTAATCGTTGCAATCTAGCATAGCTCTAATAAAAAGATGAAAAATATCTAAATATTTTCAGTATTGTAAAGATTAGATAGCATAAACATAAAATAGATAAAATCAAAACATAACCACCTTTAGATGCCAAGCATTAGCTATCACTTAGTTATTGCAACAATATTTTCGTTGACTTGAACTTATATCTAATTGCAACATATTTTACCCCTTGAATAGCAATTGCAACAATATTTCCCATTCACCAAATTGTAATTATTTTTGTTAATTATTTTGCAATCTATTGTTATAACATGACAATTGTTGATAGGCGATCGTTTCTTTTAATGCAATAGATAGAAAATGACTGACAAAAATAATTTTGGGTCAAGTTATTGCAATGATATCTCCATTGTAATTGTTTATTGTTTCATATTTAATATTGTAATAGATCACAAAATAATTAATAGCAATATATATTGCAGCAGGTTTTAATTTCAAGATTTTTGTTATAATAGAATGCAAAAATAACAAGTATTCATTTAATACCACTTTCTTCATTTTAAGTTATTTCAAAAAAATTTCATTTATTATCTAACCATTTTTGCAAGAATAAAAATAAAAAAGGGTTGTATTCTATAATAAATTATGCATAGCAAAGAATATGATGAGTGAATGTGTACACACTCAATCTGTTTCCTCAAAAGTATAGTTAAAAATGATTGATAATAAAAACAACTACATCATGTAAAGAATTCCATATCAACTAAGTATCAATATTCTCGTGCAGCATGCATAACACTACTCTAGCGGGAAGTTTTTCAAATAGGGCAAAGTTTAGAAGTTTAGTTACAAAATTAGTTGTAACATAAGGTTACAACCTTACTCAATATCTTTTTATTTGAGGTGCATTTTGACAAATCCACCATTGGATTACATCTTCTTCTTAAATCCTCCATACTTGCAAAATTTTAGAGAATTAAAGATCAATAGTTATGTCATCAATAAATTGTTTAAATTACAAAGTTTTGTACTTTAAAATTATGCATATTATATAAACTTATAAATCATACAGTAAATAATATCCGATGGGCACAAAATTTGACATGTATATTAAAAAAACAGCGTAAAGAATATGCAATTTAATGATTAAATTTTCAAAATATGCAGTAATGTTTATTTTATTGAGTAATGTTGTAACCTTAGAGTAAAACCAGTTTTGTAGCTAAATTTTGTCCTTTCCAATATACTTCTGCAATTTAATTTTCACTAATAACAAAGGTGGTATGGCATGACTTAAATTCCATGCTTTGGGAAAATCTGACAAAGATCTAATTGTGGATGCATTGCCTAATATAACACAGCTAAAGAACAACCGCAAGAAAGTAATAGAGTCTATCATTGTATCTTGATCTTATGATGACAGAGGCACGGCATCATATAATGGTCCTACCTCCTTTAACATTA
The DNA here is from genome assembly GCA_033629205.1 of Lithocarpus polystachyus. NCBI lineage: Eukaryota > Viridiplantae > Streptophyta > Magnoliopsida > Fagales > Fagaceae > Lithocarpus > Lithocarpus polystachyus. The sequence continues at coordinate 58,117,949 of CM066168.1, forward strand.
GGTCCTTTTGGATATATACCACTGTTAGTTTCTTTAAAATCTTCTCCCCTCTTCCCTTATGTATATGTGTGTTAAAATACTTAGTACGTAAAAAAAAAAATTAAAAAAAAACCTCCTTCAACATTGAAATAATTGCATTAAGAGAAATTGATCGGATTTATCGACAAAGTAATAAAGTGCAGCTCTCATGAATTCTACAATTATTTAGAACACTTGGATGACAAAATCCAAAAATTTCAGGTTCAGCCCCATAGGCCATACCTAACATTGCATAAAATTCATCAACCATTGCATGATTTAGAAAAAATTGAATAATAAAAGTATTTAAAGTATATATTTTATTTGTTTCAGCAGACTTATTTCAATTTTCAAGTGATTAAACGTTAATAACTGCAGCAATTGTTTTGTAATCACCGTTTGAGACTCCTTGTATAAATGATTTGAGAGATTAAAAAATCTCGTGAAATCATGATTGAAGTGGATTATTGACCAATGGGATAGAGGATTTTTTTTTGTTCACACAGAGATGCTCGTTGGAAATGGTGCAACAAGCTCATGATTTAGTAATAAATAAGGCAATGACAGAGGGAATGGACTCAAAGTTATTCTTACTCAAAGAAGAAGTGACCACCATGCACCCTTAGTATGGCTGTCACTCCACAAATATAAATGCTTGTTGTAACACCCGTCTCATTTAAATTTAATTTAATTACTTCTAGAGAGTAGATATGATAAATTGCTTAATTATTTTGGAGGAGATAATTAATTTTATATTGTGATTTTTATAATGATAACAATAATAAAAATAATATTAATGAGTTTAGTGGGAATATAGGTGGGTCTTGGAAGTTTATTTTAGTTGTAGTGGGCTTCTAAATTTTCAGCCCAAGTGAAATTAGCCTTAACCTGAAATAGGCTTCTGAATTTTCAGCCCAAGTGCAACAGCTTATTATGAAAGAAAATTAGGGTTTCTCATAAACAAAAGAATAGGAGGCTGTGCACTTCAGGGCAGCCAGCAACTTCATCTTGGTTTTGAGGTAAGCATCATTCTAGGAAAGCCTTTTTTTTTCTTTTATTTTGCTGGGATTTCATCATTGACATGTTAGTGTTAGGGTTAGTATTAAGTTTGCTGGAAATTCAATGATGGTTGCTGGAATTTCAATTGTGTTTGCTGGAATTTCAATTGTGTTTGCTGGAATTTCAATGATAATAATGTATAAATTGGATTGCCGAATATCAATATCAAATGCAGCGCCTTGGATGTAACTTCCATGTGCGTGAATTTAAGGCATGCACCGTTTGAATATTGAATATATTACTGTCATTGCACCGCTTGGCGATTATCCAACATTTGAACATCATTGCTTGAAGAATCCATGTACTATATGATGAATCATTGTATACGGATTGGATGAATATATATATAAGCCTTTATATATATGGATTGGATGAATCATCCTTTTTGTATATATACGGATTGAAGCAATATACTATATTATATATATATAAAAGGTGTGATGATTGTCATAATATATATATATATATATATATATAAAAGGTGTGATGATTGTCATAATATATATATATATATATATTATAGGTTTACATGCAAAATCTTAATTAATGTATCATTCTTTTGTCTTCTTTGAATGCATTGATAAGATATATGGTGTATATAGGCACATAGGTTATAGGGTTGCTTATGGTAACGTGTTCTTATATAAATATTAGATGTTAGGTTAGGGAATGCTATACTATTATTTTAATCTAGAATAGGTTTGGAGTTATATTAGAAAGACACGTTAAATTTTATCTTGCCAAATCTTCATAGTGGTTGAGGAATTGTTTTATCAAGAGGACTTTGTGGTTATTAAAGAACCTGCCCTTATTGAATTGTTTAATTATTATTTAGGTTCTAGTTGACGTTGTTTCGAGCAATTGAAGTGAAGCTTGGTTTAGCCACTAGAGGTAAGTAGACTTCAACACATGACGTCTCTCAAGACGTATATTTTATATATATATATATATATATATAATTGTGGTAAAAATATATTTATATATATATACATACACATAATTGCAAAAGTGAAGTTTCAAAGACTTATACCATTGTTAGTGCTTTATACATACTCAAACTCTATTATTTATTGTATATTTTTGTGAAACTGTATATGTCAAGAGTGTTTCAAATGGTCAACTAGACAGTCTGCAACCTTTGCCAACACAGGGTTAAGTGTTGGTCTTCGGCCGAAGTAGTGTTAGTGTGGTGTGGTGCAGTGTTATTGTTGCTCTTCGGAGCTAGTGTTGCCTCTTTGAGGTTAGTGTTATTGTTCCCATGGGAAATCACCCACCGAGTGTTTAGCAGCTTTTGTCTGTGTTTGACTAATATTTTTCATATTGAGTTACCGTTTATTTACTACTGTTCTTTTAGGTGGAAAATTGCTTATCTTCAAAATAAAATTGTTTCTACCTATTTGGTGCATATTGGCATATAAATGTGGTCGTTATTTTATTAATGTTTACAGTGTTATAGTGAAGTGTTTTATTTTAACAGCTTATTAGAATATATTATATTACAGTTTAAACTAATTTTAATTGTATCGTGATGACTATATTTTGTCAATGATATTATCGTTTTGTTTTGGAAGACATCCTCATGTTTGTAATCTCTTATTGAGCCTTTAGCTCACCCCTTTTTCCATCCTTTCAGATTAGAGTTATGGAGTGTCTTTTGGTGGTAGATCAGTGGAGCCTTAGATTGACGACTTCGTTTGGAGCTTGATAGTTGCAGAATTGTTTTAGCAAAATTGTTTCAGGACAATGAGATTATTATTTTGGAACTATTTTGAGATGTTATTTGGAGATTTTACATTTAAGAATATTATTGTTGTTTTTGTTTTTATGGATTGTTAAGGAAATCTGATGATATTCAAGAAGTTTATTTGAGGATAAATATTACGCTCTGTTCCATTACATCATTGTTGATTTTTTGTTTTATAAGACAGGTTATGCATCTAAATCCTTCTTAAGGGTTTGGGGTGTTACACTTGTAGAGTGTGGAAAGTAAGAGTCGGAGTTCAAGTTATCAGAAGGGAGTTTCATACATATATATACTTAGATTAGGCTAAAGTAGAAATTATATCTAATAAAAATAAATAAATAAATAAATAAATAAAGAGAGAGGATGTGAAAAATAAATGAATGATCACCTTTTCACAGTGACTTCAAAAGAAGTATTTTATGCACCCACTCCATATAATCAATGAAAGAGATAATTCTGGCGTATCCATGGTCATAGAGCAATGAAACATTGAAGTAGGTACCTAGTAGTTCCAAACTTCCAATCAAGCATCACAAGAAAAAGGTGGGCCAAAATTTTCGTACTTATTTCCAACTAAACAACAAAATAACCAACTAATAAAGAAATACAACTTGTAATATGAGATTATAAATTTCATATTTTAGATTAGGTTTCCTTGAATCTAAATGTATGCACTATGATACATCATTTACAATTCTATTTCACCAAATAAAGAAAGATAATTTATTGTAAATGATTTGCGATTAGAATATTCACTTCACTTTTAAATCTATTAACTATCAAACTTTTCCCATGAAAGGGAATATCTTCATCTTTTTTGTAAATAAAATTCAATTGGTATAAGTTATAATATGTATATGACAAAAGTAAGATTCAAAATCTTAATTCTTCTCATCAATTTTAAGAAATTTTAAAGAAAAAAAAACTGTCAAAAAAGTTTGTTACTTATTCATTTTCTTCATAATTTTTTTTAAATGATTTATTAATGTATGCCCTAAGAGCATAAACTAGTAAAACCCATCAAATAATGTCTCCCAGGCGGCAGTCCCATATTGTTAATCACATAGATTGTGAGCATATTACCTAAGATAGTGTGTACATCAAATATTATAATAGACTACCTTATGTCGCAATCCAACACTTTTTTTTTTCTTAAATTTAAAATTACACTATTTTTTTAGTAAAATTTGATTGTGGAGAAGCCCAGTAAACTCATTCTCTCATGGATTTTCCACAATTGAAATTGGACTTGGAAAATGACTCAATTTAATTTCAAGCCCGGATAATCATAATTCAGTCCAACCCAAGCAATACCCTCTGCCCTCAGACCCAACTCTTGTTTTGTATGAATTTCCTTTATTCAACTACAACTCATTGGATGCACCTTCTTTTTATTTTTTATTTTTTTTAGACTACCTTATGTCGCAATCCAACACTTTTTTTTTCTTAAATTTAAAATTAAACTATTTTTTTAGTAAAATTTGATTGTGGAGAAGCCCAGTAAACTCATTCTCTCATGGATTTTCCACATTTGAAATTGGACTTGGAAAATGCCTCAATTTAATTTCAAGCCCGGATAATCATAATTCAGTCCAACCCAAGCAATACCCTCAGCCCTCAGACCCAACTCTTGTTTTGTATGAATTTCCTTTATATAACTACAACAAATTGGATACACATTTTTTTTTTTTTTTCTGAATCCCACTTTTTACTGTTTTGATAAATTAGAAAAATTAACCCTAGACACACACTAAAAGAGCACTTATTTTAGCAACAAGAAAACAATTAATAAAAATTCAATATATATGCACACACCTATATAATGAATTGACAAAATATATACTAAATTATGTATTGTAACACATCTTTTTGTTAATTTAATATAAGAGTTAGACTCTTTTGTAGTGGTACTTTTGTTTAAGTATCGAGTTTAAGCTTGGTGAGAGAGTATAATTAAGTGTTTAAGCTTGGTACTTTGTCCATTTTTTTTTCCTTGATTATTTTTTCTCTTAATTAAGACATTAAAATTTCTCTTAATTGCACTACACGGCTAATATGACTCAATGCATGCACAAAACTAATTCTAAAGGGCAAATGACAACTTGCCCACCTATGGTTTGGCCGAAATTTAAGTTACCTACTTATAGTTGTAAATTCCACACTTTACCTACTAGAGGGACCAAAATAAGAATAAGCTCAAAATGTAGGGACTAAAAGTGTATCTTTGCCTTATTTTTTACAACTTAAATATTGAGAATTTGATGAGAGAGAGAGAGAGAGAGAGAGAGAGAGAGAGAGAGAGAGAGAGAGAGAGAGAGAGATTGATTGTAAAGCTAAAGAAGAAGGTAGCGTAGGCCCACGGGACTAGGCCAAATAAGACAATCTGTTTACAACAATAAATTAGTTGGACCAAAAAAAAAACCGAATCAGCAAATGAACTAAGGTTATATTCGTTTCGACTAAAAAAAATTTTTATCCCAAAATTTGGCTTTTTACAATTGTAGGGGTCAAAGGCCCAATTCCATATAATGGGCCGTGGGCCTGTCTGAGGAGACCTGTTCATCCGAGGATAGTAAGTCATGAGGAAGGTACCTGGTCTAACTTTTCGCTGAAATATAACTTATATGAAGAAGGGAATGAGTGATCCGAGGAGCACCACCTGTTCGGATGATCAAAGGGACGATCAAGATGGACGCACCAACATTGATCCTAACATTTTCAGAGAATCCCCTGATCTATATAAGCAAAAAGGACAGGTGGCGGCAATGAGATATTATGTAAAAGGCTACTACCACCGCATTTATTATCCTGCAACTAACCCTGTGACCGCATTAATGGGGAAAAGACGCCAGAATAGTGACCCTCATCCTTTACAGCTATTGTATAAGGACTTCAAAGGAAAGTTGATGGGACAAGTATCAAGGGACAATCACCTAACTGGCACGTGAGGAAAATTGGCCTATAAATAGAGCAGGAAGTAGAGAAAGAAGGCATTGAACAATCCAGGGGAAAAGAGAGAAGAAGCAACCAACAAAAAGAGAGAGAGAGAAATATAGGTACTCAGATAGTTGTAAAAACTTACTCCTCGGATCAATCCGAGAAGAGCCTTGTACAACCTCAACATTTCTTTTTTGTTAATCTGTTCCCAACTCTACTTGGATCATCAACAATCTTGCTTTCAACACAGCTTACTTAGCCCACTCTCTATAAATTCATTGCAAGGATACTGTTCATGTCTTGGACCTAAGTTTATCTCACTTGCAGGCCCATACCGAAAAATTGTTTCCTTACAATTGGCGCCGTCTGTGGGGAGTTAACTGGTGTGTAGGTGAGATAAGATTCAAGCCATGGTTGGGTCAGGTCCAAACAGAGCGGAGTCTAATGGCTCCCAACGCCTCAATCATTTTATACACCTTGAGCGAGAAAGGGACCGTGAAGGAAGCGTGCATACCATGCACACAGGGGGGAGTCGACGTCGAGATGAGGGTGATGAGTCTCATAAAGACACCACGAGGGACATGCAACGTATGATTGATCGTCTGAAAGAGAAGCTGCGCCTTGTGCGGAGGAGGCATAGTCCGTCCAGCAGTCCGTCCATCACTGATGACTCTTCTGACGATGATGATGATGCTGATTAAAGACGTCAGTCCAGAACACCCCCTAGTGAATCTTTCTCTCACGAGGAAGACCATCACTATAAACGCAGGGATAGAAGCGCATCCTCCAAGGGTGTTGGGAACGATGCAATGAATAGGGCACTTAACCAGATTTCCAAGTCACCCTTCACACGCAGAATCAAAGGAGGAAGGCTTCCTTAGCGTTTTACTCTGCCCACCTTCATCGCGTACAACGGGCGAACTGATCCGGTAGAACACGTGAGTTATTTCAATCAGAGAATGATTGTCCACTCTCGGAACGAGACTCTTATGTGCAAGGTGTTCCCCTCCAGTTTGGGGCCTGTAGCCATGAGATGGTTTGATGGCCTTACGACTAATTCTATTGGATCCTTTTGGGTGCTTACTAAGGCCTTTTGCTCTCTGTTCGTTACGAACACTAGAGTCCCTCGGCCATTAGATTCCTTGCTGTCCATGTCTATGCAAGAGGGGGAGACGTTGAAAACGTACTCAGATAGGTACTGGGAAATGTTTAACAAGATTGAAGGGAGTTTCGACGACGTGGCTGTGAGAACTTTCAAGATCGGCTTGCCAGTCGAGCATGATCTGAGGAAATCACTGACCAAGAAGCCCGTGAGAAGTGTGCGTCGATTAATAAACCGTATCGATGAGTATAAGCGAGTGGAGAAGGATCAGTTGCTTGGGAAGGGAAAGGACAAGGTCCTGGGATTTCAGGTAGGACCGATACAGCAATAGCAAGCCGCGAAGAGACTATAGTGCGTAGTCCAGGTCTGTCGCGTCGCAGGCCCTCCATGCCGTGTTCCGAGAACTAATCCATCGAATCCTGAAGAAGATTCAGAACGAGCCATATTTTAAGTGGCCGAACAAGATGGGAGGAGATCCCATAAAGTGCAATCAAAGCCTTTATTGTCAATACCATCAGGACGAGGGCATACTACAGAAGATTGTAGGACATTAAAGAGCCATTTAGAGCAACTGGTGAGGGAAGGAAAGCTACAGCAGTTTGTACACCGGCTCAATGGTCAGGGAGACCTCGGCAGGTCAGAGGCTTCGGGGACCACCTCATCAAGGCCCCCGTTGGGCACAATTAACGTTATCTTTGCAGCACCCAGGAGGATTGGATCCTGCCCTTCCAGAGTGATGTCCGTCTCTAGGACATCTGCTGAGGACACAAATCGGGAGTTAAAACGGGCCAGAGTAGATGTCCGGCCAGCCTTGAGCTTCTCGGATGAAGATAAGCAAGGGACTATACAGCCCCATGATGATGCTCTAGAATACGGGGGTACAACATGAAGAGGGTGATGGTTGATCAAGGGAGTGGGGTTGAGATCATGTATTCGGACCTGTACAAAGGACTAGGTTTATGACTTGAAGACTTAACAGCGTATGATTCACCTCTAGTTAGGTTTGATGGGAAAACCGTCATCCTTAAGGGTCAGATCAGGCTGCCTGTACAAGCAGGGTCCGAGGTAGTCAAGGTGGATTTCATCGTGGTGGATGCCTACTCTCCCTACACAGCCATTGTAGCCAGACCTTGGCTTCACGCCCTGGGGGCTGTCTCGTCAACCTTGCATCTAAAGGTTAAATTTTCATCTGGAGGACGAGTGGAGGAAATTATAGGAAGCCAATCTATGGCAAGACAATGCCTTATAGCTACCATTATGCATCATCCTGCTGCCGAGCCTACAACCACCTTGGGTAGAGATTCATAGCAATTAGAGATTCCGATTCCACTTAATGTCGTGGAATTGGACGAGGAGAAGTGTGAGAGGCTGGAGAAAGTTGTCATCGACGGAGACCCAGAAAGGTTTTTCCAGGTCGGGGCTTAGTTGCCTCATTGGGATAAGGAAGAGCTGCTGGCATTCCTTAGAAGAAACATTGACGTGTTCGCCTGGAACTCTTATGAGGCCCCAGGGGTAGATCCGAAATTTATCTGCCATCACCTAAACGTAAGCCCAGCTTCCCTTCCCAAGAAGCAGCCACCTCGGCGTTCATCCAAAGAGCATTCTGATGCTGTTAGGGAGGAGGTGAACAAACTCAAGCAAGTAGGGGCTATTAAGGAGGTCTTCTACCCGGAATGACTGGCCAATATAGTGGTGGTGAGGAAGAAGAATGGGAAATGTCGTGTATGTGTGGATTTCACAGACTTGAACAAAGCCTATCCGAAGGATCCCTTCCCCATGCCCCGGATCGATTAGCTAGTGGATGCAACTGTGGGGCATCCGCGAATGGGTTTCTTGGACGCGTTTTAAGGGTACCACCAGATTCCCTTGGCTTTGGATAACCAAGAAAAGATGGCCTTCTTCACCCCCGTTGGGAACTACTATTATAAGGTGATGCTATTTGGTCTCAAAAATGTAGGCTCCACCTATCAGAGAATGATGACAAAGATGTTTGAACCGCAGTTAGGGAAATGCATTGAGATCTACATTGATGACATGGTGGTCAAGAGTAAGTAGGAATCCGAGGATGTCGGAAACCTCGGAAGCATCTTTGAAATCTTAAGGAAACACAGGTTGCGACTCAGAGATTCAAAGTGCTCTTTCGGCATTGAATCAGGAAAGTTTCTAGGCTATATGGTCACCCATCGTGGAATTGAGGTCAACCCCGACCAGATAAAGGCGATCAACAACCTGCAGCCTTCTCGGAACCCTAAAGAAGTTCAGAAGTTGACTGGGATGACTGCTGCTCTCAACCGATTCATCTCCAAGTCGGCAGAAAGATGTCGGCCTTTTTTCCAGTTGTTGAACAAGTGGAAGGGGTTTGAATGGACTAAAAAGTGTGTTCTGGCTTTCCAACGGCTAAAGGAATACTTACCTCGACCCCCCATCATTTCCAACCCCACGACGGATGAGGTTCTGTTCGCCTATATCGCTGTAGCCACCCATGCAGTGAGTCTGGTACTAATTCAGGTCAAAAAGGGAGTTCAGAAACCTGTTTACTACGTGAGTAAATCCCTTCATGAGGTCGAGGTCCGTTACTTGCCACTGGAGAAGGCCATCTTTGCGGTTGTACACGCCACTCGCAAACTTCCTCACTACTTCCAGTCGCATACGGTTGTGGTCCTTACCCAACTCCCACTCAGATCACTGCTTCGGAGTGCAGATTATACGGAAAAAATTGCAAAGTGGGGTACAATCCTAGGGGCTTTTGATATAAAGTACATGCCTCGCACCTCAGTCAAGGGGCAGATACTAGCCGATCTGGTGGCCGAGTTCACTGAGCCTGTGTTAGTAGAAAATGCCGAGAAGATGCACATGGATGAAAATTTAGTTGGCTTAGTATCCATGCAAGGATCCTCAATCTGGAAGTTGTATGCGGACGGTGTGGCCAATCAGAGAGGCTCGGGAGTGGGACTAGTTTTGATATCTCCTGAGAATGTTGTTATCGAAAAATCCTTCAGGCTAAACTTCTCGGCTACTAATAATGAAGCTGAGTACGAAGCACTGTTGGTCGGGATGGCCATGGTCAGAAGAATGGGTGGAAACACCGTGGAAGTATTCTCGGACTCAGCACTGGTCGACCAGGTCAGAGGGGAGCTAGAAGCGCGCAATGAAAGAATGCAGAAGTATTTAAGACATGTCAAGTAACTGCAGTCACAGTTCGCGTCATTTAGTTTACAGCATATCCCTCAGAGTAGGAACACGCATGCGGACTCCTTAGCCACTCTTGCAACCTCCTCAGCTCAAGGACTACCTCGGCTTATCTTAGTCGAAGACGTACAGAAGCATGCTGAGGAGGAAGGGGGGCCCAACATCTATCAAGTTAGAGTGGGACTAAGCTGGATGGACCCAATGGTGACCTACCTCAGGGATGATGTCCTTCCACTAGACAAGGCTGAAGCAGACAAGGTGTGGAGGAAGGCTCCTCGGTTCTGGCTATCAGGAGACAATAAGCTATGCAAACGCTCTTTCTCTGGACCCTATTTATTGTGTGTACACCTTGAGGTTACAGAGTTGCTCCTTGAAGAATTGCATGAAGGAATTTGTGGGAGCCACACAGGAGGCAGGTCTCTAGCTCACAGAGCTCTAACTCAGGGATATTGGTGGCCGAACATGCAAAGGGAATCATAGGAGTACGTGAGGAAGTGTGATTAATGTCAAAGGTTTGCGCTGAATATCCATCAACCAGGGGGAGTTTTTAATCCTCTATTCAGCCTATGGCCTTTCGCTCAGTGGGGCACCAAATGGGTTGAAGCCGAGCCATTGGCAAACATCAGGGATACAGATGTCCAAAGGTTTATATGGAAGAATATTGTCACACGATTCGGAGTACCACACACTCTCATCTTGGACAACGGTCTTCAATTTGATAGTAAAGCATTTAGGAGATATTGCTGCGAGTTAGGCATTACGAACAGATACTCCATCCCCACATATCCATAGGGGAACGGCTAGGCTGAAGCCATTAACAAGGTCATAGTGAGCGGTTTGAAGAAAAGGTTGGACGATGCCAAGGGAAAGTGGGTAGAAGAACTGCTGCATGATCTTTGGACATATCGGACAACTCCATGTCGGTCTACGGGAGAAACCCCGTTTTCAATGAAATACGGAGCAGAGGCTGTTATTCCTCTAGAGACAGGATTGCCAACAATGAGAACGAGCTCTTTTACCCAGGCCAACAACGACAGACTGTTAGAAAGAAGCTTGGATCTGTTTGCCGAATCGAGGGAGAATGCCATGGTCCAACTGGCCTACTATCAACATAAGCTCAAGTAGAGGTATGATGCCAATGTCAAGCTGAGACCCCTTGTGCTGGGAGACTTGGTTCTGCAAAAAGTAATGGGTGCCACAAAGAACCTAGCTTGGGGAAAACTTGGGCCCAACTAGGAACGACCGTATCGCATCCTTTCAATAGCAAGAATAGGTGTATTTTATTTGGAGGACTTAGACGAATGAGCTATGCCTCATCCCTGGAATGTAAATAATCTAAGAAGATATTACTATTAATAAAAATTTTCATTGTTGCGAAGTTTATTATATTGCTTGCATACTAAGTGTTAAACAAAACCTGGGTCATGCCTGGTCTCTCGGACCACATACCTAGGGTAAATTAATACTATAGTTCATTTCACTAAGTGTTAAACAGAACCTTGGTCATGCCTGGTCCCTCGGACCACATACTTTGGGTAAATTAATAATATAGTTCATTTCACTAAGTGTTAAACAGAACTTTGGTCATGCCTGGTCCCTCGAACCACATACCTTAGGTAAATTAATACTATAGTTCATATCACTAAGCGTTAAACAGAACCTTGGTCATGCCTGGTCCCTCGGACCACATACCTTGGGTAAATTAATACTACAGCTCATTTCACTAAGTGTTAAACAGAACCTTGGTCATGCCTGGTCCCTCGGATCACATACCTTGGGTAAATTAATACTCTAATTCACTGAGTATTCAGTAGAAACTTAGTTTTGCTTATTCTCTCGGACCACACACTTTGAGCAAATTTGTATTCTCATTCAATTCTAACGTTTCCAGCAGTGAAAGATTTGATTGTGTTTGTGTAAATTCACTCCCATTTGTTAAGACAAGATTGAGCTAATTGAATAACTTCGAGATAATCATTAAGGCTTTTATCATCGGTCTCGGG